>CM064328.1:151850707-153340707 GCA_032595735.1 Pelochelys cantorii | reverse complement strand
GCTAAAAAACCTGTGGGTCCCCTAGACAATCGAACTATAAAAGGCGCAATCAAGGACGATAAAGCCATTGCGGAGAAACTAAATGATTTCTTTGATTCAGTCTTCACGGCTGAGGACGTTGGGAAGATTCCCAAATCTGCACCGTCCCTTGTGGGTGATGAATCTGAGGAACTGTCCCGGATTGAAGTGTCATTAGAGGAGGTTTTGGAACAAATAGAAAAACTTAATGTTAACAAATCTCCGGGACCGGATGGCATTCATCCAAGGGTTCTAAAAGAACTCAAATGGGAAATTGCTGAACTATTATCTGTGGTTTGTAACCTATCCCTTAAATTGGCTTCCGTACCTAATGACTGGAAGGTAGCCAATGTGACACCAATATTTAAAAAGGGCTCTAGAGGCGATCCGAGCAATTACAGACCGCTAAGTCTAACTTCAGTACCGGGCAAATTAGTCGAAACAATAGTAAAGAATAAAATTGTGAAGCATGTAGAAGAACATAATTTGTTGGACAAAAGTCAACATGGTTTCTGTAAAGGGAAATCCTGTCTTACTAATCTATTAGAGTTCTTTGAAGGGGTTAACAAACATGCGGACAAGGGGGATCCAGTAGATATAGTATACTTAGATTTTCAGAAAGCCTTTGACAAGGTCCCTCACCAAAGGCTCTTGTGTAAATTACATGGCCATAGGATAAGAGGGAAGGTCCTTTCTTGGATTGAGAACTGGTTAAAAGACAGGAAACAAAGGGTAGGAATAAATGGTAAATTTTCAGAATGGAAAGGGGTAACTAGTGGTGTCCCCCAAGGATCGGTCCTAGGACCAATCCTGTTCAACTTATTCATAAATGATCTGGAGAAAGGGGTAAGCAGTGAGGTAGTAAAGTTTGCAGATGATACCAAACTGTTTAGGATAGTCAAGACAGAAGCAGACTGTGAGGGACTCCAAGAAGATCTCACCAAACTGAGTGATTGGGCAACAAAATGGCAAATGAAATTTCATGTGGATAAGTGTAAAGTAATGCACATTGGGAAAAATAACCCCAATCAGTACCAGGCAAATTAGTAGAAACACTAGTAAAGAGTAAAATTGCAAGGCACATAGAAGAGCACGAATTGTTGGGCAAAAGTCAGCATGGTTTCTGCAGAGGGAAGTCGTGTCTAACTAATCTGTTAGAATTCTTTGAAGGGGTTAATAAACATGCGGACAAGGGGCACCCAGTGGATATAATATACCTAGATTTCCAGAAAGCCTTTGACACGGTCCCACACCAAAGGCTTTTACGTAAATTAGGTGGTCATGGGATAGGAGGAAAGGTCCTTTCATGGATCAAGAATTGGTTAAAAGACAGAAAACAAAGAGTGGGAATAAATGGTAAATTTTCACAATGGAGGAGGGTAACTAGTGGTGTTCCCCAGGGGTCAGTACTGGGACCAATCCTGTTCAACTTGTTCATCAATGATCTAGAAAATGAGGTAAGCAGTGAGGTGGCCAAGTTTGCAGATGACACAAAGTTGTTCAGGACAGTCAAAAGCAAAAGGGATTGTGAAGAACTACAAAAAGATCTCAGCAAACTGAGTGATTGGGCAGCAAAATGGCAGATGAAATTTAATGTGGGTAAGTGTAAGGTAATGCATGTTGGAAAAAATAACCCAAATTACACGTACTACATGATGGGGTCAAATTTAGCTACGACAGATCAGGAAAGGGATCTTGGAGTTATAGTGGATAGTTCTATGAAGACATCCACGCAGTGTGCAGCGGCAGTTAGTAAGGCAAATAGGATGTTAGGAATTATTAAAAAAGGGATAGATAATAAGACAAAAGATATCATACTTCCCCTATATAAAACTATGGTACGCCCACATCTCGAGTACTGCGTGCAGATGTGGTCTCCTCACCTCAAAAAAGATATATTGGCATTAGAAAAGGTTCAGAAAAGGGCGACTAAGATGATTAGGGGCTTGGAAAGGGTCCCATATGGGGAGAGGCTAGAGAGACTGGGACTTTTCAGTTTGGAAAAAAGGCGATTGAGGGGCGATATGATAGAGGTATATAAAATCATGAATGGTGTGGAGAAAGTGATTATAGAAAAATTATTTACCTTTTCCCATAATACAAGAACTAGGGGACACCAAATGAAATTGATGGGTAGTAGGTTCAAAACTAATAAAAGGAAATTTTTCTTCACACAGCGCACAGTCAACCTGTGGAACTCCTTGCCCGAGGAGGCTGTGAAGGCCAGGACTCTATTAGGGTTTAAAAAAGAGCTTGATAAATTTTTGCAGGTTAGGTCCATAAATGGCTATTAGCCAGGGATAAAGTATGGTGCCCTAGCCTTCATAACAAGGGCAGGAGATGGATGGCAGGAGATAAATCACTTGATCATTGTCTTCTGTTCTCCTTCTCTGGGGCACCTGGCATTGGCCACCGTCGGCAGAAGGGATGCTGGGCTCGATGGACCTTTGGTCTGACCCAGTATGGCCATTCTTATGTTCTTATGTTCTAACTATACGTACAGTATGATGGGGGCTAATTTGGCTACGACAAATCAGGAAAGAGATCTTGGAGTTATCGTGGACAGTTCTCTGAAAACTTCCACACAGTGTGCAGCGGCAGTCAAAAAGGCAAATAGGATGCTAGGAATTATTAAGAAAGGGATAGAAAATAAGACCCAGAATATCTTACTGCCCCTGTATAAAACTATGGTACGCCCACATCCTGAATACTGTGTACAGATGTGGTCTCCTCACCTCAAAAAAGATATTTTGGCCTTGGAAAGGGTTCAGAAAAGGGCAACTAAAATGATTAGGGGTTTGGAACGGGTCCCATATGAGGAGAGGCTAAAGAGACTGGGACTTTTCAGTTTAGAAAAGAGGAGACTGAGGGGGGATATGATAGAGGTATATAAAATCATGAGTGGTGTGGAGAGGGCCGATAAAGAGAAGTTATTTATTAGTTCCCTAAATAGAAGAACTAGAGGACACCAAATGAAATTAATGGGTAGCAGGTTTAAAACTAATAAAAGAAAGTTTTTCTTCACACAGCGTGTAGTCAGCCTGTGGAACTCCTTGCCAGAGGAGGCTGTGAAGGCTAGGACTATAATAGAGTTTAAAGAGAAGCTAGATAATTTCATGGAGGTTAGGTCCATAAAAGGCTATTAGCCAGGGGATAAAATGGTGTCCTTGGCCTCTGTTTGTCAGAGGCTGGAGAGGATGGCAGGAGACAAATCGCTTGATCATTGTCTTCAGTCCACCCTCTCTGGGGCACCTGGTACTGGCCACTGTCGGCAGACAGGATACTGGGCTAGATGGACCTTTGGTCTGACCCAGTACGGCCATTCTTATGTTCTTATGTTTTTATGTAGGATGTGTGAACACTGAGTAACCATTGATATGTGGACGGAAGGCCGAAATTGCCGCCAAATGTACTCTGAGGGAAGGAATCACCAACCCCGTCGTCTTTAGGTGCAGAATATAATCAAGCACCTGGTGGACAGGTAAAGACAGAGGATCAAAATCTCTTGCTGTACACCAAGTCTGGAACCGGTACCATTTCTCAAGGTAAATCTTGCGCGTTGCGCATCGCCTACTATTAATCAGCACGTCTCACCTCCTGAGAGTAGATCAATTCAGGCGTTTGGAACCAGTTAGGAGCCACGCCGTCATGTGCATGCACTCGATGCACGGGTGGATCATCGTACCGTGTTGTTGAGACAGTAAATTGAAAAGCCTCGGTAGTTGTCACGGCTCAGCTGTCGACATTCTCGATAATTGTGTCAGCCATGTCTGTTGGGGCCAATAGGGCGCTATCAAGATTACTGTTGCACCCTCCAATGTTATTTTCTCCAGCACCCTTGAGATGAGTTGGAGAGGAGGGAAGGCATAGAGCAGTCAGTGACGACTCCAGTTGAGCAGGAAAGCATCCCCCAAGGAGTCTGTGCCAGCGCCCCCCCATGAGCAATACTGGTGGCATTTTCTGTTGCGACGGGTGGCGAAGAGGTCTATGCTGGGAAACCCCCAGAGCTGAAAGAGGCTGCGAACAACTTCGTTGTGTAACTCCCATTCATGTTGGGAGAGGAAGTGCCTGCTGAGGGTATCGGCAATGACATTGTCCTTGCCGGGAAGGTATGCTGCAGTCAGGGTGGTACCCTGCCGAATCACCCAATTCCACAAACGTACGGCTTCTGCACAGAGAGGGCGTGACTGAGCGCCTCCCTGCTGGTTGATGTAATACATCGTGCATATGTTGTCGGTAAGAACCTGTGCTGTGTGACCTCGAATGATGTGAAGAAAATGCTTGCAAGCATTGAATACTACTCGTAACTCGAGGAAGTTTATGTGTTGCAGAGATTCTTGGGGTGTCCAGAGACCCTGGGCACGATGTTCCTGCAGATGGGCGCCCCATTCAAGCAGGGAAGCATCCATTGTGATCTGCAGCGATGGTTCCTGGCCGTGAAAGGGGGCCCCGTTAGCATATTTTTGGGGTTGTCCCACCATGCTAGTGAAATCCTGACATGATTGGGAACAGAAACAATTCTGTTTGTGCCATGTACACCGGGTGTGTAGACAGTGAATAGCCAATGCTGAAGGCTGCGCAGGTGAAGTCTCGCATGCGGTATGACATATGTGGTAGCCGCCATATGCCCCAGCAGCTATAGACAGGTAAGTATGCAGGATTGGAGGGGAAATTGATACAGTCTGTACCAAATCCCAGATTAGTTGGAACCTCTTCATGGGTAAGTACGCCCTTGCGGTCAGAGAGTCGAGCCTCGCACAGATGAATTCTAGATCGTGATTCGGTGTGAGGGAGGACTTCTCGAAATTGATTATGAGTCTGAGAACCTTGAATACAGTTGTGGTGGTGGTAACTGCCCAAGTAGCCTCGTCGAACATGGGAGCCTTTAGCAGACAATCGTCCAGGTAAGAGAAGATCATGATGTCGAGGCATCAAAGGTAAGCTGCCACCACCTCCAGGGTCTTGGAAAAAACTCGTGGTGCGGCTGAAAGTCTGTTCTCAGAGGTGACTGTTGAGCCGACGTAGGTCCAGGATAGGTCTCCAACCTCCTGACTTCTTCTGGGTGAAGAAGTAATGAGAGTAAAAACCTCTCCCCCGAAACTGAGTTGGCACCCTCTCCACTGCTCCTCTGGAAAGCAGACGAGAGACCTCCTGTTGTAGAAGAGTCCAGGATTGCCTCATCAAAGGGAAATGCCAGCTTTGATTTCTGGGAAGGTTGCAGATTTTTTAGCAACTGGTGTTGTTTCTGTTGCATGTCCATCGTTTGAATCTCCTGGGATTGAGCAACCCTCTTGAAGAGCTCCTGGAACTGCTTGTGATCTTCCGTGGGAGACAAGTCACCGGGAACTACTGCGTCTGGGGACGAAGAAGAGTGATTAGCTGGAGAATCAGGGCTCTGTTGGTCCTGGTGAGGAGTGTGTTTGTGTTGGTCCCCCTCATGGGTATGGATCGAAGCAGTGTCCTCTGCAGGAGTTGGTGGGGCAGCAGAAGGTGGCGATTCTACCGGGGCACGACGCGGCAACATGGTTTGACTGGAACGCGGAGATCGTGAACGTGGGTCCCTTCCGCTGAGAGAGGAGGGGCATTCGTCATAGTATCGGTCATAATACCGCTTGTGGCAGTATGAACCCGGGAAGCATCTCAGAGAATACTGTCTTATTGTCTCATATCGATGAGAAATGCCAAGGGTCTTGAAGATCTTGGTGAAAAGGATCTCCTGGAGGAGCGGGAGGGAGATCGAGAATAGTGCCCTTGATAATACCGTTGTGATGGTGAGTGCTGAGGTGACCTAAAGTAGCGGTCTCTGGTTGAGATATAACGATGAGCACGGTGATGGCTGCCAGAGTAGGATGAGGTAGGTGACAAAGGTCCAGGTGAAAACACCGCACGGTCTGGGGTGAGAGATGGTGTTTGGACTCGTCCTGACTTGCGTTGCGCCTTGGTCGGCACCGAGCAATTGAAAGGAGAAGACGGTGCTGTCCGCAATGGGCTGGCAGGCAATGAAGCAGTCTCCATAGCATGGTTGTTGTTTGGCTGGAGAATCGGTGCCGCTGGAATAGTGGGTTGTGGGACCGGGGAAGGCAACGCCGGTGCCGAGGGCTGCATGGTGATGGTGTCCTCCTGTGGCACTGATGATGGTGCTGGTGCCTCCGACACCAAGAAGTGCAGGGATGAAGCCACCGGCACTGCTGCTGTGGGTGCCAGAACAGCTGCGCTCGTTCGCGCATGCGCCGAGAAAGCCAGTGCCGGGGCAGCCATTGCCGGCTTCAAAACGGCAGTTGGAGCTGTTGCCTGTGCCGACTCTGCCCGCAACCCTTTTACCAGTGCCGGAGCAGAGTCCTTGCTGCGGGCTAGAGTTGGGGCAGAAGCTCTATGGCCCTTGCCCATTTTCTCAGCGGGATGCCTTGGCAGGATGCCAGAGGTTCCCGGTATGTCGCCCACGTTCAGCCTGGCAGACGGCTTCGGAGTGCTGCAGGGAGTCTCTTTCGTGAGAGGGCAAGCCTCATGCGCCCCCGAGGCGGCGGAGAGTGGCCCGGACGTCTCAGGGGTCTGGAGGGCTTTGTTAAATAAAAGGACCCTCAGTCTCAGCTCCCGGTCTCGCCTGGCATGCGCTGTCAATTTAGTGCAGTGATTGCACTATCCCGGGACATGTCCGTCCCCAAGACATTTAATGCACCATGAGTGGCCATCCGATGCTGGCATGGCATCCTGGCATTGGGTGCACTTCTTAAAGCCAGTTGATCCTGGCATAGCTCTTATGGTGTTTCGGCTACAGTACAACTTAACCTAAAACTAGTACAAGGAAAAAAGGTTTTTTGTTTTGTTTTGTTTTGTTTTTTTCTTTAATGAACGAAACTATAACTAGGAAGAACAACTACTCTAATACTAAACAACTGTAAAGAAACAAGAATAACTTTTCTAACCAATCTCCCTTTCTCCTCAGACAGGAGGGGGAGCATATCCTAACTCCATCTGCGGCCTCGGATGGTTGAAAGGAAACTGACAAGACCGGACCACGCTCAGATGAACGGCGCGAGGCAGCAGTCGCGCATGTGCGGTCCGGTATGGCTACTGCCAGGAAAAATCCTCCAGTTTGCAGCCCCGGGACGAGCCCAGCACCTCGAGTGGAGCACCCACGGGGACACTACTCGACGAAGAATGTGTGCTTCTGTGGGGCTAATTGAGAATATAGCCCAGGGGTGGGCAAAAGGGCCTCCCCAGGCCGGATCTGGCCCACCAAGACGCTGGATCTGGCCTGTGGAGGCGCTGCTGCTCCCCTGCCACCATGCCAATTAGGGCCTAGGGACAGGGGAGCACCCGAAGCCTTCTCTGCTCTGTCCCCACCCTGCCAGCAGCACATGGCGCTTTGAAGTGCCGCGCGCTGCTCACAGGGGGGGGGGGGGGGGAGAGTGGAGGAGGCTTCGCACACTACCCCACCCCCAAGCCAATCAGGACCTGGGCGTGGGGGAGCTGCGTGAAGCTTCCTTCGCCCTGCCCTGGCCCTGCGAGGAGCTCGCAGCACCTCCCAGGGTGGGAGGAGACTTCCCGTGCTCCCCCGCCTCCAGGCCCTGATTGGCCTGGGGGTGGGGGAGCATGCCAAGCCTCTTCCAGACTATGAGTGCCTACTAGGAAGGGGGGGCAAAGGGGCTCCCCCACCCCCAGACAAATCATGGTCTGGGGGTGGAGTAGCCCCGCCCCTTCCCATTTAGGCCCCACCCCTTCCTGTTTAGGCCCTGTCCCTTCCGGGGTGGCCCAGGGCTATTTCAAAAATTTTTGAAGTGGCCCCCGGGCAAAAATTATTGCCCATCCCTGATATAGCCCCTAATTGAAAATATGCTCCCTGTGGCCAGACAGTTCTTCTCTGGAGCTTCTGATTCTGGCACCTGAGACCCAGCAACAAGTGCTGGGGGCAGTTCTGACATGGTTTAGATGGTTTCTGATTCTGGTGATGGGTGTTAAGTACAGAAGGCAAAATGTCTGAGGACCCAGTTTTCTATATCAATAGGGGTATATTTGGTAGTTAAGAATTCAGAAATAAAGAGGGTTCTGAGCTATGGAGAGATTAGGTAAAAAGAGGACGTATTAGGCGATAAGGATGCTTGTATGTATGCATTTCTGAGCAGATGGGGATTGTGGGGAGCTAAGGAGATTTAAACAGGTTCTGAGCAATAAGGAGGATGGGCTGGACAGGCAGGATTATGGGTGGTATGCTGCAGAAGGGATTGGAGTTGTCTGGTGGAGGAAGGTGTGAGTGAATTGGGGTGTGTACATGTCAAAGGGGAAACAGTTAACAGAAATGGTGGGGGATGAGCTAGATTTGAAAGGGAGAGGTAGGCACTAAGAGAAAACATGAAGATATAAATGCAGGTTTTCTCCTAACTGCCCTGTACTATTAAGCATCCCAGATTTTCATTCTGAAATGTTGGGGCACTGGGAGACATAAGAGAGTATCCTTCTCATTTACTTCTGCACAAAATTCCCTTATCCCCACCAAAACGTATCCCTGTGACATCCTTGAATGGCATTCCAGCTTTCCCACTTTGAAAATATGATCAACCAATAGGGGAGAATAGAAGGCAGGAATAGGAAAGTGGCCCTTGCTAGCGCCAGCCCCACCAATTGTTTTGGATGACATCTATCAGGGCTGTTCCCCACTCTGGCGTTTTGAGTGCAGAAGGTGACCTGCGCATTTTAAAGAGACTATTTTTAAAGAGACTTTAAAAATACCTTTCCTCTATAGACTTCTGCTTAAAAACTCCCCAAGGTCATAGATTCCCTGACCTTGGGTGGTATGCTGCTACCACCCAAGTGAAAAAAAAATACCCTTTGGGACTCTCAGAAAATTCACTTGGGAACTTCTTCCAGATGGGTACCCCAAGCAATTTTTACCACAATAAAGCCTGAAAAAAACCAACCCTATAATCACTGATAGCTGGGATTCAGCTTTAGTTACAGTGGGTGGGGGGAGGACACGGCCTCAGTACAGAGGAATTTAACCAAACTACAAAACATAGAAAATAACCTGATTGCATCTAATTAAACATTGCCTATCACTTACATATTCATAGCTTCAAGGTTCAGTCCATTTCTAGGTATGGATATTCCTGCCAGGTTCAATTCATCTCTCCCTCTCCCCCTCCCCCCAGCTTCTGGTTTGAATTCCCACAAAAGAACTGCAGCAGGCAGATTCCCTTTATTTCAAATCTCAACACTTTCTTCCCATTGATTTCCCTGGCTCCCTGCCAACACTTCCTGGTTACTCTGGGTTTAACCGTCTAGTTACTGAATGCTGAGATGTTTAGAAAAAGGCAGCATCCCTTTCACCTATCACACCAGTTAACACTGGGAAGAATTCCTTGCCCCCTCCCCCCAGATTCCTCATGTGATCTGCCCTAGTCAAACAGGAACCACTTCTCCAAGGCCAAAAAACCAAACAAACCCATTCTGTACTCCTTTTCCGTTCTTTCATGGTCATACTACAATGTTATATTCCCTTTATGAGTCTCCTATTTCCATCTGCTTATCAGTGATTATTTATTTATTCATTCCCATGTGTAAATCCACCAACCTTTTATTGTGTGTCAAATATCAGTATTCAGCCATGTCTAAAGAATGGGGGTTTGTCTACACAGCAAAGTTATTTCAAAATAACAGCCGTTATTCCGAAATAACTTTCCTAGTGTCTACATAGCCAAAATAGCAGAGCGCTTATTTTGAATTTGGTAAACCTCATTCCATGAGGAATAACACCAAATTTGAAATAGCTAAATCGAAATAAGCGCTGTGTAGACACTTATTTAGAAATAGGGGGCCTCCAGCCCTTCCCAGGGTGCCCTGGTGGCCACTCTGGGCACAACCAGGAAAACTCCTCTCCCTCCCCCACTCCCCGGAGTCCTTAAAGGGGTAGAGTCTGGCCACAGTGTCTGTGCCAGCTCCAGGCCTGCCAGCCCAGAGCCAGCAGTCACTGCCCTGACCCAGTGGCCCCACAACATGAGCCAGCAAGCCACTGGCAGCCAGCCCTCCACCACTCCCCAGGACCAGTCCCCCAGCTCCCAGGAACCTGCCAGGGGCTGGAGAAGGCGGGCGCCTTCCTGGTCCAGTGCGGAGATCATGGACCTGATTGAGGTTTGGGGGGAGGCCTCCAAAGTCCATGATCTCCGCACTAGATGCAGGAACGCGGCCGTCTACAGGAGGATGGCTGACAGCCTGGCCACCAAAGGCCACATGCGCACCCAGGAGCAGGTGTGCATGAAAATCAAAGAGCTACGGCAGGCCTATGCCAGGGCCACAGGGGGCAGCTCCCAAGCAGGGGCAGACCCACACACCTGCCCCTATTTTGACGCCCTGGACCGCATCCTGGGGGGCGGGACAGTCTGTGCCCCCCAGGTGGTCATCAACCCTGGGGCAGAGGGCCCTGACCAGGGCATCAAGGAGGAGGAGGAGGAGAGCCAGGAGCCAGAGGAGGCCATCATCACCACCCCGATGAGCCAGGACCCCCGAGCTGCCCCAGTGGACCTGTCGCCGGTGTCATCTCAGGCCAGGGAGGCAACAACAGGTGAGTGACATCACTGTCCCCTTCTGCGGGGACGGGGACGGGGACGGGGACGGGGATGGAAACCAGGGACTGCGTGTGTGGGCCTTGCTGTCCATGGATCACGAAGCAACCTGTGCATGTGCGAGCATGTGCCATGCCACCCCTGGCCATGTGGCCCCAGCTGGCTGCCACACAGGGGCCTTACCCTGTTAGCCACATGCATATGTAAGGAGGCGTGACATTCTCCTGACTCCGGGGTGGGACACAGCAGGATGCCCTCCCTCCACAAGGCCACTCTACACAGAGGCAGGGGACATCTCCCCCCCCCACACACACACTATATACACCACAGGGGCATGGGTATGGTCTTGAGGCAGCTTCCACTCCCGGGGATAGCAGGACATTCTGAACATGGCCTGTGTGCAAGCACATCAGCTCTGATGGTGCAGGGAATGGTCATCCTCACTTTGCAGAGGGGGGCTGGGCTTCACCCACTGTGTCCCCAGGGATAACTGACCACTTCTCTTGTTTCTCCACAGCTGCACCAGCTGCGCGTGCAGGGTGCCCCGCCCAGGACATGCTCCCGCACCCGAGGGCTCCTCAGGCCCACCCGTGCAGTGGAGGGGTACCAACAGCAGCACCTAGGGGCACTGCAAGCCCTGCACCACTGGGTGCAAGAAGACCTGCAGCTCCGGCGGGAGCAGCTTGCCCAGGGCCGTGCCATTTGCCAGAACCTGCAGACCCTGGTGCAGAGTGTGCTGCCTCCTGCCGCGCCAGCGCCTGCTGCCTCCCCAGCTACCGCTCCTCCTCCCACTCCTTCTCCTCTTCCCGCTTCTCCATCCATCTCCGCCACACCCTCCATCCCCTACCCATCCCCCCGGGGATGCCGAGGCCCCCGCACCCGCGGTGCTAGGAGACAGTTGACCTGGGAAGACCACCAACCGTGAGCCTTGAACTTCCCCCTCCTCCCTTCTTCCCCTTGCTTCTTCCTTCCAGCTCCCTCCTCCCAGGTTTTCCCCTCCCCTCTCCTACCCTCTCTCTCCCTTCTCCCACCTCCTTTCCCCAGTCTCACCAGAGTTTCATTCCCCTCCCCTGTTTTGTTAAATAAAGAGAGTTTGTATTTATGAAAATATGTGTATTTTATTTTACACCAGGAAGGGGGCTAGGGAGGGGTAAGTGGAAGGACGTGAGGGAGGAACGAGGCACAAGCCCCCAGTGGGGCACACCAGGGAGACTGTTAGTGCTCCTCAGGGTGGAAGCTCTCCCGCAGGGCCTCCTGGATACTGACAGCCCCCCGATGGACCTCCTGAATGGCAGCCTGCAGAAAGTGCAGCCAGGCTCACAGCAACGCGTCCAAGAGAAGCACCAGAGTGCCCAGGGACAGCTCTGGCTCCATGTTGCAGAGTGCTGTGATGTCCCGAATGAGGGCAACCAGAGCATGTGAAGACATGCTTTGCTGTCCCTCATTGAGGTAGACAAGCAAACAGGGAAACCTGAGAACCGGCTGTCCGGGGAGGAAGGGGCCCTTTAAGCACAGACCTGAGTTAGCCTCAGGCAACAGCCACACACAGTAAGTCCTGACCTGGTGCCCTGCCGGAACTGGTTCCGGCCAGCCTTAAATGCGATTCAGAGTCCACTCAGTGTGGACGCGCTATTTCAAAATAGCAAAATGCTGTTTCAAAATGCATTTTGTGTGTAGACGCGTTATTTCGAAATAACTTATTTCAAATTAACTATTTTGAAATAAGATATTTCAAAATAACGCTGTAGTGTAGACGTACCCTAACAGATTAGCATCACAGGTCATTTAGCCATGTGGCAAACATTCATTTTGGCAAAATTGGGATGAATCAAACTCTATGAAATTGCAACTGATTATATGTTGGTTGATAGGCAAAATTTTAGAGACAGTAAGGAGATTCTGTCTCTGTGGACACCCCACTTCAGAATGCACACTGCACCTTTGATTGGAGATTTTTGGTAGCGTTAACTGTTCAGCCCATGCATGAATCCCACACATCCTCATGCTCCACACTGGGGTTAAGGGGGACTGAGTAGGTGAATTGCCCTCAGATCCTCCTCCAATGCAGACACAGGGGAGACTCCAAAGCAGAGGGGACAGAGGGTGGATTGTGGAGCACTCACAGGGATATACCTCTGAAAGAACTCCAGTTACTGCACAAAGTGGGTACTTCACTTCAGGTGACTCCCCATTAAAAAGGTAGGAAGTTCAGTGCAGTATCCAAAGCAGGAGAGAGAACTGCACTGTCTACAGCTGCACGTGATCTTGCTGCAGGTACAAAGGCATAATCATTAGAAAAAGTAGCATCAGATGACCAAGTTGCTGTTCTACATATGTCTGCAACTAGTACATTGTTAAGTAAGATTACAGATATAGATAAGGCTCTTGTGGAATGTACTATTACTCTTGAAGGAGATTCAATACGAGTTCTCTTATAACTTATCTTAATACAATTGGAAATCCATTTTGATAACCCTGTTTCAAAATTACCAAACCTTTGCTTCTGTCTGCAATGGATACAAATAGTCCTGGAGATCTAAATGGCTTGGTGTTATTTAGACAGAAGGCTAGTGCCCCTCCTGAAAACTAAGGTTTGGAATATGGCTTCTTGAATAGTCTGGTACTGGGTTTTTTTTGGGGGGAGGGGCGGAAATGGGAGTAGAATGGTTTGATTAGTATGAAACATGAATTGATTAATACAAAACACCTTAGGCAAAAAATCTTGGCTATTCCCATAGCATTTCTCTCCAGTGAAGATCATAAATGGAGACTCCCCCATTAAGGCCCCCAACTCTCCCATCCTTTGCTAGCAGGATGGCTGTCTTCACTGATAAATCTAATAAAGAACATGTAAATTGAGGCTCAAAGTGTGTTTCATAAGCCAATTAAGTTCTAGTTTTGAGCCTCCGTTCAGCACAGGATCTCTGACTTGTGGGGAGACAGTCGATCAACCTCTCAGGAATCTTGCCATAACGGGGTAAGCAAAGAGTGAAAAATGGGGTGTGTGAAAAGCCATTATTGCTGCTAAGGGAACCATAATGGGATTCATGAAAAAAAGAGACGGTTTTTCAGTTGTAAGATATAATTCTTCTGGGAGGAGGAAAGCACTTTGGTGAAATCTGGCTGTTGCACCCAAGATAATAACATTTCCATTTCTGAAGGTAAATATTTCTTGTCAGTTCCTGTCTATTATTTAATAAGATGTATTGTATTTCTGACAAGTGGGCTATATTTGTTCCTGAGAAGCACGGAGGAATCATGCTTGGAGCTGAGAATTTGTAGCCTGGGGTAATGTGTTTGACCAGTTTCCTGGGTCAGTAAGTGATTGGAAGCCTCCACAAAAAGTAGGGCATGTGAGTCTGATCAAATAAGGATACCAGATCTGTCTTGGCCTCACTGGTGGAATCATTATGACTCTGGCTCAGTCTTGTTTAATCTTGCTGAGATCCTTTAACAGAAATGGTGTTGGTGGATATGAACAGAGAAGTCCTTTTGTCTGTGAGACGAGGAACGGGTCTCCTATTCGTAACCAGGTGGAGCTGGCAACAACAAAGGTCTGGGTTCAATATCTACAACCTCTTGTATTTCTTACAGTATGGGGGTGACTTTGAGTTATGCTGTCTGTTTTGTTAGAAACTTCAGTTCCTTAGCACAAATAATACTTTTTATTCATCCTCTTTCAGGTAGGTAGCACAGTAGTGGAGCTTGCCATACCATCTTAGTGGGATCCATAAAAGCTTTGTTAACCATAAGGGCAATCTTCATAGATATCCAAGTTTAAAAATATCTAGGAGTTTATAGTGTGATTCCTGAACCTCCTCTAAAAAAATGTGCAGGGTGACAGCAATCAACTTCATCAGTTTCTGAAACTGGTTGGAGTCTTCTGCCACTGAAAGGTGGGGGAGTCATGACAACTTCATCAAGTGGTGAGGAGAAAATATTAGTAAAAGGTGTTGTGTCATTATTAGGCCATGCCTCTTGCTCCTCAAAGGTCTTTTCTCTGGCATAGGTGGTAAGGGGGTTGAGCAAAATGGGTTCTTCTCCTTTTTCTCCAGTATTGCAAGGACCTTGATGTAAATTGCTGGTGATAGAAACCCACTGATTCCAACAAGGCTACTGAGGGGGTCCAAACGGCACAGGTGAAGGCAGCCAACTGTTTTCCTTCTATCTGAGTGTCATTTGAAATCTATCCTCTGGTAATATGTCAGCATAAGCGTGAGAGAGGGAACTATCTTAGAACAGGTAGAGGAACCCGCAGCAAAATTTGAGACCTCTTCCACATACTCTGATGGAGGAGATAACTGTATAGTTTGCAGAATAAATGAGGGGCAAGGGTGAAGTTCTAAGGCAGTGTTTCTCAACATCCAGTCTGTGGTCCAGCAGCTATCCCTCATATCTCTTTGACAGATAAGGCAGCAAGCTGGTTCTTGGAATCACAAAGATCGTGAAACACTGTCATCTGAATAGACACAATGGTGACTGAGATAATCTTCACACTGACAACCCCCCCTTGTTAACAGAGGAGTTTCCAGCTCATAAAATATTATCAGATTATCAGGGTATCTAAACTTTCACTGCAATGATAACTTCAAAATCTGGCCAAGTGGGAGCCTGTGGAGGATGGCTTCAATAATAGTATGGCTGGTAACAAATGGTTGGTATGGGAGTGAGTCAGCTTTGTTTCCCTCAGTGTTATAGCTAGATAAGCAGGCTCTGGTGCCACTGATTTTCTTGTATCAGTACTGAATGCTATTCAGGAACAGGCTTAATCTTTTCAATCCTCTCTCTGTTACTCTGGGTATGGATCTCTGAACTTGGTGCCACGTCTGTCTTGGATGAGAGACTTCTTTTCACCTTTGTGAACTAGTCTCACTCAGAGCCTGCACAGAACTCACCTTGAGACCTGAGGTCTCCATAGCCTTCTTCTGAGATAGTAACCAGGAGTTTCTTGGAGATTTACTCCTTACCACTTTCTGCTTCGAGGCAAATGTAGATGAAGACTTTAGTACCCCAGATGTACTTGCTGCTGCAGTACTGTCTTCCTTTTTTCTGATCTCTGGTGACTAGCTCTACTGGGAGGTCTATGTACAGGTGGTCCTCTGCTCCTGGATTCCAAGCTGAACATAAAGCTTGCTTCATCATTAGGCATTTAAACTTGATTTCTCTATTTTGGAGGCTCAACCCTTGAAGAAAGTGAGACCTTGCACTCACTAGTGATACGAGTATCACTCAGACAGTAAAGACCCTGGGAGTATCTGTCACTTATTGGAATATTCTCATGACAGGAGCCAGAGAGTCTGTCATACACAAGGAAAAACTAATTAAATTTTAAACCCTATAAGGGGAAATCTAACTATACATATGAACAACTTTTTTAAGAAAGAAAAGAAAAAGGGAACAATTATTCTAACAACTAGAACACTATAAAGGCTACGTCTAGACTACAAGCCTCTTTCGAAAGAGGCTTTTTTGAAAGAATCTTTCAAAACCTCTTTCGAGAGAGCGTCTAGAGTGCAACCATTTCTTTCGAAAAAGCGAGCCGCTTTTTCGGAAGAGAGCACCCAGGCAGTCTGGATGCTCTCTTTTGAAAAAGCCCTGTTTACATTCAAGAACACCTTTTTTCAAAAGAGCACTTTCGAAAAAAGGCGTTCTTCCTCGTAAAATGAGGTTTACCGTGGTCGAAAAAACCACCGCGTTCTTTCAATTTAATTTCAAAAGAACATGGTGGCAGTTTAGACACAGGGGAAGTTTCTTCGAAAAAAGGCCACTTTTTTTTGAAAAAACCCTGTCGACTAGACACACCCAAAGGTAAGTAATTATAGGTTACTGTCTGGAAAAAAAAGTGGAATATTAGAGAAATGGCATAGTAGATTCTGTCTTAGGCCAAACATGGATGAGAAGAAACAGGATGTTTTGCCTGTGCAACCCAAGATAGCCTTGGGATGGGGAATGAGGATGTGTGGGATGCATGCATGGGCTGAATGGGCACTGGTACCAAAAATTTCTGATAAAAAATACAGAGTGCATATGCATCCTGAAGTGGAGAATCCACAGGGACACTTCTTGAAGAAGAACACTTGATACTTATAGTCAAATATATTACTAATGTTACAGTGTTCCAAAAAAATGCAATGTATTAGATGTTAGCACAAATTTAGTTTCTGATTTTAATATGCCTAATAAAGCTAAAATTCTTTTCCCTGCTGAGATAATTTTGACGTGCACGTGTTCAGTAGTGTCTACAACCTCTTATGGAAAGGCATGTAATTATAGCACCAAGTACACAAAAGTTTATTTAATTTTTAAGATGGATAATGCACAGACTAAATTCAATCTTCCAAGACGCTGAATTTAGTCCTATGTATTTTTTTAACATCTACATAAAACTCCAGAAGAGTTACTGTATACTAGAATGCCAATGCAGCAAAACAAAATTTTACAAATGAACAGCAACTGGGAATATTTAAAAAATGTTATTTTGTTCATTGAGAGGCTAGCAGCTATATGAGTTATATTGTGAAGTTTCCTGTGTGTCTCTGAAGGCTTCAGTTTTGATCAGATTGTTCAAATTCTTTAAATAGTAAGATATTTGTTCTTCCTGCTGCCAAAGGCCTGGGCATTGGCAAAAACTACAAATCATGCCAAATGATGTTGAATGATATATGGAGGACTGAAATCCACTAGGAAATAAATTAAGACCAACACATTCATTTAAGTCCTTTGGTGGTATTTGAACCATCTAGGCTACAAACTATGTCTCATGTGATTGCAGTATACAGTGAGTCCACAGTAATAATGATTCATATACATATATGTGAATATGCTTTATTGCTACCTTTAGCTGGATTAAAAGCAATATATCACACTTTTTATTTGTGCTTCTTTTATTAGCTTTCTACCACTTGATCAGCTGATAGAAGCAATAATGAAATGTTTTTTTATAAACTAGAGTTTGTAAGCCCTGTCCTGAGAATGTAATATTTCAAAAAACAGCCTAAGCTTTGGGGAAAAAACCAATTACAGAAATAGCATTAAAAATGCCAAGCACTGGGCAGAAGCAATTCTGGATCAGTTTAAAAAAGTGATTGATGAAACTCTAATCTGAGCTGAAGGAACACTTTCACGACAAGCTGTGACCATTCCACACACTTCATTAGCCGCCATAATTAGCCTGGTGTTTCAATTTGTTAGAACTGGTGGGGACAATTTTACTCAGAATGCAAACATCAAAAAACAGGGTCCCTCAGACTTCAGACAAGGCTGATGAGAGGCTTTTCTAGTCTTTGTTAACTAAAAGATTAATTACAGCTGATGGGAGGCTGTACTCTGATTGTCACTCTGTCTATGTGCATTACTTTCAGCATTAGAAGAAAGACATGGTTGACACTGCACTGCTCAATCAAGCAGCTTCACATGAGGGTACCAAGTCTGTTTTAATATGCAGGGCTTTTTATTGTTTGATTGACTTGTTCTTTATTTTTTTTAAGTCTGAGTCTCTCGCAGCTACATAGTTATGCTAACAAAACAGCAGGACATACAGTGGTTAGCATATAGTGGCATTTAACACTTAGCTATCATTCTTTCATATAACTACATGTCAGAGATCTTAACACGTCTCAAAGCCTTCTGCCAGGATTATTATTGCTTTCTTTTGTAATGGCCAAAATGTAGAATCCTGTCTGAACTGATTTATTGTAGAAAACAGAAAACATGCTGCTAAAAGTATCATAACCCCCATTCCAAGCTACAAAATTGTTCTAAGTAAAATCAGTCTTTTCTACTTGCTTCTGCTTTACTATCCTAATTCTCCAGTGTCGTCATTTAAACCTGTGTTAAGTGGATTTAGTACAAAGCTTCCCTATTTAGTGGTAGCAATGACTGTGTAAAGCATAAGAGAGCAGAGAAGCCTTTTTGCAGTCTCATGCAAACAGAAACTCTCAGATAAGGAATCTATCAAGGAATTATTAAAGTGCTTATACACAAATGCTAGAAGTCTAAAGAGTAAAATGGGTGAACTAGAGTGTCTAATTTTAAAGGAGGATATTGATATAATAGGCATCACAGAAACTTAGTGGAATGAGGACACTCAATGGCACACAGTCATACCAGGGTACAAAATATATCGGAACGACAGAACAGGTCATGCTGGTGGGGGAGTGGCACTATACATGAAAGAAAATGTAGAATCAAATGAAGTAAAAATCTTACATGAGCCAAAATGTTCCATAGAATCTCTATGGACAGAAATTCCATGCTCCAATAATAAGAATATAGCAGTGGGATATATTATCGACCACCTGATCAGGACAGTGATATTGACTATGAAATGCTAAGGGAGATTAGAGAGGCTATCAAATTAAAAAACTCGATAATAGTGGGGGATTTCAACTATCCCCATATTGACTGGGTATATGTCACCTCAGGACAGGATGCAGAAATAAAATTTCTTGATACCTTAAATGACTGCTTCTTGGAGCAGATGGTTCTGTAACCCATAAGGGGAGAGACTATTCTTGATTTAGTTCTAAGTGGAGCACAGGATCTGGTTCAAGAGGTAAATATAACTGGACCACTTAGAAATAGTGACCATAATATGACTAAATTTAACATTCCTGTGGTGGGAAAAACACCTCAGCAGCCCAACAGTGTGGCATTTAATTTCAGAAAGGGGAACTACACAAAAATGAGGAAGTTAGTTATACAGAAATTAAAAGGTACAGTGCCAAAAGTAAAATTTTTGCAAGCTGCATGGAAACTTTTCAAAGACACCATAATAGCGGCCCAACTTAAATGTATACTCCACATTAAAAAACATAGTAAGAGAATCAAAAAAGTGCCACCATGACTTAACAACCAGGTAAAAGAAGCAGTGACAGAGAGAAAGATACCTTTTAAAAAGCGGAAGTCAAATCCTAGTGAGAAAAATAGAAAGGACCATGACTTTGTCAAATCAAGTGTAAAAATATAATAAGAAAAGGAGTTTGAAGAACAGCTAGCCAAAAAGTAATAGTAAAATATTTTTTAAGTACATCAGAAGCAGGAAGCCGGCTAAACAACCAGTGAGGCCCTTGGATGATCGAGATGCTAAAGGAGCATTCAAAGATGATAAAGTCATAGTGGAGAAGCTAAATGAATTCTTTGCTTCAGTCTTCATGACTGAGGATACTGGGGAGATTCCCAAACCTGAGCCATTCTTTTTAGGTGACAAATCTGAGGAATTGTCCCAGATTGAGGTGTTGTTAGAGGAGGTTTGGAACAAATTGATAAATTTAACAGTAACAAGTCACTGGGACCAGATGGCATTCACCCAAGAGTTCTGGAAGAACTCAAGTGGGAAATTGAGGAACTATTAACTGTGGTTTGTATCCTATCCTTTAAATCAGCTCCCGTACCTAATGACTGGAAGATAGCTAACATGATGCCAATATTTAAAAAGGGCTCTAGAGGTGATCCTGGCAATTACAGAACAATAAGTCTAACATCAATAGTGGGCAAATTAGCTGAAACTACAGTAAAGAATAAAATTGTCAGACACATGGATGAATATAATTTGTTGGGGGAAAGTCAACATGGTTTGTATAAAGGGAAATCATGCCTTACTAATCTGCTGGAGTTCTTTGAGGGGGGGTCAACAAACATGTGGACAAGGGGGGTCCAGTGGATATAGTATACTTAGATTTCTAAAAGCCTTTGACAAGGTCCCTCACCAAACGCTCTTAAGTAAAGTAAATTGTCATGGGATAAGAGAGAAGGTCCTTTCGTGGATTGATAACTGGTTAAAAGACAGGAAACAAAGGGTAGAAATAAATGGTAAGTTTTCCGAGTGGAGAAAGGTAATTAGTGGGGTCCCCCAAAGGTCTGTCCTGGGACCCATCCTATTCAACTTATTTATAAATGATCTAGAGAAAGGGATAAACAATGAGGTGGCAAAATTTGCAGATGATACCAAACTGCTCAAGATAGTTAAGACCAAAGCAGATTATGAAGAGCTTCAAAAAGATCTCACTAAACTAAGTGATTGGGCAACAAAATGGCAAATGAATTTTAATGTGGATAAATGTAAAGTCATGCACCTTGGAAAAATAATCCAATCTATATATTCAATATGATGGAGACTAATTTGGCTACAACTACTCAAGAGAAAAATCTTGGAGCCATTGTTGATAGTTCTTTGAAAACATCCACTCAGTGTGCAGAGGCAGTCAAAAAAGCAAATAGAATGTTAGGAGTCATTAAAAAAGGGATAGAGAATAAGACAGAAAATATCTTATTGCCTCTATATAAAACCATGGTATGACCACATCTTGAATACTCATCTCAAATACTCATCGCCTCATCTCAGAAAAGATATATTGGCATTGGAAAAGCCAGAAAAGGGCAACAAAAACGATTAGGGGTTTGGAATGAGTCCTATATGAAGAGAGTTTAAAAAGACTTGCACTTTTCAGCTTAGAAAAGAGGACACTAACGGGGGATATGATAAAGGTCTATAAAATCATGACTGGTATGGAAAAAGTGAGTAAGAAAAAGTTATTTACTTATTCCCACAATAAAAGAACTAGGTCACCAAATGCAATTAGTAGGCAACAGGTTTAAAACAAACAAAAGGAAGTTTTTCTTCACTCAGCACACAGTCAACCTGTTGAACTCCTTGCCAGAGGATGCAGTGAAGGCTAGGACTTTAACTGGGTTCAAAAAAGAGCTAGATAGATTCATGGAAGTTAGGTTCATCAATGGTTATTAGCCAGGATGGGTAGGAATGGTATCCCTAGCCTCTATTTCTTTGGAGGTGGGTGACAGGGCACTGTCGGCAGACAGATTCCTGGGCTAGATGGAGCTTTGGTCTGACCAGTATGGCTGTTCTTATGTTCTTAAGGAAGATTTTATTTAACCTGAGTTAGTAAAGAAATAAGCTCTTCTCTCTAATGCAGAAATTTTGAAATGTAGTGTGAAACCACCATAATTCTGCATTTAAAATTGTATAAATGAGATCAGAGTCTGACTCCTAATCCATATTTCAAATGGAGGAGGGTGCTTTCAATTTATATCAAACAAATGCCATTTGAGATAACAAGATAACAACCTCTAAAAGTGCAATCTCCAGAACTGATATAAATCCTTGTTAAACCAACTGATATGAACAAGAGTAGCTCTATTGTTCAGTGCTTGACCATATCATATATATTGTGTGAAGGCTCTTCCTACTTAGGAAAAGTAAATCTGTTCTGAAACCTAATTCCTAGTTACTACTTTTGTTGTTCTGAAGAGTTAGTTTATCAATACTTTTGCAAAATACAACAACATAGTCTAGATTTCATTTGAAAACCTAGTGTGACTTTATAGGTCTAACCTTTATTGATGGTACTATTTTTAAATTATACAAGTGTAATTGAGAACAGAATCAGGTCAGTAAAACAACAGAAACTACAAATTTACCTGGAAGAACTGGTACTATTTAAAGATTGTAACTAGGCCTCCAAACCCATACTCATGCAATGAGATACTCTGAGGTAAGGAGGAAGGAGAAGGACGAGACTATATTTGGTGTAGGTTCTTCTAATCTATAAAGAATAAATATTTTTACTAATCGAATAAATCATAAAAGTATTCAAACACAGTGCATCAGTAACATATAGCAGTTTCTCTATCAGAACAATATTTACTATTATACTTTGCCATCAGGTCAGGATGTGAGTGAGGGCTCTCAAGACTGCACAATGTAGCCAGATTGTGTTGGGGAATCAGACCCTGAGTTTTTAAGCTCACAGTCAATTCTGAAGTTGAAGATACGGTACGGTAAATCAGTAATGAAACAATATCTCTCATCCCTCTGGAAACTGAGTAACAACTTTCTGACTGGATTATTCCTTCTTTAAAACAGGTATCAGTTTTTCTACCTATAAAATTGTATGAATTATGGGAGAGCTGTATATATTAGTGCATCACTACTTAAGTCAATGGAACTAAACTGAGATTACACCATCTGGGGATTTGCCCATACATCTTGAATGAATTTCATTGAACTACATTAATGACAACTCTATATACCACGTATTTCCTATATAACTCAAAAGAGCTTTGTGATATCTTTCTTTTCAATTCTATTTGCTTCAGAACACAATGACTGATGAATATTCTCTAAGGCCTGGTCTACACTACATGAGAAGGTTGAAGCAATATATGTAACTCCAGTTATGTAAATTATATAGCTGGACTCGACATATCTTACATCACGTTTCTGTGCCATCCACATAGCAGGAGGCCGATGGGAGGAAACATTCCCATTGCTTCCCTTATTCCCTGTGAGGAACAGGAGTACCGGCACCAACAGTGGTACCCTTTGAGTTCGATCTAGTGGTTCTACACTATACCTGCTAAATTCAACCCCGGAAGATGGACTGTAGCAGCAGCGATCTTCTGTGTAATATAGGCATGTCATAAGATTATCTAGGCCTGATTCTGCAGCTGTAGTATATGCAGAACTCCCCCACACTTAAATCAATGTGCCTCTGTTTTGAAGTGACAATCTGATTTAAATTGACTTGAGTGGGAACATCACATGTGGAGCAGCTACAGGAATGAGCTCTAAAGTTCCAAAAATAATGATTAATTAGAGCAAAACTGCATAGAAAATTCCATACAGATACACAGATTCCCCTTGTTCCAATAGATCAAAACTCATTAAGAAAGTACACGCCCACTTCTATTTGTATGTAATTGTTTGTTTGTTTATGGTTTATTTAATTTTCTTCTAAGTTGGAACTTTATCAACCAGTACAACTCCCAGTTCAGTTGATAACCTTACATTAAAAACCTGGAAGCATTTACTCTTCTGGAGTGCTGAAGGGATTACAAAATATACTCTGTTTCCAAAGTAATTCTGTTTAAACAAGAGCTTTTATAACATATAAGTAATCTGCACAAGAAGAATTAGTTGGGCAATAAAAACATCTTTGCCCTCAAGCTGAACTGTAAGAAATGATGGACAAAGTTGGTGCATCTCCAACTTTTGTTTCTATGCCACTAACATGCAAGTTGCATTATTAAATGTAGAAGGTAGGCAAAGCAAGGCATTTATCATCCAACAGACAAATGACACTGGATTGCTAGTTAGACAGTATAATAAGTACCATCTAATTTTCTCTTTAGAATCAATTTATTCTTCAAAGCCCTGGATCATCATCAAGGGACTGCATTTTCCCGCTGAGAAATTACAGAACTGAAAATCAGGTTTTATAAAATGTTCTACTAGTTGCTGACAAACCCTTTGCAAATAACCACTAGAGTGGATTTGATTAGAAAAGTGGTGACAGTATCTTTTCTCATGCAAATAATTTTACCAAATGACTTGAATCTTCCCAGTCACTACTTTGTATTATTCTTTCAAAATTATTATTTTCCTAGAATCATCAGTAACCTTCAACAGAAAATTGTTCTAGGCTCTCTTTTTTTAATCTTTCAGTTGTTCACACTGTCTTTTCTACACTTGGTTAAATAATATCTTCAGATGCATTTTGTGGATTATAATTTGCCTCACAATTTTAACCTTCCTTATGCATCAAAGAAAACAACTTGACAACCAGCCTATGGCTAATAATCTGGTTATCAATCCATCATTTACATTACTGAATTTATAAAGAGCAGCATTTTCAAAGGCAGCACCAGTAGGATGACCTATAGGATCTTCTCAGAAAGAATAATCGATAACTGAAGAACATTTTCCCATGGCAACTCTAGTACCATTTAACTTAATGAAATCAGTGAGAAAGTATTCTTTGAGAGAAAGCATATTTCAGCAAACATGATGTAGTACTCCAACCAGAAATCTTGGAAATCTCTGTTTATGCAAACTGTCAAGTATGTAAACCAATTATGGCAATTGTTCTCTCCTTTGACTGAATGATGCAACATACGGTAATGAGAGATAGTAAATTACCATTGTTAAACTGAATGTTAGCAATAGATATCTTTCATGGTGTTTCATTCACATGAGGATTTTATGACATTTTTCTGCCTTTTAAAAATATATGGTTCACTAAAATATATTACGGTATTTACTAAAAGGAAATGCTATAACAGAAAATTATGTACTAAATACAGGTTGAACCTCTCTAATCAGGCACCCTTGGGACCTGACCAGTGCTGAACTAGAGAATTTGCCAACAATGGGAGGCCAATATTGTCTAGAAGCATTACCAACACTTCCACTGCTTACTGGGCTCTTATAAGACATTTAGTGATAAATTAGAGCTAAATAATAGCAAGGAACACTGAAAGCCAGGCCTGGTGACTGTAAACAAACTTTATGGGACTGTGGGAAACTTAGCCACACCCATGACAAGTGGACATCCAGCTAATTAAATCTTGCCAGACCACAGAGAGTGCTGGATTAAAGAGGTTCAATATGTAAATCAAATTGACAACCTGTGCTTTGTGTGTTAACCCAATCATCTTGACAAAATTTTATATCATACTTCTCTTTAAGATACTTAAATCATTGGTGGTGGCTTTAAACCATAGTTCCAGATCCCAGGCTATGGCTGAAATGCACATGACACAGGTCAGGAGAAGAATGCAAAGATAACTTTAAGGCAGTTTTATATTTCTCTGATCCTGGGATGCTTTGCCTACTAGGCTGGTCCCTGGCATAAATAAAAAAAAATCCCAGGGTTTCTTTATTTTATTCTAGGTATCCAGATCCCCAAAGGCTGGGGATTGCATAGATAGTTGGTGTGCTTCCTTTGCTAATGGCTAGGGGGGAGGGTATCATAGGAGGGGGTCTGACTCACAATGCTTATGTTGAAGGATAACACAGAGCAGACACAAATGTGTCCACAGCAACTGAAAGATAGCTTTTCATAAGTCTCACAGGCTTTACAATCAGAGGAACAGATCCTTGGGTTTGACTGAGCTGTGATCAGAGGCAAGAGGAATAAAAGGGGCTTGTGATGTCACTGGGGTCGGCCACAGAGAAGAAGTCACCCCTGTGAATGCGGGGGACCCTGTGAGTATGTGGGAAGAGGCCCCGACAGACCAGGTAGGAAGTGGCCCAGAGCAGGGGCAGGAGCAGCCTCTCCCACCCTGGGAACCTCGGCGCGTTTCAGTGGGATTTCCCTGCCGAGGGAGTGGTGGGCCGTCCTGCCACTCATAGGGTCCTGGGCTGGGACCCGGTGGAGTAGGGTGAGCCCGGGTCCCCCTATCAGGGGTGCAGCCCCACCATATCCGTGACCTGCTGGCACAACTCCTGCCTTAAAGGGCCAGCCAGTGGCTTTGTTTATTGACTCGGGCCAGCAGGTCTTGCCTTAAAGGGCCAGCCAGTGACTTTGTTTATGGACTTGGGCCAGCGGGCCAGCTGGCCCTGCCTTAAAGGGCCAGCCAGTGACTTTGTTTATTGACCTTGGGTCAGTGGGCCCTGCGTGAACGGGACTTGACATAAGGACTCAGGGTCTTATCTCTGCCCACCAGAGGGAGCAGGAGAAGTCACTCCATGACACATGGTGGAGAACGTGGGCATAAAGCGATCTCTCCCCTGACATGAGGGGAAAAGTAAGGGTACAGACTTAGTTCTCAGAGGGGAAAAAAAAAAGAAAGGAGGGGGTTTCCTGGGGTTTTTTTTGCCGCAGTTAATTTTTGTTGGAGAGACAGGATGGATTCCAATCAGTTTGCACAGCATGTAGCAGAGAACACTGAACATTGGGCCACTGTTCTTGCACCCTATTTGATGGGAGCCACCCAGAGGGACCACCAGAAGTGGGACACTCAGGAGACACTAGGAGGTTCCGACGTGAAGCCAGCCATGCTAGACCCAGCCGGGATAAGCACTGGGACTTATCAGCAATGGTTACGTCCAGAGAGGTTCTGGGCAGGGGATCAGCCACAGGCAGTGGCCCAGCAGATACGGGACGTATGTTGACGGTGGTTAGAGCTGGCCCAGCAGACGGGAGCTCAGGTGGCAGAAGTGGTGGCACTGGAACAATTCTTGCAGGCCCTGCCAGAGGAGGGCCAAGAATGTGTGCTGCAACACCGCCCAAAGGCCCTCGAGAGGGCCTTTTTTTAGAAAAGAATTATATGGCAGAGGACAGAGCCAGGACCCCAGGATCAAAGGGAGAGGGCCCTCAGAGGTGGAACTGGCCAGAGGAGCAGAACCCAAGCCAGATGGGAGAGCAAGCCCAATGCACACAGGGGATATCCCCATCTCATGGTGAGACTGTGTGACCACAAGGCCAGGTGGGTGTTCCCCGGAACCCGGCTGGCCCCCCGCACAGCTCAGAGGGCCCACCGCATACTCAGACCCCAGAACCGGGGCGAGCTCCGGGAGATGAATGCGGCCAGATGGGGCAACTTCAGAGGGAGTGGCCCTTCTGGAATTGTAACTATGGCCATATGCTGGTGGCCAGACAGAGGGCACGGCGGTGGGATGGGGCCAAGATAGTGGTGCCCGTGCAGGTGAATGGGGCCCCCACCACTACCTTAGTGGATTCTGGCTGCAGCCAAACCATTGTCTGGGCTGGGGTGGTGTCCAGGACCGACCAGCAGGGATCCCCAGTACAGATGTTGTGCACTCATGGTGATGTGAGGTCCTACCCAACAGCCTGGGTGAGGTTAGAAGATGGGCAGCGCGGGGCACGTTGGCAAGTTGTGGTGGCCCCAAATTTACCATATCCAGTGGTCCTCGGGCGGGACTGGCCAGGGTTTACTGAGTTACTCCAGGAAGGAAGTGCCTGGATGGCGAGCACCATCTCAGCTCGATGGGTCCGCCAAGTCCTGGTAGGCAGGCCGCCAGAGGCCGACCCAGAGGAAGCATCCTCTCAGACCCACACACCCTGTAGACTGACACCAAGACCAAGCAGTACCCCGGTAGAACCCCAACCACTCAAATCAGAGTTAGAGGGGGAATTCCTAGAAGAGCAATGGAATGACCCAACACTTAGTCGAGCCTGGGAGCAAGCGGTTAGCCTCCCGGGGGGAGGGGAGCTGCCCCCACGTCAGTCCCAAGGGCCCCACTTAGAGGTGCGACAAGACCTCCTCTACCACCTAGCCTGGGATCCCCAGACCCAAGCAGAAGTGTGCCAGCTACTGGTCCCACACTGGTTCCGTTGGGGCCTGTTGCATCTTGCCCATGCTGTACCCTGGGCAGGCCATCTGGGCAGGGAGAAGACACTGCATAGAGTGGCACAACGGTTCTTCTGGCCGGGAATTCATCACGAGGTACGAGAGTACTGCCGCATCATGCCCAGAGTGCCAGAGGACCAGTACCACAAGCATCCCACGGGGCCCCCGGTGCCATTACCTGTAGTGAGAACCCCATTTGAGTGGATTGGCTTGGACTTGGTGGGCCTGCTAGAAAGGAGCCAGACCGGACACAAATATATTTTAGTGGTAGTGTACTATGCCACATGGTATACAGAAGCAGTCCCGTTGTGAATGGCCACAGCCTGCATCATTGCTGAGGAGATGTTAGAGATATTTTCCCAGGGTGGGCTGCCCCGAGAGATCCTCACAGACCAGGGGAAGAATGTGACGTCGCGACTCATTGCTGAGCTGTGCCAGTTGTTGGATATCCACACTCTCAGGACCTTGGTATACCACCCGCAGATGGACAGGTTGGTGGAACGCTTCAACCGAACCTTAAAAGCGATGCTGCGTAAGTTCATGGAGGAAGACACCCGCCACTGAGATAAGATGCTGCCGGCATTGATGTTTGCGGTAAGAGAAGTACCCCAGGCCTCCACGGGGTTCTTGCCCTTTGAGCTCCTGTATGGGCGACAGCCCCGAGGGATTTTAGACATCGTCCAAGAAACCTGGGAGGAGCAAGAGACTACTGCTTCAGGCTCCGTGCAGTACATCCTGCGATTATGGGACCGACTACGGGAATTGGGCCGCCTAGCGCAAGAGAATTTACACCAAGCCCAAGAGGTCCAGTCTGCTCATTATAACCCATGGTGCCAGGACACGGATCTTCCAGCCAGGAGACCGGGTGTTGCTATTGCTCCCTTCCTTGGAATCCAAGCTCCTAGCTAAATGGCAAGGACCATTTGAGGTGGTGAGACAGGTGGGCCTGGTGGATTATGAAGTGCGGCTGCCAGGAAGGAGGAGAGAGGTACGGGTGTACCATGTAAATCTTCTCAAAGGCTGGAAGGAATGAGAGGCCTTGATGATTACACTGTGCCCCATGGAGCTGGAATTGGGACTGTCAGCCGAGGAAGACCCTGCGCCATCGCTCCTTGACATTGGCCCAGATCTCAATACAGAGCAACAGGTGCAACTCCACAGGCTGCTGAGCGACTTCCCCCATGTCCTGTCATCCAAGCCCAGAAAGACGAGCTTGATGTGCCACCACATCACTACCCTCCCCAGGTCAGAGGGTACGGGATCACCATCGCCCGCTCCCTAGGAAGCTGTGGGACACTGTCTGGAAACAACTCGATCAAATGCTAGCCTTGGGCATGGTAGAAGAATCCTGGAGTGAACGGAGGAGCCCCATAGTCCTGGTACTGAAGGCAGATGGGTCAGTCAGGTTCTGTGTCGACTTCAGGAAGGTAAACACCGTCTCCCGCTTTGATGCTTACCCAATGCCCCGAGTGGATGAGCTCTTAGAACGATTAGGTCATGCCAGGGTCATATCCACCCTCAATTTTACCAAAGGCTACTGGCAAATCCCCGACATCCACGTCGAAAGAAAGGACTGCCTTTCCGACATCCTTCGGACTCTTCCAATTCACAACAATGCCGTTTGGCCTATACGGGGCAACAGCCACTTTCCAGCGGCTTATGAATAAAGTCCTAAGTCCGCATAATAAATATGCAACCGCGTATATCGACGATATTGTGGTCTATAGCCACAGTTGGATGGAACACCTTCAACACCTGGCACAGGTGCCGCAAGCTCTAGCGGAGGCAGGCTTCACGGCCAACCCAGCAAAGTGCCACTGGGGACGTCAAGAGGTAAGCTACCTGGGCTATACAGTCGGAAGAGGGCAGCTCCGACCTTTGGTGAACAAAGTCCAAGCACTTCAGGATTACCCTATGCCCACCACGAAGAAGCAGGTGTGGCAATTCCTGCGACTGGCGGGATATCTGCCGCTTTATTCCGAACATTGTGACCACAGCAGCACTCCTTACAGACCTCACAAAGAATCCTTGGTCGCGCCACATCGAGTGGACCCTAGACTGTGATGCCGCCTTTCAGACCTTGAAGGCGCAGTTAGCCCAGGAACCTGTGCTCATCCAGCCGGACTTTGATAAACCATTTATTTTGCAGACTGATGTCTCATGGGTAGGATTGGGGGCCGTTCTGTCCCAAGTAGTTGTGGGTGAAGAACACCCCATTTTGTATCTCAGTTGTAAGCTGAGACCAGGGGGAGACCAGGTACTCCACGAAAGTACTGCGGGAGACCAGGTACTCCACGAAAGAACAGGAGGCCCTCGCGGTAAAGTGGGCCGTAAAGACCCTGAGGTATTACCTGCTAGAGAGTCAATTTACACTGGTCACTGACCATGCGCCACTAAAATGGCTCCATGCCATGAAAGACTCTAATGCGTGGGTCACGCATTGGTATCTGTTGCTTCAGCCTTTTGTTTTCCAGGTGGCGCATCGCCCAGGAAAAGCCCATGCTAACGCAGACTTTTTTTCAAGGACTGATGAAGAGGGAATGGCAATGCCCCCCTTGCTGACCCTCTTAAGGGGGAGGGTATGTGACGGGGCAAAGCAGCTCCGCACTGAACTTGCAGGGCTCAGCCAGGGATACCTGGCTGCAGAGGCCCTGCCCCCGCAGCTTTACTGAGCATGCCCAGGCTGCAGCTCAGCTATAAAAGCCTGGGAAGAGGCTCGGTCTGGGCTGGCGGCCGGAGAGGAAGGACCTAGGAAGGGAGTTCCTGACCAGCATCCACCAGCGACCCCAAGAGGAGCCAGCGGAGGTGCCGGGGCCAGTTGGGACATCGCTGGAGTCGGCCACAGAGGAGAAGTCGCCACCGTGAATGCGGAGGACCCTGCGAGTACGTGGGAAGAGGCCCCGACAGACCAGGTAGGAAGTGGCCCAGGGCAGGGGCAGGAGCAGCTTCTCCCACCCTGGGAACTTGAGCGTGTTTCGGTGGGATTTCCCCGCTGAGGGAGTGGTGGGCTGTCCTGCCACTCATAGGGCCCTGGGCCGGGACCCGGTGGAGTAGGGTGGGCCCGGGTCCCCCTACCAGGGGTGCAGCCCAACCATATCCGTGACCCGCCGGCACAACTCCTGCCTTAAAGGGCCAGCCAGTGGCCTTGTTTATGGACTCGGACCAGCGGGCCCTGCCTTAAAGAGCCAGCCAGTGACCTTGTTTATTGACTCGGGCCAGTGGGCCAGCTGGCCCTGCCTTAAAGGGCCATCCAGTTACTTTGTTTATTGACCTTGGGTCAGTGGGCCCTGAGTGAACAGACTTGACATAGGGACTTGGGGTCCTATCCCTGCCCACCGGAGGGGGCAGGAGAAGTCACCACAAGACAGGACTGTAAGATTTTGGGGCTAGGTGAGGACTAGTTGATGCAATTTGCATCGACTATTCAATTAGTAGATAAAGGCACCTCCGCCTTTGAAGTGTAGAAACAGCCCCAAGGCTGCTTCTACACTTCAAAGGCAAAGATGCTGCAGGGAACACGGGACCAGTGGGGCAGTTCCCTGCTGGCCCCGTGCTCCCCACGGCATTTCAAAGCAGCAGCACTCTGTGGAGCCTGGGATCAGCTGGGGACTCTCCCACTGACCCCGGGCTCCGTGCAGTGCTGCTGCTTTGACGTGCCTTGGGAAGCCAAGCTTCAGGCTCCACGCAGCATTTCAAAGCAGCAGCGCCATGTGGAGCCCAGGGTCAGCAGGGGAGTCTCCAGCTGATCCCAGGCTCCATATAGCAATGCCGCTTTGAAATGCCGCCTGTAGCCTGGGGACTCCCCAGCTGTCCCCGGGCTGCACGCAATGTTTCAAAGCAGTGCATGGACTCCGGGGTCTGGCCCAAGGCTACATGCAGCACTGCCACTTTGAAGCACGCCCTCTTTTCCCCTCCCCCTTGCTGCATCTTTTTGATAGACAGCATGGGGGGGGGGAATGACTAGTCGACTAGTGTGTTGACTATTCAATAAGCTTTGTTTATTGGATAGATGACTACTCGACTAATCGTTCATATCCTTATCCACTGCGGGTACCTTATCCACTGCACCATTGGAGGAGCCCCCCAGCCTCCCTATATTCTGGGCCCTCTTTGTCCTTCCTATGTCCCCAGGGTGCCAGGTCCATCCATCACCAAGCTGGTGGTGGCTGTCCAAGGCTTGAAAAAGCTGAAGAGATGCTGTAAATTATACAAGTAGCAGTGGTCCCACAGAGATCTGCTCTTCGCTCTACATAATTTAACATTTTTTAATATTTTAATATTTAACTTTGCAGATGACATTGACGGAGAATTAAATAATGAAGAGGAGAAAACAGCGATTCAGATCTGTTTAGATTGCTGAATACAAGAAAATATGTGTTGTAATGGCGACATGTAAAAGTGTACATCTAGTGTAAATCTAGGAACAAAGAACATAGGACATACTTACAGGATGAGTGACTATTTTAGGAAGATGTGACTGTGAAAAAGATTTGGGGGTTGCAGTGGGTAAACAGCTGAATGTGAGCTCAGAGTGGGACATTGTGGCCAAAAGGCCTAATTTGTTCCTTGGATGCATGAATAGCGGAATCTCTGCATTTGGCACTGGAGCAACCACTCCTGGAATACTGTGTAGAGTTCTAGTGTTCACAATTCAAGAAGGATTTAGAAAAATGAAAAGTTCAGAGAAGAGACACAAGACTGATTAAAAGGATTAGAAAATATGTCTTAGGGTGATCGACTAAAGGAGCTCCATTATTTAGCTTAATAATGAGATGGTCAAAGGGTGAATTGATTTAAAAAATTGTCAGTGATGGAGAATTCACAACAACACTTAGCTAGTTGTTCCAGTGCTAAATTAATCTCACTGTTAAAAATACATGTCTTATTTTCAATCTGAATTTGTCTAGCTTCTACTTCCAGCCATTGGATTGTGTAATACCCTTCTTTGCTAGATTAAATATTTGTTCCCCATGTAGGTACTTATAGACTGCAATCAAGATTGCCTGTGCTGCTTCCCACAGCTCTCATTGGCAGAGAACAGTGAACCGTGGCCAATGGGAGCTACGAGCGGCCGTTTCTGCGGATGCTCAGGTAAATGAAGTGTCTGGCAGTCCTCTAGGGGCTAACCCTGGTGAACCGTGCCCGGCTCACAGGCCGCTTATTACCCACCTCTGCCCTACAGCCTGGTACTATGCCAAGTAATGAGGCTAGGATATTTGGGAAAAGGATTTGCTTTAAAAAGCCAAATTAAGTCCTGGTGTAAACAAGTGTATCTACATACATTATGATTTACATACATGTGTCGATAACATTATGCAAACTCACATCTACAGTACATACACACTTCTATTTGGGTATGCATATATCTATATACGTATCACATGTATGATATAGTTAGCGTATGCTTTTGTTCACAGATTTCTGCATTTCTTTACAAGGTCAAGTGAAGGAAATCATTATCATGAAAAATAAACAAAAAGATCCTGTCTCTGATGAATTGTTAATGACTCTAACTACCATGCCAAAATTTGGATCTGTAACTCTGCCCCGATGGCAACAATGGTGGAAACTTTAGTGTATATAATGCACAGGAATATTTATCAAATGCAATGCAGGTTACAAAAAACCATGATAAAAATGCCTGTGTCCTGTGATACAGTTGCCCCCTCAGGAAGAGGAAGGGTTAAAGGAGGTCATAGGAAACTTGCACAGAACCCTCCAATCAGGAAAGAGATCATTAAGAGAGCCAATCAGCAGAAGGCTTGCTGGAGCATCTCATTTATAAAGGTTTCAGAGAGGTAGCCGTGTTAGTCTGTTTCAGCAAAAGCAACAAGGAGTCTGGTGGCACTTTAAAGACTAGCAAATTTATTAGGGTATTAGAGCATAAACAAAAGCGTATGCTCTAGTACCCTAATAAATTGTTAGTCTTTAAAGTGCCACCAGACTCCTTGCCATTTATAAAGGGCTGCTCAGCAGAGAACAGTCTCTCCCGGAAAGGTAAGGGAGAAGGACTGGCTTCCAAGACATCCCTAGATAGAGCACAGCTAGGCAGCGTTAAAGGAGCAATAGGGTGTTCCAGCCTGAGGACTGCCAGGCTGTGTCTAGACTACACCTTCTGTCGACAGAGAGATGTAGATTAGGCACATTGAAATTGCTAATGAAGCAGGGATTTAAATATCCCGTGCTTCATTAGCATAAACATAGCCACTGCTTTTTTTCGAAATGGTGCTTTTTCAACCCCCCCCACCCAAAAACGGCAGTCTAGACACGGCTCTGTTGAAAATAAACCCTTTTTCGACAGATCCTGTATTCCTCAAAAAAAGAGGTTTACAGGATCTGTCGGAAAAGGGTTTATTTTCGACAGAGCCGTGTCTAGACTGCTGGTTTTTTCTGAAAAAGTTCCATTTAAAAAAAAGAAAATGGCGGCCATGTTTATGCTAATGAAGCACGGGATATTTAAATCCCTGCTTCATTAGCAATTTAGACGTGCTTGATTTGCATCCCTCTGTCGACAGAGGGATGCATTTAGATGTAGCCCCAGAATGAGGCCCTGATACAAAGGGCCAAAAAGGTGCTAGGTGTACTGGGGAATTGGCTCAGGGAAAGAGGCTGCAAAGGAGTTGGCAGTGAATTGGCAGTGAGTGGAAGCCAGCTATAGGGTCCTTGGGTAGGGACCCAGAGTAGCATGGCATCCAGATACCCTCCACCTCCATTTGCCACTGAGGTTAGGGGTCAGTGAAAGGCTGTCATTTGCCACTGAGGCCGGCGGCTTGAACCAGAGATGGCAGTTTGCCACTGAGACAAGTGACTGGATTAGGCCTGGGAAAAACACCCTCTGTGGGCCGAATCTGGCCCACCAAGCCACTGGATCTGGTCCACACATGCAGCAGGGAGCCTCAGGCAGACTCATCTGCTTGCCCCAGCCCCCTGCATGCCGCTCAGAAAAGCAGCTGCTGGGCTGTTTGTTTTTCAAAACTGTGAGCAGGGGGGTGGAGAGAGTGGTGCTTCATGAGCTGCTCCCATCCCCAGCACAATCCCATTGGCCAGTTTCTGGCTAATGGGAGGTGCCTGTTTCAAGACAAGGCAGCATGTGAAGCACCAATCCCCCCTCCCCTCAGGCTCTTATTCACAGAGCTCATGGCCCTGCAGCTCATGGCCATGCAGCCCTCTGCCCCCTGCCACTCCTCCCTCATACCCTACATAACCCAAACTCTCTGTCCCCTCCTGAGCCTTTACCCCCTCACAGACCCTGCACCCCAATCCCCTACCCGATTACAATCCCCTCCAGTGCTAGATAACAACCCAAACCCCTGAACTCTAATCCCCTGCCCTAGATCAAAACCCAAACCCCTGAAACCCCTTCTACACCCCAGTCCCCTGCCCTAGGTCACAACCCAAAGCCCTGCACCCCAATCCCATGCCTTAGGTCACAACCCCCTCCTGCTCTTGGTCACAATCCAAATCTCTGCAACTCAATCCTGTGTCCCAGGTCACAACTGCTTCCTTCACCCAAACTCCGGCACAGGCCCTCCTGCACCCCAATCCCTTATCCCAAGCTCCCTTCTGCACCCAGACCTCACACCTTTTCCATTAATATCATGGATGAGTGCGGCCCTTGACCCCTTACCAAAATCTTGGAGTGGCCCCCCATCAAAAATTATTGCCCATCCTGGGCTGGATGATAAAGTGTGGGTTCCCTTAAAAAGGAGCCGGGAGGAGGGTGGAGAGGGGGAGAGGGAGCAGAGCAGGACACAGCAGGAGGCAGAGCCCAAAAGAGGAGTGATGTGGATCATGGATGGTGGAGACAACAGAGCAGGAGTAAATGCGAGCGAGACACCATTGGAGGAGATGCCCTTCTAACAGACGTGAGCTGATTCCCAGAAAGACCATCAGGAGGCGCCACAGCGGTGGAGAGTCTGTACCATTACCCCTGTCTACAATACAGTTTCCAGTGATGCAACTTTCAGTGGAGCTTCGCTGGTGGTGAATTACATATCCCGGTTTTTTTAGCACAGGCAAGGCCAGCGCAATCTGAAACACTTTTAATTTGATTTTTGATTAATGCAGGCTGTACTCACAAGATATTTCTCCTCCAAAATATCTAATTATTTAATTATTTGCTGTTATTAATGGAATGGAACTGTTCAAAACAAACAGCTAGAATGGCTGTTTTGCAGCAAGCTCATAATCATCAATTCAGATATGTAGAACCCTTCCGAAAATTATATTAAGCTGGCCTGTTGAACTTGAAAGGCATATTTTATCCCAATCAATGCATAAAAGTAAAATTATCTATAACTAAGGCATGTTTCTCTGCTGTACAGTTCAGCTGTAATGATCCCCACACACTGCACTTGCACATCAATTATGATAATCATAATCACGGTCGTTAAGCTGAATGTTCATTATTATCAGGATGCTGGTGACAGCAGATTCAATCATCGGGTGCAATGGGCAGGCAGTCACAGTCCCACCCAAGTTTCTGCAGACAGCGTTGTGCCACATTAAGTCTATGATGTGTTCCACATCCCACTCTATTCCAGAAGCTGTAGACGGTAAAGGTCAACTTTATGTTCTGTGCAATATGCTTAGGTTCTCTAAATTAATTCTTTGGAGTACTTGGATATTTTATGCTTTGTAGATAATAAAATTGTATTTAGGGCAAAAATCCATGTGCAAATAATGAAACAGGGCTGCAGCCATGTTGTAATTCATCTATAATAAGGCATATGAGGAAAGATTTTATCAACAAGGAACATCTTAAAATGTCACTTCCTGAATTTCCCAAACAAGCAAAACATGAAATGTCATTAAGTCAGTTATCTAAAATGCATATGCAAACTAATTCTAATTCAGATTAAAAGATGTAGGCTAGCATTTGTGTTTCAGTATATATGATCACATGAGTGTTTTGACAACCAAAACATTATCCTTAGTATATTTGATTTCCAGATCATCCAACTATGTGAGACCTATCATTATAGATTAAATTCATGGTGATTTATAGATTTTTAATAATAAAAGTGCACATGTAATATAAATACTGACTAAGATATTCCAAAGCATTTGCAAATAAATAAATGAAAATAAAAAATACACAGGCTTTAGATATATGATGTTAAAAAGTTGTATTCAATTATTTAACAGGTTTTACAAATGTGGGAACCAAAATTAAGTATTTATATATAATAGTTGCAAATATTCCTCTTTGCCTATTTATATGCTTTCAGCAAAACATGTAAATACAACACTATTTTTTCTCTTAACTTGGCGAGGTATTTGAAATGTTCCTAGAGTATGATGACAGTTTTGAGATATTACTAGCAGAAATAAAACTATCAAGTTCTCATATTCACTAACAGCTGCTATTAAGTTCTGAAAAAAGATGAACTATACCCCATCTTGTTCATTGAAGAGGAAATATAATAAACTAATATTCACCCTAATTGTTTATTCTTGCCTCAATTGGATATCAAGTAGTTACATAGGCAAATTCTAATCTTTTTGTGATTTTTAAAAATTAACAGTATATACAAACCTGTGTATAAGTCTGTGGAATTTTTAAAGTAAATACGATGTACACATAACACAGGGAAACTAGTTTTTTAACAGATTACTTGGAACAGGCTCAACATATTTTCCATTAACACTTGAAGACCATTCACCATCAATGTGATTTCTTGGGAGTACTTAGTACAATTTGTAGGCTTTGCCTGTCATTGGTGATTACATTTCAAGAAAAAATAGTATTTCTCCTTCTCCAGTACAGTGCTACAGTGATAGGTTGAATGGACATCCTAAAAGGGCTATCAGCCACTGACTCAGATTGTCATATAAATGTGTTTGCATATAAAGTTTGATACATTCCAAGTAGGAAAATCATTTAAGTGTTAAGCATGAGTAACAGATTCTGAGATAAAAAAGATCCATAGACTTTTGACAGAATTAAGGTGTTTACCATTTTGTTAAGTGTCTTCCAGGCTATGTCTAGACTGCAGACTTCTTTTGGAAAAAGCTTTTCCGGAAGAGATCTTTCGAAAAAACTTCTTCCAAAAGAAAGCGTCCAGACTGCCAAAGCGCATGGAAAAAGCAATCTCCTTTTTCAAAAGATAGCGTCCACACTGAATGGATGCTATCTTGCATTTAAGATGTGATTGCTATGGACGGGGTGGCCACCAGGGCACCTGTGCTTTTTCCTCTTTCCTCTTCTTTCAAAAGAACTCCCTCTTCCCCGTCCACACACGCCTTTTTCCGAAAGAGCTCTTTTGGAAAAAGGCTTCTTCCTTGTAGAAAAAGGATTACCTCTGTTGGAAAAATCCCTCTGTTCTTTCTATTTTCTTTCAGTGATTGCAGTGTGGATGTCCTAAAAAACTCTGTAGTGTAGACATAGCCCTATAGAGTTTCCTGCATATTATCTTGTGTACAGTATAGTTATGCACAATATAATCATATATCCAAGAAATAAATTTGTAGATCACTTAAAATGGTGATTAAAAATAAAGAGTTCCTCTTTGAAAGGCAGTGATTATGAAAATCTGATCTTGGACCTTTTTTTGATAGGGCCCTTTTCCCTAAAAAAATGGTGAGGAATGGAGTTTTTACACTGTTTCCTGATGATAATGACTAGTAAAAGCAGCAGGTAGGTCAAGAAACTGATTTTCTTTCCTATTAGCTCCCTGTTTTGGTAAGTGCCTCCTAATTGAAGCTTCATATTGATTTAGAATTGGTAGTTGGAAGGCTAAATGTCATACTGGGTTAATGGATATAGCTGTTCACCTCCAGAGATTTAGGTTGAAAATTGTCTAAGATCACAAATAAAAATGAGTTTGGTGGTCTCAGCTAAGTTTCTAGCTTATATGACATATAAAACCTCCATACAGTTTGGTGTGTCTGCCTATCTCTGATCAAGAAATGCCCAGAATTAGAAAAGCAGAATTGTTACTGGTCCGACTTGAGGAATATCAGAAAAAAGGGTGTTTGGAAAAGCTTTTAAATAGACTATTTATACTATGACACTATGCCTGCTGGCTTCAAACAATGCTGCTTTCTCTCATTTTGTTTTAAATAAATCCAGGGTTTTTTTAAAGGGCTCAGGTATTGGTCTATATGCAGTTTAGTAAAAATAATTGTTAAAATACTGCAGTCTTACTCTGCTGACTGTAAAAGTTGGGGAAAGAACTGTTTTTTGCTTATTAATTATCTTAATTTCCAAATCAGACATTTGATAGCAAACACAAAATTTAGTGTCAACATTATTTTAGAAATCAAGAATTCCTTTTTCCTTTGTGCTCTCACCCTTATGTTCAGTGCCAAGTTGAAATATTTGTGAGGATTACTGTTTTAAAACTGGAGAGATGGTGGGGAAGAGAGAGCAATCATGTCCTTAACAGAGTAAAGGTTGGCTAGCTACAGTATCATCCCTGTAATTGTAGACAAAAGACCAATATGATTCTTTCTTTAGAGAAGTTTTACTGGAAAAACAGAAAAGCAATTTAAAAAATTGTGGGTTCTTGACACTGTCTTGTATGTAAATATGCTTTTGATTTTGTAGGCACTGGCGTACATTTACAGGGAAATGTTGCATCTGACAAAGTGGGTCTTTGCCCATGAATGCTTATGCTCCAATACAACTGTTAGTCTATAAGGGTACGTCTAGACTACAGGCTTTTGTCGACAGAGGCTTTGTCGACAGATACTGTCGACAAAGCTTCTGTCGACAAAGAGCATCTAGACTACATCCAGTTCTGTCGACAAAGCAAGCCGCTTTGTCAACATGAGAGTGTAGATGCAAAGGACAGTGTAGATGCAACAACGCCTTTTGTCGACAGAAGGCGTTATTCCTCGTAGAATGAAGTTTACCACCATCGACAAAACTGCTGAGTTCTGTCGATGTTATGTCGACAGAACTTGGCGGTAGTATAGACGCAGGTATAGTTTTGTCAACAAAAGTCCACTTTTGTCGACAAAACCCTGTAGTCTCGACACACCCTAAGGTGCCACAGGACTCCTTGTCGCATTTACAGGGAAAACATGCTTGAAAACTGATTAAACATGTCTTAAACATCGTTACAACTGACTTTATTTAAAGAGCTGATATGAACATCCAGTACTGTTAGAACATTTAATTTTTTTTCTGATTTATTCAATTGTATCCTCACTGAGCCTCTAATTTGTATAAATGACCAGAAGACCGATTCTCCTAACCCAGACACAAAGAAGTCCCATTGACAGAACCAGGCCCTGGTTTAGCAGGAATTGAGGTATGATAACTTTATTTTCTTTCACTCACTTTAATGTAAGTCCACTGGGAGATTACATCGAATTTTTTGCTTGCCAAATCTGACAAGAATTTAGAAAAACAGCCAAGAAACAAATGTTCAATTCTCAACATCCCCACTCCCCATTTCATGCTTTGTGATTAATGATCTACATGATTGGAGCTTTTAAACTTTTGACATCTTATCCTGTATTGAATTCCTGATATGTATATACTATTAAAAGTTTTGAGAAACATCCCATCATCTAGTGTTAGGAAATAGAAAGACTGGATATGGTTTTTGGCAAATTAGACAATGATGAAACTATCTTATGGAAACAATAGATCTTTGCTCATTTTTAAAGCTGAGCAGATGATGGGAGAAGAAAAACATTTGTTAATGTTTGTTTCCTTTTTTGTTGAGATTTTCAGCTGTGTTCACTTAAGTGTTTCATATTTATTCTTCTACCAGATCAGAAAAAGCAGCAGATAAAACAGGATACCTTGTGCACAAACTACCAGCAATGTATTTATCAGAAGCATTTTCCCCCAATAACTTTAGGTCCTTATTCCATAAAGTGCCAAGCACCTCCTGGGAAGCGCTGAGACCCCTCAACTTCAGTTGACTTCAAAGAGAGTTGAAGAAGCTCAGTACCTTGTAGAATCAGGCATTTAAAGGGCAAATCCATTATACTGCTGGAAGTCCTGGATCAGTGCCCACCAGAGTTATTGGAAATGTTCCCATTGAATTCAATAAACTTTGGACCAGGCCCAATGCTTTCTGATTTTAATAAAATAACAATCTAGAAAACTACCACTTTGCTTAATATTACAGTGACTCACCTTGTTTGCTATCCATTTTTCATAGTGTTCTTCTCGGAAATGTTTGATTCCATAAGTCATTTGGCCATATTTGCTTGATGTATGAATTAATGGGTCATAGTCCTGGTTTTTATGACATGAAGAAAACGGCAAAAATCTGAAAGATAAAATATTTGTATATTTATTATTACTCTACTGTGGCTGCAGGAGGTAGTATTGTAAATCAAAGGTATAAATACTGAATAAAAGAGATGAGGAGATGAGCAGAATATACACCCAACACACTTTCCACTAACTTTTTTATGTATAGCTATAGAACTTATGTATTGTCTCTCTCGAGCTCTTTCCTTTTTTAAAGAAGTGGTGCCACATTACAGAATCATACAGTGATGATATGATGGAATTGAAACTTTTACATGAAGATGTAACTTTGATTCATTTGCATAAACACAATATTTAAACTGTAGTTTGTTTTAGAAATTACATCCCAAACCCTGAGGGCCCAATTCAGCTATTCTCACTCACTATAGGGTGTGTCTACACCTGCCACAGAGGACCCTTGGACTACTGGGCACAGGATATCTGGAGAGGCCTGCCATGCTCATGATCCCAGGATGGGACACCCTCCCTCCACAAGCCACCTCTAGAAGGAGGCAGGGAACATATACACACACATACACATACACACACATGCACTCACTCAGCAGTCCTGCACATGACACACAGGCATACCCACAGTCTCAAGGCAGCCCCCAATCCCAGGGACATCTGGGCCCAGTGGCCAGAGTGCATATGGCCTGGCTCCAAGCACATCGCCTGTAACAGAGCCGAGAATTCTCGCTCTCGGCTAGCAGATGGGGGCTGGGCTTCAGGCACTGTCCTCCCCTGGGATCACTGAACATCACTCTTTGTTCTCCACAGCTGGACCAAATGCAACAGGAGGGCGGTCAACACCACTGGGACAACCTCCCGGACCCGAGGCTTCCGCAGGTGCACCTGTCCCATGGACAAATACCAGAGGCAGCACCTGGCGGCACTTTGGGTCCTGCACCAAAACATCCACAGCTGGGTCCAGGAGGACCTGCAGCTACAGCAGGAGAGCTGGCGGGAGCCACTTGTGCAGGGCTGCTCCCTGTGCACTGATGTGTGCTCCCTTGTGCCTCCTTCTGCTCCAGCCTCTGCTCCATCTACTGCTGTCTCTCCTCCTCTCACTCCCTCTCCCCCTCCTGCTTCTCCCTCCACACACCCCTGGAGATGCCAAGGCCCCCACACCTGTGGTTTTAAACACCCCCCTTCTTCCACTCTCTCTCCTCCCCTCTCCCAGGTTCTTTCCCCAGTCTCTCCCTAGTTTCTTTGACCCCACAGTTCTGTACAATTCAGAGTGTTTAGTTTTTCCCAAAAAAGGTGTCTTTATTTTTTCAACAGGAAAGGGGGAAAGGGAGGGGTAAGTGGAGGGACAGCAGTGAGGGGTGAAACAGAAGCCCTCAGTGGGACGGACCAGGGGAGAGTGTTACTGGTCCCCCGGGGAGAAGCTCTCCCTCAGGGCCTCCCGGATGTGCATGGCCACCTGATAGGCCTGCCGGATGGCAGCTGTGCGCAGCTGCTTATAGGCCCTGCCTAAGTGGGCAGCCTCTGCCTAAGTGGTCAGCCTCTGCCCCCCACACTGTCAAGAAAGCCTCCCCCTTCCGTTCGCATAAGTTGCATAAGCACGCAGCCACCACATGTGGGATGTTGTGCTCCACGAGGTCCAGGCAGGCGAGGAGACATCTAAACCATGCCTTTAAGAGGCTGAAGGCACCCTTGACCACCATGCAGGCCCTGCTCAACCTGGCATTAAATGGCCATTATGAGGGGTTGAAGTAGCCGGTGTATAGCTTCATGAGCCACGGCTGCAGGGGATAGGCCGCATCTGCAACCAGGCAGACAGGCATGTCCACATCCCCGACCCTGATGTTGTGGTCGGGGAAGAAAGTTCCAGTGTGCAGCTTCTGGAACATGCTTCCTGAAGACACGTGCATCATGCGCCTTCCCCGACCACCCAACATATATGTCCGTGAAGTGGACCTGGTGGTCAGTCACAGCCTGCAAGACCACCAAAAAGTATCTCTTGCGGTTAATGTAGCTTGATGCCCGGTGGTCTGGGGCACAGATAGGGATGTGGGTCCCATCAGTAACCCCCACAGTTGGGGAAGCCCAGGGTGCCAAATCCATCAATGACGGCGTCCACATCTGCCAGGTTGAGGATTCTGCGCAGCAGAAGGAGGAGATAACCAAACTAAAAATCACAGGGGTGTCAGGGCACCTGCGAGTTTCCCCCCTTTTCCCCTGGTAGTCCCCCTCCTGCCATTCACCAGAAGCAACCCCCTGCAATCATGCCCACCCCGGCAGGGCTTTGTGAGGGCGGGATTGAACAAACCCTCCCAGGAAGGGGACTTGCACCACTCCTTCCCACATACCCCCTTTCCCTAAGGAAGCCCATTCCACTCCCCTCCTGGGACAATAGCCCAAGAATGCCATACCTGCATGACCAGGGCCCCAATGGTCAATTTCCCCAAGCCAAACTGGTTCCCCACGGATCGGTAGCTATCTGTTGTGGAGAGCTTCCAGAGGGTGATGGTGACATGCTTCTGGAAGGGAATGGTGGGCCTCATGTGCATGTCCTGTTGCCTCAGGGCAGGGGCATGCCACTAACAGAGCTCGAGGAAGGTGTCCTTCATTCTAAAGTTCTGGAGCCATTGTTGGTTTCCCCAGCGTGCCAGATCTATGTGGTCCCACCAGTCTGCACTGGCGTCCAGACACCAGATGCTGCAGGGCATGGCATCCAGGCCAGGGCGGGCCGCCTCCAGCTGCTGAAGCCACATACCTGAGAAGGGTCTGCCACAAGGGCTGGGGGTTGGGTTCCTGAAGAGCGTGGGAGGCAGCCTGCAGAAACTGCTGCATGACTTGCAGCAAAAGCTGCAAGAGCTGAAGACTGCCTGGAGGCAGCTCCGGCTCCATAGCGGAGAGTGCTGTGGTGTCCTGAAGCAGGGCAACCAGAGCAAGAAGAGAAAATGCTTTGCTGTCCCTCAGAGAGGTAGGCAAGCAAGCAGGGAAACCTGGGAAATGGATGTACAGGGGAGTCCCTTTAAGCACGAGCCTCAGATAGCCTTAAGCAGCAACCACACGAAGCAACTACTGACCTGATGCCCTGCCTAAACTGGTTCTGGGTGGCCTTAAATGCGATTCAGTGTCCAATCAATGTGGATGCCCTATTTCAAAAAAGCTAAGCGCTATTTCGATATACATTTTGTGTGTAGATGCGCTATTTCAAAATAAGCTATTCCAGAAACTCTCTTCCGGAATAGCTTATTCCAAAATAACTCTTCTGTGTAGACATAGCTTATGAGTCCTTCCTCAGTCGAGCCCTTCAGCACAGGAGTGGTCATAGCTGCTGGGACCTGGCTCTCTGCCTGTCTTGCTCCCTCCACTGCAGCTTGATAATGCCTGCTGGACAAAGCCTGCAGGGGGAAGAGAATGGGACTGTGCTGAAGAGTTGGAATCCAGAGGGTTCTATTGGCAGGGGGCCTGCACTTACAGGGGCAGGGGGCCTGCTCCTCCCACGTCCCTGGTCCTTCAGCATGCCTGTTTCCTTCTTCTGCATTAGGGTGGGAGAAGAGAATAGGCTTCAACTTCCATATGGTGAGTGGCCCCCCCTTGGTGTCTGTGGCTACATCTACACTGTAGCGCTATTTTGGGATACCAGAAGTATGCCGAAATAGCTATTCCACGTCTTTTGAGCGCACTCGTTATTTCAAAATAGATTTTGAAATAACAGGCGCGCTATTCTGGTGTCCCTGTAACCCTTGTTCCATGAGGGTTTAGGGACGTTTCAGAATACTGCTTTATTTCAAAGTCTGATGCTGTGTATGCGGTAATAGTGCGCCCATTATTTTGAAATCTATTTCAAAATAACAAGCGCGCTCAAAAGATGCAGATGTTGTGTAGACAGTGCCAAATTTTGAAATAAGCTATTTTGAAATTACCTCAAAATAATCTACGCAATTTATGTTGTGCAAATTGCATAGTTTATTTCAAGGTAAGTGTGCAGTGGAGACGCATCCTGCGTGTCCTGGGGACTGTCCTTCCTTCCTGGCCTTTCTGAGTACCAGCACTCCTCTCCCACAACACACTTGCTGCCCTTTATTTTCCATTTATGCTAATTCTTTCCTGTTTTCAAACATATTAAATCCTAATATATTCCCAGAAAATTAAATAACTGAAAATAAAGAGCTAACATAGGATTCCTAAATTTCTCCAAGGTCCATCACAGATTGTAATTTTTGCTTCATGGCTTTGCTTATCTTCTGGGAGAGTTCTCTTTGTAGTGAGATAACTACTCTAAATCCTTATTCAGTCCATTTTCCTTACTCTATCCTAATTTGATTGTGTTTCATTTGCTGTTTCTTTTTGTAGTCTAGTTTTGAAGTTTTTTGTAGAAGGATGGCTACTTTTAAATCCGTTGCTGAGTGTCCAGGGAGGTTAAAGTATTCTCTTATTTTTATGTGTGTTAACTTTCTTGATGTCTGATTTGTGTCCCAGGCCACTGCTTCCAGCGGCTCCTTTTGGCCGCAGATGGCAAAACACAGCCAATGGGAGCTACAAGGCTCCATGGCTGCGGAGCCGGTAAGTAAACAAACTGGAGCAGCCTGGTAGTGGCTTTCTCAAAGTGGGTCCACAGACCATTTTGAGAGACACTGCTGTAGACAATGGATAGATGATATGTCCTGCATGGAAGCTAGAGACATGTAAGCAAGAATAGAGGTCAGTAGGTTTCTGGTATAGGGTGGTATTTATGTAACCACCATTTATTTGTACTGTAGTGTCCAGAAAGTGGCTCTTTTGTGTGGATTGGTCCATACTGAGATTGATGGTGGGGTGGAAATTGTTGAAATCCCAGTGGAGTTTTTCAAGGACCTCCTTCCTGTAGGTCCAATGTAGCACAAGTAGAGGATTGGTGCTGGGGTACAAGATCTGGGGAAGTGTTGTTCTAGATCAGCCATAAAAATGTTGGTATAATGTGGGACCATGCAAGTACCCCGAGCAGGGCTGCTGACTTAAAGGTATAAATTGTCCCCAAATTGGAAATGGTTGTGGGTGAGGACAAAGTCACATAGCTCAGTCACCAGGTATTGTGTGGCATCATCAGGGATACAGTTCCTGACAAATTGTAGTACATTCTCATGTGGAATATTGGTGTAGAGAGCTTCTACATCCATGGTGGTCAGGATGATGTTTCAGGAAGATCACTGATGCATTGCAGTTTCCTCAGGAAGTCAGTGGTGTCTTGAAGATAGCTAGGAGTGCTGATAGCATAGGAGAGGCTCTGAGGAGAGAGTCCACATAGCTGGTCAACCCGGCTGTAAGAGTGTTAATGCCTGAGATAATGAGGCATCCAGAATATCCAGGTTTATGGATCTTAGGTAGCAGATAGAAGACTACAGGTCTTCTAGGGTGTATCTGTGTAAATTTAGCCCCATGCTATTGCAGGGAGTTTCTTGAGCAGATAATTTCTTTTGTTAATCCTCAGGGGAGTCAGAGGGTAGTGGCTTGCAGAATGTCATGTTGGAGAGTTGCCTGATACCTCCTGTTCATAATCTGACGTATTCATTATGACTATAGAACCTCCTTTCTCAGCCTCTTGGATTATGATGTCAGAGGTGTTTTTGAGGCAGTAGACAGTGTTGTGTTCCGTATGACTGAGGTTATGGGACAAGTAGTGATATCTGTTCACGATTTCAGCCTGTGCATGTCTGCATAAAAGTCTAGACTGTCATTTCAACTGTCAGGAGTCCAAGCAGAATTCTTCTGTGGGGACATTGGTGGCAGAATCTTCATGTTCTAAGGAGATCCCAAGAACTTCTTCAAGAGATCCCTGAAATATTCCCAGTATCAGACAATAATGACTAGACAGGCAAGAGAGGCAGCGAGACTGAGCTTTAGTGGTCAGCTGAATTAGGATGTGAGGATATGGCTCAATGCCTCCATGCACGGTAAGTAGATAGTAAGGATGTAAAAGTGTAACCCTTTAAACAGTTAATCGATAAGCATCGGCTTACTGTTTCCATTACAGTTACATGCTGGCTCCCTGGGGAGGCCCCTGCTGGCCCTGTTCCCAGGGAGCCAGCTTCACTGGGGGATTTGCAGTATAAAGCTTATTATATATACATGCTTTATATTGCAAAGTCTGCAGCAGGTGTAACCATGTAAGTGCTAGGATTTTTAGTGGTTACAAGGTTACTTTTTTAAACAACTTTTTACATCCCTAGTAGATAGTGCCCCAGGGAGGTCCTGGAACAGATTCCCTTACAATTTCAAATTAGTAGCCAGGTTGTCTCAGTGGTGCCCCTTAATGCCCTGACTAGGGCACTGTTTAGCCTGCTGTGGATCTCAGTGGTCATTTGTGGATTCATCAGCAGGATCCCATACTACCGTACTACTGTTCCTGACTTGTCTCCATATGTCTTATTCCTTTCTATCGAGTCCTAATTGTCCTATGCTCCAAACAGCTCATCTAGGTAGCAAGCTGCTTCAGGCTCTGAGCGTGGAACCAAGCTTTTCTCATGTAGGAAGTGGCAGATCTCTGCTGGTCAGCCATCACATGGCGATAAAACTCTTACTTCTATCTTTGGATTGCTAAATGGTTTTTTAAAAATGATTTATTGGGAGAAATCAATATTTTAGCAACTGTAAATTTTATCAATGAACCTTCCAGCCACAATCTCTCCTGCAGAAAAAGGAAGTTTTTGAGTGCCTCACTCGTAACATCAATTTATTCCATCCAGTATTGCAACCAAATGTTATATAAAATTAACAAAACAAAAACACATAGGAAACAGGGCTTTAAATAATACAAAGCTACAGAAAAATGTAAACACTCATGGGACAGGTGGCTCTCATATAAGACAGATTATGGTACTTGTAATACTAATTTGCACATGGGATGGACATCACATGCACAAAAAATTAATGTGGCCCCAGTGTCCCAGAGTATACACAGAAGGTACTGAGAACCGGCTGCTCCACTTACAGGTTTTTTTTAATCACTTCTGAATTGCATTTTAATAGTACATTTTTCTTTTGTTGAGACATGAAAGAAAATTGGCTCTCTCAGCGGAGTGGATGGCTGAGAAGACAAGGCTAGCAGTTTAAGGATTTGCCCATATATGCATGGAATTTAGTTTAGCCATAACATTCACAATTCAATGTGCATAAAGTGTTTGTAAAGCCTATATACTAAACAGATTTTAATTTTTTGTAAAATACCATTTATTGAGAAAAGTGGAGGATAAACTAAATGAAAATGATGTTCAGAGTCTACTATCTTAAATTATAACCCTAGAGATAGATCTTTTAAAAGACTGTAGTTTTAATTTAGATCACTGTTCAACTCTGCCTTTTTTTTTTTTTTTTTTGGCAAACAGTCTCAGAGTAACTCAGATTTTATTAATCTTGATTTTCAGCTCAAAACAATATTTGGATTATGTGAGAAATGATACACAATAGAACATGTATGTAAGTTAGTACCATAAATGCCTATTTCTTATGCTGTGTTCTACTGAATATCTGAAAACAGATAAGTGCATATACTGTTGTGAGTGACATTAACTACACGCTCTCTGGAGTATGTCTCTGTACTTGGAAATGATTAATAATATTTATTAGTTTTTGAGTAATACTGTAGATAGATAGAATGGCATAAAATAAATTGTCGCTTGCACTGTTCTCTTTATGTCTCCACCTCCGTAATCAGATCCTGAGTGTGGCTCCTTGCCCCATGTCACTCAGAATGTAGGATGATATATATTTGCAAAATTGAAGTCCTCCTACATTCAGCAAGAATCTCTGATATTCGTTGTTTATTCATTTCAGTAAAGAATGTGATTTTAAAATACTCTATATCTGTATTAAAACAGAATAGCTAAAGTATATCTTGGGAATTATATATAAAAATTTTCTCAAAATTTCAGAAAAATTTGCTCAAAACTTCAGAAAAATTACAGTATAGACCAGGGGTGGACAAGAGGCTGCCAGTGGGCTGGATCCAGCCATCTTGCCAAAACCCTTAGGAAGAGAGCAGCTCATGCTTTAAACAGCATCTGCTCTCCATTCTGGACTGCTAGGGAGGGAGGAGGGAGACTTTGTACACTGCTCCCACCCCAGCAAAATTTCTCAGCTCCCACTGACTAATTTCTGGCCAATAGGAGCTGAGAAATTTTGCTTGGGGCAGGGGAAGCCTGTGAAGCCACCTCCTTTCCCTCCCTCTCCCCCCTCAGACCCGGAGCAGAGCCACATGGAGCAGTTTGAGACTGCAGCTCAGGTTCCTGCAGGGCTGCTGGCTGGGAGCCACCTAGGTAAGCACCTCCCAGCCAGAGTCTGCCTCTGGCACCTCACCCCTCTCTCCCCTGCAACTACCTGCCCCAGGCATCACTCAAACCCTCTGTACCCCTTTCCCCCTTCTGCCAGGTCACAACTCCCTCACAGACCCTGTACCTCTTCCTACACCCCTCCCCCAGTCCAGAATCCTCTCTGACACCCACACCGCCTCCCTGACCTTGCAACTCATTCCCCTTCTCCAGGTCACCACCCAAACCCTTTGCACCCCCTTCATGCAGGTCATGACTCCCTCCCAGATGCTGCACCCTCCACTAGAGCCTCTTCCCCAGGCTAGAATCCTCTCCTGCACCCTTACCCCCTCCTAGACCCTGCACCTCAAGCCCCTATCTCAGATCCCAACACTCTCCTTCACCCAAACTCCCTCTCAGACCCCACGTCCCCTCCTGCATCCCAGTCCCCTACACCAAGCTCCCTTGTGCACCCAACCTCCATCCCAGACCCCGTACCACTTCCATAGAAATGCGGCCCTTGACCACTTGCCAAAATCTTGGAGTGGCCCCCCAGTTAAAAATTGTTGCCCACCCCTGATATAGACTGATACAGAAATTTGTAGCTTCATGTATACTTTTAACATAGCTGCTCTCAAAATTCATGCTTTATCCACACTTCTGAGAAAAGTGTGCTGCATTTTTACATCAACTGCAGGAAGATACTTTGACATTGGTGTTGCACTGTACAGTACCATCTGGCACATGTGAATTAATTATTTTTTTTAATAAAGAACTTTATGAATTTTAGTTCTCAAAGTTGGGGCCAAATCTGAAGTTATTCTTGCACCCTTCAGATGTGTCCTCCTTGGGACACTAAGGGTATGTCTACACTGCATGCTTATTTTGAAATAAGCCATTCTGGAATTGTTATTCCAAAATAGCTTATTTCGAAACAGCATGTCTACACTGCAGGGAAGCCTCAAAATTAGTCCAAGGCAGGCTTCCCTAATGTAGACGTGCTATCTCGATTTAGAGTCCCATGAACACTGTGGAAGAATAACTTAGAATGGCCCTGGTGAGGGGCTATTTTGAAATAGCAGCAGTGGGGCATCTACATGCACCTTATTTCAAAATAGCTATTTCGGAATAGGCCTTATTCCTCGTAGAATGAGGTTTACAGATTTTGGAATAAGCCATCCGTTATTTCAAAATTATTTTGAAATAATAGAATAGCTATGTAGACTCTCGCATTGTTATTTCTAAATAACGCTTGTTATCTCGAAATAACGGTGCAGGGTAGACGCACCCTGAGTACTATCACCAGTGGTAACATCCCATTCTGCTTTTCACTCAGAGAAGGTAGGAAGCTCTGTGGCTGTTCTCACCTTAATATAACTGTGCAGGAATAGCCATAACTTGTCCCATAATGATGCATGTTAAAACTAGCTGTATTTACAAAATAAGGACAGTATAATCCATTTGACATACCTAGTCTGGGTACCAGTTACACTGGAAAAAATTGTATAGTGGAGTGCTGATGATATAAACTATTGGTGTTATTACTTCAAGTCAGGAGGTGAGGCAGTACTCCTAACTCCAGCACCACTGCTGGTTTCTTCCAATGAGATATCATTTCATAAGTAACTTATTCAGCATTCATAATTTTACTCTGTATGCAATGCTACACTAAATGTGTATCCAATTCAGAGATGTGCTTATTGTATAAATTATTTTGTTTTCTGATGTCAGTGAATCTAGAAATCCTCTGGTCATTTTTGTTTACTCAAGGTCTGCAATGGAGTAAGGTAGAGGAAAAAAAGCATAGCTGCCTACTTGTATGAAACAAAAGCAACAGAAATCTCTTTTGCAGACAAAATTATAGAACTTCTTAATTATACACAGACTTATTATCTACATCCCCAGTGTTATAAAGTACCAGAACTTCATTAGAAAAATTAAGATAGAAAAATGAAGAAACCACTTTGTAAATTTCCACTGGAAATTAGCTGGAAGAAGCAGAGGAATACTGGATCAAAAGAGGGTAATCATGCTTAACTGTGCCCTAGAGCACCCGCATGTATAATACGATTTACACAGTAACTACCTCTCCTATTACAGCTTGTTTGGAGTATTCTGTGTTAATGGGGTTAGCTAATTTAGTATTTTAACTTAAAAAGACTCTGCTGATTAATAAATGTTGCACACTGTGCTAGTAATTAAAATAAATGGAAGAGTTACAAATAGAAGTTGAATTGTTAAGGATACATTATCTGAAAATATATGATAATCCCTGTTTATCATAATACAATAACAGTCCAGAAAATATGCAAATTGCTAAAGTTGCAAAGCATTTGAAAAACTAGACATAATTTGAAAAAAGTTTTGAGATGTGTAAGATCTGTGTGACAAATACAGTGATTATTTTCATTGTAACTAACTCAGAAATACAGTGAACTGTATCATCCAGAAATAAGACATTAAAATAATAATTTATTTAAGAAAAAATCCTACTCAAGCATATAGCTGAATGCAAAATAACATGTTCTTTAAATGTTGTTACCATTTATCCAACTCCCGACCCTCACATTCTATAGAGACAGTGCCTATCTAGGTCACAAACTTTTCCATAATCTTTCCCCAAAGAGGGTGTGATGGGAGTGTCTGCCCCACACTGGCCCTTGAAAGGTGAAAACCCAGCTGAGGGCTGGAGCTGTGGACCCAGCAGCTGTGGTAGATATTAGCCAATTAGGGCCCAGCTGAGGGCAATATAAATAAAGGTTCCTGGAGGGAGGAAAGTCTAACTCTCTCTTGCTCTAGCTGTGGAGAAGGAGGGACCTGGCTGCCAAAGAAGCTAAAGGCTTCCCGATTCAGAGCAGGGCTGGGGAAAGGCAGGCAGAGCTGGGGAGCTTTGACCAAGCAAACTCCCAGGCTGCAGGACCTGAGGCAAGGCCCGAGGTTACTAGAGCTGATGGAAAACAGCCAAGGCAGGAGAAGGCAGCAGGTCCACACCCTCTTGCCAATTATCAGTGGCCACTGCAGTTTGCCCCTGTGGCACAGGCTAGATGAAGATTGACAATGGGTCACTGAGGCAAGGTGGGTATAGACGGTTGGAGATTTCTGGAGAGGGAGGACGCCTGAGCATGAGGACACTGCAGCAGGGCATTACCCAGGTGGGAGGATGCCATGGTCTGGGAGGGATGTGGGTCCTAACACACAGTGGTGGAGAATAACAACTACCAACAGGCAAGACACTGGCCAGAAGGGGGTGCTCCAGCACTGCAGAGCCAATTCCCCGGGTGATCAATAGGAGGCACCATGGTGGTGAGTCCCACCCTGTTACAGGGGGGTTAAAGCAGAAGTTGGTAGTTGGACAGTTGCTCACTTTGAAACTTTTTTAGCAAAAAATGTAATGGATAAGAAGAACAGAAGGAATCCATCCTCTTGGAAAGAGTACTAGCCATTTCCCTTAAAAGCAGACCACACCACTGGTGTTCATTGCTCAGGAAAGACCTGGCTAGATAGTGGAATTTGAGCCCACCAAATAATTCCTTAATGTTGGTAAGAAAGATGAATTCAGCAAAGCAAGATGGAACATTCAGAACTATAATCACACTGATAGCAAAGTATCAGAGCGGGTAACCATGTTAGTCTGGATCTGCAAAAGCGACAAGGAGTCCTGTGGCACCTTATAGACTAACAGATGTATTGGAGCATAAGCTTTCATGGGCAAAGACCCACTTCGTCAGATGCATGTAGTGGACATTTCCAGAGGCAGGTATAAATATGCAGGCCAGAATAAGGCTAAAGATAATGAGGTTAATTTAATCAGAGAGGGTGAGGCCCACTTCTAGCAGCTGATGTGGAGGTGTGAACACCAAGAGAGGAGAAACTGCTTTTGTAGTTGGCTAGCCATTCACAGTCTTTGTTTAATCCTAAACTGATGGTGTCGAATTTGCAGATGAACTGTAGCTCAGCAGTTTCTCTTTGAAGTCTGGTCTTGAAGGGTTTTTTTGCTGCAGGATGGTTACCTTTAAATCTGCTACTGTGTGTCCAGGGAGACTGAAGTGTTCTCCTACAGGTTTTTGTATACTGCTATTCCTAATATCTGATTTGTGTCCGTTTATTCTTTTACGTAGGGACTGTCCAGTTTGGCCGATGTATATAGCAGAGGGGTATTGCTGGCACATGGTGGCGTATATAACATTGGTAGATGTGTAGGTGAATGAACCAATGATGGTATGGCTGATCTGGTTAGGTCCTGTGATGGTGTCTCTGGTGTAGATATGTGGGCAGAGTTGGCACCGAGGTTTGTTGCATGGATTGGTTCCTGAGTTAGAGTTACTGTGGTGTGGTGTATAGTTGCTGGTGAGAATTTGCTTCAGGTTGGCGGGTTGTCTGTGGGCGAGGACTGGCCTGCCTCCCAAGGCCTGTGAAAGTGAGGGATCATTGTCCAGGATGCGTTGTAGATCACTGATGATGCGTTGGAGAGGTTTTAGCTGAAGACTGTAAGTGATGGCCAGTGGTGTTCTGTTGGTTTCTTTCTTGGGCTTGTCTTGTAGTAGGAGGCTTCTGGGTACATGTTTGGCTCTGTTAATCTGTTTCCTCTGCTTCTCTACAGAGGAAAAAGGACTGTAAGCTGTCTAAAATCCTACCTGCCACATGGGGCCACAACAGTGGTACCCCTAACTCACCCAGAAATATCATCAATCTATCCAACTACGCACTCAGCCCGGCAGAAGAGTCTGTTCTATCTGAGGGACTCTCTTTTTGCCCCACCACCCCCACAAACATGATACAGTTCTGCGGTGATCTGGAAGCCAACTTTTGCCGTCTCCGACTCAAAGAATACTTTCAACACAACACTGAACAGTGCACTGACACATAGATAACCTCCCAGCAACAGCACAAGAAGAAGAACTCCACATGGACTCCTCCTGAGGGTCGAAATGACAGTCTGGACCTATACATAGAATGCTTCCGCTGACGTGCACAGGCAGAAATTGTGGAAAAACAGCATCGCTTGCCTCATAACCTCAGTTGTGCAGAACGCAATGCCATCCACAGCCTCAGAAACAACTCTGACATTATAATCAAAGAGGCTGATAAAGGAGGTGCTGTTGTCATCATGAACAGGTCTGATTACCAAAAGGAGGCTGCCAGACAACTCTCCAATACCAAATTCTACAGGCCACTTTCCTTAGATCCCACTGAAGAGTACACTAAAACTGCTCAGGACACTCCCTACACAAGCACAGGAACAAATCAACACACCCTTAGAGCCCCGACCAGGGTTATTGTATCTACTACCCAAGATCCACAAACCTGGAAATCCTGGACGCTCCATCATCTCAGGCATTGGCACTCTCACTGAAAGACTGTCTGGATATGTGGACTCTCTACTCAGACCCTACGCCACTCCCAGCTATCTCTCCCAGCGGCACTCCCAGCTATCTCTGTGACACCACTGATTTCCTGAGAAAACTACAATGCATTGGTGATGTTCCAGAAAACACCATCCTAGCCACCATGAATGTAGAGGCTCTCTACACAAACATCCCACACACAGATGGAATACAAGCTGTCAGGAACAGTATCCCTGATGATGCCACAGCACAACTGGTGCCTGACCTCTGTGACTTTATCCTCACACACAACTATTTCAGATTTGGTGACAATATATACATCCAAACCTGTGGCACCGCTATGGGTACCCGCATGGCCCCACAATATGCCAACATTTTCATGGCTGACCTGGAACAACGCTTCCTCAGGTCTCGTCTACTAGCGCCCCTTCTCTACCTACACTACATTAATGACATCATCATCTGGACCCATGGGAAGGAGACTCTGGAAGAATTCCACCATGATTTCAACAGCTTCTACTCCACCATCAACCTCAACCTGGACCAGTCTACACAAGAGATCCACTTCCTGGACACCATGGTGCAAATAAGTGACGGTCGCATAAACACCACCCTATACCGAAAACCTACCGACCGCTATGCCTACCTTCATGCCTTCAGCTTCCATCGCAGACACACCACACAATCCATTGTCTACAGCAAAGCACTAAGGTACAACCACATTTGCTCCAACCCCTCAGACAGAGACCAACACCTACAAGATCTTCACCAAGCATTCTTGAAACTAAGATACCCGCACGAGGAAGTGAGAAAACAAATGAACAGAACCAGACATGTACCCAGAAGCCTCCTACTACAAGACAAGCCCAAGAAAGAAACCAACAGAACACCACTGGCCATCACCTACAGTCTTCAGCTAAAACCTCTCCAACGCATCATCAGTGATCTACAACGCATCCTGGACAATGATCCCTCACTTTCACAGGCCTTGGGAGGCAGGCCAGTCCTCGCCCACAGACAACCCGCCAACCTGAAACAAATTCTCACCAGCAATTATACACCGCACCACAGTAACTCTAACTCAGGAACCAATCCATGCAACAAACCTCGGTGCCAACTCTGCCCACATATCTACACCAGAGACACCATCACAGGACCTAACCAGATCAGCCACACCATCATTGGTTCATTCACCTACACATCTACCAATGTTATATTCGCCATCATGTGCCAGCAATGCCCCTCTGCTATATACATCAGCCAAACTGGACAGTCCCTACGTAAAAGAATAAACGGACACAAATCAGATATTAGGAATGGCAACATACAAAAACCTGTAGGAGAACACTTCAATCTCCCTGGACACACAGTAGCAGATTTAAAGGTAGCCATCCTGCAGCAAAAAAATCTTCAAGACCAGACTTCAAAGAGAAACTGTTGAGCTACAGTTCATCTGCAAATTTGACACCATCAGTTTAGGATTAAACAAAGACTGTGAATGGCTAGCCAACTACAAAAGCAGTTTCTCCTCTCTTGGTGTTCACACCTCCACATCAGCTGCTAGAAGTGGGCCTCACCCTCTCTGATTAAATTAACCTCATTATCTTTAGCCTTATTCTGGCCTGCATATTTATACCTGCCTCTGGAAATGTCCACTACATGCACCTGACGAAGTGGGTCTTTGCCCATGGAAGGTTATGCTACAATACATCTGTTAGTCTATAAGGTGCCACAGGACTCCTTGTCGCACTGATAGCAGAAAATGTTGAAAAGAGAGGTCACGGGGTTAATTTGTCTTACCCCTTAGAATTTCCCCTCTCTTAATATCCACATTTCCATATCAAATGCTGTGAATGAGCCATTTCTACCCTGACTTGATTGGTCTCATTTACACAAGTATCCTCTTTCTTTTGTTGTCCTTACATATATACCCATGCCTCTGTAAACTTCACTCCAATTCATCTGAGTGCAGTAACAATAGCTAGTCTCACGCAGTCAGTACATACTTAACTGGATGTTGCAATATAAAGCCAGCCTTCTCTGCATTTAATACCTCATTTTTATCTCATAAGCTAAGTATGGGACAGTTCCAGCCCACTTAATTAGCTTTATTAGCACCGGTACCTTTTTCCCAATTCTTTTTCTGTTATAAATTCTGGGTTTCTGCTATCCCTCTCCAGCTCATCTGATGAAGTAGGTTTTGTCATGATGCTATACCTATTTTTGTAGGTCTCTAAGGGCATGTCTATACAGCAGGGCTAAAGCCGAAATAAGCTACGCAACTTCAGCTACGTCAAGCTACGTTAAGTCAAATAGCTTATTTCGGCTTTTGGCGCTGACTACATTGCAGGAAATCTGAGGAAGAGCACTATTCCTCCGACTTCCCTTACTTCTCGTAAAATGAGGGTTACAGGAGTTGGAGTAAGAAGTCCTCCAGCTTGACAGTATTTTAACATTATGTTGAAATAACCGCTTGATGTACAGACCATGTTATTTTGAATAATGTCAGTTATTCCAGAATAATGGTGCTGTCTAGAGATAGCCTAAGGTGCCATAGGACTACTTGTTGGTTTTACATGCTCAGAGTTCTAAATCCATTTGTTCCAGCAGGTGATGTCTCATGTCAGACACTAATCTGTAAAGTGGGTATTCCAATTTCCAACTCCTAGCCAAGTGGAAAGTAAAATCACTCCATCTCTATAAAAAGGAAAAGCATTATTTTGGTAGCTGGGAGGGAAAGAGAGGAGGAGGAGAGGGACACCTTCTACTTTATGGGAAGATATGTGGGCAGGGCCGGATTAAGGGGGGGGGCTAGCCAGGCAGCTGCCGGGGGCGCCAACCTATGGGGGGCACCTGATTGCAGCTATAAGGGGCGCCGCACGGCCTCTGCTCTCGGGTGCGCAGAACCCCTTACAACTGCAATCAAGCGCCGCACGGCTCCCACCCCTGGGCGCATGGCGCCCCTTACAGCCCGGAGGCGGGGGCTGCGCGGCGACTGATTACAGCTGTAACAGGCGCTGCACGCTTGGGGGGCGGGGGCTGCGCATATGCCATGTGCCCGGGGTGGAGCCGCACATGCTCCACGCGCCCGCTGCCCGGGGTGCAAGAATGGCTCAAGCCGGCACTTTTGTGATGTACTTCAGAAACAATTATCAAGAAAGTCGTTCTTATTATATCTCTTTCTATAGGTTTGTATGGAACACTTAATTTAACAAGACAAGGTCTCTGCCCTGAGCAGTTTACAATAAAGCAAATGTTCTCATAAAAATATAAGAAGAAATAAGGAACTTACTTGTTGTCATTTATGCGGTTTCTCCATTCCTCTCTTTTAATCTCCTCTCTAGTCTTCTCAAGTGAATTGATTGATGTTGCTGCTCGCAAGGTTGGTTCCAAAGGTTTGTAGCGTTGTTGCAATACTTCAGCAGTATCACGGAAGGGCCCCTGATAGGTATAGGATAAGGTAAATGTTTGTTTTTTCTTTGGTATGTATTATTATTTGTGACATATCTCTGATGAAAGAAGGTGCAAAGTGGCTGGGACAGTGGCAAGATTTTTTTCCAAAATAATTAATTAAAGCAGTTCATCCTGACAGTTACAGACAACATGATGGTTGATGATATGCTCTAAAACCCTAGATGGGGAATGACAAATGTGCACTGGCAGAATTCTTTAAGAATTAATGTATATCTTTCACCGAAAAAAGAGGCACTTCGGGCACATCTACACAGCAGGGCTAAACTCGAAATAAACTATGCAACTTGATATATGCTAATTGTGTAGCTTAAGTCAAAATAGCTTATTTCGACTTTTGGCACGTGTAAGCAGCAGTTATTTCAAAATAAAACACTCTTCCCCCGAATTCCCATACTCCTCATGAAATGAGGTTTACAGAAGCTGGAGTAAGAAGACTGTTATTTTGAATTCATTTCAAAATAACGGGCTTGCTATGTAGATGCACATTACGTTATTTCAGAATAACTGATGTTGTTCCGAAATAATGCTGCTGTGTAGACATAGCCTTCTAGAATTGTTTAGGAATACTTAGTTTTGTTTTGTTAAGATATGCAACTTCAGTTACATCAACTGCGTAGTTGAAGTCGAAATAGCTTAATTTGGCTTTTGGTGCTGTCTATGTAGCAAGAAGTTGAAGGGAGAACATTCTTCCTTCAGCTTCCCTTAATCCTCTTAAAATGAGGGTTCCAGGAGTCAGAGTAAGAAGTCCTCCTTCTCAACATTATTTCAAAATAATGTCAGTTATTCTGAAATAATGCTGCTATGCAGACATACCTGTGAGAGCAGAGACACTTTGAAAAGATTCAAAAAATGATTATAGAACTAACTCTTCTAGTAAAATTGCAGACAAGACATATTAAAAAGGTGTATTTTGCTGAAAGCCTTTTTTCTAAAAAATTAAAGTTGACATTTATTTATATATTTATTTAATTTCAAGGCACCACAAAAATCTATAGACCTATAGTTTAATTTCTTGACAATTTTGTGTATTTTATTTGAAAATGTGTAACCATATTGTTTAATAAGTACCATTTAATGATACAGGACTATAGCAGCAGAAATTCTTTGCAGCACTGAAAAAGTGACTTACACTATATCTTGGTTTTAGCAGTAGCCAGTAGAAACTCATTTGGAGTGTAATTAATACCATATTAAACTCAGTACAAATTAGTGACAGCTCAGACCTTAGCAATGTTGCTAATCAAATCTTATTTTCTTTATACTATTGTTGAGCTTTCACCAAAGTAGGAAAACCTTCTGAAAATATGAATGGACAAACAATCCTGATCACGTCCCTTTTTCTTAAAGATCTCCTTCTTTAAATAGGTTATCACTAACAAGTCACAGCTGGAGTTACTGCAAGCAGTGAGTGAAGACTGTGGGGCTAATAAAAAGAAATGATTCACGCCTCATTTATGTTCACTTATGTTTTACATTAATAGAAACCAATAATAGGAACCAGTTACCATAAAAGTCATGGACCGTAAATAACACAAATGGCAAATAAGTATCATCTAGTACTTTTCACAGCTGGACAGGAGGATTGCTATATTTGAAAGTAGTTAATGGATTTTATTGGGACTTTACTTTTTAAAGGCACAGAACCATGTTTGTCAAGTCCCTTTTAAAGATTCTAAGGAACAAGCAACCATAATCTTTATGCTTTTGGCAAGCTTTCTCCCTACTTACTTCCAGAAAGTTTATACACAGAATAACTCTATTTTACTGGGACTGCTATAGCTCTTCTAAAGATAATACAAGAAAAAAGAATTTTAGGCTGCAAGGGAATAATAAGTACAAGAGTAATTTACTGAAAATAGTAAATGTTGTTTGCCTCTATCTGCCCAGTCATAGAGAGATGTAGAAAACAGTTTTAAACATTTAGGGCATGTTTTGAAATAATAAGGTGAGCGTCCACATTATCAAGCCTGTTATTTCAAAATAATGGCCTTGTTATTTTGAAATAACTCCAGCTTGTGAAGAGGAATAAGCTTATTTCAAAATAGGAATGTCAGGAATTATTATTTTGAAATAATTTATTTCAAAATAACTGTTAATGTAGACATAGCCTAATACTCTTTCTGTACTACAAAATGTTTGCATAAAGTAGATATATGACTGAAAGGAGAAGAAAAGTGTCAAGTGACCTGGTTGGTGTTGCTATGTAAATAAAATAACCAGTACAAAACATAGATGCATGAACTACAGTGCTAAACACAAACAATTGACACAGTCTTTCTTTTTTATCATGAATTTCTCACTTGTGTTCCAGTGGGTAACTGCTGAAACAGATAATCAAAATAGGCTTTTTCCATCTTTAATTCATCTTTCACCTTTTCCTTTGTTTATATTTTGAATGAAATTAACAGAGTATTTACTGATGGAAGTAAAAAAGTGTTAACTGTGCACTTCATAAAATAATGCTTTGTCATTAGAAACATTTAATATTTTAAAATGATATTCCGCTTTCATTTATAATCTGCAGATTTGCCACTTCCACTGAATCACATATTTGAAGGAAGCTTATAAGCCTGGAGATAAACATTTTAGAAACATCTAATACAGACAGAATGCAAATTCATTCACCTACATGTATTTGAGAATTTAAATATCAAGGCTGATGAGTACTATGATGAGTGATTCTTACAAACAACTTTTCAGCATCCCAGGAGCTCTGGTTTAAGGGGAGAAAGCCTCTTTTATGGGAAGATCAGGACAGGATAAGGAAGGGAGTTGAACAGTCCTCTTCCTCCCCCAGGAAACAAAAGCTCTATATGCAGTTTGAGCACTGTGGTGAGTAGGATAAATCTTCTTGCTAGGGAGTGGACCGTTAAATGATTTGTCAAGGGTCAGCAGATGAACAGACTCACTCTCTTGTCTAGTGGTTAGGATACTTGCCTGGGTTGTAGGAGCTACTATTCAGTAGGGGTTTGCACAGGGATTTCTTAGGTGACTGGTCCTTTGAGGTAAGCCATCCTTGTCCAACCCCCGCCCCCACCTTGAGGTCTGCCACAATCTTGGGCTTGTCACCTGATCATGCTGGACAAGCGTGAGTGGGGGTTTTACTGCGCAGCAGCAATTACTCTTTAATGAAAAGAGCAAGGGTATGTCTACGCTACAGCTCTATTTCGAATTAACTTATTTCAAATTAGTTAATTCGAAATAAGCTAATTCGAAATAACGCATCTAGACATGAAAACTAATTCGAAATAGCATTTTTCTAATTCGAAATAGCATGTCCACATTGAGTGGATCCTGAATCGAAGGTAAGGCTGGCCAGAACCAGTGCCGGCAGGGCATCAGGGTCGGACTTAGTGTGTGGGTCTGCTGCCTCAGGCTATCCAAGGTCCGTGCTTAAAGGGACCCGACCCCCCCATCCCGGACAGACAGTTCTCAGGTTTCTCTGCTTGCTGGTCTACCTCGCTGAGGGACAGCAAACCATTTGTGTCTCGGAGTGCTCTGCTTGCCCTCACTCGGGACACCACGGACCTCTGCAACATGGAACCAGACCTGCCCCCGGGGACTCTGCTGCATCTCATGGACACGTTGCCAGCAGCCTGGCTGCACTGTCTGCAGGCTGCCATCCGGGAGCACCATCGAAGGGCTGTCAGGATCCAGGGGGCCCTGCGGGAGAGCTTCCACCCTGAGGAGTGCTAACAGTCTCCCCGGTCTGCCCCACTGGGGGCTTGTGTCCCATTCCTCCCTCTCGTCCTTCCACTTACCCTTCCCTAGCCCCCCCCCCTTCCTGATGTCAAATAAAATACACGTATTTTCAAAAATAGAAACTGTCTTTATTTAACACAACTGGGGAGGGGGAATGAAACTCTGGGGAAAGGAGGCGGGAGAGGGAAGGAGAGAGGGTGGGAGAGGGGAGGGGGAAAACTGTGAGGAGGGAGCTGGAAGGGGGAAGCAAGCGGAAGAAGGGGGAGGGGAAGCTCAGGGCTCAGGGGTGGGGGTCTCATCGGGCCACATGTCTCCCAGCATGGCAGGTGCGGGGGCCTCAGTATCTCCGGAGGGATGGGGAGGGGTGCAGAGGTTGAGGTGGGGAGTGCGGAGATTGAGGAGGAGGGTGTGGAGGTTGAGGAGGACGAGGTGGGGGGGGCAGGAGTGGGAGGAGGAACAGTAGCTGGGGGGGGCAGCAGGTGCAGGACCGGCACGGGGCAGCATGCTCTGCAGCAGGGCCTGCAGGTTTGAGCACACGGCATGGTCCTGAGTAAGCTGCTCCCGGCGGAGCTGCAGGTCCTCCTGCATCCAGGCCTGGATGGTGCGGTGCAGGGCTCGCAAGGCCCCCAGGTGCTGGTCCCGGTATCCCTGCCGCATGGTGGTGGTCCTGCTGAGGCCGCGGGTGCGGGAGCATGTCCCGGGCGGGGTGGTGCACCCTGCACGAGCAGCTGGTGCAGCTGTAGAGAAAGAAGAGAAGTGGTCGGTTCTCCCTGGGGACACAGTGGATGATGCCCAGCCCCCCCGCGACATGAGGGCGACCATGCCCTGCACCGTCAGAGCTGGTGTGCTTGCACAGAGGCCAGGGTCAGGATGTCTGGCTCTCCCCAGGACTGGGAGCTGCCCCAAGACCGCAACCATGCCCCTGTGCCGTGTATAGTGCAGCCGGAGCGGGGGGGGGGAGATGTCGCCTGCCTCTGTGTAGAGGGGGCGTGTGAAGGGAAAGCGTCCTGCTGGGTCCCGCCCCAGGGTTGGGAGCGTGTCAGGTCTCTTCACACACGCATGTGCCTATTGGGCCACAGCCCCTGGGTGTCACGCAGCTGGAGCCACCTGCCCAAGGGTGGCATAGCATGTGCTCGCACGTGCACAGGTGGTTGCGTGATCCGTGGGAGGCATAGCCCACGTGCGCGGTCCCTGGTCTCCCTCTCTGCCTCCCCCCCGGGTAGGGGTCAGTGCTGGCACTCACCTGGTATGGCCTCCTGTCAGCCGGTGGTCAGGGCAGTGCATGTGTGTATGTTACACCCGAGTCTTCAACTGCTGAGACACAAGGCCCCGTCGCAGTGGGCAGTCTAGGTGAGACTGACGGGTGCCCCGAGGAGTTTAACGTCCGTGTCTTTACCGCTAGGATCGGGATCCTTTCGTGGCGGGCAGCCAACAGGCCGACAGACGCCCCAGAGTTTACAGGGAGAGCTTATTACACCTCAGATTTTGACTGCTAGGATACACGATCCCTTCGCAGCGGGCAGCCTGGGGAGGCTGAGAGATGCCCCAATGGATCTGTCCCCTGGAAGCGACATGATTCAACGCTCAAGCTCTCCCTATATCTGTCCCTTATGACCGGCTGGAGTTCTTTTTAAAATTGTGCTTGGTTCTGTTACAGCAACTGAAGGAGTCAGGTCACAGCTTAAACAGTTACTATTTTATTGTTACAGGGTAAGCTTAGCTGTTAAATGCTACTACTGTGTTACAGATAACACAGACACTACAAAGGACAGGACAGAAGTTACACTAATAAGTCACTTACAGGTAGTATGAAACCTTTTTGGTTCTCTGAGCTCTTATTAAATGCATGCAAAATAGACACCTAGCAGGTATATATTCTCACCCCTGCGTTCCAGACTTGGCGTGGCCAGCGTCTCTCTCTCAATCCCTCGGGAAGAAGTAGGGTGAGGTTGGGCGTCCCACAGACCTCGGGAGACAACCAATACCTGCCAGCATGTGTAGATGATTGGAGCTCAAATGGGGTGGGCTACTAAACCCCTCTTTATACTCCTTGGGTCACGTAGGCTTCTTCCTGGTCTCAAGTGGCCAATTAAGAAAAATGGCTTTGAATGCCAAGTTTCCCACGAAGGGTGCAAAGCATAATTCACACCTTGGAAAATGCAGACAATGGGCACCTCTGGTATGTGATGGGCGAAGATTCCTCTCCTGGGACAGTGCAGGCGTGTCAATTACTGGTACTAGCCATCAGGGCGACGGGAGGCCCCCGCGTCGTCAGCTAGCCCATTTACTGTCTGGTTTCTGTTTATTAGAGTCAGGGACAGGCAGCACACCTGCGTTCTCAGGGCATCAAAGGCTAACTGCCTTTCTCTTGCTCTCTGGGGGGGGGGGGGAAAGATGGGGTTCATGTCTGGCTACACCTCCCTGGACGACCCTGCTGACTCCGGTGCCGGGACAGCTGGTGGTGGCCCCTCTGGTGCGCCTGGGTCAGGGCCCTCAGCTCCTGGCTCGCTGCCTCCCGGGCTGGCACAGACCGCCCCGCCCCCCAGGAGTCGGTTCAGGGCGGGGAAGTAGGGGCAGGTGGCAGCCCCTGCTGAGGTGCCGCCCCTGGTGGCCCTGGCGTACACCTGCCGCAGCTCCTTGACTTTCAGGTGCATCTGCTCCTGGGTGCGCCTGTGGCCCTTTCTGGCCATGGTGGCCGCTATGCAGCCATAGACGGGCACGTTCCTCTAACTAGTACAGAGATCATGGAAGTTGGGGGCCTCTCCCCAAACCTCAATGAGGTCCATGATCTCCGCACTAGTCCATGAGGGCACATGATGTCTACGGCCCCTGGCTGGCCCCTGGGTACTGGGGAACTGGGCGGGGGATGGCTGGCTGCCACTGGCTGACATTGTGTGGCCACTGGCTGAGGGTCTGCGGCAGCTGGCAGGCCTGGCTCTTGCACGTGCCCAGTGGCCAGACTCTACCCCTTTAAGGGCCACGGGGCTGGGGGAGAGGAGAAGAGTTTTCCTGGTTGTGCCCAGAGTGGCCACCAGGGGAAACTGGGAAGGGCTGGAGGGCCCCTAATTCAAAATAAGTGTCTATACAGCGCTTATTTTGAATTAGCTATTTCGAATTTGGTGTTATTCCTCGTAGAATGAGGTTTACCAAATTCGAAATAAGGGCTCCACTATTTCAAATTTATTTCGAAATAGCGGTTTGTATGTGTAGACGCTATTAAAGTTAATTCAAAATAACGGCTGTTTTTTCAAATTAACTTTGTAGAGTAGACATACCCCAAGAGAAGCTGCAAATGGCCTCTTAATCAGCTACATATTCACTCACACATCACATGCCTAGCTGCCTGGCACAGCAGGGATTTGATCCAGAGGCACTCACCTCACTCACCCTATCCCCTACACCACAGAGGCTTTGGAAGCTTATGGGGCCCCGATGAATACATAGTTAAAGTGGAACACTTGATGGTACTAAATCACATTGCCACTCATTACTCAACAAGCTGAAAGAAGATTTGAACCTGCACCTCCTTGCCTCTGGGAAAGGTATCCAAAGCACAGGATTATAGAGGGAGTCACAAGAGATAAGTGGCCCAGTTCTCCTTTCATATTTATTGAATGTAACCAGCCATAAAAAAAAAAAAAAAAGTGTGAAGGAGCCTCCACCTCCTACCACTTAGGCCATTTATTTGAGAAGTAAGAGATCAAAGTTCAAACCTTGTATCAGGGAGTATAAAGGTGATTTGAACTAATACTTGCACCTTTCAAGGGACAAGCACCCACACCCCTGGACTACAGGGAGACTCATGGGGTGCTTGTGGCTCAATGACTATTTATATTTTTAATGACAGAGGCCCATCCTCAAAAAGGAAACACTACGGGAGCCAGCACATTAGAATACCTCCTAGCTTAGTTCTTAGGCCAGTAACTCAAGAGGTAAGAGATCAACAAGGAAGAAAGGGCTGTGAACCCCAACTTCCCACCTGGCAGGCACACACCCAACCAATAAACTACTCAGGGCTGTTTGTTAAGGCTTTGGCCCTATAAATACGCACTGAAAGTGGAGCAGAGCAAGGGTCAGCACTTAGGCCATTCAGCTGAGAGACAAGAGATGAAGGTTCAAATTCCCTTCTCAGCAAGAATAAAGGGGGATTTGAACCCTAGGCCTATCAATGCTAAGCACACCCCCAAACTGCTAGGCTCCATGCTAGCCTTGTGATCTCTGTGAATATGGAATGAATGTGGAACAGCAGCAGAACAGAATGAGGCAGCAAACACTAGGCCCACCTCTGACAGGCCACCTCTTAGTCCAGCATCCAGATGTACACTTCAGAGACAGCTTCTCAAGTCCCTTCTCAGGAGGCCGAGGAAGAAGTTAAACCCACATAGCTGGGTAAGCACCCACACCACTTCACTACAAAGGGATTCAGCAATTAGACTTTGCCTAATTGCTACATAATAACAATGGCACAGCCTCAAGCACAACCCACCTTAGCCTATCCTTTACATACCTGCCTGGGATTCACACATGAGAGAATGCAGAGTCCTATTCAAATCTCTTTTCCTCAGGCAGTGAGAAGGAGAGAGGAGGTTACTTACCTCAATAGTAACTGACATTCTTCGAGAGAGATGTCCCCGTGGGTGCTCCACATTAGGTGACTACAAAGCAATTTCTCTTTTGGGAGATACGGACTTTGGATCTGGCAGAAAAGCGGTGGAAAGAGCCACTTTAGCTAGTTTCAGGGTGGAAAGAGTTCCCTGCGTAAGTGCAGAGTGCTTTGCAAATGTGTGGTCAGAGGACCACGTGGCAGCTGCGTGGATGTCTCTTGGGGCACTTTACTGAGGAATGCTATCAAGGTAGCCATGGCTCTGGCTGAGTGTGCTGTTATGCTATCTGGAGGCAGCACGTCTGACTGTGCGTAGCAAAGCTTGATGCAATCTGTGATCCAATGGGAGAGTCTCTGTGATGAGACAGCCTGGGCCTTATTGTGGTTTGCTATTGAAACTAAGAGCCTGGGAGATGCCCGGAATGGTTTGGTTCGCTGCAGATAAAAAGAGAGTGCTCTGCACAGGTCAAGAGTGAGCATTTTCATCTCAAAAGAGTTGGTGTGTGGTTTGGAGAAGAAGGTGGGAAGGTGTATCGTCTGATTGATAAGGAAGGATGAGTGTACTTTGGGGGGGAATTTGGGATGGGTACGTAACGTGACTGTCTTTAAAAAAGGTGGTGTATGGGGGATCTGCCATTAGGGCTGTGATCTCCCCTACCTGTCTGGATGAGGTAATAGCTACGAAGAAAACAGTTGTCATAGACATGTGTAATAATAAGGTGGTATCCACTGTTTCAAAAGACAGTCTAGTTAGAACATTCAATACTAAATCCAGGTCTCCCAGTTGCATTAATGGAATATTATCTGGATAAAGTGCCTGCAGGCCCTTTAAGAATCTCTTGGGGAGTGGATGAGCAAATATGGACGAGTCGTCTATCTTAGAGTGGAACGTTGTAATAGCCGCAAGGTGAACTTTAATGGAGCTGATTGTGAGGACCGCTTGTTTAAGGTGCAGAAGATAGTCGAGCATGGTAGGTAAGGAGGATGTTGAAGGAACCAGCTGGTGAGAATCTTTTCAATTTCTGAAGGTAAGTCTTGCAGATGCTCTGCACCCTACTGTGTAGAAGGACCATTACTTGCTGAGAGCAGGTCAACTCTAAGTCAGAGAACCATCCAGGAGCCACGCCTTTTCAGATGCAGTGAGTAGAGGTTTGGATGGCCAGGGAGCCTGAGTGAAGAAGGAGATTCCTCACGCAAGGTAAGTGGAACGGTGGGGCATAGGACATCACCACTAGGCAGGGAAAAACCATGGCTGTCATGGCCATGACGGTGCTATAAGTATGAGATGAACCCCGTCCCTCCTTGTCTTGTGAACTACTCTGTTCAATAGGGGTATAGGAGGAAACGCATAAAATAGGTGAGATGTGCATGAGATGAGGAAGGCATCTCCCATTGATCCCTTGCCTATTCCCGCAGTGGAAAAAAATAGGGAGCACTGGCTGTTAGACTGCATGGCAAACAGGTCTATGGTGGGGTGACTCCACAGGCGGAAGATGTCCACCAATATGAGTGGGTTCATTTGCCATTTGTGTTCGACCAGGAGGGCTCTGCTGAGTGCATCTGTCGTTGTATTCAGGGCACTTGAAAGATGCCCGGTGATGATAATTGTATTGTATTTCAGGTACCAGTTCCAAAGTACTATGGTCTCTGTGCAAAGTGCTCGAGATCGGGCTCCTCCCTGACGATTTATGTAAAACATTGCTGCGACATTGTCTATGTACAGTCTGATGTGCCTGTTGACGATGAATGGGAGGAATTTGATGCATGCATTCCTGACTGCCTGCAGTTCTAGGACATTTATGTGCACGTTCTTGTCCGTGTTGGACCGTAGGCCCTGGCAGGTATGATGTCGTAAGTGGGTACCCCATCCTGTACAAGATGCATCGTCATCATGGAGATAGATGGCTCTGGTGGGTGGAAGGGGACTCTGGAACCAAGGTTCCAGGGGCTCAGCCACCGGCATAAGGATTCCTTTGCTATCTCTGGAAGGGCTAGGGATTTGGATAGCGGATGGACATTGGGTTTGTACACCTCTGCCAGCCAGCTCTGTAAACTTCTCATGTGCAGATGCGCATTGCTGACTATGAAGTTGCATGCTGCCATGTGCCCTACCAGCTTAAGGCTTTTGAATGCTGTTGTGTGGGGGCTGGATCTTAAGGTATTTCCAGAGGCCACAATTTTTTAGCAATGGTCTGTAGGCAGGGATGCAGTGGCCACTGTCAAATCGAGGCCTGCTCCTATAAACTGTATGTTTTGTGTAGGAGAGACCATCGATTTGGTTTCGTTTGCCTGAAGGCCCAGGTGTCGGAATAGGTGTCTTGTGACTGACAGAGAATGGCAGGAATCGTTGTGTGAGTGCGACTTTAGGACACAGTTGTCTAGGTAAGGAAATATGATAACTCTTTGTTTCCTCAGGTACACTGTGACAACCACCAGCGCCTTTGAGAAGACCCTCGGGGCTGTAGAGAGTCCGAATGGAAGCACTTTGTATTGGTAGTGTTGAGAATCTACAACGAAACGAAGAAAAACGCCTGTGAGCAGGGTGGATAGCAATGTGAAAGTATGCATCTTGCAAGTCGAGGGACGAGAACCAATCATTCTGTTTCAATGCCAGTAATATGGTAGCATGTGTTACTATCTTGAATTTATTTCTGAATGAATTTATTGAGGGCTCGAAGGTCTGGAATGCGTCTCCAGCCCCCCGACCTTTTTTCAGTCAAGAAGTAATGGGAGTAGAACCCCTTGCCCCTGACCTGTGTGGGGACTGGTTCAATCGTCTGTATGTGTAAGAGATGGTATACTTCTTGCTGAAGAAGGATCTCATGAAAGAGATCAGGCAGGGGCAGGGAAGGGGGTTGAAAGGGGGTATGGACACAACAGGAATAAGGTAGCATTTTTCAATTATCTGCAGGAGCCATCTATCAGAGGCTATACGTTGCCAGTTGTTGAAGAAGGGCAACGATCAATGCTGGAAGAGATTTGCTTGTGTTGATGGTGTTGGAATAGGTGAGAGGCTCTCCAGACCCTTGACCTGATCAAATTCGCTTGTTGGACTGCTGCGACTGTTGGGAATTGGTAAAGGAAGGGCATCATTGTTGGTTTGTGTCTCTGCATTTGTTCTGTTGCTGCTGGTCTTGTCTATTGTAGTATTATGCATATGAGGGGGGTATCAAGGTCTCAGTCTGATACCTATATTGCCTTCTTCTAGGTTCTTGGTTGTGGATCCCCAAAGACCGAAGTATCACTCTGGAATCTTTCATGGAGTGGAAAATTTCGTTGGTGTTAGCTGCAAACAGCTTCTGGCCATCGAAGGGCAGATCTTCTACTGTAGCTTTAATCTCCCTGGGGAATGGAGTGGAGCTAAACCATGATGCCCTCCTCATTACGACCACTGTTGCTGTAGAATGTGCAGCCACTGTCAGCAGTGTCTAAGGTGGCCTGAAATGGTGGTTTTGCAATTGTGTGATTTTTGTAATGATATTTGCTCAATAAAGCTGCATAATTCAAAATGCGAAATTGTAAAGTAGAAGGCAGAATGCACCAGAATGCATAGAGCTTTTTGCTATCGCGGTCCGATTGGGTAGACTGGTATTGTTGCTGCTTGGATTTTAGTTGTGCATTTTCCAGCAAGAGGGAATTTGGTGCTGGGTGAGAAAAAAGAAATTCAGAACCCTTGGGTGGGACATATTTCTTATCAGTTCTCTTAGCCATCGAAGAGATTAACGCTGGAGTTTGTCACACCGTCTTTGCTTGTTCCATTATTGAAATGCTCATTGGTCACTGCCAGCTGGAACTTTTTGGTCATATAGCCTGCCTCCGAGATAAGGTCAGGAGGAGATGTTGCCCAGCCATGGACGGGTGGCAGCCTTCTGGTCAGCCATGATTAATTTGGATGTACCAGATCAGTATTACCTTTGTGACGCTTTTAAACTCCTGGAATAAAGCTACACAATGTGGCCCTGGACATTCAGCACTATAGACCCATGGTGCCAAGCATATTGTTGTTGTTATGCAAGAGTCCTCAGATACATTGAAAGATTCATAAAACTTTCAAGCAAGCCTGAGGTGTTTTAAGGATTTCTGTGTATGCTTAGACAACAGTTTACCTATTTATATAAGCTGAAAATCTTTCAAGTAGATATTGTGATGCCAATTGCTAGCTCATGCCAAGGTCTCTGTGCGTCAGCGGGACACTGACAGACACATACTGGAATCTGTCTGGCTCATTTATGGGTTAATACAGTATTGACAGAATAGCTTGGGCACCATCGGCTATTGTAGGCAGGGGGAGGCTGAGCATCCCCAAACAGCCTACTGTGTCCTCTCCCTCAGGCCAGTGCACTTCCTGGGGTTGAATGTGTAGCCTTCCCAGTGGTTTAGGGCCTGGAGCCCTGGGAGTTGTGGGCACTGATGCTGCAGCACACCAGGGTTGGGGACCTGCCTCCTTGTCCCCAGATGAGCAGTGCGGGGGTCACTGGATGTAGTGAATGTGCTTTGGGCTCCTGCAGGCAGTAGAGTCACTGGCCACCAATGGATATTTTGTTCTAAATTAAATCATGCCTTTGCTCACCCGAGCATAGACACCAGCCAGAAAAAAAAGGGGTTGGGGGAAAAACTTTAAAAAAGAAAAAGCCAAGTGCTTGCTGTTTTAATGCCTTTTAATGAAGTGATGACTAATTTCAGTATTAGCTGTACTTTCATCAGGCTGTAAGTCTTGTTAATTCAGTAGTAAAAATGATATATCTGATATAACTGAGAGCAGCAGCACTAAACGTTTTCTTTCATACATGCTCTCTTACATACATAGTGCTTGCCTATAAAATGCACAATACCAATTTCCCTAAGAGACAACTGGTGGATAGTTAATTTTTATTCTCTTAAATATACATACATTCCATTTTAATTTCAATATCATCCTTGAGGACAAAACACATTTTGGTTATCTATAAAGGTGATGGTGAAACACAAGTGACTAGCATGGGGCCTGATGTTTACATTAAAGCTAGTGTAGAAGAGTGTTGTCACAGAGAACTAAGCTGCAAGGATGGCTAGTAATTAAATTCCATACTGTCACACCAGACAATTTTCAGACCTGTGCATTCTGTCCAGCTGTTTCATCAGCTTAGAACAATGTCCTTTCCTGAGACATACAAACCTAAATTGTCAAAGTGGTGTGTGGGGATTTAGCCGTGTGACTCCCATTAACATCAATAAGAGTCACACAGCTAAATCCACGCACTGTGCTTTGAAAATTTACCCCACCATGTCCATCCCAGAACACTGAAAGGATTAAAGTATTATATAGTAAATTCCCTCTTAGGGGTGCAGGAAATAAAGAGAACTTTTCTGGTTTGTTCTGAAAAGCTATCTGTTTAGGACTGCATTTCCTGTGTGTTAGAAAGTGCTACCAACTATTCTAACCAAAACAAAAACTTTCAAGATAAAACTTGTTGCATGATAACAAAGTGATCTTGTAATAGTAAAATAGCAGTGAAAATGCTATAATTTCCCCTTTGTTTCAAAATATTCAAATGATCCCTATGCAATTCACATCAGGCAAGGTATCACCCTGACTATCCTTAGAGACATAAAGTGCATACAAACATATCCCACTGAGGGATAGGCACAACACCTTTGGCTTTCTGAGTAAGGACAGGTAAAGCAGCATTTCAGAGGATAGGTAATATATCCATAAATACAAATTACTATCACTTGTTACCATCACTATTTTATTACTGAAGCCAAAATGATAAACTCCATGGAAATTACTGAAGGGAGATACTATGGAAGTGTTTTCTTTCTGTTTATTAACTAATAATGACATTGAAGAGATAAAGAGAGGATAGGACTGAATGCCACACATATATTGGACATTCCAAAGAGAATTCAGAATTTTATAGGCAATAAAAGAACTAAATTTGAAAAAGGGAGGCAAATGAAATGGAAACTCATCAGATTTGGCAAACTGAAAAATTGGGAAGTATGAAAATTGAACTCTCTTGAAACCTAAAATAATGTATCTTGGACCTTGACTACACTAGGAAAATTTCCAAAATGTTTCACATAAGCAAAATGAAAAGGTACATGCAACATATGCTTTTATCAATTGAAATTGAGACCATGATAGTGAAAAAAAAACTGTAATAGGGATGTTAGTTATTGTTTATTTTAGTAATCATGTAGCCAGAACAATTTTTAGCAGTTACACAGTTACTAAAATGTTCCCCCATGTCAAGAGGATATTTCCTAGCCTTTAAATGAAAAGCAAAACTTAACAGAAATGTAGATCAATGATGGCTATTTTTGTTTTCTAGCTGTTATGTGGCTTTTAAAAAAATGTTTTTCTTTTCATTGGTTATCTCTAATTTCTCCTGCATGCTGATTGATAATCTCAGAATTCTATGCAGACCTGTGCAATTGGAAGTACTGCATCTAACGAGCTTCAGTTGAGATATTATCTATGTGGTAGTTTCTTACTGGAATTTTAAAGTGTTTGTATATTTTCAAAGAACAAAAATTTAGTCTGCAGTGTCTCATTGCCTGTATATGTTCTCCTTCTTGAAAATGAAAATAAACGTCTTTGAAAGAGAGTATCTCCTGAACCAATATGATCAATACATAAGAATAAGAAGGTTATCAGCAAAAAAGTTTGGCAGAGTTAGTTGCTTAAGAATTATTTATATGCGTTACCTGAGGTTTCTGTCTACCAATGGGTGGAAGAGGCTTCATTGAAGGGAAAGTAAGGGTGCTTGTACAAGTTAGCCAGTCAGAAATCTCATCAGTAAGATGCTTCTTCATTTGTTGCCGCCTGTAGCTAAAGGGCTTTGCCTTTCGTAACCGTACTTCCATTGGATCAGGTGATTGTCTGAATGGTGAGTTGTACACACCTGCTGTCTGTGGAAAAAATGGAGTTAACCTTGAATTCATATAATTTAAAACATATGTTTGGTTTTTATGCTGTCATTCAAAATAATAAAGACAGCTATATGACAAGTGTTTCAGCAAAAAGTTTCAGTAGGACTACAGACATGAGAAAGGACTCTGGATGAAATGCATCTTTGTGCACCGCTTATGTCCCATTAAAACAGGGATTAAATAGGGCTTACATGGTACACAGGCCTCCAGGCCTTATACATATGGGTAAATTTCCATATGGAGGCAAATGCTGCAGAACTGACACTTTTAAGCTCATCTTTCTTTCCAGTGATATATAAGTCTTCTCCCTCCATACCTAGTAACCACACAAATTTAACAGTTTTCCTTAATAATTAAACTGGGCAAATCTCTTTTCAGTTTGAAACAAAAAAAAAATGTTGAATGTACATCTTGTAATGTAAAGTATAGAATGCATAATAGAATAAATAGTTTTAAATGTATATTATCTCTCATTATGAAAAAAAACGCTGAAAAAGAGGAATTTAGATGCTATAGACTCTTACATCTCTGCACTGCTATGACAGCTGATCTATAAATTGGCTTCAAATGGCAGCAAATGGCAGCACCCTCACAAGTAGAGTAGAATGACAATGGGGGGGGACACCAATTCCATTAATATTCATACAAATACAGAAGGAAATTTTTGTTTGACCTTCCTTGCAACTCTTTAATGTTAATGTTCTGCAGATATTCAAGTATGCTAGCTTCACTAGTGTGAACTGTGAAAAGTGAATATGAAGAATAGGTATTCTGAACTGTAAAATTCACAGCCAACTTTCTGAATTTTGTAATTTTGTAACAATATGTTACTTATATGACTAAACAACAAAGATGTAATTTCAAATTATTAATTGGCAAAATCCATTATTTGCAAATTTGCAAATCTCTATCAGGCCAAAAGTTACATGCCGAAATAATTTCCAAATAATTTTGTATAATAATTCACTGCAAATATTTTCATCTGATTGCAGGCAACTCATGAATAGAGAAAAAAGTATTTTGTTGAAAAAAAATATTAACTTTGTTTTAATTATTAATTTATTTACTAAACATGGGAATCATTATATCCCACAAGACAAAATTATTACATTTTTGATAAAATTGCATCTGTATAAAGGTGTATGTGCCAGAAATTAATCTAAAGATCATGCATGCTTTTTAAAAACAACATACTTGCAGAATTCTTAGCTTTTTAACCACATTTGTATGAAACATTTTAAAATTTTGTTTTTAGCATGTTATTGTCAAAACCTATTGAATAAAAAAAGCAGATAAAGACATTGGTTTTGGGGAGCAGTAGGTGTGAGGAAGAGAGTAAATATTTATAATTTGCCATTTCTCCTCCTGTAAAATTATTTTGGCCTCTTGAGAAAATTAAGTAGCGCATCAGGCTCCTCATAAAGTATTAACAGGATGGGTTTGGGAGGAATGAGAGCTCCCCAATTAGCTCTAATGCATTTTTCATTATGTGTCCCACTGGGAGATTACAGCTCATCGGGTTAAAAACTTAAATAAAACCTTTATGAAACATATTGTTTAATGTATTTCAATATGCATATATGATAGCTTATTTGAAATACTGCTGTTATAAGCTATGGGACAGATCCTCCTGAGTATTCTGTCCCTAAAGCCGTTGTAATTGTCTCAATGTAACTCTGTCACATCGCTCTGCATTCCTCTGGGGATAGGGTAGCAGGAAAAAAAGAACATGGATCTATAAGGGAAAGGCCAGGAGACCCTTGCACCAACCCAATCTCTGGCTACATTGTAACACGGCACAGGGGCACTGGCCTTCTCCACAGGCTGCAGCAGAATCTGAGGAGGGAATGCAGAATTGCAAGTCACCCTATGATCTGTGTTCTGTACAGTTTAGCTGCACCCTATGATTTCGCTCTGTATTTGAAGACTGGCTCTCAGATTCCCAAAATCATCTCATAATGTTTCAGATTCTTTTTTTACTCATATTGACTATTTTAACAACATGTGATAGCTAGGCTTGTCTGTAACTTTATCATACCAGCTTATATTTGCTTGCAAATACTTAATTATCTGAGGGTATGTCTACACTACAGCGCTATTTCGAATTAACTTAATTCGAAATAGTTAATTCAAATTAAGCTATTTCGAAATAGCGCATCTAAACACAAAAACTATTTCAAAATAGCATTTTATTATTTCGAAATAGCACATCCACACTGAGTGGACCCTGAACCGAAGTTAAGGCTGGCCGGAACCAGTGCTGGCAGGGCATCAGGTTAGGACTTAGTGTGTGGGGCTGCTGCCTGAGGCTAACTGAGCTCCATGCTTAAAGGGATCCTACCCCCGCCCCGGACAGACAGTTCTCAGGGTTCCCCGCGTGCTTGTCTACCTCCATGAGGGACAACAAAGCAGTCCTGTCTTGGAGTGCCCTGAGTGCCCACACTCGGGACACCACAGCACTCGGCCACATGGAGCCAGAGCTGCCCCTGGGCATGCCGGTGCGTCCAGTGGGGTTGTTGCCATTAGCCCGGCTGCACTTGCTGCAGGCTGCCATCCGGGGGGGTCCATCGGGGGGCTGTCAGGATCCAGGAGGCCCTGCGGGAAAGCGTCCACCCTGAGGAGCCCTCAGAGCCACCCCGGTCCTCCCCACTGGGGGCTCGTGCCCCATTCCTCCCTCACATCCTTCCACTTACCCCTCCCTAGCCCCCCTTCCTGATGTCAAATAAAAGACACGGATGTTCAAAAATAGAAACTGGGTTTATTGAACAAAACTGGGGGGGCGGATGAACCTCTGGTGAGACTGGGAAAAGGAGATGGGAGGGGGAAGAGAGAGGGTGGGAGAGGGGAGGGGGAAACCTGGGAGGAGGGAGCTGGAAGGGGGAAGCAAGGGGAAGAAGGGGGAGGGGAAGCTCAGGGCTCGGGGTCTTGCCGGACCAACTTGACTTTCATGCTAACCTGTTCCTGGGTTCGCATGTGGCCTTTGGTGGCCAGGCTGGTAGCTATCCTGCCATAGACGGCCGCTTTCCTCCATCTAGTGTGGAGATCATGGACATTGGGGGCATCCCCCCCAAACCTGAATAAGGTCCATGATCTCCACCCTGGACCAGGAAGGCACCCGCCTTTTTCAGCCCCTGTCAGGCTCCTGGGAGCTGGCAGACTGCTCCTGGGGAGCGGTGGAGGGCTGGCTGCCAGTGGCTTGCTGGCTCATGTTTTGGGGCCACTGGGTCAGGGGCCCCGGTGGCCACTGCTGGCTCTGGGCTGGCAGGCTTGGAGCTGGCACAGGCACTGTGGCCAGGGTCTACCCCTTTAATGGCTCCGGGGCTGGGGGAGAGGAGAGTAAGTTTTCCTGGTTGTGCCCAGAGTGGCCACCAGGGCTCCCTGGGAAGGGCTGGAGGTCCCCTATTTCGAATTAAGTGTCTACACAGCACTTAATTCGAAATAGCTATTTCGAATTTGGCATTATTCCTCATAGAATGAGGTTTACCAAATTCGAATTAAGGGCTCCACTATTTCGAATTAAATTCGAAATAGCAGTTTGCATGTATAGATGCTATTAAAGTTAATTCGAAATAAGGGCTGTTATTTCGAATTAACTTTGCAGTGTAGACATACCCAATAGGAGTTAGATTAATGCAAGTTTTCAAAGACAATCTCCTGGCTTTCATTGTATCATTGCATAATTACTGAATGAATTTCCACTATATGTTTCTTATGCACCTAATATGAAATTCATACAGATACAGAAGTCCTGTTCAAGGCCTCCACACCAACTGGGCTCCATGTTTGGGATGTAAAACGTGGCATCCAGAGTATTCCATAGTCCATCCCCAATTCAGAAAGCACTTAAGCACATGCTTAACTTTAAAGTATGTGCCAGCTATGATGGGCCCTAAGGATATGGTTAAAATGAAGCATTACATCATCTTGTCTTTGGGGATCTTTGCCATTAAGACCCACCATGTATATTGAAATGCTAGCATATCAAATTGTCAGCCTTGCCTATGCTCTGCCAATAACGGCAGCCTCAGCTGGCTGTTTGTCCATTTCTCACTTAAGCGCCTCCCCTGCTTCATTCCACGCTCCTTACCTATGTATTGTAAAATCTCCCCATCACAATTCTCAAAGCCACTTCCTCATCCTTTGTTAAATCATTCCTACCACTTCTGTGATGCTACAGATCACTCCCATCTAGCACTGATTAGGCAAGTGATGACCTGTAACTTCTGCTATGTACAAAACTCTGTTCGTTCTATTGTTGCTGCATTCTCCCAACCCACTCTCCACCTGTTTGGGTCTGTTTTGTTTATGAGTTGTACCCTGTCATCTAAATTGTGAATTCGGTGGGGGGAGGGACTCTCTTCCTTGCTATACCTCTGTACAAGGCTTAGCACAATGACATTCTGTTCTTTGAGCTTTCAAGGCACTACCATCATACAAATAATAGGGATATTTTCCTGAATTGAGGCCTCCTAGAGTGCTATGGAGGGGAGTCTCTAAAGTGTCTCTGCATGGACTACCATACAGAGTTGTTTTGGGAGGGAACAGTAATAATAATAGTAATACCTATTTCCTATATAGTGCTTTTCCTAAGTAGATCTTAAAGTGCTTCATAATCTTTAATGTGTTTATCTTTACAATACTTCTGTGAGATATGCAAGAAGTATTCACTCTTTTCCAGTGGAAAACAGAAGCACAGGCAGATTTGAGTGACCTGTCCACAGTAAGACAGGAAGTCCATGGTGGGGTAAGAAATTGAACTCAAGCGTCTTACATCCTAAGCCAATTGTCACATAAAAACCAATAAGTGGGGCCCACAGTTTAGCAGGCTGGGATGGAAGTTTCCATCCTTGGAGTACATAGCCTGGGACCCTGCAAGCATAAACAGCAGCTGGCCCTTATCAGCTTTCACCCATGCACTTGAGCTGGGAAACTTCTAAGAGGTAAACAAGTTTGACCTCAGTTCTCAGCCCCGTGGGAACGTTGAGAGTAGCATTGAGCCAGTGTGTACACCCTCGGTAAACAGCTAAGGTACAAGATCACTGGGAGTCCTGCCCCTTATGAGTCTCATCAGGGACCTACACCTCGGAGGGTGCCCTGGATACCCCCAGCTGGAGCCACGTCCACTGCGGCCCTGGTGCAAGGTGACAGGAATGGGATTCCCCACACACTGAAGGGGTGTACGCATTTCTAAGTGCCTGTTACTCTTTTATGCATTGCTCTGCCTGTGCTTATTGATGTGTCACTTTGCAGTAACCATTTGGCAATATTAACCCTGTAATAGTAGTGACGTAGTGAGATTAATAAAAGCAACTATCCCTAATCGACTCTAGGTTGAAGTGAATCCATAATCCTGTTTGGCCATGGCCCTGTGAGTTGACACCAATAGCCTAATCACTGAGCCATTTTTGGAAAAAGGCTATCCAACATGCTGCCTCCTATCTGAACTTATCTTGTTCTGAGATTTTTCTTTAAAAATTTGAAACTAAAGTCTTTAGATGTTATGATTACAAAGACAGCCTCAGAAAAAAGGCTCAATGAAGCATTAGTGCAGATGCCAAATGATGATAAACCAAATGTCAATATTATTAATTCTTTCATTTCTCATGTAAAAGAGGAGAGGGCAGCTCAACAGATCAGCATGTTTTATTTAAGGCAAGATTTCATTTTGGTGTCACAAGTGAGTAGAGTTTGGGGGACACCATTTCTTAGGCCTGGTATACATTTAAAAGTTACAGGGGGGCAGCTGAGTTAGTCTGTAACAGGAAAAATCTTAAAAAACAACAAATAGTCCAGTAGCACCTTAAAGACTAACAAAATCAACATAACTACGTTACTCAGGAATATGAAAAATTCATGCAAATATAATGTAATGCTGTAGCTCCCATAGTGTAGACATGGCCTTACTTTTTTCCCCAATGAAGGAACCAGCCCCTAAGAACCTGGCAGAATCCATAAGCACATTTAAGTTCCACTGAAGGGAAGCTGAAGCTCAGGAAGCTCATGGCTGGTGTGCATTGAACGTTAGAGATGTAGCTCAGGCAACCTAACCCCTGGTGAAGAGGAGTGCTAGGTCAACAGAAGAATTCTTTCATCAGCCTAGTTATTGCCTCTTGGGGAAGTGGATTATTTACAGTGATGGAACAATCCTTCCTGTTTTTTTGGTACCTACATTGAAGCCCTACAGTGGCACAGCTGCAGCACTGTAGTTGTATTTCTATAGCATTTTAAGAGTAGACTCAGTCTCAGAAAGCACATAATCATATTTTGAACATCTGCACAGTGTACTATGAGCAACATCTCATTTTTGCACCTCACATGGATAGTTATTTTTTGGGCAGGACTTGGAAGAGCATCACTACCTTCCCTACCCTACCCCCTGCACCATCTGACTCCTAGGGGGAAGCATGGAAAAAGGACCACAAATTCTGTAATTAGAGTATTCCATTGCCCCTAACACTCTGTGAAAGTGCTGCAGGAACATCGTGGTCACTAATCCAGCCAATAGGTTTGAGCAGTAGTTTTGCTCATAGTATGGTAGCCCTCCGTTGAATTTAACTTCCATAATCATAATGGACAATGCCCATAAAGTTTCCTTACTTTGGATTTATGAAGGTGAACTGAATTTCACTCATGATGTGTTTGTGTTCTTCAAGGTTAATGTAAGATGATTTTTTTCCAGTTTGCATTTGAGATTTACTTCTGGACTTGCTCAGCAAATATATTTATTTAATTTAGTCTTTATTTTTTCAGGAAAACATATGAACTTGTTATAAAAATCTTCTGGATTCAAAAGTTGCTTGTTTGCTTTATTCCTATTTTAATTATACATGCTATATTTCACAAAAGCTTAATTGTAAATATGAATCAAATTCTGTCATATATATTACACATGTTATATATATATATTTTTTTTTTCTGCAAAATCTTAAAAACCTATGTTGGATACAAATTTAATTTTGTCACCAGGAAGAAAAGCAGTGCTACTTATAACTTAGCCAAAAGCAGATGATTTAAATTTGTGACAGCTAGTTTTCTTCCCAAATTAGCTCTGAATTTCCTATGTTATAAATAGAAAATATAACTAACTTTTAACATGATAATGAATTATCTTTTTTAAGAACTGTACTCAGGAATAACTTTCAAGTCATTATGTGCTATCTACCCATTAGACACTGTTATTTGAACTATTTCACATTTACGTGTATCATAAATAAGATGGAAAAATGCAAATGCCCTTGTAAGCATAATGGTTTTCTGGAACTGCATTTTGTTTACTGTATAAAGTTCCTGAATATGCTCTAGAGGACCATTCTTTATTCATATATTTTGTACTTTATAGTGGCATAACTGGAAAGCATTGTTTAATGTACTTCAGATTATTATTGCTACTATAATAACTTAAAGGATGTTTTTATTAGTTCATTTTTACAAACTACCAGTTTAATTAAAAATGCAAATGATGGCCCCAGTCCTGAAAAAGGACTTGACCTGCATGCAGTCATAGGGGGCGTCTACACTGCTCCGTAGCTCGAAATAAGATACGCAATTTAAGCTACACAAGTTGCATATCTTATTTCAAAATAGCTTATTTTGTAATTTGGTGCTGTCTACACAGCACCAAATTTCGAAATAACCTGCTATTCCAAAACATCTCATACTCCTCGTGGAATGAAGTTTACAGGGACATTGAAATAGTGAGCCTGTTATTTTTTGAAATAACGGGCTTGCTGTGAAGATGTGGGATAGCTATTTCAGGATACTCTGGTATCCTGAAATAGTGTTGCAGTGTAAACATAGCCATAGTGAAGCAATGGTTAGGGTTACCATATCTGAACTTTCAAAAAAGAGGACACTCCTGAGAGGGAGTGTATCTGTATCAGTATCTAATGACTTACATTGTATTAATGTGTTATAGGTCCTCTTTTTTGAAAGTTCAAATATGGTAACCCTAGCAATGGGACTCTGAGTCAAAGTTCATTACCAGATGTATTTCAATTTTTATCTTTTTTTTCAAGTAATCCTAATTCATTATTTTAAAGTTTAATTTTATTTATGCTAGTGTTCAGATAAATATATTAATTACTAAAATATCATTCCAAGCTGCAGAGTTCAGATCTAGATTAAAAGCTGAATACAAAATTTCCCCCAAATCTGTGGCAGTATTTGGATTTAATATATGCTTGTTCAGGCCCATTATGAAGATAGGCCTCAGATGCATATTTTAGATCCAGGCTTGAACTTGTGGAATGTTTGTGAAAGAAGGGTGGATTCAGTGTTTGAGTTCTGGCCCATCTATAACTATTGTTCTTATATGGCTAACACATCGCAGCAAATCAAAGCTCTGTTCCTACAACTACTTGCACACAGGGTGACTTCCGCTTCCACAGAGCCCTATTCACTTTATTGGGTAATAGCAATGTGCACGAGTGTAAGAAGCTGCAGTTTTGGGACCTTTGGCTTTTAATCACATCTTTTATCTTAAAGCAGTCCGACACATTATTTTAGAATTCATATTCTATTTTTCTGATAATAATATAACATCTCAACTACAAGATCATCATATCTAATGTTGCTCTTCATAAGCTTATTGATAATGGTAGTAAATTAGCAGTCTTAAGAAATTATCCAGTACTTGATTCCAATTTTTTTCACTTCTTTAGCCAATTTCTATAAGTAGACTGTGATTTCCCTCTCTCATTACCACACCCCCAAATATTATTATAGGTTACAAAAATCACAACTAGTCTGTGGGGAGCATGACACATTTTTCTGTATCACGTTCTTCGCAACTAAGAAGAGCCTCTGTCAAAGCTGACTTTCTGGGATTTTATTTTCAGGAACAATTTTCTGAAGTGACAAACACTATGGGGAAATCTGTGCTAACTGTTAAAAAAACCTACAACTGAATTATTTGCAGTACTGTCATGCTAACTTCCAACTCAATAAGACCAAAGAAATCCCAGGAGGGGACTCTGCTAATAGCTTCTTACTGACCTCCTTGCATCAGGCCCTTCTGCTGAATGGTGGCCCAGTGGTGAATATGGCAAATGAGGTGTGAAAAGCACAGATATTTTTTAAGGCTATGATTCTAACTCGTTTCGGGGCAGGAGGTGAGAGAGAGAAATGAGTTATACAATAGATATATATATTTTTCCCTGGAATTCTCCCCATCAGACCCTCCATCATGGAAACCCAAGCATGACCTAGAATATTAATTATGCCAGGTCAAGCATACTAGCAAATGTACCATTTGTTACCCAGTCATCCTTAGCATTACATTAATATTTTGAATCATTTTGCATTTCTAACAATCTATCACTTCGCTTTCTTCCAATAATTTTTATCTTTATAAAAATACAAAGAGAGAAACAAAAGATGTGATAAAAATGCAAAGTCATTCATTTCATAAACACCGTATCAGATTTATTTTCTCTATGCAGTATCATTTTTGTCACTGAGTTTGGGCTGAGCTTTGGAGCATCTATGGTCATCTTTTCTAACTTTTCATTTTCATGGCTTTTGTTATTTATAGTTTGCATTTGTACCCACAGGTTTACTACATGCATCCCAGAATAAAGAGACATGATCTCTGCCTTTAGGTGCTTTCAAGTGAAATTAGATAATGTAACAAGGAATGGGGAAAGCATGAGAGAGAGGACAACTGTGGAGTTGCTTTGTGAAGACTACTGAAAGGGATGATATAGGGGAAAGGGTGGTTTGGGTATTTTTAGTTAAGAATATAGGGATATCTTTTGTTGACTAATATTTTGTCTTTTAACCCTGGTCTACACTAGGGAGTTATTTTGAAATAACTCCCCTTATTTCAAAATAACAAGCAGAGCGTTCATACTATCAAGCCCATTCTTTTGAAATAAGGGGCTGGTTATTTTGAAATAACAACTCCTGCTTTCCTTGGGGAATAAGCTTATTTCAAAATAGTTATTTTGGGAGTTATTGTTTTGAAATAAATAATTTCCTAGTGTAGACATGACATTAAATGCTAAAAAAATACTACGAAGTTTTAAATAATGAAGCATGTGCTAGTAAATGTAACTGTAACACTGTAAAGGGGCATACATATGTAAAATTAAAAATGAGTAGAGCTGGTTTTCAGATAAAGTGCGATTTTTAGAGAATTTATCCTCATATCTTAAAAATACTTCATATGTTTCAATACATGTTAGTCAAAGTACAAGTAAAGGAATGTTATGTATTAAATACTTTTGCACCTGAGTGCTGGAGGGCTAAACAATTATCTCATATGTAACTATCATAAATGTAAATATCTCTTTTTGTTTCTGAAAAAGAAACTTCAAGGCAGTATGTTTGTCTGGATGACTGACTGCCAGGATAAAGGCTTAAAATAAAGTTTTAATTTCTCATAGTGCTCTTTTAACCAGGAGTCAGATGACTCTTTCTTCTCTCAATAATATATGTGTGTTACTAGACTAGGAGATTTATCCAGCATTGCTTGGGTACATAACTCCAAAAAGTTTTGTTTTTCTTCACTTAAATCATTGTTCTGGGTTGATGCTGGAGTTGACTGTTTCAATATGCAGGCTGCCTCAGGGAGAGAGGACAACCAGTCAAGGCAGCACCTTGGAGCCATGTGAGAAGTGCCTGTCTATGGCCACTGGAGTTGCAGTGAGCACAGGTGGGGGAGAGGTGCATGTCCCTCAGCTGGGGGTCAGACAGACACACAAACAGACACATAAACTCTCTGTAATACATAGTAGATAGCTGTCCCTTTCTTTTCCACTATCCCCTGCTGACCCAATGGGGTTATATCTGTTCTGGTCCCCATCTCTGGCCCTTTGCTATCCCCTGTGGTCATTCTGCAGTATAAACGTCCCTTCTGCCAGACCCTTTCCTTTCCATTGTATGAGAAACAATCAAATTCCAGGCAGATCCCATTGTCCTGGCACAACCAAACCCTTCCCTTGCTTTAAGTTATGAGAAGAGAAAGCTGCATACCAAACTTGGAAGTCCTAGCCCCTACAATTTAGGAGGAGTACTTGCACAAATGGACTCACAGACAGATGGACAGATAGACAGACAGTCAGACACACATTTCTGAAATATATAGTAAGATGAACTATAGTTATTTTGAGGGACTGAGAGAGCAACCCAACAAGTTGAGAAAAGAGGGAACAGATCTTTAAAGCCATAAAAGAAAAAGCATGAAGGAGAGCTGTGAATGAAATATTTGCTAGAGATGGGATTGCTGAATCAACACTGACCAGTGCAGTTCATCATAATTATCAAGACATACTACTGCCAGGGGATTTATAAAAATCCCACTCAGCAAATAATTGCCCTGCTGTTAGGAGATAGTCAGAGTGTTAACACACTGTCACAGTCCAGCGTTTAGTAAGATATTCAACATTCAATTACTCTTGCTGAGAACTAAAAGGAAACATGATCATTTCTCAGCTACTGCAGTTCTGCTTCCACATGAATTCCAGTGAACAATCTTGTTAATCCCCAGATATAGTTTCTCTTAGGAGGTAGAAGAACTATTTTAAAACATTAATGATTCAGAAGGAAAAACCTTGCTGAAATGATGTCAGAGGCATTTATGTTTTGTTTTGATTTGTTTTTTAAAAGGTTTTCAAATGTTTAGACTCCTTGATTGCAACAGACGATGGAGTTATTGCATACAAAATGAAAATAAAATATATGGCTAATATGTTTAATACATAATTTATTTGGAAAAATTATCTACAAAACTTTTATAAAAACTATGATAGCACCAAGTAACATTCTGAGATCAAAGAAATTTAATCTATTTCAGAAGATGTCTTCTCACCAGATGTGTAGTTTTTAATTACACAAAATATTTATTTTAGATTAAAAACTGAAGAAATGTAGAACCAACTTATTCAGAGTTCAAAAATGCTACAGCTCAGCCCAAATTCCCTAATTTAGTATTTAATTATTCTATTGAGGGTAATGGTAAAATATTCACTGACTTTAATAAATTCCAAATTAGTTTGTTTTACATGTATATCACCCCTGAGCTCAGCAGGGTTGTACCAACATATGCAAATTGACTATTTAGTCAACTATATCCATTGAATACATTGGGCCTGATTTTGCATCGTCTATGCAAAAGCTCCCTTTATTTCAATCAGAGATTTACCTGCTAAGCACTGGAGGATCCAGCCTATTATCTATAGCAGGGTTTATATTGAGATAAACCATTTCTTCAGACAATGAAGAAGTCATAATGAGTGATGAGCAGAGTATTTTCTCGCAAGTGGGATTAATTACCTGTCCTCCAGATAATATATATTCTGTTTAAACAGAAATAAAAACATTAGTTATTGTTATTCTGCCTTAGCATTACAAGGTTTAGCTCAATTCTTTCAATCTAAGATTTTTGCTTAATATCAAAATAATGGCACCATCATGTTCTAAATGAAAGAAAACGCCACATTCATGGATAAACAAGGCCGCCATTTCATTGAAATGTATTGAGAAGGGGTGAGGAAATATTACCAACTGATAGCCTTTGCCAAGGAATGCAAAACTAGCCACAAATATTGCTGCCATTGCCTGGGGATAGGTGCACTCCTTTGGCCCCAGTAGGCAAAGGTGTGGTGTAAGGGAGAAGGGGGATATCCAGGAGCATCCACTAATCTAGGTCCTGGCCCAGGGACCCACTGGCAGCAGCCTTGTCCTGCTTTCCTTCACTCCCCTTTAACTGCCTCTTGTTCCCTGGACCACTTTCTCTGTGCCCCTTGTGTCAAGGCAGGTATCAGGTGGAGCCTCTGTCTCTAGCTACCCTGAGCCTGACCAGCACTGCTCGCTCTCTCTCTCTCTCTCTCTCTCTCCTAAGTGCTTCTCAGGGAACCCATCCTACATCCTCCCTGGACCCAACTTCCCTCTGCTCTGCTGAGCAACTCTTTATATACAGGGCTGCCCCTGCAAGCTGCCCCCTAACTGGCTTCTTTTACAGCCTATCTCTGACTGGGCAGGGCTCTGTGCAGTCTCCCTCCAACCTGCTTTAACCCCTTCCGGCCACAGTAGAGCAGCTGCCCCACTACGCCCCCTTTTAAGAGCTGCCCTCCTTCAGATTTGATAGAAATCACAGGTAGGCCAAGTGGAGCTGAATGTGCCATGAAGTGCTCTTTAGCTCCTTCCTGACTGAGGTGAGAACCTGTCTCACCACAACCTCCTATGCTTCAGTTCCCGCATTTGTAAATTGCAAATTATAACTCCATTTACTATTTACTAAAATCATCCCTCCCATAATGATAAAAACAACCTGTCATAATAGGCAATTAGCCTATGGCTTGGTCACACCATTTCTCCCAAAGGAATGGAAAAAAATCCCTGTAATTATCCAATAATATTCTGTTAGAATATGGTAAATGCTATTGTTATCCAGGTGAATATGAGAGGACAGGAGAGGCTCTTCTTTACAGAATAGACAATTACACGGGATTCTGTGACAACATAAAAAAAATTGCTAACAAGAGAAATAATTTTATTTCCCCAAGAACATATGCATGTGATTAAGTAAACTGATGTTCTGCTGACCTTCAGTACCTCTTTATTTCTGTCTGTTTCTTTGTGTATGTTTATGATGCTCTCTCCCCTTCAATAATACATTGTGATTGATTTATCTGAGAATTCATTTTAGTTAGGCCAGTACAATGTCACAATGCAAATAAACTATATGGGGATAGTGAGAATAGCTGTTGCCTCACTAGTTACAATGGGACCGGCAAATAATGATCTAAGATTTTCATGAATGGACATAGTGCTATGTGGAAGAGAAGAAAGAAGAAAGTGCTGACAAAGGAACAATGTGGAATAGAAAAGAAGCAGGAAAAGGGTAGATCAGCAACAAAGAGGAAAATATTGAGGGATGGCTCCAGGCTTCATGGCAATTAATATAGGCATATGGGAGAAAAAGAACTAGAGCAGGGGGAGGAAACATGATAGGGAGAGATGTAAAGGGGAGAAGTTATTATGGATCAGAGTAGCACTGATTATGTTCATTCTTGGAGAAGTAGTAGCTGTCAATATTGCAGTATTTACCAGATTCCAAGTGAGGGGATCTAATAGTGAGCAAACTCTGTGTAGGTTAACTGACGGGGCACTACCTTAACTCATTGCCCAAGAGCTAGGAAACCAAAGAATCAGTGTATACATCATTCATCTTGAAGTTTCATTAAAGCTGAAATACCATCAATGCCACTTCTTAATCAATGAGAAGGGTTGCTGTTGAGAAATGTATGGTGTTTCATCTTCATGCCATCTTCCATCTCAGCCCCAGTCTTCCTCTTCTTGTACATCAAATGACCTTTCTCCCCTCCTTAAAATGTATTCATTCTCATAGTATTTTTTTCAAAAATTACCTCCACAAAATTACTGCCTTACTTCAAGACCATAATAGCATCAAATATACTACCGTATATTGGCCAAATTTAACCCTATAATAATTGGATTGACTATAGTTGAGTCTCCCCAGGGATAAATGTAGTGCTATGTAGCTGAATAGTTTACTGTATTACTTTTCTAGATTGTAAATTCCTTGGGGCATGGACTCTGTCTTCTCTGTTTGCACAGCACCAACCTGAAAGTCAACATTCAACATATAACTCTGTCTTCCTGACAGAAATGACAGTAATAAACAGAACAGAACTTTTTCACAGATCTCTGCTATGTACACATTTAACAGGTCACACGGCCTATCATTAAACTCTGCTACTAACCCTACCCAGAGGCCTGGAGCAACTGGTTCATCACCTGGAGAAAACAAGCCACTGATTATATAATATTGATAGGCTCCTTTAGATAGCACAAAATTTTAAAAGGTGATTTTACAAAAATTCCTTGAATGCATAGCCCTGCTTTGTGTGCCTGCTAGCAGTGAAGTTCCACGTCTCCCAGAGGTCAGAAGGAGCTCCATTATTCTATTTTTAGAGACAACGAGGAGTCCTGTGGCATCTTAGAGACCAACAAAAATATTAATATCATGAACTTTGGTGGGCAAAACCCACTTCATCAGATGAGCTGAAGAGGAACAACAGAAACCCAGAATTTTATAACAGAAAAAGAAGGAAAAAATGCCTGTCATTGTAGGACCAGTGCTAATGAGTCAAATTAAGTTGGTGGGAAGTGTCCCATGCTTAGGTTTTGATGTAAAAACGAGATGTTAAATGCAGAGAAGTCTGGCTTTACAATGGACCAATCGGTTTATATTTGTGTTCAAGCTGAGGGAAACAGTGCCAAATTTACAGATTAATGTCAATTCCTCACTCTCTGTAATTGGCTGGTGAAATCCCATTGATGAGTGCCCAGGCAGGTTAATGTGTTACCCTACTTCTGTTGTTCCTCTCCAGCTCATCTGATGAAGTGGGTTTTGCCCACCAAAGCTTATGATTCTCTCTTTCTCTAGTCTTGAAGGTGCCATTAGACTACTCATTGTTCTTAAAGTTAAAGACTAACATGGCTACCCCTCTGAGTATTTTTAAAGGGTACAGCATAAGCCCAGCAGCTGGGCCATTTCTACTTCATCCCCCTCCCTGTGGGTTAACTGGCATAGGCAGCAGCACTACCCAGCAACAATCTTTCTTGAAGAACACAAAGATTAATTATGCCTAGCCACCTCTTCCTGGGGCACGAGGGTGGCTGGACAATGTCTTTGTGATCCTTCTACCTTTCAGCCCTTTGCAGAGTCTGGCAAAGCCTAGCCCACAGTTTGCAGGTGAACATATTTGCCAAAGATAGCTTTGATGTGGCACAGCAAAACCAATGAGACTTGCTGATCAAACATATATTTGGCAAGTACTGTATGACAGGCTTAATGTGGACTGAGAATCATTTGAAAACAATCATTTATGAAAACAGAATACAGAACTATAAAGAAAAAAGTGCATTACATACTATGCTGTTAAAATGTATATGCAAGTCTGTTGGACAGCTAAAAAGCTCACACTTCCTTTTTAATTTAAATGGGATTTGTAATGGTACAAGCTTTGGAAAGTGATGTGAGACATCTGACTTGGTCACAAGTAAGGAGTGGTTATAAAACACCAACATATAAGTGGGGTTGTTCAATGATTGGGGGAATTTTTTAACATAAGTGGTTACATATTTTTATCTCTAGAAAATGAGTACCAAAACTAAATGATAGTTTCAGGCGAGGAATGTTTTGGAGATAGAATAATAAAATGTACAATATAATAGTAAAGTGGAAAGAAATAAAATGCAAAAGGTAAGAGCTAATTCATTCTCCATGTTCAGTCCTTGGCCTTTCCTGAACATATATAGCCAATAGTAACAAATTATGTACAATCATTCTGTGAGGTAGACTGTTCATTTGAGACTAAGCTCAAATAACCAAACATTCAGCCCTGCCTCTTAAATTATGGATCCAAAGATCAGAGGCCAAAGCTTTATCCACCGAGTGTTCATCTTTCTAAGAATAAAACTGCCAGGTGTCCAAAGATAAAGTAGGTGTCAAACAGTGTCACTTCAGACCAATTCTTTTTCAAGTGCTTACAGGACAACACTAGGTTAATCCGATGTGCCTTTTGAATGTTAATTATTAGGCTTTGATACGGAAATTATTGGTCTGATATTCTACTCATGTACACAATTTTATCCCGATGTAACTTTGCCGACCTCAGTGAACTTAGCTTCTGATTTACACTCGTGTAAATGTGAATATAATCATTTCCTTAGTACCATTTTATGGTCTCTGCTTATAAGAACAAATCACAATAAAAAATAAACCATGTATTCAGTTGTTATTTGATGTGGTAAATTAATCTTCAACATTTTTGCACACAAAGAAGAACTAAAAAGAATCCTGGAAGTATTCTTTTCTTTTTACTGCATGAATTGATAAAACATGATAAATCAGTAGATAATGTTATACTTGAGTGCTGAATGCTGCAAATCAGTGACTCAATTATACAATAACTATAATAATGAAAAAAAGAAAAAGTGGGATAAAAACCTATGAACAGAATCCCTAGAGCATGAGTCTGGACACTGACACTTGAGGTTCTGATGCAAAACCCATGGAAGTCAATCAAAATGGATCTGTGCCTGGAGTACAGCAGTATTCAATATGAACAGGAGTGGCAGAATTGGATTCCTAATGAGTAAGATGATAGTAGAAACATATTGGGATTTGAAAGTAGAAATAAACTTCCTTTCCCCTCTTTTTGCTTGATATTCATGTTCTCATATCTCTTCATGAAACTATTTTTTTGGAGTTTTTTCTACAATACTAAATTGTTAAATTATTGCTATCTCAGTTTTTCTGCTTCAGAAGGGTAGCCGAGTTAGTCTGTAACTGGAAAAACTTAAAAAACAACAAATAGTCTAGTAGCACCTTAAAACTAACAAAACATGAAGATGGTAGCATGAGCTTTCGTGGGTACAACCCACTTCTTCAGATTTTTATGTTTTTATAGCCACTTTGGAGGGTCATCTTAATAATGTCTGTTTTTATATTAAAATTGCTCCCCTATTCTATTCTGCCACATAACTACAAGAGTAGCATATTTTTCATAACAGATATATTAATTTTTTTCCTGACTTCTTGTCTTCTCTCCCTTGTTTGTCCCCTTACAGATATTCAAATGCTCACTTATGCTGTGTGGTTCTGAAGGAAGCAAATGTGGGCAAATACCAGCCAAAGGTGTGTATAAGGTGGGAGTGGTGCTAATGTGGCATGCTTCCCCAACCTGCATAAGTCATACTTTGCTCACCTCCCAACCAAGTGTTTCCTAAGTATGCTCTGTCATCCTGGATGGGAGGCATCACTATCTACTGTCTAGGGCACTGACTGGGAGAAAGGCATCCTCTCAGGACATTTTAGGCAACATGCATCACAACATAGAACCCACAACTTACAGCAGAAGAGCTACACATTTATCTTATTCAGAAAGTGGCTACATGACAGTATACCAGACTCAACCAACCTTGTTGCAAGCAGGGCATCCATAATTTTGAATGTGAATTGACAAAAAGATAGCTGAAAATTAGGTTTTATATCCAAACAAAGATTCTTACCTGGCCTTCCAGTGTGGGCTGGCTATGTTTGCTGATTAAAGAATCTGTTTTAAGGAGGCAGACACAAAACCTCTTCAAGCCCAGAGTAGTTACTATGAACATAAGGATCTTGATCAGTGTAAATTTATCAGTGTTTACTCTCAAGCTATGAAAAACTCCTGCAGGGCATGAATGGCCCTGATATAAGATTGGACCCTTGAGAGCCAGCTGCTTACGTATATTAAGTTCCTGACACAGTAGGAGGCACAGCTAAATACTGGTTGAAAACCAGAAGGAAAATCAGCCCAAAAAATGGCAACTTTGTTTTGTTTTTGGAACTTCCTAGATTTCGATAGATTTTAAGACAAGAAGGGACCACTGTGATCACTTAAACTGACCTCTTGAATAACAGAAGCTCACCAGCTTTTGAATTGATAAGGTAAGAATCTTCCAACTACATGACACTGATTTTCATTGCACTTCAGCAGAACAATATGAATTCTGAATGTCTGAATATTCCTTAGATGACAGCTGTAGCTAGAAATTTAGAAAATATATCAGACACTACCAAAAAAAAAGGCCCTCAGATTATGCTTTGACATTTCTTGTCCTTCTTAAAAGAGCTCCAAAAATTTCAGTTTCCATCCCCAGGATTGTGCTGGAGACATCTTGGACCATAAAAAAAATCTGTACCTTGCCTCACCACTTAGTAATTAGAAGCATATAAAGTCAAGACTTTCAAGGAGTGGGCCTTTCTTTTAAAAAGCTCAACGTGCTTAGCTTCCTTTTGCTCAGGAAAAGAAGACACCTTTCCCAAAATGGACTTTTCATACACTCCTGAGATCATTGGAATGTCAAGGTAAAAGGTAAAATAATAATAATTCCAATTGTTCTTTCAGTACTAAGTACAAGGAGTTGATCTTCCTGGAGGCAGAGACAATTGAGGAAGAATGATTCTATGCTCCCTTTGCAGATTCAACAAGCAGTCTTTAATAGGGAAGGCTACCTTGTCCTTCTCTTGAAGCTCTAAGTCAGGGCTACTGAACACACGGCCCGTGGCCCATTTGTTTGCAGCCTGCTGTGCGATTTGGGTTTACGTGGGGCTCAACACGCAGCCCACAGGTAGGATCTTTTGAACATGGCCTCCACTGGGAACATGCTCCACAACAGCAAGGCATCTCCCAGGTGGGGTGAGCACTGAAAGACACAAGCAGACGGGCCGGCTGGAACAGAGAGGTACAGGATGTCGGCATTTCTAGCCCTCAGGGAGAAGGTGCCGGGAGTGCTGGGGCTTTGTGGGAAGTGCTGGCTGCTTAGCCTTGTGAGCAGATCCTGAGAGGTGCTGACTGGCTGACACTGGCCACGTTTGGGTCCGCTGCCATGGCTTAAGGCTTAATCTTTGTATTCATGCTCGTCAGTGTGAAAGAAGCTATTTGTATATATTTGAATATATATATTTGCATGTATATGCAACCACACTTAAGTTGCGGACCTCAGCATGTGCTGTGGGTATCATTGTGGCTCCCAGGGCTTTCAAAGTTGAGTAGCCCTGATCTAAGTTATGAAGAGCCTCAGAGGGGTAGCTGAGTTAGTCTGTAAATGGAAAAACTTAAAAAAAACAATGAACAGTCTAGCAGCACCTTAAAGACTAACAAAACAAGTAGACAGTATCATGAGCTTTCGTGAATACAACCCACTTCTTCAGATGACTGGACTATTAGAAGTCCAGATCCAAGAATAAATAAGGGAAGGAGGGGGGAGGAGGGCAGAGAAAAAAAGAGAAAAAAATAGTGAATTGGATTGTTCAAGTTACAAGAGGCTGATAAGAACAATTTGCACCTCCATAAACACCCTAGAGGTGCAAATAGTTCTTATCAGTCTCTTGGAACTTGAACAATCCAATTCACTTTTTTTCCTTCCCTCCCCCCCCCCCCAACCTTTTCCCCTCACCTTCCCTTATTTATTCTTGGATCTGGACTTCTAATACTCCAGTAATCTGAAGAAGTGGGTTGTACCCACGAAAGCTCAGGATACTATCTACATGTTCTGTTAGGTGCTGCTAGACTAAGTTATCAAGGAACTTATGGGGATTCTCTACTTATGAGCTGCCAAAAGAATGTCAAGAGAAATCAATACCTGAGTCTTGGAACCTAAAACATCATACAGAGGACAGGAAGCAGCAGTTAGCACAGCTTCCTCATGGGATGGGGAACAATAAGGCATTTCAGAGGATTTCTCAAGTATTTCCTCCTCTGACAAAGTGACAGATGCCACAGCCTATAAAACTGCAGAACTAGGAGAATCGGTCTTCTTGATCTTTATAGGAGGTGCAGAAGTAGTGAAGAAGGCTTGTCAGCAGTGAAGATAAAGGTCACTTATCAGGCACATCTTTCTGAGAGCCTCCCTTCTCTTGATATTACAGAAGCAGGAAGTTAAGGACTACAAAACCAAAAGCTCAAGAGAGCACAATACCCAGAGATTGAAACCACCATGGTAATTCTTCCAGCCAGGAACTATTTGGGGAAGAGAAATGGCTCAAAAGATGATCCTGTATCTGAATCAGGAGCACTAGGAAGTGCACTAGCAGAACTAAATGAGCCGACCTTTCTCAGATCAGACATTCTCAATTGTCAGCATATGTTTCTGCAGTTGGGTAAATAGAGGATCCCATGGAATTGTTGACAATTCAGACTAGATGATCTAAGCTTGATGGATCGTAATGAAAAACAGTCTGGGCTTAGAAACAAAGATAGATCTGAATCCTTCAATATGAGGTGATGAGCTTGGGGGAAGTGTATATGACTTCCCAAGTAATATTCAAAGAGGTTCTGTGGCTATGTGGCCAGGTCTACAACTCCCACAGTATGCCTCTGTGGGACAAATGCCATGAGGCAGAACTTTCATCATTTTGGGTGCAATTTTCCATAATTGCCCTCTATCCAAAGATTAATTTGGTTTTGAAAATTAGAACAAAATCAGCTCCACTGTTTATGAGCACAAAGAGACTGGGGGAAAATACACATTTCCCATTACCTCACATGGTAGTATGATTGTCCGGAATAAAAACTCATTAGTGGTGAGGCAATGCTATTTCACTGATTCTCTATTCCTTCTCCAGTAACAGAAATAATTATAATAGCAGAGGGTTTCTTCAGCCTTTGACATACAGAGTGTCTCCATTAAAGCTGATGCTCTGGATTTGGTCCATCATACACTCACAAGAAAAGCCTGATTTTCACTGCTACTGTATGCCCACATACATCTGGGAACATGAGCTATTAGAATCATGCAGTGACTGAGACATGCAGTCCCTTGTTTCATCAAGAATAGCCCTTTCAAACCCAGTCCTGAGAAGTGGGGAACGATTCCTTAAAGGTGCTGAGCTCCTTCACCTTCCATTGATTTAAAAAACAGCTACAGTTTGTCAGCACTTTGGAAAATTGGCCTCTTAATCCATTTGCCACATTTAATTACTAATACGTATTTTACAGGAGACCAGATAAAACCTTCGTAAGTATGTCTGAGTTTACTAATACAAAGAAAAAGAAAATACTAATAGAAAGAAAAGCAGACATATTGTACATATTCATAAAAGAAATGTTAAATTAAAAAAATCTTATTAAAAAAATGATTATATCACAAAGGGATCCATTAAAATTGTACCAATTTGCACATTGGAATTATGGAGTGATCGCAAACATAATTTATAAACCTGTTGATGATTCGATTTACAAATGTAAAAAGAATTAATTAAATCAAAATATAAAATCAAACTGTAGTATTCTTTTTACTCTGTAATATGCTACTAACATTTGTATTCAAAGAAATAATCTGAAAAAAGACAGAGTTTTTGTTAACCTATCATGCAATTTTTAGCTCTTTGTGTTTTTAAGGTATCTTGTTCATCAAAAAACACAGCACTTATTATATTGTTCATTTAAAAGCCGACAAGGAAAATGCTGTTGAGCATAAAAATATATATGAGCCATTAAAACCCAAAAGAGAGGACTTCAGTTTTTCTCACGGAATTTAAATTGATAACAGCATTGATACCTTTTCAAGATATTTCTATCTATGTTTCACAATGGAATCTCTTCCAAAAAGCAACCAGTAGGTGGAGCATACAACATAATTTATTACTTGATAACAAGGGCATGGACTCTGTAGAAATTTTTTTCAAAGGAAGTTCATATATGTTAGGTATTACTTGACTAATTATTGAAGCTATTGATACATAAAGCAAGTTTATTGAAAGCTCAATATTTCATAAGCATAGAATTTTAGAGTTCATAATTTATTTTTAAGGCATTATTTTCCAACTTAGTTTTACTCATATAAAAAAAATCATGTTCTATTTTCAAACCTCCTCTTATAGCTACAAATTTTGGCTGCATCTGTAGTACATGAATATCAGCTATATCAGAGACAAAAAGTAGGCACTGTTTATTTTCTAAAGCTGTAAAATATACTTTTTTCAAGTTAGTGGGATGCATAACAAACATTTTTTCAGGGCATAATGATTGATTAAGTGTTTGACAACAAATTAACCCCATTATAGCTAGTGAATATTGATTATGCAAATATGCTCACTTGTTTAGATTTCTGAAATGTAGATGTCCAGAAAATACACTTATTTTTAAATTAATAAAATCATAAAGGATTGTTAATTCAAATACTGATGTATAACTGATGTAATCATATTTCTGGGTTAAAATATTTGTATAAAAACTACATTTGTACAAACATCAATAATAAAGTGCTATATATTTGCAAATTCTTATAGAGTTTGACAAAGTGTTACATTATATTAAATGCTACATTAATTTGTAGCCTTTGTAAAAATATAATTGTTGAACTTGTAAACACTGACATGCTCTAGTAATCAAATTGCTGGTGTCACAAAAAGCAGTCTTAAGGTTAGTGCTGCAGAACCTAAGGAAAAGACATCAACATGATATCTCAAGCATTAGCTCCACAAGTGTCTAAAGCTACAATTCTGAAAAGTCTAGGGAAAACTGACTTCTTCAGATCCAGGATAGCCTATTTTTAGGCTACAGATATTAGTCTTTAACATTTTGGAACTTTCTTAATTATAATATATTTTAAAATAATGGATGTCATTATTACATGATGTAGACAGCAGCAGAAAATTCTGAAATTTAATATTTATAAACTTTAACATTATATTAATTTGCAATGTGTTACAAACAAGCAATTCAATATAGAAAAGAACTAAGAAATACAACTCCAAAATAATATTTCAGTACTTTTGCTGAATCTATTCTTTTATATCACACCATCTTGCTGCATGAAGAGGCAAAGTGCAGACTTAACAATTTAAATGAGTGCCAGTAATGTACCATAATTTAACTTTTTTTTTTAATTAAGGTTTTTTGTTATTTAGAGCAGCGGTTCCCAATCACTGGGCTGTAGATCAGTTGCAGGCTGCAAATTACCTGCCTGCCAAGCCGTGGCACTCTGCGAGGCCATGCCCCCAGCCGTGTACTGTGGTTGGAGCCAGGTCACAGCAGCCATGCTGCCTGGATGGTGAGGCAGCATGGCGGGCAGCTGCCCCATGTGCCGCAGCTGGAGCTGGGCCGTGGTGAGGCTGTCCCTACTGAGGCAGCCTCTTCATGGCCTCAGTTCCAGCTCCATGGCAGCCACATGAGCTGGCCAGCCGGGCTGTGTGGCAGGTGGCTGTTCCGGGGGGCGGGGTTGCTCCTGGGGCAGCTGAGCAACATGGCTCAGTGGGGCTGCTCCTCGGGTGGCCAGCCTGCATGGCTGCGTGGAGGTGTTCTGGGGAGATTGGGCTGCATGGCAGAGCAGGGCTCTTCCAGGGGTCTGGGGTTGCTCCAGGGGCAGCTGGCCTGCATGGCAGAGCGGGGCTGCTCTGGGGACAGCTGGGCCATGTGGTGGAGCAGGCCGCCTGGCTACGCTGAGTCCTGGGAGCTGATTCAGGGACCCTCTGGTGGGGCTGCTGGGGCTGAGCAGGGGCCATCACTACCCAGGCAGCTGGGGTGGGGAGAGGGGACATAGTGGAAGAAGCCCTCCGAGTTGGAGTCAATGCCCCACTGCTTTCAGCCCAGCCTCTCCTATCTTGGTCCTTCTTTTCTTTTCTTTCTCTCCCTTCTTTCTCTTGGCCACAGCTCCCCTTCTCCTGCCCTGCCTGTTGTACCCCTTTGCCTCTCTCCAAAAACTAGTGAAAACTAGAATTATTCTGCAAAGTATGCCCTCTGTTTAACAATGTATGATTTTGATCTTCTCATCCACACAATGACATGTATTGTGTGTGTACAGATGAAATAACACATGTCTGCTTAAAATTAATCACCATAATACATATGCAAATATATTAATTATTATAACGAATGTGCAAATGTTTACATGCTGGTCTGCCAAAAGTTTTTGAATGAGTTTGCCGGTCCATGGTAAAAAAGTTTGGGAACCACTGATTTAGAGGGAATGCTTTTTAAAAAATAAAATAAAAAAATAAAACTCAGCTCCTGGAGCACAATTCAGTACCATACCATGACTTCTGTGGGCAAATTTTGTGGCCCCACAATCATGGAATATGTATCCCCTGGCAGAGAGCAAAAACAGAGTGGTTTTAGTTCTGCAAAACCTTGTCTGTCAGGCTTTGTTTTTGTTACATCAGAGACTCAAATCTATAAGACCACTATGCTTACTACTGCCCTCCACCAGGAAAACCCCAACTTAAGGGCTAAAGTACAAGAACTGCCTGACGTACCTTAAGGGTGAATCTTGGGGTGTACAAGTCCCCACTGGTAAAGGAGAAAGCAGTTTTCTAACCTGGCGCTATCAGGAACAAAATGAGTTCCTTATATTTCAGTGCATAAGTCATTCGGTTCATCTCCTTACCCATCTAAAAGAATGGTGTACACTCCACAGTTATATTTTCAGATACTAAAGACATAGAACATTTTATCCATGTTAACTCTTGGTTTGTTATGACTCCTTATTTCTAATATTTTCACTTGATGTGTTATTGGAATTATTGTAAAAAAAGGTATTTTTTCCAAATAATGGTGAAAGAAAATGTAAAGATTTTAAGAACATTCTATGTGGAAAATGTACTATTTCTATATGTGGGCAAATTATTTGTGGTGAATAATGTTCAGTAATGAACTTAGGCCTTTCCTCTGTTTTCAAATCACTTATGAACAGACCTAGAATTTCAGCAATTTTGCAATTAAAGTTATTTATTTTTACTAATGTATTTGGTTTTCAAACCTGATTATAATTAATTCAAACAAGTTTTAAACAATGAGTTGTTAATAAATGATTCACAAACACTGGAAAAGGCTAAATTTCTGCCACTGCGTCATATAGTTCCTGCTCCCTGATCAGATGACTGATAATTTTTATAATAGCAAATAACTAACAATGAGTAGCAAACAACAAATAGGAAATAATTAATAACAAATGTTTTGCTCATGCATGAAATGTCACATGCAAAGGCAGGTATTCATGTGAAGAACAACCATTCTCCAATTATGGAAAGAAAAAAAAAACATTTGCACAAATTTCACAAATAGGGACTGGCAAGGAACACAAATATAGTCAAAATAGAACAGCACTTCAGAGTGTAAACAAATGTTCTTAAAACCTGTTTTGCCATATAAGATCAGCTCTCTTCCTGCTAACCATATTCTATAGGAAGACATGGAAAGTCTAGAGATTTCAGCCATGCAAACAAACTAATCAGTAAATATTCAAAATTCAAGATGCATACCTATGTGAAAATAATCAAGGCGAATGTGCTGATGCAGGCAGTTCTGTGAAAAGCTTTAACTGAAAACCTACATTTACAATCTATTTTAAAACACAGCAGAAGAGCACAATAGCAATCCAATCATTAGCTCAATTAAAAAAGAAAAAGTGAAACCTTTCCTCAGCTTAATAACTTTAGTTCTTGACAAGTACCACAACACAACAATAAGCCAGTCAAAATGAGTTTTTAAAGCGAGGTTATGCCCTTCATGTTGTGTTATCACAGTGGCAGATCAAACTGCTGACTTGGACTCTTTCTGTCAGCAGTGCTGTTGCTGCCTCTGTGAAGCTGCTGTCACGGAATAGTCATGGTACCTGCTCTCGCCTATAGAAAAGCACTAAATTGAACTCAAAGTAGTGTCTTTGTGATATCTTTTCAACAAGTCATGTCCCATTCAGCCTGCTAGTTTATCTCTGTCAGGCTGGGGGCCCAAGTGGTTTGCATGAGCTGTCAGGGATAGGTATACCAACCTGCTCTGTGCTGAGGAGGTAATGCATCTTTCGGGCTTGGTGATCTTTTTTCTTTTCTTCCTTTTCTAGGTCTTTCTTCTCCTTCTCTCTCTCCTTCATCTCTGCAAACTCTTCTAGTTCTTTCCTGCATCAAAATAACTCTTTGTTAGTTACAATCCAGAGGTGAAAAAAGATTCTAATTCCCCCTTTTTTACTCTTTCACAACTGGTTTTCTGTGCTTCGCTCATCCATTAATAATCAGTGGAAATCAGTGGAATGTTAAAACCTACATAGCACATTCCGAAGTACAGCAGATGGATTCTGCATGGATGTACATTTGGTATCATTAAAGTGGTTAAGGCGACATTCTATGTGTATTGTACAGTGTACCATGTTTATTCATAATTCATTCATTTATATTCTTTCAGGTTTTTGAGGAAGATTTTGATGGTGTCATTTAAATATTTTGATAAAAACAGAAGTACTAGATATTCTGTGCACTGTTTTATCAAGTTTGGGACATAGGTTGCAAACCTGTGAGGGGTCCATTCCCACATTAAGTACAGGTGAAGTATACTATTTCCTCATTTGGCACACATGAAATACTTGGGAAAGATTAATATAATATTAACTTTCCCAGACATGTCCCTCCTCAGTGTGGAGCATTTCTGACAAGGGTAGTACAGAGTTATGACAGTCATGGGAAGTCCACAGCAAAGTCACTGCCAAGAAAACAGGTTGTGGGGCAGGGATTCCTGGAGCAAGTGTGGAGGGATACAAGGTCTGCTGAGCAAATATCTTTGTGTCTCCAGTAGTTCCTAGAAGATCCACAGGTAGCAAGAGGCTGATCCCACCGGCACACAGTGAAACAATCTGAGGAAAACTATGCAAAGTAAAACATACATAGATTTTCCCCATCAATGGCTTCTTCCCATGGATTTTTCGCAAAAGGGCCAGTCTGGATCCATATTATGAAAAATTGTAGACTAATTAATGTCTTGTCTTATAAATATTTCCGAAAGTTTGTTTGTTTGTTTGTCCCGAAAGATCTCCGAAACGGTAAGAGCTAGAAACACCAAATTTTGCACAGATACTACTGATTTCCTAACTTAAATAACTGGATCGGTTACATCTCAGAATCATTTCCTCCGGTTCCCCCAGAGCCCCAATTGGGCCCACTGATAATTAGCTTTTAGTAGCGCCTGATCATAGAAACACAAAATTTTGCACAGATACTACTGATTTCCTAACTTAAATAACTGGATTGGTTACATCTCAAAATCTGTTCCCCCAGAACCCCAGCTGGGCCACTAATTAGCTTTTAGTAGCACCTGATCATAGGCATTTGCTGGACTCTTCTGTTAAGCGTGTCACATAAACTGCAACTATGAGATCCTTTCCTTATGATAACAGAAAAAGTACTAGCTATATTAATTTCTTAAAGTAATATATAAGAGAAAAGTATTTCCAATAAAATATGCTATGTTAATGTCATTGATGTAGTTCATTCATAGACTCATAGACTTTAAGGTCAGAAGGGACCATTACAATCATCTAGGCTGACTCCCTGCACAATGCAGGCCACAGAATCTCACCCACCCACCCCTGGAATAATCCTCTCACCTATAGATATTGAAGTCCTCAAATAATGGTTTAAAGACCCCGAGATGCAGAGAATCTTCCAGCAAGTGTTCCGTGCCCCATGCTACAGAGGAAGGCAAAAAACCTCCAGGGCCTCTGCCAATCTACCCTGGAGGAAAATTCCTTCCCGACCCCAAATATGGCGATCAGCTGAACCCTGAGCATGTGGGCAAGACTCACCAGCCAGACACCCAGGAAAAGTTCTCTATAGTAACTCCTATCATCCCACCATTGGCCTATTTACCACTGATAGTGAAAGGTCAATTAGTTACCAAGATCATGTTATCTCATCAAACCATCCCCTTCATAAACCCATCTAGCTTAATCTTGAAGCCAGATAGGTCTTTTGCCCCCACTACTGCCCTTGGAAGGCTGTTGCAGAACTTCACTCCTCTGATGGTTAGAAACCTTCGTCTAATTTCGAGTCTAAACTTCCTAATAGCCAGTTTATATCCATTTGTTCTTGTGTCCACATTGGTATTGAGCTTAAATAATTCCTCTCCCTCCCTGGTATTTATCCCTCTGATATATTTAAAGAGAGCAATCATGTCTCCCCTCAGCCTTCTTTTGGTTAATATAAACAAGCCAAGCTCCTTGAGTCTCCTTTCATAAGACAGGTTTTCCATTCCTCGAATCATCCTAGTGGCCCTTCTTTGTACCTGTTCCAGTTTGAATTCATCCTTCTTAAACATGGGAGACCAGAACTGCACACAGTATTCCAAATGAGGTCTCACCAATGCCTTGTATAACAGCACTAACACCTCCTTATCTCTACTGGAAATATCTCGCCTAATGCATCCCAAGACCATATTAGCCTTTTTCACGGCCATATCACATTGGCGGCTCATAGTCATCCTGTGATCAACCAGGACTCCGAGGTCCTTCTCCTCTTCCGTTACTTCCAACTGATGTGTCCCCAGCTTATAACTAAAATTCTTGTTATTAATCCCTAAATACACTTCTCACTATTAAATTTCATCCTATTGCTATTACTCCAATTTACAAGATCATCCAGAACTTCCTGTATGATATCCCAATTCTTTTCTGAATTGGCAATACTTCCCAACTTTGTGTCATCCGCAGACTTTATTAGCACACTCCCACTTTTGGTGCCGAGGTCAGTAATAAAAAGATTAAATAAGATTGGTCCGAAAACTGATCCCTGAGGAACTCCGCTAGTAACCTCCCTCCAACCTGACAGTTCACCTTTCAGTATGACCCACTATAGTCTCCCCTTTAACCAGTTGCTTATCCACCTCTCCATTTTTATATTGATCCCCATCTTTTCCAATTTAATCAATAATTCCCCCTGTGGTACTGTATCAAATGCCTTACTAAAATCGAGGTAGATTAGATCCACTGCATTTCCTTTATCTAAAAAATCTGTTACTTTCTCAAAGAAGGAGATCAGGTTGGTTTGGCACGATCTGCCTTTTGTAAAACCATGTTGTAATTTGTCCCAATTGCCATTAACCTCAATGTCCCTAACTACTTTCTCCTTCAAAATTTTTTCCAAGACCTTGCATACTACAGATGTCAAACTAACAGGCCTGTAGTTACCCAGGTCGCTTTTTTTCCCTTTCTTAAAAATAGGAACTATATTAGCAATTCTCCAGTCAAATGGTACAACCCCTGAGTTTAGAGATTCATTAAAAATTTTTGCTAATGGACTTGCAATTTCATATGCCAGTTCCTTTAATATTCTTGGATGAAGATTATCTGGGCCCCCCAATTTACTCCCATTAAGCTGTTTGAGTTTGGCTTTTACCTTGGATATGGTAATATCTACCTCCATATCCTTATTCCCATTAGTTATCACACCTTTTACTATATTTCCCCGGGTGACGCCAGGTATTTCTGCTAGTACTAAGTATAATTCAGTGCTATAGTTCACAGTGCATGTGTATGTATGCAGAATTATTTCTGACCCAGTTAAAAGAGGTTAGCTTGATTAACATATGTTATTAATGTTATTAAGAAACGGTTCAAATACACTTGTGTGTGACTGACACTAGCTTTGTTCAGTCATTCATGTAGATTTGTCTAAAAGTTAATTGGATGAGTAAATTGTGGCCTTTTTGAAAATATGTTACATAAAATAAAAAGTGAAGGCAAACACACAGTTCATATGTTTGGACAGTAAATGACACAACATAAAGAAATCTGGGATCTGATCATTCTCTCACAGAGGTCAATGGTAACATTCCTATTGACTTGAATAGGAGTGGGATCTGACTCCTGGAGAACAAGGATCAAATCAGGAAAATATTTAAGCCTGTGTATCTAATTTTGTAACATGTAACTTTATGGACATTAATAATCCCACAGGCAAGTCAAGTTACATCAGTCAGCACTTGCAAGATTGGGCTCCAGTTTTGTAATGCCTGCTGTTATAATTATCATCATGTTAAACGAACCCACAAAAACATGTGGAATAGTAATAAATGCATATGAACTCAGTTAAAATAAATTCTTAACAAAAATACATATGAAATACATATACATATACACAAATACATATTAAAATTGTATCATATTTATATGTGATTTGTGCTACAGTCTTTCAACTTTTCTTTATCAAAATATTAATCCACAACACCTGAGAAAATGAGTAAAATGTTAAGTAAATCATGCATGCTTTTTCTTCAAGTGTGCAAGACAAAAAAATGAAAAGGAAATACATTAAAGGTAGAGAAAGATGTATAGGTCTGTTTCAATCTGTGCAAATATTTTTGTTGCGATTTACTGTTAAAGGCTGCTAATACAATATTTCATACAAGGTTACTTATGAAACATACTGACGTTTAAAAATCACCATGCTATGCTTTTGGAGCAGTGTAATTTTTTTCCAACATAAGATTAAATTGCAAAATAAATGAATTACTTAGAGTAGCATGGCCCCCATTTTGCCACCCTTCTCTTGAAAATTGCTTATTAATATGAAAAAAGAAGTTGGAAAATAGCCTCTTTTACTTTATGCATAGCATTTTGGGGGCTCGCAGCCTGCAAAGCTGGACTAGCTGCACATTTTAGATTGTGTTGGCAAGCCAGTACAATGACCTTTCTGACCTGCATCTCAAGGCTATTATTAATCGCTAAGTAACCTGGTAAAGCCAAACAAATTTGTTTCCATTGAAAGGATCTCTATCTGTGTCTGAGAATTTGTGCTGTACCAAACAAACCTCATTAACTGTGTCCATTTTTGACAAAGAACTAGGAGTTGGAGAGATTGGTGACCTTTCTTTGTCCTTAAGGTACAGACTTCTGAGCAGTGGTAAGTGGGTAAATAAGCATTTTTAGAGGGAAACTCTTTGTTCTATATTGACCATAAATAAATACAAGTGCATGTGTTACCAACTTTATTTTTTTATTTTAGGCAACTTTATATTTAAATATTTGTGTATATATTCTACATACTTAATACTGCATCTCATTCTCTTCCATTAGATTCTTCCATTCAGCCTCAGTACCACTGTTAAATAGTTGATAAACTGTCTATAAATATACGATTACAACTTCTTTCTATTCTTATTCACTTTTACTCTTTAATGAAGTAGTTATATTGTTCAAGTGAAAACTGGTGAAAACCCCCAAAGATATCTCTCTCTCTTTCTCCACATATGTTCATTTTATTACAGATATAATGATGTGTAAACAATTTGTCCAGTGTCATCAGTTAGGATTTACTACACTATTTACAATGATTCAATAGTATAATTTGTTCAAGTCAAAAAAAGTTTAGAGCATTTGTTGAAATAAAGTTCAAGGCAATATATAATTTTATTAGAAAGCACTACCTTAATTTCATCTCAATTCCTTGCAAATAGGTAGACATTAATGTTCTAAACAAAGCCATTCATGAATGTAAGTTCTTTAAATAACTATATAATTTTCAATAGATTTTATATAGTTTCAACATCTTACATATTTTGCTAACATTTCCTGTTTGTTATATTGTATGCGTAACGTTTACATTTCTTTACCTTATTTTAATATTGTTGACATATATAGTTACCTTTGATGGTGCTGTTCTTGTAAACTATGTACTAGTCTAAACATTATTATACATAATGACTTCTTAGCAAAATGATACTAATTTAGATTTATTTTAAAATGATTTATACCCTGAAATTCCCACATGTCCCTTTTATCTTATTTTAAAGTTTTGATCATAGTCCCATTGATATCAATGACAGTGAGGTCAGACCAGTGTTCCCTGTAAGCTGTTGTAGCCAGACATGAACCCCATCTTGTTTCCCCCACCCCAGAGAGCAAGAGAAAGGCAGTCAGCCTTTGATGCCCTGGGAATGCAGGTGTGCTGCCTGCCCCTGAATCTACCATAAACAGAAACCAGACAGTAAATGGGCTAGCTGATGACCCGGGGCCTCCCGCCACCCTGATGGCTAGTACCAGTAATTGACATGCCTGCACTGTCCCAGGAGAGGAATCTTCGCCCATCACATACCAGAGGTGCCCATTGTCTGCATTTTCCCAGGTGTGAATTATGCTTTGCACCCTTCGTGGGAAACTTGGCGTTCAAAGCCATTTTTCCTAATTGGCCACTTGAGACCAGGAAGAAGCCTATGTGACCCAAAGGGTGTAAAGAGGGGTTTAGTAGCCCGCCCCATTTGAGCTCCAATCATCTACACCTGCTGGCAGGTATTGATTGACTCCCGAGGTCTGTGGGACGCCCAACCTTGCCCTACTTCTTCCCGAGGGATTGAGAGAAAGACGCTGGCCACGCCAAGTCTGGAACGCAGGGGTGAGAATATATACCTGCTAGGTGTCTATTTTGCATGCATTTAATAAGAGCTCAGAGAACCAAAAGGGTTTCATGGTACCTGTAAGTGACTTATTAGTGTAATTTCTGTCCTGTCCTTTGTAGTGGCTGTGTTATCTGTAACACAGTAGTAGCATTTAACAGCTAAGTTTACCCTGTAACAATAAAATAGTAACTATTTAAGCTGTGACCTGACTCCTTCAGTTGCTGTAACAGAACCAAGCACAATTTTAAAAAGAACTCCAGCCGGTCATAAGGGACAGATATAGGGAGAGCTTGAGCGTTGGATCGTGTCGCTTCCAAGGGACAGATACGTTGGGGCATCTCTCAGCCTCCCCAGGTTGCCCGCTGCGAAGGGATCGTTTACCCTAGCAGTCAAAATCTGAGGTGTAATAAGCTCTCCCTGTAAACTCTGGGGCGTCTGTCGGCCTGTTGGCTGCCCTCCGTGAAAGGATCCCGATCCTAGCGGTAAAGACATGGACGTTAAACTCCTCGGGGCGCCCGTCAGTCTCACCTAGACTGCCCACTGCGACGGGACCTTGTGTCTCAGCAGTTGAAGACTCGGGTGTAACACACACACATGCCCTGCCCTGACCATCGGCTGACAGCTGTGTGCTTGTGAAGCTGTGCCAGTGAGATTCTAATGCTGTCCAGTTGATTAGCAGAGCACTCACAGCTAGGAGTTGTTTTTTTTGTTTGTTTTGTTTCTGCTAGTGGTGCACATTTGTACAAACCTCGGTGTATATAAAATTATTCTGCACATAAATAGAAAAGTTTAGAGGAAACATTGGATCAGACCTAAGGAATTAAATAAAAAGCAAGGTTAAATGTGACTCTATTTCACAGTACAATATTTAGGCTCTGAGATTATGCACTGTGTAATGTGATACTTAGCTAGTTCGTAAAGAGATAAGACCAGTATATATGAAAAGAACATACTACGGACATTACCTTTAGACAGCATGCATCTACCAGTAATCCTGAAATCCTGCAATCAAGGATATAAACCAGGGGTGGGGAAACTTTTTTGGGTCAGGAGGCACTGACCACAGAAAAATCAGTTGGGGGCTGCACACACGTGAAAAGAAAAAACAACCAACCAACCACCAACAACAAAAAACCCACCTGCCCACTGATGTGGCCCCCGACTGAGAAGAAGAAAGACACTCCCCACATTCCCCTTGCATACCAGACACTCCCCACATTCCCCCTGCACACCAGCCTAGTAGATTTTGTGTGCTCCAGTCCCATGGTGGGGTGATGGGGGGGAGGAGGTGTTGAAGCACCAGTGTGGGCTTCCCAATGCTGATGGGGGGGACCTGAGCCTTGGGAGTTGGATCCAGGCAAGCCAGGGGCTGCATCTGGCCCCTGCACCTGAGGTTCCCCACCCCGATGTAAAGACAGTGATCAGAATTATAACTCAGCATCAAGCCAAAACTTCCATTGTCTCCTTTGGTGCTGCATGTGTGAAAAGGGACTTGAATATTGCCAAATAGTTTTGTCAAGTTTGAGTGTAACCATCTGGGTTTTCACCAGGTTTCGTGGCGAGAGAAAATAGAACTCCTCAGATGCAAAAATTGTTTTATACCGATTCATTTTTTAAATAGTTTTCAAAAACTTGGCAGTTGTTTTGTGAAATTCCTATGTTAAGAAAATAAAATATGTGCAGTTTTATTGATTGTTGTGTGCAAAATTATCTGCAAAAGATGAATAAGCAAAGAAACATTGATGATCATTTGAGACAAGTTTGGGAAAGAAATACATTTGCTTGGTACCACTGTAGGGGGGTCTATATAATAACATTCAAAATGTACCCATGTTTACGAGCTCATGTGCTCAGATATACTGCTCATGGGTGTGTCTACACAGCACAGTTATTTCAAAACAACGGCCATTATTCTGAAATAACAATGCAAGCGTCTACACAGCAATTCTGTTATTTTGAAATAATTTTGAAATAAGGGGCAGCTTATTCCGACTTCTGTAAACCTCATTCCATGAGGAATAACACCCCTTCTGAAACCGCTATTTCAAAATAGCGGTGGTGTGGATGCTCCACTGCTGTTATTTTGAAATAGCTCCTCCCCAGGGCCATTCAAAGTAGTTACTCCCTAGTGCTTCTAAATTGAGGTAACACATCCACATTGCACATTAGGGGAGCCTACCTCGGACTAATTTCGAGGCTTCCTTGTAGTGTAGACGTGCTAATTCAAAATAATCTATTTCGGAGTATTTCTTCTGGAATAGCTTATTCCGAAATAAGTGTGCAGTGTAGATATGCATCATGATTAGAATAAGACTATGACTAACAGATGTATGAGGTAGTTATTGATTTGTATATTGTTGATTGCAGGTTTAGGTTTTAAAATAAAAATTGTTATTATGCCAACAAAACTTACTGTTATTCTGATGTTTCGTTATGAAACATGCAGTGGTGTTATTTCCAGCTATGAAATGCAGATTTAGTTGAATGTGCTCCTGTATAAAGGTGAAAAACACATATAGCATATTGTTCCTGGCACTTTTGGAAAGGTATTTAAATGATGATTTCAGCAATATACAGATTTTATTGGTGCTGCATAGAACAGCTTCTTTTCACAGATTTACACTGACCTACATTTATTGAACTTTATCAAAATATTGCATTTTGTTTGCATTTTAACAGGAATTTTGTGATCGTGTGGCCAGATAACCATAAAATCATAGTATTAAGTAAAGTAAAGGGCATTTGAGAAAATCAATATGCAGTATAATTTGCCTAAAATACCCAGACGGAGCACAACGTTATTGTGATTTGAAATAGCTTAGCCTTCAAATCATAAAATTCCTGCAACATAGGCAGTAGGTAACCTAAGTATAAGAGAAGCCAGCCTAAATCAATTTTACCTTACATACTATATACATCATCTTTTCCCCTCAAACAAAGAATATGGAACTCTAAATGCAATTACTGGGACAATTTCTTAGCTACAGGAGCATATGCCTGTTGATTTAAAGGGATTATACTGCTATATCTGAGAGCAGAAGTTGACCTGCCATATTACAAACTGTTCAACTTTACCAAAAAAATCAGTAAAAATTAAACACACCAATAAGTCTAGCCTCGGATAAGAAAGCATAGATTATGGTCATCTGTACCAGAAGATATATGTTATCTTTTATGATAGATATGTGACATTAGCTGTAATTCCATTCCCTGCCTTATATGAGTCTATTTCTGGCCTGTGTGTCCACTATGTACTATTAGCACCGAAATGTGTCCCAGACTGTTTTGACAAGTTACAGTGATGACTGAAACATGATGTCATGCAATTAGCACAGCAGATTCTTGGGGTCATTTGGTAAAGAAAGATGCCTGTCAAAGCTGATTAAGCAGAAATAGGGACATATTTTTGAGGAGGCACAGATCCTCAACAGGAGGACAAATTTAGAAAGTGTCTTCCTGGTGAGTTATTTTGTCCCAGTAGTGTTCTGAAATTATCTGCCTTGTATGTAGCACTTTATTTGGATTGTATCTGTGGTCTTTTATGCCGAGAACCTTACTAACTAATGGAACAATCATGTGCAGCCTAATATAATCTGTTCATATAGCATACCATATGTGCAGTGTTATATTTCTGATCAACCAACCATTTAAATATTGTTCTATGTTCATTTCAACTATATACTTGTGCATAATTTCTTTTGTAATATAATAAGCATTATTGTTTTGTCTCAAAATCTTTGAGGGGATTTTGAGTCTATTTATGTTAGTGAGTGACATACTCAAATAAAGTACAAATAAAGTCCACTTACCTGGCTGGACAAAGTCCAAAAAGTATTTGAACCACCAAGGGTCTCCTGTACTGGGGAACAGATCACTGAACAGACATTCATATCCCTTCTACACCACACAACAATGCTCTGAAGCAATACACAAGGCAGTGATGCCTCATCATGGGCCATGGATCAGTTAGGCCAATTCCCCTTGTGTGTAGGAGGCTTCAGTGGGCAGAAGCACTGCAACACCCTATGGGTCTGTCTAGACTACATGGATTTTTTGAAAAAAGTGGCCTTTTTTCGAAAAATCTTTACCTGTGTCTAGACTGCTGCCGTGTTCTTTCAAAAGTAAATCGAAAGAACGCAGCAGTTCTTTCGACCGTGGAAAATCTCGTTTTACGAGGAATAACGCCTTTTTTCGAAAGTGCTCTTTCGAAAAAAGGCACTATGTAATGCAAACTGTGCTTTTTCGAAAGAGAGCATCCAGACTGCCTGGGTGCTCTCTTTCCAAAAAGCGGCTTGCTTTTTTGAAAGTACTGGTTGTAGTCTAGATGCTCTTTTTTGAAAGAGGCTTTTTCAAAAGTATCTTTCGAAAAAGCCTCTTTCAAAAGAGGCTTGCAGGCTAGACATAGCCTATGAGCTGTAGTAGAAGCTGTGGAAGGTCTGTATTGGTACTTCTGTGTCCCACACTGCTGACTTGTTGGGAAGAATTCAGTGCCAGCATCAAATCCTGAACTGGTTTGGAATTGCTTTGATGAGTGTTCTGATTCACACCAATTGCAGAGTATTTGGATGTTAGTGAGTGACACAATAATTTGTGTGTAGATTCTGTTTCATAAGTGAAAACACCTTGATTTTTTTAAAGAAGCATATTAGGGCTCAATTTTGTTTCTAGCCAAGTCAATGGCGAAGGCCCATAGATTTCATGCATTGACATTTCTGTGTGATGCATGTTCAGCAGCTATATAGACTTCAGTCAGCGCTGAGTGCACTCTGGGTGAAGTGTGGCCTGCTTTATGATGAACATACAGGAAGCCTGTGCAGACTTAGGCAAGTTCTCATCCATAATGTATGATTGTTTCTGCATCTTGTTGATAAGATGCTCATGGCTTCAAATCTGTGTTCAAGCAGATAAACCTTGGCTGCAATGATGTCTAACACAGCCCCTATGTTAAGAATCCTCTGTGTCGGTTCCAAGGAAAGCCCTTTCTGTTGATTTTTAGACACAATGCAATTGAAAGTTGGAGAAGTTGAATGGATTCCTCTATCTATGGTGGTGACTTTTTCATTGGAGCCATCACTACTGCCAAACATTTGGTAAAGATCCTTAGAACTGCTGAAGCTCATAAGGGTAGCAAGTTATATTTATAGTGGACCTCTCCTAGCTGGAACCTCATGTATTATCTCTGTGCAGGGAGAATGGATATATGGAAGTATGTATCTTTCAGGTCAAGAATTGTAGTTCAGTCCTGAGCATCTAGTGATGGAAACAAGGAGGCAAGGATTGCCATTCTGAATTTGATGCGGTACATGAAAGTGTTGAGGACCCTGAAGCTTAGAAGTAGATGCCATCCCAAATTTTTTCTTCAGGAATAAACTCCCTTCTCCCCATATTGCAGTGGAACTTCTTCTCTTGCTTCTAGAGACAGAAGTGATTCTACCTTCTGAGAGTCTCTCGTGAGACAGATTGCGAACAGGGAGAAGGAAGGTAGTAGGCAACAAGAAAAGCATGGAACTGTAGAGTGTACTCTATTAAGATTATTTTTGGAACCCAGAAATCTGATGCAATATGGTTCTTAAAAAAAGAAAGACGGTAGGTGTCCCTCCTGCAAGGGGAAGTAAAGGTAAAGAGCCTGTGAACTAATTAAAGAGTTATTCTTGAGCATCATGTCCGAAGGATTTTGCTGAGGTTATCACTGCTGACAGGCAGATCATAGAGGCTAAAGTCTCCTCTTTAAGAAGTATTGCTCCTTCCTCTGAGGCTTCAAGTATCTTTGATTGAAAAAAACTGCTGGTGATGATTTCTGCCTGCAATAAAACTGAGGCCTTCCCTGCTTCCTTTAAAGGGTTGATGTGAATACTCCTAGCAAACAAAGAGTGTCCCAACAAATGTACAGCATTATTTGTTTTTTATTGAAGGGATCAATCTTCAAAATGGAGGTCTTTAATTGTTGTCTGCACCTCCCTTGGGATTGAAGCCTGAAGTCAAAATGCTCTCCTCATGATAATGGAAGTTGCCATGTATATTGCAATGGTATCTGAGGCGTGAAATCAGAGCCTAAAGAGAGATTTTGACTATCCAAAATTACAGTCTTGAACAACTCCTTGCATTCCTGAGAAGGACTGTCAGCAAAGTCTAGAAACTTGTCTATATAAATACTTAGTTGGCAGCAAGCTAGGGTGTGGCTTAAACTGTTTCCGCTTTGGGCCCAGAACATATAGACCAAATGTTTTAAGGGTCATACAAGAATATTTGAGCCATGTAGCTTGGTATCTGTCTGTTCCGCAAACAGGGCCTCACAATTGAAGGAGAGGTCCTGGATCAAGTTCTGGGCTTCTGAAGACAGACCTGAGAGAAGAAGCCATGCAGACCTTCTCAGGGATATTGAGGAGGCCCTGGACCTCACTGCCGAGTCTGCAGAGTCTCATGCCACCTGCAGAGCTGCCCGCACTATGGCCAAGACCTCTTCCACAAGTGCCTTGAACTCCTTCCTGGACACCGTGGGGAGCAATGCCTCAAACTCAACCATGGACTGCCATGAGTTGAAGCTGTAGTGTACAAACAGTGCTTGATGGTTAGCCACCCATAGCTGAAAGCTGGCCAAGGAATAAAGTTTTCTTCCAAACAAATCTAGGCATTTGTAGTACTTGTTTCTCAGCATGGGGGTGGGTTGGCCCTCTCACTCTCTGTGGTTTACTGACTCCACCACAAGGGAGTTGGGTGGCGGGTGGGTACAGAGGTAGTTGTGGCCCTTGGCAGGCAGAAGGTACTTCCTCTCCTCTCTCTTTGAGATGGGTGGAATAGAAAAGGGTGTTTGCCAAAGTGCCTTGGCGATCTTGGCTACCCCTTCATGTAAGGGCAGGGCCAGTCTAGCAAGTGTGCTCTGGTCCAGGACCTCAAACAGGAAGTCTGAGACCTCCTGGATCTCCTCTGCCTGAAGCAGGAGGTTTGAGGCGCGCCACTTGAGAAAGTCCTGGTGACTTTTGTGTCATCCAGGGAGGACTATTCGTGATGGGGCTACAATGGTCTTGTCTGGTGAGAAGGACAATGAGACCTTGCCCCCTTGGTCTTCGTCCTGAGATAGTGGCTGCTTCACTAATCCCTCCCCCATTCTGGGGTTGAGATGACTCCCGGCCTCTGGTGCCAGGACCCAGCTTGCTGGGGATGCTGAGGAAGGGGCCAAGGCTCCAGCCACCGAACAGGCTGCCTGCGGCTGAACCTGGAAGACCCAGGGAGTCCATGGGCACCACTATGCCTGCCACTGCTGCTGAGGCCAGGAGGTGCCTTGAGAGGCTATCTCCAGTGCTGTGTGGTAATAGTCTGACTACAGTGCTGAGGGCTGAGACAGAGGCAGGAAAGCCAAGTCTGAGGCTGCACCCACTGAATGGACATTGGCAGAGACCCATGACCCAGAGCGTGCTGTACACTCTCTATGGTGCCAAGAACCCGGTGCCAAAGGTGATTTCTGTGATCAAGAACAGAGCAATGATCTTGACCTGCAGGTGTGGGCTTGGAGACCGGCAGTACTCAATGTTGGCAAATATTGGTGTCGAGGACAGCTGCAGCATGAACGGTATGGAGATATACTCTGTCTATGGTGCTGCTGTGGCCGCTGAGTTCATGACTCTAAGATACGAGACACCGTGGACTCAGCGTGAGATCACAGTGAGGCCCATACTGACCCAATGGGGTGACAAGGGGCCCTCCTATCCAGACGCACCAGTGAATACAAGTGTTGGATGCTTGGCGACTGGACTTCAAGTGGTGACTTTCCCTATGCCTGGGCCCAGCTGGCCCTGCAGCCACTGGTACCAGCATGGAAAGGATGTCCTGTGACACTTGAAAGGCCTCTGGCATGGAAGGGGGCTGCACATTGACAGCCGCCAGATGTGGGTGAGCTGGACTGGGACTATTCCCTTAAGCTGGGGACCTTTCTTGGCTTTCCTCTCTCAGTCAGGGGAGCTGTCTTTGGTTGACTTCTTAGCCCTCATAGGCTGGGCTGAAGATGCCCGGTGCCACGTTGACAGAGCCGGTTTTGCACTCTGTACCAAATCAGAGTGCAGATCTTTCGGCGCGAGGGCAGACACCATGAGAAGTGCCTTTAGATGAATGCCCCTTTCTTTTATGGTCCTGGGGCAAAAAGAAGTGCAAATCTTGCACTTAGAAGAGATGTGCAGTTCACCCAAACAATGAAGACAGTCACTTGAGGGTCACTAACTGGCATAGGCCTGTGTCACACAGCACAAGCTTTAAAGCTGGGGGAACAGGGTTTGTCCCAACCCCAGACTAAGACCCAACAGGGGACTAACTATTAACTACTCTATTAAAACACAAAGAAAACTATTTGTAAATGAAAGTGAGGGAATGGTAACGCTACAGCTAGAGCTGGAGGAGAGTGTTCGAAGCACCATCACAGGTGGCAAAAAGAAAATGAGGAGGGCGGGGCCTGGAAATGCACTATATAGAGTGGCACGTACACACCACTCCAAGGGATGCTGAGATCCAGGTCCCTATGGGTACTGGTGAGGAGAAAACTTCCGGCACCGGTGCATGTGGTGAGCACACACACACACACCTATGTTGAATGGACATGAGCAAGCACTCGAAGAAGAACAGTTGCTTTTAAATAATTAAAAATTCCCTTCTCCTGTTAAGTAATCCAAACCCAAATAGATCAGTGGGAACATGATAGTGACACTGGCCATAAATGAAGCAAACCCGGCTCCAGGGATTTTTACTGAAAGGAATACTAATAGGGCCACATTGTGATCTACTCTCTACTCCTTGTTCTCACTGAAAGTTTGCACAAGTGAATCCTTCTGATGTCACTGAAACTACTTGTGTGAAGCCTTGTCTGTACATATGGTGATGTAGTTGGGAAGCAGTAGCTATGTCAAATAGGGGAAGCTCTCCCATCGACATAGCCTTGTCTATACTGGAGGTCAGGTTGATACAACTATGTCACGCAGGGTTCTGAATCTGCTATAGCCCTGAGCAATGTAGTTCTATCGTTATAGGTTTGTAGGGTAGACCAGGGCTGAGTAATTAACTGCTCACCAATATGAATAAAGAGTTCACAACCTGATCTTAAACAAGTAGTATAAAGAGCATATATTAAAGTAGTATATTCACTTTTGAAATTTCCTCCATATTTAATAGTCTAAAATGTTACGGGAAACAATTTTTAAGATAGCTTTGGCCTTTTCATTACAAACAAAACCCGAGATAACTCTTTATTGGGTTTTAGATATACTAGATTATCTCACATTTGTTTAGCTACTAAATGGAGACTGCAGGCTAAAATAACGTACAAACTAACCTTTCAATTATGTTTTTCAGCATGTCTTTGTGCCTATTTCCATCTTAAAAACCTGGGTCACTAGCCCTCAAAGCTAATAGCTTGACATAGGGGTCAATGGGCTGCAGCTCTCCTGTTCCTCTGCTGCGTCCAGGGAACGCATTTGCTTTTCTGCTTTTTTTTGTGGAAGAGCAAATGTGCTCTTTTGGAAGCCCCTGTATTCCTCGTTCTACGAGGAAGAAGGGGGCTTCCAAAAGAGGGTTTTTTCCTGACATTTGGCCCAGTCTAGATGGGCCAAATGTTGGAAAAGCCTCTTCTGACGAAAGAATCAGAAAAAGGTATGCAAAATGCAGAGCGCATTTTGCATACCTTTTTCCAACAAAAACTTGTAGTCTAGCCGTACTGTCCATTTACATACTTTACTGCTTGGTGGACAGAAACAATTGAGCATTTAAAGGGCCTTGCCCAGGAGACCTGCCACAAATGAGTTTTCACAACTCTCACTGATTTTACATCTGATCATTTATATCAATCTGTTTAAAAAATGTCGTAATGGCAGTTCTTCCTTCTGAGTCTATAGGATACATGTAGCTCTGCAATAGCAGTACAGGAATCAGTTGACTTAAGATTCTGCCTAATAAGTAGCCAGAGGATGAAAACAATTTAACAAAACCAAAGCTAATGTACAAACATGACAACGGGCTTTAAAAATCTATTATTTGCAAATAAATTAACATTCAATACATGAAAGTCACACTCTATTTGTGCATAAAAGGGCATATCCTGCCCCATCTTCCATAACCACAAAGTGCCCTTTACTAGAAGAATTGGTATGAATCTGCTACGTAACATGAAAGACAAGATCCATGGGCGTGCAAAGTATGGGTATGTCTACGCTACAGCGTTAATTCAAGTTATCTTAATTCGAAATAGTTAATTCGAATTAAGCTAATTTGAATTAACGTGTCTACACACAAAATGCAGCTCGAATTTGCATTTTGCTATTCGAAATACTGCATCCACACTGACTGGACACAGACTCGGATTTAAGGCCAGCCAGAACCAGGTCAGGCAGGGCATAAGGTCAGGAGTGTCTGTGAGTGGCTGCTGCCTGAGGCTATCTGATGCCTGTGCTTAAAGGGACACCCCTCTCCCCCCCCCCCCCCCGCCGGTTCTCAGGTGTACCTGCTTGCTTGCCTGCCTCGATGAGGAACAGCAAAGCATTTGTGTCTCTGCATGCTCTGGTTGCCCTCACTCGGGACACCACAGCACTCTGCAACATGGAGCCAGAGCTGCCCCGGGCACTCTGGTGCTGCTCGTGGATGTGTTGCTGCGAGCCTGGCTGCACTTTCTGCAGGCTGCCATCCCGGAGGTCCATCGGGGGGCTGTCAGTATCCAGGAGGCCCTGCAGGAGAGCTTCCACCCTGAGGAGCACTAAGAGCCTCCCTGGTGTGCCCCACTGGGGGCTTGTGCCTCATTCCTCCCTCCTTCCACTTACCCCTCCCTAACCCCCCTTCCTGATGTCAAATAAAAACACATTTCTTACCAAAAACAAACTCTCTTTATTGACCGAAACTGGGGTGGGAATGAGGGTGGGAGAGAGGAGGGGGAAACCTGGGAGGAGGGAGCTAGAAGGGGGAGGCAAGGTGAGGAAGGGGGAGGAGAAGCTCAGGGTTGGGGGTCTTGCCGGACCAACTTGATTTTCATGCAAACCTGCTCCTGGGTTTGCATGTGGCCTTTGGCGGCCAGGCTGGCAGCTTTCCTGCCATAGACGGCTGCATTCCTCTGTCTAGTGCAGAGATCATGGACATTGGGAGCATCCCCCCAAACCTGAGTACGGTCCACCCTGATCTCCGCCCTGGACCAGGAAGGCGCCCACCTTCTCTGGGCCCTGACAGGCTCCTGGGAGCTGGCAGACTGCTCCTGGGGCGCAGTGGAGGGCTGGCTGCCAGTGGCTTGTTGGCTCATGTTTTGGGGCCACTGGGTCGGGGTAGTGACTGCTGGCTCTGGGCCGGCAGGCTTGGAGCTGGCACAGGCACTGTGGCCAGAGTCTGCCCCTTTAAAGGCTCCGGGGCTGGGGGGAGGGAGAAGAGTTTTCCTGGTTTGGCCCAAAGTGGCCACCAGGGCACCCTGGGAAGGCTGGAGGCCAGCTAATTCGGACTAAGCGCTTATTCCGAATTAGCTAATTCAAGTTTGGCATTACTCCTCGTAGAATGAGGTTTACCAAACTTGAATTAAGCGCCTCGCTATTTCGAATGTAATCCGAAATAGTGGTTTGCTTGTGTAGACGTTATGGAAGTTAATTCGGAATAACGGCTGTTATTCTGAATTAACTTTGCAGTATAGACATACCCTATGGGAGGGAAGAGAGAAGTAGAGAGTACACACATTCTGCCTGGCACAATGCACAGAGTGCCAGAGCCCAGTGAATGACATTATGCAGGGGATAAATATAGGGTGAGGTGACCCAGTTTCCTGTCATAGTGGGGTCACTCAAGAGTTTCCATAGGCTAGTGGCTGCAGAGCCATTCCATTACCTGAAAGAGGAAATTCTTCCCACCATTGGCCACTTGCACATAAGCCCAGAGCTCTGAATTTGAACCCTAATATGTACGCTCACAAGAAATGTACTGCTAGTTCTTCAGGTGGTGAAAATCAGCATAATTCCATTGAAATCAACTGTTCGGGATCCGGTCTATATGCTAAATACAAATCAATACATTATCACGTTGTATACAGCTCATGCTGCATGATAGACAGTGCGTCCTCAGAGATCTTCAAATTTGAGTTTGCATTGGATACTAACTCATGCATAAAAGAGCAACATCACATCAACTGAACACACACTTTTTCTAATGATTAAGCTTTTCAAAGTTAAATGTGTTGTTCATTAAGAGAGGGGGCATATACACACTTTAGATCAGATTCTCCGTTGTCTTGTCTGAGTGTTTCTACCTGAACCAAGTGGGTATGAATTCCTGTTAGTGTAATGCATAGGCAGGGCCATTCTTAGGATTTTGGGGGCCCCACACAGTACTATTAAACTGGTGCCCCATGCCCAGTGGCAGCTAGGGGGGGATGAATGATTTTTAGAGATGTGATTTTATAATCTTCAGCAACACACTAAAGCAGTATGTTTAAAACAAATTTTAAAATAAGGTCCTGTAGACTAACAAAGTAAATTAGAAAAAAAATTAAAAAACAACAAATAGACTAGTAGCACCTTAAAGACTAACAAAACATGTAGATGGTATCATGAGCTTTCGTGGGCACAACCCATTTCATCAGATGACAGGAGTATTAGAAATCCAGATCCAAGAATAAACGGGGGGGGGGGGGGAGGAGAGGCGGGAAAAAAATAAAGAGAGAGACAGTGAGAAGATGGTTCAAATAGTTACAACAGGCTGATAAGAACAATTAGCACCTCCATTGTTTGATTGGTAGGTTAAGTCATAGGATGTGGAAGATAGTGTGTGAGCCAGAAGATGTCCTTATTCATACCATTTGCATAAGAATTAAACTTGTAAATGAAGTTAAGTTCCAATCCTTCTCTGTGTATTTGGCTTGTGGAATTGGTCTGAAACAAATGGTGACTTGGAGATCCATTAATGAGTGTCCGAGTAGATTAATGTGTTCTCCAACAGGTTTTTGTCTCTTGCCTTTTCAGATATCTGATTTGTGTCCATTAATTCTTTCCCGTAGAAATTGTCCAGTTTGGCCAATATACATGGCAATGAGCCATTGTTGGCATAGATCAAATTAGTGGATGTGTAATTAAATGAGCCTCCGATTTGGTGGCTGATGTGGTTGGGTCCAACAATGAAGTCGCTTGTAGATTTGTGGGCAAATGTGTGGGCAGAGTTGGCACCAGGGCTGATTGCAGGGGCGGGTTCCTGGATGATTATGTTGGAGGTGTGTTGCATGGTTACTGGAAAGAATTTGTTGAGGTTAGGCGGTTGTCTGTAAGTGAGGATTGGCCTTTCCCCTAAGTCCTCTGAGAGTGCGGGGTCTTTTCCACGATAGGTTGCAGATTGTTGATAATGCATTGGAGAGGTTTAAGTTGTGAGCTATAGGTGATGACGAGTAGAATCCTGTTGTTTTCTCTTTTTGGCCTATCTTGAAGTAGTTCATGTCTGGGTACTTTTTTGGCTCTATTGATCTGTTTTTTCACTTCTCTGGGTGGGTATTTCAGTTTTATGAATGCTCTATATAGACCCTGTAGGTGTTTGTCTCTGTCTGTGGGACTGGAGCAAATCTGGTTGTATCTTAGGGCTTGGCTGTATACAACAGATTGAGAAATGTGTCTGGGATGGAAGCTAGGCTACATCTACACTGCATCCCTCTTTCACAAAAGCCTATGCAAATGAAGTGCGGATTAGCATATTACCACACTTCATTTGCATAATTAATTAGGGGTCATTTTTGTGCAAGAGGCTTTTGCACAAAAAGGAGCCATCTACACAGCTCCTTTTTGTGCAGAGACACCCTCTTGCGCAAGAGTCATTCTTCCTCATTTTTTCAGGAAGAATGGCTCTTGTGCAAAAGCCTCTTGCACAAAAGCGGCCACTAATTAATTATGCAAATGAAGTGTGGCAATATGCTAATCCACGATTCATTTGCATAGGCTTTTGCGCAAGAGGGATGCAGTGTAGACGTAGCCCTAGAGGCATGAAGGTAAGTGTAGCGGTAGGTAGGTTTCCGGTATAAGGTGGTAAAAATTTGTCTATCATGTAATTGTACTGCAGTGTCAAGGACGTGGATCTCCTGTGTGGACTGATCCAGGCTGAGGCTGATGGTGGGGTGGAAGTTGTTGAAGTCCCTGTGAAATTCTTCAAGGGTCTCTTTCCCACGGGTCCATATGATGAAGATGTCATCGATGTAGCGTAAGTAAAGTAAAGGTGCTAGGGGGCGAGAGCTGAGGAAACCTTGTTCAAGGTCAGCCATAAAGCCAAATACACAGAGAAGGACTGGAACTTAACTTCATTTACAAGTTTAATTCTTATGCAAATGGTATGAATAAGGACATCCTCTGGCTCACACACTATCTTCCACATCCTATGACTTAACCTACCAACCAAACAATGGAGGTGCTAATTGTTCTTATCAGCCTGTTGTAACTATTTGAACCATCTACTCACTGTCTCTCGCTCTATTTTTTTCTCATTTCCCCCCTCCCCCTTATTTATTCTTGAATCTGGACTTCTAACACTTGCAGGACAGCAGCCCTCACAGTGGATTTTTCAACTTCAAAATGATTTTCCTCTAAATGGTATCAATCTGATATTGCACGTTTCCACAATACGATCACCACATACGTCTCCACTACTAGTACAGCTCTCCTTCTGATGTTCCTTCATTGCTGGTCTGGGACAATCTCAGTACCCAGATCCAGGAACATGTCCTTGTGCTTTAAAAAGTTCTGCAGCCACTTCTCAACTGCCCATGCTTGTATTATGATGTGCTCCTATTAGTCATTAGTGCTCATTTCTCCGGCTCAGAAGCAGCACTACACCATCTACAGCTGCTCCAAGAATGCCATCAACAACCTTGAATTAGTTCTCACTAAGCCCTACAGCAATCTGTGCTCCAAGAAATCGTGTTCTCTGCTGATTCAGTTTTTCTTATGACTCTGCAAATACGGGGCTGATATATTATATAAAACATGGATTTCACTGAGTACCCAATGCCATTCCCATAGTAACTGGACAAAACTGAGTCTGGGATTACATAACCAAGATTTTATGCCCCAGAGTGACTGGTGGTTCGTGACTTCTTATATGACTAAAATTGGCAGCAAATACTGTAGCAAAAATGTAGTATTTTAGTGTTGGTATAAGGATATAAATCTGATGTATAATGATTTGCTTATGAGATCTGTATGCTTCTATTTCACCCTGTTTCTCATTAGACAATGTTTGCATTGTAAACTAAGTTCTGTCTTCTAGTAACTCGGCTACCCCTCTGAAGTTCTAGTAACTAGTAATCCTTTATCTGGAATGCTCTGTAAATTGTTTGGTGTGAGTGGAGGATTTGTATAAGTGTGAAAGCCCTCACAAATGCCCACATGGTCAAGAAGAAATGGGAACCTTGAAGATAACCAGGAAACAATCATTGGGCCAGAGGCTGAATTAAATTAGCAGAACTGACAGAATTAGAGACAGGAACAGACCCCCAAGAGTGAGACACAACCAAGAGATAACAATGGGAAGCCTGACAATATCCATCAAAGGATAACTTGTGGAAAACCCTGAGATTAACACCTTTTAAGGATGAATGATTGCAGCACAACACTGCAAAACCAATAGACTCCAATGGGAACTTACATGTATAAAGTGGGGAGCTTTTGCCATTAGACTCTGGGTTTGGTCCTGCAAGCCAAGCCTCAGAGGAGCCTCAAATCACGATCAAAAGACCCCGACTCCTCACTCAATCTTGCCTGGTCAGTAAGACTGATTTGAGCCACAACAGAATGGTAACTATACACCAGGGATGGGGATCCTCCAGACCAAGGGGCCAAATGTGGCCCCTGGCTTGCCTGGATCCAGCCCCTGAGGCTCAGGGCTCCACCCAGAATTGAGGAGCCCATGCTGGTGCTCCAGCCATATGTTGCTTTTCATGTTGTAATTTCAATAAATGTGGCGTATTGCCTTTTCCCCTGAAAAAGATCCCATGTGCTTCTTGCATAACAATAGCACTTATACAGGGGAAATACCCTTTCAGAATAGGGATCAGCAACTTTGAAGCTAGAGAGATGAATCTAGGCTAGATAAAAAAGTCTTTTGGAACATCTACTGTTTTGCAAGTATTAAGAGTGAGATTTTCAAAAGCTTTCAATATTGGCTTAATATTCCTTCCTATATACTTTATTTGTATCAATTACCTATTTTCACATAGTAGAATCATAGAATATTAGACGTGGAAGGACCTGGAGAGGTCATCAAATCCAGTCCCCTACACTCACGGCAGATCAGCTCAACAAAGAGAATTTCCTCTTCTTTCTCTTTTCTTGTTCAGATTTGTTAAATGGGTAAGTAAGAGTTATTAGAAGGCATGCCATGAATCAAATGTCTTGAACAACTTTACTCAAGAAATAGGATGGCTCTATTGCTTCCTTTCACCTCTTTCAAAAATACAGTATTTGGCATGATTTAAAATATTTAACTTTGCATGATTTATAAAGAAAATATGTTATTATAACGCTAAAAGATCATTGTTAAAACTGATTTTCTTTCTTTAGGGAATTTTGAAATAAAAATTTGATAAAAAGTTTACTGTCTGGCTCACTTTGATATTACTGTCTGCATGTGTTTGAGAAATAAAGGGAGTATTATTCATATAATGGGAAAGTTTATAATAGGAAGGGTGAAGAAGACAGTCACAAAAACTATTCAAGAGTTGGAGAAATGTCTTATAGTGAGGCTACATCTAGACTACAGGCTTCTTTCAGAAGAAGCTTTTTTTCGGAAGAGATTTCTGAAAAAACGTCTTCCGAAAGACAGTGTCCACACTGCAAAAGTGCATCTGCTTTTTCAAAAGAGAGAGTCCACACTGAATGGACGCTCTCTCTCATGTAAACTGTGATTGCTATGGACGGAATGACCACCAGGGCACCTGTGCTTTTTCCTCTTTCCTCTTCTTCTAAAAGAACTCCCTCTTCCCCATCCACACATGCCTTTTTCCGAAAGAGCACTTTCACAAAAAGGCTTCTTTCTTGTAGAATGAGGATTACTAATGCTGGAAAAACCCCTCCGTTCTTTTGATTTTCTTGCAGAAGAACGCAATTGCAGTGTGGACGTTCCTCAAGTTTTGTCGGAAAAACAGCTGTTTTTCCGACAAAACTTTATAGTGTAGACATACCCTGAGAGACTTAAAGAGCTCCAGCTTTCTACTTTACCAAAAAGAAGGCTAGCTGGTGATTTGATCACAGTATAAGTATCTTCCAAGCGAAAAAATATCAGGTACTAAATGTGTCTTCAGCCTGGCAAAGAAAGGTATAACAGGGAGCAACTGATGGAAGTTAAAGCCGAACTATTTCAAATTAGAAATTGGGTACAAATTTTCAGCAGATTAACTGTAAGAATAACGTTCCCAGAGAAGTGAGGGATTCTCCCTTTCTTGATGGAGTCTTCCTCTCTTGATGTCTTCAAATCAAGACTGGATGCCCTTTTGGACGATATATTTTAGTCAAGTTATTTGGCCGAATGCAGGTGTAACTGGTTGGACAACTACAGTCTGTGTTATACAGGAGCTCAAATTTGATGAGCACAATGGTCTCTCCTGGCCTTATTATCAATCAATCCATTAATTTCATTCTGAATTGGAATTATAGCAGTTTTTGTCTATTACTACTAAATAAATAGTATATTTTTTCTGTTTCATGCTACTGTCATAGCCAGTAAAAATGATATATTGGTCTGTCTTAGTTCTGCTGGCGAATATTAATGAAAACTAATTCTTCTCTGTAGATAATGGGAGGCTCTATTTTAATGATCTAAAAACAATTAACAGTGATAAACCTGAATTATTCATTTTTCTATTACTTTTTTCATAAAAAGTCTTTTCAAAGAATTGTTGTAGTGAGCTATAGAGTACTATAGGTTATAAATCAACACAAAGAGCCAGATTATGACTTTATGTTGCAATAGCGTATGTCAGGCTGAAAGGGGAAGAATGAACATTCCCTTCACACTTGCTGATCTTACACAAGGATCAGTCAAAATACAAGTCCCTGCATCTGGGGGAGTGAAAACACTTTATGGTCAGATGATTTCAAGTCAGCAGAGTGAGCTGAGACCATGACTCTATACCTACTTCTGCTCCAGCCATAAAGCAGACCAGACACACCAAGAGGCACAAGCTTCATCATCCTAAAGAATAGGGCAGCTTGCAGAGCTCTTGTGCTTTGAAGAGCTGTGGGAGTATACCATCCTTCTAGTAACCTCCTGTTAGATAATGAGGCACCACATAATACTTTACTCAAGGGACTGTTTCTAGCTAACCCTGAGGTTTCTCCTCAAGTGACCACCTGCTCTGTATTTTAAGGAACATCCCTTATTTGGTGCTTTGTATCCCATGACCTATATGAAGAAGTATTTAATCAGCTAAAAGTATATTTGCTATAAAATGTAAAGCAAAGTATCACACACGGTGATAAAAATATATAATTTTGTATCATGTGGGCTGTTATGCTTTAAGTAGTAAACTTTGGTCCACTTTTTCATTTTTCTTGGAATGTTGCCATTTTTGTTGCATTTTGTTCCAACAGATTTCAGTAACCACACATGTGAGTAAGTGCTCACTGACACAAATCAGAGTTAAACAATCAAGCCAACAGCGGACCAAATTAAATTCCTTGGTCCACTGGTTGCAAACAAGTTATTTTTACACAGAAGTAAACATTTTCTTATGCTTGTATAATGTTTCTGTAAACGCAAAATTTAAATTGCTTACTGGATTATTACATAGTGAACTACAGGTTGAAAAGAACTGTCATAGTATTTTTTCAACGGCAAATAGAACTTTTTAAATTAATTGACCAAACTAAGAGGTATGTGAAATTCTGCATAATTTTTATAATCTATATAATTTATAATTGTTAAAATGATTGCTTGTAAAATATCCCTATCATAAATATTTGTATACCTTACTCTCACAAGTCTCTAGCTTTCAAATTATAGAAATATTTGAAGCGTAGAGACTTCCCTGGGTAACCTAGTATAACCTGTACTATGGATGGCCTGTCATCTATCTATAATTAGATAAAAACTCAACTGCTATCATTTAATCAGTTACAACCTGAAAATTATATTTTGAAAATCAAGTTTATTAATATGTAATCTTTAGGTAATCATATTTATCCTCCTAATTTACACAATATTTATGATGCTCAACATGTCCTTGAAATAGGGAACAGGGACACTATACTATGAAAAAGTGGTCTAGCTGCTGGAGTTCATAAATTTTGTTCAGCTTTGGATGAGTTCAAAGAATTGCCATGTAAGAAAAGCCTTACAGAGGGAATTTATCTGATTATGGCAGTAATAATTACCCAGCTGTTTATTGCAGATAGAGAAATAATTCATGTAGGCAATAGGCCGTGGTGGCAATGACACTCTGCATTTAGTAAATATGCAAACTGTTCACTTCTAATTAACCAAGCTAGAGGATGCCCTTATTAAATGTATAAACTAAAAGTGCCTTCCTGACAAGTGATGAATTGTTACATTGCACAAACTCTTGCCACAGAATTATTGAAGTGAACTTGGGGCTTAACTTCATTAAGAGATCTTATGGGATAGTTAAATTAGGATGGACAGCATAACAAGGTCTACCTGACAGCCAATGATATGTTAAAGCTTAATGAAACTGCGCCTTTTCCCTCTTTTCTACTTACTTTAGAGTTAAGATCCCACTTTAGATAAAGTACAAGTCTGGAAATTCTGCTAAAGTTAGGACAATGCAAAAGCATGAAACAAGTCAGGATTTTACTAGTCAAATCCATAAACAGAAAAGGCATTACAGATTAAAAGTAATTTTCATAGACATATTTCAACACCAAAATTCACTGATACATTGCTGTACTTTCAAAGCTCACTGCTATAAAATTATTTGTCATGTCACTCCTACTCAACCTTGCCTTGAATTAATCGATTAAAAGTAGTTTTGATTGCAGTAGACTAATTCGTACAGTGAGTGAATACACCAGCCTTTCACTCCCAGAGACCCAGTCTCAAATTTTTCCTTAGGTCACAAGTGAAATCAGTTAATGGCAAATATTTATAAGTCCCAACAACATGCTTGGCACTGTACAGGATCCAGAATCTTAAGGATTGTATAATTTAATGAATTTGTTTACATTTTTAAACTCTGATCTAATTAATTAATTAATGAGTTTGAAGAGGAAAAGTGATATGTAAGGCTATGTCTACACTTGCACCTCTTTCGAGAGAGGGATGCAAATGCAGACATTTGAAATTGCAAATGAAGCCGGGATTTAAATATCCCGCGCTTCATTTGCATATTTGCGTTATAGAGCTATTTCAAAATAGTGCTGTTTTGAAATAACAGACGCTGTTAAGAGGCGGTTATTTCAAGAGAAAAACCCTTCTCTCGAAATAACCCTTAGTCCTCATACAATGAGGTTTACCAGTTATTTCGAGAGAAGGGTTTTCTCTTGAAATAACCGTGTCTTAACAGCGTCTGTTATTTCAAAATAGCGCTATTTTGAAATAGCGCCATAATGCGAATATGCAAACGAAGTGCGGGATATTTAAATCCAGGCTTCATTTGCAATTTCAAATGTCTGCATTTGCATCCCTCTGTCGAAATAGGGTGCAAGTGTAGACATATCCTACATGAAAAGTGGATATGGATGCATGCCACAAACTTACCAAAGAATTTGGTAGGACAACTGGCAGTATTTGCTTGAGGAATACCCTCTAGGCAAGGTATATTGATTTAACTCACAGTTATTTAAATCACTGATTTTAATCATGATTTAAAACAGCCATCAGAAAATCATGTTTTAAATAATCAGTTTAAAAACGGGGTCTTAGTTCTCATCTGCTATAAAAATTTCATTGCTACCACATTAGACCAATATCTGGTGGTCATCAGCAGAATAGAGGTAGACACTGGAAATGGTGCAGTTTTTCTATGTAGGTATCATACTATTTTTAAATGTTATTGGGCATCAAATCAATCAATCAATCAATCAATCACAAAAAGGTCCATAACTGACCATAATTGTCAGAAAGCTTCTAAATACAATTCATAATGCACCTAGGTACTCATAACAGTACTGTTTTTGAAAGTTTGGGAAATATTTAACCCTAAGTGATCTATTTTATACATTTCCCTCTACATTTTTTTTTTGCCTTCAATTAAAGAAAATATCTGCAGTTACATCACAGGTTCAGCTTCTTTGTACCATGTAACATCACAATATTTGGCATTATTTGTACAATGGATTTGAAAAAAACTTTTTCTGTCTGCTATTTTATAACATTATGCGGACCCTTAATTATAAAATGTTTTTGAAGTTTAATGCTCTCTCAAACTTCATGAACAGCACCCAAACACTCCACCAGCTCATGGACAGTTACATTACCAAAAGAAAAACTGTTTCTGTTCCAGAAAAATTATGTAACTTCTGCTAGATTTCATAGCAGCAAAGAAAGAGATGATAAGTTCATTGAACTTGAGACATTGGGAGAGATTATTTGATTTGACCTACAGAATAGTCATGTGAATTATTCTAGATGGGATTGTGTCAGTGTGTCCAGATTTCTGTAGGTGGGGAAGTGAGATATGTATCATGCCCTAGTTGATAGTCAGGGAGCAGAATATTGGACTGCCTGAACCTTCAGTGGTGTATGACATTGCCATCAAGCAATCTCTCAACAATAACCGTGGGAATCATCAGCATGTTTGCACAAGAAATAAAGCTTTGACCAAGTACCTCTTGACTGCACATTTTAAGACAGCTGTAAGAGCGATGGCAAAAGAAATGTGTGGAATGTTGTCTTCAGCAACAGATTTCCACAAAGAAAGTACAACAAAGCACATGGCTCCAGATGAAATTGCTGTCCAAGACATTACAAAAGTTGTGACTTAAAGAATAACAAATTCTTTTAGCATTGAACCTGAAGCAAGCTCAAAAATAGACAGCAACTGTAGCCCCACCTGAAATTGCAGAAAAGAGAGAATGGAACACAAGAAACTAAGCACTTAGTAACCATTAGGCTGCAAAAGGAGTGATGAGGTAAACCTCTTTGATCCCATTAAAAGATATAATTTCAAATTATTTGATAATCTCAACAAAACAATCAAACAAAAGAAGACAAAAGCACAGGTGATAATTATTGATCATCAGATATTCATCAGGTTGACAATTATTGCCTCATCTGGAGATGTTGATATCTAAGGTTTGATGAAGTATGAGCTGGCACCTCTACTACATTCCCTCTTCAGCTTAGATGGATCTCTAAGAAAGACCTAAAAGAGCAACATACTGGATGGAGAAAAATATTTCAATGTTTGAGTAACCAGCATGCAATGAGCCAACTATTTTTGACCTAATGATGTTACTGAAAATGGTGAGCACTAATACTTCCAAAAGCAAACTTCTGGGGAGCTGTATGATCATCAGGTGAACATTATCCTTGGACTTAAATTTCAATATACTGCTGGTGGTGACAATTATTCTACTGCAGAATCGATTAAATCTGGTAAGAGAGCTCACAGAGAAAATGTCCAAAAGGGATGTTTGTAATCTCACTGTGTTAACACTATTATCACAGCAAACTTGAAAGATGATATCGAATTCACTGAATAAATCAAACACTGCAAACCTTTTCCTCGGTGACTGGACTGTGAAAAGTGAATAGAGATTGTCATCTAGTCATTCTTTACACCTTGCTGGTGGGTTGATGACATTGCACAAGCAGTGCAGGTAGTGTAAGGCAACTATTTTGCATTACCAGAACTGAAAGCAGATCATGAAGAAGCAGATTTACACAAGTTACACTGCCCTACAGCCAAAATGCTTCTGAAATAAACGTAGTCAAAACTTTACTAATTCTGGGTCACTGAGAACGAAAATGATGCTTAAAATTGTTGATTCGCTCTAGTTTTCAAGATATGCTATTGGGTCAGAATATACGACCCTTGACTTGGGAATGGCAGAGGATAAGTGAGTTATAAAGGGAAGGGATCTCAATTTAAACCAGAAATGACTAAAATACATCTTTGACTGGATCTATGAATAAATCTATGACTGGGTTTGGACAGTACTTGCTTTCTAGGCAAAACAATGAATGATGCAATCTGAAGCTGGTATGGCGTCATACATGATATGAATTGCATCATGTTAATCCTAGAAGTCATGGATGATGCAATCATAACGAAGCTTACATCACTCTGCTGAACAAATTGCCCTATATCAGCTCTAGAAATCATACAGTGCCGTGCTCTCTTATTTGTCAGTGTTTGATTTTGCAAAGGGACACATTTCTGTTTAGCCAAAGTGAGCAGAGATGCCTCGTACTTGTGTGAACAGTGCAGATCACCACAAACATAGCAGAAGTTAAGTGACTTTTGCATCACAAAAGCACAGTATAACCACTATGGTTAAGAAAGCCTATCACCTTTATTTTGGCTGCAAAATTGGAGATCAGGACAAGAGGTGGGCCCCACACATATGCTGCAACACTTGTGCAACAAATCTTTGCCAGTGGTTGAACAGGAAAAGGAAATCTATGCCTTTTGCAGTGCCAATGATTTGGAGAGAGCCAACAGATCATACCAGCAATTGTTACTTTTGCATGGTGCCTTCAGTTGGGAAAGGTGTGTCAAAGAAGAAAAAGTGGACTGTGCATTATCCAAACATTCCATCAGCTATACGCCCAGTACCCCACGGAGAAGGACTGCCGGTTCCTGATGCACCAGAATCATTCTCACTTGAGTCAGACGAGGAAGAGGAAGAGGATGAAACTTCTGGTCCTGAACCATCAATGTCACAGGACCCACATTTTCTCCCATCCTCCTCCTCTGAACCACACCTCATAACACAAGGTGAACTGAATGACCTTGTCAGGGATTTGGAACTACCCAAGAGTAAGGCAGAGCTGTTGGGCTCCAGACTACAGCAGTGGAATCTCATGGCAGGTGATGTTAGGGTTTCCATGTTCCGTGACCGTCAAAAGGATCTTGTCCCATTCTTCTTCATGAAAGGTGATCTTGTAGCCTGCAACAACATCCATGGTGTGATGGCAGCCCTCAACATCGTTCACGATCCAGATGAGTGGAGACTGTTCATTGATTCATCGAAGACGAGTCTTAAAGCTGTTTTGCTGCATAATGGCAATGTTTTGCAGTCCATATGAAGGAAACCTATGACAACATGAAACAACTTTTGAGGTGCATAAACTATGACCAACATCAGTGGCAGCTTTGTGGCGATTTGAAAGTTGTTGCTCTCTTGCTTGGTCTGCAGACTGGATACACAAAGTACTGCTGTTTTCTCTGCGAATGGGATAGTCGTGCAAGAGATTCCCACTACATCAAGATAGATTGGCCACTCCGACAGTCATTGGAGCCTGAGAGGAAAAGTGTTCAGCATCCACCACTTGTTGAATCAAGGAAGATTTTGTTACCACCCTTACACATCAAGCGGGGTCTGATGAAGAACTTTGTCAAGGCCATGGACAAAACACAAGAAGCTTTCAAGTACCTCTGTGGAAAATTTCCAAGGTTAAGTGAAGCTAAGATAAAGGAAGGTGTCTTTGTTGGTCCTCAGATTCTTCGAGATGATGCATTTGACCATGCACTGCATGGCAAGGAAAAGACGGCATGGAAAGCCTTCCAGTTAGTGGCAATAAATTTTCTCGGAAACAAGAAGGCAGACAACTACAAGTTGTTGGTGGAAAATCTCCTCAAGGCATACAAAAGCCTTGGTTGCAACATGTCACTAAAGATACATTTTTTGCACTCTCATCTAGATTTTTTTCCACCGAACTGCGGAGCAGTGAGCGACGAGCACGGCGAGCGATTTCACCAGGACATTGTGACAATGGAGAAATGCTATCAGGGCAAATGGAGCCCATCAATGCTTGCAGACTATTGCTGGACAGTGACAAGAGATGCTCCATTTAATGAATACAAGAGACAAGCCAAGAAGCACCGAGTAGACACTGAATAGGACTAAACTATGTACATAATAGTTTTTTGCCTTTTGTTTCATAATAAATTTTATTTATATAACCCTTTTGCTGATTTTTAAAGTATTACATAAACAGGACAGGTGAAATATTATCATGTAAAGCAACCATAAACACATGAATAGACCTAGGTTTACAATTTATGATTAAAACTCTACTATCTACACAATATACATGGACGTAAAATGTAAAAACTTAAATATCTTGGAAACAGTAGCCAATCAGTTGTTTTAATTGTCATATTTGAATTCAGCACATCAAAATACATAATAAATAGCACATTTTATCTCTGAAGCAGACGACTGCTAAAAAATTGTAGACCAGTGTTATTGCATGTTGCTAATGCAAAGCAAGCACTTAGAATAAAAGGCATATAATGTGGGGCTTGGACTCAGATGTTACATCTATGTGCCCATGAATATTACTGTATTCTTTGGGTAGAATTACATAAGAACATAGAACACAAGAATGGACATACTGGATCAGATCAAAGGTCCATCTAGCTCAGTATCCTGTCTGCCAACAGTGTCCAATACCAGATGCCCGAGAGAGAGGGAACACAACAGCTAATCCTCCTGTGATCCCTCACCTGTCACCCGTTTTCAGACAAACAGAGGCTAGGCACATCATTCCTACCCATCCCGGCTAACAGCCATTGATGGACTTAACCTCCATGAGTTTACCTAGCTCTTTTTTGAACCCCGTTAAAGTCCAGTCTTCACCACATCCTCTGGCAAGGTGCTCCACAGGTTGAATATGTCCTGAAACTTCCTTTTGTTTGTTTTAAACCTGCTGCCTATTAATTTCCTTTGGTAACCCTTAGTTCTTATATTGTGGAAATACGTAAATAACTTTTCCTTATTCACTTTTTCCACACCAGTCAAGATTTTACAGACCTCTATCAAATCCCCTTAGTCTCCTCTTTTCTAAGCTGAAAAGTCCAAGTCTTTTTAATCCCTCTTCATAATTATATAATCATAGAATTATATATATTCTGTAGAATTATAGAACTGGAAGGAACCTTGAGAGGTCATCGAATCCACTCCCCTACACTCATGACAGGACCATACACTATCTAGATCAGTGTTTCCCAATTTTATTTGTCCACGGAACCCTTTTAAACTCGAAAGAATTTTGTGGAACCCCTAATGATAGTCTTATATATGGAGCTGAAAAAGAAGACTACAAATAAGTATGGATAATAATAAACAAATGCTAAACAAGGTCATGAGATTAACAGTCAAGAAATCACGTGACTATACTGAAGTAAAGTATTTGCGAGAGTACTGCCTGTGCACTCCCATACAAGCAACTGGTTTGACAGCTGAAGCTTCGACTTTGTCTGACACGGCGCTAGTATATTTGTATTCAGTCACCCATGTGATACACGCTTCCTGAGAGTCAGTACGGGGATTTACAGTGGTATATAATAGGTGATCACACCACTGACTGACTGCGTGTACAGCACTGAGTAGTGACATCATCGTCCCCACTCTCTAGCTAAGCTGGCATTACACAGGGACACTTATCGTGGCAAACACAAATGAAAATTGTTTTCAATAAAATTCATAAATGTGTAAATATTAATTATTATTATTTTGTAAATAATAAAATGTTATTGCAATGGAATTTTCTTGCGGAACCCTTATTTTCACTTCTGGAACCCCTGGTTTCTGTGGTACACCATTTGGAAAACACTGCTCTAGATCATCCCTGACAGGTGCTTTTGCCTAGGGAGGGTTGTGGAATCTCCATCTCTGGAGATATTTAAGAGTAGGTTAGATAAATGTCTATCAAGGATGGCCTAGACAGTACTGGGTTCTGCCATGAGGGCAGGGGACTGGACTTGATGACCTCTCGAGGTCCCTTCCAGTCCTAGTATTCTATGATTCTATTATTCTAATCTGCTCTTAAAAATGTCCAACGATGGAGATTCCACAATCTCCCAAAGCAATTTATTCCAGTGTTTAACCACCCTGATAATTAAGAAGTTTTTCCTGATGTCCAACCTAAACCTCCTTCACCCAGTTTAAGCCTATTGCTTCTTGTCCTATCATCAGTGGTAGAAGAGAAAAAAAATTTCTCCCTTCTTGTTTACCAAATAAAGAGATTCACTCCAATGCATAAAGAGGCTCTGGAGTTGGGAACAGTTCTGAGTCTCATGCTGCCAAACAATCATTCTGTCAGTGGATGTGACTCCACTTCATCTTTCAATGCCATGGGAAAAAAGAGATGGCTGAAGATAGTAGCTAAAAACCCAAAGCTAATGAAAGGGCTTGAAATGTTTTGGGAACAATGTATCTTAGATGGAGGAAGAGACGGAGAGGCAGCCTAGGTCCTACTGCTATTTTTAATGTACTGTGGTAAGAAGTAATCATCTCTAGATAAATTATGCTATAATAAGAACAAAACAAAAAAGAAACAGAGAGCACCTTCAGAGAGCACCTCCTTTGGGCAGGAAATTATCAGTCATAGTAGTAAGACTTATTTGAGAATCAGCCGGGGGAAGCGGGGGGGAGCTAGTAGGCACAGAACTCAGCTAAAGCTGAGGGACAACAAAGGACAAAAACCAAGGTCAGGAGAGAGGGTCATAGATTCAAAATGAGAGATCTAGAGTGGAAGGAACACCTCACTAAGCCCTGGTGGGTAGAACCAGGCCATGCTCATCCCTCCCACCGGAAGTCAGCAGGCAGAACAGTAAATATAAAAGGCAGGTTTGTACGCTCAGTTTAGCTGCAGCTGCCAGAGCAGCCAGACGCCTCCTGAGTTGGGAGAGTGCTGCAGTCCTTTGTGGAGCTAAAGATTGGCTAGAGCCACCAGAGCCATCTGCTGACCAAACAACGGAGGAGCTGGTTGCAAGAACTGCACAGGCCTTCCACCCTGACAATCTGGAGGGACCTCTACAGATCCAGGTACATCCCAAGTGGGAGTTAGGAAATGGCCAGGGTGATACATAGCAGAGAACATATTATTTCTAACATGGTTGTGCTGCCATCTGCTCCAGAATCCATCCTCACCTTTTTGCAGTATGGTTCTGAGAATACCTGTGCAACAAAGAGATGCAAATGTCATGGATAAGACTGGTGTGCTCTGGTACATGTAACTGTGACAATGGCTAGTGTAGCAACAGAATACTAAATACATCAGACTCAGATTCTGAGGGAGCACATATAGTTGCTGTTTCAACTATGAGCACACTATTCTGACTATTTCTGTGAATGAATATAGCTTGAAGGATTGTTGCTCATGATTATATTTAGGAGTTACAATATAGTCATACCAGGCAGTCTACAGGCCTTCTACTAAGAGGCATTATTGTTATATAGGTAGTTTACATATAGTGGCATTGCTTCCACATCCACCCCGCAGGAAACAAATGGGAAGGACAGGAACCAGAAGTATAAAGGGAAGGCCCTAGAGCTCAGTTGGGCTAGAGCCACCAGGGAAGAAGAATGCCATCTGCTTGCCGCTGGAGCTTGAGCCCAATGGACACCACTACAGAACCACAGCCTTGGAGGAACTCCACTACAGAACCATAGCCTTGGAGGAGCTGCTAGGCGCCAGGATCATTAAGGAGCCATCAGAGCTGTGATTATTTGTTTACCCCAAGGAGACAAAGGATGACCTCGAGACACAGGACATTGAGAGCTAGGAAGTAGCCCAAGAGAATGAGAAAATAGTCTAGGAACACTCCACCACTGTTAGGGCCCTGGTCTGGGACACAGTGGAACTGGGTGGGCACAAGTTTCCCTATCACAGGCACCTCACCCCTGAGATGGCAGAGAAGCCTTAGTTTGTCCACCAGAGCTAGGATGTCAGACGGCGCTGTCTGCCTGGCCAAAGAGCCAAATTCCTAAACTGTTTGCTATCTGCTCTGCTGGAGGGGCTTGAACCTCTAGATTGCTTGGTGTTCTCCCCTGTCTGCTACTAAAAGTAGAAGTAAGTATAGTTAGTGAGTTGGAGAGATTATTTCCTGATCCCCACATCCTTCAAGATTTTACAACTAGTAGACCTCATCCTCTCACACCTTGTTTTTGTTCACAGATTGAAAAGGAAAACAAGCTTTGCTTCTCCCTGCCTGAAGGCATTGAGCCTCTAGATGCTTTTGCTGCTCTGTCCTGACTTCTGGTCAGAGCTCTTAACTGTTTAGTGCTCTGCTCTTCTGGAGGGCTCAAACCACAGGTGATAATTCCCCCCTGAATTGGGAGCCCTCTAGAGGTACTGTAACAAGGGGTTATGGCCTCTCTCTCAGATGGACAGGAGAGGTGGCCCTGACTTCTTACACATACCATGTGTTTCAAATGTATGTCTCCATCCAAACAGATAACATATAAGATATGTTTTATAATTAGGGAGTAGACATCTTATTATCAGAAGAACTTAATAAAAAGAGCAGACAGAATTTACAATCTACAAATGACAAATGTGATGTATAACATGGTAAAAAGAAGCTCATACTATTGTGTGTCTACAGATTTCTTCATTAATTGAAAGCAGAAAAAAATAGGGGGAAATGAAAAAAAAAAAGAGATCAGTTAGGGCTAAATATTTTTCAGTTTCCAAAATAGTACTATTTTGAGTACATAAGTGCATTATCAATTGTATTTAGAAACTTTCTTGCAATTTTGGCCAAAATTAAATTATGTTTCTATGGAATATGACCCTTTTTGTGATTTTTATGATTATTTTTACATTTGATTCATGCTTACGTTTAAACTTTACATGATATAGAAAAGCTGTTCCACTTTCCACATCTACATCCATTCTGATGACCACTATGTGCCTAACGTGGTAGCAATGAAATTTTTCTAGCTGATTGACTGGTACACTGCAAAGAAAGTTTAGTTCTCATTAACTGATAACATTAAAACATGTTGAATTGCATCTAAATATAGACTTCACATTAAATTTGGTATTTCTTTTTTGCTATATATGTATTCTCCATATTTAGCTCGTTACTTAAATTGTATAGCTTAACTTACCTTTATTCCAATTTTTAATTTTTATGTCTATTTTATGCTAGTAAATGGTGAATAATGCATTTTGTATTTATGAGATGATTATTAATTTCACTTGTTTATTTCAGAGATCTTTTAGGATAGCAATTCCAATTCAATTAAAAATGCTCAAAGCAGCATATTTTAAAATCTAAAACTACTTTATCTGAGTACTGGATATGTAATAAATTAAAAAAAGTTTATCAAAACATGTTTTGCATTTAAAACTAATAAATAAAAATAGTATAAGTATAGTTAGTGAGTTGGACTGATTATTTCTGATCCCACACCCTTCAAGATTTTGAATTAGTAGACCTCATCCTCCCACACATTATTTTTGTGCACAGATTGAAAGAGGAAAACAAGCTTTGTTGTTTTTTCAACTCCCAGTTGCTTTCTTAACTTTCAATTAGTCATTGAACTGAACTAGCTGAATAAACTGAAATGAAGAAAATATTTTCTCTGCCCCTAAAAAAAGAAACTACTATTGTCAAAAGCTAGTTTAGCACAAATTCTGCTTCCAAATACTTACTCATTGACTTCCTTTCAAATTTGGAGCAAACATGTTATTTAAATTATTTTTTAATAGATTGTAATAAACTTAGGCCTTAGCCTAAGTTATTAATTCATACTGAATTTTTAAAAATCCAATTTAAATTTAAAAAACCCCACATTTTTGAGTTATTAAAAAAATTGATTTTTATTCCCCTTCCCAGTAGGACTAGAAAACAGATTACAGAGCTAGACTGAGTTATCTGGCAGAATTTACAACAGGAATTCTGCCTATTGCCTAACTGCAATGGTTGTTCAACAGCTGTCACTGATATCAGAAAGAACTTTCAGTTACTTCAGTGGAAATAAGATCTCATCTGCTATCTCCAGCTTTAGCCAGTGCAATTTTTGACTATCAATTTTATGATTAAATTCACACAGTGAAACTAAAAAGATTTTTTGCAATATGCACTACAGTAACATTATTAAAATTAAGTCCATTTTATCTACTAGGACAGGCAGTAATTTAAATTATCATAAAAAGAATGGTTAAAAGTAATGTCCTGTCAAAGAGTCTTTATGTGATGAATCTATTGGAAAGGTTGGTTTCTGGGTAGCAGTTATAAAGTAGAGTAGAATTTGCAAAAATACACATTTGCAGAGAATATTTTAGCTAGATGTGAATATGGGCATGGTCTAAAAGGAGTTGGATGAGGTCCTCTAGGCATAATAATTCATTACTTGGACTGTCTAATTAAAACTAGATATGCTATTTATAACTGTAGTTCCCTGGAATAAAACCTGACTCTGATTTTTAGGTCAGGCGGTTTGAATCCTACAGCTATTAAAGTTAGAGTTTTATAAAGTCATAGATTGCTCAAGCCATGTGCATTATGGCACCAAAACTTTATTTAAATATGAGGCATATTAAAAAACTCTGTTTTCAGTACCAGAAATTCCAAAGACAAGTTGAAAAGATGAGTTTGGACTGGTGGAGTAGATCATTTTAGAAATCTCTTAAGGACTTGTCTACAGAACAGAGAATATTGATGCTTCCGGTGTTCGAATTAGTGGGTCTAGTGAAGACCACTAATTCAAACTGAGAGGCTGCTCCTGTTGGCGCTGGTAATCCTGCGATTCATGAGGGTGTGCTCCCATTAACCTCTGACTGTGTGGACAGCACCAAAATGCGATGTAAGATACTTCAACTCCATCTATGTAATTAACGTAGCTGAAGTTGCAAACTTAAGTTGCCTTTCCCCTTTAGTGTAGACCAGGCCTAAGTAAATAAGTTGCTTGTTCTCTGTTCTACCTGTAAGTACTTCAAGGAGTTGCCTGAAAGATTTTTGCACCTATTCAAAATGGGCTGTAGAATGAATTGCTGTTGTGGTCAGTGAGGAGGAACATTTTAACTAAATTATAACAAAACAAAACAAAACAAAACAAAAAGACATGTTCTTTAAAATATTCTGATATTTTGCAAAATAGCTGACACTTAACTTATCTCTATCAGATGAAGGGACTTCTGAAATCTCTTGTGGGAATACGGTGACAACATATAATGTATTTCCAATCCAGTTTATGGAACAGTTTAACTTCACCTACAAAATATACCATAAATGCAGTGCTGAACAAGTATATGGTAATATACCTTCATAACATTCCTAGCAACTGGGCCTCATCCTGCAGTCTTTATTCATGTGAAGGCTTTAGGACCAACCTCTTTTAGTGTGAAGAAAGTCTAAAAGTAAAAAACCACTAGCAACAGAATTCATTCCAATTAATTTTAAGAATCATTAAAAAGAAAATGTGAACTTTAATTAACATTTTCTCCAAAGATGAAGTTTGAAAGTTTTCATCTAACTCAGATTCATATAGAAAAAGTTCAAAGAAAAACTGACTCAGGTGAGCTAAAAGTGGTTAGTGGAGACTCCTTTGGCCCACATATGTGAAGAGGATGAAGATGGACAAGCCATTTCTTAGTGTGCAAAGAAAAAACATCCATGGCAAGGCTAAATGTTCAGAAAGTTCATTACACATCCTCTAAATTATTAACGGAGAGGAAGCCTCCTTTTCTGGTTCAACTGTTGACAACTTGGTTTCATTATTATACTATAGTTTCATTTCCAACATGAGATGGTGGGTCAATAGAGTTTCACAAATCTAAAAACACTTACTTAAAACATTCTCGTCATCTGTATCTGCAATGTATTTAGTACCTCTTGTAAGGTGCTGATGTCAACAAAATTACACCACCATAAAAATGGTGAATCATAAGGGAGAATCAGGTCTAAAATCTTTGGAATAATCTTCATTTAGCACATTTTCAGTTGTTTAATTAGGCTTCAGACCTTTTTTATATGTCTGTAGTGCAATCGGCCAGCACATTTAGCTATCAACTGAAAAGTTAGTGACTTATGAAGAGATGGGAATGTCAGCTGTTTGCCTTTCTCAAAATAAATGGTGGAAACCTCATTGCTTGGAATTTTTTAAACTAGTGTGGAAAACAAATATTAATAAATGTTCTGTAGCAAGTATTCCTTTATTGTCAGCGAAAGAGTCCATATGATCTAAAACAGGCATGGGTCAAATACGGTATGCAGGTTGAATGTGGCCCACCAAACCACCGGATCCAGCCCCTGGAGGCAGTGGGCAGCCCCAGGCAGCCTCCCTTGCTTGCTCCGCAGCCCCGCACGCTGCTCAGAAACGCAGCTGTGGAGCACTTTCTCTTTATGAGTCCAGAGAGGCGGGGGAAGATTCAGACGCTGCTCTGGCCCCCAGCAGAATCCCACTGGCTGATTTCTGGTCAGAAACTGGCCAATGGGAGCTGCCTGTCTCAATAACAGACAGCCATGAAGCACAACCCTCCTGCTCAGTTAATCACTCAAGCAAATGGCCAAACAGGCAGAAACATTTTAAGTTCTCCAAGCCTTTAGCTCTGCAGGCAGGCAGAACCTGCCTCTGGCACCCTAGCCCCTCCTTTCTCCAACCTTCTGCCCTCTATTCCTGTCCTACTCCTCCATATGCACCCATACCCCGCTCCCAGATCTGGCACCCCAATCTCTGCCCGAGATCACAATCCCCTTCTGCCCTAGGTCACATCCCAAAACCCTGAACCCCAGTTCCCCACCCTAGGTCACAACTCCCTCTTTCACCCAAATTCCCTCTCAAACTCCATTCTCCCTCCTGCACCCCATTCCCTTACCCCAAGCTCCCTTCTGTACCCAAACTCCATCCCAGACCCCGCACCTCCTCCATTAATACCATGGAAAAGTGTGGCCCTCAACCACTTTCCAAAATCTTGGAGTGGCCCCAATAAAAAATTATTGCCCACCCCGATCTAAAATGAATTTTGCATCTCTAACATCTATGATTCTATTACCTCTTTGGCCTGAGACCCTTTCCAAAATCTTCACTGATGATCACCCTTCATTCTCATAGCAAAATCCCCCTAGGGTGTTAATAGGCAAAGCTCCCAGACTAATACTGTGACCCTTGTGGGACACCTTGATGCCTAATGTATACTATATGTGTCTCAGAAATCTATTAAAATGAAGAAGGGAATTTATTTATTATTAATTATTATTAATTATTTGGTGACATGAATAATGGGGTAAAAATGATAACTACTGTTTTTCTGACACAAAATGAAATATTTCTATTTTATTTTCTAGTTAAACAGATATTGGTATTCAGGTGCAATTCATCCCAGTGAAAGGAGCACACAAAAGGCCCTATGCACCATAAAGTCATGCTTACTAAATAGTTCTAGTCAGCCTTTGCCCCAGTCCTGCACTTGTGTGAATTTTACCATTAATGATGAAAACAATAGCCTCCAAGTGTCATGAAATTTGCTAAATCTAAGCTCAATCAGAGCTGCCAACTTTAAGTAAATTCCTTTCAGATTACACAGGAATTGTAAATTACCTGGTTTACTTATATAAGAACCCAAACAAAAGCATTTTTCCACTGCCAATTTCCTGCCATGTTGTAATCTCATTGTGTTCTATGCCTGAAGATAATGTAATTATGTGGTGCTATTTGCTGATGACAGAGCCTTGAAAAGCCATGTGTATCTTCTTATTTTTCTATTTAGTTATGTCTCATAGTCCAACTTCTAGTTTCACTCCTGACATTTGTAGCAAAGTTATTCAAATAACTGTAAGTTAATCATACAGTTAGAAAGTGTCACTATCTATAAATTCTTATGATATAATAGCACCACCATGCAAATGTATGTGATATAGTTATGTCCATTTGCTTATTGCGGATTGGAAATTGCTTATCATAAAACAAAATGCTAATTCTACCACATCATAGGGAATTATAACCTATGTTAATTGGTTTTGGCATATTTTTCCATGTAACCATTTTTCCATCTCTTACAATTGTGAAAAAAATAAGGCTTTATGAATGTTTCTGAATAAGGTAATGTCCTGTGTTTATTCTACAGAAGAGAAACTTTAATGAGCAGTAGTGAACATTTTCTGAATATGTGGAATTTCTAATATATATACAACTACATAGCTAATCCACATTCAGATACTACACCGCATACAAGTGCTATTTCTATGTTTCATTAAACAGCAAGAGATAATATAGAACTTGATTTATTCATAAAATTTACAAAAGGAAATTGTGGAAAACATGTGAAAAACTTTTCAGCAAATCAGAATGCAGGCATAAGTTACTAATTTTATATCTACATAAAAACAGAAAGAAAAGAAACAATAATACTAAGAACTCATACAACATAGTATTAGTACTGTATTTTCAAAGGACTGTAAAATATTAAGGCCATATCTACACTAGGAAACTATTTCAAAATTACTAAATTTGACTTAAAAACTCCCAATTTAACAAATTTGAACTAGTGTGTCCTCACTATGGGAAAGCATCAAAATTAGTCTGAGGAAGGCTCCATTAACGTGGATGCGCTACCTCAGACTCAGACCCCCAGGAAGCACTTTAGGGAGCTGTGGGAGGCCTCCCGGAGGCCAATAAGTTCTAATTAGCAGCACCGGAGTGTTCATACTACCATTCTTTCGAAACTACTGTGTTGGAATTAGCATTACTCCTCATGAAAAGCAGTTGTACAGAGTTCGAATTCCACAGCCTGGTTATTTCAAAATTACAGACTTGGTAGTATGGACGTACCGCTTATAAATTCGAACTTGGGGGTGGTCATTTCCGAATAAGGTCCTAATGTAGACCAGGGCTAAGAAATTAAATTTCACAGTACATCCTGAAGTAGCTAAGAGCCCAAGAGCCAGATTCATCCACTTGTTGGCATTAAGAAGAATGGTTGCATGTGTCTCTTCTCTTCTAGTGTTTCTGGGGGTTACAACAAATGCTAGGGTTACCCTACCTTGTGACTCTGATACAGGGTTTGCAGCAGTGGGAAACAGCTAGAATGCAGGTGTGTTCTGGTCACATCTCCCACCCTGATTCAACCCTCTCCTTATTATGCCTTGCCCTGACTTGTTCCCATCCTACAGTGCACCCTGTGCTGGGATTTCAGCAGACACAGTGTAGAGCAAGTGTTTTGTAGAGTTGCATACTGCACTCTTGCAAATTCACTGGGGAGGAAGGAGTTCTGTAGCTAGGTCAAATCTTACAGTAAATTCATAATGTATCACTGTATACAAAACAAATACTTAAGTCTGTATTATCATGAGATTAAAAAACTTTCTTCAGATGTTATAGGAGTTAATTCCTACAGTTTTCTTTAATTCATATGCAAATAATGGCTTCAAGCAAGCATGAGTCAATCTGTCATGATGTGCAAATTCATAGATTGTATTACTATTAGTATTTAATCATATTTTAGGTCATTTTCTGTTAAATTTAATTATATCACTCTATGGCTTTATACTCAACTTCTATTAAGTTTACTTTCTCCCGAGGTTTGTGAGGTGAACATGAATGGCTACTAAATGAAGGCAGTTTCTAAACAAGGATAGCTTGTATTTTAATTAAATGATAAAGATGTGGCAGCTATGTGAGGGTGACTTCTTTAAAAAGTAGGCAAACAAAAAACCCAATCCACAACCCCCGGTGCTGAAACATAGGCTCTTAAATCCATATTTAGGTGCTTATATAAAAGTGGCTAGTAGTCAATTTTGAAAATTCTTGCCTACTGCCTTTCACTTTACAATATGATGTCACAAACAAGCTCAGCCCAGATGTGTGCAACCTCATAACATTATCTATTATCCATTATCCATCCCGCTGAGAAATTTGAGGAAACTGTTATTCTACCCGGGATACAAACGATCTTTCTCTTTCGTACCTTTAAACTGTATTAACAGCTTCCTGAAGACAGGACTTTGACTTTCATCTCCAAGAGGAAAAAGCACAGCTGCATCAACCAAATATTTACCTACATTCACACTAGTCTGCCTAGATTTCATAAAGTATCTACAAGGCACGCATCAAATACACTGGAAAACTGGCCATTACGTCAGGAATTTATTACAATAATAGGATATTTTCTTTACTTCCTGTGTTTTAATTTTTAAAATAATACAGACTAAGAACCCTAACTAAAGAAAGCGTGAGCAAAAGGTTGTAATAGCTGACTTTGATCAAAGTGAATGAAAGGAACTCCTGTTGTCCCTATTGCTCTGCACTACCATATCATCTGCCAACCTGTCATAGCTTCCATTTAAGCAAGTAGTTGTCATGAAAAAGATAACTTGCAAACCTCAAAAAGGTAGGTGTCTAAAATAAATGGGAATATATATATACAAACTGCATGTGTCAACATGATAACTATAAAATAACATGGAATAAGCAGCATTTATTTTGTATGTTAAACTTTCTAATCTACACTCTACTCTCTCATTTATTTTGACATGACTATTTTCAATAGTCCAAAACTCTTTTTGCTCTATATGGGCAATATAAAATATGTCTTTCTCTACAGTGAGTCTACACTGCACCGTAGGTTGAAATGAGATACACAATTTGAGCTATGCAAATTGCGTATCTTATTTCAATGTTATTTCGAAATAGCTTATTTCGAAAGTTGGTGCTGTATACACAGCACTTATTTTGAAACAAATTGCTATTGTGAAACATCCCTTACTTCTCGTGGAATGAGGTTTACAGGAACATTGGAATAGCTTGCCAGTTATATTTCAAAATAACGGGTGCACTGAAAAGCTGCGAAAAAGCTATTTCAGGATACCTCCAGTATCCCGAAATAGCACTACAGTGTAGATGTAGCCTAAATGTGGATCAGTTAAATTAGGGGGTTAAAATCAGCTGGTGAAAGGACTAATATTGATTTTAAGGTCCAATATCTCATGATATGTCACAAGTGAAAAAGATGTTTTATTCTGTAGAAGAGATGTGAATCTTGATTTTCTAATGGTACACACAAATTGTTTCTAGCTTTTGCAAGTTGCAGTTATAAATCCATAAAACTATGGCATAACATAAATAATTAATTTTAGCAAATGTTTTATGGTTTAAAAAGTATTAACTTTTCTGACAACGTAAGGCCTTCATAAATTAACAAAGACAAATAATTGCGACAATATTGGAATTAAGGAACATATATTATGGTGCAGCTTGGATGTGTGGGGGTGTGCGCACGCCATCTGCATAAACTACTCATAGCTTTTTCATTCAAGCAGTCTTTCTAAACTCATACTACCTATTGTAATGACAAACTTTAATGTGCATTTACACCATCTAGTTGGCAGCTGTAACCACCAAAGTATTTGCTTCAGTCTTGTGTCAAAGCTGATTTTCGGGTTATAGGGAGAAGCTCAGAGCTCTAAGAACATTGACACAGCACTAAAATAGAAGTCTCAGTGAAAGCAGTTAAAGGATGAATGAGTTAATTAAGGGATAGTTTCATCAGTAGCGATCCAGCTGCTTTGTTTCACTCTGGAGCTGAAAAGCAGCCATAAATGTGGCTTAACCTGAGCTAGATTTAATAATAACTTATTGTTCTCATTTGTCTATGCATTTTTATTCATGGCATTTATAATGGTTGCATGCTTTTTCTATACATTAAATACATATATTTACAACTACAATTAAATTGTGAGTATCCCTGATTTGGTGTGTTGTGGGATGGAAGTGTGCAGAGAACCTCTCTCTACAAGAACCTCTCCCAATTCCTCAATAGCACTCCCATAAATTACATCCTCATTCTATAGGCCCAACACTTCCTGGTCAATGCACTTGGCAACATTTCTTGCACAGATGGAGGAAAATGTATTTCAGTCGAGAACATGATGAGGGCACCGTTTCGCACTGCATGCCTGCTAGAGTCTAGAGGGCAGTGCACACTACTTTTTTAATTTGTGCCAGTGAAGAGATCTATGCAGTGATATTGATTTCTGGAGAAAACCCATTGATTCTCTTTCAGTACTCAACATATGAAATAGAGTGTCCACACTCATTGGATGCTAACTCACATTTAAGGCCACCCAGAACCACGTCAGGCAGGGCATCAGGACACCACTCAATTCCCGCATCTTCTGAAACTCCAGCCTGTTCCAGAAGCTGCATGCCGACACCTTTTTCCCCGACCGCACCATCAGGGTCAGGGAGGTGGACATGCCGATGTGCATTGTAGGGGACGCAGCCTACCCTCTGCTCTCCTGGGTAATGAAGCCGTACGCAGGCATCTTGACCCCACCAAGGAAGGTTTTAGTGCCAGGCTTAGCAGGGCCTGCATTGCTGTGAAGGCGCCTTTGGTCGTCTGAAAGGGAGATTCCATTGACTTCTCACTTGGCTGGACCTTGGCGAGCGGAATGTCCCTCAAGTGGTGGCTGTGTGCTGTGATCTCCACAACTTTTCTGAATATAAGGGGGAGACATTCCTGCCATGGTGAGGGGCAAAGTCCAAGTGGCTCTCCAGGGCCTTTGAGCAGCTGTGTACGGCTGCCATCTGGCAGGCCCATCAGGGGACAGTGAGCATCCGGGAGGCCCTGAGTGTTTCAGCTAGGGCCAGCTAAGAGACTCTCTCCTGGGCCTCCCCACAAGGGGCCTCTGCAGTGGCCCAGTGTGCCTTTCCTTTCTTCTCCTCCTTCTACTCTCCCTCCCCTCCCCGTAGACACAATAAGCCACACTTTTTGTTTTGAAAGAATAAACTGGTTTTCTTTAATTGGGAGTAAATGTAACTGGGGAGGGATTGTGGAAAGAACCTGGGAAGGGGAGGGAGATGGAACAAGGAGGAGGAAGGTGGGAAAAGAGGCTCGGGGATGGGCTGGGACCAGCATCTGCCTCAGATGGTCCCACCACCTCATGTGTGGGGCCTCAGTGGCCACAGTGGGGGACTAAAGAGAGAAGGTGGCGGAGCAGCAGCAGGAGCGGCCACCAGGCGGTCAAGGATGGCAGTGAAAGCCATACACATGGTCCGGCCCTGCTGCAGCAGCTCCTGCCAAGTGTCATGGCGCAGCTGCAGGTCCTCCTGCATTCTGCAATCCTGCTGGTGCAGGGAGCACTACAGGGCTCACAGGGCGGTGATGTGCTCTCTCTGGAGGTTCTCGTGGGCTTGCCTGCACCTGCAGGTCACATGGGGTCAGGAGGATGGTGTGGGAGGAGTAGCATGTGCCCCTCTTGCAGCTAGTCCAGCTGTGTAGAAGAAAGAGAAGGTCAGTAATCCTGGGACACACTGTGCGTAAAGCCTAGCCCTTATCTCTGAGCTGAGACTGAAATGTCTTGGGTCAGATGAAGGTGATGTGCTTCAAGCAAAGCCATCTGTGGTCTAGACAATGGGCCCTTTCCTGCAAGGGCACAGATATCCAAGAGGGAAGCCTCACTATCCCCACATCCCAGAGACAAGCAAGCATGGGAAGGTGTCAGCCAGACTGGGAGCCTGCGGGTGGCAGGGGGGAATAGGGAAGCTGGGCTTCCCTTTGTGCTGCGCATGTCGGGTTCAGCAGTGGCGGCATCTCACAGGGAGAGGACTTGTATTCCTGCCCGTTGGGAAGAGGTGAGTGTGAGTGGCAGATGCACCTCCACCTCGCTGCATTGTCCTTGGGAGCAGATGCTGCCCTGAGAGTGCAGGCATGCCCATGTACGGCACTGCCCTGTGTGTGTGTGCGTGCATCTCTATGTTCCCAGCCTCCTTCTAGTGGTGGCTTTGTCCCACCCCTGTGTCAGGAGTAAGGCAGGCATGTGAGCAAGTCACCATGTGAGCAAGAGCATAAGGATCCTCTGTTGCTGTGTGCCCTGGACTGGCACTCCATGTGCACCGACTGCTGCACGATCCCCAGGCCAAGAAGGCTGAGCAAGGAGTGTGCCGCTGCCCCTCACCTCCCACCACCTTCATCCGTGTGTGTCTAGGGAAAGTAATGGCACTCACCTGATGGGCCTTCCCCAGCTTTGGACAATGACTGGGAAACATCCTGGGTGGGGGGTACCGAGCATGACTTCCTAGCTGGTGGACACGAAATGCTGCTGGCCTTGTCCAGCTCCTCCTCTTCCTCCTCCTCCTTTGCACTGGTTCTGCCCCCCCAGGAGGGCGACAACGGGTATCTCCAGCCCTGAGTCCACAACAAGGGTGGGGGGGAAGGGGCTTACCCACCCCCTACGATGTGGTGGAGCTGGGCATAATATGGGCTGGCCTGCAGTGCTGTCCCAGAGCAGGAGCTGTGCTCCATGGCCTTGGCATAGGCCTGCCAAAGCTCCTTAATCTTCATGTGCACCTGCTCTCTTCTTAGTGAGGTCCAGGATCTCTGCACCAAACCAGGAAGGCGCGTGCCTCTTTTGTCTCCGGGCAGGATCCTGGGAGCTGGCTGTCGGCTCCCTTGCAACTGTGGAAGGTTCAGTGGGAGCAACAGGGTCACTCATGGTGGCTGCCAACGCTGTGGAGGCTGCTGCTGTGTGTCTCAGGGCTGTTAGGGCCTGCTGTGTGCCACAAGCCCTTTCCCTTCTGGCTGTACTTTTAACGGTTGCAGGTGAAGGGGGACTATGTGGACGGAGTGGCCAGTAGGACACCTCTGGAAAGGCCTGGAGGCCTTTTATTTTTAAATAACTCCAGCTATAGATTTTCAGAATAGGCACTATTCCTCATAAAATGAGTTACAGAATCCAGAATAAGATGCCTGTTATTTTGATACTATTTTGAAATAATGGGCTTGCTGCGTAGACGCTCACATAGTTATTTTGGAATAATGTCCGTTATTCCAAAATAATGCTGCTGTGTAGACATGCCCTGTGAGACTGAAATCAGATAAATGAAGAAGCAGAGTATAATGTGTCAACAAAAGAAATAAACCCAGCAGATTACATTTGTCACATTTACGATGGCCCATATACATGACAGGTGAAACAAGTGCACTATATGTTAAAGGAAATAGTAAAAAGTCATTTCCTCTCCTATTTTGCCACAATTTAAGATTTCAACAAAATATCTAAATATTGATATTGACATGTACACATATTAATAATCTGAGATAACCATTAAAGAAAGTAAAAAGAGCCAAACATCAGAATATAAAAATAATTCAGTATGATACCAAATAAAATGTCTATGAGACAAAGAGAAGACATATTGGGGGAAAAACAAAATACAAACTGCAGTAAATCCATGTTCAGTAGAGTAGAAATGCCATTTCTCATTATCTTATTTTATCTATATATGGCTTATAGGTCAGTTCCTTCCTCCAAGAGGAGATGATTGAACTATTCTGAACAAGGAAGAAGACCTGCATCTCAGCAGTTCATCCAGTTACAAAGTACTCATTTTAGACTCCCAGCTGGGTCAAGAGTAAATCCTAGATAGTGATTAAATTTATAGCTTTACTGATCTGACTGCCCAGAAAAAAGCAAACCTGTGATTTTTTGTGGGAATTTGATCTGGATGTAGCAGAATGCAGAGATGATATAGTTGATACAATTGCTAACAGTACAATTTTTTTCAAGCTTGGTTTCTGTGGTAGAATTATGAACCAGCTTGTATCTATAAATATGTGTCTAACTGAATAGTAAACAAAAAAGGTGGATGGATGCCATTACATTACTTCTACAGAAAAATACTGATGAGACATGATAATTTACATTTACATATTCTCATGGAGAAGGTACACCACAAAAGTGTTGAGAGCTACTCTTACAGAAGCTTACTGAAGATTGGGGTTACGTTCCTCCTGACCAGTACCCTAGTCTGGAGGGTCCTGGGCTTTCCCAGAGTGCTGGCCCAGCAAGAGGCAGTAGAAGAAGGAAGAAGCCTGCCAACACGCTGACCAGGCATTTGTTCTCACAGTGCTAGGAGCGAAATGCAACCTTCTGGGGAACAGAGGAGCAGTGGGATTGAAGGGGGAGCAAAGGGACACAGCAGGGAGAGGAAAGTAAGAGGGGGAGCATAGAAAGGGCTGATGGGTGGGTAGCAGAGGTGACACATAACTGCCCACTGCCTGGCACCTGTCCGCACACACCAAACTCCACAGCTGACAGTGCTTAGCTAGTGCTAGCCAGAAACAGGACAGGAGCCAGGGCCCTTCTGATTGAGAGTTGGCACACATTACAGACTGCGCAGACAGACCAGCAGGAGGAACAGCTGGCCAAACATATTACACCTTCATACCACCACCAGCCTTGTATATCCAACTCCATCACTGGCCACTGAAACCCCCACCCCCACTCACTGTTGGTGGGCAGGGCAGCAGGCAAGCAGGGATCCAGCCAGTAGCCAGACCTGCCAGTACTGATGGGGAGGAACAGAAAATACGGGACAATTTGCCTGTTTTTAAGAAAAAGTCAGGACACCTGCAGGAGGGCTTAAATATGGGACTGTCACTTTAAAAATGAGATATCTGGTCACCCTGTATAATGTTACCTGGGTAGTGTCCAAGTTATTCCACTAACAGACTAGAGTGATGATCTCTGTCAGTCAAGACTATCAAAGTAAGGGCAAAGGAAAGAGGGGAATCATCCTGTGATCATGTTAATGAAAATATGGACAGTGCCTTATTATAGCAGCTGTTGCAAGGAACCCTACAAAGCGCTGGCAGTAGTGTTTTATGCTGTCTCAAATAAGCAAGCATTTCTGACATTTGTAATTTACCTGTCTGTGATGGGGCGGATCGCCTCCGCCCGTCCAAAGCCGATCTGCCCCGCACTGACCCTGCGGTAGCGTTCGTGCTCCTCGGGGCGGCCGGGAAGAACTGACCTTCTGTGCACGCTGCTCGGCAGCAGCAGCGCAGCTGACGGGGGGGTAGGGCGAATACGGAGCGTCGGCCAAGCGCCGGAGCATGCTCGGGGCGAGAAGACACCCCGCCCGCCGGGGAGGTCGGTGGGTGACGTCAGCAGGTCAGGGGGGAGGGCAGAGGATAAAGGCTGGAGGGGAAAGAAAGTGGGGGGGGGCGGAACGGTACTGAAGGGAGTATGGAGGCATCGCTGGAACCAGCGGGGTAGGAAGTAGCCCAGCCCAGGGCAGGGCCTTTAGGAAGGGCCAGCGGGCTGGTGAGTTGCAGGCCACCCCCCGCACCAGCCAGACAGGGCACGGAGAGCCTGTCCTTAGGGCCCTGGGCTGGGGCCTGTGAGAGAGGGCGGGCCCGGGCCCCCCTACCCCGCGTTCCCGGATCAGGGAGGCTCCGGAATCCAGAGTTGTGGTCACCAATTGCCGTCAAACCAAGGAGGTGACGAAGGCGAGGGACTGGTCCCGCAGGCCTTAAAGACAGACACGGGGGTAAGCGCGAGACCGCCCATGTACACGTGGTGGAGAACGTGGGTGTAGACCCCAAGGCCCCTGGAGAGAGGGGAGATAGGAGAGACTAAGTGGACGGGTTACGTTTAAAAAAAAAAAGGGGGGGGGGGAGACTCCTATTATCCCATCCTGCTGCAACAGCTATCAGCACAGCACCAGGAACAGCAGAAGCAGCTCCTGAAGGACCTGGCCGAGCAGTACCAAGCCCAGCAAGACCGGTGGGTAAAACAGTGTGGGGCCCTGGGGCGGGGATAGTGGTCCACTACAGCCATACCGGTCAGAGGTCAGTCATCGGGCTGGGAAGGCCCACAGGAATGCTGATTTTTTTCAAGGATCGCGGAAGAAGAGACGGAGGACAGATTGGATATGACTGGGGGCTTTAAGGGGGGAGGTGTGTGACGGGGCGGATCGCCTCCACCCATCTGAAGCCGATCCACCCTGCACTGACCCTGCGGTAGCGTTCGCGCTCCTCGGGGCTGGCCATGAAGCACCAACCTTCTGCGCACGCTGCTCGGCAGCGGCGGCGCAGCTGACGGGGGGGGGGCCGGGCGAATACGGCGCGTCGTCCGAGCGCCGGAGCACGCTTGGGGCGAGAAGATGCCCTGCCCGCCGGGGAGGTCAGCGGGTGACGTCAGCAGGTCAGGGGGGAGGGTGGAGGATAAAGGCCGGAGGGGAAAGAAAGTGGGGGGGGGGGGGAGGGAATGGTACTGAAGGGAGTGTGGAGGCATCGCTGGAACCAGCGGGGTAGGAAGTAGCCCAGGGCAGGGCCTTTAGGAAAGGCCAGCGGGCTGGTGAGTTGCGGGCCACCCCCCCACCAGCCAGAAAGGGCACGGCGAACCTGCCCTTAGGGCCCTGGGCTGGGGCCCGTGAGAGAGGGTGGGCCCGGGCCCTCCGACCCCACGTTCCCGGATCAGGGAGGCTCCAGAGTTGTGGCCGCCAATTGCCGTCAAACCGAGGAGGTGATGAAGGCGAGGGACTGGTCCCGCAGGCCTTAAAGACAGACACAGGGGTGAGCGTGAGACCGCCCGTGTACACTATCTTAAAGAAAAACAAAGTCTTGAAATTTAAGGGTCCTCTGATGAAGCTGAAGTCAGTAGAGTTATACAGAGAATAATTTGGGTGGGAATGTTGTTGTTTATTATTTACCATATATTTATTCAATAGCTGCAAAGTCCCAATTATAGGCCAATACCCCACTGCACTAGACATTGTACAAACAAATAACAGAAAGATAGTCTTCTTCCCAAAAAATCATTCACTCTAAGAGAAATGACAACAGGAGAATACAGACAGACAGCGGAGCACAAAGAAACAGTAAGACATGAGCTCTCTAACAGTTGTCAGGTTTTCTGTAGGAATCACAACAAAGGCAAATGACCACTGAAATCAATGGAAGTTCTGTATGGATACCAGATACAGAATGCAGACCTAAGTCTTTATATTTTTCACTGTCAGTAATCAATGTTCAATGCAAACATTCAAAAAATCTGGTAATCGCCCACACACTTAATTCTGAAGAAATTAAAGTTTTATCTCTTTTTTATCTTTACCTGACAATGTCATTATTCACAGAAATAGCTTCCAGATATTTCTTCAGTGCATAGTAATTATGGATATATTTTCGGATATAATAGCCTCGCCATCTTTTCTGAATCTAGAAGAAATATATTTTTACTTTAATATATTTCATGAACTACAGAAGTGAAAAACAGTTTGTAATATTCTATAAAATACATGTTTTTCAAAGGGTGGCAGTGGTTTAAAATGTGACATCATGCATATATGCAAATTTGTCTTTCCATTAATATAATAGGGTGAGAGAAGTAACTATTGTACTAAAACAGTAGCATGAATTAAAAATTAAATTCAAACATTATTAGAGATGTTATCAAGAGATGACAGTGATTATGATTTAATAGTGATTTAAGTCATTGCCTACATTGAGGTGTGGTAGGTAGTAGACGCTGTGCACTGGCTCCTAAAGTCATTGCACTTGGTGCCACAGGTCCTGTAAGTGGGGTAGGAAATACATCCAGATGTTGCCTCTGTTACACTCATTTACAGGGCATAGCACGCACTCGTCATTGCATAACCCCAGCTCTACTGCATTCTCAGGCCTGATCCTAAGCCCACTGAAGTTAGTAGAAGACTCTCTGCTAACTTAAATGGCCTTTTAATCAGGCTTACTAGGAAGTTTCTGGTAGCTCTACATGTGCTACAGTTACCTGGTTCCTGTAGGCAAGAAGCATCATCCTGAAAAGTGCCAATCACCCACTATATTCATAAAGAACCAAGATACTACAGGGCTATATCTTAAGTAATTAGTCACAATATTTTCATAGAATGCTATCTCTCCAACAAAACTGATGGGAATTACGTCTAAAACCAGGACAAGGAAAATTACTTACATATACATAATTATCTTAATATTCCCTAAAACACTATAGTAGATCATGTGGTCTTCTAAACATAGCATCTGGAGAATGGGATTCACAGCTCTACATATTTAAAATTTTAGGCCCCATTTTTTACTAGAATTTCCCAAGAATTTAATCAATAATACTGCTCAAACTAGCTCTGCTGCTTAATTATGACCACGGTGACTATGAAATGCTGATTATTTTAAATCACTGTACTTTTAGCACTGTGATATCTCTGATATTGGGAATCAAAGTAAAAAGTAATTAGCAGCAGAGTTGAAAGAATTCTTGTAATTTCAGTCTCTGCTGACCAAAAATCAAATTAATCTCTATGTGGCCATGCAGAGACAGAGAGGAGGCAGGCTGTGCATCCCCTATTTAGAGGATATAGGGTTTTGCTGCTCCCACTCCACATTTTGTTTCCTGTAATACATATCAATAGATCATAGTATCTTTTCTTATGTTGTCTTCTGTGTCAACTTTCTCTGTCCACTACAGCTACAAAGAGCGGTGTTAACTTGAGAAAATATTTTTCTTCTTTCAAATTAGAAGGCTAGCGCCCACCTAACGTCCAAGGTATGCAGCTGGCACTCATTGTTGGTTTTATGGAGCTTTGAAAAGAAGACCGGTAGAAAGATGTCCTGATTATTGTGTAACTGTGCCACTACTTGTGGTAAAAAAAAAAAGTCAGATGGGGGTTCAATGGATACCTTCTTGTAGAACACCTTATAAGAGGGTTCTGATGTCAATGCCCTGATCATGGAGATCCCCCTGGCTGCGGTGATTACCACAAGGAAGGAGACCTTGCATGACAGGAACAGCAGAGAACAGCAAGCTAGTGGGTTAAAGGGAACACTAGCTAGCATCAGGGACACTAGGTTCAGATGAAGCAACCAGCACTAATTCTGTATGGAAGTCCAGTCACAGTAGGAGCTCTAATGTGACTGCTATTGAGAGGTCCAAAAGCATGCACCAGTGTTAGTGCAGCCATGCTGGAGCTACCAGAATGACCTTTTCCTTGCCTCTCTTGTTAGGAAGACTCTGTTTACCCAAGTTCTCAGTGGAAAGACATACAACAGCCTTCCTGCCCACAGGAGCAGGAAGGCATGGGACAGAGATTTTGTCAAGCCATGTACTAAGCAGAACTGCTAACATTTTCTGTTCTGCCTGGATGCAAAAAGGTCCACCTAGGAAGTCCCCACCTTTAGAAGATGGTGCTGACAACCTCTGGATGGAGTGTCCACTTGTGGCAAGAGGAGAAGGACCTTCTTAGGAGATCCACCCATGCATTTCAGGCCCATGGGCGGTATGACACCTCAAGGTGAATGGCGTGCTGCATCCTTCCACAATTAGAGTGCCTCCTGGCACAAGGCTAACAAGCTGTCCCTGCCTTGCTGTTATTGATGTAGTACACTGAGACTCTATTAGCCATCAAGAACTGCATCACTCTGCCCAGTAGGTCGGGGAGGAATGCCTGGCAGGCAAAGTGTATCACCATGAACCCCTTGACATTTGTGCGGTCCAAAATCAACCCCTTTATGAAAATTTTTCAAGATCTAAAGATAAAGGGTGAAATCTTGGCCCTACTGGAATATAGAAAAACTCTCAGGGCACAGCAAATCTACACAGCAGGGTAAATGTTGAATTAAGCTATGCAACTTCAGCTATGTCAATTGTGTAGCTGAAGTTGAAATAGCTTAATTCGGTGTTTGGTGCTGTCTATACAGCAGGAAGTCAAAGGAAGAACACACTTCCTTCGACTTCCCTTTTACTCCTTGTGGAATGAGAGTTACAGGACTTGGAGTAAGAAGTCCTCCCTCTTGACATTATTTCAAAATAAAGGCTTGTAGTGTAGATGCACTCTTTCTTATTTCAGAACTAGCTGGAGTTACCCGGTGTTGCTCAGGAAAGTTGATATAACTGAGGTGAGGAGCCTGAGGGGAGGGAGGGGGAAGGGAGCCGCGTGCCTTCTGCCGGCACCCGAGCCCACCCTCCACTTTTTTTTCTCTCTCCCGGCCTTAGTGAGTGACTGTCCCTGCCGCTTCCCCCGGGAAGCCGCTTCTTGCCACACTGCCAAGCTCCATGCAGCCCCAGGGAGAGGCGTTGGTCTCTCATCTCTTACCTCCCACAGTACCTTAAAACCTTCTCCTGGATGAAAGGTTATCCCGTGCAAAGTTTGGTTGTGGTAGCTCTTATAGTGTCTAAGTTATTAAAGCATAAACATACAAACATTCTCCTTTATATGTTATAGATAAGAGAAGGTTACTCACCCTGTGCAGGTTCGAGATGGTTATTCCTGTGGGTGCTCCACCTTAGGTCTTTAGAGCGCCGCTGTGCGGCTAGTTGGAGATTTACAGTAGCAGTGCCCTCTGGTAGGTTGCGCACTCAAGGCAGACAGCCGCTACCATGCATGTGCAGCCAACCATCCCTTCAGTTCCTTATCTGCCCTGGAAGGAGAAATCAACATGTCTGAAGCAGAGGGGAGGAAGGGCGGGCGGTGGAGCGCCTTCCGGGGCAACCATCTTGAAGAACCTCTGTTACTGTACAGGGTTAGTAACCTATTCTTCTTCTTCGAGGAGTGTCCCTTTGGGTGCTCCACCTGAGGTAACTATAGAGCAGTACCCGTAATGGGAAAGCGGGTGCTTCGGCTAAATGCTGTGTTGGACCTCGGTCAGGACCGTATGTCCGAATTCAGTGCACTGTTTCAGGTAAGTGTTGAGGGCATAGTGTCTGGCGAAGGTGTGTGCGGAAGACCAAGTTGCAGCTCTGCAAATGTCTGGGAGAGGAATGCTGCTAAGGTAAGCTGTAGAGGTTGCCATGGCCTTGTGGAGTGTACTCACAATTGAAGTGGAGGCTCCTGGTTAAAACTGGCATAAGCCAGGAGGTTACAGTTCACAGTCCATCTGGATAGACTCTGGGTAGAGATTTGCATGCCCAGGGATCTTTCGGCAGTGGAGATGAAAAGTCTGTCTGTTTTATGAATTGTCCTTGTCCTTTCCAAATAGAAGGCAATCACTCGGCGCATACCACGCGTGTGTCATTTAGCTTCTTCAGCGGTGGCCTGAGGCTTTGGGAAGAAAATAGGTAACACCACAGGTTACCTATGCAATGAAAGGAAGTAAGTATCTTTGGTAAGAACTTTGAGTGTGGTCATAGAACCACCCTATCCTTATGAAATATCATGAATGATGGGTAAGCCATTAGTGTCCCAATTCCCTCACCCTTCTGGCTGATGTAAAAGTGATCAGCAAATCCACCTTCATTGAGAGGTGAAGCACTGAGTATGTAGCCTGTAGTGGGGCGGACTGGCCGCCCACTGACCTGGAGGCAGAGGAACCCCTCCGGGAGCCATTTTGGGCCCAGCTTAGCCCCTCTCTGTCACCTGACCGGAAGCCAGCTAGGGCTTATAGCTAGGGCTATAAGAACCCAGCCAGGGAGCTCAGTCCGAGCCCAGCCTCGGTGGGAGCCAGAGGCCTGCCCAGAGCTCCCTGCCACAGAGGCTGAGACCTGGCTTGAGCCTCCCACCGCCTCAGAGGCCGAGGCTTACACGGACCTCTCTGACTCAGAGGCCGAGGCCTGGCTTGGGCCTCCAACAGCCTCAGACACAGAGACCTACCCTACACTCCCTGACTGGAAGACAGAGACCTGGCTAGGCCCGCCAACAGGCCTGCCCTCTGACTTAGAGGAACCAGAGGCCTATTCTGTGCTCCCTGAGGGGGAGGCTGAGGTGTGGCCTGGGTCTACAGGGAAGGACCCTGAGGGCCTGCGTGCACCCGAGGACCTGCCTGAGCCCCGATGTCCGCCTGTCCCTTGGGTTCGTGAGCACCTGCCTGAGCTCCGACGCCCGCCTGTACCCCGGGTCCGTGAGTGCCTGCCAAACCTGCAGGCCCCACCGGCTGTACCCAGGAACCCGGAGTACCGGATTGACCTGAGGGACCTGCCTGAACCCTGGTGCCAGCCTTCACCCCGGGACCTCGAGGACCTACCAGAGTTGCTGGATGAGCCTAACCCAGAGGACTCGCCGGACCCCGCAGCTCAACCGATGCCCGAGGACCAGCCCAGACTCCCCTGCCTGCTGCAGCCAGCCTACCAGCTGGAGCCGGAGAATCTGGAAGCAGCTGAGGCCTGGATTGGGCCGCCGAGACTCCTGCCAGACGAGACCCTCCTTGACTCCCCGTGGAGCCTACCTGAGACACAGGTACCCGCTGAGGGGGAGATGGGAGGTGGCCCAGGAAATAGTACGGGCTGGTAAAAGCCCTAGGCCAGCACGTTGCGGGCTGGAGCCCCCCCTGAGCCAGTAGCAGCTGTCCTGCTGCATCTAGGGCCCTGGGCCGGGGCGCAGTGGAGTGGGTGGGCCTGCGCCCCCCCTCCCACCCACCTACTGGGTGGCAGTCTCCCCCTCACCACCGCTGCAGGTGAACTACCTGCCCTCCTCCTGAACAAGGGGCTTCCACAAACCTGTGTTTGTGTTCAGCCCAGCCTGTAACCAGGCCTGGGCCTCTGGTACTGTTTGTTTGTTGCCCCGCCCTCCTCTAGGGCCAGGGCTCATTGTACTGTTTGTTGGGTGCCCCGCCCTGCCACAGGGCCTGGGCTCTGAACTGGTGTACTGTGTTTGTTTACAGCCCAGCCTGGAACCAGGCCTGGGCCTCTTAAAGTGGCAGGACTATTGCTGCTGCCCAGCCCTGAACAACGGCTAGGGCCATCCTAATTAAGGAGTGACTGCCCCTGCCTGAGACAGACCAGGGCCTCTTGAATTTATCGACCGTTGTTGTGTTTGTTGGCCCACCCTGACCTAGGGCCAGGTCTCATCTGGGTATTTGGACTCCTAGACTGGAACTTGTGGGTTTGTGGCCTCTCAGCCCGACCTGAAGCAAGGCCGGGCACCGGGACTAGTTGCTTCTCACCCCGACCTGCAGTAATGCTGGGAGTTGGACTATTTACCCCGTGACCTGTCCTGGTGTAGCCAGACATGAACCCCATCTTGTTTCCCCCCCGCCCCCCAGAGAGCAAGAGAAAGGCAGTCAGCCTTTGATGCCCTGGGAACGCAGGGGTGCTGCTTGTCCCTGACTCTACCATAAACAGAAACCAGACAGTAAATGGGCTAGCTGACGACCAGGGGACCTCCCGCCGCCCTGATGGCTAGCACCAGTAATTGACACGCCTACACTGTCCCAGGAGAGGAATCTTCGCCCATCACATACTAGAAGTGCCCATTGTCTGCATTTTCCCAAGTGTGAATTATGCTTTGCACCCTTCGTGGGAAACTTGGCATTCAAAGCCATTTTCCCTAATTGGCCACTTGAGACCAGGAAGAAGCCTACGTGACCCAAGGGGTATAAAGAGGGGTTTAGTAGCCCACCCCATTTGAGCTCCAATCATCTACACCTGCTGGCAGGTATTGGTGGTCTCCCGAGGTCTGTGGGATGCCCAACCTCGCCCTACTTCTTCCCAAAGGATTGAGAGAAAGACGCTGGCCACGCCAAGTCTGGAACGCAGGGGTGAGAATATATACCTGGTAGGTGTCTATTTTGCATGCATTTAATAAGAGCTCAGAGAACCAAAAAGGTTTCATGGTACCTGTAAGTGACTTATTAGTGTAATTTCTGTCCTGTCCTTTGTAGTGGCTGTATTATCTGTAACACAGTAGTAGCATTTAACAGCTAAGTCTACCCTGTAACAATAAAATAGTAACTGTTTAAGCTGTGACTTGACTCCTTCAGTTGCTGTAACAGAACCAAGCACAATTTTAAAAAGAACTCCAGCCGGTCATAAGGGACAGATATAGGGAGAGCTTGAGCGTTGGATCGTGTCGCTTCCAGGGGACAGATCCGTTGGGGCATCTCTCAGCCTCCCCAGGCTGCCCACTGCGAAGGGATCGTGTATCCTAGCAGTCAAAATCTGAGGTGTAATAAGCTCTCCCTGTAAACTCTGGGGCGTCTGTCGGCCTGTTGGCTGCCCGCCGCGAAAGGATCCTGATCCTAGCGGTAAAGACACAGACGTTAAACTCCTCGGGGCGCCCGTCAGTCTCACCTAGACTGCCCACTGCGACGGGGCCTTGTGTCTCAGCAGTTGAAGACTCGGGTGTAACATATACACATGCACTGCCCTGACCATCGGCTGACACCTGGTCAAGGCCATGCTGTGGGACTAGAGACTTGGGGACTATTTTAAGAGGCTGCGCAGTGGGGCGGACGTGCCACCCACTGACCCGGAGGCGGAGGGACCCCTCCGGGAGGCCTACCGGCCTACCTAGCCATAGTTTCGAATAGTGCGTGGGTGAGAGTGTGAAGTACCAGATTGAGGTCCCAGGCTGGAACCGGGGTTTTAACTGGCGGGAACATGTTTTGAATGACTTTTAGAAAGCACTTAGTTGTTGGATGGGCGAATACCGATTTGTTTTTGATGGGTTGGTGAGAGGCTGTTATGGCTGTGAAGTGTACTTTCAATCAACTAAACAAAAGTCTTGAGTGTTCTAGTTTTAAAAGGTACTCTAATATATCAGATAATGGGATTGTTGATGGATTTGCGGATCTCTGACTTGCCTAGAGGGAGAATCTGCGCCACATGGGGAAGTAAGACTTTCTTATTGTTACTCTGTGACTACTTATTAAGATCTGTTTGACTTGATCTGTAAATGTTGCTTCTATTGAGGAGAGCCACTGAGGATCTGGAGGGATGGATGCTGGATTTGAACATCTTGCTGTGTTAGAAGATGGGGAACTATTGGGAGATGCCATGGAGGTCTCGTGGACACGTGGAGCAAAGTAAGTATACTAGGTCTGTCGTGGTCATGCTGGAGCAATAAATATTATAGACGCTGCATTTGCTCTTATCTTGTTGACCACCTGGTGAAGAAGTGGGATTGGAGGAAATGCATATAGAAGGGATGCATTCCAAGGTTTTGTAAAGGCTTCCCTCAGGAAGTGTAGCCCCATGCCTGCATGTGAACAATACTGTGGATGCTTCCTGTTGGCATTGGTTGCAAATAAGTCCACTGTGGGGAATCCTCAGCATTTGAAGATCATATGTAATGTGTAATCATCCATCTCCCATTCGTAGTTGCAGGAGAACTTCCTGCTAAGGGTGTCTGCCGTAAGATTGTCTTTGCCTGGGAGGTCAGAGGCTTCTATGCAGACATTCTGATCTATGCACACTAACCATAAGTGGACTGCCTCTCTGCATAGCCAATGAGATCTGGCTCTGCCCTGCCTGTTTATGTAAAACATTGTGGCTTGATTGTCCGTAAAAATCTGTACGGTGTTGCCCCGTATCAGGTGTAGGAAGTGCTGGTATGAGTAGTATACCACTCTGAGTGCTAATACATTGATGTGCAGGGAACGTTCATGTGGATCCCATTGGCTCTGGACTCTGAGAGGACTGGAGTATGGCCCCCACACGAGAAGGGAGGCATCCATCGTGATCGTGATCATCGGGGGACTTCTATGGAAGGGTACCCCAGCACACACGTTTTTTGGATCCACCGACAAGTTCAGTGGTTGTTTGATTTTGTTTGGAATTGAAATCGGTTTGTTGATACAGTTATAATGAGGTCTATATACCATTCTTAGCCACTGCTGAATCGGTCTCATGTGTAATCTGGCGTGTGCCACCACTGATGTGGCTGCTGCCTAGTAATTGGAGGCAAGCTCTGGCTGGGACTTGTGGGCTGGTTTGGAGCAATTTGATAAGGTCCTTGATAGACTGGAATCTCTATTTCAGAAGGGAGGCTATTGCCTGGACGTAGTCAAGGTAAGTCCCAATGAATTCTATAGTCTGAGCTGGTTGGAGCTGGCATTTGGAAAGATTTATTTGTAGCCCCAGAGTCTGGAATAGAGACATGGCTAAGGAAACCACTTTGTGGGCCTTTTGACTTATGGTTGCTCTTATCAGGCAATCATCAAGATAGGGAAATATGGATATCCCTTGTTTACAGAGGTGTGCAGCCACCAGTGCAATCATCTTTGAGAAGACCCTTGGGACTGTGAAAAGTCCGAAGGGTAGCACTGTGTATTGGAAATGTGCATTGCTGAGTGCAAATCTTAGGTACTTCCAAAGTGCTGGGTGGATGGATACATGAAAATAAGCATTCTGGAGGTCGAGAGTTGATAACCAGTCCCCTTTGTTTAAGGCTGGTTTTATCATAGCTAGGGTCACCATCTTGAACCATTGATGTTGTGTGTATTGGTTGAGCCTTCTGAGATCGAGAATTGGTCTCCATCCTCCTGACTTCTTTGTTGTGAGGAAATAATGGGAGTAGAAACCCCTGCCCTTGTATTGATGGGATTCGGGTTCTTTGGCCCCTAGGTAGACAAGGTGTTTGATCTCTTGGAGTACTACGTTCTCGAGAGATGGGTCCCTGAGGAAGGCTGGGGAGGAAGGATGGGAAGAAGGGATAGTAGAAAAAGGAATGCAATATCCGCCCTTCATGACACTAAATACCCACTTGTTGGTTGTGATAGAGGAACAGTGGTGGTAGAATGGTAGTAGGCAGATGGAATAGCAGATGGGTTTGAGGCTGCGCTAGATGAGGGGGCGTTATTGGACTCTCCACCTGATCTTCAAAATGTTTGCCTTGAGGTTGACGGTTGAGACATAGCAGGTTGGTCAGTGGCCTGTCTTTGTCTAGTTTGTCGTTACCTTCTCCTATTGTCAAAATGCCTCTGAGCTTGATTGAAGGGCAAAGATTTGTATCTCTGATTAAAATAACTGTTCTGCTTCAGTTTGACTGCAGGAACATGTATGCCAAAAGTTTTCAGCATCGCCCTGGAATCTTTAAGGGTACGTCTAGACTACATGGCTCCGTCGATGGAGCCATGTAAAATAGATTACTCGGCATAGTCAATGAAGCGGGGATTTAAATAATCCCCGCTTCATTAAAATAAAAATGTCCACCGCGCTGTGCCAACGATCAGCTAATCCGGCACAGCGCGCCAGTCTAGACGCGGCACAGTCAACAAGGGAAGCCGAGTAAACTATTTTACATGGCTCCGTCGACAGAGCCATGTAGTCTAGACGTATCCTAAGTGAATGGAGGGACGCATCCGTGGTGTCTGCAAACAGCTTTGATCCTTGGGAAGGGGAGATCTTCTACCGTGGCCTGTACCTCACGGGGAAAACCTGACAAGTGAAACCAGGAGGACCTTCTTATCACGATGGTGGTCACAATCGATCATGATGCTGTATCGGCTGTGTTAAGAGTGGCTTGTAGGGCCATACGGGAAATCAGAACGCTCTCGTTTATGTTGGCTGTGAATTGCTCTATTTTATCTTTGGATAAGTTGTCAATAAAGAGTGAAAGCTGTTCAAAGATATGGTGGGTGTATTTTGCCAACTTTGCCATGTAGTTTGATACATGGAGCTGAAGGGAGGCTGAGGAGTAGGCCTTTCTTCCCATGAGGGCTAGGCGCTTTCATTCCTTATCGTAGCGTGGCACTCTGTATGCCCCTCTGATTAACTGCATCTATTACTATCGAGTTAGGGGATGCGTGGGAAAAGAGAAAATCCATGATGCCAATGATGCTGAATGGGGAACCGTCGGTGCCACATGCTTATGCCTCTTCAGTGCCGGGAGCAGCAAGGGTACCAACAGTGCCATATGAGGCTTAGGCTTTTTTGGTGCCGGTGGTGCTTTGGTGGAAGATGGCTTGATCTTATCTTTCTTCGGCACTGATGTGTATGCCAACGGTGCCAGTAGCACCAATTTAGACTTGGCTTTGCCGGGCGCTTTGGTGCTTAGTTTTGTTAGGTACTTGGTCCCTCAGAAACTGTTGATGCTGGACAGTCCCAGAACCTCCCTGTCCAGAGCCATAGCAGGGGTCAGAGAAGGGGGTACTTTGGGTGCTTGCTCCCATTTTTTGGAGGGAGAGTCACCTTTCCCCGAGGAACGAGATCTCTTCCTAGATTGCTCAGAGGAAGAGTCTCTTGAGGTACAGCTGGCAGACATGGCCCTTTCAGACATGGCCAAGGGGGCCAGCTGGCATGGGGGAGAGGAGTGCTCTGGGTCTGAGGCTGGTCTCACCATTTTCATGACTGATAGAAGTTTTAGTTGAAGCTCCCGTACCTTCCGCATGTGAGCCATTAACTGTCTGCAATGCTGGCACAGTGTGGTAGTGTGTGCCTGACCCAAACAGCACACACACGGGAATGACTGAGACAGGGATAGGTAGCCTGCAGGCAAGGCAACATTTGAATTCTGGGGAACCAGGCATCCCAGGTAGTAAAAGTCTGCAAGGCCAAAAAATGGTAGCTGTATAACAGGAGAAAAAGGCGTTTTTTTTTTTAATTTGAAGAAAAAACCTTAACTCTAAACTAGAAAGAACTGTAATGCAAACTATGTAAGTAAAAAGGAAATATTCAAATTTTCCAAGTATGTAAAAAAAGAAATTGGATAACAACTGCGGTTCTGACAAATGCCGGCAGCGGTAGAGAAGGAACTGACGGGATGGTAGGCTGTGTATACGTGGTAGCGATACTGCGCATACCGTCTGCCTTGTGTGCGCAGCCTACCGGAGGGTACTGCTACTGTAAATCTCCAACTAGGCATGCAGTAGTGCCCAAAAGACCTAAGGTGGAACACCCACAGGGACACTCCTCAAAGAAGGATGTCAGTTATACCTATCTCATAAGGGACCTTTACAATTCATCAAGTCCACTCCCCCACCCTCATAGTAGGACCAAGTACCATCCCTGACAGATTTGCCCCAGATCCCTAAACAGCCCCCTCAAGGATTGAATGCACAACTCTGGAGTGAGCAGGCCAATGCTCAAACCACTAAGCTATCCCGTCTCACAGCAGTTATTCAGAAATAACACTGCTCTGTAGACATACCCTCAGTGTTTTGACTGTGGTCAGGATTTCACCACAAGTGTTAAATTCTGCTCTCTAATACCTCATTATAAATACAGGGTAACTCTAAGGACTTCAATTGCAGTACTTTGGATATATGCTAGTGTAAATGAAAGCAGACTAGATTTCAAAGTTTTGAATGATATGAGTTCATTTTCCTATTTGTGTATGTCCTATTTGTCCACATGAAGGCATGAATCTACATAATGCAAGCTGTTTAGAGAATAAGGTATATCTCCAACATTTTATACAAAGGTTCTGTTGATATTAAAATTTGCTGAAAATTTTGCTTTTGTAAAAGAGTGCAATATTTAATAATTATATTGCTTTTTAATTTCAAGGTGAATGTTTTCAAACTTCTAAAAAAGGCAACTCTATATGCCCTTCAAAGTAATTAGCAAGTTGCAACAATGATTGGTACAAAACAATTATTGTCATTGATCAGCACCGAACAGATAATTTTAAACAAAGTCATTGTGTGCTCAGCAGATTACAGCTTGTTAACAGGCAAGTTCTAAATGACCTCTTAAGCTAGTCAAATCAATGATGCATATTCCTCATTAAGTAACATCAAAATGTAAGTGGTCTTATAAATAATGTTTATTTTAAGCACTAAAACAAATGGCAAAACCTTGATATATCAAAAGCCATCTGCTCATGGAGATTTTTGATATGATTATTTTATTTTGAAAGGATTATTTTGGTTGCTGAATATTCACAGCAACCTTAAATTGTCCAGACAGAAAGACAAAAATATATCACAGCTCAATATGCAAAAAGTAAAACTGATTCATGGAAAATAAATTCAATATGATAAGCTTATATTTTAATCAGTTTTGGAATGTTACTCTTTTTATGGAGGTCAGAGACAGATAACAGTGACTAGGACCAAAGAATCGGGAGAGATGGAGATGGGAGATATCTTCTGAACATGACTGCAGTGAATATACCTTAGTATTGAATGTTACTCCTACCATGGGCATCTCGTGGCTTAGGTGGGGGAAGGCATTGCCTTCCCAAACCGCCAACCAGGCCTTGCACCCACTCCGCCCCCAGAACACCTGCTGTAGGAGTTCTGAGGATGGAGTGTTGCTGCTCACAGGGCCTGCCCTCCCTGTACTCCGGGCTGGGGAGGCTGGAACTACGCAGCCTCCTCCCTCCCAGTAGCTCCAGGAGCCACACTGCATGGCCTCCTCCCCTCCCGCAGTGCTCCGGGGAGGCAAGGGAGCCATGCTCTGCCTTGCTCCTTCCCCTCTCTTCCCCTCCCCCGCTGCTCCAAGGAGGCGGAAGAGCTGTGCCGCGTGCACACGCTCCCTCACCTCTCTTCCCTTCCCTGGTGCTCTGGGGAGGCTGGGGCGTACTCAACGCGCTGCCCTGCCTCCTCCCCTTCTGAGGGGGGTGCATTCAGCAAACTGCCCGCCCTCCTCTGCTCCCTGTGGGGGACGGTCCTGCCTCCCCTAGCCCCAGATGCACCAGCCACCCATGATTCCTACCTACTATTGAAGTTTTAGGTCTTTTCCTAAGCAAACACAGGAAATGTAATCAACTAGTCTGATAGCCCTGGTCAACACTAGGGAATTATTTCAAAATAACTCCCCCTATTTTGAAAGAACAAGGTAAGCGTCCAAACTACCAAGCCTGTTATTTCAAAATAAATGTCTTGTTATTTTGAAATACTAACTCCTGCTTCTAAAGAGGAATAACACTTATTTCAAAATTGTTTTTTTGAAATACTGTGAGTGTGGACACTCAGCTGCTATTTTGAAATAATTGGCCTCTAGAGGCCTCTCACAGCTGCCCTTGTATTCCCATTCTCCAGCAGACTTTAAAGCTCAGCCCCATGATACTCTCACACAGGAACTCTTTGATCCTTCTCACAAGGTTCCTGGAGAGATCTGCCTGACTCCAGCCTCCATGGTGGGACACCGTCCCGCAACAAGCCACCACTAAGGAGGCTGGGGTCATGGAAACACACAGCAGTGCTGCTTACAGCACAGGGTCATGCCCTCACTTAGGCAGCATCCAGTCCCGGTCAAACATGGCAATGTGGAGGATACCGATCCCCTGCATGGAAACCTGCCAGAGGGAGGAAGTGAAAGGGATCCTAGTAACACACTCTTCCACAAGTGACCTCTGTTGCTCACACACACCGCTCCCAACACCCTTTCCCCCCAGCGGGCAGGGACAGACGTTCCCTCTCTATGGGATGCAGCCAGTGATGGATCCTGTGTGTGTGGGACGCTGAAGGAAGCTGAGCTACACCGTCCCCTGCCCCCGCCGACAAACTTCTGGCTTGGCCGGCACATTTCCATGCCTGATTGTTCCCAGGATGTAGGGGTGCCGAGACTCCCCTGGGATGTCCATGCCCCTGCAGAAAAGTGTCCGTTGTATAGGCAACAGATGGCCTTACTTGAAGCACATCACCTTCAGTATCAACTGAGGGATCAAAACTAGGCTTCTTGAACAGTGTCTCCTGGGATGACTGCCCTTGTCACTTTTCTTCACAGCTGGGGCAGCTGCAAGCGTGGCGTGTCCACCATACCCCATGCCATCAGCACAACCCTGCGGAGGCAAACCCACAAGGACCTGGTGCACGAACACCTGGACTGTCTCTGTTCCCTCACCCACAGCTTCGATGAGGAGCACCAGGAGCGGGTCACCAACCGCAAGGAGTGCTGGGCTGACCAGGAGCTGAGGAAGGGCATGTGGGAGCACCTGTCATGCCAGCATGATGCCACGTGCTCTTCCATATCATTGCTCATGGAGCGCATAGTCGCGTGTATGGAGCTGTCCACCAGCCACCTCTGTGCATCCATCCCCCCCAACTGTCTGCCCATCTTCCTGCACCCTCCCATCTCCCCGCACCCCCCCCCCAATTCTCAGCACCCACACCCCGGCTTCTCCTCCTAGGCCCCCCAGGGGCTGCCGGGGCCCATGAACACATGGCGCTGGGACCTTTCAGGCAGCTGAAGCTTCCCAAAATACCTGAGGCAGGTGCCAGTCCCAGCCCCATCTCTGAGCACCCCTCCCCCCTCGTCCCCTGCCCTCCCTGCCCCTTTCCCCTCCTCTTCCTTGCCCTGCCCTCCCTTCCCCCTTCCCCATTCCAGATCCTTTCTCCAGTCCCTCCCATGCTGTATATCCCCCAAATAAATAATCAAAGTTGTTTTTAAAACAAAAATGCTTTTTATTTGATCTGCAGAGGACAGGGGAAGGTGGGAAGGAAGGGCAGGGAAAGGAAGAGGTGGGGAAGGAAAGGCACACAGGGGCAATGCAAAGGCCCCTTGTGGGGTGGCTCAGGGGAGAATCTCATAGAAGGTGTTGGCTGAAACTCTCCCTCAAGGCCTCCCAGATGAGCACAGTCCCCTGTTGTGCTTGCCAAATGGCAGCAGTGCCTGGCTGCTCATAAGCTCTGGCCCACCAATAAGCCTCTGCCCCTCACCTGACAGGAAACTCTCACCTTACTCTCATAGGTGTTGTGGAGCTCACAGCAAGCTGCCACCACCGGGGGGATGCTGCACTCACTGAAGTCCAGACTGATGAGGAGACTCTAGAACCTCGCCTTTACATGGCCAAATGCACACTCCACCACCATGTGGCACTTGCTGAGCCTGGCGTTGAAGTTTTCTTTGGTGGTGTCCAGGCTGCCCATGTAAAGCTTCATCAGCCAGGGGAGCAAGGGATAGGTTTGTTGCTCAGGATGCACATGGGCATGTCGATGTCCCCGACCCTGATAGTGCCGTCAGGGGAAAAAGTGCTGGCGTTCATTTTATGGAAGAGGCTCAAGTTCTGGAATACATGGGCATCATGCACATTCCCTGACCACCCAACGTAAATGTCCATGAACCGTCCATTGAAAAGTAACCCTTTCTATTGATGTATTCAGAGGCATGGTGGTTGGCGGCCAGGATGGGGATGTGGATGCCATCAAAGCCCCGCTCCTGCAGTTGGAGAAGCCCATGGCAGCAAAGCCAGCGATGATGGGGTCCATGTTGCCCAGGGTGATGACCCTCCATAGCAGGATGGCATTGATGGCCTTGACCACCTATAGAAACATAGAATCACAGGGTTGTAAAAGACCTCAGGAGGTCACCAAGTTTAACTCCCTGCGCAAAGCAGGACCAGTCCCAACTAAATCACCCTAGCCAGGGCTTTGTCAAGCCGGCACTTAAAAACCTCTAGGGATGGAGATTCTACCACCTCCCTAGGTAACCCATTCTAGTGCTTCACAAGCGTCCTAGAAAAATAGTGAAATAGTGAAACTTGCATGAGCACAGCCCCGATTCTGGATTTCCCCACACTGAACTGGTTCCCCAGGAGCAGTTGCTGGCTGGCGTGGCGAGCTTCCATAGGCTGATGGCGACACACTTGTGCAGGGGGATGGAGGGTCGCAGATGAGGGTGATCTATCACCTGAGGACAGGAGCGAGCCACTCATAGAGCTCCAGGAATGTGGCCTTCCACATGCAGAAATTCTGGAGCCACTGCTGGTTGTTCCACCACTGCAGGATGATGCAGACCCACCAGTCAGAACTAGTCGTCTTCTGCTAGAAGTGGCGTTTGACAGTATGCAAAAGATGGAGGGGAATTAGGTGCATCATGAGCACCAGTGCCTGGGTGAAAAGGTCTCCTGGTCCAAGCTGCTCGTTGTGGTCCTGAAGCATCATGTGGGCAGTATGCATGGAGTGAGCCATGAAGCTCAGCACGAAGCCCAAGAGCCTGGCATTGCTTTGCAGCAGAATAAAGAGGCCAGAAGAAAATGAAGATCTCATTCCAAAGATTATTCATGTGCTTAAAGAAACACATATGCTTAAATGTGTTGTTGGCTCAGTACCCAGTGGTCCAAGAATGTAATATTTTACCCTGTAATCACTTGTGTAATGGATACAATAGATTTTGCAGTTTTCCTTTTGAGAAACTTTATTATTCTCCATTTTTATTAAATGAAGTACAAGAATTGTTTGCATTCTTCTTTGACTAAAGAATTACTGATTATATCATCAATGAGGTTAGCACAGTTATTCCTATACATTTAGTCACTTAACTTGTGTTCATTTTGTGGTTTCTGCAACAGGGTCATGCCAGGCACTAACATGTATCCCTGTTTCCTCTTACAAAAGGTATATATAGCAGAGCATTTTCCTGTACTTCCTGTAGAGTTTAAAATATTTGCAATATTATAAACTAATGAAGTAATTACATTGTCCATTACAAGATCAAAGATACCATCATATAATAGCTGCTCAGTAACCTGGGTGAAATGCATTTTTTGGTCCCAGTCTGGTTCCTAGCGAATAAGTATCCACATTGCACAAACTACCAATGCTACTTGCCACCCTTCCTGACAGTCTCATCAGAGACGAATGGGCCTGGAGACCGAACTACCCAGCCACCTGTATTCCTGCAGTATAAGGATAAAGGCTGTGACCACTGTCTATGTTTTCACTTCCTCTCAGAGATATCCAATAGCTTCCAGTTTCCTCCTACACACTGATTCATTGGTTCACATCTCAACCAGTCATAAATATGCCCAATTTGGCAGTCAAAGGTAGATAGGTAAGAGAAAAGAAATGTACAACTTAAATTAGAATGTAAAACAGATGATTTTCCATATGAAACAATCAGACTTATAACAGAATTAGAATATCGTAAGTCAAGACAAAATCTAGCTATTAATTAACTGTCCTTGCAGGTGTTACAGGCTATTAATGTCTACTCCACTCAGTTCTTTCCTGACTGATTAAAACCACAATGTTAGTAAAAACAAACATTCTTGGTGTTGTTATAAGTTTATTTTAATTGAGCCAAATGTATTTTGCAAATTGATTCAATCAGATGCCCTATCAATTTATGGGGGTAATATGCTCTATGAATATTAAACTACTACAATTCATAAAAGCTGAAATATGGCAGTGACTAATATGACATACTACCATATTATCTAATAATACATAAATTCATGGAAGTTCTATTAATTTATTACAAAACAATAGAACAGAAAAGTTAAGTTAAAGATATTATAGACACAGATATCACAATATGATTTGGAGGAGTCAGACAAAGTTGTAATTTACAAAGATGGGAACTCAGTTTACGTTTGAACATTCACACACACACGCATGCATATATGTGGGTTACTTTTTGGTATTTTTATCTTTTATCACCATACATTAAATGGTACAAGAATCTACATACAAATGTCTTAAATCTAGCAGTAATTTTCAAATACTACCATGATTACTTAGTGTAACTTTAATTTTTAACTATATGATATTTCCTCCCCTTTGCCATCAGCATATCAATCAAGTTTATATATTCTGGTTTGCTCATTTTATTAAAAGCAAATTCGGAGCACAATTGACTTTTCATTTGTTTAACAAGTGAAGAAATATTTACCCTGACAGCCATTTCATTGTAGAAATTCATCTTCATAATAAAATATGCTGTCTGTGAATCAAGAAAAAAAAAGATGGCATACATTTCAGTTACACAAAGACAGTGCTCCTATTTTTACATATAAAAGATAAGAATCTTTATACATAATACATAATAAGAGTTCTAGGCATAGAAAGAATAAAATCAAACTTTATATTGAAGAGATAGGCTTCCTAATACATAATGCAGGCTTAACCAGAAAAATCTATGGTAGTCAAACTAGGAGCTAATGGAGATATATGATCATAAAATGCTCTCCGCTGAGTTTGATAATCAATGGTGCCCTACTGAGAGTAGAATAACAAAGCAGAAATATTCACAAGTGCTGGTGACACGTAGTATTATATGATTTATTCACTGGGGTTCTTTTAGCCAAAACTCACAGAAACATAAAAGGAATTCATATTTCAAGACGTCTGATTTAATGAAAAATTCAAAGAAATGCTGTCTTCAGTTGAAATCGTTCAAGGATATGGATGCGGTGATGGAGCAAAATTGTGCCTTCCAACCATCTGTACTAAATGTTATGTACTTAGCTGCCTCCCGAGTAATTCTGGGAATTTTGTTTAATTTAATATTCATTTTAACATCATAAGATCATAAATACAATGATACCATGTTACAGTGAATCCCCTGATATAGACAACATTTCCTAAAGTCCTAGTTTCCTTCCAATAAATATGAATTCCTCTCATAGTGAACAGATCCCCTGTTATACTGAACAATCACTTGGCAGCATAGGTTATTTTAATGGATACATCACTTTAAACTAAGCTTTCACATCTGTTCTGCCCTCTAATTACAAATGCAAAATGAACATAATTCACAACTGTATCATAAAAAGTAAAATATAAGTACTTTAAATGCAAGTGTATGTTCTTTATTTAGCACAACAGGCGGCTTTTATGTTTTTTTTCCATATTTTAGAGACAAATCAAAGGCAAAAGTGCTTTCCCCTGATATAGTGAATTTTTTCCCCATGGCAACAAGAATTCACTATAAAAGGGTTTCGCTGTAATTAGTGTTATTTGAATTGCCTACTCTGATCCAAAGCAAATTGTCTGTGGAGAGCAGCAGGACTGGATTATTTATCAACAGTCTGGGCAATTAAGAAACAGTTGGCTGCAATATGTTATTTACAAATGAACACAATGATGCTACTTCATTTTAAATTCTCTTTCTTCATTATATTAAGTAATGCATAAGTCCTGCAGTTTAATTAAAGTGCATTGTAAATACTTACTTAAATATTATACTGCTTCACTAATAATAGAAACATTTGCAAAGATGCAATATTTATGCCGAAAATTGCAGGAATTCTAATGTTTTAAATTTGAAAAAAGTTTTACTTTCTATGGATAAATATTTCAAACAGTAGCTCACAATTATGAATTAGAACAGTTAATGGCATCTGTCTTAACTTTTCTCTCCATAAATCTTTAATGAATGGTGTTAGCTCTAGACCACAAATATAGTAATGAAATATTGCATTCCATTCCCAGGAATATTCTGAAGCTGTTAGATTAAATGGATTCAATTTTGCTTCACCGCTCATCTTTCCAGATTTGGAAAGAATGCAAAAGCTCTTGCTGGTACAGCCCATTAATGAATTAATTGTTGTTGGAAGTAGCCAGGGTCGGAAATGACCTTGGGACTCCTGTTTTGCCACTGAGCAAGAATAGTTTAAAACATCTTTTTAACTCCTCTCCTGATCTGCTGAGGGAATTCCACTTCTGAATGCTGAGGACACTTACTCTTCTGAGCCAGAACACTATTAAGGAAGGTCACTCACATAAAAAGGTGCCTTATAAGATCCTGCTCTTACAAGAGCATGGCACTAAGGCACAGATCAATCACATGAAAAACTACCTAGACAACTTCCCTTGCTTCACAATTCTATACCTGAAGTATAGAGAAAAAGTGAGGGCCTTTTCTACCTTCTCAAAATGTGTATCCTCCCTAACTCTCTCCAAATCCTCTCACAAAAACAAACAAACAAAAAAACCCACAACTGTCCACATCAAGCAAAACACTCCATACCATCTACACTACCATGTTATTTTGAAGAAATAACTCCCGAAATAACTATTTCAAAACAAGCTTATTCCTCTTCACAAGCAGGAGTTGATATTTCAAAATGACAAGCCCATTCCTTCAAAATAATAGGCATATTAGTGTGGACGCTCGCCTTGTTTTTTTTTTTTTAAATAAGGGGAGTTATTTCCAAATAATTCCCCAGTGTAGACATGCCCTTAGGGACTAATACCTCTACTTTCCCTCTCTTCTACAAACCTCTTCCTCTGACAAGAGTAACACGCTAGTAAAAATCCCAGCTGATTAAACCATCATGCATTCAATCCTGCAAGAACTGTAAGTCTCACACACAAAATTTTGGACCTTACAACTTTAGGAGACTCACAACTCAAGATCCAAGTGTAGAAGCTAGCCAAAAGGGTAACAAGTTTGTTTCATAGGTATGGTAACGAGTCAGCATCCTAAGATTCAGTTGATTAGCAGTATGGAGGAAATAAAGACAGAGAGAAAAGTTTGCTCATCTAGATATAACAGCATTTTAACTTTTTTAATTGTACAGGTGACTATGGAAACAAGAGAATGAAGGAAGTAAGAACTGTAACAAATGTAAGGGGACTGTTAGCCCCTTACTAAAACTCAGTAGGAGTTTTTGATTGGCCACCTCCCAGTACCAAAAGGGGAAGGGTCCATGAGAAATCAGGGCCCTGAGACAGACAGACCCCAGAGACAATGGAAAGCAGCCCACACTCCAGCTCAGCCTGATTGACAGGTTGGACAGACCAGTGAGAAAATTAAGAGGCCAGGTCCCGTCCTCCGTGTGAACTGGGATTTTCTGGGTCTCTCTGAGAGAAAGCAGAGAGAGCTAAGAAGAGCAGGAAGAAGAGCAAGTTGTGTGGAGAGACAGACCTGCAGTGCCAGAGCCCAAGGAGCCCAGACCCTATGCTAAGGGGCAGTCCTGCAGCAACAGAGCCAGGCACACACAGCCCAAGGAGTGCAAGCTGTGCTGAGGGGCAGTTCTGCAGCAACAGAGCCAGGCACACAAAGCCCAAGGAGCGCAGACCCTGTGTTGAGCAGCTGACTTGCAGTGATCAGAGAACCAGAGGGGACAGAGAAGCAACACAAGGAGCTGGAGACTGGCAAAGCCGCACAGCCTGCAGCTGGGTGTGGTGAGCAACTGGGACCAGCAAAGTGAGGGGAGAGGCTCTGGGCAGAGACACACCACCAGCCAAGAGGCCCTGCAGGCCAGACTGAGAGGGGTCCTGCCACCTAGAGCCTGAGGCCGTGTGGTCACTGCCAGAGCAAGCGTGTCCAGTCTGCAGCCCCGCTGAAGCACAGCCAGGGCCTGAGAGAGAGCCCTAGGACCTATAAGGAACAGACTGTGAACTGTCCTTACACTCTGCAGACTGCTGTTTGTGATGTCCCCATGCTACAGAGCAGGACTGTGTGTTCTCATTTAACCTGTCTCATTTTTTCTTATTCTTTTCTCTTTAATCAGTTGATGTTTAATAAATTGTATTTGCTTTGAACTCTATGAAATGATCACTGGGTCAAGAAAGCATACAGTGTGAAGAGAGCACCCCGGAGTGGGGACACCCTAGCCCCTGCCCCAAGTACTACAAGGTTGGGGATTAAGCCCCAGGAAACCTGGGCCCAGCCTTGTTGGCATTCTGAGGACTCTGCTACTCAGGAGAGTGGAAGGGGAGCCCTCAGGGTCAGGGAGGCCATTGGGTAAAGGAAGTGGGAGTGGGGACTCAGATCCTTTCGTTGGTCCATTTCACTGGGGTAGTATAGAAGACAGGAAAGTTCCCCACAATAGCGGGACCATTCCCCCGCTTACACAAAGAAAGGAAATGTTAGTTTATGATCCTAGAGGAAAAACACTGGATCCTCCGGGAATAAAACGCAAACATCCCATCAAGCCTCAGGGTTACAACATGGAAAAGGAAGGGGAGGTTACTCACTTGTGCAGTGACTGATGTTCTTTGAGATGAGTGTCCCTGTAGCTGCTTCACATTAGGTCGGTGCGCTGCTGCTGAGCCCATTCTCTGGAGTCTTCAGAGCAGTATCCCTGAGGCCATGCATGCACAAGCCTCAAACCATGTGCTCCTACTGTGCAGGCATCACGTGTGCATGAGCTCCCTCCTCCCCTCAGTTCCTTCTCTACCTCGGAAGCACATAGCTCATCGAGGAGGCTAGCATTCCGAAGTAGAGGGGAGGAAGGGAGGGTAGCGGAGCACCCTCGGAAACACTCTTTTAGAGAGAGAGATGTCCCCATGGGTGCTACACATTAGGTAACTACAAAGCTGTATCTGTTTAAGGAGATAGGGACTTCGGATCTGACATGAATGCAGTTGATAGGACTGCCTTAGTGAATCTGAGGGTAGAAAAAGGTCCCTGAGAAAGTGCACAATGCTTTGTGAATGTATGTTGTGATGACCAGGTAGCAGCTATGCAAATGTCTGCTTATAGGGACCTTTCAGAGAAATGCCAGTGAGGTAGACATGGCTCTGGTTGGTGTGTTCTTATGTTGTCAGGAGGGTTAGCAACTGATAAAGAATAACAAAGTATTTTACAGTCTGAAATCCAGTGGGAAGGTCTCTGGGCTGTGATGGCTTGGCCTTTATTGTGATTAGCGATGGAGACAAACAATCTAGGAGAGGACCTAAACAGCTTTGTACATTGTAAATAAAAGGAAAGTGCCCTGCGTAAATCCAGTGTGTACATGATTGCTTCAAATGCATTAGTGTCAGGTTTGGGGAAGAAGGTAGGCAGATGTATGGTCTGATTCAGATGGAAAGAGGATCAAACCTTTGGCAAAAATTTGTGATGAGTTTGTAAGATGACCTTGTCTTTGAAAAAAGGTAGTGTACGGAGGATCTGCCATCAGAGCTGCAATCTCTCCTACCCGTCTTGCAGAGGTAATAGCTACAAGAAAAACTGTTTTCATAGAAATGTGCAAAAGGGAGCATGTTGCCATTGGCTCAAATGCAGATTTAGTGAGAGTGTTTAAAATCAGCTGGAGGTCCCATGTTTGTGCTGGTGGGGTCAAATCTGGGTAAAGTGCTTCAAGGCCTTTGATGAAACTTAGTAAAAGCATGTGCAAATACTGAGGTATTGTCTATTTTGAGATGAAAGGTCATTATAGCAGTGAGGTGTACCTTGATGGAGCTCAGTGAGAGACCAATCTGTTTAAGGTACAACAAACAGTCCAAGATGAAAGGTACTGAAGACGTGGACGGGTTAGCATGTTGCTGTGAACACCATCTGGAAAACCTTCTCCATTTTGAAGATATGTTTTACAGGTGCTTTGTGCTCTGTTGTGAAAGTAGGACGTGTAGAACCTGCTGGGAGCACTCTAGTTCTTGTGTGGAAAACCACTGAGAAGCCACACATTCGGGTACATCATGTGAAGACTGGGGTGGCTGGTTTGATTCCCTGGCTGATAGAGGAGATTGCGGGGCAGAGGGATTGACGGTACTCAAGACATTCTGAACAAGAAGGGGAACCTGGGCTGACATGGATAAAAAGGTGCTGTGACAATTAAATGTGCTTTGTCGATCTGTGCCTTGACTAGCACCCTGTTTATGAGGGATATCAGGGGGAAAGACATATAGGAGATGATGTGACCAGTTGAGGAGGAAGGCGTCTCTGAGGGAGCCCTTTCTCATTCCAGATCTGGAACAGAACTGCGGACACTTGGGGTGTGTCTAGACTACATGGCTCTGTCGCCAGAGCCATGTAGATTAGTTTACTAGACATACCCAAATGAAGCCGCGATTTAAATAATTGCGGCTTCATTTACATGAAAATGGCTGCCACGCTGTGCCGGGGATCAGCTGTCCCAGCATAGTGGGGCAGTCTAGACGCGCTGCGGTCGACAGGGAAGCCTCTGTCGACCACTCCGGTAAACCTCCGGGACAGCTGATCCCTGGCACAGTGCGGCAGCCATGTAGTCTAGACATACCCTTGTTGTTTTATGTAGCAAAGAGGTCTATGGTGGGATGACCCCACTGGTGGAAGAGCCATGAGAGGATATGTGTGTTGATTTACCACTCGTGTTTGCTGGGTAGAGCTGTGCTGAGTGCATCGGCCGTGGCATTGAGGTTGCCCAGAAAGCGTATGGCTGTGATAGATATGCTGTGCTTCAGGCATCGATTCCAAAATTCAAGTGCTTCTGTGCATAGGGCATGTGAACAGGCCCCACCCTGATGATTTATATAAAACATTGCAGCAACATTATCTATGTATAGTCTCACATGATTGTTGTTGATTAAAGGAAAGAAACACTCACAAGTGTATCTCACTGCCCACAGTTCTAGCACATTTATGTGGAGACTTCTGTCTTTGCTGGACCACAACACATGGGCCATGTGAAGCTCCGAGTGTGCACCCCAGCCTGTGATGGATGCATCAGTCATCATTGAACAGTGCTATGGTAAGGAACAGAACACCCGAACTAAGATTTTCCTGTTTCACCCACCAGAGAAGAGATTTCTTTACTGAGGGTGCAATGATGAGGGACTTGGATATTGGGTGGATGTTGGGTTCGTAAACCATCTCGAGCCACCACTGCAGACACCTCATGTGAAAACATGCATTTCTGACTACAAAGTTGCAAGCTGCCATGTGACCCAGGAGTTATAGACAGTCATGGGTCATTATTCTGGAAGAGATTGCAGAAGCTTGATCGAGTCTATGATGTTGTGAAAATGGTCTGTAGGAAGAAAAATGAGAGTCTGTGTGGAGTCCAGGTAAGCACCTATAAACTGAATTCTCAGAGCGGGTATGAGATTTGACTTGCTCTCATTTATTTGTAGACCAAGATGTCGGAAGATGTGTCTTGTGATTGAAAGAGAGCATTGAGATGGATTTCAGAGCATGCTTTGAGGAGACAATCATCAAGGTAAGGAAATATGATAATGGCTTGTTTCCGGAGGTGTGCTCTAATGACTGAAAGCACTTTTGAAAAAACTCTTGGCACTGTAGGAAGGCCAAATAGTAGGACCTTGTACTAGTAGTGTTGCATACCTAAAACAAACCGAAGAAATTGCCTGTGAGTGGGATGGATGGAAATATGAAAATAGGCATCTTGCAAGTCAAGGGATGAAAACCATTCGCCTCTTTCCAATGCCAGTATGATGGTGGCAAGTGTTTCTTAACAAATTTGTTCAATGCTCTTAGATCTAGAATGGGTCACCATCCTCCCAACTTTTTCTCCGTGAGTAAACAGTGGGAATAAAAACCTTTCCCCCTTTGCTGAGTGGGAACTAATTCAGTTGCCTCCAGCTATAAGAGATGGTCAACCTCCTGTTGAAGAAGTTCCTTATGAGAGTGGTCCCTGAAGAGGGACTGGGTAGGGGAATGGGAAAAGGGTGATGACATAAAGGGAGTTGTATTTCAAATCTTAATTATTTGGAGAACCCATTTATCAGATGTTATCCTTCTCCAATTGTTAAAATATGGTAGCAGACAGTGTTGGAATAATTTGCATGATATGACTGGCATTGGAATTGGCAAAAGGTCACGACCCTCGACATATTCCTCAAAATTTGCTTAGAAGATTGCTGTGATTGCTGCGAGTTGTTAAACAGTCAGCATCATCGTTGGCCCCTGCCTCGATTGTAGTTTTGTTGGTGTTGATCCTGTCTTTTATATTGCTGAGTATATTGAGGGTATCTGGGTCTGGGATATAGCTGGTACCTGTATTGCCCTCTTCTCGTTGTTGCAGGATTACGAATGCCCAGAGATCTGAGGGTTACTCAAGAGCTCTTCATGTAGTGCAGCATTTCGTTAGTGTTTGTGGCGAAGGGCTTCTGGCCGTCAAATGGAAGATGCTCTACTGTGGACTGGATTTCTCTAGGGAAGGCAGCAATGTTGAACCATAAGGCTTTTCGCATCACCACAGCTGTTGCTATAGAACGGGCCTCTATGTCAGCTACATCTAGTGCAGCTTGTAGAGCCATCCTTGAGACTGTATGGCCCTCTGCTATCACAGCTTTAGATTGCTGCTTTTTTCGCCTCAGAGATCTCCCAAATAAAATTGTTTAGTTTGGAATAATTCTGATGATCTTATTTGCTTAACGATGTTGCATAATTTGCAACTCGGGATTGCAGTGAAGACATAAACACTTTGCATCCAAAGAGTTCCAGCCTCTTGCTATCGTGATCGGAGGGGGTGGATCTAAAGTGCTGTTGCTTACTCTTTTGATGTGCTGTCTCCACTACCAGAGAATTAGGCCCAGGGTCCGTAGAAAGAAACTCTGATCCCTTTGGGGTAATATAATATTTCTTGTCAGCTTGCTTGCATGTTGGGGTGACAGTTGCTGGTGTTTGCAAGATCGTTTTAGCTAGACCATGCCAGATGGTTCCATAATGGCTGGGTTAACTGGAAGGGGTATCTTGGAAGTTATAGGCATTAGTAAAGTATCAGTCAGCTCATGCAGGTTTTCTAATACTTCCTGTATGGGAATATTGAGTTCAGCCGGGATGCATTTAAAGAGCATCACTAGTGTCAGGTGATGTATCTGGTGCACACTATCTCTGAGGTGAGGGAGATTGCGGTGGAGGAGAGTGAGGCACAGAAACATGTTTACGTGAATGGTGCTTTTTAAGTCGAGGCTGCCAGGGACTCCAGTACTGCCATTGTGCATAAGGCATGGGTGGTACTCATGAGTTACTGTACCAAGGTGGCATGTTGCACTGCTTGGTGTGTGGAGGATGAGACCTGGCCAAAGTACACCGAATAATCAGTGGGATAGAAGTTGTTAGGTGAAAACAGCCCATCCTCCTCCTCATCCAAGTCAATAGAAAACCTTTCTGGTGCTACATCTGGTCTCGGTGCTGAGGAACCAGGAGAAATGTTGGTGCTGAGATAAGGTGAATTTAAAATTGAGGAGACCAAGAGGTCTCTATGTTGCCGGTATAGACAGTGCCACGGTCAGCGGCACATGGCACCGAGTGGCCAGATGAAAGTGTTTGTGTTGTGTCAGTACTGACAGCAGTGCCAGATGATGTGCTCAGCACTGGAGGCAGTTGCTATGCTGTCAAAGTCACGTCAGTGCCGGTCATTGAGGAGGTATGTTTTTTTGCAGAATTTTTGTCCTTTTGTGCCCAGGGCTTATCATATTGTTGGCCTGGGTCTGAGGCTGGTATTAGGTACTTTTCAAGTAAAATCAGCTTGAGGCAAGATCTCTGTCACACTGCGCTCTTGCTTTCAATTTTGCACAATGGGGGCATTTTTGTGAGACGTGAGCCTCACCCAGACAGCAGACACATTGAGCATGTCCATCTGACACAGGGATCGGATCTTTGCAGGAAGAACAGCACTTGAATCCCAGGAAGCTGGGCATGATACTTGCTATTACTATCTATGGGATAGGTGTGGGTATACCTGACTAACTAACAACAGATAAAACTGGGGAAGAACTGATTTACTTATCTAAAATGTAAAACAAGGTTGGGAAGACCGCCAAGCTCTGTCTGTGACTGGAGGTGGTAGAGAAGGAACTGAGGAGAGGGGGGAGCTCGTGCATGCGCGATGCCTGCACAATAGGAGTGTACAGCTTGAGGTGTGCGCATGCGCAGCCCTAGGAACACTGCTCTGAAGACTCCAGAGAATGGGCTCGGCGGCAGCGCACCAACCTAATGTGGAGCACCCACAAGGACAGCTCTCGAAGAAGCGAGACTTTTTTTTTCTGGAATTTGTGTCTCTGGATGTTAGCCAGTCTGCTACTTACATAGTGAACAATATTAATTAAATCTATATGATGAAATATGGAGTTGAGTCATTCTAGATACAGCAGTTTAATAATTAGTGTTCCCTTGGCTGCAATATCAATTAATGTAGATACTGTGTTTTAATATTCTAGATTTGGTCATTCAATAATAAGCCATATTCTTGGTTGCTCTAAGCTAATTGAAAAGATACATAGAAGTGCATAGAATAAATAACTTTAAAAAGGAATCAAATGCTAACAAAGAATACTTTCTCTGTCCTTAGTCTGTATATGTTTCGAGAATGTATGTCTCTGAAACTTTAGATCACTCTCTTTTATGCTTGACAGACACTTTCTTTACTTTCCATATGGGTGAAACCCTAACACCTAAAGGAGGCCTATGACACAATGCCATGTATGCAGTTTCACAGTACAGGTTGCTGAATAAAGATGGGTTAAGCAAGTGGAGGCCACATCTTTCTTCAAGCTTATCAACAAGGGGTGTGAAGGTTAGTATGTGTGGCAGAGATGTGGCGCACCATTTGCACAGACCTGCTAGCCGCAGACATGCCACAGGAGTCAGCAAGTTGTGTATGGTGGTCAAAGGCCATAATGGTGATCATGGTTCTCATGAGACGATGATCCACATATTGTTTCTGTGTTGGTGGAGAGAATAGTCTATTTCCCTCATTCATCTGTTCACTGATTACACACTCAAGGTTTGTTTACTCAGCTCTGTATGGAGACCAGGATTTTAATCAACAGACTTTCGATTTCAGAGATACAAAACAGAAATAATTTTACCAAGAGCATTTAATGTTAGCTTGTTTGGCAAATGGTATTGCCATCTTCACTTTAACTGAAATTCAGGAAAACATTTAAGTACATCTGCTTAAGTCCATTCCTACTCATGAAAGCACTAAAACACTTGTTTAAGTATGTGTCTATGTGTTTTCCTGAATAGGGATACTTTCCTGCATTGTGGTCTTTGTCCTGCTATGAAGAGTTCTATTCTAAAAGGACCATTCACTTATACATCATTGTGCATATTCTTGATGTTAGAATGTATGGTCTCCTTGGAGTTTACTTCCAAAATGTTGCACTTCTAGAATTTTTTTTAGAATTCCTCAGTAAGTAAATGACAGCACAGTTATCTTTCAGTATCAATATTCTCCCTTCTTCTCTGTTCTAAAAAACTTCCAGGTTCCATCTCCACTAGGAAAAGGATCGATTACTGCTGGGTCATTTTCCTCACATACATGGGTCTACAGTACAACTACTTTCAGAGAGATTCATTGTTTCAGTGGGAACTGGGACAAGGCCTAACATGCAGCTTAAGAAGAGCACAGGCCTTGTATCATCCTTCTGCACCAATCAGTAGAATTTACCCAAGAAGTCACATTGATGGGTACTACGCAACATGAGCAATAGTTACTGAATTTTGGCCTTGAGACAGTGTTGAACTGTGATGTATACAAAGTATTTAAAATGTATTTAATATAGATCTCTTCAAAGATAGTAACAAATATGTTCATATTTTAAATGGACTTTAGGTACATCATCCTGAAGCTTTAGAATTCTTTTATTCTTACAGAGATTTCCTGTCCTGTGGATGTGTTTCACAGAAAAAAAAAACCCCCAAACCCTGAGATACTATTTAAAAAAAATAAAACCAAACCTAAATTCCTTTCTTCCAGGACTAGGCCTGCAGACTTTGGAAGAAATTGTCCATTTGGTCCAGTTTGCATGATAAGAGTAACCAGATTGAACACAAAAGGTTAAGAGAACTTTAACTTGACAAAAACAGCAAGATACATAGCTAATTTGAAGGATGACTCCAGATAGATAGATAGATTGGAGTGTGTCCATCTCGCTGTGCATCTGTTTGTCTGTTGAAGAACTCCTCTTAAATCATGAGAGCTAGGACCACCAAATTTGGTAGGCAGCTTCCTCTTACCCTAACTTAAACCAAGGTCAGGGGCTGATTGTGCTTAGAAAATGAGAAGCACTAGAATGGGACTGGTTTTGATAATATGGAAAGGGAGGGGGCAGAGAGTAGAGCAATGCAAAAGGGAGGTGCAAGAGAAGAGGGACATGATACGGAGAGTGGTCACTGGGGGCAGCTCTAGCACAAAGAGAGTGACCAGCAGGGCTGAGGCTTGACCATCTTGCCTACTTCCAGATTGGATAAGGTGCCCCTCTGCCCCAAATTCAGAGCCTGCCCCCTCTCAACAGGTTGCAGGCCGAGTGGGGGGCAGCTGGAAGCCAAGACTGGCCTGTAGAGCCCCAATCCCCAACTGACAAGCACACAGACCCAGATCCCACCCTCCAGAGAATGCAGCCCTGGCCCCTTGGGAGAAGCCACTAGCCAGGGAGCACTGCCATGGACCCCTGGGAAGAGCTGCTGCTGGAGCAGCGCCATCCTCGCTGCCACTGACAGCACCAGTAAGCCCCCTCCGCCATCTCCCAGCCTCCTGTCCTGAGCCCCCCTGTCCTGAGTCCTGTACCTCTCATCTGCCTTGATTTTTGCACCCCCACTTCCTCCTACATGAGCTCCCCCACCTTTTTCCTCCTGCCCTGAGGCCACCACCCCCTGCCTTCAGCCCCCCACACCTCCTAATCCTTTGCTCTAAGCCCTTCCTTTTCCCCGAACCCTCACTCCAGCATTCATTTTAAAAAATACACTAATTAAAATAAAGCAGGTTCATTTACTTTTCAAAATAAATACATAAATTTCCATTAAAGACCCTAGCAATGCCAGGTACATTGGCCAGGACAATTATAAACTCAGTTAACTTTATTTACAGGATTTGGGCAGAATGAGGGATGTGCACGGGAATACTAACAACTGAAAATACTAGTAGTGATGCACATATGGACAGTAGATCGGATGAGCCTGAGTTTTTGCTATTTTCCGCATCAGTGCTACTTGCATTTCACAATTTTGAATATAATAATTAAAATGATTTACTATCAAGTAATCATGAGTACCTTGTGCATATGCTTTACCTTGTTTGCTGGCAAGTGACACTAATCTTGTCATTATCAGCAGACAAATTTTAAAGTGACCAATTGTTTTTTATCGAAGAATTATCACGTCCACTGTATCATGTTTAATTATCATTAGAGTCATTAAGACAATTGTTAAGAAGAGTTTAACACAAATGTTACAAATATTTTAACTTAAATTTGTCCTAAATTGCTAGGCCATTTTATTGTTTGAAATATTCCAAGTTGAGCCAGCACAGTGGTTTAGTAAAGATAGCTGAATATGCTACTGCACAGAAAATGTAGGGACGTGTTCATTCTCTAAGTTCAAGGGCAAAAATATCTGGAAGTAGTGAGTAAGGAGCTTATTGATTCATAGGGAGGAAAATGCACCTAATATAATTCTCCAGAAATTTACCTGGCTAACTCAGAAGAAGAAGTTACCTTCATGCAGTAACGATGGTTCTTCGAGATGTGTCCCCATGGGTGCTCCACCGTAGGTCTCAGGATCGTCCTGGCGCCACTGGTCGGAGATTTTCAGTAGCCACAGTCAGCCGGACTGCGCATGCTCGGTCAGCATCTCACGCCGTTCGCGCCCTTTGATCATCGCATGTGGTCCGGCTCCCACCAGTTCCTCCCACCGCTCAGTTAACTGTAACAAGAAAGAAACAAAGCTCCAGAATGGGGAGGAGGGCAGGACATGGAGCACCCAAGGTGACACATCTCGAAGAACCATCATTACTGCACAAAGGTGAGTAACTTCTTCTTCTTCGAGTGGTCCCCGTGGGTGCTCCACCATAGGTGACTACACAGCAATACCCGGAATGCGCTCCAGAGTTAAGATTTGTCCGCAATCAAAAGTACTGCTGAAGAGACAGTGGAATCAGCAACTGAGCATTGTACAACTGTATAATGGTAAATGAATGTAGCATTTGATGACCAGGTAGCCATTCGACAAATATCGCTCAATGGGACTCCTCGTGTGAAGGCTGTAGAAGTAACTACTGTTCTCATAGAGTGAGCTTTGGGTTGGAATTGAAGAGGTTTATTACAGATGGCATGACAGGTGGTAATGCATGTCCCTACAAGCCTTGCAATACATTGGCTGGATAGAGCATTTGGATTGTTCTGCAATTTGGATTGTTCTGCAATTGATACTATCAACCGATCCATTTTGCACCATTCTCGGGTTCTGTCAATGTAGAAGGAAAGTGCTCAAGAGTATGAAGCAAAGCTTCTCGCGAAGAAGAATGAGGTTTCGGATAAAAGGAGGGTAACACTATGGGTTCGTTGACATGAAATGAAGAACAAACTTTGGGAATAAAAGCAGGGTGTAAACGTAATATGACTGAATCCTTGGTAAATGATGTGAATGGTGGGGTTGCCATTAGAGTAGCCAAATCGCTGACTTTGCATGCCGATGTGATTGCCAAGAGAAAAACCAACTTCATGGTCAGCATTTGGAGAAATGTCATGGCTAAAGGCTCAAATGGAGGATACGTTAGACTATTCAATACTAAGTCCAGGTTCCAGGAGGGTGGTGGTGGTCTACATGGAGGGTTAAGGTTTATCAGACCTTTTATGAATCTTTTGGTGATTGGGTGAGCAAATATAGATACCCCCTCTATAGGATGATGAAAAGCACTGATAGCTGCCAAATGTACTTTCAGAGACGAGATGCAAAGCCCTGTTCACTGGAGGTGGAGGACGTAATCGAGGAGCGACTCATCAGGGTCAATCCAATTGTCGGAGCACCAGAGTGCAAATCTGTGCCATTTCGTAAGGTAAGTTGTTCGAGTAGACTTTCTTCTACTATTCATTAAGACTGTTTTTATGTGTTCTGAACAGAGATGCTCCATCGCCTTGAACCAGTTAGGAGCCAGGCCATTAGATGCAGAGTCTCTGGCCTGGGATGGAGGAGAGAACCGTGATTCTGAGAAAGAAGGTCCGGCAGGGGAGGAAGAGGGTAAGGTGGCTGTACCGACATCAGGTGGAGGAACGGGTACCACGGTTGTCTCGCCCATGCTGGAGCTAAGAGGATTACCCGTGCCAAATCCATGTTGATTTTTTCTAGTACTCTGGGTATGAATACAGTTGGCGGAAATGCGTAAAGTAGCGATGTCTTCCAGCTGATTAGGAACGCATCTCCTAGCGATCCTTTCCCAATGCCCGCCCTGGAGCAAAAGTGCCAGCACTTCCTGTTGTTTTAGGTGGCAAATAAATCTATCCAAGGAGTTCCCCACAAGCAGAAAATACATCGAAGGATGTCTGCATGTATTTCCCACTCGTGATCGTGTGGAAAATGTCTGCTCAGAGAGTCCGCAATAGCATTGTTGGTGCCTGGTAAGTAGGATGCTATTACAGTGATGATGTTTCGAATGCACCAATTTCACAAATGCACTGCTTCCGCACACAGGGAACGTGATCGTGCTCCTCCCTGTCGATTGATGTACTACATCGTGGTGATATTGTCGGTCAATACCCTGATGGTTGTCCCAGCTATGTGAGCACGGAAATATCTGCATGCATGAAAGATGGCCCTCAGCTCCAAAGGTTTATGTGCAGAGCCCTTTCAGAATCTGACGACCTGCCTTGGATCTCCATGCCATCCATATGTGTACCCCAGCTGGTAAGGGAAGCATCTGTAGTTATCTGAGTGGTAGGTTGTGGGTGATGGAACGGGACACCTGCCATGAGGTTGTGCGGTTTGGTCCACCATGAGAGGGAGCTGCGGACATAGGTTGGAGGCACTACAGACTTTTGAATGCTGTGTTTTGTGGGAACATATACCGAAGCCAGCCAATGCTGGAGGCATTGGAAATGGAGTCGCGCATGATGTACTACAAAGGTGGTAGCGGCCATGTGGCCCATCAACTGTAGGCAAGTGAGTACTGATACTGTAGGGGCATGTAGGAGGATGGTTACCAAATCTTGTATTGCATGGAATTGTTCTATCAGTAAATATACCCTTGCAGAGACAGAATTAAGCCTGGTGCCTATTAAATTTATTGTCCATGATTGGCTCCACTGGGGACTTCTGTTCGTTGATTATGAGGCCCAGGGAGTCGAAAGTCTGTTTGGTTAACATAACCATGTGGGATGTCTCGTGTCGTGATCTGCCCTTTACGAGACAGTCATCCAGATAAGGGAATATAATGATGTCTCTGTGGCGCAGACGTGCTGCCACAACAGAAAGCATTTTCGAGAAAACACTAGGATCTGATGCCAGACCAAATGGTGGTATGCGATATTGGAAATGATTGTCGCTGATTACAAAATGAAGGAATCGCCTATGTGCTGGGTGAATGACAATGTGGAAATAAGCGTCTTGCAGGTAGAGGGCTGCAAACAAGTCTCCGTTGTTGAGTGATGGTATTATGGTGGTAAGGGTCACCATTTTGAACCGCTGCTTCCGGAGGTGATGATTCAACTTCCACAGATCGAGAATGGGCCTCCATCCTCTCATTTTCTTTTGAGTCAGAAAATAGCGGGAGTAAAAGACCCTTCCTCTGAACTGATTTGGGACTCTCTCTCTAGCCCCGATGGAGAGGAGGCAATGAACCTCTTCTCTTAAGAGATCCTCGTGAGATGGATCCCTGAAAATGAACGGAGTTGGTGGGGTACTAGGAGGATGGAGGTGAATGGAATCGTGAATCCCGATGCCACAAATTCCAGAACCCATCGGTCCAATGTTATACTGGCCCACTGATGGTAAAACGACCATAAGCGATGGTGGAACAAGAGAGCGATGTGGTGCTGGTTCCCAACAACATAAACTGTGTGCACACCCTCGCCTGAGGAGTCAAACCTGCTGCTTCATGGCTGATTGGTCGTGGGGACTGATTGAGGGCGTCTGCGCTGAGGACTCTGTTTCAGACGAGACTGATCACATGGGCGATGTTGTCGCCTCTGATACTGGTAGTCATATCTCCTCTGATATGGGTAATATCTGCGTCTAAAGCAAGGTTTCCCAACCTATGGGTCGGGACCCAAATATGGGTCGCCATTACATTTAAAAAGGGTCACCAAGTGTCTCCCCAGGAGCCCCCGCTCTTCCCCCCCATTTTTGAATTGTCTTGGGTCACCAAGTCTTCCTGAATTGTCAAAATGGGTCCCCATTTCCCCATGGAAAAGGTTGAGAACTGCTGGTCTAAAGGGAGGAGTATACATCCCCAGAGTACGTAAAGTTGTGCGAGAACCTTTCCCGAGTGGAGGACCTCATCCGTCTTATCCACAAACAGTTTCCGTTTGTCAAACAGAAGATCCTACACCTTGCCCTGCAATTCTTTGGGGACTCCAGCTGTAGCCAACCAAGACGCTCTTCTCATAGAAATAGCTGTGGCCATGGAACATGCCGCTGTGTCAGCCACATCCATGGTGATTTGAAGCCCTACCCTGGATGATGCATAGCCCTCTTGTACAAATGACTTCAAGAGTGGCTTTTTGGAGTCAGGGAGGTATTGGGCGAGCTCCGTCAATTTCGAATAGTTATCGACATTATGATTAGAAAGTAGGACGGCATAGTTTGCAATGCGCAGGAGTAGAGTGGCTGATGAGTATACCTTCCTGCTAAAGATGTCCAATTTTTTTGCGTCTTTGTCTGCCCCGGTGTTTCTGAATTGTGGCGTCTTGGACGTTTGCTGGGCCACATCCACCACCAAAGAGTTAGGTTGCAGGTGAGTGAATAAAAACTCCAGGCCCTTAGAGGGGACAAAATACTTTTTGTCGGCCCATTTGCTCGTTGGTGCTGTAGAGGCTGGGGACTGCCAAATTTCTTCCGCAGCCTCCATAATTGCTTCATCGATCGGAAGAGCGATTTTCGAGCGCTGTTGAGGGTGGAGATTTTTCAGCAGACGGTATTGTTTGGTCTGCACCTCCACTAACTAACTGTACGTCCTGAGACTCAGCAACTCTCTTAAAAAGTTCCTGAAATTGTCTCAGGTCGTCCGGAGGGGACATGTCTCCAGGAAAAACCGCCTCATCAAGAGAGAATGAGGACTGGTCAGTTGGTGAAGTATCAGGAGGTTGGTCCTCACCCTCGGATAATTGACCTTCCTCCGGTTCAGACTGTTATGGTTGTGTTGGAGGGCTGTTTAAAGGTGGGGCTGTAGGATACTCCTTCTGCTGTGTATGTGTTGCGACTGGGACATAACGATAGTCAGGAGAGTGGCAATAGCATGTAGATCAGCCATAGGAGTGAGACCTATAATAGTGGCATGGTCTGTACTAGCGATCATAGTAACTCTCGGATTATGTTGGTGATGATCACCTGGAGGATGTTACACTGCCATGTCTTCTATAAGAGATTATGTGAAGAGAGCGCGTCGGTAAGCGAGGTAAATGAGGCAAACACCTGCTTGATGGTGGAGGAGAAAGCGAGCTGTGCCTATGCAAATGCATCGTGTGCTCTTGCGGTGGCTCTCGATACGGCGATGTAGGGCTGCGCCAAGGTGAGTAAGAGGCACGGGTATTCAGGTACCGACGGCCACTCTGTATGGGGGAGTGATGCATAGGAGGCGAGGGAGACGGTGCCGGAGAAAAGGCTGGAGAAGGGGAAATTGAGCTCAGATGAGTGTCTGTCTTGCAAGTGGCTTTTCTCGGTGCCATTGCGGTGTCACTGTCCGAAACGATGTCCTCATCCCCATTATCCACCAGCATCGGTGCCGATGTCTGCTGTGGTTCCGCTGTTTGCAGCGCCAAAGAGTACGGCACTGGCGTTGATGTTGAATGTTCCGGTGCCGATGGCAGTGCAGGTGCTGGTGGGGCTGATGGTTGTGCTGACGGCAGTGCCAAGGAACCCTTCTGAGTGGTTCTTGGTGCCGGTACCGTCTTTGGTGCCGGCAGTGCGCTGCCACTCGGTGCCGGGATAGCTGATTTTTTAGATTTCGCAGCCAAAGATGTTTTTGAGGCTGCGGGGGTAGTTCCCGACGTGCCTGGCTTATCCCCTCTGCTGACCCTGATGGTGGATTCAGCAGGCAGAGACCGTGTGGGGGACGCTCTCACTTTCTTTGCTGCGGTCACCCTGGGGGACGAAGCTCTCCGCTTCTGCGTCACAGCCGCCTCTGAAGTCGGCAGTGGGGTGTCGCTTGAAGATTGCAGGGCCTTATCAAACAAAATCATTTTCAGGCACATGTCCCTATCCTTGCACACCCTGGCCGTTAATTTAGAGCAGTGCTCACACTTCTGGTGGATATGCGCCTCCCCCAGGCAACGGATACAGGCCGAATGGCCGTTTGACGCCGGCATGGCTCTTTGGCAAAGGGAGCACTTTTTAAAACCTGGTGAACCAGCCATAATGAGGTTCAGCCAAGATGTTGCTGCAAACCCACCGTAAAGTCTTTCTCCTCTTTTTTTTAAAGTAAAACGCTAACAGTTGAACGAGATGTTTTGTTTTTTTTAAACTAACAACCTACTAACTATTGTGACAAGATATAACTATTGAACCATAAACTAACTACTATATGATGAACTATTAACAGGAAAACTCTGGTTTGATGAAGAGAAGAGGGAAGATCCACCAGCAACCTAGTACAGTTGAGAGGAACTGGCAGGAGTCGGATTGCGTGCAACAATCAAAGGGTGCGAATGGAGCGAGACACTGACCGCTCATGTGCGGTCTGGCTGACTATGGCTACTGAAAATCTCCGACCAGCGGTGCCGGGATAAGCCCGACACCTACAGTGGAGCACAGGGGCCACTCGAAGAAGAAGTTATACTGTCAGATTCCAAAAGTTGTCAAATCTAGTCCTCCTAAGCCAAATTGCTGTTAAATACAAAATAAGATATTGAGGGGGTGGAGGATGAAGCTCTTCCATGCTCACCACTGTACAACTGGGAAGTCTTATTAGGTGTTTTTGTCTCTCTTTTCATTGGTTACAATCAGAAACAAGATGGATGGATGATCTGCTCTATAATGGTAAATCCTATTATCCTGTGTTTTAAATATAGAGGCTGCTTTGCATTTATTCGTCCTCTATCCTTCTCAGAACTTCAGGGGAAGCTTGACTCTCCAGCGTTGATGTAATTTGTAAAAGTCTCAATTTCATGTTGTGGGTGAGAGAAATTGTCTTTTGAATCCATCCTTCAGACTTTGCCCTTTGTGCCGCTCTGACATTTTCTAAATTCTTTACCTCAGCTTCAAGATATCTGTTTGCCTCCTTTGCTAGTTTTTCTCCCCCATCATTGTTGCTCTTTCTGCCCAATTCTGTACATAAATTGGAAGACGTTGAAAATGATGTGTTCTGCTGCAAAGTGTGTCACGGTAACAGCTATGAAAAACAGTTTTCATTTGTTAAAAACTTTTGCAGGTACTAATTTCCTCATTTAAAGGGTGGAGATCAGGTTTATTTTTTCTAATGCCTGTTACTCTGACAGACTGCAGGGAATTTTAATTTGAAAAAGACTCATGCTTGTCACAAAGCTGAATTGCCAAGCAGGCAATTCCTTGAAGAGAAACAACAGAAAAAGAATCAGGCCACTAAGGGCAGGTCTATACTATAGTGTTATTTCGAAATAACTCACTTTATTTCAAAATAATAAGGTGAGCGTCCACATAACAAGCACATTATTTTGAAATTATTTCAAAATAACAGGCTTCTTACTCTGGAATAATAAACCCTCATTTCACTAGGAATAACACCTATTTCAAAACAGCTATTTCAAAATAGGGTGCTTATTTCGAAATAATTGGCCTCCAGGCAGGGGCGGCCCATGACTATAGGCCGACTTGGCCATCGCCTAGGGCGCCGCCTTCAACGGGGCGGCCAATGATGACGTCACGGGGCGCCCGGGGTGCCCGATGATGATGTCACTCCATTGACGGCCGTGCAGGCGGGGGCGCCGATCGCGTGTTCCGCCTGGGGCGCCAGCTGCCGCAGCCCACCTTGGGCCGCTCCTGCCTCCAGGGCTTCTCACAGCTGCCACTTTGTCCGCACCTCTCAAAACTCTATAGTTTCCCTTCCCCTGCAGCCTTAAAGCTGCAGACACAAGGGAAACTTCAGAAGCAGTTTGTGCCACAATGGCTGATCCCAGTGCTCCAACTAAGCCCCCCAGGGCTGCTAGTGATCCGGCAGACAGCTCCCAAGCCCCTGCCCAGGTGCAGAAGAAGAGGGCCCCTGCCTGGTCTGGTGCAGAGATCCTAGATCTCTGGGGCGAGGAGGCTAACCTCCAGGATTTCTACACCAGGTGCAGGAACGCCAATGTGTATGGCCAGATGGCCAAAAGCCTGGGCCAGAAGGGCCACATGCGCACACAGGAGAAGGTGTACATGAAAATCAAAGAACTTAGGCAGGCCTATACCAAGGCCAGGGAATGCAGTTCCTGCATAGGAACGGCACCCCAGACCTGCCACTTTTATGAGCAGCATCCTGGGGGGGGGCAGTCCCTTCCCCCTTCCTCATCATGGATTCTGGCCTGGATACTCCCATTGTGACCCTGCTGGAGGGCAGGGCTGTGCACGAGAAAAAGGAGGTGGAGGAGGAAAAGGAGGCCAGCCAGGAAACAATGCCTGCCAGTCAGGGGGTCATAATTTCCCTGGAGTAGGTACCCCCCTCCCAGGATGTTGCCCATGGTTCAGACAAAGCTGGGGAAGGCCCATCAGATGAGTTCCATTACCTTCCCTACACACAGGCAAGGCGAGGCGGTGAGCAGCAAGGGGCTGCATGCTCCTTGCTCAGCCTGGGGATCACACAGCAGCCCGAGCACGTGAGTGCACATGGAGCGCTAGTCCAGAGCTGACAGAAGCATGAGGCTTCCACAAAGGAACCTTTCATTCCTGCTAACAGGGTTTCTGGAGAGGACTGTCTTACTCCCAAATCTGTGGCGGGATACCTTCCCACCACAAGCCACCACTAAGGAAGCTAGTGTCATGGACACACACAGCAGTGCCACACAGGCCACAGGGTCATACCCGCACTCCCAGGGCAGCACCCACTCCCAGTCAAGCATGGCGAGGCAGAGGACACCACGCCCCTACATGGGAACCTGCCGGGAGGAAGGAAATGGAGGGGACCACAATACCACCTTCCCCAGCAAGTGGAGTCAGCCGCTCACACACACCTCCCCTAACACCCTTCCCCCCTCTCCTCCAGAGGGCAGCTATAGAAGTCCTCTTCCTGTGCAATGCCACCACTGCCAGACCTGGCGTGTGCGCAGCATGGAAGGAAGCCGAGATGCCCCATAACCCATCCCACTCGCAGGCTACTTGCCTGGCTGGCACCTTCCAATGCCTGCTTCTCCCTGGGGCGTGGGGGTAGCTCCCCTGGGACATCTGTGCCCTTGCAGGGCATTGCCCTATGCTTGGCCACAGATGGCCTTGCTCAAAACACTTCACCGTTGTCTGAACCGAAACCTTTCGGCATAGTGTTAAAGCATAGTGTTTCCTGGGATGTCTGCCCTTCTCACTTTTCTTCACAGCTAGACCAACTGTGAGTGAGGCACATTCGCCACCTCCCGCACCACCCTCCTGACTCCACAAGAGCCACAACTGCAGCCGACCCCGTGAGGACCTGGTGCGGGAATACATCACCTATCTGCGTGCCCTGCAGCGGTGTCTCTAGTGGCAGGAGCAAAGGAGGAATGATGACTTGGAACTGCACAGCACTACCTGGCAGGAGCTGTCCCAGCAGAACCACAGCATGTGTACCACATACACTGCCGTCGTTGACTGCCTGCTCGCCAGAATTCAGCAGTTCAGCAGCCGCACCCCCACACCCACTACTTCCCAAGTCCCCCTGCAACCACTCCTGCTTCTGTTCCTGTCCCCACCCCTGCCCCTCTGGATTTTCCCCTTAGTTCCTACCCCCATGGCTGCTGAGGGCCCCGCACATGAGGTGGTGGGACCACCCAAGGCAGGCACCAGTCCCAGTCTCACCCCTGAGCTCCTCCTCCCCCTCCTTTCTTTTCCTCCCCGCTCCCAGATTCTTTCCCCAGTCCCTCCCCAGTTATACTTACCCCAAATAAAAAAAAAGACAGTTGATTGTACCAAAACAAAAAGTCTGGTTTATTTAGTCTGCAGGGGGAGGGGTGTGGGAGGAAAGGCACAGGGGGCAATGCAGAGGCCCCTTGTGTGGAGGCCTAGGGTAGGGTGTCACAGCTGGCCTTGTCAGAAACTCTCCCTCAAGGCTTCACGGATGCGCCCTTATGGGCTTGCAGGATAGCAGCGGTGTGCTGCTGCTCAAAGTCCCTGGTGAGCCGCTTAGCCTCTGCCCTCTACTCTGGCAGGAAAGTCTCCCCCTTGTTCTTGCTCAAGTTGTGCAAGACACAGCAGGCCACCACCACCTGGGACATGTTCCATTCGCCGAGGTCCAGGCGGGTGAGGAGACACTGAAACCTCCTCTTCAAATGGCCAAAGGTGCCCTCCACCACGATGCGGGCACTGCTGAGCCTGACATTGAACTGTTCCTTCGTGGGATCCAGGTGTCCCATGTAGGGCTTCATTAGCCAGGGGAGCAAGGGATAGGCTGAGTTGCCCACGATGCACCTGGGCATGTCCACGCCCCTGATGGTGCGGTTGGGGAAAAAAATGCCAGTCTGCATTTTCTGGAAGGTGCTGGAGTTCCTAATGACACGGGCGTCATGCGCATTTCCCCACTACCCGACATTAATGTCGGTGAAGTGGCTTCAGTGGTCAATAAGGGCCTGAAAAGTACCCCTTGTGGTTGATGTAAAAGGAGGCCTGATGGTCGGAGGCCCAATTGGGGATGTGCGTGCTGTCAATGGACCCCCGGCAGTTGGGGAAGCACATGGCGGCAAAGCTAGCAGCAATGGGGTCCATATCACCCAGGATGACGACCCTGCAGAGCAGGATGGTGTTGATGGCCCTCACCACCTGGGAGAGGGTACAGAGAATCACAGGGTTGCTAGAGCCCTGGGGAGGTCCCTGAGCCTAAGCCTCTTCCTATAGCAAGAGCAACCCCAACTACCCCATCCTCAGCAAGGCTTTGTGAAGGCAGGACTGAAAAACCTCCAGGGCGGAAGAGTCCACCACCCTGCTTTCCTTAGGTAACCCCATTCCAGTGCTTTACCACCCTCCTGGAACAATAGCAAGAGAGTTGCATGAGCATGGCCCCATGGGTCGATCTCCCCACGCCAAACTGGTTCCCGATGGAGTGGTAGCTGTCCAGCGTGGCAAGCTTCCAAATAGCGATGGCAACACATTTCTGGAGGGGGATGGCGAGTCATGGATGTCCCATTGCTTGAGGGCAGGAGCGAGCCACTTGCACAGCTTCAGGAAGGTGTCCTTCCGCATGCAGAAGTTCTGGAGCCACTACTGCTCATTCCACCGCTCCATAATGATCTGGTCCCACCAGTCAGAACTGGTGTCCCAGTGCCAGAAGAGGCACTGCATGGTGTGCAGGGGAGAGTAGCAGGGCCTGTGGTGCATGAGAAGCACGTGTAGTGGGGTGAGAAGGTGCCCCAGAGTGAGCTGCTGGTCCTAGTCCTGTAGTGCCACGTGGGCAGCCTGCAATGACTGAGCCAGGAGGTTCAGCATGAGGTCCAAGAGTTAGTGAGTGCTTTACAGCAGGGCCAGCTCCATGGCAGAAGTGACATGGTGTCCACAAGGGCAACCAGAGCATGCAGTGAGAAGAGTTTGCTGTCCCTCGAGGAGGTAGGCAATGGAGAGGAGACTGAAACACGGCTGTAGAGGGAAACCCATTTAAGGCCAAGCCTCAGATAGACTCAGGTAGCAGCTCTAGGAAGTGACTGCTGTCCTGATGCCCGGCCCGGAGTCCTTCCAGGGATGGGGGGGAGGTGGGGCTTTAAATGCGATTCAGGGTCCAATCAGTGTGGACGTGCTCTTTCAACATAATTCTGTGCTTTTTTAATGGGCATTTATAGTGTGGACCCCATAGCTTCCTGTAAGGTGTGGGCCTGCGTGGCTGTGCACAGAAAATTCTACCCCTGCCCACCTCCTTCGCAGAGCTGTGGAGCAGCACTCACCTTACTGCTGGAGTAGGAACTGGGGCCATTTTGAGGCTGCACCAGTAGGGACAGCCTTACAGCGGCCTGGCTCCAGCCATGGCACATGTGACTTTCCTGCTGGAAGGTGAGTAGCATGGTGGGGGGTTCGTGCTCTGTGTCAGCCACATGTGCCATGGCTGGAGCCAGGCCACAGTGAGGCTGTTTCTACTGGGGCAGCCTCACCATGGCCCTGGTTCCTACTCCATGGCAGCCATGTGGCCTGGCCAGCGGGGCGGCGTGGCTGGCAGCTGCTCCGTGTGCCACAGCTTGAGCCAGGCTGCAGTGAGGCTGTCTCTACTGGGGCAGCCTCACCACAGCTCCAATTCCTGCTCTGCAGCAATCATGTGGCCTGGCCGGCGGGGCTGCATGGTGGGTGGCTGCTCTGGGCGCTGGGGCTGCTCTGGGGGGTGGCCAGCCCTCATGGGTGGAGCAGGGCTTCTCCAGAGGCAGTCAGGCCATGTGGCAGAGTGGGGCTGCTCCAGGGCCGGAGATGTTCCGGAGATGGCCGGGCCATGAGGCGAAGCAAAGCTACTCTGGGTAACGGGGCTGCTTTGGAGGCGGCCAGCCCTCATGGCGGAGCAGGGCTGTTCCAGGGGCTGGGGCTGTTCCGGGGGTGGCCAGGCCACATGGTGGAGCGTGGCTGCTCTTGGGGCCATACCTCTTTTAAGAGGGCACAAATTTTAGTGGGTTTTGTGGCTTGCCAGTATTTTTTTAAATTGTGTGAAAATGCAGTGTAAAAATACCACAGACCTATGAAATTGGTATACCAAGTTTATACAAATAAGAACCAATCAACCATTTGTATGCCTGTGAAAACTGAACTGATAGCACTAAAAAAACAAATAATCTCTCTGCAGAATGAGTTCAGTGCTGGGAGCTGTAGTGCTTGTTTCCTTGATACAACTGTCTGCATTTCAGGGGAGGAGGGTGAGAGATAGAACTGGGGGATGAGATAGATCCTACTGTGCTAGAAGGCTGTGCAAAGTATGAGACTAGACCTCCAGGGTTAATGTGTAATACTTTAAATGCCATCATTAAATATAGATTTACATTCTTGACTTGGGTTCTTTTAGACCTGTCTGCTAGAAAAGAAAGAATAAGTGGCATTTTTCATCAGGATTTTATCTTGATAAAGAGATCTTTCTGCAGACACATTTGATATGCATTTTGTTCCTATAACATCCTCTGCATCTGAAATGTTACCAAACTCTGACAGAATCTCTTCATCTGAATAAGGCAAAAATAGGCTGTATGTTCTCATCCTTATTTTCTTCATACTATCAATATGAAGGACTTGATTGGCATAGGGCAATGGAAAGGGGGTTCATATCTTATCTGACAGTTTATTTTAGGCTTGGTTTTACAAGGAGAAAAGGTTATCTGTCTAGTCTGGCACACACCTGGAATATTTTTGGGCATTATTTTTAATGTAAAGTACTAGATCTTCATTTTCCTGAATCTTAATATTCTTTCTTCCATAACATTTTATTTATATAATATTTGTTAATAACTTGGGTCCACAGTGGAACATACCCGAACAAGTGCATATGACCTTAATAATGGTGCACAAGACAAAACTCACTCCACGCGTGGATGGAAAATCTTAGCGGGAACACTGGTGGATGGGCTAATACAAAATAGTTATTTTGGGAGTTATTATTCCAAAATACCTTACTTTGAAATAAGTGCATAGTGTAGACATACCGTGTCATGACCATGAGGTATGGGCAGCAACCTGGGGACTAAGGGGTTAACTGTACCTAAGCCAGGTAGCAGTCAGCCAATAAAAATGCAGATAGGGATTTCAAACTGGGACAAAGGAACTTTTGTTTTTTTCCCTCCTTTGTCCCTGGCAGTTTTTCTCTCCAGATACTGAGGGAGACAGTCATGTCTCTCTCTCCAAGAAAAGACTTTTCACTATCTGTAAGTAGGGTAAAGTTTAGATAAATCCATTCGGTTTTATTGTTTTATGGTTTGGCAATGGGAATCTGATGTCTATGCATTTAAAAATGGATTTTCCTCTCCTGTGTAAGTAAGCTTTTGGCCCATGGGAGGTCCTCCATTAGTATATTAATTGGTGACTTTTTCCAACAAGTCATTATGCTTGTGGTGATAATAAAAGTTCTTTCTCTTTTTTTTTATTAATCTGGTATTGGTTAATATTTCTACGTCCTGGTTTTACTTTAGGGCTGAGATTTCCCAAATGATCTCTTCCCTGGCTTTCTTACCATTACTTGGGTGGTGGCAGTGGATTTTTATCCCCAAACTCTAAGTTTTTAAGATTTGGGGGGGAAGCTTTATACCAAAGCCTGGAAAGACAAGGTTTTGGGGTACTTTTGTGGGTCCCCACTTCTGCATTCGTTGTGCCAGAGTGGGGATTTGGCCCTGACATACCCTAAGAGCTGAGAACAAACAGTCTCAAAGGCAAAGCAATAGTGCAAGGCACCACAATGTGAAGAATAGTTTTGCAATTCCTCTGTGTCCTCACATGTTCCTCCTCCACATCCCTACCCAGGAAAATGATGATGTGTTCCCTCTATGCCCCATTTGAGAGCTCTAGATCTGAAACTTTGTCAGTCTGTGTCACTGCTCTCAGTACACCTCTCACGAATAAAACAAAATAAGTGACGGAACGTCAGATGATGCCACTACTATTTTAACCAAAAACTGATTATTATCTACCAAAAGATTGGCATTTGAATATCTGAATGCCCAGAGATATTTGCCTGTGTAGATCTGGTGAGCTGACTAAAAAGTGACAAAAAGTGACCCTAGTGCAGAGGGCCAATGTAAGGCCTACATGCCACCTCTGTCTCACTAAAGCCCTCAAAATAAGTCTGTAATCACATGCCAGAAACAGAGATTGATGATCCTTGATCCTGAATAATGAATGTCATGGTTGAACTGACATGTTCTGAATTTTACTGTACAGGCACTCCCCAACTTACAAACACACCGTCTTACGACATCCATACTTACGACCAACCTCCCATTAATCCCATTATAATATTTTCGAGTTGAGAACCATGTACGTCAAGTTTTTCGAACAGCGCAGGCAGTGTGTTTAAGGGTATTTCCGACTTACGACCAAATCGAGTTACAACCAGGTGTTCGGAATGTAACCAGTTCGTAAATCGGGGACTGCCTGTATATGTTTTTGAGCTAAGTCTAATCCTTTTCTTTTTTCTATTTAGAATATTTACCAGGAGGTGACTATATACCGGGTATGTCCCACTAAGCACACACAGGGCATGTCTACACTAGAAATTTATTTTGAAATAACTAAATTTGAAATAATAACTCCTGAAATAACAAAATCGAAATAGTCTGTCCCCACTCTGGGGCAGCCTTGAAATTAGCCCAACACAGGCCTCGTTATTGTAGACACACTACCTCAACTTAGAGCCCCTGGAAGCACTGGGGAGTAATTACTCTGAATTACTCTGGGGAGTAGTTATTTCAAAATAGCAGGAATGGATCATCCACACTAACACTATTTCAAAATAACAATTTTGAAATAAGCGCTATTCACTGAGGAAAGCAGGAGTACGATTCCAAAATAACCAGCCTGTTATTTCAAAATAACAGGCTTGGTAGTGTGGATGCTCTGCTTATTATTTCAGAATAAGGAGGGTTATTTTGAAATAACTCCCTAGTGTATGCCAGGGCAGAGTCACTTTTCAGAGGAGAATTCTGAAACCACGTAGTTTTCCACTCTGCACAAACAAATTGCAGTAAAATAGGAAGTTCCTTGAAAAACACGGCCCCTAAAGATGACTCATAGATTATAAGATTATGCACTAAATCTGACCAACCAATTTGTCAGTCTGTGGGGAACAGATCAACAGAATTTGAACTATTATTATTTAGTACAGCCGCTCCCCGAGTTGCGAACGGTCGAGTTACGACCGTTCGCACTTACGACCAATGCTCCCAAGGAGCAGTCGTAAAGGTGGTCCCCGAGTTACGAACGCGACCCGCGCTTACGAACAGCGCGGTCGCGTGTAACTCAATGGGATTCGAGTTACGAACAGTTCGAGTTACGGACCAAGTGTTGGTCCGTAACTTGTTCGTAACTCGGAGAGCGGCTGTACTCTACATTTTTTGCTTTGTAGGTATTTTTATCTATATTGAAAATATTTTGGTATCAATAAAATTAGTCAAGAATAAATGAAGAACAAATTAAAAAGTACTGGAATAGAAAATATTAGCATTAATTGGTAAATTAGTGGTGCAAACTACTGATTAAAAATCTTACCATTGTATGTTAAGAGCAAAGTATCTTTTTCTTAATTTTCTAAGCCTCTTAACAGAGGTTTAAACTAGTGTACTATCATACATTTCTTTCTTCAAGTCCATCAGGGGAATTAGATTGGCTGTGATCTGCTGTGTGCCTCAAGGCAAAACCTCAAATATTTCAAGGTTCATTAAGTAAGAATTTTAAACTACTAAAACATAGAATAGTGATATATAGAAAAATTGACTTATCCTATTTTTTTCAGAATTAAGAGTACTGCCAGAAAAAGAGTATTTTCAACCCAAAGCCAACAGAGGCAGACTTTTGTAAGTGCAGAGTTCATTGCTGGGTTGAAGCCTAAATCTCCACTCCTGCAAACACATATGAATATGCTCAACTTTACTACTACCATGAACAGTCACATTGAAATCAGTGGAGTTAGTTATTCACAGTAGTTAGGCATATGCTTCAACATATTCAGGATCGAGGTCTAAACTCTTAACTTTTCAAATAGAACCAGAGGCAAGTTAATGAACAACATTTGAGTGATAAAATGTCTATAGCAATTAAAAAATCCATTTCTTACCTCCACCATTTTTCTGAAGTGTTTTCTTCCTTGATAGCCTCTCCACCATTTCTGTATAATAATCATCATTTTGTTGAGGTACCTAAAACAAAATATATTGATTAAAAATTATTACATTTAAAGACTCATGTATTTATCAGTAACAACTGAAAGATTTTACCAATATTTTAGATAATGCTATATTTTTCTATACTTATTCCAAAAAGGTGACTTGCTTCACACTTACTTAAATTTAATCTTATAAAAGTTATTCATTATTAAGCATTACAAAATAGATTTAAGAATGGGTTTTATGTGACTGGATAAACAATTCATGGAGAATACAGTTACTTCTGAATGGTTCCAAACTTCTTTTGGTCAAATAGAAAAATGTTGAAAATTGAAAAAATTCTAAAATTTTCATTTTGGGGATTCTAGAAAGTTTGACAATAAAAAAAGTTTTGATTTAGTGATATTTCTCCAAGAGGAAAAAAAATTCCCAGCCAGTTTAGGTGTGTGCATTATATGGTTCCAAATCCTGCAAATATTTATACATGTGACTGTATTGGTCCTTATGTGGGGGCATTGTCTGGCATGCCAAGAGAGAGGGACTAATTCTTTTTGAGCATGGTTTGAGTCAGGGACTCAGTAGCTTCTGCAAAAAGAGGGAATGGGCCAGTGTGGCAATGCTTACTCATACCCAGGGACCAGAAGGTCTGGGGAATTGCCAGGGTCACCCTTTGCAAGAGAAACCCTTTTCTCCCACAACAAGCAAAGCAGCATTCTTCTTCCCTTCCTCCTGAGTTGGCAAACTACGAGGTATGGTCAGGACTGCCATGGGCATCACGCTAGTCACTCATTTCTAGGGGGGGCTGAGAAGGATTTTTTTCCTCACCATCACATTGGCCTAGGTTAGCGGTTCCCAACCTTTTCCATTTGGGGACCCATTTTGACAATTCAGGAAGACTTGGTGACCCAAGGCAATTCAAAAACAGGGGAAGGAGGGGGAGCAGAGCCACCTGGGGAGACACTTGGCGACCCTTTTGAAATGTAATGAAGACCCATATTTGGGTCCCGACCTATAGGTTGGGAAACCCTGGCCTAGGTAGACTGGATTTTATTTCACCTATCTTCCTGGGGGTTCAAGAAGAGCTTTGTTATGGTGAGTAGGGAAGGGAATTAGGCTAAGATGTTGCAACTCATTATGTAAGTAACGGGCCATTGTCCAGTGCAGGAACCCCATAGGAAAGGGATACAGTGACCAGATAAATGGCTTGCTAAAGGACTTACAAAGGAGGTGTTTGTTAAAGGATCAGAACAAGTGGAGGGTGTGTTGGGTGGCTTTATGACTGACACGGCAGACAGGACTGACATGGTACTCGTATGACTGACAATCCCCCTTTCTTATAGCCCATCTTCACCCTCATTTCAGGGGGGCAAAATGCAATGTTCCTAGAAATGGTTTGGCTGGTGAACCTTTTTCTATGGAAAAAGAAGGGGGCTGGTATATGTCTCTGGGTAGATACTGCATGATAATGGAGCTACGTGCACTTTTATCTATCAAGTAGCCTCAGGCTTCTAATAATAAGTTTGATGCCTCATAACAACCATATTGAGTGTCGTCTGTCCTCTTTTCGTTATTGTCAGACAATGATTAATTTAAACATTGTTCACAAGTTTGTAAGATTTGGCAGAATCGGGGCCAGTTTTTAATTACGTGATCAATGCTATTTCTGAAATGATCATAACAATATCTAGCCTGCCAGATCCAGTGATAGAACCCTGGTCTCCTAAGTCATAGGTTGTGCCTTATCCAGTAGGTTACATCATGCAATTCTTTTTACAGAATATACCAAAACTGAGGAAGAAAAGTTTGTACAAAAGGCAATTTTAATGCACAATATGTGATTTTTTCAAGTCAAACTCAAATATCTCTAGAATACTGAAAGACTGTTCTAAAAAGCCCCTGCTATTTCCATACAATTTGGCAACTTTTGGATGCCAGCCATTTTAGCAGTACAATTAAAAAAAAAAAAGGATTTTTTTGTAATGGTAATGTATGTATTTTTATGCTACTCAAAAACAGAATAATCATTTTACAGAAACATTCGCTTTCAGAGAAAGAGCAAGTGAAGTACACTGAGAGTTTTAGAAAATTATGAGTGACTGAAAATAAAGGTTAAAAAAGAACAAAAAAACCATAATACCTGATGTATGATCGGACTCTGCATCCTCGAAACCAGCTCTGGATTTGTACAGCAGCATTGTGTTCTACTTTTCTGTATTCATCTACAGTTCTGAAAAGATTTTTCAAAATAATCTTTTTGTGATTGATTTTCTCAGTAGTTTAGTTTAACATCAAAACAATAGATTTGTATCTACATCTCTTCTTAATGGGACAATTTATATTATTTCTAAATCTTTTTCTCCCCCTTAGCTTAACAACATATCACCAGTCTTAGGAATGTAGAAAGACAAAATATCCTGCCTAGAGCGGGGGGGCTGGACTTGATGAACTTCTGGGGTCTCTTCCAGCTCTATGGTTCTATGATTCTATGTTAGACAGTACAGTAATTACTCGTTTAACATGTGCCCGCTTTACACGTTTTTGCAATAGCACGATTTTTTTGGGGGGGAACTTTTTTGAATAACACAGCCATCCCCAAAATAACACGAAAATAATCAAGTGGCAGACTATTTCGGACGGCGATATAAGTTGGTGAAAACAGTGGTAATATGCATGGAGCGGATGAATTCACATGCTCACAGCACTCCTCCGCTCACTCATGTGTTTATCTTTGTGTTTTAACAAACCGCGGCGACTTGTGTTGCTAGTTATCTTGTGTTGCTAGATATCTAATGTTGACGTTGATGACCCAGCACCAACAAAAAATTGACTTTGCCATCACCACCAGAAATGCAACCCAAACCTTTTCCATTATTTTTAATGGGAAAATTGACCCCGCATAGCACGTTTTCGCTTAGCACTAACATTTTCAGAAACACATCTATAGTGTTAAATGAGGAATTACTGTATACAGATAATTAAGGCCTCAGTTCTGTAAGGAGAACAGTATAATGGCTCAGCTATATTTTAAGGATTTAATTATAAACAATATAAAACCATCTAATTATAAATTCATAAGAAAAAATTAAGTTATTTTGCATTCTGAGTATGCATCTTAGTTAACATTTTTGGGAGGGGAACATAAAGTCACATAGGAGACCAGAAGTCATGAGGGTGAAGAAGTAAGGCTAGAAAAATGTTATGTAAAAAATCAACCAACTTCCCAGTTGATCAATTCCAGATGTGTCCTAATGTTTTGGGTTTTTTTAAGGAAAACATTACGAAGAAATGTTTGGGTAAACTAATGCAGTATTAGAGGAGCTAATGTTATGTGCTTTTTTAAAATGAGAAATGAAGTTCCCTGGTACATGTGATATAGAATACCAATGCCAATATGTTACGAACTTCTAGATCTCTTATGCATTAAATGAAAAATGTGGATAACGCTTTATTTTAACAGTGTATTAATTAGTGCTGAATTACAACAGAAATCCTATAGTAGTGCATAAAATATGACATCAACATGAATATCAGATAAATTCACTATGATCATTATTATCACAATGAGTATTAAATGAATTAATTACAGAAAAGTAAGGGCCTGATCTAAAGCCCACTAAAATCAATACAAAGACCCACTGATTACAATAAGGTTGCATCAGGCTCTAAGAGTACATCTACACAGCAGGGCAAAAGTCAAATTAAGATACGCAACTTCAGTTACGTCAACTGAGTAGCTTAACTCGACTTTTGGCGCTGTCCATAATAGGGATATTACGGACTAGTTGACAAAATAGTCAGCTAATTGCTTCCCCCCCCACTATTCAATTAGTCAATTATAAGATACTTATCATTCTTAGTCCACACTGCAGGAAGTAGAGGGGAGCACACTCTCCCTTCGACTTCCCTTACTCCTCATGGAAGCAGGACTACCGGTATCAACTGAAGTGTCCCTCTCAGTTTGAATTAGCTGTCTTAACTAGACCCGCTAATTTGAACCCAGGAAGATCTATCGTTCTCTGTAGTGTAGACTTACCCTCCGGGAGCAGAAGAACATAAGAACGGCCATACTGGGTCAGACCAAAGGTCTGGGTCAGACCAAAGAACATTCTTTCTTCGACTTCCCTTACTCCTCATAAAATGAGGGTTATAGGAGTTGGAGTAAGAAGTCCTCCATCTCAACATTATATCGAAATAATGGCTTGCTGTGTAGAAGTACCCTAAATGTGTTACCAAAGGTACACAGAAGCAGCGTGCAGTGGGGGGGGGGAGGGAAAGGCTAGGAGCTCATTATCATCTTAATTAAAAGTATCTACTATAACTATTGAAAATCCAGTTCTTGCTGAAACACTTTCAAAGGCAGGTGATTCTGTAAGAAGAGGTAGAATTAGACAACTTGGTGGGCAACTCATTTGTCATTTCACACATCTCAGCCCGACCATTTCAAATATTCAGCAAGTATTGTTTGGGAAATGTTCAGTGAGATTAACATGATATTATTAGTTCATCACCAATACTAGAGTTTTCACAGTAGGAATGGAAAACCATGATGAGTTTTGAAGATGAGCAGAATGGTAGAATTCAGAGATAGCATCAATGTATGCAGTGGGAGGAGGAAGGGAAGAAAAGAGTATAAAAGTAGGATGCTGCTGCAGTCTTGAAGAACACAGAGTCAAACAGAATTGCCAACAGTAATGAAGAAGTTTGGGGAGAAAAGATAAGGAACCAGTTTTCAATTTCTGGTGGAGGCAATTCATCCAGGAAGAGATGTGGTAAGGCAGCTGAAAATATGAGATAAGAACAATCAGAGAATCCGAAAGATACAGGTAGGTTTGAGAGTTGATAATGGTAGAGGTTGTATGAGGAAGTCTACGTAAAAGATGTAGAGAAGGGGGGCAAGTGCAAAGACCCTAACAGAGAGTCTTAAAGAGTAGGACCCTACCAAAATCACAGCCTGAATCAAAAGGAAGGTTCACAAGGTTGTTTTAGGGGAATCACAGCATTACAGCTCTTATTACTTTGCTTCAGAGTTGGGAAGCCAAAGAATGATGGCTGTTAGCCAAGCACCCAGCTGTGAAGGCAGCACCACTACAGAAGTAGTGCAGATGTAAGGGGTGGCATTGCCATACATTGCCATCCTTACTTCTGTACTGCTACTGGCAGTGGCTCTGCCTTCAGAGCTGAGCTCCTGGTCAGTAGGTGTAACCCTTCAGCTGACCAGCTCTGAAGGCAGTGCGGACACCACCAGCAGCACAGAGGTAAGAGTAGCAGTACTGCACCTCCTCCCACTACACACACTGACCTTACAACCCCTTCCCACAACTTTTTGTGGGTCAGGAACCCTATAATTTAAATAGCTGAAATAAAGAAATTTACGATTTTAAAAATCCTATGACCATAAAATTGACCAAAATGTCATAAACAAAATTACTATTGCTTTTGGTTTTCTGGGCTTGCCCAGAGAATCACCTTCTGAGCTCATAAAACACTAAGGCTATGTTTACACTCGCGGCTTCTTGCGCAAGTACGGCCATTCTTGCGCAAGAATATGCAGAGCGTCCACACTGCCCGCCCACTCTTGCGCTAGGAAATTTACAGTACGGCGTGGTAAGAGAGGGCTCCTTGCGCAAGAGCTATGCTCTTTTTTATCAGGTGTAAGCCCTCTTGCACAGGAGCTCTTGCGCAAGAGGGCAGTGTGGACGCTCAGCAGGGATTTCTTGCACAAGAAAGCCCTATGGCTAAAATGGCCATCAGAGCTTTCTTGCGCAAGAGAGCGTCCACACTGCCATGGGAGCTCTTGCGCAAAAGCACAGCGTGCACATGGCAATGTGGACGTTTTCTTGCGCAAGGCTTCTTGCACAAGAACCCTTGTGCAAGATGTTCTTGTGCAAGAAGCCGCCAGTGTAGACATAGCCCATGTCACCAAAAAGTTTTGCCCCAGAAGAATGGCGTTTTGCTCTGCCACAATGGGATTTTCATTCATCCTCAAGATGTTTTGGTATGATTTGCTTTGGTGCAGTGCGGTAATATATATTTGATATGCCGTGGCAACATTTTCACATGGCAGAATAACTGTCTGTGCTTTGGGATGCAGACCCCCATGTACTCTGTCTCTGTGCCTGCCACCAGAGAGGCCTGCTTCTACCTGAGGCAATGGGGGGATATACATAGTAAGCACTGGTGACCTCACACAACGAGACCGCACCATGCAACACTGTGCTGGCGCAGAGTGGTGACCTCGAGACGCACCATCCTTGGTGACTTTGGGGGCCACCATCCTTTGGAGAACCTCTGTCCCGTCCCAGCGCAGTGGCCTGGCGTTGTCAGTGCTCCTCCCCACAGCGAGACCTGTGCAGGCTCCTGGAGGCCTGGGGGCAGGGGAGGCCGTTACCTGTTCCTATGGAAATATTCCTCCCTCTGGCCGGTCAGCCTCGCTTGCAGCCTGGCCAAAGTGGCCATGTTCCTCCTGCCCTGATGGTGTACAGGCCGTCACCATGGCAACCAGACCGTACCATGGCTCAGGGAGGGGGAGGTAATTGTTCCCTACTGGCCGCCCGGCCCTGGGGAATGAACGGCGAGGCGAAACACTCTGGAATGCTGGGAAGACCGAACCCCCTCCGCAGCGATGGGTCCTCCCATCCGCGCTCGCGTCCCGGCAACGGAGCGCGGGCGAGGGAGACGGGGAGATGGTGGGGCCCTGTTTCCTGCCGGTGCCGCAGCCGCTTCCGGCCTCCCATCATGGGGTAGTGAGACGCGGGCGAGGAGCGATCCCGACACCCCTTCCCGCTCGCCCGGCCTCGGCCGCCTTCCCGAGTCTCTGCGAAGCGGCATCAGCCTCCCCGGGGAGCGGCCGGGGGAGGCGCCGCGTTCATGTTCCGGGTCGCTGAGCCCAACCCGACCCGAGCTCAGGCGGCGAGAAAGAGCTGGTAAGGCCGGGCTGGGAGGGGCGGGGGCGGCGGCGGCGGCGGCGTGGTTTGGAGGCAGAAGCATGGCCGGGGAGGGAGGGGGCGCGGTGTCGGGGCGGGAGAACGGGGGGGGAGGGGAGGCCGAGGAGTGGAGATTGACCAGGACATCGCTACCCCATTCCTGCCACAGTGACTCCTCCTAGGGACTCATACCTACGTGCCCCCAAATCCTCTGGTGCCAGATGTTTCACGTAAAACGTCGCTGCCGAAGCCTTATTTGATGTCTGTAGGGGGGCAGCTCTAGTCAGGACGACGGGGCGGTGCATGCGGAGGGGGAGAGGGAATTCCCTGCCTGCCCCAGGCTTGTCATTAGGGGGATCAACGCCCCCTTCTTCTCCCCAAACTACGCCCACGTCTCCTCTCCCTTACTAAGCGTTTCCATTCTCCTTTCTGAAACCCCCTCCCCCTTTGAACATCGGACAGTGTGGCTACTGGTTACAACCAAATTTGTTTGGTATCTTCCTTCTGAAAGGGATTGAAGGGTTGAACTATTGGTAAACTTGGCATAAGGGATCTTTCACCACTCAGTCACCTGTTACTTAAGGATGAACAGAGTGGGCGGTGTGCAAAATGATTTGCTGCTTTCGGACCAATTCCTGTAAGATACATGCATTCTTACTAATAAAAATCCATCATCTCAAACTTGTTTATATTTTGTGTAACCTGAAGACCCCATCCCTTTGTGGGGGCTGCTTAGCAAGCTCACATCAAGACATAATCTCCACTTTGAAGATCTTAAGTTTTGTCCAAAACAAGACTCGACAAGTGGGTGCAAACAATAGGCAGAAAAGAAAAGGGTATCAATAATGTGTTCCCACATGATTGTTCTAATGTTATAGTTCCAAATTTATTTTATTTTTGTTTTAGGAGTAGAGTAAGGGGAAATTGACTAAATAGAAAAGGAAAGAAAGGGAAAATTGGTATATGTAGGAGTGGAGGAGAAAATTGAAGTGGGAGGAAAGGCAAGCAAGCCACAGAGCATTGAAAGTATTTCACTGGCACTGGAAAGATCAGATGGGGATAGAGAGGTGAGGGACAAACAACCAATTGGCAGCAACATTGTTTGCAGTGTTGTTTTAGCTGTCTTGGTCTAAAAAAATTAGAGAGATGCGATGGGTGAGGTAATTCATTTTATGTTGGCGAAAGTAACACGCTTTTGAGCAAACAGCTTGAAAGCTTGCCAGTTTGGCTGACAAAATTGATCCAGTAAAAAACATTACCTACTAGTGATGTAAAGGGTTAACCGGTTACCCTGTAAGCATCACCCTCTACTTGCGGCTTGGCCAGGCTGGAGTAGTCCCCTGCCCAGTCTCTATGGTTATATCTACACTACCAAATTTTGTTGACAGAAATGATGTCAACACCCAAATATCAACAAAACAAAAATCGCCAAAGGGTGTTCACACTTGCTCCCTCTATGGACAGATCATGTCCACATTGCTCACGCTGTCCGTGATATTGCCCCAATACACTATGGGTATGCATCCATACCCATAGTGCAGTGTTGTGAGAAGGCAGTGCTGATCCCTACAAATCTTGGGATTCCCTCCAGGTTCTCCCACAGCATCCTTAGTTGCTGAGAGCCCATCTTGAATAACTGTATAGACTCTCTGTGCTGAGGAATGTCAAAGCAGCACAGCAGTCTGCCCCCTTCCTCCTGCAGCAGCAGTCTGTGTTCCTAGTGTAGGGCAGAACAGAAGCATTCTAATCAAACAGAGCAGCTCACTCAAGTGTCAGGTACTTCCCAGAGCTTTGAAAGGGGAGGGGTGCATGCCTGCAGGGCAGCAGAGATCAAAATGCTGAGCAGAACCATCAGGGCAGGCATTGTGGGATACTGGTGGAAGTCAGTTCTATCCACAAAACAAATAGTCTACACTAGCTCTGTGTGGACCATAAAGGGAGGGGAAAAGAAAAAAGTCCATCTTCCTCTGGAAGTTTTTTGTTGCTGAAATTGGGTGTCCCTCCCCAAAGTTGCTAAAAGGTAATTTTTGGGGACAAAACTTAGTAATGTAGACATAATTTGTGTGTTTCTCAGGCTTTGTCTACCACTAGCAATTGAGGAACAAAGCTTTTATTGTTCACAGGTGCTTGACACCTCTCCTTACCATGGAGCTGTGCCTTGGCAAGTGCTAGTGTAAACAATGCTTTGTGGTCCACTCACAGTGTTTACACCTCCCCACTTTCCTTTGTTGCTAAAAGCTATTGTAGTGTAGATAAAGCTTCAGGTTTCTTATCAGTAGATGCTACCATTTAGGGAAAGCTTGTGTATTGGACATTTTTTGGCTCTTTGATTATTCTTATAATGACATTGACATTCCAGCATATTAACGTTGTATCATGATCCTTAGGTTTTTGCTGTTCCCCTATATTTCCATCGCTACTCATCTCTGGAAAGGAGTAATGACAGTTCTCATGTTCTTGAACAAGTGGTTTCAAACATATTTCATGTAATAGGCCTTGCCTTAAAAAAAAAAAAAAAAGTGTAATGGTAGTTAAAATATTTTGAAGTTGCAGTGATGGACATATATCATAATTGCTTTTATTTATCTTGGAAAGAGTACAGTTTGTTTCTGGTCATGCATAGAGAGGAAAGGGATTAACATTTAGCGAACACCATTAACATTGTTTTAGATAAATGTGTGGGTCGCTGTAGGTAAACTACACTGTTAGTGCAGCAATAGCATCCCTGTGATAAGATTTTTTTTTTTTTTTTTTTTGGTCACAGCAAAGTAACTATTTTTACAGACGTATGTTAGACACACTGAAGTATGGTTTATTTAATACAAATATTTTGGGGGAAGGTCAGCTTGTGTTCTAATTAACATTCTTGAACTTTATCTTTTTTGATTGAATGAAATCTGTATTTGCTGTTGACAATTTTTAGATTCTGTTGTGTCCTTGAAAATAAATAAGTTAATTTTTCAACCTGTTCCAGAGACACACACTTCTAAATGTTTCTTTTGGGCCAGCCTTCAGATAACTCTTTATTAAATGGATTAATTCCCACCTGCCAAGTGTAAAAATGACAGTCAGGTGTGCACAAAATAAAAAGGAAAAGTGCTATTCTAATAAATACCTTAACTTGCTGGAAAAACACTGCTGTTGAAAGTGGTTTCTCACGATAACTAAATAGAAGCAGTTTAAACTTTCTAGTTTCTACTCTGATTTCTCTTCTGTATGAATTATGAAATGGGAGAATTGTTAAAATAAGTCAGTGTACCTCTTGCGTTTTCAAGAAAGGCAAAATCTTGACATGAACGCTGTGTATTTTATGGTAAAAACCATGATGAGAAATTCACTTATAACTTGATTTGTATTCTAAACATGAAGCAATGGACTTTGATTTGATAAGACCAAATAATCATATAACTGCTAAGTAAACATGCTGAAATGTCTCTAATATGAGTTGATCTGGTCTACATGTGCCAAACCAAACGTATTTGGTATTGTAAATAGGTAGGTTACAGTTTTGTTGTAATTGTTGTATAGATGAGGCCACTGTGGTTGGGTGGATTTCTTTCTGTTCTGTCAGAGGTGCCTTAGTATAAATAAAAAGATTTATACACCTGAAGGAACAGAATCTGGACACCGTATGTGAAGCAAGCAAGAGAGTTTATTACACACACAGCGCTGGGTGGAGTGTCACTTGCTAAGCTCAGTGAACACTGCCAAACAATAGGTTACAACTAATTATATGGGATGCCCAATGGGCAGATCAAAGTGATGAGGGGGGGTAAGGTCCTGGACAGGTGCTAATAAGAGTAATAATATAAAGTTACATAGTGTTTCCTGGGGGGGGAGGGGGCGAGGTGACCCAGCCACACATACACACCCGTCAATCCCACCCCAAGTTTTGCTGCTTTTTTTTGGGGAGGGGGGCACAAGGGTTTCTCTAAAATCAAAAAGGGGGTGTGATGCTGAAAAATTTGTGCACCACTGATTTAAACAAAGCAGACATCAGTGTTTTCCAGTAAAACAAGTATTTAAACAACGCAGATCAACTGAGTGTTAAGCGGTGATGTGTCTTGTCAGCTTCAAGAAGATATCTCTGCAGGATGTGGTCCATTGGGAATGTCTGTGATTCATCTGGGGATTAAAGTAGAGACATTAGCACCATTGAATGTGTCTTGTCCTGCCTCCCATCCTGGGTGATGGCTTTCCTTTGATGGGCTAGACTGGTGGGGAAGGGGAATAACCATGTACTGTGTTTGTGCCATTCCCAGAGTCTGAATTTAGATTGGGTTCTTAACAGAATATCATAGCCTGCCTCAGAAATTTCATCCTACAACACCGGAAGGCGGGGGGGGGAATACTTTATTAATTGCAGGAACATATAAAACTAATAAAATTTGACTTACAATGGGAATTTATATTTTTTTGAAAATTTCTCACTGATTTTGTAAGCATGTTCATGTCAGATGAGTTTTCTTCTCTGTCTGGGCGCAGTCCATAGGTAATCATATGTGTATCAATAGGTGTTGAGAAATAAAGTATATAGAAGATAGGGGTTCCTATTAACACTTAAAGCAATGATATTAGAAGACTAATTAGCATTCACTTGGACTGAAGGCTTGTCAACCTAGAGAAATTGGCCAACAAAACTAAAGTGATATATATAATGGCATAGGTATAGAAGTATAATTATGTCTCCACATGCATGTAGAAACACTAGTTTATTCCAAAATAGAGTGCCCATAAGGGGAATTATACCAGCCTAGCTATAGTGATATAATTTTACTTGCTATTAGTTCTCCAGCTAGTTTCCCCATGTAGACAAGCCTTAAGTAAGGGAAGGGAAAATTGTTCAGAGGTGTGGCGGAGCACAGCTGAGATACTAACACTTCGGGCCTGGGAATAAAAATTGCATAAATAGCCGGTATTCTAGTCAAGTGGTGTTCAGCAAGAAGCAAAGGTCACGCTGAAGTGCTTTATGTACTTGATAAGCATTCTTTTGCCAACCTAAGTATTTTGCGTCTTATCACATGTTGAATATAGTGAGTATTAAGTCAGAGATGGGATGGTGATAAACTTTTTTTCTAAGTGATTAACTTGATTTATAATTGCATGTATGTGGACAAGAAAATAAAAAATAAAGCAGTGTTATATACGGAGGCTCCCAGCATGCTAAGTTAAAACAATTTGGAAGCACTCTTAATACAGTGCCTGTGAAGATGCCTCTTTTGTTTTGTGAGCCTGAAAATATATGAAATTGTGCCTTCATAAGCATAAAGGGAGCTTTACTGTCATTTTAAGGTAACTTGACTGAAAACTTAACCTCCCCCCCCCCCCCCACATACACACATACTTTCTCCCCATGTAGATGATGTCAAATGTGCTGGTATGCTAAAACCTTCTCTACACTATGTATCTGTGTGTGTATGGTATTCTTACACCAGTTTCAAAGCAATGCAAGCTGCTAGGTCCAAGTCATATTTTGGATTACTAAAGCCACAGGAATAGCTACATGTCGTATTGTAGATAAGTCATGAGAGAGGAAGAGAAGATGGCAGAAACAGAGAAACGTATCCAAAACATGTAAAAATTGGCTTATTCCAAGAGTTTCCTGTATAACTAGGATGTCACCCAAGCTGTAGATTTTATTGGCTACCAGTTACTCTATTCTATCTGAATTTTCTGATAAACAGCGTTTTATTTGCTCTGCTCCCTCTTTTGTTGATACCTACTATAGTTAAATGATATCTCGTGAGAGCCAGAAGGACAAAGGAGAAGAAATGTAAGAAGATAACTCAGATTCCCCATATACAATGGGAATATGACTAAGTGAGATATTCAGGATTATACAGTAAGTTGCAGGCTGAGCAGGAAGGAACTCAGGTCTCCTGCCTCACCTGTACCCATTGGATCATCCTGCTTAGCATTTTAGGCCTGGGGTCAGTGATGGGTGAGTGCAGAAAAATTCTATGCTGTATGACTAAACTCTGTCTCCATTTGCATCCCCGCTGATGTTGGTAGAAAGTGGCTGGCTTGTTTCTCCATCCTGTTCTAAAAATATATGTATAACTTTTTTCTGGACACTTACCTATACAGTTTACTGACATTCTTCCACTATATGTATGCTGACCATCTGCTCTGATTTTCCCAGGACAGTCCCTATTTTTAATGTCCTATCCCGGTGCCCCACACAGTTCTGAAAAGTCCCAGAAAGAAGCTGCTGCGCACTGCTAATTCCACTCCCCCTCCCTCCGACGGGGGAACAGGAGCCTGAGGGACATTCCTGAAGCCTTTCCCTGCTGCTGGAAATCCAGCCAATAGGAGCAGGGAGAGGCGTTTCCTGTGGGAGCCCGGGAAAACAAGAAAGCAGCTGCGGGGAGGGAAGGCAGGGATCCATCTCACTGTGCAGCTAAGTTGCGGGGGGGGGAGAGAAGTGCAGTAGGTGCAAAGGCCAGCTGGGTTGTGGGGATGGGGGGGCTTGCGGTTGGTACAAGGGCCAGCTGTGTTGTGGGGGGGCAGAGGGAGTGTGGTCGGCATGAGGTACACCTGGGTTGTGGGGGGGTTTGTGGGGTTGGACTGTGGGCACCAGCCCCCAGAAACTGGAAGGCAGAAAGTGAGGGAAGGGGCAGAGGGAGAACAAAGGGGAAGGAAGGTGAGGAGAGGAAGGGGCTTGTGCTGAGAGGAGGGGGCCAAGGCAGGAGAAGAAAGAGGAAGGTACCAAGGAGCAGGGTGGAGGAGAGACAAATGCCAGGGGGCCAAGAGGAGACAATGAGGAAAAGGGTAGGAGGGGGGAGGGGAGGGAAGGTGAAGGATGGGGAGAGGGTGATGCTGGGAGAGGGGAGGAGTAATGGGGGCAAGAGAGAAGAAGGGGAGAGGGCCGGAGTGGGTGCCTGGAGAGGAAGGGTTGAAAGGAGGAGTGGGCATGAGGAAGTTAGGGGATGGAACAAGTCATGTGTGAAGGCACAGAGGGGCATGAGGAAGACTGGGGCAGAGGGTAGTGAGGGGGTGTGCACCAGGGAGAAAGAGGGTAAGGAAGGTAGGGGCAGGCACCAGGAAGGTGCAGGAGTAAGGGAAAGTGCTGGTGCCAGGGGATTGTGGGGGTTAATTAGAAGGGTAGACAAGTGGAAGGGAAGGACGGGCACCAGAGGAGAGAGGCAGGGCAGGTGGGTAGAGAGAGGGGATGGAGACGGGTATCTACAGATGATCAGAGTGGGGCTAGAGGAGGAGTGGACACAGGGGGAAGAGAAGGGTTGGTGCAGGGGAGGGGGGCAGTCCCCAAAGATCTGAGGAGAGTGAGAAGGGCAGGAGCCAGGACAGCAGAGGTGATACCTGCACAAACTTGTCTATTCCTTCCACGCTGTAGGGACACGTGCCTTTACCCAGTTTCTAGGGCTCAAGGAGCAACCCTGTTAATTTACACACCCACCCTTACCCAATTCCTAGGGCTCAGGGTGGAATTTCCTGTGGGTTTGCAGGCTCTTTAGCCACGGAAAGAGTCTCACACAGTAATATTCTTATTCTCTATTTATTGAAAATTCCTAAACGAGCAGAATACGCATGCTGAGCACACAGCGTCATGCTCACCAATCCTAATAAAGGCAGGCTGTTGGCCAGGCAAGATCAGTCTCTCTGGATCTTAGCTGCTGCATGTCATGGTCGTGCAGGAGAATCCTGGCAGCTCTGGTCTTAGGTTATGTCTTGGAGGTGAGTAGTTCCTCCAGGTCTTCCGCCTTCTTCTTGGTGTTCCTTCCTGTTCTTGTTTCCCTTTGGTCTTCTTCTAGCTGGCCGCCTCTTTTCCTTCTGCTTCTACTAGCCAATAGTCCATCATAAGACAGGATTTCCGGGTCTCTCCTCCATGTCCTATTCCCTTTCTATCTCGCTCTTCTCTCCTGAGCCTCTGGTCTCTCCCTCCGTCTCTCTCTTTCTCTTCTCCCCCTCCTGCCTCTCACTCTCTCTCCACTCTCCTCTGCCTCCTCTCTGTCTCCTCCGCTCTCTTCTGTCTCCGTCGGGGATGCACCCTCGTCCAGGCCCCGCCCCCTGGCCATGTACGTCACCACCCCACCCCCCCTTCCCCTCCTGCCGTGGCGCTCAGCTGACTTCTGCGCCGCTCAGCTGGGCCGCCGCGGGGGAGCAAGCGGCACATGCAGCACGGGCCGCCCAGAGGGAACAGCCAGCATTTCAGTGTTACAGACTCTCAGACATTGGGCTACTATATATATGATTACTTTTTGGACCCTAAGTTTATATAATGAAACCTGAGTCCCGCTTAGCTATACCGTAACCAATTATTTTAGTATAATTTTACTAACCAATCGTAACAGAATTACCTAACCAATCATACCCCATCACCTTAATTGATTTACACCTAGCAAAATTAATTGTACATCAGACAGAAACAGTTACAAACCAGACAGAGATCATACAGACAAACAATAGGAAAGTGAGGACACTTAATCATAGAGTGCGGATTCCACAACCTCAACTATTGATAAGCAGTTTCTTGCCAGACAGAATGGTGTTACTTAAGTTTTCTTTACCCATCTTGAGATCTGTTTCTTTATCTGGTGGCGGGGGCGGGGGCGGGGGCGGGGGCGGGGCGGCCGGCCTATTAGGATAAAATCCCCTTCTCACAGCCTGGTGTGACACTATTTTAATGCAATTTAGATGCAATGTGAGTATGTGACTCTAGAGCTTACAACTAATGGCTGCTGCTCTCCACTCTGGCTGCAGAAGAAGGCTTTGGCTATAAGCCAAAAACCGTATTGTTACAGAGCAGGGTGAGGGGTAAGGGGCAGCAGGCACCAGCGGAGCAGATGGGGCGAGGGGAGAGCGGGAGACATGGCAGCAGAGGGGAAAAGGAGAGGTTTATAAGATATTTATTAATAACTTAGGTGCCACAGTGGCACACATCCGAACAAGCACACATGGACTCAATACTGGTGTACAAGACAAAATTCACTGACTCATGGGAGGAAAATCTTAGTGGGAACACTTCCTTCAGCCTCTCCCCTTGAGTTAATGCAATGCAAGTTGGGTTAATGCAATTGCAGGATAGTTGCATGGGAGGGAGAGGGTCCTGTGAGGGCCAAACTCATCCCTATTGGTAGAGGATGGTGGGAGGAGTTCTTAGAGGGTGTCTCTCAACACCCTTTACTTCTGGTCATGTGTCCATCTTGACCCCAGGAGTACTACCTCCAGGTGTGGGACTTCTTGTAGCTGGGGATGTAGCTAGCGGCCAGGGGGCGTGGCTAATGTGTCCCTAATTTTGGTTCAGAAAATATGGTCACCATAACTATATCTCACCAGGCATGATACAATAGTAAGCTCTAGAAAAAAAGGCCACTGATTATTTTAGTGTCACACTGATCAGTTTGTTCCTTTGGGTGTTCTGTAATAAATCTCTTACTCTGTTTGTTTGTTTGTTTGTTTTTGTGAGTATACACATGTATGTGTGAGCCTGTTGAAGTATACTGGGTGATATATGTAGGTTTGTCTACATTGCCTGTGCCAGCTAATTCAGGCTACCAGGCTGCTGGCCTCTTAGGGTACGTCTACACAGCAGTGTTATTTCGGAATAACGGATGGTATTCCGAAATAATGTATTGCGCATCTACACAGCAAGCCTGTTATTTCAAAATAAATGTGAAATAATGGGCTTCTTACTCCAACATCTGTAAACCTCATTGTATGAGGAATAAGGGAAGTGGAGGAAGAGTGCTCTATTTAGAAATAAGTGCTGTGTAGACATGCCCAAATTTATAATAAGCTATTTCAACTTAAGCTATGCAATTAGTGTAGCTCAAGTTGCATAGCTTATTTTGAGCTTAGCCCTGTTGTGTAGATGTGCCCTTAGTGTAGACTTGGGGGCTTGGTCCAGGCTTTAGGACTCCATGAGAGAAGGGAGGGTGCCAGAAGTCAACATGGCAATGAAACTTCTCTGAGTCAATTGGCATGGGCCAGTCATTGGGGTTTTTTAATGCTTGTGAAGTGATGTGAGCTGTAGAGTAAAATTTTGTTCATATCTGCATGATGCTTCTTAGTTTGTTTTCTCATAAAAGTGTGTGATTCCTACTGATATGAGTATATAGATAAGAAACAATAATTTATGCCTTTAATCTTCTAGAATTTAATTTAGAGGGATAGTTCTTTCAATGTAATGTCACTAGTGAATCAGTATTTTAAAAGATCAAATAGATAAGTCATTTGGGAAGACAAAATTAGTCAACATTAAAAATCTTACATAATCAAAGAATTTGGTATTTCAGATTCCCCTTGGCATTTAGATAGCATAAAGAAACAATTATCCTGTGACAACATTTTATCCTAATGACAGCTTTTAATGTTGTACCTTAGAATATACTATAAAGGAGAAAATAACTGTATATTCAATTTCCTACACCCTGTAAATAGTATAAAATGTGCTTTCTTGCTTCTAGTTGCATATTGACAAATTTTGGCCAGTGTTCACAGCTTACGGATTAAATGCCCGGAAATTTAGGATGTTGTGATGAAATATCTGCAAATGTAAGCAATATTGGGAGGCCTGCCAAAAAGTTGTTAATATCGAAGTTAGGAGACAAGGTGACATTACAAAAGGAAAGCTTCCTCATAAGTGTGTTGTTGTATTGGTTGGTACAGAAGATAGCTTTCTGTAGAAGTATAATGGCTTTAAAAGTGCTGATGTTAAGACTGTCTTTAAGAGACTATAATGATATTGGTATATGAAAACCTATGCTGAAATTGATGCATGTTGTAATCAGTTTTTTGTGATTTCTCTGCATACATAGGCATTTCAGTAGGACTATGGAGGAACTAGTTCATGATCTGGTCTCAGCACTGGAAGAAAGTTCAGAGCAAGCCAGAGGAGGTTTTGCTGATACCGGAGATCATTCTCGTAGCGTGTCTTGTCTTCTAAAACGCCAGGCAAGAAAAAGGCGAGGACGTAAAAGACGTTCATTTACCACCCATCATCCTTGGGAGACTAGTCACTGTTTAAGTGAAGGTTCTGATTCCAGCCTAGAAGAACCAAGCAAGGATTACAGAGAAACTACTACTAAGAAAGACCACAGTGACTCTGATGATCAGTTGTTGGTTGCTAAACGCAGGCCTTCTTCAAATTTAAATAACATTAGAGGCAAAAGGCCTTTGTGGCATGAGAATGATTTGGCTGTTGATAATTTAGGAAACAGAACCCTGCGTAGGAGAAGAAAGGTGAAACGCATGGCAGTAGACCCACCATCAGAAGTCACAAATACATTAACTTTGACCCAACAACAGGAAAACAGCAGAGATCAAGAAATGGATAATGATAACAGATCTTACCAACATCAAGAATTTGCCAAGAGTAAAGTGAAAAAAAGAAAACTAGCTACAACTAGGCAAGGACCAGAAATTTTGGATGAAGGAGTGGTTATAGAAGGTGAAGAAGCAAACCAGGCTAATAAGGACAAAATGGAGTATGAGGAACAGAAGGGTTCAGATGAGAATATGAGTGACAGGTGATTTTTTTTTTTCTTTTTCTATCAACTGAAAATAAATTGTTACAGTTCCTGTAATTGTATAGGTATTCACAAGTCTTGTAATCTCTTATTTCAAAATTAAAATGCAACCAATAGCTGTATATTTAAGCAGGTAATATTAGGGGTCTTTCCTGATCCAGTAATAATAGAACACTGCTATTTCAGACATGTAGTATAAAATAAAATAAATGCAATTTAGAGGCAATCTGATGAGTGGTAGAAATGCCGCATAGGAAATAAATACTTGAAAAAAATATACTAACTGTTTCAATATTAAGATAAAAAAATAGGAATTTAAAAAATTAATTAAATGTTAAGTTATTGTGTTTAAGCATGGTATTTTAACTAGTAAGTAGTCACACACAAGATAATTAAATAACTTCTTTTAGGCTCTGATGCTTTGATTATTATTGGTATTCATCAGAATATATCAGGGCAATATAGGGATACATGAGTTGGACAGTCTGTGTGTCATACATTCTTGGCAACCTACAGACTTTTTATACACATCACTTACAAAATGCAAAAACCAGTTTATGGTTCAACATCTGTGCTTGCCATTAGAAAAAATGGGAGAATGATGATCTTTTGGCAGTATACTTCATCAGTCTATGCCAGACAACAGGCATACCACAATGGTAATTGTTTCCAAAGTACTATTTTGATGGCACAGAAAGGTGTAAGTCATTGGTCCACCACACATAAGTGTTGTTACCTTCAGAGTCTGATGATCCTGATTATGTTTATCCAGCATATTTTATTTGAATGCAGAACTGTGAACAGGACAATGCCTATTTAAGATCTAAATAGTTGCAATCTAATGGCTAGCCAGCAACAGAGTTTGTCGTTTGTAGTTAGGAGTGTTATCTATAAGCTGCTTTGAATCTTTTGCTTGTTGGCCATAGAAATGGGAGGGTATGTCTACACTTGATTGCTCTCTCGAGGGAAGAATGCAAATGTAGACATCCGAAATTGCAAATGAAGCGGGGATTTAAATATCCTGTGCTTCATTTGCATAATCGCGGACTGCCGCTTTTCCGCAATAGCTCTATTTCGGGACATCAAACTCGGTGCCCGCGGGGTTATTTCGAGAGAAAACCCTTCCCTCGAAATAACCCTTAAACCTCATTTTTTGAGGAGTAAGGGTTATTTCGAGGGAAGGGTTTTCTCTCAAAATAACCCCGCGGGGACCGAGTTTGATGTCCCGAAATAACACTATTGCGGAAAAGCGGCAGTCAGCGATTATGCAAATGAAGCACGGGATATTTAAATCTCCGCTTCATTTGCAATTTCAGATGTCTACATTTGCATTCCTCCCTCGAGAGAGGAATCAAGTGTAGACATACCCAGAATGTTACTGTGCTGTGGAGATGGCATGCATAGGTTCTTGACTAGGGCAAGAAGAGAAGTCACTTATTCAGTAGCATAACAGTATGATAAGTGACTGATTCCAATTACTCAGTAAACAATAAGGAGGTTTCTATCGTGTTTATAGAAATTCCTTTTTATAGTCTTTCCATCTTTCTGAAAACAGTCGAGTCTTTTTGAATCACAATAGGAATCCTGAGTCACTTTGACGTTGAAAATAAACTGAACTTTGTAGTATCTTCACTAAGGATGTTAAGAAGCGGGTAACTGACTAATCGTGTAGTCAATACAATTTGTATTGACTACACGATTAATCGATAAGGGAAAGTGCTCTGTCCCAGCTTGCGCTGGGTCCAGGAGCTACCCCGCTGCGGCTCTGCAGTTTAAACACAGTAGGAGCTGAGTGCTCAAGCAGCCCGACTCCTATTACATTTAAATTGCAGAGCCACAGCAGGGTAGGTCCCAGACCCAGTGCGAGCCAGAACTAAGCTGTCCTGGCTTGTGCCAAGTCCCGGATCACTGCCCCTCTGCATTTTAAATGTAGTAAGAGCTGCCTGTCTTGTACTACATTTAAAATGCAGAGCCGCGCGGGGGTAGGTCCCAGCCCCTTTTGAGCCAGCTCCCCCAGCACAGGCTCCTGCTTCTCCCCTCTCTCCCCACCTCCCCTCCTTGCATCTGATACAGAGGCAGCAAGGGGGTGAGGGAAGCAAGTGGTCGACTCAACTACCCAATAAGCCTAGGTTTATCGGGTTGTCAACTACTCAACTAATCGCTTACATCCCTAATCTTCACACTTATATTGAACCAGAAATAGGTCTTGCTGGGGCCTTTGTGACGGGAACACTTTCAGGTTCCATCCTTTTTGTGCAGTACTGTTGTAACTTTTTTTTTGGTTAAAGTTGAACGCTTTTTTTTAAAATGTCTTGTGTCAGAGGAAGATAAAAGACCTTCGTGCAAAAATCACATAGCTGCTATTTGGGTGCAAGGACGTGAGCTGCATGGCTATGCAGCTGCCTACTTAGTCCCGCACAAGCACTCAAAGCATCTGCGCAAGGCAAGGAAGAGGACCGTCCTACCCCAACCTAGCTTCCAGCCAGGTGGCTGGTGGAGAGACAACCTGAGTCAGGTGCCTCTGCCCTGGGCAGAACAGCAAGGCCCCTGAGGAGTCCTGCTGCCACAGATGGAGTGACCCGGCCCCAGAGAAGCCTCCTGCCATGGCCCGGCTTTGGACCCCTCCCACTGTTGCCCTGCCAGGGCAATAGTGGCTTGGGATGTAAAATCCAGTTTAATTGATTAATTGATTGAACTTTATTTAACTGGTTAATTGATTAAAGGGAGGGCCTGCAGACTGAAGCACTCTCACCGGTTAATTGGAAACAGTAGGCCTCACCTGATAACTGGTTAATGCAGGGGTAGGCAAAAGGGCCTCGGCGGGCCAGATCCAGCCCACCAAACAGGTTGATCTGGCCTGCGGAGGCCCTGCAACTCCCCCGCTCCCAGACCAATTAGGGTCTGGGGTCGAGGGAATGCGAAGCTTCCTCTCGCACTGCCAGAAGCATGCAGCGCTTTGAAGCGCCATGTGCTCCTCGCAGGGCGGGAGGAGATGTCATGTGCTCCCCCACCCCCGAGTCCTGATTGGCCTGGGGGTGGGAGGAGTGCACGAAGTTTCCTCCACCCTTCCCCCCACCTGTGAGGAGCATGCAGCACTTCAAAGTGCTGTACGCTCTCACAGGGCGGGGGTAGGGCGAAGGAAGCTTTGCACAGCTCCCCCGCCCCCAGGTCCTGATTGGCCTGGGGAAAGGGGAGCGCACGAAGCCTCCTTCTACCCTGTGAGGAGCGAGTGGCACTTTGAAGTGCCACGTGCTCCTCGCAGGGTGGAGTAGGGAGGGAGGAGGCTTTGGGTGCTCCTCCCGCCCCCAGTCCAATCAGGGGGAGCTGCGTGAGGCTTCCTTCGCCCTGCCCCGGCCCTGCGAGGAATGCGCGGCACATCAAAGTGCCATGCGCTCCTCGCAGGGTAGGAGGAGGCTTGGCCTGGGGGAGGAGGAGCGTGCGAAGCCTCTTCCTGCCCTGCCAGGGGCACGTGTGCCTTGTGGGAAGGGGGGGGCAAAGGGGCTCCCCCACCCCGAGACCAATCATGGTCTATGGGTGGGGAAGCCTAGAAGCATCCTTGCCCTGCCCCTTCTGGTTTAGGCCCCAGCTCTTCCGGGGTGGCCCGGGGCCACTTGAAAAATTTTTGAAGTGACCCCCAGCCAAAAATTATTGCCGACCCATCTTTCACATCCCTAATAGTAGCCCAGAGCCAGAGCCTCCCCGTTACACATCTGCACCCCACTCTCTGACCCAGTCCCAGCAGAGCCCGCATCCCCAGCCAGAGCCCTTGTACCCCAACCCTCTGTTCCAGCCCTTCATCCCTGGCCCTACCCTAGAGCCCGCATCCCAGCCAAAGCTCTCACACTCCGGCATCCTAACTCTCTGCCCCAAGCTTGAACCCCCTCCCACCTTCACAGCCCCTTGGCCCCACCCTTCCCATATACATTTTGTTATGTGCACTAATATGAAGGTGATGTGTTGCACATCATCTCTGTATTGTTGCATGTAACAAAATTCATTCCATTCAGGGATGGAAAACATTAGGAGTGTTGGAGGCAAGATCAGGGGAAAATCTTCCAAAGAACCAAAAAGGGTAGCTTGCTGATGGCAATTACAAAAATAACTGTCCCTTACAGAGTGTACTGTTCATCTATTCTTGTGCTCCAAGGGGACACTCTCAGTTTAAAAATCATGCTTCTGTCTGGAAATTAACTTACTTAGGGCTTGTCCACTGCCACTTTACTGCACTGTAACTTTCTCACTCGGGTGTGGAAAAAATACCTCCCTCCTCCAAGCACAGCAGGTTATAGTGCTATAAAGCACCAGTGTCAACAGGTCCCAGTGCTGTTAAATACTCCCCTGGTGGAGATGGTTTACCTAGAGCAGTGGTTCTCAACTGCTGGTCCGCAGACTGGTGCCGGGCCGTGAATCGCTGGCTGTGGGGCTGCAACACACTGCCAGGCCACACCCCTATTAGGGATGTAAGCGACTAACTGACTAGTCAACTATAGAATCATAGAATAGTAGGACTGGAAGGGACCTCAAGAGGTCATCGAGTCCAGTCCCCTGCCCTCAAGGCAGGACCCAGTACTGTCTAGACCAGTGGTTCTCAACTCGTTTCAGTCCATGGACCAGGTACATAACTCCAGCTATGTAAAATTCATTTGCAACTGCAAGGAGTACAGGTGTCAGCCAGAGCTGCCTTCAGCATTCAATTTACATGTCTTAGCTAGACCTGCTAAATAGGGATGTGAACAACTGGTTGACTATCCAAAAAGCAAATGCTTATCAGATAGTCGACTAGTTGCTCCCCCATCCTCCCCTTCCCCTCCCGCCCCCCAGCTGCCTCTATCAGAAAGACCCCAAGCTCCACGCAGTGCTGCTACTTTGAAATGCCGCCTGCAGCCCGGGGCCAGGCAGCGTTTCAAAGCGGCAGCACTATGTGCAGCCCAGAGTCAGCTGAGGACTCCCCTGCTGACACTGGGCTCCATGCGGCACTGCTGCTTTGAAACACTGCAGGGAGCACGGGGCCAGCAGGGCATTGCTTGAGTCTCCCACTGGCCTCGTGTTCCCTGCAGTACTTTTGCCTTTGAAGTGTAGCAACAGTCCTTATCAACTAATCGAATAGTTGATGCAAATTACATTGACTATTTGAATAGATAATTAATTAAAATTTTACATCCCTGCCACTAAATTGAATGCCAGAAGAGCAATCTCTGGCATGACAAGTGAAGATATGCCTTAAAAGTATTTCCTTAATGCGCTTTACTCTACTTCTCTTTAAAGGAGGAGGATCACAGCTCCCTATGGATGGAACTTTTCATATGTGGTAGCAGTATCCATGTGAACACTTAATGGGCTGCAGGATAATGTGGGATAGACTTAGACCCTAGCTTGCCATGAGCTCAATAACGGTACTTTTACACAGCAGTGTTATTTCGGAATAACTGATGTTATTCTGAAATAACATAATCTGCGTCTACATTAAAAGCAGTTATTTTGACATAATGTAGAAATAATGTCAAGGTGGAGGACTTCTTATTCCAACTCCTGTAACCCTCATTTTAGAAGTAGTAAGTAAAGTCGGAGGAAGAGTGCTCTTCCTCAGACTTCCTGCTCTGTAGACCGCTCCAAAAGCCGAAATAAGCTATTTTGACTTTAGCTATGCAATTGACGTAGCTTATTTCAGCTTTAGCCCTGCTGTGTAGATGTGCCCTAAGTGTTTGTACACACAAGTCCTTATAAAATGGGAACTGTGTGTGTGTGTGTGTGTGTGTGTGTGTGTGTGTGTGTGTGTGTTGGGGAAGAAGGGTAGATTCAAAGATATGTGATGTGAAGTTTCAGGACATTTAAAATCGTGGAAAAATACAGAACTATCTGGTGAAATTGAAGTAGGCAGGGCACACTGCAAAAAGAAGGCACTAGCATTTGCTTAGCTTTATGGTATTTGAAGATTCAAGCTCTGCTTGATCACTTTTGAAGCTCATAAGATTTGCCATTTTTGTATTTAGGATAATTTTAAGTGCTTAAGACTCTTCTTGTACTGTATTGAGATAAAATACATGTGTAAGTGCTGCTTATATAGTAAAACATTACTGTATACCAGGGCTACTCAACTTTGGAAGCCCTGGGGGCCACAATGATACTCACAGCACATGCTGAGGGCCTCAGTTTAAGTTTGGTTGCATATAAGTGCAAATACATCTGCAAATCGCTTCTTTCACACTGACAGGCATGAATAAAAAGCACTTCCTACAATTCCCGGGCACTCCTAGCACCTCCTCCCTGGGGGCTAGAAACGCCAACACCCTGTACCTGTCTGTTCCAGCCACCCCGTCCGCTTGCAGATGCCTCACCATTGTAGAGCGTGTTCCCAGTGGAGGCCATGTTAAAAGGATCCCACCTGTGGACCACGAATGGGCCATGCACCCTTGGGCTGCATGTTGAGTAGCCCTGCTGTATATCATAGAAGATACAGCAGTTTTAGAGCACTTTTTTTTATATAACTGTGTTATAAGAAATATGGCAGCTGCACATATAAGCAAGTCACTGCTGCTTGGCTATCTACATCAGGCCCAATTTCAAGCCCTGTTTGAGCTATTTCAGAAGGAAGATATAAAAACAATTAACCATGCAATTAGTTCTAGAAGCTAAAATCAGATATGGCCCCAAACTTAACTAATTCTGGTTTCAATTTCTGAGACACAAATTGTGCAAAAAACCTATAAATAACATCATTTTTTTTAACAAGCAGATTCACCAAAAAGCTGTTAATACAGAGTTAGGAGTAAGGTTTAGAGCTACCTTTTAAGAATAGGTGTGGGGAATGAAATAAAAAATGAAATATTTTTAAATATTCTTTTGTCAAGATTGAAGAGATTTTGCTTCATGTGGAAGGCAAGCTATATAATATAGGAAAAATACTTGAGGTGTTTAATTTTCCTTAACGTAACATTTGTAAATCATACTACATTAAAAATTAATTTGAAATGCACACTTTTTTTTTCTTGAATTCATGTCTTTACATGAACTGACACTTTTTAAAAATAATCCATATGTCCTAATAAGAAAAATATAAGATACATAATATTGTGGAATACCAAAGAACATAAAAGCATTTCTCCACTTAATTCCTCTCTCCTAACCTGCTGGATGTAAACCCAGTGTCATGGCCTATGCTATAGTTTAAGCACAGCAGGTTGGTTTAATATTTACATACACAGTTTTAATTTACAATAACGTGAGATGCAACCAAGCAAGAAGAAAACCCTTCTGACCTCATCTATGGTTTCTAGTTTTATATGTAGAAGTACATGTGTATATGCTGTGCACCCATCCTTTAGACCCATGGTATCCAACCAGTTCTGAAGCAGAAGCCACTATAGTGGCTACCTCTGAAGTGAACTAGCCGCACTCAACTGGCCAAATAGCCACATTGTTCAAGCCAGCTAGCCACATTCAACCGCCCAAATAGCCACGTGTGGCTAGTAGCTAGCATGTTGGACACCACGGCTTTAGACAGACGAAAAGTAAATTATAACATGCATTTTATTATATTGATTAGGTTCATTTTTCACATGGTAACCTTTACTTTGATTTAATGGATTGTCGAAAGGCCATACGGGGTCTGACCAAAGGTCTGTCTTGCCCAGTATCCTGTCTTCGGACAGTGACCAATGCCAGATGCCCCGGAGGGACCGAACAGAACAGGTAATCATCAAGTGATCCATCTTCTGTCGCCCATTCCCAGCGCAAACAAATAAAGGCTAGGGACACATCTCTGCCCATCCTTGTTAATGGCTGCTGATTGACCTAAATTGTCATTATTGCAAACTTTTATTTCTTAAGCTTCAGGGGTAGCTTACTTAGTTTGTACAGAAAAAACAACAGATGGTCTGGTAGCACTTGATAGACTAACAAAACATGTAGATAGTACCTACATGTTTTGTTAATCTACATGTTTTGTTAGTCTATCAAGTGCTACCAGACCATTTGTTGGTTTTTTTTATTTCTTACTAAGTAATATAGTTTTAGTGAATACTTAAGTGATATATTGTACAGAATATTTGCAGATGTTAAAAAGAAAGTACTTCCTTCTCCAGATTCTTGTATGTCATGTGTTGGAAGAAAGGCTTAGACTGCTTTTGCTCTGAGATTTTTTTTCCCCATTTTATTGAGAAGTGGTGTTCTGGGATCAAGTTGAATTGGATAGCATAAGAAAGGAGCAGCGAGCATTTGGTGGAAGCAGGTGATAAAATGCATCAATTGTGTCAGCTTTTTGCTTCAGTTATGTCTGGCTCGCTGTTAGATTCCTGTAATTTTATGTATGTCCATTAATTCTTTTACGTAGGGACTGTAATTTTATGTGACAAATGATATGTTCCATAGTTAATGGAACTAAGATATTTGCAGTTTGATTAAAAACAGTCTTATTTTCTTTCAGATATTTGTCAGGCTTAAGTTACATCTGGTAAAATTTTAGAGAGGAGGCTTTTTTCACTGAGATATTAATTGTTCTTTTTATCAGTTTCTTTCTCTTCTTTATTACAGTGAATCCAGCAGCCTGAGCAGCAGTGATGCTGGTTTGTTTACCAATGATGAGGGAAGACAAGGTACTGAAACATCATTAATTTTTTTTTCCAAACTGCATCAGTTTAAATTCTGTAATCATTACAAGTTATTTCATAGGTTGGTGAAATTGCTTTAACAGATTGACTGGCGAGTCTTCTCTTTTAGCTTCTTTAAATGTTCTGCAAACGTGTCTTGTCTCAGTGACCTGAAGTAATTAAATTACTTCATTATCTGAAAATCCTAGTATGTAAAGCTTATATTAGGGAAGATTGTGTTTTTGAGACTGGTATTGAGTACATATTGTGTATCTCTATCTGAGAAGTTCATAAAACACTAGTAGCACTTCCCACGTTTATCTAGAATGTCTTTTTTTTAAAATGGCTGGATTTATAGATGATTTCCCTCAGTGATAACGATTTTCTGAACAAAGACAAAATGTCTCTTATTCATCCAAAATAAGACTGAATAGCCCCCAATATTATTTAGGGAGTTTTCTCATCACTGAGGGGTTTTTAAATATCTAAAACTTCTCACGTTTCCTTTGGATAGTTTGAACTCACTAAAAATCCATGTTGATATACAGTATACCAGAAAACAAATTATTATATTTATGAATCAAAGGTTCTGGTGATGAAGTATATTAAACCATCTTTTCAAGTAACGTGTAAACTATTATTTTAAATTTAGTATAGCTTAATCCCCCTTTTTAGTTATTTCTTTTTTAAATTATCAGATTTATTTAAAGAGTAGATTATTTTCCTCAGGAGTAAAGGGGGGGGCATCAGGTAGAACAACAAAATATTACAGATTTTGACAATGTTAGTTTGGTTATAGAGAAAGCTATCCATATACTGTTTCCCAAAAGTTCTCAATAATTGGTTTTTCATCAGTTCATGTCAGTTGCTCCATCCTTCCATGCTAATTTTACTAATAGTGGATTTCTTGAAATCCAAATTCCACTCACCTTGTTTGTATGAGTAGGGCAAGCAGTATTTGGACCATAATCGTATATTTTTACTTCAGTTGATACAGGACTCTTTGAAGATTTTAGGGGACCCTTGAAATAACAGTTGACTCAGTTTTTCAGATTTCAGAGCAGAAGGTGGTGTTTTGTTCTGTTTGTTGTTTTTGTGAGACATTCCAGAAGATAGAATGTTTCACTGTGTCATGGCATTCCCATCAGCATTTTGTGGTGGTTTTTTTTCTATTCTGTTTTGTGAGACGTAATGTGCAAGGTTATCTAATAATCGTTTCCATCATTGTTTTCTTCTTGAGGAGGACATGAACTTTTTCACAATAGTTTATTTTAGAGCCTTCAAATTCTTTGCGGTAATTGCCAGTTTAATTTCCGTTGAAAAGCTATTTCTCTGTGAAGTTATAATTAATTCCTATTTGTTTCTTGACCAAGAAGATCTGTTTATCTTGTAATTTTCTTGTATAATGAGCAGGTAGGTGTCTAGTGTTAATCATATTATTATGGTTTTGTGAAAGTTTTAACTAACATTTAAACAATTGGTTTTCTAACATTTTTTTGGTGCAGTTGTTTGATTTGTTTTTTAAAGCACCTGTATTTCCCTATATATAATAATCTGGGATATGAATGGATATTACTTCTGAAATATCCATTATTTGTACTTCGGGTAATTCCAGCGTTGAAAACAGATGACAATGATCAGTTCATATAATTTATTTTCTTCGGGGAAGAGGAGTTATTAGTCAATAAGTAGCTATATTTTCAGTGGTATCACTTTTTTCAGTCCATAGGCATTCAGTTTTATCATCTTTGATCCTTTTCAACAATGGCTTTGAGTTACAGAGGATTATATTTATAAATATTAATTTGGCAAGTTTGACCTATAATTTGAACTGTATTTTTTTCTTCCTATTTTGTATTGGATCTTGATGTTTTTATTTTTATTTATTTTTTTTTTTTTTTTAGGGCTTCTAGGGGAATGTTTTTTGGTTCCAAAAATAGCATTCTTAGAAGATAGTGAGATTGTTTCTCTGTGTAGAAAAGATAATGTCACAACAGATTATCATCAATTTTAATCTCTTAATTTTTGGACTATTTACTTCACAAGCTTTATCTATAGTCTATTGAAGTCAACGGAGGTCTTCTAATTTACTTCAGGGGGCTTTGAATCAGGTTAACTGTCTTTTAGATCTAGAGAATGATCTTGTTTCCATTAAAACTCTTAATGGGAAGCAATATCTGGTGATACATGTCTTTTAGTTTCTGTTAAATTTGCTTTATTATCAATATTTCTGTCACTTAGCATTACAGCTACTGTATTTTCTTTCACTTACTTTTTTACTAAAAGACAGTCCCAAATTGATTTAAAATTAAACAATAAAATGTCACTTGCATAAAGTGGAGCTATGAAGAATATTCCCTTGTCTGTATTGTCATAACACATAGGAACCCTAACCACAAACTAGGACCTCATTAAAGCTTACTGTGTAAGTATAAAACAAGATACAAATGGGTACAGCTTGATGGGAGTATACAACTAAGCAATGAGGCAATATTGGTCAGCGTAATAGACTAGTTTCAGCACACCAGTTCTCTTAAGATTTTTACAGGCATTACAAAATGATAGTTTCTTAAGGAGGGATGTGAAAGAGGCTAATGGAGTGGTTTTGCATATGTTCACAGGCATCTGTTCCCAGGTATGAGAGGCAGCATGAGATAATGTACAAAGCTGCTTGTTTGAAAACTTAAGAATTTGGCGATGGAGTCATCATGGATTGATCAAAAGTGGAGAGTGAATAAGATGTTAGATAGGATAGGGATTTCCATCTAGTAGGATATGGCTGCCAGAGAGTCTACTGGAGCAGAAAAGAGTGCAAGCTGTGATATGGCCTTCTTTATAAAAGGATTCCCAGTTGCAACCATTAACCCAAACTTATGCTTTGAAGTGCAGATCAACCTCAAAGCACAATTGCTATTAGAAAATCTGCTTTAGAAAAGATTGAAATAAAATTAATTTTACTTTTAAATGGCTAACAGGATAGTGATAAAAGTTTTTGTTTTGGTGACATTCAATAGTCTAACAGTGTCCAAACCCCTTTTTTTAAGATGACATTGATCTGGTCAGCACTAATTATACTTGCATACCAACTCTTTCTTAACACCTCCCTCCAACCCTTCCTTCTTCCTCCTACATTAGAAGAACATAAAAGCTCCAAATTAAGTGCTAAGAAGCTAGGAAATGCCAGAATAAGGATTGCCTGTGCAGGCTTAATTCAGTCCACCATGTGTATATGTTATGAAATGCACAATCTGTCTCTTAAAAAATCATCCACAATGTCATCTTATCTTTAGAGCCCTGCATAGCCGCAGATGCTGATATCCACAGACCATTTTTTTTGCAAATAGTAGAGCAAATGCAGATACCTGCACAAGGCTCTGCCTCTGTCTGGCCTCCGGGCTGAGGGAGGGGCACTGGGTAGACCCTCCGCTGCTAGCAGGGGAGGGGCACAACAGGTTCCTCTAGTTCATGCCAAACACCTGCCTGACAAGCCCCCACCTGATGAACACTGACTTGCAGGAGCTCCAGCCCTGGGTCCAGCTCAGGGAAATACACCACCCATCCCACACTGCTGTTGTGATGCTGCCAGCTAGGGCAGCTGGGAGCATGCGTGGGGGAGGTGACTGATTTCCAGGAGAGGAGGAGGGCACTGACTTCCAGCAAAGCAGCGTATTGCCCTGCTCCAAGCAGAGAGAGCCTGACTCTGTGGGCTGGAACTGCAGGGGCAGCACCCTGGGCATGGGCCAGTTCCTGGGCAGTAGGATCCACCCTCTGCTGCTGGGATTGGAGCGGGCAGGGCCTGACACTGTACCCTTTCATCTCACTGTGATGAGACAGAAACTCAGGAGCTCCTGGAAACAGCAGCATGAGAGTCAACATCCATTCCCTTTCCTGCATCTCCTCTGGAGTCCCTCTCCTTGTCCCCATGCTGCCTCTGACCCTCAGTCGCCCAGTCTGTGCGCTCATGATACTGCTCTCCCCCTTGCCCCCTTCTCATCTGTGCTTCCTCTTTCCTCCATTTCAGATGACTTGCTGCTGCTTTGCAGATGTGGATGAAGGTAAAATCCGGCTAGCAGGTGGTAGATCAGCTCTGAAGGGTTGTGCCTGGAGATTGCAGATACACATTTTTGTATTTGCGCAGGGCTCTATTTATCTTGCTCACAGATGGCTGGATCCTTTCATCTGACACTGCCTCTGAAACAGCACTCTCAATTGAGTCTTTTGTTTCGCACTCACTCCCTGCCCTGGATCATGTGGTGGCTGGTAGGCCTCTCCTTTTCTGTTCCTGCTGCTTCCAACTTCTCCTTTCTTTCCCTTCTTTCTCAGCTTTTGAACAGCTTTGCATCTGACTCTTCTTTCCCCCTCTTTCTTGTTATTTGCTGACATCAGTGTTGATGACTTCTCATCTGCTCTCAGATTTCTCCTCCCTGCCCTCTATGCCTTTGCTGTTGTTGCTATAGTTCACTTTCTCCATACTTCATTCTCCTCCACCTTTGGCTTTTGTGTCCCTCTCTTCCATCACAGTGTCTCATTTGCCAACCCCTAGCCCTGGCTCACCACCAACATCTGCTTCATCCACTCCTATTCTTGCAATGCAGTGTTACTGACAGAAATCCTGTGACCCTGGTGACTTCCCCCACTAAAGATTCATTCTGCCATTTTCTTTGCTAAACAACTCTACTTCTCCAATTTAGTTGATCTCCATGCCTCTAATCCCAGCTGCCTTTTTATCCTCTTAGATTTGTTCCTCAAACTCTCCTCTGCTCCTCTCTCCATTTCTCACTCCACACAGGATTGCACTGATTTCTTCCAAGAGAAAGCTGAGAAAATATTAAATGAACTTTCCTTGCCATCCTACAGCTCTCACTTCCATGTGCTGTCACAGACTGAGAAGTTTAATTGCTTTCCTCCTTTAATGTCTCTGCCTTCCACAGTGACCTCATCTTATCCCATAATCTCACTCATGCACACATTCTTGCCTAGCCTTACTTTTTTTCCTAGCCTTTCACTCTTCTCTTGCTCTCTCCTCACAATACAAACGTACTTGAGGCCTGATCTACACTGGGAGTTTAAATCGAACTTAGCAGCATTAGGTCGATTTTTTTTTTTTTCTAAACAATGAGTCCACACCACCAAGACTGTTCTGTCAACTTTACGGGGCCATTAAAGTCAATGTCAGTAGTTCGGCTTTCAAGAGGAGGAACCCTAAATTTGACCTTTCATGGTCAATTTTACAGTTGCAGCACTGTGAAAGTCGACATTTTTGGACTCTGGGAGGTGTCCCACAGTGCCCTGCTGTGATTGCTCTGGTCAGGACTTTCAACTCTACTGCTCTCCAGGCAAACAGGGGAAGACCTGGGAAAATTTGATTTTTCATTTCCTGTGTGGCCAACATGGAGAGCAGACCTCAGAGCAGGCAGTACACTGGAGCAGCACACCTGACCATGAGTTCCTAGGGTCTCAGACGAGCATCACTGCTGTGTGTGAAGAAAGGAATCTGTTCTTGCAGATCGGCAAAAGAAATGCAGATATCTCTGCCAAGATCGCAAAGGGCATGGAAGTGAATGTATATGCCAGAGACACCAGCAGCACCAAGTGAAAATAAAGGAGCTGAGGGAGTCTTACCAAAAGACAAAGGAGGCAAACGGATGGTCTAGATCATTGGCACAAACATGGGGCTTCTGTGAGCAGCTGTATGTGATCCTTGGGGGGGGGGGGGGGGACCTGGCTAACTTTCCTAGCTAGTCTGTGTATTCCTACCAAGACACTCCTCGGGCAACTTCAGGCAGCTTTGTGGAGTACAGCATGGATGAGGAAGAGCTAGAGGAGGAGAATGGTCAACACGTGAATGGGGCAACCGATGTCACCAAGCGCCAATAACGTTCTATAACTTAAGAGACAGTCCCCTCCTCCCAGGATGTCTCCCAGTCGAGCACTGATCATGGGGAGGGCACTTCTGGTGAGTTCACATTTTTTAGCATGCTAAAAGTGGGTTAAGGCAATGGGATGTGATCTGGGGCAGCCACTGTGCCCACACGGTGGGGAGTCCCCAGAACAGCTCGTTAACATGACTGGAGACTGAACCTGCACATGTCCATAAAGCTCTCATAGAAGAACTCTTTAATTCCTCTTGCAAGGTTTCTGGCGAGGTCTGTCTTATTCTGTCCTCCGTGGTAGGACACCTCTCTACGCCAAGTCAGTAATAAATGGTCTGGCATCATTGCAGCTCAAGGTCCAGGTTTCTGGCCACGTTGTCAGCATCTGCTCCATATCACTCTGTGTGATTTGGAGAAGACTGATATCTTGCAACGGCAACCTGAATGAAACGGGAAGCTATTAGCCGCTGCCTCTGCAGTAAACTCCATTTGCTCATCCCCAGTGAAGCTCCTGCGAGAGGGGAAAGTTTCATTCTCCCGTTAAGGAGGCACGTGTGTGTGTGTTGGGGGAAGGGGAGAAGCACACAGGCACTGCATGAGCCCCTGCCCTGCCGCCATACCCGGACCCCTTTCCTCACCCAGGCTTGTGACCTGGCCTGTCCCTTACTATGCCTGCCCCCAAACTAAGTCCAGCTGCTCCCCTAAAAACTCTTAGGTGTCCTGCTACATAGTGACTGCTTAAAAGCATAACTCTGGCCTTGTACATAACACCTATTGTCTTTAGATAGATCTACCTTCCTTTTTATTCTAACAGATTAGGTTTTATGCTCCACTATGTGTCTCCTGAAAAGTCTGCCCTTCACTTTTCATTACAACAGAAACCTCATTGAACCTGCTGCACACTCCCCTGGCTCTCTGAGCTATCTGTCTGGCACAAATCCGCAGGCGAAAACAGACTAGGGATGACGTCTTCAGGGAGTAAATGCAATCCACCCACTTGGTCAGGGAGCACTTAAGTGAGTAGAGGAATATGCTGCTGGAGGAGATGTGCCACTGGAACAAGGAATAGGCTGGGGTCTCCAATGCTCACTATTGGCATTTCAATGCCTATGATGTTCATTTTCTGGTCTTGGAAGAAATTTCCAGCTTGCAGCTTTCTGAAGAGGCAGGAGTGCCTAAAGATGCGCACATCATGCTACTTTCCCGACCATCCCAGGTTGATGTCAGTGAAACCTCCCTTGTGATCCAACAGCACTTGCAGCACTACTGAAAAGTATCCCTTGCAGTTGATATACTCTTTGGCAAGGTGCTTAGTGGCCAGGATGGGGATGTGCATTCCATCTATCGCCCCACCACAGTTCGGAAACCCGTCGCAGCAGAGCTCTCCACTATATTCTCCATCTTTCCCAGAGTCACTATACTTGATAACAGGCGGGTATTGATTGCCTGGGCTGCTTGGACCACAACACTGTAGATTTTCCCCACTCCAAATTGATTCCCAGCTGACCAGTAACTGCATGCCAGACAGTCAGTCAGAAGGCAATTGCCTCGCGCTTCTCCACGGTCAGAGTGGGTCTCATTCTGGTGTTCTTGTGCTTCAGAGCTGGGAAAAGCAATTTGCAAACTTCCATGAAAGTAACCTTATGGGTACAGAAGTTTTGCAGCCACTGCTGCTCATTTCATACCTGCATCTAATCAGTCTGCGTGTCTGATGGCACCAGAACTGGAGTTCCACTGTGTCCAGAGGATCAAATGCCAGTGGCATTTACCAATCTCTCAACTCAAGTGCTTTGCAAAAGAATATGTTCTCATTTCCTGAGATTTGTCCTTGCTCCAGCAGACCCTGGATATGCTCTGGATATATTCCAGCATTAGGTGCATCATGCTTAATATCCCAATGCTTTGATGCTCAATGGGATCCATGATAGATTCCATGCTTATGCTACTATGGTGTCTCTGTGGATAACCAGAAGTCAAAACGTGTGCAAAAAGACTATTTACCATTGCTCTCGAGCGGGGGGGAGGGAGGAGATGAGTGCATTATGAGATGTTGACATGTACCCAGAACTACCCGCTGCACAGTTTTGGTCCCAGCAGTGGGATAACTATCCACAGTGCATCACTCTCAAAGTCAATCCTACTGTGGATGTGCTGTTTTGAAGTACGTTGAATTCTTATGCACAGTGAGGATATGAACCTTCGACTTTATAAAATTGGGTGCTAAAAAATCAACCTTAATAAATTTGACCTTATTTTGGTATAAGCATGGTCTTAGTCTTCCCCAATAAGTCCCCACCTGGCCTCTCTATCTACTATCCTGTATTCCTTCTATCTTTCATCTCTGAGCTCTTTGAACATGCTGTCTGGAGTTTTTCTCTCTTCTAATTCCATCCTAGAGTTTCTCTAATACATCTTCCACTCTTTGGATTGTGTTACAATCAGAATGAGATTATCTGAGAAATCCTACATTTCTTGATAGACATTAAGTATGCATAAAATCCCTGTTTCTAGCTTTCCCCCCATCCTCTCCATTCTACAGGTGGCATTTTCCTTCTTTAATTTGCTCTTACCCTTTTCTGGAACCCTTTTCAGTTTTGGTGGTGTTAGTGACCAGAGAAGATTTCAAGGCTATTTAATCCATAAGGGATCAGTGAGATGTTTTTTTTATTTTTATTAATATTCTGGTAATGCAGGACTCATCCAGCCAGAACCAGCGCTTTCAGCCAGTAGTGCTATGGTTGGCATAGTATTGGCAAATTGCCTTACATTTGAATTATTACAGTAATCCATAATGGTACAAAAATGAATCTGTTTTTCCACTTTTCCTAGGCCTCCTTGGATTTTCATTACCGTGAATTCTTTGTTGTCAGAATGACAGTGAAATTTAGCACAAACAAGGTGGAAGTAACAAATTGCTGATCATGTTACATGATTTTCTCATATTCAAAAATTAAAATGCACTTAGGTACTTCACAAAATACATCTGATATGTAGGTTATTCTATGGTTGATGTAAATCTGACTTATCTAATTAAATACATAAATTTAAATATTTTTCTTAAATATTTTTAGTCCATACATGTTAAATGCATATTAAACATTCATGTAATGTGTGCTTCGTGGAGTCATGCACATTTAAAAATGTGAAACACAGTACAGTTTTATTCGTGGAAATAGTTATGAAGAAATTTGAGTAATTTAAAGATGTACTGCTATGCTATCAGTCTAGGTAGCATACTTTTAAAACACTTGGGTTTAAGGGGGATGGTTAGTGAAATCTAGGGATGTGAAGGACTAGTCGATTATCTGATACACAAATGCGTATCGGATAGTCAACGGGATAGTCAACTAGTTGCTTTCGCCCTCCCTTTCCCTCCCCCCCCCCCCGCTGCCTCTATCAGATAGGGCGCCTCCACTCTGAAGTGCACTAAAAAGGCAGAAGCACCTTAATAAATCAACCTTAATAAATTAGACCTTGTCTCGGTATAAACATGGCCTTAGTCTCTCCCATTTTATTAGCCTCCCCCAAGTCTATCAGCGGGGGGGGGGGAGAAAAGAGGGGTATTAGAAAGTGACAGTGCCACATGGAGCCTGGGGTCAGCTGCTCTGTGTAGCGCTGCTGCTTTGAATGCCAGAGAGAGCCCGGGATCAGCTGGGGACTCCCCAGCTGACCCTGGGCTCCATGCAGCACTGCCGCTTTGAAACACTGCGGCGGCATTTCAAAGAAGCCGCGCTGCACAGATCCTGGGGTCAGCAGGAGAGTCCCCAGGTGACCCCAGGCTTCGGCGCTTCTGCCTTGTTAGTGTAGCAACAGCCCTAGGATGGAGGCAGCCCTATGGACTAATTGAATAGTTGATGCAAAAATGCATTGACTACTTGATTTGTCAGTTACCCAAAACTTAACATCCTTAGTGAAATCTTAAGAGGATACTGTTGAGGGTAACAGGTTTCCTACTGGAGGCAAGTAAAAGAGGGGAATTAGCAGCTCAGGACCTCAAGGAAGGCATATTGATCTCAAACTTTTATTTAAAATACAGTGCTCTGTACTTTTTTTTTAAACTTCTACATGTTGCTATGAAACAGAGTTGTGCTTCTCTACTCCCCCTCTTCCCCCCCCCCCCCCCGTTTAGCAATTTACCTTGAATTAAATGTTTGTGTGTGGAAGGGTTATTTTTATATAAGGTTAGTTAAGAGCAGCCATCAATCAATGTTATTTAATGGTGAATTTTTCTTGAGGGTTTTTTTTTTTTTTGCCATTGTCTCCGTAATACATACTGAAAACTTCCATAAAATATTTTTCTTAAGAATGACCAACTTCATAAAGCAATACAGTTAATTTCTCAGTATATTTCATGGTACTGTCACTTCTAATTTAAAATCAACTTTTTCAAAAGTTATTTCTTAATGAACTTAATCAGATTAGTTTTATTTAGTCACATCTGTTCATGATTGTTCCCCATTTTACATGCCATACAAATCATGAAATTAAGCTAATTATATACCATTATCAGCTGCAAAGAACTGGCTACACCATTTCATACCTTTTAATTCCCAGCAGGAGATTAAGGCTTGTTTTTTGTTAATGGGAAAAGTGCAGTAACTTAAATGGATTTCCCTGCAGTTATTGCCAAAGGATTAACCAGTTTATTATTGGTTTTTGCAGTTCTAAATTGGTTCTAAAACATTACATTTTATGTATTCTTTATTGATGGCGGTACTTGTCATGCTATTAATGCAGAGTTGCTACCTACAACTATAAAGCAAAAGACATTGTGATTGCAAGTGTGGTTTCTGCAGATAATAAACCTGTATTGTGGGGGTGGGGTGGTTTATTATATTTACACAGGTGACGATGAGCAGAGTGACTGGTTTCATGAAAATGAATCTGGTGGTGCATGTGGAATCACTGGAGTCGGTCACTGGTGGGAACAGGAGGACTCAACGGAATTGGAGAAAGAATTGCCGGATCCAGTCTTTGAAAGTATCTTAACTGGTGCTTTCCCTCTTATGTCCCATTCAGGGAGGAGAGGTCAGTAACACTTAAAGGTGGAATAATAGCATGGGTTCAATGGAAAGATGTCTGTGGCCTTCATCTGGTATATGAAGTATGTGGGAATTGGTCTTGAGCTTGAGAGTTCTTACATTTTTTAAGAGCAGTGCTAAGAATGGAAATGAGCGATAAAATTGCCAAATGATTACAAAGTTTAGGAGTGCAAAATTTATCCTTTTTTTCTTAGGCCCCTGTCTTGCAAAGCTGTACTCCCACCACAGGTCCCATTGTTTGCAGTGACTTCAGTGGGTTTTTTGGAGCAGCTACACTACAGTTGGGTGCAAACTATAGTTTGCAGACTGTACCTGATCTAGCTAGGTTGCTAAATAAAGCAGCGAGGGGCTTACCTCAGTCTGGGTTCCATGTGAGTGCCACAAAGCCACCTGACTCTGACTATCTCTTTTCCCTTTCTCTCCCCCCGCCCCTCCCTGTTTTTAGCAAGTTAATTAAAATAAAGGTAGCACAGGTATCTCTACACAAACTGCAACTCTGCACCCTTTGATGCAGTGCATACATATCCTCTGTGTGAGTCAGAGTTTGCAGAATCAGACCCAAAATTTGTAATTCAGTAGCTTTCATAAAACAATTCAATAGTTTTAGAAATAAAACAAAATGGTTCAGGTATTAAAACTAACAACAAATTAAAATATTCCTTGATCAAAGAAAATGTTTTGTGTTCCTTTTGATTCCCATCTCCTACTGTAACTTTAGGAATGTGATTGTCTGTAGTATAAAATACCTTTTTTTTTTTTTTTTTTTAACTGAGCTCTGATGCTTACTTGTAGGTTTCCAGAGTAGATTTAGTCATCTTCATGGAATGCCAGCAAGAAACATCAAAAAGGTTTCAGGAAACCCAGCTGCATTGGTAGGCATGCTTATTGTTGTTGTTATTAATTAAAAACCAGTTTGAACTGTTTGTCATTACTATAACAAAACAAAATCCACAAAAACAAATTCATATTTCTCTGTAATTGATATCCTAATGTTTGTATATAGTTGAAATGATTCATTCTTTTACATTGTGCAAACTGGAATGGTAAGACTACTATAAACTAGGTTTTCTAACACTTTTGTTTGTTTTTAATTCTTCTCCTTCCTATGCTATAATGTAATGCAGTGGCCCAAACAAACTGTTAATTAGAAGATTGTTCCTTAATGCTTTATATTAACTGTAGGGGAAAAAGTCAAAGAAAAATATGCTTTCAGTATGTAGCAGGTGTATATGAAGAAAGGGATATTTATCTAAAGCATGTCACGTTACAGAGAGAAATTATGAATTTTTTTCTTGTCTTCGTAAAGGAGCATCAAATCTGTTAAGTTACTCAAATGCTCCTGATACTAAGAGTGTCTGTCACTATAGGATTAATGTATTTTCTCTTAAGATCTCTCATTTTTCATCCTTAACTTTCTATCTTTCTTTTTTAAGGCCACATGTTAAAATGTGGTTAGTGATCTAGTACTTGTATATGCATATTACAGAATCCCCAGCACTTCTAAGCACTAATGTTGTTAAACATCCTCTCAGTTTTAGGAACAGCAACAAAGGTCATTTACCACTGCTTCTCTTGCTCCCTGTTTTTGTTTTGTTTTGTTTGTTTTTCAAACTGTATGGGTTTGAAATCTCTTTTTGGACTGGGAGAGAGAGAAGGAGGGACAGCTTTTAAAATTATGTTTTTAAAAATAACTCCAAAATGAGCTGAAATTCTTTCTTATCAGAATGGGAGTTGAGAGGTGAAGGAGAGGAAGAAAGCTTATTTCAATATTATAAGTCAAGGGTTCACACTGGTAGTAACCATTTCCTAGAATGAGAAATTCCAAGGCCTTCAGTCTCAATGTTCTAGCGTCTTTATACGAGAATACTGTTAATTTGTTGAATTTGAATAATGTGATGATGGAAACCTCAAAAGGTATTACCTATGCAGAGCACAGAAAAGCAGAACAGGTACTAGAAATTTAAACCTTTTGGAAAAGGAGAAATATTGTAATTGAAATCTTTGTCCAATAACTACCATTCAGAGCTCAATATGACACTTTAAAACCTTGACCTATGAACTCAACCTTTAGTGATCATGAATTAGATGAATGCTATCTAGTTCTTGGTTTCAGATCTACCTATTTTTATTTTTGGTTCACTGCTTACTTGAGCATATCTGGGATTTGTAGCCCATTTTTCTAGTCTTATTGCAGTCTTGCTCTGGTATTTTATAGGCGCTATTACAGCTGATAGGGTAGCTTCATGGTATTGATGATACATAGCTTAACCATCCTAAAAACTGCCTTTCCCCTCTAAATAGTAAAAAGGTGATTACATTTCAGTTGATGGAAATATATCATTATGTATACACATATGCAGTATGTTGCTTTCTGGTACAAGTTCTGGATTGTCATAAGCATCTATCTGCTTTTCAAGAAAACCTCATGCATATTAATAATAAAGTAGTTTTCTGTAGAACACATGTATACTATTCATTAAAGGAAGATAACTGAATTATCTGTAGATAGAACATTATGTAACAACTTTATTAACTATGTGATACCAGAGACAAGTTTCCCAGAGCCACACTTTCAAAGGAGGGTAAAAAAACCATGCAAAGCCCTACATTAGAAAGAAAAAAAAAAAACCTATCTATCTACATTTTTCTGTTGGTTGGTTAGCATGAACAGTTTCCTGATCTGTACGCATCCTGAGTCTTCAGTTATTTTTGCAGCTATACTCATCACATCCAACTTGGAAATTTTGGTTCTTCATGTCAGATTACACAAGCTTGTTTGTTATCAATGAGTGATTTTCAAAGACAATCTTTTAAATACAGCAGTCCAGTGACAATAAGAAAAAAAATCATTTAATACCTGTGACATCTGATAACACTGAACAAGAAGTAATTACTGATGTTAGATTGTCACACTGAAGAACTAGAATGCTCAGGATATTAATCTTTCAAAAGGCAAAGAAGAATACGGCTGACTCAACCCATTGAACAGAATTGTGATGGTGAACTAATTCTTGCATTTTTAAGGGAGATGAGTCTGTGATGTTTGCTCAAGAGCAGTGATACAGACTTTGAAAAGAAGACAAGGAAAAAATGGACATTCCACAGTGAGGTATGCCAGTGTACACTTCATAGCAGTGGTTCCCAACCTTTTCAAGGATACAGACCCCTTTTCAATCTATTAACATTTTACAGAACCCCCTCCTCCCCCAAACAATACAGCTGTGCCTGCAGCCTACACATCCCTCAGCCCACTCTGCTTCCCGAGAGGCGTCCCTCAGCCCACTGGGGAAGCAGTGCAAGCTGAACATACTGGCTGCCGGCACAGAACCTCTCAGCTGAGCTGCTTCCTGAGCCGCGGGAAGTAATGCCGATTGAAGGACATGCTGGCTGAGAGAGGCTACACATGGGCCCCCTACAGTACCGTGGTCCGTGGACCATAGGTTGGGAACCACTGCTTTATAGGGATTCTATTTAGTCAGAGACATACATCTTGAGCTCCTCAGTTACAGCCCTGCATTTAGTTGAGGGCAGATAAACCCTTGTATCGTTACAGAGCCCAAGATAGTGGGGCTTGTGCAGAGGTGCACAAGTCTACCTGAAGAAATACAGTGGCAGAATCAAGATCACGGTAATTAAAGAAATCCTGAAAATATATCTGAGCTGCTGTGGAAGGGCAATGGTTTTAGTTATGGTAATAATTTGTTACGTGATCTTTCACTATTAAGGAAACAAAAATCATCTTGAGTATAAGATCATCAGCTGTGTAATGTCATATATGCCTATTGTGTGTTCTGGTTTTTTTTTGGGGGGGGGACACCTTTTTGTTTGATAAAATACTTTCTTCAGTTTTTGTTTTTATTACAAGATATAGGGACTGAGACTCTGGGTTGGGATATTGTGTGTATTTATCAGTTGAGTATTATCAGTCTTTAACTTACATAGGTCCCAATTTGGCACTAGATTATCTGCCAGAAAAATATTCAAACATACGTTTTAATGAGCCTGTTTTTACACTTGAACAAATTTTAAACATAGTCTTTGTTTTTCTCTGTGATTAGTATACTGCTTTTTGTGAACTAAATCACTTTTTAAACTATCTAGCTCTTATGTTTGATTCATTCAATGATACCAAAATCTAGTTTTTGGTATTCTGTATCAGCAAGGCATATGGCATGAAAATCCCTGATTTCAGCATGCAGGTTTGATGGAGCATCCTGGAATAGATAGATATATATTGAACAGTGAGAATATATATAAATATTGAACTGCTGCTATTTGCTATGTATTGTCTGACCTGCACACTGAATAAGGCATGGGTTGTATGGAAAAATAGTTTATGCTCATGTAATTTTAAATTACTACATTTTAATACATAAACAGGTAGAGACAAGGTTGGAAGATTACCTTCAATTCACATTTCATGTTATGAATACTTTGCAGCCTCAACATTTTTAACATACCCCAGTAGTTCTTTTTTTAAATTATAAATATCTGTGCAATTTTTCTATTTGCCACCTTTTTACTTACAAGTGCTTCATGTTTGTACTAAGAATGTTTTAATTCCAAAGCTGTAAAAATGGCATAAGCCTACTTTTTGTATCTCATGCTACAAATCAGCATTTGATAATAGATTCTTTTTAGTGGGTATACTGCATAAAATCTGCTGAGTTCAGTAATAGTTGGCATACTAAGATTTATCTTACTCTGGTCACATTTTTTTATGTGACCATTATATCAATGTACAGCATTCTTACTATAGGAAATTCAAATACGTTGAGGCTGAGTGATAGTACTATATAATCATAGAAATGTAAGGAACATTGAGTGGTTATCAAGTCTAGCCACCTACCCTGATATTGAACCTAACAAGTGTTTGTCCAACCTAACAAGTGTTTGTCCAGCTGTTCTTTACAACATTCAGTGATGGAGATTCTGCAACCTCCCTGGGAAGCCTATTCCAGAATTTATCTACCCTGATTGTTAGATTGTATGTGAGAAAAAAAATCCTAAGTCTCTTTTGCTGCAAATTAAGCCCATTGCTACTTGTCCTACCTTCAGTGGACATGGGGAATAATTGATCCTCTGTCAACATATTTGAAGATTGTTCACTGGTAGTTTTCTTTTTTCAAGACTAAATAGTCCCAGTGGTTTTTTTTTAATGTTTCCTCTTAATTAATGTTATCTAACCCTTTTTTGATTCCCTGTTCTGGACTCTCTCCAACTAATTCACATCTTTTCTAAAGTATGGTATTCAGAATTGGATAGAATACTCCAGCTGAAGCCTGAACAACACAAAGTTGAGCTAGGCAATTATTTCCTCTGTCTTACAATGTGTTAATGCACCCTAGAATGTTGTTAGTCCCTGTTTTTGGCAACTGCATCACATTGTTGACTTATTTTCAGTTAGTGATTCACTCCAGTCCCCAGATGATTGTCTTCAGTGCTAGCCAGTTACTCCCCTTTTTGTAGTTGCTTATTTGATTTTTTTTTTTCCCTTCCTAAGTGTAGTACTTTTACATGCCTCTATTGAATTTCATCTTGTTGATTTTTGGACAAATTCTCTAATTTGTGAAGGTCGTTTTGAATTCTGATTCTGTACTCCAAAGTGTTTTCAGCCCCTCCCACCTTGGTGTCATCTGTAAATGTTATAAGCACTCTCTTTACACCATTATCCAAGTCAATATTAATTCTTTAATGCTACAGTTTTTCAGGTTACTATGCTGGTTATGCTATGTGTATCAGTTCATATGGTACTATCTCTTGGAACCTCATCAAGTTATCAAAGCAATATCAGTATTTAATAAAATGTCACATTGATTAGAAATGTGAATTCAAATTCTGCTTCTCTTTATTCAGTTATAGATTTTTTCTATCATACTAATAGATGGATCCTGTTTTCCTTCATGGATCAAAGTGGGTAATTTTGATCAGTCAATTCCAGATGTTTGATTTTTAGTTTCAATTACTGGTGTGTCAGAAAAGGTTTAGTTGATGAAAGAAAATATAAGAACTATGAACTAAAAGTACTAGAAATCGACAGTTCTTACTCTGGGGCTGAGAAGTTTTTCAAATGTTTTTATTCTTTATACTCATTGTGTTAACATCATCGTTTTGTGTGCAAGTTTTCCAATAAACTGAGTATGAATGTTAAAATACTTTAAAATATTGATGCTCCTGTTCTTTGCCCTTGTGATTGCCACTTGGCTCTTGATATAGCTTATTCCCTGAAAAGTGAAGTCCTAGTGATGAGGTTTGAGTTCTCGAAGTATTGATTATGCCTCTTGCTAACTCTGCTTTCTTTCTGGCATGGCACCTAGGAAATGACAGCAATAGAGTCAGTTGTAAAAAGAGTTGACTTAATAAAGCCTCTCTTCCTCTTTGCTCTGCCATATTTTCCATAGAACCATAGAGCTGGAAGAGACCTCAGAAGGTCAAGTCCAGCCCCCTGCCCAAGGCAGGAGCAATCCCAATTAAATCAACCCAGCCAGGGCTTTGTCAAACCAAGACTTAAACACTTCTAGGGATGGAGACTCCACTACTTCCCTAGGTAACCCATTCCAGTGCTTCACCACTCTCCTAGTGAAGTAGTTTTTCCTAATATCCAACCTGGACCTCTCCCACCACAACTTGAGACCATTGCTCCTTGTTCTGCCATCTGTCACTACTGAGAACAGCCTTTCTCCATCCTCTTTGGAACCTCCCTTCAGGAAGTTGAAGGCTGCTATCAAATCCCCCCTCACTCTTCGCTTCTGCAGACTACACAGACCCAACTCCTTCTGCCTCTCCTCGTAGGTCATATGCTCCAGTCCCCTAATCATTTGGTTGCCCTCCTCTGGACCCTCTCCAGTGCTTCCACCTAATGTCTGCTTCCTGGTTCTTGAACTGATACTAAGATAAGCCTATTTTAGGCCCTGAGCTCACTTGGAATTGCTGCTGTGTTGCTGCTTTTTTTTTGCGGGGTGACAAGTGGGGTTGTGTCCTTAGCTATTTAAGCTCTTTAAATATAACTGTGACATGGTTATTTCTTATTTGATCTTGCCTTGTTTTTATTGTTCGGGAAATACAATAAAGGAGGAAAGCTAAATTGAAAGGTGTGTTAACTGAAGAGCAGTTATGCTTTAATTTCCTTTTGTTTTCCTTGCTTTTTCTCCTTAAAATAGTCTAATAAGGACACAGGTTTCTCAAAAAAAAAAAATCTTAGCGGAAGCCTCCAAGTGATTTGTGCTCAGAGAGGGAACCTCCAGCTTAGCCTTGGAGAGGCACACATCTTTCTTGATTTGTTTAAATCAGTTACCAAAATACAGTAAAAAAATCATGAAGCTGAAAGTAGTTAAACTAACACTACTCAGCTGACTTATAACATGACACCCTAGGGGCAATTAAATGCATTAGATGCATTGATCTCGTCGTATTTACTTCATTTCTGCTCTGGTTTCCACAAAATATTACTGCTTCTGAGTCAGTCCATCTAACCTGGTGGTTTCAAACACATGGTCTGTGTGCCACTACAACCAGAGTATTTTCACAATCCAGATGGGGAGTCTGGTAGCCTGAGGGGAGTGTCCATACCTGTCCTCCCAAGATCTGCCCCTTTCCACCATTATGTGGTACATCCAGTGCTACTTAGCTGCATTTAAGCCCTGGGGATAACTTTTCAGCAAGGTGATTTCCTCTAGGATTAGGCTCAGACTTTCAGATGGGCTTGTTACATTTTTGAAAACATATCTTAAAAAATTAATCACGGTGACAAGTTCTATGAACTGTCAAGCTGAATAGTTTTCCATTTTTAATTCATCTTTAACCTGACCATACCGATGATCTTTTACAATTACTCCATAGTTTATGTAGAGTACCCTGGTTTAGAAGTAGTCAGCCTTTCTTTTACCCTCGTGGAATAGCTTCAGTCTTTTTTTTTTTTTAACTACTTTCATAATCATAGAATCATGGAACACTAGAACTGGAAGGGACCTCGAGGGGTCATCGAGTCAGTCCCCTGACCTCAGTGAAGAGAAGACTAGTTACTTCCAAGTTTGAAAATACAGTCAAACAAGATTATTGCCCAATTCCTGAAATTTACCATAAAGAAGAAACACTTTCTTTCTCTACTGCAGGTTGAACCTCTCTTAGCTGCACTCGCTGGTCTGGCAACCTCTGTGGTTCGGCATGATTTTAGTTAGATGGATATCCACTTATCCTTGGTGTTTCCAGGTTTCCTGCGAGCAAAGATGTTCTTGAGTTAATATTTGTGGCTTACCATGGGTTTTTCTGGGGGAATGCATGCTTTACAATTATCCTTACAATTGCTGATGTGAAGTTGTTTTGCCATGTGATAGATAAATCATAGTGAAGGGAGGGTCGTTGGCCATAATTTGCCAATTTTCCACTCCCCACTGGTTTTATGGAGAAGGAATGTAAAATTCTGTTTAATCAGTTAAATGGTTAAACATTGTTTTAACCAGTTAACTGCTTAATTGGGGTTGGCGGGGAGAGCTGCTCCAGCCCATGTGGGCTGAAGCAGTCCCTTGCCTGAAATGTGGCATCACAAGCTGACTGAGCTGGAGTGCTCCCACTCTCCCCACTGCTGGCAGAGTCTAATCCGGTTGGGCACCCCTCTCAGCGCAGCTGGCCCGGCCAGGTTGGAGCACCCCCCTCTTCGCCATGGAGCAGCCTAATCTTAATCTAAACAGGTCCTGGTGATACAATTGCCTTCCATACTCCATACTGTGTAGAACTCCAAGGGCTGTATTACAATATTGTCTTTCATTTTTCTTGTTTTCGAGACCTGTACTGGCAGCTGAGCTATTGATACTTTTGTCCCTTCATTTGATTACATAGACATCATGTCTTTCAGCTGCCCTTTATATCAAGGAGCCTTAGATACGTTGCCATCATATCTAAACTGGGAATTAAATTTTTCATAATTTGGATTGTGATTTAAAGCAACAACAGTTTGTATTTTTGTTTTGGTATATATAATAGTGTGTATTTTTTATTATAAAATGGTTTTAATGTGTATGCAATAGAAACATGCTAAAAAATATTATGCAAAAGTTAGTTCTGAGATTGATGAATGAAACTAAACCTTGAGCAATAACTTGAACAATTCATCATTGGAAGACTTATCTAGGGACTCAGAAAATAGTTTGTGTTTATCTGGGTTAATCTAGCACTGTATCATGGAATGGGCAAAGGGGGCCATGGTTGAAATCCTGTGGTCTTTCACCTTTTCTAATGCAAGATGTATTATGAAAATAATGTAGGTGCTCTTCAAATCAAATTTCCTTGATTTTTGGGGAGGTAGGGCGGCAGGCATGTGACCTTAGTTATCAGATTTAAAGAACATTAAATAATATATTGAGGTAGAGAGATTCATTGAACATCCTTAACTGAACCTTCAGAAACTTGCAAGTGTATCAGTTTTGCACTCTCAATTTTGTAGATCTAATTTTCATGTTCTACTCCTTGGGGAATTTTGTACTACTGTGCATGTGCAGAATTCATGTCTTCTGCAGATCCTGCCCTCCTCTGGTTTGAATATACATTCTGCTGGAGAGGCACTGCAGTTACATCTTTGGTACCTCGCTCCAGGTGGGACTAAAAAGTCAGAAAAAGGTGTGGCTGCTTTCCTCGCAGCAGAGCCAGGTAGGGAGGCATGGGATGGACAGCCCACGATAAAGTGTTGCTAGGGAGTCACACAGACTGGGGTTCATAAGAGCTAGAGGTATGGTAGCATTGATCCAGGAAGTGAATGGGTGGAGTCTGTGGGGCCATATGGGAAGGGAGCAGTCTTCCCTCTAAGCTGCTGTAGTGCTGTCAGCCCCGCCCAGTCAGTCAGCTCCTTGCACAGAGCCCTGAGCCTCTGACTGAGCATGGCTGATTAATCACCTGTGAAGCTGTGCTGCCCCACATCTTAGAAGGAACAGTGGGAGAGGGGCAGGATACGGGGAAACATGGGGACTGAGGCAGATGTGCCTGACTAAATTGGAGTCAGTTAGGGGGTCAGACAGGCTCCCAAACTTCCTAAAAATCTCTCTCCCTGCCTCCTCCCCCCCTCCACCCCCGCAAAACCTGCTCCATCCTTCTCTCACCTATATCCAACAGCCCTCCAGATTCATTTCTTTGCTCTTTCCCTTTCACTCAGCTCTTCTGTTATCCCAAATTCCACTAAGCTTTTGTGCTGCTTCTGAGAGATGTGGAAAATATTTCTTTGCTAAAAGATTTACCCAGCGTAGCTCAGATCCTTAACTCAGTTTTTGTATTTCTTCATTTAAATCATTGCTCAGGGGTGTAGCTGGGGATGAGAGGTTCAGGATGCTCTGGGGAGAGAGAGAACAGCTCCAGCCCTCTCTAACCCCAGTAGCTTGGGGCCAGGTGAGAAACGCCTGTCCATAGCCACTGTAGCTACAGTCAGCAAATCCAGGGGAGGAGTGCATTTCCCCCGGTGTAGGGGACAGACAAATAGATAGACAGACAAGTTCTGTAATAATGTGCCAAATAAGGACTGTTTGTGTAATAATAAAAAAAAAAAAAAAAAAAGGTGTGTGTGTGTGTATACATACATATATTCTTGTTCTTTTTTTGTTGTCTGTATTTAGACATACTCTTTTAAATAAAATACCAGAATAGTTAAAGTTAGCATGACAATAGTGTGTTGTTTTGATAAATAAAATTTACAGAATTTTTTTTTTTGGACTCATAATTCTTCTAGGAGTTATGTTCAGAGCACTTTTTACAAACATCTAATCATTAACGCCTGTATTAGATAGGTTAGTATTTTACCTGTTTTACAGATGCAGAAAGAAGGAAGAGGTGGTGACTTTCCTAAAACCACAAAAGGCGTCTTTGCCAATTCTTGATTGGCACTTGGGATTTTCTCACTCTTGTCAATGCCACCTGCTGTACCACTTTATTTGGTGGTCCTGGATATCAGATAAGCTAAGCTGCTTCAGTCAGGTTGAGTACTAAGGTGCGTGACCTCCAAGGAACATACAGTAATGCAGAAAGATAGATGATTCATTACTTTTCCCTCTGAGTCAGCACTGAACTAGTGTAACAATATGTCATTAGAGATATTGCAAAAGGTGACAACTTTCAGCTAAGAGGTAAAGTTGATGTTCTAACCACTTGTAGTGGTAATATGGAGTGTTAACCTTTCTATCCTGCCCAAGTTTTAGCTCTGGTAACCTTTCTGACACTGAAAATTCTTTTTGCAACTTCTTCATATTTTGTAAAGGGTTGATATGTGCTGAGTGATATTTACTTGTATTCAGTAAGGCCCTTTCTTCCTTCACTAGCTTTTAGATTTAGTTGATGTATATTACAACCACTTCAGATTTTCAGAAAGGAGTTTCAAAAATGGATATCACTTTATATTAATATGTTCTATATTTAGCCTGTAGTAAAGATCAAGTTACAATAAAGAATTATGTAGACTGATGTAGTTTTTCTTTTTTAAGAAAATTATGACAAATAAGCAGCCATGCAGTGGAAAGGTAATTACATGGAAGACTCTTAATGAACTATAATAATCCTAGACTGGAAGGTTTGTCACTGGAAGGTAGAAAATCCTTGTCGCATGGCATTTGTAAGTTAGTGTTACACATCGGCTTTTCCATTTGAAATATCATTATAACCATTTAAAAACATAATATAATTGTTTTCTATACTGATACCATATGAATGTTACTGAGTTAACTATGGATGACTAAAGACAAATCGTTGATGCAGTCAAAGGAGTTCTTTTGCCATACAAAAAAACTGTTCTACTTGGTCTCTGTCAATTTGAGTTCCTTGAGTGACTTCTGAACAATCTATTTTTTTTGGTATATATTAACTGTCTAATTCCTGTTTGAATGTTTTTGTTAGCTTTAAAACCACCATATACAATTATCAAATTAGCTTAGTTACAGTTATTTTCATTCTTGTGTAACACTGACATAGGATCTCTGCAAATTATTTTAAAAAGAAAGGTAATTTAAATTTTTCAATTTTCAGAATTAAGGAATATGTATTTATCTGTTCATTTTCTATTTTACTATCTGCTACTGAGTAATCATTATGGCAACTTTTTTTTTTATTTAATAGTATTCCAAGTGAATAGTTTTCGATCAAATACTGTCCATTTGGGTTGCTTATTTCTATGTAACATTTAAAGCTTTCTTACTATTTATTGATGGGATATATAATAACACCAGATTATGAAACTGGCATGCATAGAAAATGTCATCAAATACAGGTTGCACTTCCCATAACTGGAATCCTCTGGTCCAGCAACTTCTGTTGTCCGGCAGGGCCACAGATGTCCCTTGATCAGAGAACCCTGGTAGCCTAGTGGCAAGAGGGCAACCCAGGAGGGGCCGAGCTGAAGCAGTGGGAAGGGCTGAGGCTGGCAGCAGTCCCTAGCAGCACAGGATCAGGCCAGCAATAGCCCGTGGCAACGTGGGGTTAGGGAGGGAGCCTGCGGGCTGCCAGGGGGCTGGGGATAGCCCCAAATAACCCAGGGCAGCATGGGGCTGGAGCCCCAGACAACCCACGGAAGCGGGGCCAGAGCCTACAGACTGCTACGGGGCTGGGACTCAGCAGCTTCTGGCAGCCGGGCCAGGGCCAGGGCCAGCAGGCTGCTGGAGTTCAGTAGGCAGACCAGCAGGGGCTGAGGGTAGTCCCCCTGCCTCCCTCACCCCAGCTGTCAGAGTCAGTAGTTGGGGGCTGTGGCAGGGAACTTTCTCTCATCTGGCAAATTCCCTTGTTCGGGACTGGTCAGGTCCTGAGGGTGATGGATAAGAGATGTCCAATTTGTATTATGTCCCAATCTATTGAGAAATGTTTGAGATGCTATTAATTTGAAATCTAGGAATTTTAGTACGAGTGAGTTAAAAATGTCAGGTATTACGGCTTGCCTTCAGAATACTTGGGAATATTGTTAAGTTTGTATTTTTTACAGTCATGTTCTATTATTTTAATGAATGGTTTATTCTCCTGTGTTACTGTGTGACAGACCTTCATAAACAGGGGAAATACACTGACAATGCAGAGAAAAGAAAGAAGCAAGGTCAGATTAGAGTTCTGTGCAGTTCATAAAGAAAATAATTTTTTTCTCTCATCTTTCAGGCCTAGTCATTTTATGTGTTACTTCATAGTTAGGTTTAAAAAAATTAAATCAGAAGTTGCAGAGGGGAGGGTTACGTTTACTGCATTGCTTTAACTTTTGTAACAAACCATAAGCATTTATGTAATTGTGAAACATTAATGACAATTTACAGTATATAGAATAAATGTATGAAATTATTATTTAAAGGAGGGGTATCATAAAGTAGATTTTTCTATAGCAAAAATACAAATCTGAGAAACAGGAAAAAAAAATGAGACTGCAACAAAAACTGAATTTTTCCCAGATGTCAGAAAACCATATAAGTATTACACTGAACTTATTTATTTTAGTCACATTCCGATTTTTTTTTGAAAGACTAGTTTATGTATCTTACTTTTAAGAATCTGACAATATAATCATAGAGTTTGCTTCCTTATCATACTGTGTACATTGCTAAAGAATGTGAGCCTTTTACTACACTTTTACTATACTTTTCTCAGTGACATTTAAGCTAATTACTATCTGACATTTTTCTTAACCTGTGTTAAAAATGTTTGGGCTTATATATTCATATTTTTCCATTAATTTTCATTGCAGAGGTTTTAGGGGGAAATGGATTAGGGGAATTAATATTAACACTATTATACTTTTATTTTAGTAATATTTAACACCAAATATAATAAAAAACAGAAATTTAAGAAAATATGTTTGGGTTTGATGGATTAGTACTCTTGAAAGGGAAACAAAACACTAAATATTTCTAATCCTGCATTATTTACCGCATGGGTGGTTAAATGCTACTTTAAGCCTCATAAAATTAAAAGGGAGAAATCTGCCAACTGTAGCAGGAATTGGATTTAGGAAGAGTGGTACAGAGCCAAAATATTGCTACAGAATTAAATGTCAAAAATCTTCTTTAATAGTAGATATATAGTTCACAGTGCTTGGTTATGATTAATACATTTAATCTAAATCACTGAAAGTTGCTCTCTCCTTTTCCATAAAATACAATAGGACACAAATCAGTTTTACTGTAGGTGGATAACAATTGGAAAATAATGCATCTTCCCGCCCAATAAATTGTCAGTTATACCTTTTAACTAAAATCAATTCATCTTTCCAAAATTTATTACAATTTCTAATAATAAATCTTCTCAAATGTTTATTCATTTGCTTTTTGATACATTTGTGCCACTTTTGCTATGGTCTAATGTTTTTTCTTTTGATTCATTGTAAATTAGAAAATCTATTTCGAGTCAGTTTTCTAGTTAAGAAGTTAAAATCTATAACCCAGCCATTTCTTCAAAGTCTCCTTTACACATTTTAATACCCTTGAACTTGAACTTACATACAATCCAGTAAATTCTGGCCAGAAGGTGATTAAAAGACTTTTGAATGTAACTTCTTGACTAAGGGCCAGATTCATAAAACAAGCACTACGAGGTTATGTGATCCCCCCTCGACCTTTTCCTTGATTCAAATGGGAAAAATGAAACAATTATAGCAAATGAGCAAATACCTAGATTTTAGTCAAAGGATTTTAATACAAACAGAAATGCCGCCTTCGAATTAGGATGCAGTTGTAATCATATACACTGAGATAGCAGCAACTTAATTTTGTTGTCTTTGTACTGTAGTAACAGCAGTAATGCTATAGAAAATCGTGTTTTCTCTTGAGCTTACCTCCCAAAATTATGGTCCTCTACTTTTTAATGTTTTGAAAATATTGCACATGAGCTCAGATGGGAAAAATACGTTTTGAAGAAAATGCTGGTGCTTTTAAGAAATTCTGAATTATGTTGTAATAGCTGATCTAATGCTTATGGTATGAAATTCTAGGTTTGTTGTTTAGCGCATTTTCCTCATGAAACCTTCAATATGTTGACATTTTAAAATGTGTGTGGTGTGAGATTGGCACTTCTGTGTAAATATTAAACAATTGTAGGAAAATATGGTTTTAAATTGTTTTAAATCCTACAATCAAAACAGTTCTTTCTTTCTCAGCCACTTAACGCTAATGATGAAAGCTCCCAGTTAGAAGAGAGAGTATGTTTGTGAGGTGGTCTATTTTACAAGGACTGTGGATGAAAAGCTTGGCATTATGTGTAATTACAACTAGCTATAAACTGCATAGCTTTCAGAATACCTGATCATGTTTTGTTTACAGTATAAATGTCAAAATGTTGACACAACAGGGGAATGTTGGAAAACACTTCAGACACAACTGGGAAGAAAAGTGATACATTCATAATTTGAACTTGATCTACTGTATCACTTATTGGAAAATTTGTTTAGTTGATAGCATCTTGGGTGTTGAAATGATTGATTTCAGAGCAAAAAAAATCATTTGTGTGGATGAATTAGAATTAATTAATTTGACTAATTACACAGATGTTTTCTTAGACAAAGACCAGACATTAATTACAGGTCTTCATCTAAAAATAGTGTCAATATGTTCAGGGCTGCATTTTTTTTTTTTTTTTTTTTTTTTTTTGGTAGTATGGAAGTAAAATGCTAATGTGCATGTCTTAAGCCTTAAAATGCATAGTTCTGTTCATATAAAGGTGTACTAATAAACTGAAAACATCTAGGTCTGTAAAATAACTGTTGTATTTATAAAGTGTCCCAAGAGCAAATTAGATTAATACTACCATTTTGTAATTTCAAAATCAGTGTTAGTGTTTCTAATAAATATAGAGCTACATGTGTATAGTGTTTTACAAATCTAAGGAGACAAAATCCCTGCTCCAAGGAGATAACAATGTAATGCCTCAATTATATGTAGAGTCCCCCACAGGATTCAAAATAGAGGCAAGGGGCAATGTTTGCAGAGCCTTTTGTAGAATGGTAGATGACATAGGAGTTTCTAAGACACTGCCATATATTGGGGAGTCAATAAGGAAGGAACAGGATGAAGTTTTGTGCTCTGGGAATATTTTATTTTTCTGTTATTAAATTAATGTCATTGAGCTGTGCCATTTTGGATTATTTTAAATATCTACCAGGTATTGGTGTGTTTTTTGAAGAGTACCTGAGTAGGATCACCAGTGCAAAGACAAGTGTGGAAGGTTGGGTTTTGAAAATAGAGTGAGGGTGCACAACATACAGATGGAGTGAAGTTTTTCCAGGTCCAGAGATGCTATGAACAAGGGTGGAAAGAAACTAAAGGAGTAGTATAATCAGTATTTTATGGAGTAATCTTTAAAAAGAAACTAAAAGCAGAAAATACAGGACTGTAAATACGAGTCCAGTGGCACTTTAAAGACTAAGAAATTTATTAGGGTATTAGAGCATAAGCTTTCATGAGCTACAGTTCACTTCCTCAGATTCTTTTTGTGGTTTAACTATCGTAAATACAGGGCATCCCCGCTATAAGTCGCCCCGGTATATATCCGTTCTGCACTGAAGTCATTGACAGTTGTAGGAACTGATGCATTAAAAGTCCTGCCATACCTCACTCTTTAGTTGTGCAAAAAAAAAAAAAAATGCACAAACGGAAGTCAGCCATGGGGGAAAAAATTCCCCCCTGTGTTTCACTATAAGTCCAAGTTTTTTGGAATGTACCTTGGACTTATAGCGAGTGTGGCCTTTATAGGACATCTCTGAAACTATTTTAAAGACTATTTCTTTCTAATTCCTCTGTATAAGAGTACCTTACTGAACACCATTGTATCATCATGGTAATAACTCAGTATGTATTTTGTTAATCCATTCTTTTTTGTGTATAAGAGAGGAGTTTCATGCACAAATATGCACACCACATGAAAAATGTTCTCTGTTCCTTTATTCCTTCTGATTTTGAAGGAAAGGCATCTTGTCTTATATAGACCACGTGTTTAAAAGTTAAAAGTATGAATGAGTCATTTAAAATACCACAAACTTAATATCTAAACATAACACAGAAATTCCAATACTCTACTACCGTATAGATCTTGTTTCAATCAAGATCCCACACCAGCCTCTTCAGGGCAGGACAGCTTATTCCTGTCATTCTTTGTTAGACCGGTTTGGAAAAAGTGAAAAAGATACCAAATATCCAGTCACACAGCTTTCATGATGGTCCATGAATCATAGAATCATAGGGTTGGAAGAGACCTCAGGAAATGAGTTGAGAAGGTGCTGTTCTGGAAGGAGAATAATTCTTGCTTCATATGCATAGGATTTTTAGAGAACATGTGAATGCTCAGACTCATTGCTTCATATAGGTGAAATATCCTTGATGTATTGTCCATTCTGCTATATGGTCTTTTTCAAAGTGTATTAGGTGCACTTGTTCTTATGCCTCCAAAGGAAGATAAGATAAACTCAAGATACAGTTCGTCCTCAATGGGGTGGAGATGGGGAGAAACAAACTGGACATTCAGATGCATTTCATGTCCCCTTTATTTTATTTTGCCTTGCTGGAGGAGCTCAAAGTGGTCAACTGTGCCTTGTCGGCATATACATATTACCCAAAGGAATCTGAATATCATTTTCTCCATTTTTTTAAAAGCATTTTTCACTCTCTTTTCTGCCATTTCAGAGGTCAGCTGGGAAGGCTCTACTCTGTGTTCCTCCGCTTACGGAGATAAGGCTGACGACGACTCGGAGCAGGGCCTTCTCAGCCTTTGCTCCCAAGCTATGGAATCCCCTCTTCTTTGGGATATTCGCCTGGCACCTATGCTGGCATTGTTTCAGTGCCAGGCTAAAGCCACCCTTCTTACCCGTGCTCTTATTGGTGCTTTTTTGTGTGTGTGTGTGTGTGTGTGTGTGTGTGTGCAGGGTAAAAATATTTTAAATACGGGTGTGTCGACACAGCAAAGTTATTTCGGAATAACAGCTGTTATTCCAAAATAACTATGCGAGCGTCTACACAGCAGTTCCGTTATAATGGACGGCTTATTCCGACTTCTGTAAACCTCATTCTATGAAGAATAATGCCTATTCCGAAATAGCTATTTCAAAATAAGGCATGTGTTGACGCTCCACTTCTGCTATTTTGAAATAACCCCTCATCAGGGGCATTCTAAGTTATTCCTCCTGGGGCTCTAAATTGAGATAGCATGTCTACATTAGGGAAGCCTGCCTTGGACTAATTTTGGGGCTTCCCTGCAGCGTAGATGTGCTGTTTTGAAATAAGCTATTTCAGAATAAGTATTCCAGAATAGTTTATTCTGAAATAACTGTGCAGTGTAGATGTAGTCAAAATGGCCTTGACTTTCACAAAACAGATTATTCTAGTAGGGTCTTAAGCTGTTTACAAAGCTAATCAAATCAGACACAGCCCAAGCACAACAACAGCTCTTAGAAACTTTGCTGGTACCAGACTAGTTAAACGAAAAGAGAGAAATGTTTTAGGAATTTATCTAAATTACCAAACTGGTAAAGTGACCACAGCTAGGGAGATGTAGGACTTTTTGACCTCACTTACACTAGGAAGGTTAAGTTGCGGGATTTGTATTGACAGGCTCCAGTGGGTGCTTCTGTCCCTGGGCTGGGTGAGGAAGGGTTTGGTAATTAAAAATGGACTTCCCTAAAATCTTTAGAGAGATCCAGTACTTAATATCTTCCTTCCACACTATTACCATAGACCTGATCTCACCTTAATTTGTTCACATTGTTTATATGAGTATTAGTATGTACTGGAGCTACACGAAGTACTTGACTGTTGATTGAATAAGGGAATTGACTACCATTTCTGATATTCAGTAGTGCCTCTCAGACTTGGGTTTTCTAGTTAACTTGTACTTGTTTGGTTATCTATACTAACACAGCTTAGCAAATTGTTCACATCACTGAAAGCTAGGTATATATTTAGTCACTTATGACTGGTGAGTTTCTTTTAAAAAAAAATCCTCCAGGTGAACATATTTGAGAACTCAGATTTTATAATTCGCCATTGTGTATCTCTCTTGTATCTTTCCTTCTGCTTTTGTCTGTTTGTCCTGTCAAATTCAATAGTGACTCCTCAAGTACAACAGGAGCATGTTCTTCATGTATGCTTTTGATAGCGTGTTTTTTTCATGGAATGAATGTGATATTACTATTATTTATTCCCACAATCTCTTAGCATGTATTCATATAACAGATTGCTGGATGATGAGTACTGTTTTGGGATTACTCTAAGTTTGCTTTGATGCCCTGTAAAGATTCCTTTCTTGCCTCTCAAATATTCATTTAGAAGGAAGGTTCATGTTCAGGAAATGTTTATATTTTCAGTCCCACTGAACAAGAGGATTTTGAAGAAATGAATCAGGCTATCTGTATGTTCTTTGTCTGATAACCTGAACAGCCTCCAAGCTTCAGTTATGATAGCATTAAAGAAGTTTAGGAGGCACTGCCTTATGTCAAGGATCATTCCTTTCTGTCTTGTGCTGAGAGAACCAATGCCTTTCCCCTACAATTGTGTGAAGCAGCCCCTTGACTACCCTTATGTATATTCTTTACCTTAGTATCCATCTTCAGTACACAGGGCTTGAGAGCTTGCATGCTGTTGTCTGTTAGCATTTTATTCTCTGTCTTGTTGCATTGTGAATTGCTGTTGAAGTTTCCAATGACTCTTCTTGCATTTGGGGAATATAGGGTGTGTCTAGACTACAGGGTTTTGTCGACAAAACTATACCTGCGTCTACACTGCTGCTGAGTTCTGTCGACATAACGTCGACAGAACTCAGCAGTTTTGTCGACGGCTGTAAACCTCATTCTATGAGGAATAACGCCTTTTGTCAACAGAGTTCTGTCGACAGAAGGCATTATTGCATCTACATTGTCCTTTGCGTCTACAGTGTCATGTCGACAAAGAGGCTTGCTTTGTCGACAGAACTGGATGTAGTCTAGACGCTCTTTGTCGACAGAAGCTTTGTCAACAGTATCTGTCGACAAAACTTCTGTTGACAAAAGCCTATAGTCTAGACGTACCCATAGAGTGATAATTTTTTTGTTTATTTGTTTGTCCAAGTCCTCTCATGCCATTCCTGACATCCCATTCTGTTTTTCTATTGTGACTACTTTGACTTTTTTTCCTCAAAATTATTATTGCATTTTAATTGTATAGTGAGATCATAAGGTACAAAATATAAGTCTGTCATGTGCCAAGATCCTATAAAGAATTTATCCTGAGCTATTAATCACCCTTTAGGTAGGGATGAGCAGCAGTTTAAGATTGGGGGCTGTTTTATATTTAATAAACACTTTCAATGGACTGAAGCAAGCGAAAATTTGCTTATTTAATTTGCCTTCTGGTAAAGTTGCTTAAATGATCTTTCTGAGATAGTATACTAACTTAAAGAAACTGAATTAGCAGTTAAGAAATTAGAACTGGTAAGCCTATTTGTCATGCATACCGATAACAATTGCATCTATGTAGATGCAGCTTAAAGTAATACCACCAACTTAAAATTAATCCGTTTTTAAAATATTAGTCAAAAATAGTTCCTGGAGAGTTGAGCATTTAAATTAAGTCTCCCTTTTTAAAAGCCAAAAACTATAATTAAAAACTGTTAGGAAAATATGTTTAGTTTTTTTACATTGAGAGAATATCTTGTGAAAATACAAAGTATGTTTACTCACATACTTATTTTCATGAAATTTGTCCCTTGGAGATAAAAATTCCTTTTAGGCTTGTACAGAGCTCTAAGTGTCTTGCCTTATCCTACCATATGCTGCTCTCTTGTATAAATATACGAGAAGATTAAGTTTTATTTAAAAAGGGGTAAGAGATGTTAGAATATATCTATGGCACAGGTTATGAGCATGGGAACATATGAATTTATTATCTTTTTTAAAAAATGTAACATTTATCACATACTAGCACCAGATTCCTGAAACTTATTGAATGCTATTTGCACATGCACCAAAAAAAGTAGTACTCTTTCTAGTTTATCTATTTAATTTATATACAATATAAATATGGTCTCCTTCACAACAGAAGTTTGTAAATTCACTTTGTAGGATATTAGCCAAAGCCTTCTAAGAGTGGTAGCTACAATCCTGTCAAAAGAACCTTGAGATTGAATTACTACCTCAATATTCAAACTGGGGCATATATTGTTATTTGTAATGTATGCAAATTGACTTTATAGGCTAAGTTTAAAATTGGTGACACAGAATAGGGTTTATAGTGCATGTGGTATATAGAGAAGATGGAAGAAAAGATGCCTATATACTAAAAATGGAGACCTCTTTGAACACAGAGTGGTGATTACCACTGATTTATTATTTCTTTTCTAATTTTTTTTTATCAAAAACAAGCATAAAGTGCTTTTTGGTATATTTACTAAGTAAATCTATACACTTTGTCTTCTAATCATTTTAATAAATGTACATGCTGAACTTCGTAAAACCTTTAAATGAATTCCACGAGGGGTCATATTTTCACAGGATTAGTATAAATACTCCATTTGATCGGATATGTAATATAAAAATATTTAGAGATGTATTGTTTAATAGTTTGCTTTAAAAAATTACCAAAAATGAGTGTGTGTTCGATCATTCTTTTTCACATGGAGTCCACATTGGGATCTACTAGCTCATACCTCTGCCTGGGCACGCTACCATATAGAATTAAAGCCTTTACTCTGTAAGGGTATGTCTACACTACAGCGTTATTTCGAAATAGTTAATTCAAATTAAGTTATTTCGAAATAACGAGTCTACACACAAAATGCATTTCGAAATAGCATTTTGCTATTTCGAAATAGTACGTCCACACTGAGTGGACGCTGAATCGCATTTAAGGCTGGCTGGAACCAGGTCCGGCAGGGCAACAGGTCAGGAGTTACTTTGTGTGGCTGCTGCCTGAGGCTAACTGAGGCCTGTGCTTAAAGGGACCCCCCACGGACAGCCGGTTCTCAGCTTTCCCTGCTTGCTTGCCTACCTCGATGAGAGACAGCAAAGCATTTTGTCTGTGTGCTCTGGTTGCCCTCACTCGGGACACCACAGCACTCTGCAACACAGAGCCAGAGCTGCCCCTGGGCATTCTGGTGCTTTTTGTGGACGCGTTGCTGTAAGCCTGGCTGCACTTTCTGCAGGCTGCCATCCGGGAGGTCCATCAGGGGGCTCTCAGTATCCAGGAGGCCCTGCAGGAGAGCTTCCACCCTGAGGAGCACTAAGAGCTTCCCTGGTCTGCCCCACTGGGGGCTTGTGCCTCATTCCTCCCTCACGTCCTTCCACTTACCCCTCCCTAACCCCCCTTCCCGATGTCAAATAAAATACATGTATTTTCAAGAAACTTGGCGGGAGGGGGGGAATGAAACTCTGGTGAGATTGGGGAAAGAAGGTGGGAGAGGGGAGGGGGAAACCTGGGAGGAGGGAGCTGGAAGGGGGAAGCAAGGGGAAGAAGAGGTAGGGGAAGCTCAGGGTCTCGCCAGACCAACTTGATTTTCATGCAAACCTGCTCCTGGGTTCACATGTGGCCTTTGGTGGCCAGGCTGGCAGCTATCCTGCCATAGATGGCCGCATTCCTCCATCTAGTGAGGAGATCATGGATGTTGGGGACATCCCCCCCCCAAATCTGAATAAGGTCCATGATCTCCACCCTGGACCAGGAAGGTGCCTGCCTTCTCCGGGCCCTGGCAGGATCCTGGGAGCTGGCAGACCGCTCCTGGGGAGCGGTGGAGGGCTGGCTGCCAGTGGCTTGCTGGCTCATGTTTTGGGGCCACTGGGTCAGGGGCAGTGACTGCTGCCTCTGGGCTGGCAGGCTTGGAGCTGGCACAGGCACTGTGGCCAGAGTCAACCCCTTTAAGGGCTCTGGGGAGCGGGGAAGGAGAGGAGTGTTCTTGGTTGAGGCTGGAGTGGCCACCAGGGCACCCTGGGAAGCGTGGAGGCCCCCTATTTTGAAATAAGCATCTACACAGCACTTATTTTGAAATAGCTATTTCGAATTTGGCGTTATTCCTCATGGAATGAGGTTTACCAAATTCGAAATAAGTACTCCGCTGTTTCGAATTAATTTCGAAATAGTGGTTTGGCTGTGTAGACGCTAGTAAAGTTATTTCAAAATAACTTTGCTGTGTAGACATACCCTAATATCTTTAAAAGTCTTGTTTGTATCCCTTTTTCATTTAGAACATAGTTCTTTACTGCATGCTTTATTAAGCACAAGGCAACACGGTATTGGGGTACGAGGGGTACACCAGAGCCAATGGGAGCTGTGAGGCTCCATGGCTATGGAGCCTTTGGGTAAACAAATGGAAGCAGACTGTTAGCAGCTTTTTCAAAGTGGGCCTGCAACCTCCTTTAAGAAACACTGATGTAAGTTATTTTATTTTTTAGGTGTAAGTTATATACATTAATCTGTTGTTTGTATACTGACAGTAGTATGTATACTTGTCACTTTGTAATAAGGTAAGTAAAGAGTTTAGTCTATTTAGAAATCATACAAAAGAGAGATGGGGGCTATCAAGAGCAACAAAATTAATGCAAGTTAACTTGTTCGTTCCATGTGCTCGTACAAGAGGATGAGGAGGTGGGGGATTCCAGGTTGGATTTATGACTCGTTGAAGAAGTAGCTTTCTAGAATTCACTTATATTCCTTCTTTGATACCAGGCAAGCAAATTGAGGCTATTTTATTTTTCTTTCCTGGAAATGGCAGGATGGAGAAAACAAGAGAGAACCAAAAAATCTTTGAGATTTAATCTCTGTCTCACCCTGGTCCTAATTTTAACAGTAAAAGTAAAGAAGGTACAAAAAGTAGCATCTAACTATATGCCTTTGCTTATCACATAGTTGTCTAATGCTTTAGCATTCCGATGTGCAAAAATGGGTGTTTTAATAAAAGCCACTAAAAGGATTTGACCTATTTACTATTTTAAGGTTGGACATATTTTGAAGCTGGAGAAAGTTTCTGCCGAATATCCACTTTTCTGGAATTTACCTCACTTCTGAATAGGACCCCGTATGAAATGAGTTGTAGGGTTCTACATTTGAAATGAGTCATAGGGTTCCATTTTCTGAACTTTATCTGGCCTTTCATAAAACTGCCAGTCAAAACCTCAGGATACTTTTTCTTAACCACTCCTTGAACAGCCTTTATATATGTAGGTGGCCTAACAATTTCCATTATAAAATAATCTCATAACACTATTTTGAAATTCTGTAACATCTTAAGTGTTTGTAGTTTTTGGAATTCAGCCAGGAGAGAGGCCTGCAACAAGAAAATGCTGCTTCTTTGTTCCTTCATATTCCATTCAGATATGACTAATAGAGCAAAACTTTGGAAAGCCACCGTTTCCTTCTGTCACTTGCATTGTTGGCAAAATGTTAGAAGGTTGGGCCCCCACTACCGTCAAAGCAGCTGTAGAACTGTGCAGTGGCGAGACCCGTCAAAAAGCTCTAGTGGCCCATTTCCAGCAGTAGCTAGGAAGATGTTCCTAACAATAATGGTTTGGATGGACTAGAGAGGGCAAAGTACTTGGTATCAATGCCAGTGAAGGGGAAGCTAAGATATGGAAAGTGCAAGATGATGAAAGTCTAAACGAGAGCTTTGGAAGTCTGAACATCCAGAAGAGGACAGCGCTTTGAAATACTTTTTGATGGATCTAAACTAGAAGGGAGCAAGTTTTCCTCCAGTTTATGGACAGGAGCAATGATGTGGTGTTACTTCTTGGTATGATAAAGAAATCATAGAGAGAAATCTAAATCTCTCCTAGCCTTGAATATCCTAAGTTGCTGCTTTGATATCCATAAAGATGTCAGACGAAAAAGATAAGATACATGATTAGATGGATAGATGCAGGTCTTGAGCAGAAAGAATGTGTATAGGGAAGAACATAGGGACAAAGACATAGCCTGGAGAGGTGCCCATTGAAAGAGTAAGAGTGGTAGGAACACCCACTAAATGGACTGATCAGAGAAATAGAAAAGAAAATCAAGAAAGAATAATGCCTATAAAGCCAGTGGAGGACAGGCTTTTGAAGTATTGACCTGAAAGTTTCTGTTCTCTCTGTATTCCACGTCCAAGCTGTTAGCCCTGAAACTTCTTTGTTATACGGTATTTTGACATTCCACAACTAAAACTTTGTATACACATATGTTTAATTTTAGTATTAAAAATAACTTTCTTATTTTTTTGTATATTTTTAGACCCCCTCAGTATGTTTCCTGTAAAAACTGTCTAGTTGAAAGTTATTTATTATTCGCTACAATCACTCTAAAATTCACCTGAGCTATTAATCACAGTTTGAATATGTTTTGTCATACATTGGTGTCAACCTATTCCCACTTTCCCCCACTAAATATGTAAAAAATGGAGCCAACTTTTGAAGCAGCAACAGAACTCTCAGCTCCTGGGTGTGCTGGCTGAGCATTTAAAAACAAAAAACAACAACTTGTAGTCATATTCTGAAGTTCCTTCCACACCTTCCAGTTTATTGATATGATGTGGCTTAATCTATTGTGTGCAACTTTGCAGGGACACTCTTCTAAACAATATATGAAATGTGCGACTGCATCATCTTTAGAAAGCTGTCTGTTACGGAAAGGATACTGTAAGTATTCTAGGGCCCTATTTTTTAAACTGTTTTGTCCTAAGGGTATAAGACAAGAATATTTTTAAAAGAGAATCTTAATGAACTGTTGAGCACAAGTCAGGGAGACTTCATTCACACTTTTTTTTTTTTTTTTTTTTAACTGAAGGGGAGTAGACTGGGTTGTTGAGGCTATTACAGCTTCTGGATTTGAAAATACCAGGAAGAAAATGTTAGTTAAAATGGTATGTTTGCTGATGTGCATGTTCCGTTTTACATACTCAGCAGCTAATACTAAATTTGGTTTTAATTACAATAGTAAACAAAAACCTTTACAGATCACATTTGGTCTGCTTTTGCTAACTCACTTTTACAGCAACTACATCTGAGGTCACAAATGAAGATTATGACTTCAGGTAGAAGATAGCCAGCAGGAGCAGATAGAGCTAATGACAACAATGGTCTTCTTTTCTTTCGTATTTCCATTTATAAAGAAGAGTAGGGAAGAGAAATAGGGATGATTTTTCATATGGAATTAGATTTGCCTTTTTATATAATATTGTTCCATAAAACTTCACAGATAGGATGGTAAATGTCAGAGTTTTTGAAAAGTCACAGTTTAAATATGCCCACATCAGAAACATTGAGTATTTTCCCCAGCTCCTGAAGAAGTCACATTTTCATCACTAAAGCATTCTCACTACTTAAATTGAAGTCTGCATTGGCAGGATTTTGAGGTAATGTGAGATTATCTGTAAAAATAAAGGCAGTATATATTTCATATTTAAATGCTCACTTTTCTTCTGGAGAAAATAAAACCTGCTATTGAACTTTGTAAGTAATGCAGTATCTTTCCTCACTTAGGAGTAAAAGAATAATATTCATACTCACGTTACATTTGTGATTCTTCAAGTAACCCCTAATCATATGCACTCATTAAAATCAGTATTAATCAAGTATCATTTTACTGGAAGTTGTATAAGTATTCAGTATGAAAAATAGTCTGAACTTCATGTTGGCAGCAGGTAGGTGGTGCACAGGTTGCAAAATACACATTTAAATGTACAGAACCCTGAATGTTCCCAGACATGGCACTTAAGTTGCCAGATGAGTTCAACTCATCTTAAACTAGTAGTAAAATTAAATTCCCTTTAATTTATTTTACTTGTATTATGTATTTTAAAAAGAGAGATTTTTTTTTTTGAATTTGCAGCCTGAGATGTGTATCTTTGCTTCCCATCCTGTGACATGATGGCATTAAGTTCCCACAAGAAACGGTTTTGATGATTTGTATGTGCTGAGTGCATAGATAGATCTATTGCAGCATTTTGAACATTTTTAAATTAAAATATATCACTCATTCTGAGTGTATTGATTTGTACATCTCTGTGTCAATATTAAGTGGAGCAAGTTTTCCAATAAGTTAAAAGATCTGGCAAGTCAGGTTACATATCGTGGATCAGTTTGAGTTTGTTTGTGTATGTGTTAGCTGTGTATCTGTTTGCTTTTTGCCCTTTATTCTTAATCAGTGTTACAGATTTTGAAATGTTCCTTGGAGCCTGGCAAAAGATGAAGCTCATTACAATATTTATAGTTACAATATTTAACTTTTCCACTTTTTGGTTCAGATTTTAGAAGTGCTTTGCTCTTTCTGACAAGTTTTTAAAATTGCTTTTGCAATTAGCACTTTAGATTGTGTGCAATGGTATTATCCTACTAACATCACCACCATTCTGATGGGCTGGACTTTTCGATGTTGTAAGTATTACATTCATTTTGCTAAGAATAGCTATTTTGCTTTGAACTTCATTTGCTTAAAATAAACTTTAGAAGCAGCACTTGTACTTAAAGTTGAGCTGAATTTTGTGCTTGAAGCAGAGATTTTCAACCTCTTTGCTATAATGAAAAGTAAACTCATCCTGGGCACATCCATGGTTTAGTGACAGCACATGTCCTGTATGATCTATGTAATTTCCATATGCCCCACCTTAAAACCCTTTTCATATCCCTCTATGGCCATTAATAAATAGCACACTCCAGGCAACAACTGGCCTCTAGTTTGAGCCAAAGCTCACTGAAGTCAGAGTTTTTTCATTTGAATCAAGCTCTGTGCTCAAGGGTCAGATTGAGGCAGTACTCTATACAAGAATTTAGACACTTCTGTGATACATTTGTTAGTTTTAAGACTTACTATAATTTAATACTAATAACACAGCAGTGTTCTGAAATTGGGATTCCACTGCCTTGTGTACTATTTCATACAAAGACACTGTTACTTCTGTGAAGAATAACTGAGTCCCTAATTTGCCTCAATGTGGTTTATTCTTTCAGACAATAACTGTAAAAGAAATTAAAGGAGCACTCTTTAATAGTGCACTTTAAAAGAATTTTTCATTTACTATTTTTAATATATTTCATATGCTTAGAATATTCTGAATAATTTAGATCTTAAAAAGTTATCAAAATGGGCTTTAACCAGTGTACCCTGTAATTGTTTTAATCTGTGTGCAGAATACATTTTATGTGCACCAAGGCATGTGCAGATGTGCAGCACCAGTGGAAATACATGATGCCAGCTGTGGGCGCTCTGCTAATCAGCTGGGCGACATTTGAATCTCTCCTTAGCTGTCACCCATAGGGTTGCCAGATGGTTGAACCAAAAATATAGAACCTCCCCCCGCCCCCCCCCCAAAAAAAAACACCAGGGAAAAAATTCTGTTGAAGAAAAAAGGGGGGGGGGAGACCAAAGTTGTTGAGAGAGGAAAAAAAAAGACTCCCAAGACTTATTAAGCAAAAAATAAATAAATAATAAAACAGCATGGCCCCTTTCAGAGTGAGTGCAGTCAGAATAGGGATAGGAACAGGGGAGTGGTTGAGCACTAAGACCCAGGGGAGGCATTGCTTCCCCTTGGTCTTTTTGCTGGCAGCCATTTTGCGTTCTTAGAACTTAGCATCCCTGTGGAACGAGGTAAGCATGAGGTCAGAGGGCTGGGAGTGTTGGGGGCCAGGGCAGGAGGCGGGCGCTGAGTGTTTGCAGGGTTGCTAGGTGTCTGGTATTTTCACCTCCTGGCCGAAAAAAAAAAATCAGAAAATACCGGACATTTTAGGTGTCTGGTATTTTCAGAAGTTTTTTACTAGACAGGAGCTGAAAATACCGGACTGTCCGGGTCAATACTGGACACCTGGCAGCCCTAGTCACACAAGCACACAGCTTACAGGGAACACTGGCTTTAACTCTTTAAATCTAATGACAATTTAATAATAACAGATTAACCAGTGCACAGATGATCATTTTAGCAAAAAATCCAACTCCCATGTGATAGTAAATGGAACTTCTCTTCGACTATTTTGTTATCAGCTGGTTGCTTCTGCAGCACTCAATTTTTCTAGACTGTGCCAGGAAGTCTCTACCTATTGGACATCTGGGGTGGAATTCAAGATGCTATTCGTGATCATATACAATGCCTGCTCCTGGCTGTGAAAGAGAGAAGGAGCATCAACTGGGCCCACATCATTCCCTTGGTCGCTGGAAAGTGCCTCTCCATTTAGACCAACTCAGAGCTGTATTGCTGCTGAAGTCCAGCAGTAAACCTTTGGGCCAAATGTACCTGGATCCAGGCACTGACTTCTGTGCCTGTTCATGTGATCCTGAAGGAAGGAATAAACATGAAAAGTTTATCTGCTAAACATTTTCCTCCTTTACAGGGAGCCATAAGCTTGTATGCATTTGATGTCACTTTTAATAGGCTTGATATATTGGCCTCCCATTCTAAGCTGTATTGCGGATGTAACCAAGGCAGTCTTAAACAAATTGATTTGGGGAACCTCAGGAATGTGTGTTCTTTGTCTTTGCCATGAACTGAAAATTCCTTCTACAAGGTAACTCCCTTCCTGTGAAGAAGAGTGGAATCTACACTAAGCAAGTCTTTATTGATTTGAATCACTAAATCCCAGTCTCCCCCCTCTTTTGTATTCTATTGTATTATTATCCCCCACTCTTCTTGCTGTCCCTTAATAGGTTTGTTGACACTCTTCAGATTGCAGGGTATCAGATCCCTCACTGCCCTCTCAATTGATGATTTCTGAATTCCAAAGCCCTGTCTAAATCCTTCCTTGATGAAACCCTCATTAACCCTGACAGAGAGCATCCCTCCAGCCAATCCCAACCTTCCCATCATTATGACTCACCTTCCCATCCCTTTACTGGTGGGTTTTTTTGTTGGTTTGTTGTTTTTTAATTCTGAGAGTCTGGGAACCAGATTTCTCCCAGAGTTCCAAATTAAATCCTTCCTAACCAAACCCCTTATTAACCTTGGTTGCAAAGTGGAGTAAATATTCTCCACGCTTTCTGAATATACAAAAGGTGGGGCAGAACTGGAGTATTTAACAGGGGTCTCAAACTCCTGGCCTGCAGGCCAGTCCCGGCTAGAGGGATTGTGCAATCTAGCCTGGGACTCTCAGCAGGCTGGGAGGGGAAGGGGGAATAGAGCCTTCTGTGATTGACCCCCAAACCCTTCTTTCTTCCATTGCCCCACCCTCTTCCTCCTCCCATGGTTCCCTGTCTCCTGAGCACATGGCTTTGGGGATCAGCAGGAGGGTAGAGGAGGGGGGGACTAGTGTCATGCAGTGGTATCTGTTGCACTGCCCCATACTCCCCATCGTAGCAGGAGTGAACGCTCATGCCTCTGCACTCCACTTCCTCACCAGCTCCTGCTGCCACCGCCAGGCCGCCTCTGGTGATCCCCAAAGCCATGTGCTCCTGGGATGAGGGGCCAAGGGAGAGAAGGTGGGGCGATGGTGGGAAGGGCTCCCATATGATGTCAGGGAGCATCTGTATAAAAGTAATTGTGAGTGTTTACAGTTTGTGCATTATTCCTGAGTTTCAACAATCAGGATGTGGTTTGCAGAGTGAGAAGTGAGGACTGTGTTGTTGCAAACAATAAGGCCTGATCAAACCAGGTGTGTTTAAATCTGGGTATGTCTTACTCTAATGTTAACTTCCAGCCTTTTTTGTAATGTAATTGAAAATTTAATATTTAATTCATTGAAAAATAAATACATGGGAATTGGGAGACTGGGACACTGTTCCTGATTACCATGGACTCTCTGTAACCTGAGATAAATTACTGGATCTTTCTCTGCCTCTGGTTCCTCATCTGTGAAATCTTTTGAGTGCTATGTAAGTAGTAAATATCTAAAGTTACCAATTACTGTCCGGTCTGTATAATCCAAATCTCTCTTAGGGTGTGTTTAGACTACAGGGTTTTATTGACAAAAGTGGACTTTTGTCGACAAAACTATACCTGCGTCTACACTACCACCGAGTTCTGTTGACATAACGTCGACAGAACTCGGCAGTTTTGGCGATGGTGGTAAACCTCATTCTACGAGGAATAACGCCTTTTGTCGACAGAGTTCTGTCCACAGAAGGCTTTATTGCATCTACACTGTCCTTTGTGTCTACACTCTCATGTCGACAAAGTGGTTTGCTTTGTCGACAGAACTGGATGTAGTCTAGATGCTCTTTGTCGACAGAAGCTTTGTCGACAGTATCTGTCGACAAAGCCTCTGTCGACAAAAGCCTGTAGTCTAGACGTACCCTTATTAATTTAATTGAAAAAACCCCATGATTACAATAAAGAAACAAAACAAAAAAAATTGAAAGTCCCTCCTGGCATTCTAATAACTGGCGTAGAACCATATTGCTGACTATATATTTTGTTAGTGCATTTCGCTAGTGTGTGGTATTTAGTATTTTGTGCAGAATTACATTGTGTGATTGGCTGAGAGAGTAATCTGACTACTTGTTTCTTCCTGGACGTGACCAGAGTCATAATATTGTATTCCATATGGCATATTCCTTCCCCTTCTGAGATTTTTTTCAAACCTTCTGCAGCAAAAACAGAACAGCAGTGCTAGCTGTGTACTCAGTCATCTGCTTAATCCTTATCCCCTCCGCATTGTCAATACCCATCTAATTCCACTTTAACAACAGTAATTGGCTGATGGAGTAGCAGATATAGATTTGTTTTCCTGATGACTCCTTGACTTTTTTCTTCTGGTAATACTAATAGAATTCCAAATCCTTACTGGTGTGATCATGTCATGAGTAGGTCAACAGTCATGTCAAGGTCCTATTGGAAACTTCATAGCCAACATCTTAATTTAGACTTAGCTATTTTTTTTCATGTGTGTGCAATTGGAAGCAATTTTTTTTGAAGTCCCATACTCATTCCATTATAACACAATTCATTTAATTCGAAGGAAGATAGTTCTGCATGTGAATTGTTTGACAAGCTACAAATCAGTAAATAAAAATCCAGAAAGGATGTTTCTAGACTTTACATCTAATATTTGAACTGCATTGGGTTATACGTAGAAGACGACAAAATATTTATTCACATGTTGCTTGTTCAGTCACATGTTTCTGAAACTGTTTTATGATTTTACAGTTACTTAATGATGACTATAAACAGGTATTTCACCATCCTGATATTCAAAAAAAGCTCCTGTTTTCCACCGTGGCCAAAATCTTAGATCTTTATTCTTCACTCATGTAAATTACAGAGTAAAAAGGCCAGAAATGGGTTTTCAGTTTGCTGGTATTTTGCACTTGTGTTTCATCAGCATTTAACACAGAAAGATCTTGATCCATGATGAGGGCTTGTAGGCACTATAGCAAGGATGGGGAACCTTAGGCCCGGGGGCTAGATGCAGCCCCTGGCTTGCCTGGATCTGGGCCCCGAGGCTCAGGGCTCCCCCGTGCACTGGGAATTAGAGCAGGGCTAGAGCACACAAAATCTACGAGGCTGGTCCTCCCTAGCCTCTGGTGTGTGAGGGAAATACGCGGAGTGTCTTTCTCCTCAGTCAGGGGCCATGGCAGTGAGGTGAGTGGGTGGGGTTTTTTTTTGTTTTGTTTTGGGGTTGGGTTGTTTTGGCTTTTTACTTGTGTGCGGTCCCCGACTGATTTTTTCCTGGATCAGCGGCCCCCAACCCAAAAAAGGTTCTCTACTGCTGTACTATAGTAATACGAATAATTGCTGCTTGGGTCTGGAGAGCTGAGGATAATTGCCTCTCCTCTCCCCATTATTTTCCATTCAACAAACTGGAGCTAAAAACTGACTGAGCTCCCGTGAACATACCTCTTGGAAATTGACAGTCCTTCAAGGCCAGGGTTAACTACTTTGAGGTTAACAGGTTAAATCACAGTAGTCCCCTTAGGGTTGTCCCCTGGTGTGCTGATTGTGCTGGTTGACACCTACCATCTTGCTCTCTAGGGCTCCCCACCACCCTTTTTTTCTGAGCCAGTTCCTCTGGTCTCCCCACTGCAGAGCAACATAGACTTAGGTGTTTTTATTAAGTACAAAAAGTAGGATTTAAGTGGTTGCAAGTGAAAAGAGATCAAAGTAAGTTGCTAAATTAAAATGAACAAAAAATTGCTAGCTAGTTCTGATCCACTAAGAAACTTGTTATATGCAAATTCTTACCCTAAACAGCTGTTTTTATCTCAGGTAAAAATCTTCAAGTCAGAGTTGGTATTTTCACTATCCCAGGTCTACAGCTTCTTCAAAGTTCTTTGTATCCTCTTATGCTGTGCCAGGCATTTTCAAAGGCCAGTTGAAGACAAAAGACTACTGGCTTTCCATTGCTTAAATAGACTTTCCCACAGGATGGGTATCTTTTGTTTGGCATCCCCATCTCCATGGAAAAATACAAGGTTCAAGATGGATTCCTGTATGATGTGGCATGGTCACATGGCTTTCTAGGACGAAGCACAGTCTGGGTTTATAGGACAAACATGACCATTCACAGGTCGTTGGTTTGAGTATTGAGTTGTTAAGTACCTGAAGTATCGCTAATGGTCCTCATTAGTGCATTAGAACTAGAAATAGATTCACTCTTAATATTTTTAACTTAATATACAAGAATGATACATACACAAAAAAGGATATACACATTCAGCAGATTGTAACTCATTAAAATTAAAATGAGTTATTTTGTCTACAGTGTCTTCAAGTTATGCATAGTCCTATTTGTAAGCCAATTTTCATAAAGCATAGAAAGACCTCATGACACTAAATCACCAAAATCATTGAAATTGACTTCACGAGGATGCCCTTTCTTCCTCTTTGACCAAATTGCTTGTTTGGCTCCTGTTTAATCACATTTTGGTAGTTTTGTAATTTTAACATCCTTGATTCTTGACGCTTGTCAAATGGAATGAATAGCAGAAAGGTGCAGCTTAGTCAGGTGAGATATACACAGCCTTTGGAAAAGGCTGAAGTATGGGACATATTTGTGTATCTCTATCAGCAGGCTATAGGATCATTCTTATCCTTGCAGCAGTTGGCTCAGCAGGTTTGCCATAACTTTCAACTCCCAATCTGGCATTGTGGGACACTTGGAACATACATATTTGATAGGCAAGAATACTATTTCTTTGATATGTCACTAATGCTTATAGGGTGAGACAAAATCCACCAGAAAAGATCTTTATATATCCTTTTAATATTAATTTTACATAATGTTTGACTTCCAGCTTTTTCTAACTAAAGCAGAACACACAACTTTTAAGATGGAAATTTTCTAAAACCAGTATAGAAACAACTTAAATACCGAAACTTCCCAAGCATTACAGCATTGTTATTTATATTAAATGATTGTATATATTTTCATTAGATAATGCCGTATGTATAGCAATAAAAATTAACACTTGTGCACTTTTACATTTGGAACTTCCAAGATTTTAAATCAGGTAGTAAAAGAAATAATCATACTCATTAGGCAAATGAGATGCTTTTCATAACAAGTTTAAACTGAACTTTAACAGGCTATTGCTCTTTTGGGAATATATTGCCCTTTTTGGTATGATTGTCACTGCCACTAATGCATGTAGACATTGTTACTTTGGTGTTCCTTCATTTTATTCACAATGTAGTGCTTTATAACAAGAATTTTTTCATATATTTGAGCCAGAAGGGACAATTGTGATTATGTAGTCTGACCTCCTGCATCACACAATTCAGAACATCCCCAAAATAATTCCTGGTTGTTAATCTGTACAGTAAAAGGAAATAAGTACCACCGTTGGCTGGGGGTGAAGGATGCCTGAACTTGAGTCCTTGCACATAACACATTTGATTCAAATACCGCTGTAGTTAGAAATTGTGCTTTTCTTTCTTTCTCTTTCTCTCTAGGTTTTAGAATTCAGGTACTTTCCTAATAAACATATTCTGGGCTAAAAAATTCTGAAAATCCAGGAGATTATCATCCTAGAATATGATGATTGTGTTAACAGGAAGCACCCTTAAATAATTGTCACCTGTTTTTTTTTTTTAATAAAATATTAACACATTTTTCCTATAAATTCTATTTAGTATGCTTGGGTTAGTAGAGTATGACATACATTAGCTCTTTCATATAGCCTTCGGAGAATTCCACCTGACCAGCTTTCTTACCCAAGGCAGGATTAATGAGGCAAAATAAGATATGATGTTTCAATGTGCAAATTAAAGCTATCTTTAATCTCCATCTTTACTGACAGGCCCATTGCAAATGAGTAGCATATCCAGTGCCTTAGAGATTAGTGCTTGATTAGAGGATTGCTCACCTTAAACAAGACCAATATCAAGATTAGGTTGGAGGAAGTAACCGGGAGATTGGCTGAGTATAGTTCTGTTTTTTTAACTCTAGGACAGGGGATTTCAAACTTCTTTGCGCAATGACCCCCTTCTGACATAAAAAATTACTACACAACCTCAGGAGACAGGACCTAAGCCTGCCCAAGCCCTGTCACCCTGAATCCCCTTCACCCTGGGCAGGGTTAGCCAAAGCTGAATCTGAAAAGCTTCAACCCCAGTCAGGGGACATGTAACCTAAGTCCCCCTGCCCACGGGTGAAGCCTTCTGGCTTCGACTCTCCCCCAGGCTTGTGGGACTCAGGATTTGGACATAGATTCCAGCAAGTCAAGCCAGCCCCTCTTTGAGGTCCTGACCCAAGATTTGAGAACAGCTGAAAAATTTGTCTAGTGGTAAAGTGTTCACCATCTAAAAGTCTTGTTCCAAGAAGGTTTTGGGTATCTTAAGCTTGTAGAGGCAGGAGGTGTTTGGTTTCGGTAGCTCTCAGTGTGGTTGGTGCTTTCCAAACAGAAAAAGCAGTCCCTGTCCCAAGAAACAAAAGACACAGGCAAATAATGGGTGGAGGAAATAATCTTGGAAAGATATGCTTGAGCTATTTTAAAAAAATAGCTTGTCAGTATAAATCAGCTGGATTTCCCACTGGCAACATTGCAGAAGAAGAACTTAGGGAGTAGAAACCTTGCAGATGAGCTCAGAAATGACATTCCCTGCATAGGGCACAGTGTAATAGAAGGCAAAGAGCTGCTTATAAGGGAAGATGAACAAAATATGCAATTCTGGCATCATTGGCAAAATGAGAGGACAGAAGCAATGTGAAAATAAATGAATTGTTAATTAGAGATTGTCAGATTTATACAGGAATGGGAAAGTGTTGGTATATTTGAATTCAAGGTAGTAAAAAAGAGGAAGGCAGAGGTGGGATTCAAAGAGAAGGTGATATGACCAACATGACAAGTCAGGGAGATAATCATCACTCCAATGACGTTGATGAGCAATGGAGAAATTGAAAAGTTTTGGAAATACAACAAGGTCCTAGGACCATGTTAAATTTAAGCTGGCAGTGAGGCTCCAAGAGATGAGCTAACATGTGGATTGGATGGAAGGAAGGAAGTCAAAGATAGGTGGTCTGAGTTTTCAAGGTGCAGATGCTATGAACTGCAAGATTTGCACTGGCTTTCTGTTCATTTAAGGGTTCAAATCAAGGTCCTTTCTTTGACTTAAGTCCTAAATAGTTGGCATCTACATTGTTTGAAGACATCTCTCTTTGTGAGACCACCACAGTTGAGGTTAGCTGTGAGGTGCTGTGGCTGCCAGCCTGAATTTAACCACAAAGTGGCCGTTGATGGAGAATTTGCAGTGATAGGCCTCTGTCAAATTCACTTCCCATTTCACTGAGGGAGAGCCTGAATCTGATCTTCAGGGCATGTTACCAGACCCATCAGTTCTCCCAGGATTTTGACAAAGGGAAGGACTGTATAGGTTTGGCAGAATTGATGTTAAAGGTCTGGATGGATAGCAAGGCCCAGAGCCTCATCCAGTGTAAAATGACACAGTCTTCTTGACTTCACCTATTTATACCAGCTGAGGATCTGGTTCTGACTCCTAATGAGTTGTTTTTATATATTTTCATTTATTTAGAAATTGAACAGAAAATCCACATGTGCTTTGAGCAAATACTAAAAATACAAGCTGTAAATCTTGTTTGTCTTAAATATCTATAATCTCTTTAAAATAAGTGTTTTACTAGGGCAGAATCTAATTTTATATTGGTTTATATTCTTTTCGGCAACATTGGTAGGTTTTTTATTATGCATATGTCTAGAAGATAAGTGTATTTGAAAAATCTAAATTAATCTGTATATAATTGAGGCACAATGAAGTGAGCTAAAGAATGCAAACTATCTGATTTAGCCCTAACTCCAATTTTTTTCTTTTTGTCACATTACTACAGTTGTTTAAGCATATTTTTGTGTGTGTGTGATTAACAGCCATAATAGGCTAGTACATAAAAGGACATCTACCAGTTTTGACACTGAGAATTAATTATGAAATAAGACAGATGTGTGTTCCGGCTAGAATTAGTCTAGCAATTCAGAATGTAAGCAGTCACCTTGAAATCGTATAACAGAAAATGACACCCTTTCTTTTACTATAGGCTAAATATATTTTGTGAATTTTAGTTAGACAAATTGTCTGTTTGTCAGCTCTATCTGTTGTTCTGTTTAATTTAGGAAATAGTTGATTCTTTCTTTGACAAGCACAAAGTTCATGTTTGTTAAATAATTTTAAAAGTATAATCATTTTTAAGTGGGTTAGATGATTATCAGAGAGGTCATTCATCCTTAGTGAAAAAGCATGACATTCAAATATACCATTTCTAGTCCATTTTAAATGCAGTAAAGTTTCAAAAGAATATCTCTAAGGTTGTTTTCTACTTTTTTAATTAGCTTTTGTATGGAATACTGCACACAAAATGCTGGCACTGTATTTTGTTCCAAGTGAACATAATTATTTTAACGCTTTTAATACAACTTTCCTTATAAAACACAACAAAGACTTCTCCAAATATCTCATGTTGGTTAATACAGAGAAACATTTTGATAATGGGTTAATTTTGAGTGCACAAAGAACTACTGGAGGGTAAGGAGAGGACATCTGTTGGATAAGCATTCAATATGATGAGAATGATAAGAGAACCTGCCACTGGTGCAAAAGACAACAGCTAATCTTATACAGAATTTGATTAAAAAAACAAAGCATATCTCATTTTGTTGTTTATTGAAAAAAAAATTGCCTTGCATGTTCTGGGCAGACACACTGGGAGTTTGTATGTGAGAAGACTATCTAGACATTCTGTTGTGGCATAATTTGTAACAGAAATAATCAACATAGTATGTTTCTAAGTCTGCATGTCTTGGGTGGATTATTTGTATGATGGATTGTAACTGTACGGAAGATCCTTTACTGCCTCCTTTATACACGTGTTGGCATAACAGTAAAAGTTTTTGGATTTCATTATAACTTGTGGGGATCCAATGGCCTATCCAAACCATTTTAGTGCTGAGTCTAATTTACAAGGCCGATTAGGAGTAAAAAGGAAGTTCAGTTATGAGGGTGAGATGAAAGTACTGAAAAACTGACAGTTGGTGTGTGCTGTCACTTTTTCAATCTCCTGCTGAGTAAAGTAGGCATATATAGTCTTGACTGATTTTTTTTAATTCCCAGTGTAATTCAGTTTCATGTGCAAACTTTATTTCCTTTAGAAGGTAATATTCATTTTGCTTACAGTTGTAGATGGATGTTAAACTATCAAAATGTTGGGCAGAAAGGAGTTTAATAGTTGTGTACTCTCTAAGATGACAATTTAGTAATTAAAATGTTTCAGAATTGTACTTAATTTTCACACTAAACATTTCCTTGGGTTCACAAAATACTGTAATTTCCACAGACATTTATGCTCCTCACTGCTGTGTTAATTGCAGTGAAACCACTGGAAGGTAACTTGATTATTCCTCAACGTTAGAAAAACTACATGGATATAAGTATGGTGTTGGTTGCCAAAAAGATTATTCTCGTGATTTGTACTTGCAGTTATAATACCCCCCAGTGCTTTACATCTTCAGAACTCTATGCAAACATTAACCAGTCTTATGAGATAAGCAAGTATTACTCTCTCCATTTTATAGATGGTAAAATGAGACAGAGAGGTTCACTTACCCAAGGTCATAAAAATTAGTGGCATAGCTAAGGTTGAGCTCAGGAGATCCTGGTTCCCTATCCTATTATAGAACACTAGAACATATTGCATAGTTATTCATAAAGCTTTGTGCGTATCTGATTTCTAGATATTGTTTAAACGCAAGTTAAGATGCAGATTTTATTTGAAAATCGGGAGGAAAGCAAACAGTTTGGTAGCTGGAGCTCAGTTTATGCTGACATTTGTCTCAGTAACACTTTAAGTGCACGTTCTATTGTATTTTGTTTTACTGATACTTGCTGAATTGCTAAATTTAACAATTTGCTGTTAATTGTACAGATAACAGATCTCAGCGTATGCTTTATTCTTTTTAATAAAATGCATGAGAGAAAAGCTTTCAGTGTCAGCTTCTGGAATGGAAGGAACACAGTAAAATGAATTCCTTGCTCATTGAATCCAGAAGCACCTGCTGTATTATTATTTGGCTGTAAACCAAAAAAGAATGGTTTAGTTAAAGTTTGGGGGAGAAAAGAGCATTTAATCAAATTTATACAGCTTTCTCAGAGTTACTGGAACTAAAGTACTTGGTGATGTAATGTGTGAAGTCCAGCAGAGTATTTTGCTGGGCTGGAGAAAACTAATGGAAACATTCACTTGGGGTAAGACAAATGGTATTAAATGAGAAAACACACCATGAATTGCAAATGGAGCTGAGTTAATTTGTTGCTACAGTAGTGTTGCCCTACTGTTAAATGAAGGCTGTGTAATTATCTTGCTGGCAGAGATAATGTCAAAACCTCATTTCTCCTTACATGCCTCATTTTTACATGAGGGCTAATTGAGCTGCAAGGTGACAACTGATTATATATGGCTATCATCAGGTCCTCTTGCTCAATTTGCAAATAATGTTATCTTTAAGTGATGATTTTTATCACATGTCAAATTAGGGGTTGAAAAAACCCTTTTTCTAGCTATTTTAGTAATCTAACATTTCATTTTGATCAGTAAATTATTCTGAAAGATACAAAGAGAAACATCAATGAATTATGCATGTATTTCTTTAATGTTCTTGATTTTCATCCACTTGACATGCCTCTACTTGGAGCACATGAAGACAGACCAATACCAGCCATTTTGGTTTGTAACTGTCAGTTGTCTTGGATATCAGCAGGCCATTTACAGTCCAAAGTATTTATCTGACATATCAGTCCTTATCCTCAAAGGAAACCTGCACAACACTTTCAAAAGACAAACCTTGAAGCTCAAATTCATTACTTTGCTAGACACCAAAAATCATGAAGTGAACAGAGATACTGGATGTATGGCTTATTTCAACGATCTTCAACCTGGTAACCCCTCTTTTTGTACTGTGACTGCAGAGGTGTTAACAAGGCCACTCTAGCCTTGAATGGTCCCCTACAATATGTGCTTAGTCTTATGCTAAACAATCTGTTCCATCTTGCCTTTTGATGTGGCTTTGGGGGTTCCTTTCCCAAACCTGAAGGAAGAGCTCTGTGTAGCTTGAAAATTTGTCTCGCTCACCAATAGAACGAGTTGGTTCAGTAAAAGTTACTGCCTCACCCAACTTTTCTCTCTAATATCCTGGACTTACTACTGCTACCACGACACTGTATACACAAGTTCCTTGTTTTCTGTGGTTGGGAATTTTTTTTGTAATGCTGGTAAACATATAATTGTTTACTTGAACATTTAAGCTTTTCTTATGTCTTTAATAAGTTAAATCAGACTATACACTTATATGTAAAAGTTAGGTTACAATTTTGTAAAGCGCCTAATGGCATTTCAGAAGTGATATTGGCGTCTAGCAGTCTTAAACTGTCAGTGACACAGAAGCCTGGTCTGCTCTACAAGGTTATGTCAATGTATGCTGCCTTGCATTTGTCTAGCTGTGGAAGGTTTTTTTAACTTAAATTTGGTTCCGGCCAACGTAAGTGCCTCTCTATGTAGTTATAGTAACACCACCTCCCCAGTTGGCACAGAGTCACTGTCAGTATAATTAGTTTGACACAGTGTCAGCATAGGCCAGGGATCTCAAACACCCTGCTCGTGGGCCATCCCTGGCCAATTTAGTTGCTCAATCCTGTCTGGGACTCCAGGTGGCCTGGGGAGGAGCAGTCCCTTCCTGTTACTCAAGCTCCACCACTGCCTGCGTGGCACCCCATCTTCCCAGGTTATGGCTTCAGTGATTACCGGGGTGAGGTCCTAGCACAGGGCGGCAGCAGTGGGTTTCCTCCCCCACATTCTCCACGGCAGTAGGAGCTGTAGATTAGTGAGGTATATGCTGCTGCTGAGTGTGCTCCACTTTACGGTGACTTTTCCTGTTGCACAGAGTACAGGGGAGCCTGACGGCTGCTACAGCCCCATGCAAAGCCTCCCTCTGCCACAATAATCCCCAAAGCCACTTCATCCACTGGGACTCCTGGGCTGGATTGCGCAATAGCTCTGGTTGGGAATGGCCAATAGTCCAGGCGTTTGAGACTCCTGGTGCAGACACTGTCTTCATTTTCTTGACTGTTACTGACCTTCAGGAGCCGTCCCACAGAGCATCCCTTTGACAATACATGCATTTTATACAAGTGCTTCGTTGAGGATGCACACTGCCAACACAAGGAGCAAAATGTGCACATAAATAAGAGATTTAATAACTACAGTGGCTATATGTTGTCATATTGCAGTTTATGGCCTTATGCTCCTAAATGTCTAAGTTACTTGAAAATATGACTTGAGAGTTGATTATATGGATAAGAAAAGAAATAGTTCTCGTTTTCAGAAACATTTGAAAATGAAAAAATTCAGAATTATTTACATATGAACATGCAGGTATTCTTCAGACATATGGCACCTGACTTTACTTGGTTTTCAATTGACTGCCCGTTTCATGCTTTGCATAAAGTTTACTTGCAATCACTTCCTGGTTGTGCTATATTGGCATGGAGCTGGAAAGGGTTGCTTCTGAATGCTGCTTGTCTTTGGCTCCCAGGCCCTGGCTCAGCCACTTGAAGCTTGAATAGTGATTAGCTGAGGCTCATCATTTGTGCCCTTCTCCCTGGCTTTCTGAGCCTCTATTGCTGGCATTCTGAGCAAAATATATATGTGAATTTATATGTTTGAATGAGTGTTTACAAAATACAGTATACAGTAAATACATCGATGTTACGTTAGTCATTAACTAATTTAGTACAGAAATCTGGGTGGTTATTAACAAATCCATTATTTTATTATTACTTTTTACAGTTACCATGTAGGGATGTCAACATGTAGTTGACTGCATGATTAATCAATAAACCTGGGCTTATGGTTTAACCCTATCGACTACACTCACTCTCCCTACCCTTGCTGCTTCTGGAAGCTCCTCAGACCCCTGTGGACAGGGGCTGCTGCTGCCCAGTGCTGCTCCCTCTGATACAGAGGCAGCAGCACGGAGTGGCAGGGGGCTCCCCAGGAGTGGGCCTCGGAGCAAACTGGCTGCCAGCGCCGCCCCCAGGGACTATCGAATAGTCATGTAAGCACTAAGAATTCATGTGGTTACACGACTGTTCATTTACACAATATCTAACATCCCTAGTATCATAACAAGGTTCAGAGGCACTATATTTGTGTAGTCTTATTTAAATGATTATTTTCTTCTGACCTTTTTAAAAGACGGGGAATTTGAGTACTACTATGCTTGTTGTGGTTACCATGGATGAGATCTTCATCCTTGCTCTGCGCCCTTTACAGCAGGTAAAAGAGCAGGAGCCAATTCCATTTGGGCCTAAGTCTCTCTGGGGGAGAATTTGCCAGCAGGGTCCATAGAATGCAGCCATCTGGTTGCCTTCCGAGGCTATCCTTGCAAGTTCTGACAAAGGAAGCAGGGTTGGAGCATAGATTCAGGGATAGGGCAAAAGCATGGGCATACCAGGGGGCTGTCCTATTTTAAGCAGCACTCTTGGATGTCTAAATTTTGCCACTATCTACTCTGTCCCCCAGAGCATTGCAGTACTGGGGAGTGCAAAGTTTGCTTAAATAACACTTACCCCTCCCTTTTTGTCCTTAGCTGCTAGTTCTGTGCTGCCTGCTTAGAGGCTCAGCACAGCATCTCACCTCATATACTCAAAGAATTTGTGTTCTGGTTGATATAAAAAAAACCCTGAACTTGTGCATGTAGAGAGTAAACTAGGTTAATAATGTAGAACTTGTGGTAGTGGTGTTCTAGTAACTTTCCAAGAAAATGTGTAATACTATATTCTCTTGCCAACAATTTAAACATTGGTGTCTTTTTAAAAAAATCTGAGAAATTACAATGAATTTTTTGATTTACCCTAAAATAGAATCCATTCTGAAATTTGATAAATATTGAATTATACTTCAAATTTCTATTTTGCCATAATATTTCAAGAAATATAGGCAAATCCTTCTAATCATTAACTTGTCAAAGCATTTGTAAATTCATGTTTGACTGCGGTGCATTTTAAAAATAGTACATAAAAATTTTCTGACTGCTTGAAGTGCACCATTTTCCTCTTTTTTCTGCATAAATTGACTTCTCTCTCAGTGACTGCTATGCATATGCTTGTGGATAAATCTTTTCTTAGTTTTAATGATATCAGAGGCATTTCTGCTTGCTAAATAGTATTTTTATTAAAATTTCAATGGGTTTCAAAGATGTACAGATGCACAGTTCTTAACCTCATATTTTAGTGAAATTTTAGTTATACAAAATAGGAAAAAAAGTAAAATTGCCAAACTTTACAGAGAAGATAATAGTCTACCTCTTAACTCTGATCTAAAAACAAGTTCCCTAAGAATAAATCCTCTCTATTTAATTTTATCCTGTTCAGGCAGATGACTGGTAATACCGATCTTTGTTCTGAAATGAAATCCCTGACGTATGCCTCTTCTGTTGATGTATGTATTCTGTTTATTGCCAATGTCCCTTCAACTGGAGGGTAAGATGTTCTCTTCTACTGGAAACCTGATGTTAGAGACTTGACTTTAATACCTTTTAGATGGTTCCTTTTTTTGGAAATTGAATAAACAGTGCTGGAGGAAAAAAAGAAAAGTGATGACAGTTTGAGAGGTCTTTCCGTTATTTGACATTTTAAAATGACATTTTCATTGGATAAGATTTCCTTGAAAATAAAATCTGAAAGCTAATCAACTATATTTTGTAGAGCTGAGTCACGTGAATTGTGAACCATTTAACAGTTTGTACATTCACACAATATTCCACTTTTGTGTATGACTTGGGGGGGTGGTGTTTATTGACCAAATTAAATGGTTGAGTAAAGTTTTTGATATCAGAATTTGAGAAATCTTGTATATAAAATATTCATACTTTGCAGTATTTACAAACATAGCAAAGTATTTCTGTAAATATTAGAATAGCTAAAGAGATAAATACATTAGAGGTAGTGAAAGGATTGTGAAAATTGTTAATGTTCTAGTAATGCACGTAAAACTTAGTTCAGGAAAAGTTTTGTCATAGGGTTTATCCAAACAGAATGTTATCCTAAATTGGGTTGTTGTTTTTTTTCCTTTTCCCATAGCTGCATGTGCCAATGACTTAAACGGAAGCCTACTTGTTACTTACTGTGAAGTCTTAGTTAACCTTCTCTATTGATGACCTTCAGCGTAGTTTAACCCTGAATAAAATCTTAATTTTTTTTCTTCATAAAGTCACCTGATTGAAACTTCTAAGTGAATTTTATTTTCATTCTATACCATGAAGTAGGTTGAAATGATTGCTTGTAATAGACAAAGAAGACTATTTTCAGTGTATTAAGTTTTAGGTTTTCAGGATGTTAGTACTGAGAGAGAACTCAATAACAGGTTTTTTCACAAATGGATTAGATTGCTGTATGAAATTAAAAGAATATTTTATGCAGAAGTAAATAACAATGGTTGCTTTAATAAATCCTGATGTTAAAGAATAAACATTATTAAATAGATTGGGCTGTGTCATACTAGACAACAGATATTACATCAGTAATACAAATGAACAGATTATGATGGACAAGTGCATTCTTTCATTTACAACTTTGTACTTCATTATATTTTCCTCCATTTTGAATGTAACACATTTCATACACGTTTAACTGATTTCAACTCTGAAGGGTAGCCGTATTTGTCTGTAACTTAAAAAAACTTAAAAAACAATGAGTGATCCTGTAGCACCTTAGAGACTAATAAAAATATATATAGTATCATGAGCTTTCATGGGCACAACCCACTTCTTCAGATGTGTGGAGCAAAAGGCACAGAAAACCCAAAATTTAAAGCGGAGAAAGAGTGAACAGGAGGAGGGGAGGGAACCCTGTGAACTATATGTCCATGCTAAATGATTCTAATAGAGTGGGCTGTAAGTGTTTGATACTTAGCTTTTGATATCATTTGGTGTTGAATATTACGGCCCATCCAATTCATGTCTTTGTTCAGTCCCTGGGTGATGGTGTCAAATTTGCATATGAAGTCCAGTTCTGCAGTCTTTCTGTGCAGTTGGTTCCTGAAATTACTTTGTAAAAGAATGCTTACTTTTAAATCCATTGAGTGCCCAGGCAGGTTAAAATGTTCCCCCGCAGGTGTCTGTGTGTTACCCTCACAAATATCTAATTGTGTCCTTTAATCCTCTGTCATAGACACTATCCATTTTGGCCAATATACATGGCAGAGAAGCATTGCTGGCACTTGATGGCATAGATCACATTAGAGGATGTGCAGTTTTATGAGCCTCTGTACATATTTGAGAACCTGTGATAGAAACATGAATGAAAATGTGATTACTGCAAATTGTTTCTTGTTCATAAAGTGTATACTTCTTGTCTTTTGTCATGAATATAATACCCATAGTAGTGTTTGCAAAAGATACTTTCAAATCTGTTTTAGAACTATACATTAACTTGGCCTAGTAAGTAAAGAGATATTTGGTTCTGGACACACAGGTCTATAAAACATCTATATCATATAATATAGACTTGTGTGTGTCTATATGATCTAGATACACAGGTCCATATTATATACCATCTGTATAACAATACTTAAATTTAAATATCAGTTCAGTTTGTTTTTAAATACAACAAGATCATCAAAGCTAATTTACTAGGAAATTTGGGGGTGAGGAGCAAATTACTGTTCAAGTTAGGAATGTAAAAGAGTAAGCCTTACTGGCATGCTTAGTGGAGTAACCAATTAACTGGTGCCCAGCCACACTGGAACTGGCCTCTGCCCACAGCGTGTAGTGGATAAGAAGCTTCACCAGCCCAGCTGGGCCTACCACACCAGGGGCAGGAGCTGCTCCAGTGGCGCCCTGCCCATGGTGTGACATGGCAGGCTGGTTAACTGGTTAAACATATTGTTTAACCAGTTAACATTTTAAATGGGATTTTACATCCCCAGTTTAGATAAGGATCAAGTCACTGTGTTACTCTGCTTGCTAAGGACAGTACCAAGTGCATATAGGGAATAACAGCATTGGCATTTTATAATGGATGCTTGTCATGACTTGTGGAGCTCTGTGGGTACTGGGCTGCCCTAGCTAGTGACCTCATAATTTCCAGAAGCAGGTGGAGGTGGCAATTATAGCTATGGCCAGTATCTTGAACCTTCTGTAGTAGGTGATGAATTGCAAATCGCTAGACCCAGTGCACAACAATAAACTCAAATAAATCTTCAATGTGTAATAATGACAAGACTGAAAGACTGGCAGCTATAACAAGGCTGCCGTTGTCACCCACTTTACTGTAGCCTTGATATCCATCATTATCAGCTGCAGCTAGCTCAAGAGCTGGACAAGAAGGTCCGAAGAAGGATGAGTTGTTTGCGCTGAAGCGTCCAGTAGGTCCCATCTGGCAGAGAGTAAATGGGATTTTTTTTTTTTTTTTTTTTTTTTTTTGCCTGTTCATTGGGCCAGAGCTGTCCATCATTTTGGGCAGATATCTGATCACTTCATGCTGTGGGACAATATGGCTTTTTGCTATTTGGTATAGCAATGGCAATTAAAATAACTATTTTTTTTTCGCTACAACCTTCTATTTTACCTTATTCAAGAATGTATGTTTTTTGCATAACTGATATTTATGCTAAAAAGATCTATTTCTTTGAGTGAAAAAAATCAAGTCAGACCTGTCAGTAGGGCTTAGCTAAACTTTTCAATTGTAATCTGAACAGTAAAGGGTTTTATATTTATTAAATTTTTTGTCTAGTAATAATATGCTCTGGATTACCTGAAAATTACTAGGAGGGGGGAAAAAAAGAAAAATTGGTATGAATGTAAAACACCATGAAGAGATAGTGAGTGTTTAGCCTCTAGCAGGTTTTTTGTAATGACTATAAAACCTAGTTGTCATAAGGCATCTTAATTTAATACAATTCTTTTGGGTTTACAATGCACATTTAGATTTTATATATATTTATTATTAGACACACATGAAGGAAAATTTTAAAAAGGCTACGTAGTATACCTTCCAGAAATAGAAAACTGAACACTGCTTTGCTTGACATGGCAGCTTATCTAATATTCATTTGATCTTTAGACATTTCAGTGTGATCATAGGATTAATCAACATAGCATGTTAATCAGCAGATCCCAGATTGATTTTTCCCCTTAGTAGAGTAGCAGTTCTTGAACGCTGAACAGTTGAGTTTATTGAATATTAATTTATGAAGTCAATGTAATTACGCTTTGTAGATTTGTTTTACTTTTATATTCTAAGATATTTTGTCAGCAAAAAAGATCCCATCAAATGTCTTAAATTTTGCAATTTTAGGTGATATCATTAGAGTTTAGAATATTGTAGTATGCAGAATCCAAGCTGCTTAAGAATGTATTTTGGTCTGTGTAATCATCTTAGTCTACATTCTTGGGAGACTGTAGTTTACAGGCAAACTGTTTTGAAGCTAATCTCTGCTTTAAAAGAATCAAACTTCTAAAAGAATGTATTGTAAATATATAAGGAGCTGCCACCCCTCTAATTTTAAGCATATTATGCTAACCTGGATAATATTCTAATTTATATTTCTTTTTGCTTCCATGTCTAATGTATTTATTTGAATTTAAACATGGTGATAATTGGTCTAAAACATATTTTAATGCCTGCAGTGATTAAAAGGGAAGTCTTTTGAGATTTTAATCCTTCCAAAATGCAGGCTCATACCTGGGGTCCAGGCCAGCTCGCATACTGTCATTCATTTTGTTGTTACTTCATAATAAACCTTTAAGCCTAGAGCCGCTAGACCCATGCAGATTTCTCTGCCTTTGAGTGTCTTGATGGAATTACAAAGTCCACGTTTACAACTGAAGCATATTGTATTTCATCTCTGTACACCCACTTTCAAACAGCAGTAGCCACATGAAAATATATGTCAAGAATGCTGTTTTCTCATATTGGAATTTAGGCAATTTGTTTTCAGTCAGCGAGCTGTTTCCGACCTATTTTTGGAGCCCCTCTGTGGCCTGACCATACGTTCTAACATAATTTATGGTGGCACTCCAGCATATGGACTTTTCATCATTGTCCAACTGAAATCCTCTGTTGTACATGCTTTGGGAAGTGTGGCAGCCATGTCCATCAGAGTAGCATTTATTTGTATTGGGGTTGTGTTCATCAGTGTGTTTATCACAGTCAGCTGTTAGATTGTGTAATGAGGATTTCTTGTGGAACTTAGATGTGATGTTATCAATTAAAACTGACAACTCACCCTTTTAAGAAGTGAGTGATCTAGTTAACTGTGTTGTCGTATTTTAATTTAATTATTTGTATTATGGTGAAAAGTCTCAGAAGGGTAGCCTGGTTAGTCTGTATCTGCAAAAACAACAAGAATTCCTGTGACACCTTAGAGACTAACAGATTTATTAGAACATAAGCTTTTGTGGGTAAAATCCAATTCATTAGATGAATTGGAGTGGAAGTTACAGAAGCAGGAGTATATATAAAGAAGTTGCTTGTTTTAATGAAGCTAATCAAGTCAAGGTGGCAGTGAGTCACTCACAGCATTTGGTGTGGAGTTGTGAATAGCCAGAGAAGGGAAATTGTAATGTGTTAACCAGCTGAGATCCTTATTCAGTCCTAAATTGATAGTGTTGATTTTGCAAATGAATTCCAGTTCAGTTGTTTCCTTTTGTAACCAGTTTTTGAAGTTCTTTTGTAGAAAGATGGCTGTTACTTAGTGGGCCTCAACCAAAATATGGCCACCATTTTTGTGATTAGTGCTGTATAAATCTTAACTAAAAAAACTTAAACAACAATGGTCCTGTAGCACCTTAGGGCATGTCTACACTAAGAAATTATTTTCAAATAAACAATAACTCCCAAAATAACTATTTCAAAATAAGCTTATTCCCAAGGAAAGCATGAGTTAATATTTTGAAATAACCAGCCCCTTATTTAGAAATAATAGGCTTGGTAGTGTGGACACTGCACTTATTTTGAAATAAGGGGAGCTATTTCAAAATAACTCCCTAGTGTAGACCAGTGCATAAAGACTAGCTACAGGACCATTGTGTTTTTAACGGTTTTTTTAGTTGCAGATTAACATGGCTACCCCTGTGAGACTTTTAAATATTAAGGAAAACAGTCTTGCCCCAAAGACCTTACAGTTTGAACAAACAAGATAAAAAGAAGATGAAAGGAAGGGAAAGAGAAAACAAAAGGGAATTGAGTGTTGTTTCCAAGCATCATATAAATGATACCTTTTTATTGTTTTTTAATAAATGCATAGTAGCATGGATGGAAATAGAAAGTATAGAGAGGGGGCTGCTTAAAAAAACAAAGGAAAGGAAGTAAGGGAGATAGACACAGGAGAGAAAATGGAGAGAGGCATGAAGGTGAGGTTAGAGTGAATTCGAAATGACAAAACTGAGTGTCATGGTAAAACAGTGTTTCTTAAACTGTGTTCTGTGGCACACCGGTGTGCCGCGAGGCAGTCCGAGGTGTGCCTCAGAGAACAAAAGAATTCAAAATGGCCACCCTTAAAGGGGCAAGCGACTTTTTTTCTTTTTGCTCAATAATTTTGCCCTCCCCCGACCCTTTTTTTTCTCAAGGTTTTTTTTTCTCCCTTTTTTTTTTTTTTTTTTTGCTTAACAAAAAATCCTCGGTGTTCCTCATTTATGCTCTCTTTAGCAAAATTGTGATTATATTAGTTTAAAGTATAATTTGGGGCTTATCAAATGATACTTTATGAAAAGCATTCAGTGAATACATCGTTCATTGTGAGTTCCTTCATTAACCTTTCTTAATGTTATATATTACTATAAAAGTAGTTTCTCCTTTTCCCTTGCATTTCTATTTTGATTCTTTATCCCGAAGACATTACGAAACCACTATGAAACATTTAAAATTTCAAAAAAGAAAGAAGGTTATAAATACTACGGTTTTTGTCTTGTGACTCTTTTTGTTTTGTTTTTGTATTTCAGTCTTTGAGTTTTCCAAGGACTTTCTGTGGTAGTTTCACTTTGAATATTTATTACATTGCCATGTGATGCATTATTTAGATCATGTGGTCAGCCATATTTTTATATCTATCTATATCTATACCTGTATCTATATCCATAATCTTGTTTCAGTCTCCTTGGTAGTTATACTGTAATAATTTTTATTTTTCTGTTCTCCACCATCTTTGTCTTCAGTATAAGTCTATTCAGATGGAGAAGTTTGTCTTCTTTATGGATTCTTTTTGTGGGCACAAGTTCCTCAATCATAATTTTGTCAGAAGAGAATGAAAGGAAAGAATTGGTGCAAAAAATGAACTTCAGTTCAGGACACTGTTAGTGGTGAGCCTTTCTTTCACCAAAAAAAGGTGACAAAAACCTTATCTATGGTTTAGTCTCTCTGTGGAAGTCTGTTACAGTCTGTGGCATACATTATCTATTAAAATTCTAGCACTCAACAGTCTAGTACTTACCTAGTTTTAATTGAAAGAATTCTTTCATGTATATATCTTGATTTCCTAGATGGTCATTAAGCCATACATTTTTTTTCCTCTGGGTTTTGAACCTTGGTAAACAGTTTGTTAACATTTCTCAGTTTTTTGTAGCATGACAGATGATTGACACTGGCATATAAATAAATCTCTCACAGAATAAATGGCAGTAGTAGAAGATTTTTGCATATTTTCCACAGACACAGTTTCACTGTTGAGATATATTTGGGTAATAAGATACTTCTTGCCCAGAATTGCCAGGAAGAGTCATTTTGGTTGTATGAACATCTCCCTACCAAGGACTGATTTGAGAATATAATATCCTTTCAATCATCGCTACCTGGAGTAGAATTTTATACCATTAACCTAAAGTGAAACTTTCCATATGCCATTACTGAGCTCTTGAGTGATCCTGTTTCCCTCGTTTTCCTTTAGTTTTGCATTTCTGTTATTCGGGTACTTATGTATCATGACGCAAACAAAAAAAAGTGTCAGGTTCATAATGTGAGCTAGCTGTTTGGATTTAATGACAAAAAGTATTGTGAAATGATATATGAGGCTCTTAAAATGGTCTTCTGGCATGTCAAGCAATAGTTTTCTGAAAGATTTTACTGTGCAATTACACACACTAATCACATAATTGCACATCTTAATTATTACATTTCTTACTTGCATAGTTACATGTATTTCAATTAATTATATTACCAGAATGTTTAATTAGAAAATTACAATTACATGTTAGAAAAAAATAGCAAACTTCAGATCCCGCACCAAGAATATTTTTACAGTTAAAGTTCACGTACATAATACTGTTTTAAAAAGTTAAGTATTTAACATGGAAAAAGGCACTATAACTTATTTCAGTCCAGTTTGAGAGGTGCATTGCAAATGGATCATCTTAATGGTTGAGTGGTAAATATGATTTGCAATAAACATAGCTGAAACGCATTGGTTGAATGTGATGGTGGATGGAATGGCAAGAAACTCTAGTAAATTTGATTTTCCAGTGATGCTGGAAGGATCATGAGAGCTTTATTCTCCTGTCACCTTTGAACCAAGTTTACAGCCTCCTCTATAGGTTGTCGGGTCTGTGTGCAAAGGCGTTCTTCTCCTTCTTGATTAGGTAGACCTTATCGCTTCTGCTCTACCTACCACTGATTAGGCATGTCTAGTGCTAGGTGTCCACATTTCAGAAAGATGTGGTCAAATTGGAAAAAAAAAATTAGAAAAGAGCAAGAAAAATTATTAAAGGTCTAGGAAACATGACCTATTGGGGAAGATGGAAATAATTGGGTTTGTTTAGTCTTGAAAAACAAAGAGTGAGAGGGAAGGGGTGGGGTGGGGTGGGGTGGGTTGGGGTGGGTAGGGACATAACAGCTTTCAAGTACCTACAAGGTTGTTACAGGGAGGAGGGAGAAACATTATTCTCCTTATCCTCTGATAGGACAAGAAGCAATTGCCTTAAATTGCAGCCAGGGTTGGACATGAGGAAAACCTTCCTAACTGTCAGAGTGGCTAAGCGCTGGAATAAATTGTCTATGCAGGTTGTGGAATCTCCATTATTGGAGATTTTTAAAAGCAGGTGAGACGAAACACTTGTCAGAAATGGTCTACGTAGTGCAGTGGTTCTCAACTCATTTCAGTCCACAGACCACCAGGCCAATCAAAAAATTTCGTGGACCACCTCCAGCACATGACGAGCGACACAGCAACCGCTCAGCACGACGGCGGCAGCTACGCTGATGCTCAGAGCCTCAGACGGAAGTTACTGGCAACACAACACGGTTGCATCCTAAGTGATGCTATAGATGACACGCCGCGTGCTTATGAACATGGCATAAAACAGCCTAACGGCGGCACCTGCTCATGCCACGTGACTTTGGACAATATTCCTGTGCACCACCAAAAAAGTCACCATGGACCACCAGTGGTCCATGGACCACCAGTTGAGAACCACAGACATAGTGCTTTGTCCTGTCATGAGTGCAGGGTACTGGACTCAGTGACCTCTTGAGGTTCCTTCCAGTTCTATTATTCTGTGATTCTTGCAAACCCTTTTCTCATATTCATTCAGAATGCTGCTGTGAAGCTCATTTTCCTATCTCATCATGTTAACCATAACCCCCTTCTCTTTACATCCCTCCACTGGCTCTCCTTTCTCTATTGCATTAAACACAAGCCACTTTCTAGGCCATACTAGTGTGATATTAACACTGGTCTCTGATCATTCAATGACATCAGTTTCACTTATTAAACTATTGTATAAATATCTTTGTGCTTTCCTCCATGCTGTCTCTCGCTCTTAAGAAGCAGATGTACCATGAATGTCTACAGAGCCATGCTGTTGTCCTTATTCAAATCCCTCTTTAAAACTCTAATTTGCTTTGATGCCTACAAAAATTCATAGCACTTAGGCAGCTGATGTGCTGAGACCACTTCCTGTCTTGCTAACCAATATTTTCTTCTGGTAGTCCTCCATGTGTCTCCATCCACTTATTGTCTCTTGTCTCATACTTTAGATTATAATCATTTTGGGGAAGAAAGAGTGCGTCTTTCTGCATTTATACAACACCTAGCACACCCTGGGGCTCCATTAGTGAGTTTCCTAGGTGGTCTACAATATAAAAAAGTAATAAAAAAGTAATCCTAATAATAATAATAAAATAATGATTATAAGAATCCGGTGTGTTAGCTAAGATGATAAGCTAGCCAGTACTTCCCTCAAATAGGCCCTAAAGACTCTGTAGTCCCTAGTAGTTTCATTGAGTCATCGATTTTAAGGTCAGAGGAGACCATAATGATCTTCTAGTTTCTTCTCCTGTGTTACATAGTCCATAATATTTGACCAAGCGATTTCTGCATCTGGTTTATTACTTCTGGCTGAGCTAACACAAATGGTTTTTTTTTAAAAAAAAAAAAAAAAAAAAAGTCATTCAGTCTTGATTTGAACGCTGCAGGTGATTGGTAGAAAATCTGCCACATCCCTAGCTAATGAGTTATAATGGTTAGTTACACATTTTAACAGTGAGGGCATCTTATTCTTAGTGTGAATTAATCTAGCTTCGGCTTCCAGCCACTGAATCTTTTATTGCCTTTGTGTGCTAGATTGAATAGTCCTCATATCAGAAGTCTTTTCTCCATGTAAGTGATCAAGCTACCTCTTCATTTTGGCTTTAAGATATATATTGAGCTTCCTTATCAGTGGTTCGCTGTCAACCGAGGTAGAGGGAGGCATTTCATAAAAGGCCCTGCAGAGGTCTGTCTTGGGTTCAATACAAGTCAATAGTTTAATTGTGGGACAGAGTAAAGAATATGCTCTTATAAAATTTTCTAATGACACAAAGCTGGGAGAGGTTGCAAGCATTTTGGAGAACAAGATTCAAATTCAAAATGATCTTGGTAAATTGGAAAATTGGTCAGAAATCAAAACAATAACATTCAAGAAAGACAAGTGCAAAATACTACACTTGGGAATGAAAAATCAAATGCATAAGTATAAAATGGGAATTACTGGATAGACAGTCGTACTGCTGAAAAATCATAAGTTGAATACGAGTCAATACTAAGATTTTGTTCCAAAAAAGGCAAATATTCTGGGATGTATTGACAGGAATATACAGTTTTAAACATGGGAAGTGATTGTTCCACTCCACAGTGATGAGGCCTCAGCTGGAGTACTGTGTCCAGTTTTGGGCGCCACTCTTTAGAGAGGATGTGGACAAACCGGGGATGCTTTCCTTTGGAGTAACAGACATACAATAGAACCTCTAGAGTTCTAAACACCAGAATTAGAAATTGACTGGTCTATCACAAACCTCATTTGGAACTGGAAGTACACAGTCAGACAGCAAAGACCTCTGCCCCCTCAAAGTAAATATTGTACATTATGGAACAGTATTAAATGTATATTTCTTTTTAAAAAAGGAAATTTTGGAAAAAAATTGACAGTATAAGAAATCTGTTTCTGTGCTTGTTTCATTTAAATTAGGGTGGTTAAAACTAGCATTTTTCCTCCACATAGTAAAGTTTCAAAGCTGCATTAAGTCAAAATTCATTTTTAAACTTTTGAAAGAACCACCCTAATATTTTGTCCAGAGTTATGAACATTTCAGAGTTACGAACAGCCTTCTTTCCTGAAGTGTTCATAATTCTGAGTTTCTATGTAAGAGCTTTAGAAAACATGACCTCTGAGGAAAGGTTTTAAAAACTGGGCATATTTAGTTTAGGGAAGACTGAAGGGGACATGATTAGAATCTTCAGTGAAAGGCTGTAATAAAAAAAGATGATCAGTTGTTCTCCATGTCCACCCATGGTAGGACAAGAAGGTAATGGGATTAATTTGCATCAAGACAGATTTATGTTTGACATTTGGAAAACTTACAGTAGAAGGGATAGTTAAGCAATTAAACTGATTTTTATCAAGGGAAATTGTGGAATCCCCATCACTGGAGTTTTTTTAAGAACATGTTATACAAACATCTTGAAGGTGTGGTCTAGATGTACTTATCTGCCCTCTTCCTCCATGTTGAGGCAGGAATGGGGTGTGCGTTTTCTATAATGCTATGATTTTTCCTGTTCTCTGTGTATTTCTTGGGCAGGAAGAGGTAGCTGAAAAGTGACCATGTACAGCATTAATCCTGCACCAAAACTGCTAAATTTGATTGAACTACAACTTTGGCCCATTTGTTCTATGGGCACTCAGCATAATGTTAACATACTTCAATAAGGCCATGTGGTGCTTCATTTATTTTGAATTTATATGTTTTTGTGCACCTTCAAATAAATAGCCAATTCAGGATGATGTAGCTGCCTCCCCTGGCATTTATGCCACAGAGAATCTCATCCGTCCTATGGATAAGATTTTACCAAGAAAAATAAACTCTCTATCTTTCTTTTAATTGTACTGAATAAATACAGATGTTTTCTGGACTTTTAGTTGTTTGTTCTGTGGCTGAACAAGTGCAGTCATTCCTGACAACTACTCAGCCCCGGCAGAATTCTCTTATGATTCAAAGACAATTAACTTCATGAAAAGTATCTGTACCTGGGCTTCCTCACTTCCCCATATTGTCTGCAGACTCTTTATTGTCCTTACTGGCTCCATAAATGTATATGTATGTATATGTGTGCACACGTGAATCTGGGGCTAATTTAGCCCCAGAGCATCATGGCTCATGTCTCTCAGGAAAGTTCCAGCATCTAGAAATTACTGAACCACACTGCTTTAACTTTGTCCCTTTCCTCATTGCTGTACTCCTGTCCCAGTGAGCTACAAGAGAAGGTGGTGTAGATGCAATATCTGCCATCCAGGAATTCCGCAATGCACTGAGGATTGAGCATTTAACTATTGAAAACAGATTTACCGGCCTGTTTGCAACAAAGCAGCAGCAAAATGAGGCCATAAAATGGGCTAATATCTAAACCTTTATATTTAAGCTGTCATATTTATAAAGTTTGTGGTTTGCTTCAAATTGCATTCAAAAAATTAGATGAAATAATTCAGTAGCAATTCTGAAATTTTCTTGAAGCCAAAACAATTATTTGTATCACTGTAATGTGTAAGAGACCTTGTCATGCTGCAAGATCCCATTATAATATTAGAGGTTGGCTTTTTTGTGTGTGGAAATTATATATGTAAACTACGTTTTTCCACTCATGTTCTAAAACATGGACTTTGAAAACTTTGAGTTATGCAGCATTACTTGGCATACAGTATGGGGGAGCAGGAATGCTCTGGGAGGACTTTAAGAATCTCATTTTGTTATTTTTGAAGGCCTTTTAGCCAGCATTAAGAATTTTGCCTGTTGGCCTTCTATTTGGTTTGATTGTTGTCAGAAAACATCTCACCTAAAATTGAGCAAGCCACAACTTAATTTAAAGAAATGATTTTCAGGTTTTACCATAATCTTTAAAATTAAATTCAGATTCCAGATACATGTTAATGGATATTCCAGTATAATACATTAGAATATCTATAATTGGGGTAGTTTCTCTATTAATCAGCATTGCTCTATTATATAGTATTTGGCATACTGCACTTAAAGATATGTTGTTTTAAATAAAAGGCATTAAAAGAACAAGAAGAGCACACCCTCCAGCTCATGCCAAAACGTACGTGTGTGTGTGTGTGTGTACACACATATGTTCAATTCTTCTTTTAACTTAAAACAATCCTAGTTTATTAAATCCATCTTTCCTTGCCATATGTCATCTTTTCTTTATGTTCCCAAGTTTTTGGCTGAGGTTCCAAATCCAAAAAGAGGCATTATTATAGAACCATGTGGAAACTCTTCAGCAAAACTGTGCTTGAATTTATATATGTATAATCTTTACATTAGTATATGCATATAAAATGCATACTGTAAAACTATATAAACAATCAAGCAATCATGTCTTTCAGTGTTATCTATTGCCATCATTCCCTATGCATTGAGGCTCTCACTATAGCTATTACTATAAAACGTTCCCTAAGTACATAAAGGCTCTAATCGTTAAGATTTTTATTACCAGCCACACATACAGAGCTGCAAATTGCCTTGTTTCAGATTTATTATGTATTACTCCAGAAATTCTATAAAGATCAAAAGAACTGATTACAATGTTGACCTTTGCATTAACTCATCTGAATTTAAATTCAAGTGTTTGATTTGGGAAAATAAGTCCATTTATCATAGGTCTGCTACTGAGGGGATTGTGCAGCACTGATTGGGAGTGCTGAGACCAAATTTATTTATTGAGCGTTGGCTTGAAAATTGTTTGTAGGACAAGCGGAACAAAAGTTTGACCTGTCATTGTATAGTACTAAGAGAACAATGCAGTAGTTGCCCTTTTAAAATATCTGGTAGTCAGTCTGTTCCAATGCTGCTGATAGAGACAGACGATATTAATAGTTTAATAATATATACTATTTTTAAAATGTTAACCAGTCTTAGATTTAAAATCAATGAAATTGTTTCTCTGCAAAATAACTAGCTCTTCAGCCTGGAGGTTACAGTTTAACAATACAGAAGAAAACAATATTTATTGTTTTCATCCATAAAACTTCTCCGTCAAACCAATTTGAAGTTTGCTCAGATATAAATATACAGTGTACATATATTCACATTTTTTACTCCTTTTTCAGCCGTTATACTTATTGCAGCACTACTGAATTAAATGGTGATATTCTGCTGTATGCCGCAATAGGATCTGTCCTTTTTTCTAAAACTATATATCAGAGCAAAAAGTAATGTTTCTATAGTGTATTTATGGTGGGTTACTTTTTATTTTTAAAATATCTGATTTGATTAACTGTTCTTAAAATTCGTGTCTTGTGTTTTAAAAAAAAAACAACCTAGGCTTTCACTTCAAAAATTGTTATAGTGCAGCAGTTGGAGTGTTGTGCTTCTGTAGTTTCATAGGTTGCAACCAAAATATGAATATTGTAAATCTTTACATAATTTACTAATTTGCATATGACATTTGAACTCTTATTTCAAACAGATCTGTATAATTTCAGGTAACTAAATCCTGTAGAAATATGTCATTATCTGTTAACCAGGTAACTGTTACAGTGCTACAAATATCACCCAGCCTCCTCAATGGGTATGGGAAGTTGATGGACCGGTGGTGAAAGGGGAGGACATACCCAGCAGCAAGGGAGGGAGGTGCTCACTGAGGCATACCAGGCAGCTTAATCTCTCTCTTGGGAATCTCTGAAACCCACTGGCCAGTTGGCATGGGGGTGACCATTGGCCCACATCCATCATCTTCAGGGATTTAGCCTGGAGTGAAGGCCATATGGAACCTCTTTCATCTCTGATCCAGTAGCCCTGTCCTACCCACCCTAAGCTAGTAATGAGAGCCTGGCCTGACAAATGCTACATGTCTATCCAGTTACTCATGTGTGGGTCAGGAAGAAATGTTTTTTCCCCCGGCCAATTGGGGGAGTTTCACTTTCCCTGCAGCACCTTAAAGCCATGGCAGGTTAGGTAGGCATGCTATTAATGCTAAACTGAGGTAATTTTATTGAGGAGTTAATTCATTCAAACTTGTAGCTGTTTTCCAGTGTGGTCAGAATAATAAAATGAATGGTTCTCAGAAATGAAAACCTGGGGTTTTGGTGATGGGCCTTGGGCTCATGGAATAAGGTAAGACCTTCTAGCTCTTCCACCCTACTGTACCTTCTGTCCCCCTCACAGTGGGAAAGGAGTGGTAGGATGTATAGCAAGCTGAGTTCTGAGAGGGGTTAGGCTGAGGAGATATGAGGTAGAAACCCTGTAAACTGTGCACTAGAACTACTAAGAGTATGTCTAGATAGCCGTCACATCTCCCAGCCATACACACAAAAATATGGTAGTGAGTCTCAGAGGTCAACTGACTTAGGCTTATGAGGTTTGCACCAAGGGACTAAAAATAGACATGAAGGCATTTGGGCTTTGGCTGGCACCCATACTCTGAGACTTGGCTATGGGGGAGATTCCAATTTGGCCTCAGACCCTGGGTCTAAGAGAGTCTATCCTGTTATTTTTAGCTGCATCCTGTAAGCCAAAGAAGCCCAATTCAGTTGACCTAGGCTCTGAAACTCACTGTGTTGTGAAGGAACTCTCAGCCATCCTGTGCACTTAGCCCCCATGAGCTGGAAACAAGGACATCACACAGAATTCTGCTATATTTAGAAAGACAAAATGGTGGCAGAAACGGCACAAAAAAAAAATTATTATAATGGGAGAAAAAGTGTGAAAAACTTGGCCTAATTTGGGTCCCTGTGTTTCTAAAAAAAATTGCCGAAGTTGCTTGGCTGTTAGTGACATTTTTCTCTTCGAAAATTTAAACTAACAAAAACTTCACATTAGATAGGCAGAAGGCTGGCCACTGGAACTCTATAGCTGTCATATGAAACCACCTCAGCCTCTGGATAACTAATTATTTGGGGTGTTCTGGATCAATTGCTATTTTTAATATGTGCTTTATATGCTATAAAAACAAGAATTTGGGGGTAAAACACTCTTGTATGTTCCAGTCATTTATCAAATTGAGGGAATGATTGGTACATGCACAGTTTGCTGCAATAGGGACTCTAGCAAATGGTGGGACAGGGTAGCAACCTATAATTCGAGTATTGTAGTCTTTTAGTCCAGTGTTTCTCAACTAGTGGTACGAGTACCCTTAGGGGTACTTGAGAGAAGTCTGGGGAATACGTCAACATAACTGAAATTTGGAGAAAACTGAATTTTTGTTTTAAGTTTTACAGCGCTTTATTATTTTTGTACTTTTTACATCCAAAAATTTAATCGCCTGCCCAGATACGATTAAGTTGTTTAAACAATTGTATTGCAATGGTAGAAAAAAATGTTGTGTGTTTAAAAACTGTAGGTACTGGGGGGGAGGTACTTATAATTTTTTAAAGGGGGTACTTTATAAAGAAAAGGTTGAGAAACACTGTTTTAGTCTGCAAGTCACCTTATGGATGCAATCCATTACTGAGACTCAGGATTCACACTAGTAGCCTGGTCGAATAAACACAAGTTTAAAAAAATAAAAATGGTTTTCCCCTTAATGATGTGATTCCGCTGACAGGCCCTACAGAGGCTAAGTATGAGGAGGTGATGGTATCCATTGTAGGAGGAATTTAGTGGTTTTCAATATTAAATTTGGCCAGTGCTTTCTTTACTATCCTTTTGCATTAGTACATTTGTTATGTTTGCTTTTACTCCTGTAAGAAAATCACGCCAGCTAGTGAATCAGCTAATTTGCTGAGCCTCACTTGGATGCTTGAAACACTGATGGGAGCCCAAAACCCTCCAGCTTTGTAGAAAAATAACTTGTACCTGAATAGGTCTAAGTAGCTGTTATTAAATTTAAATGTGCAATGGTGCCTCCTGCTATATTAAAAAAGGTGTGTTATTTTACATTTTAATTTACAGCATAAGTATTTAAAAATAAAAAATAATGCACTTCTGTATGCTGCTTTTGCTGGTTTGGATCTCAGTACTACTTCTCTGGTGGTATGAATTCAAATCCTGTTGTGGTGTCAAGGTGTGGAAAAACTTCCCATAAATATGAGTCAGATGGAAGAAAAACGGATCCACAATAAACATCACTCTGGGACTTCAAAAAAATCTTCCCAAACCCCCAAATATGTTATATCACAAGAAAAATATCAACTAAAAATGCCAGTTTAAACACCCATCACTCAATACTGCTGCCAGTGAACTACTTGCACACATGGTACAAAACCAAATTATTAACATAACAGTAATTATTTAAAAACTAACCCAAACTTTAAAAAGGCACAATAATAAAACTCAGGAAATGTAAAAAATAATAATGCCCCAAAATGAAAAATTAAAACCGGCTTCAAAAACCTAAGATTAAATATAAGTACCGTAAAAATATATATTTCAATACAATAAAAAATATCATTATGCAATTAACACCTTTGAAAATAAATTTATAGTTTATATGGAATGTAAAAAGCTAGTGCCTGGTGCTCATACAGAACTGCATATTAGTTTACCACAGCAATCCACATAAAAACAATTTTGTCACATTGTAGCTATTAAAGTGTAATTTTAAATTCCTGTATAAGAATACAATAATTAAAATACATTATATTCAAATGTAATACCTATACTATTTAAAATAAATGTAATTGTTTTAAAACATTGCTTACGCACCCCATTTTAATGGTTATGTAAATGCTGCTAAACAAAAAGTACGTACATTCATAATCACTGTCCCTCACTCCACCCACAAAATTAAATAATAAAAAAATTAAATTTTAAACAAACAAAATCATAATAAACATGGTCCCCTACAGCAACAGGGATCTTAAATTTTGCCTTTACATCCATTTATAGTAACCTTAAGTTGCAGGGGATGCTGGTAGTTTTATTCCTTGCTTTAACATGAAAAAATTAAATAAAACAAACAAAAAACCTCAGCCAGTTGCAAAGCTTGTGCTTTTACATACCACAGATCTTTTTCAAACACACAAAACCTATATAAAGTCTGTCCATTGAGAGGCAAAATGTAAGGGCACTAGCAAAAAAACAGCCTTTCCTCAATCTCCATTAAAAGCCTTTAGCCTATGCTTGGCTATCTCACTTGAGACTTACTGAATTTGTTATTAATGAAGGTTGTGAGACCTTCAAGGTGGGGAGTGACAGGTTGTTACCCTGGGGTGCAATCTGGAAGTGGTGGGAACCACTGCACCCCTCTAACATACACAACTGGGTTGGGGACACAGCCAACCTCACCCAGGTCCTGTTATCGCCCAATAAGACAGAAGATTGCACCACTCACTGAAACAACTGCCTAAGAGCAAACAGCAGACATCAGCCAATTTCTCAGCTCCCGAGGCACTGACCCTCTCACTGAAGTATAATCCCAAAATTATACTGTCCTGCACTCCTTAAGGATCTGCCCCTTCCCTCAGTGTAGAGAGAAATATACACAATATTTTTGTGTCAAACTAAGCTGAGACTTTCTCTAGACACTTCCGTCTAAGAAGGCACACTGGTTTAGTCGAAACATAAAACAAGTTTATTAACTACAAAAAGATTTTAAGTGATTATAAGTGATAGTGAACAAATCAAAACCAATTACCTAGTAAATAAACAATAACCACAGGCTAAGCCCAAAATATTAGAAAGATTGGATATGAATTAGTAATTTCTCACATGGATTGATGATAAAGCAGGCTTGTAGGTGTTTAGGGCACAAGCTGCCCTTGCTTTGCTGCTAGAGATTCCCATACCCCATTCCAAGTCCTATTCTTTTGGTGGTTCTTTCAATAGTTGAGCTGTGAGGGAATGAAGAACAACAAATGATGTCCAGTGTTCCCTGTAAATTGTGTGCTTGTGTGGCCATTCAGAGATTCAAATGCTGCCCAGCTAATTAGCAGAACGCCCACAGCTAAGTTTTTGTTTCTACTGGTGGTACAACAGTACACAAAAACATGTATTCCACACATGGATGAAAAAAATCCACACATGGAAGGAAAAGAGTAGAAGGAACATTGACAATATCACTCCCTGCCTTATATAGCTTTAGAATATGACAGGATCCCTGTGTTCCAAAAACAGTCCCCAGCCCAGTTTGTGGAAAAATACAGGGCACGTGGAATTCAGTCATGTGGTCTGGTCACAGCAGCATTACCGATAGGCTGCCTGGAGCATTCCAGAATTATAGAAACATAAAATACTAGTGCTGGAAGAGACCTCAGGAGTCATCGAGTCCAGCCCCCTGCCCAAAGCAGGGCCAACCCCAACTAAATATCCCAACCAGGGCTTTGTCAAGCTGGGACTTAAAAACCTCTAGGGATAGAGATTTCACTTCCTCCCTAGGTAACCCATTGCAATACTTCACCCCCTCCTGGTGAAATAGTTTTTCCTAATATCCAACCTAGACCTCCCCCACTGTAACTTGAGACCATTGCTGCTTGTTCTGCCATCCCTCACTACTGAGAACAGCCTCTCTCCATCCTCTTTGGAACCTCCCTTCAGGAAGTTGAAGGCTGCTATCAAATCCCCCCTCATTCTTCTCTTCTGCAGACAAAATAAGCCCAAATCCCTCAGCCTCTCCTCGTAGTTCACGTGTTCCAGCCCCCTAATCATTTTTGTTACCGTCTGCTGGACCCTCTCCAATCCGTCCACATCCTTTCTATAGTGGGGGGCCCGGAACTGTACACAATACTTCAGACGTGGCCTCACCCATGACGAATAAAGGGGAATAATAACTTCTCTAGATCTGCTGGAAATGCTTCTCCTAATACAACCTAATATGCCATTAGCCTCCTTGCGCAGGCATGATAGCTCCTGCTACATTTAAACTGCAAAGCCTCAGCGGGGTTAGGTTCCAGACCAGCGCGAGCCAGGACTCAGCAGTCCTGGCTCATGCCAGGACCCTAACTACTGCGCCTTTGCCTTTTAAATGTAATAAGAGCTACCCAGCTCCTACAACATTTAAAATGTTGCTACACTATATTGACCTCCCATCATTTGGCAAATTCTCTGGTTTGGCACCAGTCAGGATCCAAGGGTGCCGGACTAGAGAGGTTCAACCTGTACTATTTTAAATTATATAATTAATTTTTTTTGTTGGTACTGAGAATAAACTTGTCTATACCAATAATTTCTCAAAGTTGCTACATCCCTACTAATTTATTTCCTAACATTGCCTAAAAACCAAACTAATTATCATAGGATCAAATAACCCTAACAGCCGATGGGTTTTTTTCTGTGTAGACATATCCTTGGATACCTCATGTAGGGGGAGAGGGATGATTGGGAAGGGTGCTACCTGTCCACAATTTACATTCTTTGATTTTTGTCCCATGCTGACACATTCAGAAAAGGGATAGTTGATTGAATACATATTTGGTGAACTTAGTATAATATTTAGAATCTAATTTTTTGCTAAGAAAAAAGATAATGGGTTTTTTTGAAAATGTGAATGATTTTTGTTAACTGAAAAGGTGGTAAGAACAACTTTTTGTTAGAGTGTGTATGTATACATGTCATATCAGGTATGCCTCAGTAATGAAGTGCTTGCACTTGGCATGATAATATGTTTGCTGGGTGTTTTATCATGCTGCTATGTCCATGAACATTTTAATGAAAAGGAGAGGCAGGTAGAATCTGAATTTGATTCTGGTGTGAAATAAGCTTGTCTTGTTGCATGAGTTACAGTGATTTGCAACTGTCAAGTGACTTCTGACAGCTGGCAAGATGGACAGGTTTAGTAGCAAAGCTAATACACACTCCACCCCAAGGACTTGCATAAGGGTTTCAGAGTGCTGCAGAGGTTAGCTGATTTGGGAATTGAATACATTATTGTTCCTAAATCACAACATTTGAGAAACAAAGTAGTACTGGTTGACTAAGTACACTTTTGTGTCTGTTGTGACAAATTCAGATTTTGGATATTTAATGTAAATGGTTCTTAAATGAATAGAGACACACTATCAAGATTTTTATAGTTAAATATTTTTAGAAGAAATCATACTGTCACGTGTAGCTTTCATATGCATTTAAGTTCACTGGTTAGTTCCTGAGACAGTTCTATTGAAAGCTGGTCTCTGTATGTATTCTCACTAAAAATCAGGACTGGTGGCTGTTCAAACTTTATGGGACCCCGGGAAGCTTGGCTACACCCATGGTGAGTGGACATCTAGCTAACTAAAATCAGATTGGACCAAGGGAGTTGCCAGACTAGAGCGGTTCAACCTGTACCTCCTTTAGTCTCCATTCTCTTAACTATTCAGTAAATCAACCTCAACAGGTTTACTATTGGTATTTGAGGAATCATGCTCAGGGAAAACAAAAAGAGGGCCTGTGCATTAGGGGCCAGACCCTAACCTAGTATAAATCATCATGAATCAATAGACTTCAGAAATTAGATGTAGGTATCTGGTGAAAGAATATTCCCGAATATTTTAAGGGATTTCTTGGTGGATCTTTCGTTGCCAACATTGCTGGAATTCCTCCAGCAGGATTTGTCCAAACATCACCCAGTGAATTTGCTTCCACATATCCACAACTTTTTAAAATTAATTTACAGAAAAGAGCTTTATTTCCAGTAAAAGAATATTGTGAACACACTGTAGATAGTGGTGAAAGCCGTTTTCAAAAATCTTTTTGATGTCCTTTCAAAATATATTTGAAAAAAATTGTTCTCAAAGTTCTTGTCAAAGCATATGAGGCTGCTAATGAAACATCTATCTTTAATGGGGTTGCACAAATATGCAGTAAAAGCCATTTTATCTGTCATGCTAAGGGAATGAGGGGTGCCAGCAAATCGAAAATGCCAGTTAACTAAAAGGGTGGGGTTCTTCCTAGCTAGGTCATTGTATTTTAAGCAGATGTGTACAGTAAATTATTTGACAAGGATCATCACAAAGATGTTTGTGTTTAAATCATACTAGTTGAGAAATAACATCTGCTAACAGATTGCAGAAATGTATGATCCAATACATGAAGTTTGTGCATTGAAATCAGTCATTTCAGGTCATCACCAAAAGTAAACAGATGCTATTCTAATGTTTGTTTCTAGTACTGTCTAGCCCTACACAGAAAGAAGGGCATAAGACACTTGATATGGTTTTAATCAGGCCACAGCTTTTATTATTGGATGTTGTTTATTATTGTGCCTGCCTGATGGATAACTGTATGCAGGTAACTCCATGTTCATTTGGTATCTACTTTTATGCCTTTCACATCAGCCTCCCTTTTTCCATCCCGCTTTCCTGGCCATGCTATTGCTGGGACCTTGCCATCCTGCCTCCTGATGGTTAAGGTAGGTTATAAGAAGTGGGACTGGCTCCCTGCTGTTCCAATAATAGGAAGTCTGAATCCTCCTAATATTCAGTTCCACTCCTTTAACAAACACCTCCTGTTTAAGTCCTTTACAGAGCCATTTATCTGGTCACTATAAATCTTCCCTGTGCAGTACGTGCACTGGATATCTGTCCACATTTACATGAGTCATGGCATCATAGCCTAACTCTCTTCCCTCCTCAATATAACAGTTCTCCCTGGATCTGCTCTGGATAAGGTGACCATCCCCCACACATGCACGTACACACATTGTCTCTTTCTCTCCCTACCTCTAGAAAGGAGAGGCTAGCCCAGTGCCCACAGATGGTCCTAACCAAACCTGATATTGGGCTGTTGTTCCACCTGATTCAGGGAAAAAGAGACTTCTTCCACTTTAGCCCATGGAAAGGAGTGACTGTACAGGGAGCTACTCCCCAACTGAACCCTAGCCCCCTACAGATGGACCCCCGCCCTCAAGCCTTCTGCATCCAGACCTCTGCCGAGCCCCTTCCATCTGCACCGACTACCTCTGCCGAGCTCCACCTCCAGTTCATCTGAACCCCTTCCCTGCTGAGACCTCCACACTTGTACCTACCTTAATGAGTCCCATTGCCCATGCATTTGGACCATTCCATTGAGGTTTCTATATCCAGATATTTGCCCACTCCCCAAGCACCCAGACTCCCCCCAAGCCTCACACACTGAAATCCCCCCTGCCAAACACCACACCCACAATGCAAATATTCTAATGATTAGGAACAACCCCAAGGTCCCGCCCTTCACCTGTTTCCCCAGGTTCTGGCCCCATCACTTCCTACTCTCCCTCTGACTCACTGGGTCATCTCAAGGAGCCTGCCTGCAGATAGGAGATGACCATGGCTGAGTAGGGCTATTGCACGTTAATGACCCAGTGTGTCCACCACCCCGGGAAAACTGCATTTGGTTCCGGTGGCATTCAGCTTTTCAACTAGGCTTTCCAGTAAAAAAACCGGGCACTTGACAACCCTAAATGGCACTTAGACACCAAAGCCAAAAACCAGACCATCCAGAAAAACCTGGATAGGTGGTAACCCTACCTCCCATTGTGAGCCCTAACCACTTTCACCTGAAACTCTTTCCAGAGTTCCATTGCCCCTGCATCTGGAAGCCTACCCCCAGGAGCCCCCGTACATCCAGATCCCTTCTGCCACCAGGACCGCCCCCCCCAGTGAATTGCCCACACCCAGATTGTCCCACACAGAACCCTCTCACCCCACACCTGTATCTCTTCACACTGACCCCCCACCTTGCTTGGACCCTGCTGGGCTGAGCCTGCCTGCCCATACCTGGTTTGTCTGATATGGAAGGGCAGAGCCCTGGAGTGTTTCCAGAGCAGGCCTGGTCCTTGCACTGTAGGGTCAAGTGCAGCCTCGCTGCCAAGTCTGTGTCAGGGGTAGTAGGGTGATCTCCCACCTCCATGCAGACACTGGCTTTGTGCTGCCATGCTGAAGCTTCCACATTTATTTTATTTTCAGATTTTTTTTTTTTTTTTTTTTGCGCAGAATTCCCTCAGGAATATGCAATATCAGTTAACAAAAGGGCCATATGATATCTCCTGAGGAAGCTACAATTACTTTATTTACAGTTTCATATAATAAAAATAATATCTTGACACCGTGAGTTCAGAATAAGATAGAAAGTATTGTACAGTTCAGTTTTAAAAATCCTGGTTAATGATTACATTGCAAAATGTGCTCAGGAACACATGCAGTAGAATTAATCTTTTAATATGTATCTTGAGCAGTCTAAAATGTGGCCACTGCTTTATCTAAGTGCTGATATCCCAATATGGGATTGCTATTGGGATTACCTCCATTCCCAAGATGTTTGTAACTCTGTGATTCTGTTTTACAAAACTATTAATAGAATTTACAAAGCCTATGCTTGTAGTTTCACATGGGCCATCAAAATATAATTTAAGGACGTGGGCAGGCATGAATTTCATCTGAGATGACCAAAAATTGCTTTATCATAACTAAAACTACTCAGGTTATCCAACAGGAATGGACACAGTTTGTGCTTCTTTGGGAGTACAGAAAATGTAAGTTTCATTTGGACTTTCGTATCTTAGTATAATTTATAAACTAAATCATTATATTGAAATTTAATCAAAGTAACTTTCCCAACCAAATGTTGAACTTCCATGATTCTCCCCTCTCCCCCCCCTTTTTTTTTTAAGTGCATGAGTCCTAGATGTTCCATAATCCGGCATCCACTGTATCTACCTGCCAATTTCATTGTTCCAAAAACAATTGGGTTTTTGTTACTTGAACTGGTTTTTTTAAAATATTCTGTGGTTGTATCACTAGATAGCTTTCATTTGTAGCATTCAATAGTACCTATTGGTTTGCGACAGAAAATATTACTAAATGGCTCAAGCTTTCAGGATTGCATAGAATTATAGAAGGTATAGCAGTGGGGAACCCGACTTCACTTGAAAGGGAAATGCGGAGGATTGGGGGTGGGGGGAGTGATAATTGTATTGCTAAGCCATTGGTGTTTGCCCGGGCATATGGCTGCCAATCCCTAGCTGATTTCTCAAGTAATGGAAGTAGACCACTGGATCAGCAGTGCTACTCATAAAAAGGGTATGGCAGGCAAAAAGAACTTCCTTTTGGAACCACTTGCTGCGAACAGCTTTTTGTTCTAAACAGTGTCAGGAGTGTGTTCTCTTCATCACTTACAATTATCAATTTGTGCTAATTAGTTTAATTTACATATCATAAATTACGTTTTAGAGAGTATCAGGGTGAGTTGTAAGAAAATACACAATTACTTACCCTCATTTTTTACTTTCATGTGAATTTTCATGTCTGTGCCTATAAACTATTGAAATATATAACATTGGGGGGGGGGGGGGTGTGTGTGTGTAAGTGTGTGTGTGTGTGTGTGTGTGTGTGTGTGTGTGTATATATATGTGTGTGTATATATATATATATATATATATATATATATATGTACATATATATAATATAAAATGTTTGTTTTTTTCTAATGATTAATGGAGCTTATGATAGTACACTTACACATTAAAATCATTTTTAAGATGAAAGATTTAAAACAAATTCTTTGGCTGGAAGCCCCATTTATATGGTATATATTTCAGTCTAATAATCATGGCTTACTGTGGGTCAGCATGTCATATCCCAGTGGTATCTAGTGAGATGGAGGGTTATCTTACATGTCAGCTAGATAACCCTGTGAACAATTGTGAGCAGGCAAGATAATGGGACTGAATTCTGAAATGAGGTTGAATTCTTCAATAAGACTGGAAATATCATGGAATATTGTGTTAACATGTGGGCATGATAATACTTCTTATAAAGGTAGTCACCTTTTGCCATTACTAGTCATTTGTATTTGACAATAATCTTTTTTAATAGGGTGCAATTTTTAAAATGAGGGGGAATGGCAAAATCAGGTACATAATCGTATCCTGGAAAAAAAGGCTAAGTAGAAAACCATTTTCTCCCTAGTGATCTTAGTTTTTTTTTTTATTTTAAAAAAGTTTCATTGTGTATTAGTAGTTTAATTACTGTTACAGAATAAACGGATGACAGTTGTAATAAACTGTGCTAGAGCTAGCTTAGATTCTAGAACACTAAAATTGTATTATAACCAATTTCTTGATCTTGTAAAGCTTTTACAGTAGTTAAGAAAATAAGGAATTTGTAAATAATATGTTTATATATCTTTGATATATCTTTGATAGCTTAAACAAGTTTTAGATTGCTTTTCCATCAACATCTATGAGGTTGTGCCTACAGTTCACACCAATATAAATCAAACTTTTTTTTTCATTGCTGGTTTATAGCTTTTTAAAGCGTTTAATAATTTGCTGTCTATTTTGAAAATGAAAATAATACTGATTATTGAACTTGTTTGTGAGAACAAGTAAGATGGCACTTTGAATTGTTGTGTGTCTAGTTTCACACCACACTTAATTATGCTTTTCAGAACCGGTAGAAGAGAATGTTGATTTGAATAACTGCCTTTACATGTAAGCAGACTATTAGAGTTTCAAAGTACTTAGGATTTGTTTGTGTAACTGCAATTAAAGCAAAACGGAAAGGAGTCCGGTGCAACCTTAAAGACTGACTGACTAAGATGTGCCATAGGAGTCCTTGTTGTTTTTGCAAATACAGACTAACATGGCTACCTCTCTGATACTTGCCATTAAAGCTAATTTCAATTTCCCCTATTAAATTCTCTCTTCAATAATAGGAAAATAGACTACTACATTTATTTACAGTGTATTTTTTGCGATTTTTTTAAAAAACAAAAATAGTTTCTTTATGGGAATACTTCTGTTACTTTATTTTTTTCAGTATTATACATATATTTTGCTTTCACAGCTTCAGTAATCTGGTTTTTTTTAAACATAGTCACTCCGTGTGATGTTTTATATTGCATTGTAGATATGTTCTTTACATTAGTATTTCCTCAGACATCTAATGATACTGCAGTCATAATATGTAACAAGAGCTTAGTGACTTACGTAGCTTTTGGTCAGCCAGTAGAGGCCACTCACAGCTTGCTACTAAAACTGGACACTGAATTGAAAAAAATAGTTTGTTTTTATCTCATTTTGGTAAGCTTTCACTGCATAAATAATCATAATAATCACTTCTCCTCATGAGTAATTCTGCTCACATGAGTAGAGCTATTCATGTCTTGAATGTTTGCAAGATTAGACCCTGAATATGATGATTATTTTTTCTTTGAGAAATCTTATAGAAATGGAAAAACAACTGTCACTTTTCAAAATGTAGATTTCACCTGGACCAAAAAGGGTTTCTTTTAAATGGATCTATCTAATGTACTTAAATGTCATCCCATCAGTGTGGTACCTGGATGTCTCAGAATCTTCAATATATTTATCCCTGTAATATTCTTGTGAGGTAGGGAAGTCTGTTCCAGTATTTTTTTTTTTTTTTAAGAGAAGGGGAATTAAGGAAGAGACAGAGAGATTGCAAGGCCAGATTTATGAGCAGGGGGACTACCTAGGGTGCTGGGCTTGGAGTGCTGTTTTTGTTAGCAAAAAAAGGGAAAACAGAATGTTTGAAGTAAAATGTTCCAGGTATTGCATAGCTAGATTCACTAGCCTCCTAGAATACTTTGGACCTTTGTAGAATCTCATGGAATCTTCTAGACTTCAGGAGAAATACTTTTTCCTAAATCCTCTAAGAATGTTGTTGGCCATGCCCTTGTGGGTATTTAAGGAACATGGTGGTGCTAGTCAGTGAGATATAAGAAAGAACTGAAGAGAAGTGAGAGTCCAGCTGATATTATTGTAACTCTCTTGTGTTATTGTGCAATTATGAAAATGTACTTGACGTGTGCATGCAGTGACTGATAAAGAACATATTTAATGAGACACCAGAGATACCAGTTGAACGCCTATCTGTGCAACAACGTAAAAGAAATGCAGTTTAATTCTTTAAATATAATGTTTGATGACTTCCTAAGACTGTGAAACATAGATTTTTGCTCTCCCTAATAGTCTGTTTTCATTACAAATACGGTAAAAAAAAAAAAAAAAAGTATTCAGAAGTTTAACAAATCGAGGGGAGGAGGCACTGATGATGCTATTGTCAAGGGCACCATTTGGTCTAAAACAGCCCTGAGAGATTGTATGTGTCTACACTGTGGCTCCAGAATATGTAGACAGACATTCATTAGCTTTGTTTGAGCTAGGATGCTAAAAATAACAGTGTAGCTGGGGCTTGCGCAGGTGACTACCCATGCATTGTACTGTTATGTTTAGTGACCTGGATGAAGCACAGCTAATGCATATCTGTCTGCCTATGCTGAGAAACATGCTCTCAGCTTTAGTGTAGACATAATCTGTGTGATTTAAGGTCAAGCAGGAAGTCTGTGGCAGAGTCGGGAATGAATTGGTGCTACCAGAGTCCCAGATTGATGTTCTAACTACTGTACCATCCTTCCTCTGTGTATTAGCATTTAGGTAATTTACCTGAAAAATGTGAATTTGTCAGGTTAAAAATGTCCTTATTGTAACACACTAATTGTTTACTGAACACTTCTTTGACTTCACTTGGACCAGAACTTCAAGCTAGAAGTATATTGAATTCTAAGGGCATGTCTATACAGGAACATTATTTCGAAAAAACTTAGTTCACGTCTATACAGCAGGCACTTATTTTGAAATAATATCAAAATACTGTCAAGCTGGAGGACTTCTTACTCCAACTCCTGTAACCCTCATTGTACGAGGAGGAAGGGAAGTCAGAGGAAAGGTGCTCTATTTTGAAATAAGTGCTATGTAGATGCTCCCAATTTTGAAATAAACTACACAATTGACGGAGCTTAATTTGCATAACTTATTTCGAGTTAAGTGCTGCTGCGTAGACATTCCCTAAATGAACAGCAAAAATCACTAGCAAAGATTGTGTGTAATGTATGAATATCAGCAATTTTCATATCATTTATTTAAACCTTAAAGAATCTATTTAATTGAATTGGTTTTTATTAAGGTATTTGTCTTGTACATGACAGCAACAATGCTAGAAAATTTCACCCAGTACAGGTTGGACATTCCTGGTCTGGCAGTCTCTCAGGACCTCACCAGTCTGAACGAGGGAGTTAGCCAGGGGAGGTAAGTTCCAGCCCCTGTGCTGCTGGCCTCCAGGCTCTCCCGGGGGGCTGCCAGCTTCCCAGTCAGGTTCCCCTCCTGGCCATCAGCCTCAGCTCCCAGGCTGCCCTCACAACCACCGACCCCGCTGCTAGCCCCTGGGACTTTGCTCCCGGCCTCAGCTGGGCTTCCTGCCCCTGGGCTGCTGGGCAGGCTCTCAGCCATCAAAACTGCTCTGACCCAGGCCATGGCCAAGCCACCGGAACAGCTCTGCTGCTGACCCTGGCTGGGCTCCTTGCCACCATCCCTTCTGCTGCCTGCCATCTGGCTCCGCTCCTGGCTGCGAGACCCCTGGCCGCTTGACCAGCTCTGCTCCCAGCCCTTACCTGGCTCCTGACCCGGCCGCTTGACCAGCTCTGCTCCCAGCCCTCACCTGGCTCCTGACCCGGCCTCTTGACCAGCTCTGCTCCCAGCCCTTACCTGGCTCCTGACCCGGCCGCTTGACCAGCTCTGCTCCCAGCCCTCACCAGGCTCCTGACCCGGCCACTTGACCAGCTCTGCTCCCAGCCCTCACCTGGCTCCTGGTCCCCAGTGCCTGGACCAGCTCTACTCCTGGCCACCAATCCCTCTGTCACCAGACTCTGCCGGCCTCTGGGGCTCTCTGGTCCAGCAACATTTGTGGTCCTGCCTGACTAGAGAGTTTCAGCCTGTACTTTCTTCACACACCTAATATGGTACAGATAGTTACAATACAGGCCTTCTTTTTCTAGAACAATAGTTATATGAATTAGTTCCTAGGTAGGAGAAGCAACTCATACTGGAAGGGTAATTCTGTGCACTAGCATGATTTTTATGCTGTCCAGAGAGTGTGTTGCCAATGTATCTCTTTAACAAGAGATGGCTTGAATGGAAAAACAGCTTCCCAGGTTTCCATTTTCAAGGCAATGATTTTGATTAATTTCACTACAATCAATTCTTTCCCATTGCAGTATGCTAAAAGCTGCTTCTGGTCCAGTGGTGGCCACACAAATCCTCACCATGCTCTCTTTATTGGTGAGGATGGGATGTCAGTAAAACAAACGACAGAATTCCTTTCTTTCCTATGTAGGAATTTTGTCTTCCTAGGTAAACCCATTTGGCTTAAAGTTGAAATGTAGTTGTAAATATTATATGGTTTTGGTTGGGGCCTTTTTGATACATTTCATTTTGTTTTCTGAATTGGGTAGCAAAGTAGTTAAATTTATTACTTAATCTGTAGTTCTACTAAAATTTGATTTACATTGTCTGAGATGCACTTTAGCCTGTTTTATTCGGTTAGCATATCAATTCATAAAATTCATTGGACCACCTGCTTGTTTAGTATGCTCAATTGTTCATGTATCTAGAGCCAGGATGTGGTCCTGGGATTGCTGTTTTCAGAACATACACATGGTTCTGTCTCACTTGTTCAGTAATAGAAAAGAATTTCTTCATTCAACTTTTTCACATGCTTGTTCCTTTCCACAGCTCTGGTTTTCTCTGTGACTAAAGTATTTCTGTTTTTTCCCTTTGTTCTTTACATTCCAAACTTTTGACACCAAAATAAGTCCTGAGCAAGTCAAGAGCAAGATGTGTCCCTCAGTGATTGTAGTGAGCTTCATAACTCTTTCCAGCCCTTCTCAAAAGATACTCAGACCCATTATTTTGTCTACAAATTTTGTTTGTTTCATGATCATGGCTCTACATTTTAAGCTGGAGAGCATTTGTCTGGCTGTCTGAGAGAGGAGAGCAATTCTTGATGGCTTGAGGGAGGAGGGGAAATATAAAAGTGCTGAAAAAAGGGCCAGTGCAGTAGCTGACCCACTTCCCAGTATTGAGGGGTTTAAAAATGTCAGCTGTAGTTGGACCCTCTGCTCTTTTCACAGAGCAGTCTCTACAGTGTCCATTCGCCCTCCTTATTTTGTTGGCAAATATACCAGATAGGCTGTATCTGCTGTGAGCATTATGCTAGGAAGAAGCGGGGTCTGGGAAGGAATTTTCCCCTTCTACCATATTGACCAGGTTCAATTAAGGGGTTTTCGCCAGGTTCACGTGAGCTTTGCTCCTGCATAACATGATTGGGGAGAGGGGTACGTCCATATGTTGCAACTCCTCAATTAAGAGTATAGCGGAGTGCAGGTTCTTTCTAAAAGAAGGCATACAGTGATGGATAAATGGCTTGGGGAAAGGAATTAAGAAGAGGTGCTTGGTAATAGAGCGATCTGGGTATAGTTGGGGACTCGTATGATTAGGAGCCAACCCCCCTTCACTATAGTCCACCTTACCCTTCGTGTGAGAGAGGTGGTTTTTATGGTCCCGACAATGGATTTGCTGGAGGGACCTGGGTGGGAAAGAGGGGGAGTTGGTTGAAGCCGCCCTCTGCCCCTCCCCCAGGAGTCTAAGAGCCCGGCAATAGATCTGCAGGAGGAACATGGGTGAACTAGTAAAGTAATTGATCTTAAATTCAAAGAAGACATAATGTAGTAAAATAAATTTACCAAAAATTGCCTGTTTTTCTTTGCTTTTAGAACTGAAATTTAAAATATTTTAGCTCTTTTATGTAACATTTAGAGCAGGGGTCGGCAACCTATGGATCACTTAGGAGCCAAATATGTCTCGTGGCTCGAGCTCAGCCCCCCTCACTTCTCCCCTCCCACAATGGGGAGCCCGTGCTGGCAATCCAGCCTTGTGCCCTCGCAAGATTGGAGCCAGCACCAGGTTCCTGCGGGGTGGTTTAGGAGGTGGAGAAAGCCCCAAACTTTCTTAGATTTTAAAATAATTTTTTAATCTAGGAGGCATCTCTTGTCTTAGTGGACATGAACGCGGAGATCACGTGAGTGAGCGCATCTGGCTGCGTCGAATGTGGTGGTGATGTACATTGAATACGCCAGGACGTGGTGGGGAGGGCGGCTAAGATGGCAGTGGAGGAATCTGGGCTTTGGGGACAAGGAGCAGCTGGATTTCCTGAAGGAGAGGCATGTGTGCTTTTTTCCAGCACTGCCTGCAGATCCTGCCTGAGAGGTACTCATCCCTGGAGACCAGCCAGGTGGCCGAGCTGGGGAGGCAATGGGAGCGGGATGCTGTTTCTGGTCCCAGGCTGCCGCCAGATGGTGTATGCAAGGCTGAAGGGGCCCATTGGAGTTGTGTCGAGGCCCATCCCATGAGGTGCCTCAAGGTTGGGTTCTGCTCATGTCTGGTTCCCAGGCTGGGGATCCTGCCGCTGTTCCATTGGCCAGAATCCGGCCAATGGAGCAGCGATAAACCATGCCTGGGACAGGAAGACTGAGAGCAGCACAGGCACAAAAAGCAAGTAAGTGCTGCCCAGACCCTGCACACCCCACTCCTCCCTCCACACAGAGACATTGTACCCCCACCTGGCTCCTGCCCCCTCCCCTCTGGCCAGACACCTACCCCCAGCCTGCTCCTGCACCCTACCTTCCACCCAGATCCTGTACCCCCATCCCTATCCTACTTACTGGCAACTCTGTGCCGCACACCGGACCCTTCATTTTTGGCACCACCCTAGAGCCTTGGGGGGGCCCACAAAATTCACTAATCCTGGAAACCCAGAAGAGTTAATCTGGCTTAAGGCCTTGAACCTCAGTCCTCACTGTCTCTTCCCCGCCCCTCCCCCCCCCCCCCCATGGGGCTGGAGTGCTAGAGGAGTGAGGTGTGTCAGTTGCAGGTCACATCAGTGAGGGTTGGAGGTTTTTGGAGGGGTTGTTTTTTTGCTTCTCACTTGTGTGACCCCCAGCTGATTTTCTGAGGGCCAGTGGCCCTAACCCCAAAAAGGTTGCCTGCCCCTGCCATAAATAAAGACAACGTTAAAACCTTTTTGTGTTGGACACAATATTTTACTTTATGTAAAAATGAAGCTGGCCAACAAGTCCCCAAATGGGACACAGCCCCCATCCGTCCGCAGCATCATAACACTCCTGCACCCCCCCACAGCCCAATCCTGAGCCCATCATACACCTAAACCCCCTAACTTGAGCCCCTCATACTCCATCCCCAAACTCCTTCACTCCCACAACCTCCAGCCCTGTGCCCTGAGCACCTCATACACCCGAGCCCCTCATACACCTCAACCCAGATTACTGCACTCCCAGATCCCAATCCCCCTGCTATAACACTCCTGCACCCCCACACCCTCCAACCCTGTGCCCTGAGTTCATCATACACCCAAACCTCCTGCCCAGAGCCCCCCATACACACCAACCCAGACTTTGCACCCCTCACATCCCCAGCTCTCTCCCATAAGATTGACAGAAGACAGCCTGAATGCATGCATGAAGCTGGATTTGACCAGTTACAATGTAAATGTGAGAAGATGCAGTAGCAGAAGTCCCATTAAATAAAGTCTCTTACTACAATGTTTCACTTATGCTATTGTTAATTGTTATGTCAATTATCAATAATATTAAGTAGTATATTTTCAGTCATGCAAATGGACATTCTTATACCACTCTTTGTTGACCACTTGTTCTGAATTTTGGTGTAGTTTGGCTCTTCGGTTTGAAAAGGTTGCTGACCCCTGACTTAGAGAATTACAGGTGGCTTTTCTTCAGTCTCAGACTGAAGTTGTAAAATTTTGTTAATCTTTCAAATGGGAACCATATGTAAAGCGGTAAGGATATTTTGATCAGTTGTCTGAAATAAAACTTGGAAAAAATGTGTACAATTCAAGTCGCTGGAAGATTTGTGTTTGGAGTTAGTTTTTCACACCAATGTACAGCATTTTAGCCACAATGGGGGGGAAGGGAGGTGTTGGTTTATTTTTATAGTACACAATCTACTGGGATCTTTGTTTTTGTCTGTTTGGTCTAAGATTAGTGTCCATGTTTTTTGGCCTGTTTCTCTTGAGCTGATTTCTTTCCTTTATCACTTATGTACATTTTTCTGGTGTAATGTCTGAACACAGTAGGGGGCAGTCATATAGAGCCTGCCACATTTTAAAATTGTTGTTCATTTCCCAGTAACACTGTCATATTAAGAACCATAAAAGGAGTAGCAGCAAACTTCAGGGTCTTTACAAACTGACAAGGAGTCACTTGCAGAACAGTTGCACTCTGGAGACATAAAGCCTTGAGGGTGTGAGGTTTGATTGACCGAGCATCACTGAGCTAGAACAGTGGGTTATACAATAGAGAGGCTCTTTTCTGGAATGGCAGTCTGCCACCTTGAGTGTTTGTCATTGTGGGCACTGGAGCAAGAGAGCATTTGGTGGGTGAATAAAAATGTAATAGAGAAGCCAAACCACAGGGTTCAGAGAACTGTGAAAGCATAACTATTTAAGATACTATGAATGTAGTTTTATTTGTTTTAGAGTTCTTGACACTACCAATAAAAGCTCATTTTTAATCTCTTGAAACATTTTTTAACAATCAGATATTAATTTATTATAATATAACTTATAATCATCACAGTCTGGTAATGAAGTATTTAGGATCTCAAGAGAGGGAGGGAGTAGACATTCAGATGGGGGGCAGATACATACACATCTTTCCATAAGATGCTACCCATTCTAGTTAAATCATGAATAAGCAGTGAAGTCAGATACAAAAGCAGGTATTCTACCATCCTAATGAAGAATGGAATAAAATTGGTGATAATAAATGGGTGATAAAAATAATAAGAAATTGGTTTTAACAAGGGTAATAAACTTTAAAGAATAGATGTTTTATTTCTTTCTTTGATGTCATTTAGCTGAATTTCCTATGAATTGCCAATTATAGACCTAGTGAATTAAGAAAGCAATGCTTTGGTGCTACAGTTCAGTTTGTCTCCGTTTCCATTATAAATCCTTATTTTGTGAGGCTTATAACTTAAATCATAAAACTTTGATTGGGCTGCAACTTAGTATATAAAGTCTTAAAGCCTGAAAAGTTTCTTTACTTTTTTTTAAAAATGCTGTTTCAATTCAAATGTTTGATGCTATAGACATACAAAAACTAATATATGTTTAAGAATTTGAAGGCATGTTTGTACTTCTGAAACTAAGGGGTTTTTTTAAATATTAAAATGAACCTTTACCTTGGATTTGTGCCAGGTGGCTTGTAAATGAGGAAAATAGACCAAGTTCTTCCCTTTAGAAAATTGGCTAGTGTATCTGACCAACTAAGGTTCAGTAAAACTTTCCTAATGTTATATAGCATATTCACTGTACTAACAAAAATGGCTCAAGTAAGCAATTCAAATCAGTGATCATTTAAATAGTTTCTTGAAATGTTGTTTGTTCTTCCAGTGCTTCCTTGACTTCATTCCATTGTAGGTGTGTGTGCACTCATGTAGGCATTCATCAGAAATTTAAGATCTAGTGGTATTCATAGGGCCAGCTGGGTAACTTCTTTGATTGCCACACTTATCAGTTGTTATATTAGGTGCTGTTGGCCCCACATTCTTCAGTTCCTTCTTTCTCCCCCTCGGTGTCTGTTAGTGCCTTTCCTTACTCATCAAGGATTTGCCGTTTCCCTTATGTTGGACTTTGTGCCTTGAGACTTGTACATAGTTTCACTTAATGTTAAGTATCAGTTTAGTATTGTAATTAAAGGTAGGCACCCCTGGGACTAGGGATGTTAAATTTCAATTAATAAACTAATTGAGTAGTCGATGAAATTTCCATCAACTACTCGATTAGTTGATAAGGGGGGCACTTGCTATCCTGCTGCACCTCTCCCTTCGAAATGTACAAGAGCTGCCCGCTTCTCTTGTACATTTCGAAGGGCGAGGTGCAGCGGTCGGGACCAGCATGAGCAGGGACTCTTCATTTCCCACTCGCACCGTTTCCCCACTGCACCTCTGCCTTCCCTGCCACCCTGCGTAGACGGTGCTGGGGGAACTGGCTTTTAAGCCAGCTCCCCCCAGCGCCAGCTCCTGCTCCTCCAGCCCCCACTGCCTCTCTCTGATAGAGGCGGCGGGGGGGAAACGACTAGTCAAGTAACTACTCAACTACCCGATAAGCATATGCTTATCCAGTAGTTGACTAGTCATTTACATCCCTAGTGGGGACATTGCCTCCAGTGGGGCTTACCTCCATATCTGGGCTTTAAGCCCTACAATTCTTGTAAAAAGCCTATACCTGTTAGCGACCATCACGGCAGCTGCCTCCAGTGCATGGGGGTGGGGGAAGCATACTTTAAAGAGAAGTACCAGGTGTCTAAGAACTTTGACCTCACATCCAAAAAAAGAGGGACTTCCTCTATGGAATTGACCTGGCATCCAAGCCCAGCATGAGTCACCCAGCAATTTAACTTCATGGAGCAGTGCACGGTTGGCACCAGGGTCTGTGTGGGACTATTTGTTGTTACCAGTACCTGTGGAGAACTAAGAAACATGGCTCTGTGGTGCCAACAAAGACGTCAGCTAAGAATAAGCGACCTGCCCTGTGTTGCCCACCCATGCCGGAGCCCAACAATTGATCATCTCTGGCTGGAGCAGGTAGCCTGGCAAAAGGCCCAACTCCAATGAGCAGTATAGGCCTCACCTTCCTGCCAGCACCTACACCTTTCCGGTCTCAAGCACCAAAGGATCTCTGGCCTTCACCCACACTGTCAGTGAAATTGGTGCTTTAGGCCTCTGTGACGGGTCGGAGCAGCCCCATTCCGCCAGGGCCAATCCTCCCCGCACTGCTCTCGCGGTGGCGCATGCGTTCCTCGCGGAGGGGTAGGTGACACAGGCCCCTTACGTGCGCTGTTCGGCGGCCGTAGCCCAGCTGACGGGCGCGGGCCCGGATGCTGGGGGGAACCCCACGCTCCAGGCTACATCAGGGACGTCAGGATGTCCCCGACCCCAGGGTCAGCAGGTGACGTCAGGGAGAGCGACTCCGGGAGGGGATTGAAAGGGGGAGCGAGAGCTGGGGAGGAAGGAGAGGAACCTGGAGAGATGGAGGAGCGAGGAAGGAGAGGAACCTGGAGAGGTGGAGGAACGAGAGGAGAGGCTGGAGAGGAAGGACGGGAATGCGTCGGCGGTTAGTGGGGTAGGAAGCAGCCCAGGGCAGGGCATTTGAGGACATGCCGGTGGGCTGGTGAATTTTGGGTGTCAACCCCACCAGCCGGACAGGACGGTACTAGAGCCTATCCTTAGGGCCCTGGGCTGGGGCCCATGAGAGAGGGTGAGCCCGGGCCCCCCTACCCCGCACCCCATGGTCCGGAGGCCAGAAAGGGGCGGCAAGCCCGAATTTAGACACGCACGCCAGACAAGGGGGCTTGGCGAGACTGGAACTTGTTTATTCAGGACACCCCGCGAAACTGAAGGACATACACAAAAAGAGGGGGGGCGAAGGACCACCCTTGTACAGCCTCTCTGAAGGCTCCCCAAGAGGGCAAGCCAGTCAATAGGTCTTCCCAGGGAGCACTGGCATGCTGCTGATCCCTTGAGACTATGGCGCACTTTCAACACCAAGAGACTCCAGTACCATCGGTGAGATCATTGCAAACTTACCATTGGTTTCTGGCTCCATGGTTGTGATTGCTGCAGTCTCAGTGCAATTTGCTGAGGAAAAGGCCCTGGTCCCGTTATTGCACACCTCAGTCATGAAGGTCCTGGTCTCAATGCTGATCGTAAGAATGGCCATACTGGTTCAGACCAAAGGTCCATTCAACACAGTATCCTGTCTTCTGACAGTGGCAAATGCCAGGTGCCCCAGAGGAAACGAATAGAAACGGCAATCATCAAGTGATCCCTCCCCTGTCTAGGGATGTAAGCAACTAGTCGACTAGGGACTCAACTAGTCGCTTCCCCCGCTTTCAGAGAGAGGCAACAAATGGGGGGAGCAGGAGCCGGTGCTAGGGGGAGGCAGAGGCATAGTGGGGGACCAGGTGCAAGCTGGGAATCAACTGATTCCTGGCTCATGCCCGGTCCCCCCCGCTGCACTTGTGCTTTTTAAATGTATTAAGAACTCTATCATGGCAGCTCTTAATACACTTAAAAAGCACAAGTGCAGCAGTGGGGACTGGGCGCAAATCGAGATAGCTGATTCTCGGCTTGCCCTGTCCCCGCCTTCAGTCTTTTAATTATATTAAGAGCCTAGCATCTCTTAATACATTTAAAAGGCAAAGCCACAGCTGAATTAGCTCCTGCGGCCAGGAGCTAACCCAGCTGTGGTTCTGCAGTCCTCCCCCCCGCCCCATCAACTAGTCAATTAGCTGATTAAATGCCATTTAACATCCCTACCCCTGTCACCCATTCCCAGCTTCTAATAAACAGAAGCTGCAGGCCCCATTCCTACCCATCCTGGTTAATAGCCATTGATGGACCTATCCTCCATGAATTTATCTAGTTCTTTTGTAGAACCCTGTCAAAGTCCTTTTCTTCACAACATCCTCTGGTAAGGAATGCCACAGGTTGATTTTGTATTGCGTGAAGAAATACTTGCTTTTGTTTGGTTTTAAATCTACTACCTCTTGAAGTAAATTTTCCTTATCTACTTTCTCCACACCAGTCATGATTTTATAGACTATCTTATCTCCCCTTAGTCTTAGTCTCCTCTTTTCTCCTACCTTTCTTTGACCACTTGTTCCCTTACTGCTCTGCCTGGTTGCTGGTTACTATGGGCCACTGCGTCCTGGAAATAATATTGTAGGGCTATGCCCTTCCTCTTCCCTCTTCAAGGACCTTTCTCAGGAGCAACTCCTCATTCAGTAAGTTGAGAACCTGCTGCATCTGGGGCTGTGGAAAAGGTTCCTTGAGATATAAAAAGGAAAGGGTTCTACTTCTGGTAGTTTCCTGGTGCTTATCCAGGAAATCCTTCGGGCTATGATCTGGTCTTCCATCCACACATTTACATTGCGTTAAATACTGACCTAGAAAGCTTGTGACGATGCTGTCTTTGGCAGAGCTATGTTGCAATCTGCTTTTGAGTTGGGAGCCCACCTCCAAAGATTCTGTTTGTGAGTCGCCTACAGTGAAATAGACATGAGCAAGTATTCAAAAAGGGAAAAAAACATTACCCATCTTTTGTAATTGTTCCTTGAGATGTGTTGCTCATGTCCAGTCCATTACCTGCAAAAATTGCATACAAAATCCTACTTCTCCTTTAGTTGTCATTATTTCAGTATGCACTTAACTCATACAGAAGTTAGGTGGTCATCCCAAACTCATGTCCCTAAAACATTTATACTACCAAAGACTGTGTGCATCAATATTTGTAAGCTATATTTATGTTTTATTACTATTGGCCGTGGAGATGGTCATTATTAATTTTATTATCTTCTTGAATTTCCTTCTGAGCACTGGAAATTTGGTACATAGAAACAGTTGTAGGCAACTCCCACAATATCTCATATTGGATAGTGAAGCCAGCCAGTTAGCTAACCATTCATCTTGCTCATTGTGTCCTTCCAACTGACTCCTTCTTTCCTAGAGCGACACCTAAAAGGCAATTGGCTTCTTTATTAGAAGATTCAGAAGACTTCTATATCTTGTATTGCTAACATCGACCTTAGACTATTACCCTCTATCAGTGTGTTTCTCATGAATTAGGGCAGTGTTGCAAATCTAAATTTAATATATAATTAATATGTTATCATAACACTTATAGCTTATATACTCACGTGTGTTGTGCATTTAATTTTATAAATCCTCTGGCTATTTAGTAACTGAAGTCACTTTTGATATGTAGGAGAAGTGTGAACAATATGCTTTCTAATGAATTATAACTAGATTGAGAGAATTTTTATAATCAGTATAAATGCTTGCAGAATATATTTCTTAATATTAAAATATTGTTTTATACCTGACCATTTATCAGATAGTGTCTTGAAATGTCCACTCTTATTAAATTTTGGATTATGTATTTCAAGCGAGTTGGAGACTTAAACATTTTTCCATAAGTATGGCTGCAGGTAAACAACCAATTTTAGTCCAGAAAATAGCTTCTGCTTCTGTCAACATGTTGTTTATTTTCTCCCTGAGATAAAAAGTTCAGTTTTCTGATATTTGTACCAAGATAAAGTCAGTAAACAAGATTAATATAGTGTGGAAAAGGTTGTCAGCAACCCTGGCAAAGGAAATAAGTTGCCTGTACACAGAACATACTGTAAACTGAATAAAAGTGTCAGGTCCACCATGAGATAATGTGATCATGAACCTCTAACAAAGCATGACATAGGCACAGTCGGCTTTTCTTATACTCACAGTGTAGAAAATGGATTACTATATTCCAGGGATACCCGCTGGAATAGCATGAAAACCTCATTTTGAGATTAATGCAGGATATAGCTCTCTAGCACTGAGCCACATGTTTACCTATAGTGTTCTAGTAACAGTTTGGTTATCAAGGTTGTAACTTCCTGATTGCATATACATTTAAAACATTTTAGTTCATTAGCATTTCAAAGTCCATATGTGTCAAATACTGTGTCATGCTGAAATTATAAGGTAAAATGAAACATCATTGCTGCGGAAGTTTGTTTGAAAGCTTTGATTGCAATTTCATTATTACTTAGTAAATAAGCAAGACTGCTTTCATCTCCATTAAAACTGACTAAAAATTGTCAAATATTGTTGTCTGGAATTGCTCATTTTCTATTGGTATAATTCTGGTAGCAAGTTATAATGTTGCTATGTCTTTTGCTGTCAAACCATTTTAGGAGTCGTTGCATTAGACTAATCACTGATTAGTAAAATAGATGCCCTTTACAAGTTGTATTAATTGTAAGAAGTTCTACTCATTCCCAATTTGTAGATAGGGAATTACTCTAAAACTGGACAAATATTTTGAATCTGTGGAGATTTCAGAAGATATCCTTGGTATTATATGAACAATTTCCAGACTTGAATCTTAAGATGACTTGGTTCTTCTTCTGCATAAAAACATGTAAGAATAGAGGAAATTTGCTTCTGTAAAATATTCAGTGATTTGTTGTCTTTGAAAATGTAATGTATCATCCTCCTGATGAGTGATGACATGTCAAATGTGGATAAACAGAGGATCCATAGGTAAAAAACACAACAAACCCCAATGGTCCCAGACAGTATGTGCATATCAGCTGTTTGTTTGTGCGGTTTCCAGGTCTGCATTCAGTCCTGGCAGCGTAGCTTTTTTTCTTCTCCCGCCACCCCCCCCCCCTCCTCACCCCACCCCCCTCCCACACACACCTGACTTTGGCCGTTTAGTGACTGCAGGTTGAACCTCTCTCAACTGGGACTCCCAGGTCTGGCAACATCCATGGTCGGATGGAGAGCCAGAAGCAGGAGACACCTGTGGAGGGCCAGAGGCAGGAACCCTGCAGGGGCTGGGAACCTAGCCAGGCTTGCTGCTGGGAGGACAGCAGCTAGGAGCCCTGCCATGGGAGTCTGGCTGAGCCGGTGGCAGGGTGGCCGGAATGCCAGCAGTCTCCATTGGGGCAGCAGTCTGCTGTGGTGGGGCCAGGAGTCCCAGCAGTGGGACTGCAGGCCTGCTACAGCAGGGTTGGTAGAGCCAGGAACCCCAGCAGTGGGGCCAGTTCTGCCTGGGTAGGGCTGGCAGGGTCGGGGTCCCTGGCAGCAGCAGTCTGCCATGGGGAGAGGGAGGAGGAGGAAAGGGGTGGTAGTCCTGACTGCGGGCTGGCGGGACCGGTGCTGCCACGGCAGGGCTGGCAGGGCTGAGAGCACCGGTGGTGGGGCAGTAGTCTACTGCAACAAAGCTGAGAGCCCCAGCTGCGGGGCCATGGGCTACTTGCATGGGGAGAACCCACCGGGAGGCCAGGCCAGGAGCAGAACTGGGCTGGGGAGCTGGTGGTAGGGGGGCAGAAATGACCTCCCCAGGTCCGGCAAAATCCCTCCTTGAGGACAACTCAGGTCCCGAGGGTGCCAGACCATGGAGGTCCAACCTGTATAAGACTTTATGCGCTGGAGACTTTAAAGTATGTAATTATAAGAGGACTTGTTGCTCCAAATAGCAGTAATTTCAGCACTCTTTCTGCATGTGTGCATAGTCAGCAAGTGTTTCCTAATACCCTTAGCTCCACCTCCTGTCTGTATGCATAGCAAATAGTGCTGCAGAAGAACAGGAGGCTGCTCTGCTGTACTACTGCATAATACCACAAAGCTCTGTTATCCACCTCCATACCCTTTTCAAAGACTGGTGATAGAGATGCAGCCGTGTTAGTCTGGCCTAGCTGAAAGAAAAGACAGGACTATGCAGCACTTTAAAGACTAACAAGATGGTTTATTAGGTGATGAGCTTTCGTGGGCCAGACCCACTTCCTCAGATCAATTTGTGGAAGAAAATTGGCACGACCATATATACCAAAATGATACAATCAAAAAAAGTGAACACACATAAAATTGACAAATCAAATTTTAGAGCAGAGTGGGGGTGAGCGGGGAAGGTTATCGTCTGTGAGGTAATGACATTAGGGGTGATAATTGGGGAAGCTATCTTTGTAATGGGTGAGATAATTAGCATCTTTGTTGAGAACCATACATAAAATGTCAAATTTAAGCATGAATGACAGTTCTTCTTCAAGTGGTTGCTCATGTCCATTCGAATTAGATGTGCGCACCGCGTGCACCGCGTCTTCCGGAGCATTTTCCCTAGCGGTACCCGTAGCGCTGTCAGGGTGCCCCCTGGAGTGGCGCCGCCATGGCAGGGCATAAGTACCCCCTGCCGGCGCTCCCCCACCTCAGTTCCTTCTTACCGCCTGTGATGGTTGTTGAAGCGTGTCTCTCTCTTAGAGCAGTTAATGGTTCCCGTTTCTCTTAGCGTTGTAAATAGTTCTAAATAGTTCAGTTAGTTAGGGTATGTCGACACTACAAAGTTAAATCAAACTAACAGCTGTAAGGGGCACGGTCTGGCTACGGTGCTCATGCCAGCTGCAAGCCTGCCAGCGCCCAGCCAGCAGACCCTGCACCTGGCACGGCATGAGCCAGCCACCCGCTGCCACCCAGCCCTCCGCCTCTTCCCAGGACCAGGCTGGCGGCTCCCAGGAGCCTGCCCGGGGCCTCAAGAGGCGGGCGCCTGCCTGGTCTAGTGCGGAGATCATGGACCTCATCGAGGTTTGGGGGGAAGCCTCCAATGTCCACAATCTCTGCACTAGCCACAGGAACGCGGCCGTCTACAGCCGCATGGCTGCCAGCCTGGCCACCAGAGGCCACATGCGGACCCGGGAGCAGGTCCGCTGCAAAATTAAGGACCTGCGGCAGTCCTACTCCAGGGCCTCCCAGCCAGGGGCCGACCCGGAGGCCTGCCCCCACTTTGAGGCCCTGGACCGCATCCTGGGGGCTCACGCAGTCCATGCCCCCCGGGTGGTGATTGACCCCGGGGCAGAGGGACCCGTCCCTGACACCGAGGAGGAGGAGGAGGACGCCGAGAGCCAGGAGCCTGCAGGGAGCCTACCCAGGATGCCTGAGGCATCCCACAGAGCACATCAGCTGTGTCGTCCGAGGCCAAGGAGGGCTCCACATGTGAGTGCCATCATGCTCCCCTTATGTGTACGGGAGGTGGGGTGGGGGGAGAGGGAGCCTAGGGACCGTGCGCCTGGGCCTTGCCCACCATGGAGCAGCAGCTGGGTGTCATGCAGGGGCCCTGGCTCGTTCCCCACACACCGACCTCACCTTGCACAGGGGGGCTGGGTTTCACCCACTGTGTCCCCGGGGAGAACTGACCACTGCTCTTGTTTCACCACAGCCGCAGCACCTGGGACTGCAGGGCGTGCCACCCCGCCTGCAACAGCCACCCGCACCCGGGCCAGCAGGCGCACCAGGAACCTGGAGGACTACCACCGGTGGCACCTGCGGCTACTGGAGCACCAGCCCCGCACCAGGACCACTGGGTCCGGGAGGACCTGCGGCTGCGGCAGCGGAGTTTGGAGGCGCTGGAGGAGCAGGGCCGTGACCTCAGAGGCCACCTCCAGACCCTGGTGGACAGGTTCCTGCCTCCTCCTGCTCCGGCCCCTGCGGCCGCCCCAGCTCTCGCTCCTCCTCCCACCCCTGCTCCCCTTCCCGCTTCCTCCACACCCCCCCCTGTCCCTCCTGCCCCACCCTCCACACCCACTCCCTCCTGACACCCCCGCACCCGCAGTGCTGTCAGACGGGAGAGCCAGCAGGACCCCCAACCCTGAGCTTTCCCTTCCCTTCGTCCCCCTTCCAGCTCCCTCCTCCCAGGTTTCCCCCTCCCCTCTCCCACCCTCATTCCCCCCTCCCCCCACCCCAGTTATGTACAATAAAAAGAGATTGTTGTTTTCAAAACAGGTGTCTTTATTTAACATTAGGAAGGAGGGTTGGGGGGGGAAAGGGGGAAGAGGGGACGGTGGAAGAAGGCCGCAATGGGGCATGCAGGGAGAGTTCAGTCCTCCTCCTCCACCAGGAAGGTCTCCTGCAGGGCTTCCCGGACCTGGATGGCCCCCCGCTGGGCCTCCCGGACGGCGGCGGTGCGGGGCTGAGCATAGTAGCCAGCCATGCACTCAGCCTTAGCCATCCAGGCTGGCAGGAAAGCCTCCCCCTTCCACTTGCACAAATAGTGCAGCACGCAACATGGTGCCACCACGGGAGGGATATTATGCTCAGCGAGGTCGAGGCGGGTGAGGAGGCACCTAAATCTGGCTTTCAGTCGTCCGAAGGCCCCCTCGACCACAATGCGGGCCCTGCTGAGCCTGGCATGGAAGGCCTGGCGGGAGGGGTTGAGGTGCCCCGTTTACGGCTTCATCAGCCAGGGTCGCATCCCCCACCAGGCAGACGGGCATGTCCAAGTCCCCGACCCTGATGTGGCAGTTGGGGAAGAAGGTCCCGGCCTGCAACCTCTGGCACACGGAGGAATTGCGGAACACCCTGGCGTCGTGTGCCTTGCCGGACCAGCCCACATTAATGTCTGTGAACTGGCCCCGGTGGTCAGACACGGCCTGCAGGAGGACGGAGAAGTACCCCTTGCGGTTGATGTACTGGGAGGCCTGGTGTTCCGGGGCACGGATGGGGATGTGCGTCCCGTCGATGGCCCCCGCCCCCGCAGTTGGGGAAGCCGAGGGTGCCGAACCCCTGGATGATGGCGTCCGGATCGGCGAGGCGGACCACCCTGCGGAGCAGCACCCGGTTGATGGCCTTGACCACCTGCAGAGAGACACAGCAAACCGCGAATCACTGGGGCGCCCGGGTGGCTGGGAGTGTTTGTTCCCTGGCACTGCCCCGCGCCCCACTCCCAGAAGCAACCCCTGCTGCGATCCTGGCCGCCGCGGGCGGCCTGTAGTACGGCCGGGACAGACCGAACCCTCCCGTGTGGGGCACTGTCGCCTCCTTCCCTGCCCCCATTTTCCCTGGGGCAGCCCATTCCCTCCTTGCAGCCCCCCCTCCCCCCCGGCCCAGTGGCCAGTGAGTGCCGTACCTGCATGAGTACTGCTCCGACGGTGGATCTCCCCACGCTGAACTGGTTCCTGACGGATTGGTAGCTGTCCGGCATGGAGAGCTTCCACAGGGCGATGGCCACACACTTCTGCAGGGGGATGGCGGGCCTCATGCGAGTGTCCCATCGCCGCAGAGCAGGGGCGAGCCACTCGCAGAGCTCCAGGAAGGTGTCCCTCTTCATCCTGAAGTTCTGGGTCCACTGTCTGTCTCCCCAGCGCTCCAGGACGATGCGGTCCCACCAGTCGCTGCTGGTGTCCAGACGCCAGATGCAGTGGGGCACGCTGGCGTCCAGGCGCTGCTGCGGCTCCTCCATGGCCCCCAGGGAGGCCAGGTGGAGAGGCAGGGGGCTGACGTGCACCAGGTGTTGCCAGGCAGCCTCCAGCCATTGCTGACAGGCTTGCAGCAGCAAGTCCAAAAACTGCACCAGAATGCCCAGGGCGAGCTCTGGCTCCATGGTGCCAACTGCGGCGGCGTCCCCAACGGGAACCACCGACACAGTCAGGCGCAGAGGAAAACGCTTTGATGTCCCTCGGCGAGGTAGGCAAGCAAGCGGAGAAGCTGAGAACCGGCTGTCCAGGGGGGTCCCTTTAAGCACGAGCCTCAGACAGCAGCCACACAAAGCAACTACTGACTTGATGCCCTGCCGGAACCGGTTTCAGCTGCCCTTAAATGCTACCCAGCGTCCAATCAGTGTGGACACGCTAGTTCGAATTAGCAAAACGCTAGTTCAAATTAGTTTTTGGGTCTAGATGCGTTAGTTCGAATTAGTGCTGTAGTGTAGACATACCCTTAGATAGTTAGTGTTTCTTTGTTTTTTCTTCTCCCCCTTCAGGGGTGAGGAATGCCAGGGCTGCAAGGCTTTAAGGCGTGCGCTATCTGCACAAAGTTTATGCCCAAAGGAGACCCTCACGACAGTTGTCTGAAGTGTCTGGGTGAGGGCCACCTTACAGACGCCTGTAAGATCTGTAAGTCGTTTAAGCCCCGCGCTAAGAGGGAGAGACTCTCTCGTTTAAAACTTCTCCTCATGGAGGTGGCTTTACAGCCGGCACCGGCTGGACACTCTGCGGTGCGCAGTGCACCTGCGTCCACGCACGATGCTCCATCTCGAGAGCAGGCCTCGGTGTCAAGGGCTCGGCACCATTCTCGTTCTCCGGCACCAAAGAGATCAACAATGTCCCGTGGTAGGTCTCCGAGCCGGAAGTCCAAGTCATGCCTACACCGCAGTGCCGAGTCTCTGGTGCGCACCTCCTCATCAACCACTGTGTGGCGTAAGCGAGTGGGACGGCCATCCAGCACAGGGCAGCTGCCCTCACACCGCCCCTCCACGCCAGACACTTTTGAGGCGGCGCATGACCTTATTAGCCTCACTACCTCCCCTCTGTCGTTGGTTGAGCCGGAGAGGTCGAGGTCACCTACGCCGGAGGCTGTGTTGGCACCGGCTTCGCCTCCACACCATCGTAACCGGATGGTACCGGTCGCTTATGCAGCGGGACCGTCCCCTGTGGGACCAGTACCGCTTGCCTCCACATCGGTGCTGACCTCGACGCAGGCCACCAGGCTTCACTCAGCGCTCGACTGGGCTTGACTTCCCTCGGTGCTGGGACCTCTTCCAGACTCCGTCTTGGCTGCACTGGTGCCCTATCACCCAGGCCTTGCGGCACCGTCTACGGCACCATCATCGGTACCAGCGCTGAGCAGCTTTCCCGGGGTGCGGCTCCAATCTTCAGCACCGGACCCTTCAGCATCAGCCTCTTTGGCACCGATGCAAGTTTCGGCACCATTACAGGCACCGACATCGACCCCGTGGGCCATGCCGGTACCACTATCGCCAGTAACATCGGTCTCTTCGAGGTTCGTCTCGCAACCGATACCGACTCCGACAGCGCAGCCATGCACCGTGTCGGCACCGCAACCGGCACCTGCCCTCCCGGCACCGACTCCACTCCTGGCACCGGGGCCTGTCCTCCCGATGCCGCAACCGGCTCCACCCCCAGTACCGAGGCCTGTCCTCCCGGCACCGACTCCACTCTTGGCACCGGGGCCTGTCCTCCCGGCACCGCAACCGGCACCGGTACCTGTCTTCCCGGCGCCGGCATGCCCTCATCGCATGCACGCGGGCAAACCCAAGTCTATGGCCAGGTTTGCCCCTCCCCTTGGTGGCAGGGCATTCGTCATCTGCCCCTCCTTTGCCTGAGTCTGACTACTCGTCGGATTCTGATGCGGCCTCGTTCAGGTCGGAGTCCTCAGGAGCTTCCTCAAGTCATAGATCCCGTTCCCGGCACCGGCGTGATCATTCGCGTCTGCAGCAGATTTGGCCGCCTCAACTGCAATGGCCTTTCTGGACGACGTGGGCTTACCACCAGTGGCAGGGGCCTGTGCCCTCCTCTGTAGTGTCCGGTGTCTCAGGGCACCGAGTGCAACCGTCGGCGTTGCTGTCACGACCCCCTCCTTCCCCCCAGAGGTCGGTTACTGCAGATGCCGCTACTGAGCCACAAGCCCCGGTGCCGGAGCCGCTTCGCAAATGGTGCCGCCTGTCCAGCCAGCTCCTCAACCGGGAGCTGTGCTGGATCTGGTTCCGATCCAGGAGTCGTCTTCATCTTTGTCTCCTGATGAAGCCTTGGCGGATCCCACACCGGCGTTGCCTACTACGGATGCTCGAGCGCATCAGGATCTGCTTAGGCGTCTGGCCTCCAATCTGAGCTTCCCAGTGGAGCCAGTAGTGGAGGACACGGACCCCATGATTGATATCCTCTCTGATGATGCCCCCGCCCGCTTGGCTTTGCCACTTAATAAAACCGTGGCCAAGATTACTAATGCCCTGTGGCAGACCCCGGCGTCCCTGGCCCCTACCTTAAAGGGAGTCGAGAGGAGCTATTATGTTCCCCAGTCGGGGCATGAACACTTGTACTCCCAACCTGTTCCGGGGTCCTTGGTTGTTCAGGCTGCAGCTCAAAAGGAGAGGCTTCCCCAGCCGGGTCTGTCCCCGAAGGCTAGGGAGCCCAAATGCCTTGACCTGATGGGCCGTAAGGTGTATGCCACTGGTGGGGTGCAACTCGGCATTGCTAACCAGCAAGCGATGCTGAGTCGTTATGCTTATAATACATGGCAGGCGGTAGATAAGTTTAAGGATAAGCTCCCTACCGAGGCCCGTCAGGAGTTTGCAGCCATGACTTCAGAGGGCAGAACAATCACCTGCACGGCCCTTCAGACTTCCCTGGACGCTGTTGACTCTGCAGCCCGCACCATGGCGTCAGGTGTAGTTATGCGCCGTGGTGCCTGGCTGCAGGTGTCTGGAATACCTCCGGACATCCAAACTACGATCCAGGACCTGCCTTTTGACGGCAAAGCGTTGTTTTCGGAGCACATGGACTCCAGGCTCCATACGCTTAAGGACACGAGGTCTACTCTCCGGTCCTTGGGGATCCACACGCCGGCCCCGCAGCGTAGTCAGCTGCCCTACAGACAGCAGGGGAGAACACACTCCCAGGTCCCCCATGGGGATTACTGGAGACGCCGTCCTCATGCCCCCGCAAGGGGTCGTCAACGTCGCCCGAGAGGGGACAACCCCCGTGGGGTTGGTCAAGGCTCCTCCCAGCAGCCCAAGCACCAGTTCTGATGGTCTGCTAGAGAGTCGCGCACCAGCCTCCCACCCTGGCCCCCCATTTGGGGCCAGGTTATCCCAGTTTGCCTACGCCTGGGCAGAAATCATCACTGATGCCTGGGTTCTAAAAATAGTCAGAAATGGTTATACCATCCCCTTCCTGGGTTCGCCCCCTTCCAACCCGCCCGCCCCGTCCCTTTTCGGGGACACCTCTCACGAAGGCATCCTCCATCAGGAGGTGTTAGCGCTCCTTGAAAAGGGAGCCGTGGAGAGGGTCCCCTCACATCTGAAGGGCAAGGGGTTTTATTCCCAGTATTTCATTGTCCCAAAACCCAAGGGCGGGGTTCGTCCTATCTTAGACCTCAGGGACCTCAACAAGACGGTGGTGAAATCCAGGTTCAGAATGGTAACCCTGGCTTCTGTCATCCCGGTTTTACAGTTAGGAGACTGGTACGCAACTCTCGATCTCAAGGACGCTTACTTCCATGTGGCAATAAGACCCAGCCACAGGAGGTTTCTCCATTTTATTGTTTCCAAATGCCACTTCCAATTTACGGTGCTCCCATTTGGCCTTTCAACAGCACCCAGGGTCTTTACAAAATGCATGGCAGTCGTAGCAGCGTTCCTCCGCAAAAAAGGGGTACACGTCTTTCCGTACCTAGACGACTGGCTGATTCATGGTCGTTCCTACGAACAAGTGGAGGCCCATGTTTCCCCCACAAGGGCCCTCTTCGTAAGGCTGGGACTCATGCTAAACGAGAAAAAGTCATCGCTGACTCCCTCCCAGCACCTCGAATTCGTAGGTGCCCTCCTGGACGCCAGGGTAGCGAGAGCACTCCTCCCCAGATCCAGGTTTCTGTCCATAGTGGAGCTGGTCTCCGAGTTAACCCGGTTCCCCATCACGACCGCCCGGGTCTGCTCGAGGCTGCTGGGACACATGGCGGCATGTACGTATGTGGTACGCCATGCTCGATTGAGGCTCAGGCCTCTGCAGGCCTGGTTTGCAAGGGCATTCAACCAGTCCACGGGTCTCTGGGACACGGTTCTCACAGTGCCTCTGGAGGTGATAGCCTCCTTACAATGGTGGACCCAGGAGGCAATGGTGTGCAGCGGGGTTCCGTTCACTGTACCTACCCCCTCGCTTACACTGGTCACAGATGCTTCCGACCTGTGTTGGGGAGCACACCTGGGGTATCACAGAACCCAGAGTTTATGGTCCCCTGCAGAGCGGGCTCTGCACATAAATGTCCGGGAGCTCAGGGCAGTCAGGAGAGCCTGCGAGACCTTCCTGTCGAAGCTCTCTCGCTGCTCTGTCCTGGTCCGCCTGGACAACACGGCGGCTGTGTTTTACCTCAACAGGCAGGGGGGAGCCCAGTCGCCTCCCCTCTGCCGCGAGGCTCTGTGCCTCTGGGATCTGTGCATAGAGCACGACATTGTTTTGCAGGCAAAGTACCTGCCGGGGTGCAAAAACTTGCTGGCCGATGCTCTGAGCAGGTCCTTCGGAGCCCACAAATGGTCTCTCAAGGATTCGGCCCTTCGTCAGGTCTTCCACGGGTGGGGTTGTCCCCTAGTAGACCTGTTTGCCTCGGCACGCAACACCAAGTGCCGGGTTACTGCTCCCTGTTGGGGCTGGGGGAACACTCCAGGGGGGATGCCATGACCGTGCTGTGGCCGGCGGGCATCCTCTATGCTTTCCCTCCGTTTCCCCTAATTCCAAGGGTTCTGACCAGGGTCAAGACCTTCAGGTCCACGGTCATCCTGATAGCCCCTCGGTGGCCCAGGCAATTCTGGTTCCCTATCCTGGTGGACATGCTCAGCAAGGAGCCTATAACGCTCCCACCGGTTCGGGATCTCCTGACCCAACCTTGGGACGGGGGGGCCACGGTTCACCCAAATCTCAGCTCTCTCTACCTGATGGCCTGGTTTATCCGTGGCTGACCCAACCGGAAAGGGAATGTTCCCAGGAGGTACAAATGGTGCTCCTAAGTAGTAGGAGATCGTCTACCAGGCGGTCGTACACAGCTAAGTGGCGGCGGTTCTCGTCTTGGGCGTCCAGAAGTGGAGTGCACCCATCCTGTGCACCTGTCCCGTCCATTCTGGACTACCTCTTTGAACTTAGGTCCAGTGGCCTCTCTACCTTCTCTATCAAAGTCCATGTGGCATCTCTCTCCGCCTTCCATGTTGGTTCGGCAGGAGTCTCTCTGTTTTCTGACCCTGTGGTCAAAAGGTTCCTTAAGGGTTTGGATAAGTTGTATCCCTCAGTTAGACCCCCCTCTCCGTGCTTGGGACCTTAACCTCATGTTGTCTAGACTTGTGTCGCCCCCCCTTTGAGCCACTGGCCACGTGTTCTTTGAAGCACCTCTCTATGAAGGTTGCGTTCATTGTGGCCATTACGTCGGCTCGCAGGGTCTCCGAGTTGAGGGCACTAACTGTAAACCTGCCCTGCCTAGTGTTTTCTGACAATAATGAGAGGCTCCGCCCTCACCCGCCCTTTCTCCCCAAGGTGGTGTCACCGTTCCACTTGTCCCAAGAAATTTACCTCCCGGTTATCTTTCCAAAGCCCTACGCCTCCCCTAAGGAGCAAGTGCTCCATTCCCTGGATGCTAGACGTGCGCTAGCCTTTTATATTGATAGGACTAAACCCTTTCGCAAATCCACACAATTGTTTATTGCTGTCACTGACAGAATGAAAGGACTTCCCATATCGACCCAGAGGTTGTCCAATTGGGTCACAGGGTGTATCAGGAAGTGTCATGCCCTGACCGGGAAGGTCCCACCCCGGGTTACAGCACATTCCACCAGGGCGCAGGCGTCCTCTGTAGCTTTTGGGGCACAGGTTCCAATCACTGAAATCTGCAGGACGGCCACATGGTCGTCGCTCCATACATTTACGGCACACTACATGCTGGCACAGCAGGCTAGGGAGGATGCAGGGTTGGGCTCTGCGGTCCTCAGCTCTGTATTGTAAATATGTATGTTTTATCTGTACCACATTGCACTTTTCTACAGTTTTTTCTGTGTTCGGTTAGTTGAATAAATATGTTTTGATTGTTCAACTTTTGTGGACTTCTCTTTCTGAGTGCTCCGACCCCTCCTCCTTGAAGTGGGGTTGGCTTGGAAGTCACCTAATTCGAATGGACATGAGCAACCACTCGAAGAAGAAAAGAACGGTTACTTACCAGTAACTGTTGTTCTTCGAGATGTGTTGCTCATGTCCATTCGATTCCCCCCCTACCTCCCCTTCGTCGGAGCGTCTGGCAAGAAGGAACTGAGGTGGGGGAGCACCGGCAGGGGTACTTATGCCCCGCCATGGCAGCGCCACTCCAGGGGGCGCCCTGCCGGCGCTACGGGTACCGCTAGGGAAAACGCTCCGGAAGACGCGGTGCACATGGTGCGCACACCTAATTCGAATGGACATGAGCAACACATCTTGAAGAACAACAGTTACAGGTAAGTAACCATTCTTTTCTGAGGCTTCTCTTTGAAGTCTGGAGTTAAAATGTCTTTGAAGCAATATGCATGTTTTAAAGTCATTGAGAGAATGGTCAGTCTGGTTAAAATGGCAAGCAACAGTTTTCTCTCTGTGAGAGAGCCTGATGTCTGTTTTATGTGCATTGATTCTTTGGCGAAGTGTCTGAGAAGTTTGTCCAATATGCATAGCAGACGGACACTTTAGGCACATGATGGCATAAATTATATTTCTGGATGAACAGGAATATGTGTTCTTGATCTTGTAAGTGGCATGGTTAGGTCCAATAATGGTGTCAACGGAGTAAATATGTGGACAAAGCTGGCACCGGGGTTTGTTGCAAGGGAAAGTTCCAGGGTTGGTATTAATGTGGTATGTCCTGTGGTTGTTGGTAAGAATCATCCTGAGGCTAGGTGGTTGTCTATAGGAGACTATGGGTCTGTCTCCCAGAGCCTCTCGGAGGGTAGTATCCTGTTCCAGTATAGGTTGTAGTTTATTGATAATGCGTTGGACGGGTTCAAGTTGGGGGCTATAGGTGATGACAAGTGGTGTTCTATTGTTGGTTTTCTTGGGTCTGTCTTGAAGTAGATGGTTTCTGGGTATTCGTCTGGCTCTTTCAATTTGTTTTTTTATTTCTCTGGGTGGGTAATTGAGGTTTGTAAATGCTTGGTAGAGATCCTGAAGTTTCTGGTCTCTGTCAGTGGGATTAGAGTAGATGCGATTGTATCTAAGGGCTTGGCTATAGACGATGGATTGTATGGTATGTCCTAGATGGGAGCTGGAGGCATGTAGGTAACTATAGGAGTCAGTGGGTTTTATGCAGAGAGTGGTGTCTAATTTACCATTGGTGATTTGTACTGTGGTATCCAGGAAATGGATCTCTCGTGTAGAATGGTCCAGGCTGAGATTGATGGTGGGGTGTAGGTTGTTAAAGTCTCTGTGGAATGCATCCAGTGTTTCTTGGCCATGGGTCCAGATCATAAAGATGTCATCAATGTAGCGTAAGTAGAGAAGGGGTAAAAGGGGACGGGATCTTAGGAAACGCCAACATCCCCTTCTCTACTTATGCTACATCAATGACATCTTTATGATGGACACTAACCTTTCCCCCTCAGCCCCACTCTGTTCTAAAATTTGATTTGTCAATTTTATATACGTGCACTTTTTTTTGATTGTATCAGTTTGGTATATATGGTCGTGCCAATTTTCTTCCACAAATTGATCTGAGGAAGTGGGTCTGGCCCACGAAAGCTCATCACCTAATAAACCATCTTGTTAGTCTTTAAAGTGCTGCATAGTCCTGTCTTTTCAAAGCCTGTTTGTGCTGCGTGAGGAGACTATATAAGATAATTATGTAATCATCTTAAAAATCCTGATTTTTTTTTTTATCGCAGTTGAAATTAAGGAAGAATACGACCACAAGGTAGTTAAAAGTTACAATGTTATATGTACCTTTTACTTACCTTTTATTTTCATTAGCATTTGCTCTGTATTTAAGATTCAAACCTGGGTTTTCAAAGGAGTCTTTTTTTCCCTTAAGAGCCATTTGAAAATTCCGGTCTTAACATCATAACTTTGTGTTTTTCTACATTTCTTAAGACGCAATACATTCTGGGTGGGATTTTCAAAACTATCTGAATCCCATTGTCAAAAGTATTTAGGTGCCTAAAGATGCAGATAGGCATCTTTTGAAATTTTCAAAAGCACCTAGGCAGATAAGGCACTTAATTTCTATTATAGTCCCACCATTCACCTGTTTGCATCATTAGATATGTAGACACATTTGAAAATCTGTCGCTAAGACTCCTAAACTTCTGAATCACCTTTCAAAACTGGGTTTAGGCTCCTAAATCATTTAGACTCTTTTGAAAATATTACTTGCTATCAATGGAAAGTACCACTAACTGTATTTACCGTACTTTGTGTGTTTCTATCTCAGTAGGTAGTGTATATTCTTTCTACAGAGAAATACAATGTACATGTGGTTCAGTCCAAGAACTTGTGGCATTTTTATTTATTTATTTATTCCCCCTCCCCCCCCCCCTTTAGATGAGCACTCCAGGCCCAGGCAACAAGAAAGCGGTTCACTTGTCCCAAGATTCTCATCACAGTGAGTGAGTATCAGTAGTGGAAGTTGTTACTATTTTTATTATTTGTATTATAGTACCTTCTGAGGCCCAAAGCTATATTGTGCTACACACTGAAACAGACACTGAATAAATGATATCCCTGGCCCAATTATAGGACATACCCTAAGGACAGTAGTACAACCTTTTAAGCTTCCCGTGGGTTTTTAATTAACAAGTGTAGTTCAGTGCTTTGTTAAATGTAATTTTATTACGTTTTTATGCATGTACTTATGTTTAAAAGGTTGTCATGTTATAAATGTTCACAGATATGCTAAGTAACAAATATAAAAAATTGTGTAAAGACATTTCAAGTGGTTTTCTTCTTAGAAGGAATAACAAGTTCAGAGATGTCAAACTGCATTTCACAATGAAAATACAATACCTAACACTTTTAAGTGTGATGCATTAAGTATCCTGTGAGGGAACTGGTTCTCATATAACTTCCAAGAATCAAAAAGCCTGAATTAATTGTTTAAGGACTTTCTGACAAGAAATATCACTACATTCCATTAAATATTCCAGCATATCATTACCATAGATCAGTTTATTGTATTCAGATGATACTGTTAGTAGAAATGTTTTCTGATGTCCTTTGAGTACTGTGCAATATATAAAAGACGTGATTTTCTTATTTTTTCAGACAGGGAATCCAAAAAACTAAGTTTACCAAAAAACTTACCAAAAAGAATGTAACCATAAAAGGCATCTCTTTACATAGCTGTTAGTGATTGATCTAAAAATAAGAAAATGAATAGGTATACCTTATTATATTGTACCTTAATTTAATTTAATTTTTAAAATGCATCATTGGAATTAATTTCCCAGCCAAAATTTTATAATCTGCATCTGTTACTGTGATGATGTGAATACCTCACCTTCTTTGAGAGATTGGTCCCTATTTTATTCTTCTGTGGACTTATGCATGCTCAACATGTGCCCAGAGCTAGAGTGTTTGAAAGTAGCGTCCATTGATCCATGCATACATCCCAGCTCACCTTGTGCCTCCAGCTGAAGGGATAAAGAACAGGGTTACCTGATTACCTCTTCAGTTCCTTCTCACTACTGCGTGATCTGGGTTGGAACCTTTAGTATCGCTTTCAGCGTCATTCTACAAAAATAAGAATTACTTCGTTTGTAAGTATTTCAATAGTTAATGTTTAGCATTAGATTCATCTCCCATGGCAACACCTCCCTCCCTTGTATCCCTTGAGTAGTGCACTGCAGCTTCCCTGTAAGCTGTGCACTTGTGTACCTGCTCAGGAAAAAATCAAATGCTGCCCAGCTGCCCTCTGTTTTCAAGGAGTTAATATCACTTCCAAGGGGATCAGCCGCTGGAAGGAGCTAATCGACAGTTAACAGAATATATCTTCTCCCCAACAGAACTGATTGGTACTACTATTGGAAGCAGAATCAGAGACTGAGCCTTCTGATGAACCATTCTTCCTTTATCTTTTCTATCTTTCATGATCCTAAAGACCCAGACAGGTTTGGAATCAACCCCTGCCTCATCTAACTAGGAGGCACTGGTAACCCATGCAATGACCACCTATTGACCTCTCCTGCTGACTACACTGGGGACTTTAGGACCAGTACCCCTCTGCAGAATTAATCCAGTTTGCCAAAGTGTCACCTTTGCCTCTCTTTCAAGAGATGTAGATCAGCCCCTAGAGTCAACAGAAAAAGATGGACGATACACTCCAGATCTAACAGTTCCACTGGAATCAGCAAGATTGCCATCATCATCCCCACACAATGAAGTGTGGCCCCTTCCCTCTCCTTGACTTCCAGGACCTCTTCTGCAGAGTTGCTAGAGAGCTTCAGAAGACTCCAGCACAAACTGCCAGACATCCTGCATGCTTCCATAACCAAAAGAATAGTTCTTCCCACTAATGAATCCACACTTGCTTCACTTCAGTCCTTGATATTTGGGTTGGACATTATCGCTAGAACGTTCATGCTCCACAAATGCACAAGACATTCTCTCTAATGGTAGAAAGGACTCTATTAGAAAATGTTACCTAGTTAAATTGAAGAGCTTCTCTTCTTGGGCACAATAAGGATGTATTCTGCTGGAGACCACATTGATTCCTCTTACCTGGGACTAATCCTACTTTTGAAGTCACCAGGTTAATCTATTAGCTCCTTGAAAGTCCATTTGTTGGCGATCAGTGCATACCATCTAATTTCTCGGGGCTACTTGGGCTTCACATATCCATTGATCAATAGATTCTGGAAAGACTTAATTAGAACCTACTCAGAGCTTTCTGTTCCCCTATGTGACTAGAACCTTGTTCCCTGAATACTCACAAATCCCCCCATTGTGAGCCTTTAATTACTTGCTCTATAATTCTCATTTCAGTGAAGGTTACCTTTCTTGTAGCCATTATTTCCATGAGAGAGGTTGGCAAACTTGGAATAATGATGGCAGATCTTTCTTACACTATATTCCATAAAGGTTAAATTTCTTTATTCTACATCCCAAATTCACCCCTTAAGGTAGATTCAGAATTTCATCCTAAACCAATCCATTCACTGTCCTGTGTTCTTTACAAAACCATGGGCTTCCTCATTCCTCAGAGGAACAAGTACTCCACATATTCTCGATGTTCAGTGAGCCTGGACTTTTACCTATAGAAAACAAATCCCCAAGACTGTTCCTTCCTATAACAAAGTCAGAGGGCATGCCATCTCCATGGGTTCCCAAACTGTGGGGCGTGAAGAAATTCCACCGGGGGGGGGGAGGTGCAAGGCATCCCAGCCCCTCGCCCCCCTCCCCCCCCCACACACACACGTTTTGCTGCAATTTTTGTTTTTTGGCCCCGGTCAGTTCCCTTCCCCCTCCCCCCCATATCAAACAAGTTTTGCTGTTTTGGGGGTGGGGCGTGAGGGTTTGGGAACCACTGATCTAGACAATCTCTAAATGGATCTCTGGCTGCATTTTACTCTGCCATTACCTTTTGAATCCTGTCTCACAATGGGGTAGGAGTTCATTCCATTAGAATGCAAGCAATAACTATGGTGTCTCATCAACAGATACCCCTCCTGGACATATGTAAAGTCACAATATGGGGCTTTGTTCACATATTTTCAAGACATTATTCCCTAGTGCAGGACTCTTCTGTTGATACCTTTTTTGAGATGGCAGTACTCTGTTCAGCCCTATTGCCTACATTCTCACACCTTTCTAACTACTTAGGTATTGCTTGCCAGTCACTAATACTGTAATACGATATGTACCATCACTCAAAGAAGAAGTGGTTACTTATGTAACTGGAGATTCTTCAAAATGTGTGGTCCTTATCTATATTCCACAACCTACCCTTCTTCCCTCTGCTTTGGATCTTATCAAATTGTTGGTTTGTCCCATCCTTTATCCCATTGCTCGGAGCATGAGGTGAGCCAACAGTGTAGAGATGGTCCAACGGATACTATTTTCAAATACTCCAGCTTGGGGCACACAGTGAAGAACCCCACAGTGAAATACAGATGGGGATTACAGAACCTCAAAGAACATCCAGTTACAGATAAGTAACCTCCTGTGAGTGTTTTAATATACATGACTGTTCTTGATTTGCGCTATTTATAAGTAGAAGTAACTTATATTCATGGACTTCCACGGAGCTTGGGCTGAGAGGGCACTGACCTTTCTTCTGCCTCATTAACTCTCACACGCATGTGTTCATTCTCTCTCTCTCTCTCTCTCTCTCTCTCTCTCTCTTTTCAGACACCTCCCCTCCCCCAACCAGTTCTGTGTGGGAGTGTACAAACTCAGTCTCTCAGTTTCCAGTTCCTGGGGTTCCCCCCCCCCCCCCGCTATAAAAAATAGAAAAAGTCGCTGGGATTATGGCTTTATATTATGGGTCATTTGATGGCCATATTTGGGCTTAGGAAGGAATTTTCCTCTCAGTCACATGTGCAGAGACTCTGAGGGTTTTTCACTTTCCTTTGCTGCATGAGGCAGGGGTCACTTGCAGATTTGAACTAGTATAAATGGTAGAGTCTCTGTAACTTGGAAGTCTTTAAACCATGATTTAAGGACATCAGTATCTCTGACAGAGGTTAAAGGTCTATTACAGGAGAGGGTGGATGAGGTTCTATGGCCTGCAATGGACAGGAGGTCACACTAGACTACTGCTTCTGACATTAAAGGCTAAGAGCTAGTCATGATCAGGGCCCATTGAGCTAGATGCTATGGTACAAGTTTTCATGGTTTACTATGGAATTGTCAGTCTTCCCAAACAGTCTAACAGTATGCAGCATATTCAGAGTGTCAAACAGGGCATTTGAAAACAGTGCAAAAATCTCCAGAAACACTACTTTTCCTGCAAATCCATTATCTAAACTGTTTGAGAGGGGTTCTGGGGTTGTTCTGGTCTAGTTTGGAAAGAATTCAGTTTAAAACTGTTATACTGTTAAACTATCTTAAATTTAACCATTTTAGAAATCAGAGTGTACAAGCCATTAAATTATTCACTGAGGCCTATAAATAGGGTTAGAAATAACTAGCATTGGTCTTCAGTTAGTGGTCCATTTAATTCTGTGAAGACACAGTTTACATTTTAGCAGTATGTATGATTCAACACCTAATCCCTGGTAACACCATTGAATACCTTCTACAGCTTCCTGCACTGCTGTTTTCACTGATAAACTGGCTTGAGTCCTCAAGTATCTTCTTGTGTCCTATTTAACTTTTGCAGGGAGAAGGCATTGCCTGTCATTACTTAGTAACTGCAGCAGTGTAGGAAATCTAAGCATGATAATAGGGATGTTCAGAAACAGAAGTTTTTCAGTAAACATAGCCTAAGGAACTTTTCCATTGACTACTTCAAGGGATCATTTTGAAAATACACTCTTTTGGTTATACAGTATTGCCATTTGCATCTAGAATAATACAACCACATTTACAAACTGTGTGTTGGTGTTTCTGTGTCTTATTTGAATGCCTGGAACTATGTTTCCCTTCCCCTAAGATCGTTGCTATACTTGAAGGGGCAATATATTGAGATGGTGAAAAGGGGTGTGCGTGCGTAGTGCCAGGTGCTCCTCTTCTGCTACTGCTGCTGCTGCTACTACTACTACTACTACTACTCCTACCTGAAATTTGCTCCCAAGAGCAGCTGTTAAATCCCAGCGTAATGCCACTTAGAAACATTTGGAGGCCTGCAGCCTGTTTCAGATATTGGTGTGTATAAAAGCCAGTGGATACAGTGTAGGAAGGCACTATGTTAGCTCATTCTGTACTGCAGCTTTCTTACTATTCCTCTGTTTTGCCTCTGAAAAGTAAAGCCCCAAGAGGGAGGTGCAGAGGAGCATCAGGGAGTCCCGGCCCCCGCAGCTGGACATTAGCAAGAGGCTGGCAGAGGCAGCCGCAAAGCTCCAGCCCCGGCTACAGAGCTCAGGGACCGGCAGCAACAGTTACGGAGCTCCAGCCCCAGACGTGGAGTTCAGGGGCGGTGGCGGTAGCCACAGAGTTCTGGCCCTGGTGGCAGCCATGGAGCACTAGCCTGGAGAGCCATGGCCAAGCAGGCAGCAGTGGGGCCTGGCTGCTGCCCTAGCTGGGGACAGGAGGGCAACACAGGCCATGCTGGGAAGGACCTCCCGTGGTTCAGCAAATCCCCTTGTTCAGGACCGGTCAGGTCCCGAGGTTGCTGGACAAGGGAGGTTAAAAGTTTACACTTCAGTAACAATGGTAGAATTAAATTTATGTTTCAACATGCAGATTAAGACATGTAAAATGTTAGCATTTACAAAATAAATTAATTGAATAAAACATAATTAAATGTAAAGTTAATGGCCACTCAGTTTATCTAAGAAGCGGAAATTTGCAGTGAGTGCATTCTTACATTCCTATCAAAACTTTGAGTTCCATAAAATATCCCATTAAAATAAAGCATAGCCAAAGGCTACATTTCTTGGTGGACAATAAAATACCCAAAAGCACACACAAACTGCTCAGATGACAGCACGTGCTTTAGGTGGTTATATTGCTAAACTTTTCTTTTCTTTTTCTCCTACAGCCACTGGTTTAGCCCTGGGGCTAGGAAGGAACATAGCCAGGTAAGAACCACTTTGATCAAGAACAATTTACTTCATATATTTGAAGGAATTTAACTGTCTCTACTCCAAAATTTTTGGGTCGGTATTTTAATACAAAAGAACCAAAGCAGCTTTAATTCCATGTTTCCTTGCAAGCTGTTGAGAAAACTTAACTGCTAAGCATTTTAAAAGGTCTCTTGGTTAATAAGCTGACTTGCCAAATGGTACTAGATAAGCATTGCAGTTTAATTTTACTACCAGTTTAAGATTTCAGAATATTTTATCCTGGTAAGCAGTTGGTTTTTAACAATAGTGCTTGTGTTTCTCTGAAACTACAGTCTTAGTGCTTCTATATAGTGGAAAACGTGTCATTTTACACAGTTTTTATGAAATTTAAAACTGTAAGAACAGATTTGTAGGATGAAATTCACAACCCACTCTTCTCTGTTACTTTAGGTAAAAGGGGGGCCAGATGTGTATAAAGACTATGCTGGAGGAGGATTCTCCTGGTGCATTAACTGGAAAAGGCAGACATAGCTCATCATGAGTTCCAATGAAGGAGGCCTCCTTAGGGATAGGTCAAGGCAGGGCTGCAGTGACCAAGGGGATTCCAGACAGAGTTGTGACCAGCTGAGCAGCCCAGAGAGCCCACTGTGATTTAGACTGGCATGAAGGGCAGCCTGAATTATATCAGGGGAGTAGCCCCAGCTCAGGATGGCACAGAGAGAGCTCAAAGCAATCAGTCCTCCTGATCCCCAGAAACTGCAGAGAATCTCACAAGCTGTATGTTGGTCGCCTCATACTTAAGATCAGTGAATTTAACAAGAAAACACATTTGAATAGCAGAGTGTTGCTTAACTGATGACCTGAAAAATACTTAGTTACGTATAAGGCAGAGCAAAAATTTATGGACAGAATAAGAACTTTCTATAAATAAGTATTTCTATTCCGTACCTTGAACACATTAGTTCTTTTCAAACACTCAGGAAAATTAACTAAAAACATCAGTAGTACTTCAGTCCTCTACAGTAAAACTCATTGGGTCATATCTTAAGCTGTTGCTAATTGATATAGCTCAGTTGATTTCAGTGGATCTATGCCGATTTACACCAACAAAAGTTCTAACAAATAGATTTTAAGCACCAAAGAAAACAATATGTAACACAGTAAGATACAAGAGATTTTTAGAAAATTCATTATGGTTTTTAGGACCATTCTGAACTTCTCTAGCTCTGCTAGCTCAGAGTTAAATGAGCATATCTGCTTTTCTTCCTCTTCTTTCAATGACAAAAACAGACTTAATTTTACTTCTCTCAGGCCTGACAGGATGAAAAAAGTGGATTAGCGTTTTAGCTGTAAATTGTGAACATTTTACAATACATTTTACAGTATGCTAGATGACATCTGACAGCTACACAGACAACTTTTGAATATTTGTTACATTTTGAAACTTTTATTTCTTGTAGAAGAAATGCACTAGCATTTTAGAATCTGGCTTTATGATGTCAAATTTACTGATTGTAATAATTAACACTTTGTGAGTTGCAGTTTAAAATTTAAAACATTCATTTGTTATCCCTAATGTCTCAAATTACTTGATAAATTACCTTTAGTACAACTTTTGAAAGTTCTGAAATGCAGATTAGGCATGCAATTTTCCATGCTAATTGGTGTCCCAGCATCGGTTATGCTGCTGCTATCTCATCTACCATGAAACTTGACTGCAATGTGAATAACACCTGTAATGGTAACATTAATATTTTTATTAAAAAATTTGTAATTTTAAAAACAGTTTCACCATGTGGATTGTAAAATAATTACGAATGCTTTTGTACTTTTGGAAGTGGCATTGAGGGTCAGGTAAATTAAGTTTTCAGACTGTAGCTGAATCATATAATGAATGTAATGTCATCATGTGAAACAGAAACTGTGATAGGTCTGTATTCCAGACTTGTAAAAGAAGGGAGAATAAATGAGTTTAACACCAATAAATATTGACTCTCAAAGCGTCTTATAGAAATTTCCCTAAGGAAGGCTAGATTGTATGACTATAAGTTTTACAGGCCATGGTATAATAATAATGTTTTGCTTAATTATTTAATTTTTGAAGTAAGAATGTACTAAATTAGAGCTTTTGTAATTACCTAGTCAAGATAAAAGTAGGTAGCATGCAGGGGCGGACTGACCTGGCGGGATACTGGAAATTTCCCAGTGGGCCGTCCTCCAAAGGGCCAGCTGGCAGCTGCTGGAGGAGGAGGGGGATTGTGACGGGGCGCCGCAGCCCCGCACTTTAAATTCCCCGGTGCCGGCCATGTACTTGGCAAGGTGGGGCCGAGGGAGTGCATATACGGCGTGCTCAAGCGCCACGCAATAGCTGAGAGGGGAGACGCCCGGGCATGGCGTGAGGTCACGGCCCGGGACTTGAAAACCGCCCAGCCCAGAGTTGCACCGCGCAGCCCAGCTCCAGGCCCGGCATGTGCTCTGGAGCCCTAGAAGCAGCTGGGGCCAGGGCTGCAGAGACTTCTGGGGCCCGATCACAGATTCCAGCCCCGCAAACTGGAAGGCAGAAGGTGGGGGAGGGGAAGGGGGAAAAACAGGGGGGAAGGGGTGGGAGAGGAAGGGGCTTGTGCTGAGGAGAAGAGGGAAGGGGGGCAGGGCAGGAGAAGAAAGGGGAAGGCACCAAGGGACAGGGGTGGAGGAGAGACAAATGCCAGGGGGCCAAGTGGAAACAATGAGGAAAAGGGCAGGAGGGGAGGTGTCAGTGGGAGGGGGAACAGGGTTATGCTGGGAGAGGAGAGGGTAAGGGCATTGGGGGCTAGAGCAGGGAGGAGGAGGAGGTGCTGGGAGAAGGCTTGAAAGAAGGGGTGGGCATGAGGAAGGCGGGGATGGAGTAAGTGGTGTGAGGGCACAGAGCATGAGGGGAACGGGGGCAGAGGGTGATGAGGGGATGGGCATCAGGAAAAAAAAAGGTGAAGGGGGCAGGGGCAGTGAGGGAAGGGGGAAGCACTAGGAGGGTGCAGGGGTAAGGGAAGGTGCAGGTGCCAGGGAATTCTGGGGGTGAAGCAGAAGGGCAGACACCTGCAGGGGAGGGACCAGCACCAGAGGAGAGAGGCAGGGCAGGTGTGTAGAGGGAGGTGTTAGGAGAGGGGACGAGGAGGGGTAGCTCACATGATCAGAGTGGGGCTACTGGAGGAGTGGGCACAGGGGGGAGAGAAGGGCTTGTGGAGGGGGGCAGGTCTCAGGAGGGATGAGGGCAGTGAGAAGGGCAAGAGTGAGGACAGCAGAGGAGGGTGAGGGGTTGGAGGGCAGCAGGCACCAGCGGAGCTGATGGAGCAAGGGGAGGAGACATGGCAGAAGAGGGAAAAGGTAGAAGTTTATAAGATATTTATTAATAACTTGGGTGCCACAGTGGCACATCCAAACAAGCACCATGAACTCAGTACTGGTGCACAACACAAAATTCATTCTGCTCATGGGAGGAAACTCTTAGAGGGAACAATACCCCCAGCCTCTCTGCCCCCTCGTTAATGTCACACACATTGGGTTAATGCAATTGCGGTATAGTTGCATGAGGGGGATTTGGTGGGGGCCAAACTAATCCCTATTTGGTAGGAGGATGGTGGGAAAAGTCCTTAGAGAGGGGTCGCATGACACCTTTTACTTCTGGTCATGTGTCCATCTTGCCCTGAGAGTGTTACCTTCAGAGGCCTGGCTAATGGGAGTCAGGGGGTGTGGTTAACAGGTGTCAGGAGTGTGGCTAATGGGGGGTCAAAGAGTAAATTTTAAAATTATTTGATGTGAAAAAGTGGGCCATTCTCAACCCATTTCCCGGGTCTATTTTGATTGCCAGTCCGCCCCTGGTAGCATGTAAACTATTGAACAACAAGAAGATTTCTCCTCTTAACCTGGTTATTTGAGGCACTTGCCCATCTCTATAGTGGTACTGTGAAGTCCCCAAGTATGTCTCCTAATTTTTTTCTGACCACCTTCAGTGAAGTGCTACCTGGGTCTTTACAACCATTGTGTAGCTAAATTTTCTATTCAGTTCTGCTCACATTTTGTATTCTTTTTGTTAATGGCTTATTTTCCTTCAAAACATGATTTTAGTTACTTTTGCTATTAGTTTGCGTTTCCTCTGAATAATTATTTGGCAGCCATTCCTCACTCTGTCATTGCCATATCAGCCTCGCACTGAGGAGTGTCATCAATTGGAGGCACATTTTAAATAATGAAGTAGTTTAATTTTGGGGAAATTTCTTCACGTTGTATTTATTTGTTAGAAATCTCAAAAACAGGGTGGTCTAGAACCTACATTATTTTAATAACCAGTTCAAGCTAATCGTGTTAGGAAGACTGGCTAGTTAGCTTTTGTTATTTCTATGAAAATTTCAACTTTTGGGGTGTCTTTTCTATAACGACAAAGTAGGGCTGCTAAGCGATTAAAAAAATTACTCATGAATAATCATGCTGTTAATAATAGAAGGTATTTATTTAAATATTTTGGATGTTTAATACCTTATAAAATATTTGTATTTCAATTACAACACAGAATACAAAGCGTACAGTGCTCACTTTATTTTTGGTTCTCAGTATTTTCACTGGAAAAGTACTGTAGTGTAATCTCTTTATCATGAAAGTTGAACTTAAAATGTAGTTACGCACAAAAAATAACTATATTCAAAAATAAAATAACATAAAACATTAGAACGTACAAGTTATGCAGTCCTACATCTTGTCCACTCAAACCCATTTGTTTACGTTTGCAGTAAATAATCCTGCCCACTTCCTGTTTACTGTGTCCTCTGAGAGTGAAAATAGGTGTTTTATATGGCATTGTTGTAGCCAGTATCTCAGAATATTTATGTGCCAGATGCACTAAAGAGTTGTATGTCCCTTCACACTTCACCCACTATTCCACAGAACATGTGTCTATGCTGCTGATGGGTTCTGCTTGATAAATATCCAAAGCAGTGTGGACCAACACAAGTTCATTTTCATCATCCGAGTAAGATGCCAGCAGCTGAAGATAGATTTCTTGTTGTTTTTTCCTCTCTTTTGGTGAATCAGGTTGTATACTTTCCACATCAATGTGTTGCTCTTTTAAGATTTCTGAAAGCATACCTTGTACCTCAGATTTTGGAAGGCATTTCAGCTTCTTAAACCTTGATGTGACAAAGTATGGATTATATTTGCTGTGTTCACTTGTCATGTTGCATGTGATTTCTACTATTCTGTACTGTCTCAGTTTCTCTGGGCACTGCACTACTATCTAGATGGGTATGGGAATTCTTGGTGTGACTCAGAGGGAGGATGCTGAGGCCAGTATGTTCACAATGGCCCAGGCTTATGGTAACCTGAGCCTGGGAGTGGGGTGTGACCAAGTGACACCTTTTGCCTGGGAAGCTGGACAAAGCCAGAGGCCAGCCTGCCTGCAGGGCTGGGATCCATTGCTGAGTGTTAATTAGTCTCACCTTGCTTAGGAGGCAAGGAGGGGGCCCAGGGCCCTGGCTAAGGGCCCCCTTCTCCCCAAGATGGATTATACTGACTGCTTCTGGTTCCTGTGCTAACAAGCCTGTTCTGTGCTGTATCCCTGTGAACCAATAAACCTGCTGTTCTGCCTGCTGGCTGAGAGTCACATCTGGCTGCAGATGGGGGTGCAGGGCCCAGTGGCTCCCCACACTCCGTGACACTTGGGTTGAATGCTGTAGCTATCTTCAGAAATCTCACATTGGTACCTTCTTCGTGTTTTGTCAGATCTGCAGTGAAAATGTTCTTAAAATGAACAATACGTGCTAGGTCATCATTTAAGACTGCTATAACATGAATACATGGTAAAATGTGTGTAAAACACAGAGCAAGATGCACACAATTCTCCCCCAAAAAGTTGTCACAAATTTAATTAATGCATTAATATTTTTAACAAGCATCAGCAGCATGGAAGCATGTCTTTTGGGATGGTCGCTGAAGCAAAAGGGCACACAGGTGTTTAGCATATCTGTCACATAAAAATACCTTCAGTGCCTGCTATAAAAGGGCCATGGGAACACCTGTTCTCACTTTCAGGTGACATTGTACGTAAGACGTGAGCAGCATTATCTCCTGCAAATGTGAACAAACTTGCTTCTCTTAGCAATTGGATGAACAAGAAGTAGGACTGAGTGGACTTCTGAACTCTAAAGTTTACATTGTTTTGTTTTTGAGTGCAGCTATGTAACAATCTACATTTGTAAGTTGCACTTTCATAATAGAAATTGAACTATAGAACTTACATGAAGTAAGTTTGAAAAATACTGTATCATTTTTATAGTTCAAATATTTGTAAAGTGAGCACTGTACACTTTGTATTCTGTGTTGCAATTGAAAATATTGAAAAGCATTCAAAATATTTAATAAATTTCGGTTGGCACTTTGTTTGGTAGTACTATTAAAACTGTGATTAAGCATGATTAATTGCAGTTAACTCAAAAAATAATCAACAGCCCTGCTATAGAGTTCTAATAATTTTGAGTTTTAAATTAATGAATATGTAATTATCTTAACTCCATGCTTCGTTTCCAACACGATTGTGAATTTTTGTTTGTTTTTTGGGGGTGGTGTTTGTGTGTAGCTTCAGCTCCTGAGGGATAACCGATCTGAGAGAGGACACAAGAAAAATATTTCAGTAAAAACTGCTAGCAGGTAAGTTAAAGCTAAAAATATACTTTAAATTACTTTATACTAGCTTAATTATTACTTCCTATCTCCCAAAATTATATATGGTGATTGACTCCTTCCTTGATGGGCTTTTTTCTATCTAATTTCATTTTTAAAGTCTTTTCTATGTAATTTTAATCTTTTGTTAACATTTGTATATTGGGTTGCATTGGTAATTGTATCAAAGTAACTGATTTAGTTTGATTATAATCATTTTATTAAATAGCTGCATAAAATGTGTGACCAAGTTCCTAACTTTGCAGTTTAACTTCTAAGAGTCAAGCAGCTACTCTGTTACCTTTATATATACATCTTTTAATGATACAGGCAATTGAAAATAGCTTAACATTTGTGTCAATCTTGTAGTATGTTTAGAAATGTCATTTTCCTGTTTTAAAAAACCTCCACCTGATTAAGAAACTTTATGGAAACAAATCTTATCATTGCCCCCTCCCCAAAAAACAAAAAAAGTCAAACATTGCAGTATTAAACGGTGACAAAAATCATAGTCAGGTCTCCCAGTACATGACTTTACAGTACATAATTTATAGTATATAATCCCCCTGCTTATTCATTATATTATAATAGAAAATTATGCAAATGTTTTCTTTGCTATATATAATACCTATTATTTAAACACAACTTTTATTTTTGTTTATAGTGGTATTATTTGGGAAGAGAAATAAGTTCTTTTGAAAAGTCAATAACATAATAATAGTTTAAAAACTTGGGTAATTATCCCACTTTTAAGGAAGAATAGTCACAAGTCCTTCAACTTTTTGTCTCAGTATTAATTACTTGGATATAGCAATTTTTTCATGTTGACTGCATAAAAGGCACTTCTCACCTGGCTCCATGCTGCTGCAGAGAGAGAGAGGCCTGGGGTAGTCCTCTGCCCCCTAGACAGCCTGCATACTCAACCCCTCATCCCAGCCCCACCCTAGAGTAATGATTTAAATGAAGCATGCACATTTTCATTTTATTTTCCAAAAAACAAAAAATGAGTTAAGGACCCGAGCAACGCTGGATTAATATTCTTGTGATACATAAACAAATATAAAAATTTGGATAGTGATGTTATCTAAATGAATTGTACTCCCATCCCAATTCTGTTTGCCCATGTCAAGTATCCCTAAATGCTTTGCAAAGCTGAAATCAGCTTTGGCATTAGAAAATAGGAAGCTTGTCAAAGCAAGATACCTGATTGATATTAGCATTGGTTGGGATGTACCTCTGGGCCGAACTAGTTTGGAATACAATATCCAAAACAGAGATAAGAAAAGTACAGAACAGAAAAACAAGTCCAGGTAATCTTACGACCTTGTGATGACTTACACAAAGGTTTTGTAACCTGTAAAATCATGCTGTGACTGCTGCTGTAAAATAGTGTGGGGCCTGAAGACAAGTATGTGCCCCCCACCCCCTCATGCCCAGACCCTGTCTCCCCAGCCCCCTCACTCATCTCCCTGCTGAAACCCCATGCTTCCTAGCCCACTCCTACCCTCTCCCCTGGTCAGACTCCTACCCCCACCCTGCTCCTGCCCTGCACTCCCAGCCCCTCACTCACTGCCCTGTCGATACCCCGCACCCTCAGCCCTTCACTCACCTCCTGCTGAGAACACCCCCCCCCCCCCCCATCCCACTACTGTCCTCTGCCTAGGGTTGCCAGATGGTTTCAACAAAAATACCGGACGCACTTGATATTACTTCACAATCTACATTACATCTTATTTAGAAAATACCGGACATTTATATTTTCTCATTTATATTTTCCCAATTTGTTTCCCTAACAGAAAGCTCAAATACTGGACTGTCTGGTTCAAAACCAGATACCTGGCAAGCCTATCTCAGCCTGCTCCTGCTTCCCTCCACCCGTGCCAGAAACTCTGCCCTCAGCTTGCTCCTGCACCCTACCTCTCACCCAGACCTCATACCCCCAGACCTCACACCCCCAGCCCTTCCTGCACCCCTATCCCTATCCCACTCACTGGCAGCCCTGTACCACACACGGAACCCCTCATTTTTGGCTCCACCCCAGAGCCAAGGGAGCCTACAAAATCCACTAACCCTGGAACACCATAAGAGTTAATCTGTCCTGAGGCCTTGAACCTCAGTCTTCCCCCACCCCTCCGCCTGGTGCTGGAGCACCAAGGAATTGAGGTGTTAAATTTAGGGGCCCCACCTCCCTCTCTTCAAAGGGTCCCTTATCTTGCCTTCCTAATACTGGAGCCAGGTCCATCCGTGGAGCAGCCGGTGTTGGCTGCCTAGCCGCTGCCTGAGTGGGGGGACTGGTGGGATGGAACCCACCACCCTGTGCTACCCAGATGAATGCCCTATCCCCTAAGCCAGTGGTCTCCAACCTTTCTACACTCAAGATCACTTTTTAAATCTCAGAACAAGTGAAGATCTACTGCCCTACCCCTCCCCCCAAGACCCGACCCCTTCCTTGAAGCCCCGCCCTCTCCATCACTTGCTATCCCCAGCCCTTATACACTCTACACTGCCACTTTTTTTTCCGATTCTTCTGGAGGAAGAGGTTTTTCCAACATTTGTCCTGTCTAGACTGGACCAATTGTCAGAAAAACCTCTTCTTTTGGCAGCCCCCTTATTCCTCATGGAATGAGGAATACACGGGTTACCGAAAGAGCATGTTTGCTCTTCCACTAAAAAAACGGAAGAACAAAGGAGTCCCTAGATGTGGAAGAGTTTTTCTGGGATATCTCTGGAATCCTGGAAAAACTCCTGCAGTCTAGCTGTACCTTCTCTGGGTTGAGAGAGGATGTGTGGGCTCTGGGGTAGGAATGGGGGATTTGGGTGTGGGAAGGGGTGAGAGGCACAAGCTCTGGAGGGAAATTTGGATGCAGGAGGAGGTGGAGAAGGGGATGCTGGCTCGGGGAGGAGGCTCCAGGATGGGGAGTGTTGGGGTCAGATGGAGGGTTGGGCTACTAAGTAAGCCACAGGCTTGTGGATGTGAGGGTGCAGGAATTTGGGCTGGGGTATGGGAGGGGCTCAGGGCAGGGGCTCCAGTGTATGATAGGCTCAGATCTAGGGTCTGGGGAGTGCAGGAGTGTTATAATGCTGTGGCCAGATGGGGGCTTGGCCCCAGTTGGGGGTTTGTTGGCCATGCTTCATTTTTAAATAAAAGACTATGTCAGACACAAAAAGTTTCTGCATTGTCTTTATTTATGAGAAGGGCGGGGAACCTGTTTTGAGTCAGGGGTCACTGACCCACAGAAAAGTCAGTTGGGCCACACAAAGGAGATGCAAAAAAAAAAAACCCTCCTCCAAAAACCCCCAAGCCTCACGAATGTGGCCCCAACTGTGCTGGTGGGAGCAGGGGACGTGGTACTGGGAAAGGGTGTTAGTGGGTGCTGGGACAGGGAACAGGGTGGCAGTGGGGGCAAGGGACAGGGTTCTGGGGTGGGAGCAGGGGGCAGGGTTCTGCAGCAAGGGACAGGGTGTCAGTGGGAGCAGGGAGTCCCCTGCACCTGCCTCCTCTCAGGACTCCTCCCCCCATGGAGCAGGGAAGCCCCAGCGGGCGCCTCCTCTGGGGCCAACTCCTCCCTCCGACGGAGCAGGGAAGCCCCAGCATGTGCCTCCTCTGGGGCCAACTCCCCTCTCCCGCAGAGAAGGGTGCACCTGGGCTGAACACCATGGCCAGCTGGCCGGGCAGCCGCTCCTCTTTGCTCCAGCCCAGCTGCACCGTGCTCAGCCCTGGGAGGCTGTGCCTCGCTCCAGCTGGGCTGGAGCAAAGAGGAAGGGCTTCCTGGCCAGCAGGAGAGCAGCGCAGCCTCCCCCGGCTGAGCGCAGGGCAGCTGGGCTGAAGCAAAGAGGAGCGGCTGCCTGGCCAGCTGGTCATGGCGCTCAACCAGGGTGCACGATGCTCCACGTGGGCTGGAGCAGAGGGAAAGCGGTCCAATCAGGTGGAGCGTGGCACAGCCTCCTCCCCCACAGCCAGCTGGCCGGAGTGTTTCAGCCCTCCCGACCCAACAGATCCCACCACAGCCACTCACCTGTATTGCTGCTCCGTGAGTAGCTGCTCTGCAAAGAGTGCCAATTCAAAATTAGTTGTGCACAGGCGCGCAGTCCAGAAGAAGCTAAAGATCGACTCATAGAGCCCCTGCGATCGACCAGTAGATCACGATCTACCGGTTGGTGACCACGGCCCTAAGCCAATACAGAACCCACCCCACCTCTGTACCTTCAAAGGGTCCCTTATCCTGCTTTCCTAATGCGGGAGCTAGGTCCATCCCTGGGGCTGGAGGTTTTTTGGAGGGGGTTGGGGTGTTTTTGGAGGGGCTTTTTTTTCCTTCTCACTTGTGTGGTCCCCATCTGATTTTTCTGTGGGTCAGTGGCCCCTGACCTAAAAAATATTCTCCACCCCTGCCATTAATAAAGACAGTGTTGAAACCTTTCTGAGTTAGATATATTTTACTTTATTTAAAATGAAGCCTGGCCAACAATGCCCCGATCAGTGCTCAGCCCCCATCTGGCTGGAGCGTCCTGTCTCCAGCCCTGGTCCTGGGGCAGGCACTGTGGTCCAGCCCCCATTTGGCCGCAGAAAGGGCTGGTGGTGGCCCCCTCCAGCTGTGGCACGGGTAGGAGGAGAGGCCACAATCTGGCTGTGGCAGACAGAGGGGGGTAGGCTAGCACAGCCAGCAGAGGGCTCAGCCCCCTAGTTTTCTCTTAATACTTTTTATGTTTGCTTTGACTTTTCTTACATCTTCTGGATGAGTGACCACAATTCTGGTCTCAGAATGTGGAAGAAGTAAAAATTACATTTATATTGCACTAGGTCAATGAATTGTGGAATAATTTGCTCCAGAACAGAATCAGGCAGGTAAAAAGAGTTAAGTTCACAATCGGTCTGTTGTCTTTTTTAATTCTATGCAGTTGTGTTGATACTTTCTGAAAGAGAAACTGTATTGGGTTGTTCCTAAAAGACATTATACATATTAAAATTTAAAAATGAAGACGAGTTTCAACACTATGTAAATTAAATACAGTGTTGAAGCAAGTAGAGATCTATAAAATCACGAGTGGTATGGAGAAAGTGAATAGGAAAGAGTTATTTACCCCTACACATAACACAAGAACTCCTTACCATTCATGATTTTATAAATCTCTGCCACATTCCCCTTAGCTTTTCTTTTCTTTTCAATTAATTGGCAGCAGATTTAAAATAAACAAAATAAAGTACTTCTTTACACAACACACAGTCAACCTGTGGAACATTTGGCCAGAGGATGTTGTAAATGTCCAGTGTATAATTCAGTTAAGGCAAGATTTAAGTTTATGGAAGATAGGTCCATCAGTAGCTATTAGCCAAGGTGATTATGGACACAACCCCATGTTCCAAGCTCTAAACACCTGAGTGATGGAAGCTGAGATTTGACAACATAGTATTATAAATGGGATTTATGGCATAGTATGTACATATATTGACAGGCTGAAGGAAAAAACAAGACAAGATTAGCTTCTGCTTTTTTCCAGATATGATAAAGTAACTTCATTTGTCACTGGTTCCCAGGGATTGTGTGAAATCTGTCTCTAAAAACAAAACATTTCTTGGCTCTCAGATCTTCTCCATTACTAATGTAGAAGTACTTCCTTTTAAAAAAAAAAAAATGGGCGAGCACTCAGGAGCCTGTGTCTATCTGCTAATCTTTTTTTTTTTCTGGAAAGTCTGTTTCCTGAAGGCCACAGAAAATAGCGTAGCCGAAACAGGTCTCTTCACATCCCTAAAAGAGGGAGGCCTGTGCGGGATGGAAGCAAGGAAAATGGTACAAGAGACACAGTAGGAAGTATACCTGATAAACGTTAATGAGAATAACCCACCAACTGTTGTAACCCACCAAATAGTCTCAGTTCTGTCTAGACTTTTAAATATTTTAGGTCAGTTGGAAAAAAGAATTCATCATCTACATTTTTGGGGGAACTTTATGTTAGTATTCTGTGCAAATTAATCATGAGAAGGAGGATTCTAAAATGAGAAAATGACACAATGTGATCAGAGATTTGAAAACTATATTTTTGCGCTTGAGATGTAAATACTGAGTTGAGCCTTATTTTCCATCAGGTCACAAAGAAAATCCCTATTTACATTTGAACAGAACTCATTCAGTTTCATCTGATGATACAGATCACTGTATTCTGTTACACAGATGTGACAAATAGAATTACAGCTGTTCTTTATTTGATCTTCTAAAGAGACAAAGATGTGCAAGGATGCTGTCTGCTCCCTTTTTCCCACCATGTCATCTGTTGTTTGGGAAGGAGTCCTAATTTGCAGCAGATACAAAACTATTTGTCGTGTTGCAGGTTTGCCAAAAATAAATGAAACCATTAATTACTACATTTTTTGAGCAGCTGTTAATAGATTGGGATAAGAAAACTGTAGATTAGACTACTGGTTAATTACAAGAACTATAATTATTTAATGTGGCTTTTGTGGAATGAAATTACTGTACCAGAATATGTGAACTCTGTTTTTAGACACAGTACAGGAAAATGAACACATTTTTTAGCAATATCTGAAGGAATTAGTACATTTCATACAATAATATTTCACTTTTGTCATCCTACACATTTGTTTATATTCCCAACAGAAATACATTGAACCGGAATTAAATATAGCTATATTTAAAGCATAAAAATTATAGATGTTGCTGTAATTCCAAATACACTACAAATACTGAAAATTGAAAATTAAGGTTGGAGTTAAATGGTGTATGTTAAGATAGAAACATCTAAAGCACTCTAAGAATCTCACCACCTCTTTAAAGACATTATGCAATAACCATATAATATAGGTTGAACCTCTCCAGTCTGGCACACTCTGGTCTGGCAACATCTGTGGTCCGGCATGATTTTAGTTAGCCAGATGTCCACTTAGCCTGGGTGTGGCCAAGTTACAGACCTTTAAAGTTTGAGAGCCAGGACTGGTGGCTGTAATGTTCTGTGGTGTTATGTAGCTCTAATTTACCCCTAAATGTCTTCTAAGAGCCCAGTAAGTAGTGAAAGTGTTGGTAATGCTGCTAGATAATAATGACCTCCAGTGGTTTGGCAAATTCTCTGGTTCAGCACCAGTCATGTCCCGAGGGTGCCTGACTAGAGAGGTTCAACCTCTTTTATACATAATAGTATTTCTAGTTGCAGATTAAATATGAATGATTTTTTAAGACATTACATTTTTTCCTCATGGTGTCACCCTCAGAGAACGGTGGCATGTTATGCTATCAATGGCTATCACTCTCTTTGTGGCAGATAGGTCAGAAAAATAGAAGATTGTAGCCATTTTGCGAGAGGGTAACTTTTCATGGAATTCTCTGTAGCAGAATATTATTTGTCAGGTACTGCTGTAAGAGACGCTTTCCACTGAATAATAGTAAAAATAAACATTCCCGTTTTTAAAAAAAAATCTTGGGCCATGTATAATATTTCAATTACGTAACTATATGGAAACTTTGAACAATGCCTGTGCTTCTATTAAGAAGAGTACATGAGAAGTAAAAGTAGTCCGATACTGGATGCTTAATTTTTAATTAATTGTAACTCCTATAAATTAGTGGATGTGGTTGTGCATCGAATAAATTTTGCCAAGCGAACATGCTGTCATTTGGGGAAAGAAGCTCTGAACTCATCTATGTATATAATAAAGTGGTTAAATTCTTGCTTTGAGCGTAAAACTCAATTCAGCTTTAACTGTGAATTTACAAGTAGCTCCTCAGTACTACTAGTCCTTCAGTCATACTTGCCATTTTACAGCTGTTGAGTGCTGAGCAGTTGTGAAAATCTGACACTTAGTCTGAGTAAAACTAACTCTTCTCATCACTATACCTACACTCTAATTTTAGCATGCTAGCTCATTCAGAGCTAATGGGCATATGTCTCCTTAAGATGTGAATTACACCACCAGTGTAAAGTGTAAATACAACTTTGATGTAATGGAAATTCATGTTAAGAATGTTGGCACTTAAGAATCACTGCTTCCTGGTTAGAGCAAAAGGGTTTGTTTGCCTTGGAATTTCTGGAACAGCAGGAGACCAGTATCTTGTAACAACATTCTACTCCAATAACATAATCTCTTTGCTAACCGCATTTTACAGATATTTAAATATGAACCATATTAATCTTTTCTTTATTGTTACTTAATATAAATCATAATACGTTATATTTAGAATTCTGAAATCTAAAATCAGTTGAGTGAACTCTTTTGATCATAGAGCAGATCTCACTTCTTCCATTTAAAAATTAAATGAGGCTAGATTTTCCTTCATAGCTATCAGAATACCCTTTTAAGGACATTTTAAGGATCATTCTTTCAACATGACCTGTTCCTTAGAAGTGATTTGTAAGTCTTCTGTCTCAACAGGTTCCAGTATTGTAGACAATGGAGTTTCCCATGATGAAAAGTACAAAATGGTAGTATTTCTTTGTGAGGAAAGCTACAGTCTTGGAATGATCTATTCTAGTATTGTTAGAAACAGAACTTTTCTTTGCTAGCATTCTTTATTGATGTGTTTTTACACCAAGATATTGGTTTGGATTTGCCTTTGTCTAATTCATATACTTTTGATCAGTTCCAACTCATGCCCAATTATATTACACTAAATTAACATAATTCAACAGATGTTGATATTTAAATGTTTTCTGGCATTCACATCTTGGACAGCTGTCTTTGAGCTTGGGGAAAAGGCAAACATTTAGAGTTAAATGCTGAACATATGCTTAAATTACTAATTAGAAAGAAGAAAAAACAATGCATTATCCTTTCTGAGGACAGTGAACCTCTATTATGGATTTTTTTTTTTAAGACTCTTAGTTCACAGTTAAAGTCCATTGATCTCTGGGGACTGGGTGCTATGGTATATATTGTGGCATTGGACTTCATTTCCATTTTGATTTGCTGAACGTGATGCCAATTAGAGACTTGCTTCATTCAGGTGAACTTGAATTAAGTCTCAGAAGTGCTAGAAAAAGACACTGTGAAGACAAGTGTTACATCACTGACAAGAGATATTAATATTTACTCATTCATAGTTATATTGCACTAATACTCCATTAAAACAAATGTCACTCTTATGTTTAAAGTTGTGTTCTGAACATATTGGCTTGATACAAAAGGAGTCCGACATAGAACAATGCTACTATCACATCTGTTTAACATTTAATAAAAAGGGGGAAAGCACAATGTAATGGTCTTCACACTGGTAGATGCTGCAATCTGTATTATGTTAGTGATGCCATTCTTGTAACAGAGCATGAGGGGAAAGCTTCAGAGCTTATAAAGTGACTAGATAGATCTGGAGTGAAATTTTTATTTCACCCGAACAGTATTTGTTGTTTTGGTTTGTGGTTTTTGTTTGTTTTGTTAAGGTGTTTTGGAGGGTTTGTTTTTGGTTTTTAAAAAAAAGTAACACCACCTGGAAAGTACCCTCTCATCCTCATAAGAGCTGGAAATGAATGTTCTGTATTTGTAAATAATATATACAGTTAACTGTGTATGTAATGTGCCAATTTCTTTTTATTGTTAATTGAAAAAGATTGGTATAAACACTTTTGGTAAATTTCACAGACAATCCTAATTAAAGCAGCACTTGCCTAGTCAAGAAGTTGCACATCTTAGTAGTAACAGGTAAGCTCTTTTTAGTTGTTTGTAACTGTGTATGGAGTTTCTGAACACTAGCATGGGAGGCTGCAACCCAGGAATGATTTTTTACTTTAAGGTTTAGATAATATAAATACAAAGCAAATGGAGAAGGTATACCCAACTTTTGAATTTAACATTGCATCAGTTCTTCTAATTCCATGTGGGTAAGCCATTGGTTCATAGTGCGTACTTATTCTTGCTATTTTGGTTTTAAAATACCGATTTTCACACTGGTTTCTTTGTGCTAGAGATATCCTCCATATTTTTTTTCATGTAGTTTTGCTAATGGTGGCACATTATACCAAATGCTTAATTTATGGTAGATTAAGATTGCCGAGTTGTGTTTTTAAAATATATATTTTGGTAAAACAATATCTGTTTACGACAAAGTGGATTAAAAAAATGCTGACCTTACTTAATACAAATTTACCCAACATACCTTTATATATAAATTTCCTGCGGGACAACAGAGTGATGTCGTCATGTCACTCTGCGTCCCACAACCCCTCTCCCCTCAGCCACCCGACCTCTTTTCTCCCTCCCTCACTGGGGCCGAGGGCCTGGCCTCCCTGGTGCTGGGGCAGGCAGCAGCCAAGCAGCTACCTAGGTCTCCCCGGAGCTCCAGGGACACAGGGCAGCATCCCTAGTCTCCCCGGAGCTCTGGGGGCAGGGCAGCAGCCACGTGGCTTCCCCGGTGTGCCAGGGAGGATCTGGGAGCCGCGCGCCCTACCCCCTCATTGAGTGGAGGGGGCTGCAAGGCCATCCCCCTCCCCGCCAGAGGCACAGCCAGGCCTTGGCCCCCCTCCCTCTCCCCAGTGGCTGGGGAGGGGGCAAAGAGGCAGGGGTGGGGGGAGCAAGGGCCAGGGTATCTTCAGCTTCTGGCGGGGAGGGGAAGAACCAGGGTGGCCTCGGACCCTCACTGGCAGCCAGGGTGGGGGAAGAGCCGGAGCCAGGGTGGCCTCAGCACCAGGCCCTCCCTGGCAGCCGAGGGGAGAGTGGTCCCAGCCTGGCTTGGCTTGGCTTCGTGCCAATCCCAAAGAGGCAGGGGCAGGGGGAAAGGGCCATGGTGACTTCAGCTTCTGGGGCAGGAAGGGAAAGAACCAGGGCAATCTCAGACCCTGGCCGGGGCAGGGGAGAGCCAGGGCCAGGTTGGTTTTGGTCCCGGGTCCTCTCTAGCCTGCCTCTCCGCACTGGCTGCCAGTCTCAGTCCACCCAATCCCCCAACAACCAGGAGGGGGAGCAAGCTGGGCGCAGAGAGCTGGGGCAGGCCAGGGCTGCCACGCCTGGGTCTGGCCTAGGGTTCCCAGGTGTCCGATTTTTGCCCAGACTGTCCGTTATTCGGGTCCCCCGTCCGGTTTAAAAAAAAAAAACAGAAAATACCAGACATGTGAAATGTCCGGTATTTCCTGTTTCCCTTGGACGGAAGTCCGGCAGGGATAATTTTTCCCTGCTGCGTCTGGCGGGGGAGCGAGGAGCGTGGGGCCATTTAAAGGCACAGCGGCGCCCCCTTTTTTTTTTCCCCTCCCTCAACAACTTTGGTCTCCCCCCCCCCCTTTTTTTTCTCAACAGAATTTTTTTCCTGGTGTGTGTGTGGTGTGTGTGGGTTGTTTTTTTTTTTAAACGGGGGGGAGGAGTGTTCAGTATTTTTTGTTAAACCATCTGGCAGCCCTAACCTGGCCCTCCCCAGCACCCGGGCGGGAGGGGGCTGGAACGGCCTAGCCCCAGAGAGGGGGGTTGGCAAGCATAGCAAGGAAGGGGCAGTGCCCCCTAGTATTTTAGAAGAATGTTTGGTTCATTTAAAAATGAGTAGTTCTGTAGCAATTTAGAGACTAACAAAAGTATATAGAATAATGAGGTTTCATGGGTAAAACCTAGTCTAGCTCATCTGATGAAGTGGATTTTACCCACGAGAGCTCATGCTTCTATATATTTGAGTTAATCGCTAAGGTGCCATGGGAATACTAATTGTTTTTAACACTAGAGATTAGCACGACTGCCCCTCTGAGACTTTGTTTCATTTAAGAGTGCTTAATGTGTTTATCTTTAACTCAGGACACTGGAATGTAGAGTTTTCCTAGTTCAGTCTGGCTACTACACATTTCCAATAAGCAAAGCCACTGCATATGAACCACATTCCCCAGAGTCACAGGTTCTGATATAAATGATTAGGGATCTTCATAAATATATTTATTGAACCCTTAATCAAAATCTCCATCCACATGGTCTTCAAAGTGTGATGCTTTTTACTTCAAACATCAGTGTCAGCTTTTACTGGTTCTACTAAAAACTGTGAAATTAAGTATCTAATACCTGTCATTCTCCAGTGAAATAAGTTTTTGAATGGATGTGGCTGTAGAGGGAAAACCCATGGCCTCATCTATAGCCTGACTAAAAGGAACCAAGTAACCCCCAAAAAGTAATGGTTGGGAAAAGGGGAAACAAATTGCTTGAGAACAAAGCAGCTGTCAGAGTGACATCAATAGAAATTAGCTTGGATCTCTGACACTTCTTGCTGATACTGACTGTTCAAATCACTCTTAGGCACAAATGCTATATAGCTTTTATGACAAACAACAAAATAGATTTCAGACATTGATTTGATCTAAAGTTAGACAAATCTAATTGTAGTGGTTGACATCTATCTAAAATATTCCTAATAAAATGATACAGAGATGTACTTTTTTAAAGAGAAACCTGCACGACAATACTATCACGTGGAGTACAAATCCTCTGTCTCTACAGAAACAATTTTGATCACTCACATTTGTCTTTGTCTACAGAATCACTGTTCTCAGGCTGTGCACTTACTAATACTGCACATGCAGTATCCTTCTCCTATATGAAAAGTGTATATGAATAGGGGGAGAGAAAACTCTAGATCAGGGTTTCCCAGCCTATGGGTCAGGACCCAAAGATGGGTTGCCATTACATTTCAAAAGGGTCACCAAATGTCTCCCCAGGTGGCTCTGCCCCCTCTCCTTCCCCCCATTTTTGAATTGCCTTGGGTCACCACGTCTTCCTGAATTGTCAAAATGGGTCCCCATCTGGAAAAGATTGGGAACCGCTGCTCTAGTTACTAGATTTCAGTGGGAGACACTGATTAATCCAGGGCTATCAATCACTTGCTATTCAAATGGACACAAGGCAGCCAAAATGCGTGGGACTGGAGGTGCAGCCAACGATGCCCTTTTGCATCCTAAACTAATTTCACGTTTCTTTGCTAAGGAGAGTGATTTAGGACAATATTTCCCAACTGCCGGGCTACAGCCTACTGCTGGGCTGTGGACCTCTGGCTGCTGAACTGCAGTGGGTCTGGGGGCCAGGGCTGGAGAACACCTCTCTGACTGCATCTGTTGGGAGAGACGTGCCCACCGGGGGCTCTGGAGCTTGGGCTAGTAGTGGAAGGAGGTTATGGGGGCAGGGCTGGGACTGGGGGGGCTCTGGGGATGGGGCTAATATTGGAGGCTGGCACTGGGGGAGGCTCTGGGTGGGTTGGTTGCACTGGGGTTCTGAAAACAGGAGGCGGCACTGGGGGTCTGGTGGGGGGCTCTGAGGGCGAGAGGCTGGCACGGGGGGGGGGTGCCAGGTACTCAGTGGCTGGCGCTGGGGGTATTGGAAGGGTGGGGGGCTCTAGGGGCTAGGGCTGGCACTGGGGGCTCCAAGGGGGGGCTTTTGGTGGACTGGTAATGGTTTATTTGCATATTCATCATTTGTATAATAAATATGAAAATAAATTGTTACCAGTCTGCTAAAAGTTTGTGAATGGGTTTGCCGATCCGTGGTATCAAAAAAGGTGGGAATTACTGAGTTAGGATATGAGCAGTGCTTGTCACATACTGGACAACTACAGTTCACACCTAGGAAAGGTGGAAAATGCATGTTCTAACTTTAGTCATTATTCTTTAGTGGCATGGTAAATTTTATGGGTTTGGGGGTTTTTTTCTTCTCCTTAAATATCTATATAAGGAGTTTTCTTCTACTTTCCACACCTAAGCACTTCCAGATTATGCAGTTTTGAGGAAGGCCGACCTTATCAGTACATGACAGGTGTTATCCTTCTGTTGGAGAGAGTGACATTTTCTAGATGACTGGAAAAATCATAGAACAAAAGAACTATAAAATTCGGTACAACGGCTCTGTGCCGCAAAGGAAAAAGGGATTGAGGCTTAGGAAGTGAAGCCTTTCTAATGAACCTGTTTGCCATTGCTTTGAATATATTTCTTTGTAGCATATATCTCTTGGATTTTGTAGTACAGTAAAACTCCAGTGGTCTGGCATCCAATGGTCCGGCACTCCTGATGGTCTGGCACCGTCTGGAACCCGGAAGTGCTCCGGGCAGCCGGACAATTGGAGCTGCTCTGCCCCTGGCTTCCCCAATTCAGCCGCTGCTGAAAGTGACCAGAGTCCCCCAGTCAGCCGCTGGTCAGTTTCAGCAACGGCTGACTTGGGGACGCCTGGGGCAGAGTAGCTGGGGTGCTGCCGGGTTGGTCCCGTAGCGCTGCACCTCAGCGCTGCAGGACCAACCCGGCAACACCCCAGCTGCTCTGGCCCAGACTTCCCCAAGTCAGCCGCTACTGAAACTGACCAGCGGCTGACTCCGGGAAGCCCAGGGCAGAGCAGCTGGGGTGCTGCCGGGTTGGTCCGGCAGCGCCAAGGGGCGCATCCCCCCCCCTTCCAGTAGTCCGGCATATCTGATAATCCGGCACCCCCTGAGTCCTAAAGTTGCCAGATTATCGGAAGTTTACTGTATTATGAAGGTGCCATAGTTGGTTGTGTTGAGATGTACAGTTGAGACAGGATTAAACCTCTTTGCTATGTATGAGCAATATTATGAAACTTACAACTAGTTAGTGGGTAATTTCATGTAAAATTTTACAGTTCTATTGGGACATTATTTTTAGAAAATAGCTGATACAAAGCTAACTTCTTTGCTCAACTGTAGCACATCACAGAAAGCAGGCTAACTCCAGAAGTGTAGTGTGAGGTGGGAAAGGAATATAGGGAACAGTGATCAGAACAATAGGGATAAATAAGATAATGGAGAATGTCTAAAACCAGGAGAGCAATTTTGAAACTGGATTAATAAATACATATTCCATAGGAATGCCAATAAAATGATTAAAAATGAAGGTGGATGATCTTGTCCTTCTTTCTTAATCAAGAGCATAACCCAATCACACTGTTTCATTATTCTAGTATCCCTAATGTAATAATAGTATAGCAAAAGTTCTCACATTTTGACCACATTTTAGTTTAGAGACTGCCTTATGGACTACATGCCCGCCTCCCACTGGGAGTTGCATTCCAGTTGATGATGGAACTCTGGCAATTAGCAGTTTCTTACATGGAAAACTGGACAGTATTTAAATGTATTTTTAGGTATCTTAATATGACCAACTTGTTTTCCACTGACTGCTAGTAACTGCTTCATCACTTACCTCAGGGCCACAGACCATAATTTGGGCACCTTACAGCATTAAATTATATCATGTAAGTATTTTAAAGTTTTCTGTCACCTTAGTATCTAAGGACCGACATAAGTTTGTGATTAAGATTCCAAAAGTTTGGATGTTTATGCAAAGTCACACCTCTCTGTGAAATCGCCTGCTGTAATAGGGAACCTATGAACTCATCCCGTACATTCCTTTCAAACTCCTGAATACTCCTTCAATCTCATCTTGAAATTGAACTTGTAGATCACCATCAGGAATGTCTCAAACATGTCACCTAATGACATAATTACATTGTCTATTTTAAGAACTTGTTGTCAAACCATTGCAACCCTCAAATGAGTTGGTCATCCCATTGTTCTGACTCCAATCACACTCAACTCTTTTGAGATTGAAAATGGACAGAGAATGACATTTCTTCTTAATAATAAAGCTTTCTAGCCTTCTAAAATCCTGACTAGCCAACTCCAGCCTTACTAAAATCTGTTTCTAAAGAGCTTCAGTTAGTAACTTATCAAGGCCATGCACTAGCTACAACATCCAATGATAAAATTGAAGAGTTCTACAGCCATCTGCAGGAACTCAATGATACTGTGCTAGAATAGATATTAGGTTTTTTTCAGAGAATTTCAGTGCCCAGATGGATGAAAGTTATTAATCAGAATATAATGGACGGATTGGTGTTGGGTAATATCAGTTCACTATGCTGTGAAAATTAGTTTTAAAGTGTTATTTCAGCATCAGTGTAGCATACAACATAATTGATGTTTTCCAAATCGGCTGCACAGAAATCAATAGATATAAATGTTTTTAAACAAAACATGAAAACTCTTCCACTCTTACCTCTGTCAGCAAGTGCTACTTTGAAATGTCAAGTTATGTCTAAAATGCAAAAATGGGGATTGCCATCATTTACAGATAATGTGCCAAGTCATAGTGTACAGAATGTGATCTGGTAAATGGATTGACTCTGTGCTACAGTTTAAACAGAAGTCCAAACAATGAGGTGTGTATGTGTTAACATTGCAGTTAAAAGTGTAATTATGACACATCAAGAAGAGTAAGTATGTGGATCTCAAAACCTTACATCATGTGAGGAAAGTGAAAACTCCTAAAGCAAGACATCACGGGAGTAAGGTAACAAACAGGGATATTGGAGCAGTGAGTAGACATGTAAAATATTTACATAAATAAATGTGTAATTTGAATTGCAATAGTGTTCAAAACCCCTGAATTGGTATCAAGATCTTAGAAAATCTACTAGCATAATGAAGACAACTGCTACACAAACTTAATTCTCACAACTTACCTTTGTGAAGTAGCTATGGTATAATTCCCACTCCCAGCGTAGTAGGGATAAAGATTAATTGGTTTTGGAGGAGAGCTGTTTATTTACATGTGGAAATCACCACCTGTCCATTTTCCCAAAGTCCACACAGTAAGTCATAGGAAGAAATAGATTTGGTATTCAGAAGTAGCTGGCCTCTCATGCTCAGTTTACTGTGCTATACTGCTTTTTAATGACTGAAGCAAATACTAAATCTAGAGTGAAATTCTAATTTCAGCTAACTGTTCATAGAAAAGGCAGTGAGAATACCTAGGAGCATCATAAAACCTTAAAAGTAGTGGGGGGGAAGTAAAAGCAAAAGTCAGTTTTCTTTTTTTTTTTTTTAAACTTTGTTTTTTACAAATAAAACAAATAAAAATAATCATTTAACAAATCTGGATATCTCTTTCTGAGAGTGTGTGTGTGTGTGTGTGTGTGTGTGTGTGTGTGTGTGTATATATATATATATATATATATATATATTCACACATACATACACAACACACAAAGTGAAAATGACATATAAAGGTCAGTACCACTATCCAGGAAAGTAGGGGCCCTCTTTCAAAGAAGGCTGCATGTGAATTGAAATGTCAGTGTGAAACTGTAGCCTTTTTGTACAGAAAAGGGTGGTGCTAATGACCATAAAGATCTGATTAGATCAAACTCTGACTTGTTCTGCTATAGAGGACTTCGAAAGCTGAACGTAATTTTAGATGAAACATCTCATTAAAAATACTCTATTACCAAGAATACGGAGGTGACAAAAAAATAAGAGTTTGTGTAGCAACGGTATGGATGGAATGTGGAATTTAGATGTATTGTTTAGACATATATCTCAAAGATTGTCTAGAGGAAAAAATGGGAATGGAGACTGCCAGAATGAAGGGGAAAAAATGAAAGAAAATTAGATGATACTGGACAGTGACTGAGCACCTTTACAGCAAATAGCTATGAGCACTGATGACTCGTGTTAGAAATGACTGCTTCCACATTGATGACAACACTTTCCGTAGTATAACTTACTTTGTATTAATATACATGATTTTTAGTGTGTCATTTCTGTGGTTATAGTAGAACATTGCCCCTTTTTCCCTGAAAGTACTGTGTATCAGAGCAAAAAGGGAATAAAATGTGGCAGTAGAGTTTTCCATTCCTTTTTTGTTTAATATGTTGAGGCATGATACTAACAACAACAAAAATCTTGGCCTACTAGTGTAAGTTCTCACTAATCTGGCTTTTGCAGCCTTTTTACTTCCCTCTGCCACAACTTTGCCGCTGCTGTGACACTTGCAGGCCTGCTCCACTGTTGTGCAGCTGATGCCCTGTCCATGCTTATATTTTTCTTATTGACAGTGAGTGTTCTTGCCAAACGCCAGGGACCATAGTCACATCTGTTTGTCTCCCAAGCTTGTCTGAGGCTGCTTGGGAACACTTTTTATCCAGAGGGCAACTTTAACTAGGCCTAATACTCTGAAAAACCTCTATTTGTAAAGGCATACAATGAGGCGACAAGTTCCTGTTGTCTTTCCTTTAAAATTATTCCATTTGACACTGCTTGCTCCAGTCCCTGTCACCAGCACGTCAAAAGCCAAGTTTTCAGGCAAGGTGGTCTTAACAAGTTTTATTTTTTCCTAATAAAATGCCTGGTTTCCCACCAGAGCTCTATTTATAAATGATAGCTTGCAGCAAGCTATGGATAAGTAAGGAGAAATCAGGCAAATAGCTTTTTTCCTATTTGTAATCCTTGCTTTTGTGATTTAATGTTAAGAAGCATATTGTTGAAACCCTAGCCAGACTATGAGGGTCAGAGTTCTCTCTACGTCTAAAATTTAGAAGTATAATATACATGAGCCAGTGTTTGTGTTTATAGCCAAAGAGTAATCACTTTTTCTAAACTGTAGCTCTCAGATTAGGAACAGTTCTTTGTCCCTTGCTCTTTAAAATGTAGTCTTTTGTGTCTTTATGATTCAATCAACAATACATATAAAATGGTAAATTGTAATCCCCTACAGAAACAAATGCTATGTTTGAAATTCAATCTAATTTTAGACAAAGGTATAGTATTAGTGGTAATCTCATAAAGAACTGCGGATGTGAAAAAGCTTAATTGATGCTTTAATAATTTCTGAAGAATATTGGCTAGTTTCTAGCAGAGAGAAACCTCTAGCTTTTTCTCAAAAACATAGCAAAGAAATAACCACTCTCACCTTGGCTACTGATCAAATTGTTGTGCTTTGCAAAAGACAAATGATTCATTTATGCTGAAGGAACAAGGCTGCCTTTCAGACATTCATTGATTTTGAATTAAAAAGTAACTGCTATGTTCTACATGAAGGGTGACAACAATAACAAAGTAGTCCTTACTTAGTGTTATTTGTTGCAACTCCATTGCATGTGCCTGGAGGAAAAGTGGTGGGACCTGAGTACCATAATCTTACTGATCAATAATCTAGATATCTCAATGCAGTGTAACAGATAATCAATTCTGTGTAGAATTACTCAAGCACAGCTAGCTGTTACTCCTATAGCCCAGGTCTTGAGTTTCAATTGGCTGACTTTATTAATTTTTATCTTTCATCCTGCCTGTATCCTTGGGTGGTATTGGGGGGGGTGGTGTGTGTGTGTGTGTGTGTGTGTGTGTGTGTGTGTGTGTGTGTGTGTGTGTGTGTGTGTGTGTGTGTGTGTGTGTGGTTGCTTGGTTGGTTTGATTTAGTTTGTGGTTTTGCCCTCCTTTCCCCTGTAGGTAGGAATGCTGGAGAAAGAAATACAGATATTGCACTCTACATAGTATGAGACATGTCCAGGAGACTTGCAATAATATAATGGCATATGGATTTTTGGAAAAGGGGGCTGGTGATCTATGCTTAGTATTCTTAGGTAATCCTATTTCTTGATGTAAAAAAATGACAAACGATCTTCATATTTTTTTATCTGTCTAAAATGAGGACATATTTTAGCTGTAAAGACTATTGCTAATTTTAATATTTTGCATTCCTTTATTTGAATTCTGATGCTTGGTTTCAGCAAATGTATTCTGAGTGTGATGATTGCATTATGAATGTTAGGGTAAAGTGAGTAACCAAGATAGTTAAAGCCATTTTCAAGAAGACAGTTTTCCCAAGTGTAATATGACCGGATTCATAGCCCATTCTGTTTTTAGAGGGTTTTAAAAAAAAAAAAAAAGCGCACACACATCATGATAATGTACTTATTTAAATGGTTACTTTACTAGAATATATAAAACAAGTTAAAACATGCAAGTGTAATAACATTTTTAAATAGAGCTTTCTGAATAATTATTTTGCCTTTATTGATCTTTTTCTATATTTTATTTCAATATTCAAATTTTTACTGTTTTTTTTACATGTACTACCATTAATGAACGACATGGAAGCTAAATGTGTTTTAATGTTAATATAGAACTAATTGAAATTTACTCCATGATAGCAGGGTAGAGGGATGGTTCAACTAAGAGTTTGGATTTTAAATTTTTATTTCAATTAATCTTGTCAGGCTGTTTTAACATGGACTTTTCTTCCCTGAAACAGAAAATTAAATTAATGCTGAAGTTGTGGCACAAAAAGTTACTCTGGGATATGCATTGCAGTATTTTATTTTTTTAAATAAGCCACTGAAGTCCCACTATGTGAAAAAACAAAGTCATTATTATATTTTATGTGAAAAAGTGGCTTTGTACCATAAAAGGTTAAACACTATGAACATTTTTAGCCCATTTTTTGTGGTGGTTTTTTTTGTTTGTTTGTTTGTTTTTGGTTTGGGTTTTTTTGTTTGTTTTGTTTTTACTTCATCCTGGAAATCTGAATATTCTTTTATACTGCATAATTATCTGTTACACAGTTAATAACAGCATAGTTTTAAGAGAGCTTATGTTCAATAAAACAAAATTTGTAATTCTAGACTGAACCTGGGGACCTTGGGGACATGTTATATTGGCACCAGTTTACTAGATTTGTTTCCCACCTTGTGATTTCACAAAATTCACTAAGTTGTAACTAAAAAAACCCCACAATATTGGGACTTGTGTTTTTAGATACTCTATAATGTTTAATACGTCTCCTTAAATGCCTTTTCTTTTTCCTTTGTCTCCTAATTCTTCACCGAATGATGCAGCCAGCAGCACCTATGCCGCTCTAAAGGAATGTTACTTATAGCAAAATTACATTATTATTCCAAATGCCTTTGAAGAGTTTTGTTTCATGTTACCTCAGACATTCTTCATGTTACCTTAAAAGAAATTGATAATACTTTTCCTGTAATAAATGCCATTCTGACAGTAACACATTAGTAACCAATTGATAACCTACAACAATATTGTAATCTCTTTAGATAATTAATCTTAGCTATTTTCCTGTCAGAAGAAACAGTGTTTTATGTTGAGCTGGAAAGATTGCCAGTTTTGAAAATTAAAAAGCATTCCTTTTATATTATTCATTCCAGTAACAATTTATGATGCTGTGTTTAGATGCTGAGAGCTTGTCAACAAACATAATTATGTTTCGATATAAACAAGATTGGTGGCTTCACTGTGCAGCTTCATCTTCATTGAGAATGTTTTGATTTAGGTGCAGATTATACAAGCTGTGTGTTTGTTGCATTTTTCCTCTTTTGTTAATGGTTTTCTCTGATAATCACTTACAGACAAACCAGTGTACATTTAGGATCATTGTGCATGGGAGACATCAAACGGCGAAGAAAAGCTGCACCCCTGCCAGGACCCACAGGTAACCAATTTTACTGGAACAAAACCCCAAAAGTTAAATCTTTAAAATACAAAGTAGTAGGTCAGCAACACAGCAAAGTGGATGATAAATTCAGCCACTCTTAAGATACTTTCAGGCCTGTAGTATAATTATTTTAAGAAATCAACTAACTTTTTAATTGTTCTTTAAACACTTCCAATTTCTCAGCCTTTTCAAACACAGTACTAATTAAAGTGAAGTGATTTGGTTTCCACATAATAAAAATCAAACAAAAGGGATTACTATCCGTGTATACTCAACCACACAAGATAGGAAGAGCTAGGATATTTTTGCAATAAAGAATGTATATGAAAACATACAAGAAATATAATGCACCATGCAAGAAGAAAACAGTGAATTGGTAGGCAAATCATTGAAAGTTTGGAGTCAAATATATGAAATATAACTTCAAAATTAGTGCAGCACATTAGATGGCTAACACCTACAAGTGCATTTTCAGATTTTTATAGATGCAAAGTCATAACCATTGCATGCATTTTGCTGGTGTTACAGCTGTGAAATGACTTTTTTTAATACTTGGCTCTGATTTACAAGATTCCCATCAGTTTGTTTATATATATTCATGCTGTGAGGGTGTGGTTGTGCATCTTTTGGTGTATATCTCTATTTGTCTGTCTTCATATATTTCACATATTTGTAACCTGTGAGCCTCTGGACTGTACATGTAAGTATATATTGCTATTTAGCATCATATACTTACAGTACCTTATTATATACAATGTGTTTATGCATACAATTCTTTTGATTTAAATCTGTCCCACATATTCTTTAGAGCAACCTAATGTACGCATTCCCCTTGAATGGCCTCCTCAGTATTTCAATGTTTCAGACATCAGTGACAGAAATGGACGAAAAACAATCTCAGAAATACTATATCTCAGTGGAAGCACTATGAAAAAAGAAAATGCTTGGGTCATAGCCTAAGACTCTGAACATATGTGTAGTGAGCAGGAAAATACTTTAATGGCTGAGAAGATAATATAATTATTTTTAGAAGGTGATTTTGACTTCGCAACTTGCGAGTATCAGAGGAAGTAGTTTGTACAGAATTAGTATAAGCCATAGCTAAATTCATTGTATCATACACTTTACTGTGGACTTCCATTGTTCATAAGCTGACTCCCCTTCATAATTTGCAAAACCAGTCTTTTGATTAATGAAGTCACTTAAATATTTCATATAAGCATTCAGTGTTTCTGATACATAGTGACATCCTCCCAATATACTGGACATTTTTGGAATAATTTTTGTCTTAAACTGAGAGACAAAGAGCCTTTTTAAAAAAAAAATACAAAATCAAAGAAAAAGACTTGTATTTCCTACTGTTCAACTAGTGTGAATTTAGCTTTCTAATTTATGTCATTGCATTCCAACAAGGGATTTAGAGTGGGACAAATTACCATTGTCCTGGTTAGGATTTTTTTTCCCCAGCTGATCTCCATAGTTAAAGTATAGAAATAAATGTACTGGGATGAACTAAAAAATGTTATTAATATGGAAATATTTTTCTTTTAAAAAAAACCACATAGACAACAATAACAGTGATTGTTGTGTCTATACTCCATCAGAATGAGTCCTTCAGTACTTAATTTGTTTCCTAATTGAGCACAGTAGTGAAAGCTGAAAGAGTAACTATAGATCAGTAAGTAAACTATAAGCTTCATCTTGGGATATGATTCACATACTACAAATTAGTAAAGTGTGATCTAGGATGTCCTCCAGGTATGTGAGCAAAGCAGTTTAATTCCATAATCCCACTCTGTTTCTAGAAGAAAATTGTTTGATGAATACATTTCCATAGCAATATGCACAGTATGTTTTTATATATTTGGGATAAATAGTACCAAGGAGAATTACTGGTGATTGCTAATTAACTATGGAAATATGTTGTGTGTATTTCTGTGAATAGTCGAGTTAGCACCTGTGCTAATACATTCTCTCAGACATTTTACAAGGCTGTAGACTATTGTAGCTAGCAGTGTTATTGGGTAAACATTTATTAATTGTGACAAGAACACCCAATTTATTTCAGTACTCTGGCTTATTTACTGCTCTTTCACCTTTGTATTTTATATTGAAAGAAAAAGTAAAATGAATATTGATAGAGTTAGATATTGATTTCTAAATTTATAGCCTGTTCTCAGCCTTGAGTCAAAGTCACATACCAATAGGTTTGAGTATATTAGTAACAAAGGATATAGAGTTATTCTTACAGCAATGAGAAATTGTTGAAGCAAGAAAGTTTTAACAGCACAGACCATTTTATAGTTTAAAAAATGTCATCTGTAAAGGTGAGGTAAAGCAGTGAACAAAATAAGAGGAATACTATTAGATATAGGTGGGAGCGGAGTTTCTAGCCAGCTGACAGCAAAAACAGTCAGGGGTTTTTTGCATTTTTTTGCTAGAATACATTTTCTGATTTGGGGTGTTTGATAAAGCCTTCTCTTTTAATTCTAACTCTTTTAATTAGTTTACCAACTAAAACAAGAGTGATACTTTTTACATGTGACTTTTGTTTTTTAAGACTGGAAGAATGGTTGCAGCATATAGTACATCATAGGCAACTACATTTTTTGCCCATCCAGCTTCTTCTGTAGAAATGGATACCTATTTAACCAGTAAGTCTGAAATGACAAAAGCAGTTTAAACTGAAATTTGGGAGCATGTCATTCTGCGTGACTTCGTGCCTGTTCCAACTACCTGAGTAGTAGTACTATTCACTATGACACCCTGACATGCCTCATTGCAGTTACACAATGCCCTCAAGGTACATTATTTTTATACAAACTTTTTCTTGTAGATTGAATTATTTAGTTTATCTGTCAAAGAAAATAACCCTACCAGAACAATGTTCAGTATTAGTAAATATGTAATTATACATAAAATAAAGGAAGGTATCGTATCAACAAGTAGTGTGTCTTCTAATGTGTATGCAATTGAAATATTCATTGAAAGTTTAGAGATTGTCCATTTAAAAATTCTAATCCATTCTGTAGGTTTATATTCATAAACAGACTTTTTTTTTTTGTCCAAGTTCTCTCTTGTGTTCTGATTATCTTTCATCTTCTGTGTACCCCACTCTCTCTCAGTTTCTCAGGTGACTCTCTGGTCTCTATCCTATTTCCTCTATCCCTTTGATCCTGTAGCGCTTTTTAACCCTTTTAGAACCTCTAAATCTGAGTTGTGAAATACACACAAATTCTGCACAAATTGTTTGACATTAGTGGATTTCTATTAACTTAATTTATAGACTATAGAACACTAATGCAAAGTAAAAACAAACAAACAAAAGTTTTTGTATACTCCAATAAATGGTTTTCAAAAACAAATGTTCTTCAAATTATCCTAAAATGATGGAGCACAAATGACTAAAACCTAGAATATGTAGGGAAATATAAAAGGCATCACAGAATATTATCCCATGCATCTTAACAAATATTGATCAGTTTGTTGAAGCAAATTTTAATTGTAATGTCTTTTTTTCTGGACTGATGGTTTGCATGTCACACTTCAAGATGATACAATTTGAATGACTGAGTTATAAACCTATTTTAAAAAAATGTGTTCTAATGAAAAACCTGACAGATTCTTAATTATAGCAGCCATACTGAGCTCAGTTATTATGCTGTCATGACTCACTTTAACAAGGTAATCAAAAGGCTAAATGTTTTCATTCCTTTTTATAAAATTGCCAGTGGAGCAGCTAAGCAAACTATTTTGCTGATGCTTAATATATCAGTGATTAAAAATCAGACCTGAGTATTGCAGTGCCAAAATGATTATTTGAAAAAGACTGTGATTACACCTTTGTAACAGAGGTTGCCCAGGCTAAGATTGTGATGAAGGTCAACTTTTTGGGATAGCTACAGATAAAGGGCAGATTGGGGCTTACCTAGATAAATTATGGGTAAATTTTCAAAACATGGATATAAATTGTTATACAAATTCCCTGTTGCTTCTTTGTGGGAAATTTAAAATTGATCCATTAAACTTAGAATTGATGTCTAAGAAATATTGCATGGTTTGATCTTTTTTGTTTGTTTGTTTGTTTTTTGTTTTTTGTTTTTGTTTTTTTTGTTTGACTTGTTAAAGTTTCTAGAGGAACAGTTCTAGAGACCAAAGTTCTTTGGCTGCAAACAGGACAAGTGTAGGCATTGAAACAATAACAGAAGCTTCCCAGTCATGGTCTGCATCCTAATCTTAGGAGGATCCATTATAGGGATGAGAGAGCTTTGCTGTCTTCATGTCCATCCATTTAAACATAGGTACCCTTGTAACTGTAATTTGGAAGGAAACACTCTTATTGATATAGTTTTGTTTTGTTCAATTCAGTGTATAACATTTTCTATAATTTTACATAAATGAAAATTGAAAACCCATTTAGAATATCAGAAAACATTTCCACTAGAAGAGAATGTAAGAGATTGATCACAAATATGTTCAGAGTTTTCAAGAGTTAGCAGTAGTGTCTGAACAGACACGCACTGGAATTGACTTTCAGGATGGAGACACTTGCTTTTGGCTCCCAGGATAAAGCACCAGGATTGTTATTTTTCAGACCTGAAAGAAGTGTACCTATGTGGGGCACACACTTCAGAAATACAGGTTGTACCTTCCCTCGTCCGGCACCCTTAGAACCTGACTGGTCCTGAACAAGGGGATTTGCCAAACGAGGGGAGATCCCTCCCAACATGGCTCGTGCTGCCCCCAGCTAGGACTCCAGCCAAGCCCCGCTGCTGCCTGTCCAGCCATGACTCCTCAGGCTGGAGCTCTGGGGCTGCTGCGGCTTCTGGGGCTGCTGGGGTTCCACGGTTGCTGGGACTCTGTGGCCGCTACCATCTGGCAGAAGAGGTCAGAACTCCCTGCTGTACCCCCTCCCTCAACATGGGGTCCCTGGCTGAGTCACGCCCCTCCTTCCCCACTCCTGCCCTGCAGCCCGACCTCTTTATACTTGGACTCTGTGGTTCAGGAACATCCGTGGTCCTGCCAGACCATGGATGTTGCCAGACCACAGAGTCATGGTTAAGGGAGGTACAATCTGTACCTAAGATTTTCATTCTGATATTTTTGTTACCACTTGAGAGAACTTTGGTCAGCATTAAATTTGCATATTTAAGTGACAGATTGCATATTTAAGAGGAATTGACACATGATTTCTCCTATGATTTAATTATGGAAGTGAGATCCATGGCAAGGAAGGACCAATAACTGTGAAATGTTGTCTGTTACCTTCAAATGGTATGGAGTAACTGAGGATATGCTTATACTCCAGTCAAAAGGTATGATTGCAGCTCACACTAGCTAGATCAAAGCTATCTTAAGTAACAATAGCAATGTATCCACAGCATTAGGGGCTAGCCTCCTGAGTACAACTCTTTCCAGGATCCTGGGTACATGAGTGGCTAGTTCAGGGGTGGGCAAGAGGTGGCTAATGGCCCAGATCTAGCCCTCCAAGCCACTGGATCTGGCCCACAGCCATCTCATCAGCTCCCTTACTACAGAGCAGCTGCAGCCGCTTTAAACAGCAGGCTGCTAATTGCTATGCAGTCTGGGCAGGGAGGAGAAAACTTCATATTCTCTCCCTACCCTCACCGAAATCCCTCAGCTCCCATTGGCCAGGTTCTGGCAAATAGGAGCTGAGAAATTTTGCTGAAGGCAGAGGCAGCAAATGAAGTCCTCTCACTCCCCTGCCTCTCCATGCTGGAGCAGAGCCACTTGGAGCAGTCCACCCAGCACACAGTCAGGGAACCTGTCTCAAGCTCCTGTAGAGCTGCTGGCTGGGAGCTGCCTAGGTAAGCACCTCCCAGCCAGAGCCTGCTTCTGGCACGCCACCCCTTCCCCCCCCCCCCAACTACCTGCCCCAGGCCACCACCCAAATCCTCTGTATCCCCTCTTCCCACCTCCTCCAGTTCATAACTCCTTCCCAGACCCTGTACGCTCTCCAACTTCTCTCCCCCAGGCCAGAATCTTTTTCTGCACACATACCCCGCCCTGACCTTGCACCCCATTTGCCTGTCCCACGTTACCACCCAAACCCTCTGCATCCCTGTTCCCCCTTCTCCCAGGTCACAACTCCCTCCCAGACCCTGCATCCCTCTTCCAGGCCAGAATCCTCTCCTGCACACCAAGTCCCTGCCCCAGATCATAACCCCCTCCTTCATCCCAACTCCCTCCTGCACCCCAGTCGTCTATCCCAAGCACCCTTCTACACCCCACCTGCGGTCCAAGAGCCTACGCCCCCTCCACAAAAGTGCGACCACTTACCAAAACCTTGGAGTGGCTCCCCACTAAAAGGTATTGCCCACCCCTCGGCTAGTTCATACACTACCACTGCCATCACAGCCGTACTGCTGCTGTTAGTCGAGCTTGCTGTGATCTTAAAGCTAGCTCATATATGTTACGTGAGCTTCAAACGGCATCCACAGCAGTGTAGATGTACCCCCAAGAGATTCTCCACAAAATCTCATTTTAGTAGGACTCCCAGCTTCCTTCATCTTTACTTTATCTTAGCCAAAAGGCTTAGAAGTATTCCTCTTCTTTCTTCTTAATTTCACTTTTCCCTCCCTGTATATAGCATTGTTTCCTGCTTAATATAGCCTCTAGGAACCATTTTTGGGTGGAGGCCACTGACCCACAGATGAGAGCTGCACACCACGCAACTGAGAAGCCAAAAAAAGTCAAACCTCTCACTGACAAGGAGAAAGATACCCCCCACATTCCGCTCCCACACCTGAGCCTAGGGAACCACCTAGTAGATTTTGTGTGCTCCAGCCCTGCAGTGGGACAGCAGGGAGCTGGAGCACCATCATGGACTCCCCAGCACTGAGGGGGCCCTGAGCTTTGGGGGCCAGATCCATGCAAGCTGGGGGGCAGCATCCTGCCCCTGGCCCTGAAGTTCCCCACCCCTGCTCTAGTGGTACACTGGTTGGAGGTACCAGTGCCTGAATAGGTAATTTACCTGTAGATTTGTTTTTCCTTATTGCACATAGTTACCATTTCTATTTGTTTGCTAGCTTTGTTTTGTTAAATTAATTCTTATGCTTAGTCTGACACATCTGGAGACTGAAATATCCCACCCACAGATTAAGTTAGGTCTGGGCAGAAAAAGTGCAAGCTTCTTCACGCTGCCTTGGTAGTCAGCTCTAACCTTGTGCTGAATGAATCCCTTCCGATGGTGACATTGTTTAGTCCCCATGGTGATTCAGTCCCCAGTGTTTCTGCTGAGATTTATCTACTTGGCTGCCAATTTTGTGGGTGACATTTTTGATGTAAATCTGTCCTCTAGGGCCTGGGCAGAATCCACAGTTCAATTCACACAAGTCCCTGAACGTTTTTTAGAGAGTAACAACATTGCCAGGTTTTCTAGTTTTCTTGTTACCTGCTTTGGAAAATTTTACACTGAATGAATATTTGCAGTATTGCCAAAAATGTCAAGTAAATAATGTCCTGAATCATTTCATTTATCCGTGTGCAAAGGGAGCATTTGGCACACAGCTCTCCCCTTATCTGTGAGTAAAGGGGGCTTATCTGTTGAAACTTCTTTTGCCACCCAACCTTCAGCTCCTGCGAAAGGATGCAACACAATTATGTATCTGGTATAGGTAGAAAGGAATATATGGGCTATGATAAGTGGGACATATACTTTCCAACTTCTGGCCTGGTAGAGCTTAGTCAGAAACAAAAATAAGCCAAGTATGTGTTATCTGTTCAGTGGATTTTCTTCAAGGGAGTCTCTGGTAGTGCAGCTCCAAAGGAACTATGATGTCAGATAACCAGAAGTTTTGTGTTGTCATTAGTATAGGGTTTGTGTTCATGCAGCATGAGCTATCTGTGGATACAGATTTTATGAGCACAACATAGTTAAATAAGGTAACACCTTCACAGTTATGTCCATTGTAGCTTGCAATAGTCACTTGTAGTCTACTTGATGAACAACAACTAGTTGTGTAAATTAGGCAAATAAGTTATGAATATTTGAGCATCACAGCAATTTAAAAAATCTCAATATGTCTGCCATTTGTGAAGCTGCTGCTGATGCAGCACCAATTGTCAGTGCAATTTAAAAACACCTGGACAGCAATCCCGATTTTCATTTTTATTAGGGATGCAATCTAACCGTTTATGATTTTAACTGTTGCTAATAGAATGGCATCTTGCATCATGATTACAGTCTACTGTTTTTAAATCCCTGAATTTAACTAGAGACAGTAGAAAGAAATAAAAACAAAAAAATGAGGATTAAATGTCTTCCTGAAAACAGGAGGGAAAGTGCACTAGATTTTAAAGTAAAGCAACGTGTATCATCTCTCCTTCCATTGGCTGTTTATCCAACATCAATACAACACTTTAGGAGCCAAATTACTAAACAAGCTGCCAATTAGGCTTGCAGTCAGCTGGATAGATTAGTGGGTAAGAGAGTCAGATACAAGATTTTCATCTCTTGAGCCAATTACGCAAGTGAATTACCATCCACAATGCTCCTTGGAAGATTTGAGGTAAAAAAATGGATTCTGCTGTGATAGACATAAGTGAGATCCAGGGTAAGAGGTAAGGGTTACCAGGCCATGTATTGCAAAAATTATCCAAGATAAAGGAGATCCTTCTAGGAAAGGATTTAAAGGATTTATGGCTGCCAGGAGAGAAAGAAGAAGAAGAATTAATAGTTGTAGAATGCTCTGCTGAGGTATAGTTATTCCACTCCCAAATCTTCAGTTTTATAAAAGAAAGATAAGGCTAGATTTCAATGTAGTATCATTTTCTGATAAATTATCCTTAGCATTAAAAAAATAGTTTGTCAAAGAGGAAATTGCATGTTTATTCTGATGCCTGAAAAAAGACTTCTGTGTTGCTTTCCTAAAGTTTACTGAAGATGCTGAATGGGATTCTAATTTTGTTACCCTGGGGTGAATCCAAGATAACTTAAGTGATGTCAGTTTGATCAGTAAACTAAAATCTGGTTTTGCCCTGTTAGCAATAAAAAGAATAGTATAGGTTTCCACCCTTTATTAAAGATTGAAAGTTACAATAGTAGTACATTGAGTAACTATCCTGTTTTTGATCTCTAACAAATACAAGCCTAGACGGTAAGTTATGCTCTAAAGAAGACGTATTAAGGGGAAATGGAGTTGCAGTTTGCCATATAATTCAAAACTGAGCATTGACTCATTTGTTTCCTGCTGAGATTCACACACTATTAAAACATTATTTCTTAAATATTAAGCAAATTTAAATCCTGAACTTTTGCAAGCTGTTGTGTCCAAAAATGATTAAACAGATGTGGAGCCTGCAGCAGCATTAGACCTCTGATCTGATTTTTTAGCTTACAGATGGAATTAAATTAATTCATGGCAATCACTGTAAAATCAAGGGTATGGCATTGAATGCTAGTGCACTGTTTAACCAGAATGTACCTGTTTCAACAGCTGTTAAGAAAAAATTGCATGCCTTAACTTTTCATGGAAATGTACCTTTAATGCCATCATAAATATCATTTTACAATACAAAAATTATTGGAAGATTTTGTTATTCTCCCACACTTTTTTAAAAGAGGCACATATTTTTTGCCTTTTTACAAGTTTCATATTGAGCATAAATTACATGTACATGTATGGGTTTCATATTAAGCATGTGCATATACAATAGAGGTGGGCTTCAGAGGCAGTGTCTGTATGTGTTTACTAGTTGGCGTTTTTGGACTGTGGCTGCTGCTCAATATAGGTATAGGAATTTGACAGCATTGTTTTTCCATCCAAGTTAATACTCCTTCAGTGCTTTCCCCTCACCTGTGTGATGGCAACCTCTCTATTAACCTGCCCACTTGGCTGGTAAATCAAGAACCAAAATTTGTATGGTGGCTATCAAATTTTGTAGGCTTTAGAAGGCAGAAAGATCTGCAAGTGAAATGTGTGCAAATTATTAGCATGGAGTGCTGTTTTCAGTTCCTCATATCACTGCCTCTTTCTTACCTAGCCAGTCACTATCTTTCATGTGTCATATTTTCTATAGGTGCTTTTCTGTGAGGTGGCAGCAGTGTTTTTGTTCTTGCTCTAGGCTGGGTCAAGACTGAACATGTGAATGAACAAGGAGATAGTGCAACACTTCTCAGGGGTAATATGCTTTTATGACACTCTGAAAAGCCCCTGCTGGCCAGTCCATGAAGTGCCATTGGCATGAATTAGAAGCTATGCTTTAAGATGTATATTTGCAAGGACAATAACTGCTTTTAATTAGAGTAAAAGCCCAAAGCAAAAATAAATACATGGAACAAACAGTGTAGCTTGGTATTTGTCATGCTCTGCTCTTTCCCATCCTTCAACCTATCAGTAGTGAGAATGGTCATCAAATGGAGGAAAAGGATGGTGATGAATAAACTTACCAGGAACTATCTTTTAATGGAAGGTGGAGAGATCCAAAATGTGCAGGATAGAGTAACTGTAATTTGATTCACTGTTTAGAAAGACATTGTAAGATTTAGGCTTCAGAACTGACTAAACTAGGGAAAAATGGGCTGTCAGTACAAAATCTTTTTGAAATAAAATACAACCTGCCCCCACACATGCTAAGAAAATAAAAACAGGAAAGTAATTTTTTTAAAATAAGCCTTTTATTGGTTGTATTCAGTGAGTTTGTGGGTTATGAGACTTCTAATAGAAAATCACGTACAATGGACTGGGAAAAGTAATTATGCTGTGTATTTTAAAAGTATTTAAGTGTCTTTAAAACAAAATGTATTCCAATTATCCTGTCAGTCACATAAAGGGGAAATGCATTTTGTTGCAGTTAAAAAAAAATTAAAAATAGAAGCATCAGTTTATTAAACAGCATGTTTCCAGGTACAAAATGTTCATCTGCATAGCCTCTTTCTGTTCTTATTGTGTGAGGAATTGGATTTGATATAGCAAGATATGTAGTTTATATGATGTTAACATTTTTTAAATCGCCTCTCATAAAACAGCAAAGTTGTTTTCTCTGTTTTGGATTGTTCACTACAGTTTACATTCTGGAATGTGTTTCTGTACACAGACTCAAGAACCATCTGACCTAACCATCTGACCTGTCCAATTCTGAGCTCGTACGAACACCTTGATTAGATGATTGTTCCCCTTTCCTTGGAAGTCCTGTGAACTTTGTTCCCTTCAGTTGTTTTGACATTGTTTTTAAGACATTAGGTCGCCACTACCAATTTCATTGTCTATCCCCCAAAAAGTGAGTTAAGAGATCATTCTGTAGTTTTAAGGTGTTTACCAGTCATTTAGTTTGGACATCTTTCCTCCCCCCCACCCCTCCTTTTTCTATGATAGAAGTAGGAGCTAAGAAGGTCCAAGGCCTGCACCATGTATGCTCAGTCATTGTCTGGGACAGCGAAAACTGTCTGTCTATGGGAGGCCTAAACATTTCAACTCTTTTTATTCCTCCTGTAGGGCAGGATGTGGTACATCTTACTTCCACCTCCGTTTCATAATTAGCGGTATTATGCTCCCTGTATGTATATCAGGAGTGGGCACCTATCAAGACTGCATGCAAGAAACCTTCCCAGTGCCATCAGCTTCAAAACTCTCGAATATAGAAGTGTAAATTAATTAATGGGAGAGAAAAGGGATTAGATTTAAATGCCTTTCACATTTCATTTTCTGTTTTCTACATTAAATCTATTGAGGTTATCCCCTTTACTGTTGGCAGTTTGACTCCTAGTATGTGGATTGCTTTCCTCTAATAGTACATCAAGCAGATAGTGATACTGAGGAAGTACCAGCAAATGATAAAAGTATAGACCCTTCTTTTGCAGAAAGGATATTACTCAAAACCATATCAAATTATTTTATTTAAAAATAACGTTCTCAAGTCTGAGATACCTAAAACTACTTTTCCCTATGAACAAGTGGTCACCTCTCAGTTACATGTACGGAAGCACATAATTAGGCATTAATCAGGGATTCCTCATGCTCAAATGACAAAAGAAATGTTCTTTTTTTAAAAGAATAAAATGAGATCAAATAGGGTAAACCTATCCCTTTCATACCATGATTTTCATGTTTGAAATATTTTACAGACAGTGGGACAGATTCTCTCTTTAAATTATGCTAGTATACATCCAGAATAAATTCATCAATGTTAGCTGACTCTTACACTTATGTAATTGAGATCAAAATCTGTGCTTATGTCTGATTAATGGTAAGTCAAACTTTGGTCAGATTCACAGATATGTTTGCCAATAGTAAAAATGTTATGTTAGTAATGTCTCGGAGTTGAATGTTACAATAATATATTTTATTTAGGTGACGTTTGACTGTGATTTATAAAAATGACTGCAATATGTTGTTTTATGGAAAAGGAGACGCAGTACATATAGAAAAGTTGATACTGTTTTGTTTAAAGGGAAAGATCTTCAGTGAAAATGCATACTGTGTTTATATTTGCTTTTTAAATCTTTCTGTAATCTTTAGTAAAACAAATTACTGAAATAGGATACAAATGAACTGGAGACTGTTATATGTAGTGTTGCCATAGCTATGTTGTGCCTAGGATAGATGAGGGGGATGAGGTAATAGCTTTTACTGAGCCACCTTCTGTTTTTCCAGAAGTTAGTCTAATAAAAAAAAATTTACCTCCCCCACCATGTCTCTGAAGACTATTATGTCTGTTGTCTACTCTGCTCTTGTTGCTGCTGTGAGAATTCAGTAATAAATTATTAGTTGTTTTATTAAACATCTCAGCATACTCCTGTTGAATGAAAAGCATTTATTGTATCAGTGAGGGTGGGAAGATAAGGTGTGAGTTTCTTATTCCCATGTTTGATATCTATACCTAACTTGGTAGTCAATTAATCTTCTCCATGGATTGATAAATTTTTTTCAAGTTTTAAGTTTTCTTTGAGTCTGACGAATTGAAAGAATAAGAAGGTTTAAGGCTTTAAAGAAGATTATCTTGTGCTTTTCCACACAGCAGTGCTGATTAATGCTGTATGTTTCTTTTAATCTCAGGGTTTGTAGGTGAAAACGCCCAACCAATCCCAGAAAACAACATTGGAAACAGAATGCTTCAAAGTATGGGCTGGACACCTGGCACCGGCCTGGGACCAGAAGGCAAAGGGATATCAGAACCAGTAAGAGCCATTCAGAGACCAAAGGGACTTGGACTTGGATTTAGCTGACAGAGAAGTACTCCAATTGCTCTACAGAAAGCAAGAAGACCAACCTTAATTTAAAGAAACAGATGGGGGGAGCTAAAATCTTATAATGTTTTTTGTCATCAGCAAATCCATTTGTTCACTTATGGAGTTCTGAAGCCTAAATGCTTCATTTTTTTCCAGCTGCAAGGTACATCCACAATGGCAAAACAGGTGTTTGAATCCTAGTTCTGCAAGGGTGCTAAATGTAAAAACAAGTGTACTTTTTATTTCCCGTGATCTTAAAACAAAGTTTGTTAGATATATGATTCAAACTGCAATGCATTTGTTTTTCCTGAAAAGCTGCTCTCTCAGCAGATTTTAGCACTTGGGCAAACATTTTTTGGCACCATTTTCTCATCTGTGGTGTTCTAAGAGGATTTGTTATCAAGGAAAATGAAACCTTACAAAGCTGCTACATTTGTTCATTTTTCCTCTCTTTTCAGGCAAAAAAATTCAAACTAGATATTTCTAGAAGTAGGCTGTATGTAAGATTAGGTTCACATGATCTCTGCTTTTCCATGGTGTGACATACATTAGGTGCCCCAAATGGTGACATGGTATGTAGTTTGTTTGGCATAAGGAGAGCATAACTGATGGCAACTGTCAGCACAGGAAAGTAACACCATTACCTTGTAAAGCATCATGCTTACCTGTGTATAAGCCCTAATTCTAACACTTTTATAATTGTTGTTACATCCTGTAAGATATTTTAAGTAAATCTTTTAAAACTTTCAGTGTTCACCCTGAGCTTGGAATTCTTGGGGGGGGGGGGGTTTAATATATATATTATTAGTGATCTTTTGACTCTCCCCTTCTCAAAAATTGATGTTTTAAATGTGACTCTTATATTGGTTCTTATACTTAGGGTTTTGGTATATTTTGAGTTGAGGGTGGGATTCATTGGGGGATGACTAACATTCAGTGTTTTTGTGATCGTGGTGTTGTCACAAACTGCCACAAACTTCAAAGCATCATAGAAGAAGCAGAAAAAAAGACAGTGAAGTAGGTTTGAAGGGAGGGAAATACTTTGGCAGCATCTCTCAATTCTTGAGTGAGCAATATAAAGTAAAGAGGAAGCATTAAGCATTTTAATCAGTATCTAGAATCAGCACTAGTAATTTCATCAAACACCAACCAATCAAGCTGCCAGAGAACTATTAAGCTGGTGATGTAATTGAAGAGGAGCCGTCATTCAAATGGACTAAGGGTGAGAACTTGGCCCGTTGAAGTCAGTGGCAATATTTCCACGGACCTCAGTGGGGCCACAATTTTATTCTAAATTTATCATCAAGAAGAAGGTTCTGTTCTTTTACAACCTCACCCATTTCTAGCAAACGCCATAGCTGGAAATGTAGCTACAATAGAAAGCAACAAATTAATTGAAAAACAATGTTTTCACTTTCCCAGTGCTAGTAGTATCTGCTTTTTGGCTTTTTTTTTTTTTTTAAGTCTGCTTACTATTGACCTAGTGTGGTCACTTATTAGTGTCTGATGTTGTCCTTGATCCTGATCAAGTTCACTGCATTGGAGTAGAACTCTTTCCTTCTGGTTTTTAAAAGCTTTTTCTGAATGTGATTTTTTTTTTTTTGAGGGGGAGGGATAAAAAGCCAACAATTTTTGTACTTCTTTAGTATTTAATCAGCAAGAACATTTGGAACTTTCTAGGCCATGCACTGTGTGTTTTTTCCATTTCAGACTTGTGCTGTACAGCCAAGCATATTGAAAGAGCTAAACAGATTTCATGGCCAAAGGTTTTGTGGCCATGTAATTGTGAAGAGCCAAGAATTTTGAATACTGCAGTTAAGAATATATTCCATATGTATAACTGCCATTTAATATACACACATGGCAGTTTTGTATGTGTGCAAATAAATAGCTACATTTTAACTGATGTGGAATTCGTCTACACACTTGATATTGCAAAGGGCTATGAAGTGCTGTTAATTTTCAAAGATGTGTTTGGAAGCATTATATGGGGCAGTCAATAACATCTTGAAGTTGTAGGTTACTTGTGAATTAATATGAAGACACATGGCAATGTTCAGTAAAAGCAGTAGTCTCCTATTATTATGGCTGTAGAAGTGAAAGTTTAAAGAACTTCCACCCCCTATTATAATTGCATCATGACTTACTACAAAGTTTGTGTATTGTTTGGTAATTGTAACTGTGGAACAAATAACATTGTTTTGAATATTTCCAGGCAATATACATTAGCTGCAGAAATTCATGAATTATCAGTCTGCAGCTTCAAGAGTATTTGAAAATGTTTGCTGTTTTAGTGGAGAATTTAAAAATAAAAAACTGCATGAACAAATGTTAGGATAAAAGCCTGCTAGTTACCTCTCTGCTTCCCATTTCCCCCACATGCATGGGTGCAATCAACATGGTCAATTCTCTTAGTGGAGGAATTAGTTTCATGAACATGTGAAGAATCAGAGCTAGAGCATGAAAATGTTACTTGCTAGTTTGAAATCAGTCTGTTTGAGATTATTAGATATCAAGGCTATTCAAACTAATTTTCTTTAGAGATAAATATGCCTAGTTTGTTTTGCAACTGGAATATCCTATAAATGCCACAGCAAACTAGGCTCCAGGGTTCAAAGCAGTAGAGGGAAATGATTTATTAAAATATCATGAAGGGGTATTTTTCTTTATATTGCTTTATAGTTCTCTCCCTACCTCATGCCCCCATTTTCATTTCTGTTTTACTAGGCCTCTTTACAGTGCTGTTATTTTAACTTCGTGATTGTGTAGGTTAGAGCTAGTGCTTGTGTGGATTTTTTAAAGGTCACTTTTTGGAAACACTTGGCTTTGGGATTGTGATAAAACATGCCACTATATCAAAATGTCTTAACATTTGCCTATTAGGTTTTACCATTCTTAGCTTATAACAATACCTAGTACAATGATGTTTCACATTATTATAAAATATAGACACAAGTATTTTGATACGTCATCTGCTATTAGATATGCTGTTGAAATAAATGTTCCTTTCACATATTCCTAGATAATGGACACTCCCATATCTGAGAGTTCCCACCTTATGCTTTCCATTTAGGTGCTTGATTAATTAGTACCCCCAAAATATTCTGCCTATATTGAATATCTAAAAAAAACCACATTTAGAGTAATGTACATTGAGTTTTGATGGATCTACCGATATACCTCAACGTTTTGTGAATTGGGCCATTAACCTTTACTAAAACAAATGAGCAACTGCTGGAAGCTTTTTTTAAAAAATAAATATTTGTTGACAATTGATGACGTGCTAGTATTGTCCCCGATTTTCTTTTCTGTAATTAAGGTCTGTAATAGGTCAGATGAATTGACAGCAAATGCTAAACTCTCTGTATAGAATACATTGCTGTAACACAAGCAAGATGTAACAAAATAAAACAGACTTCATTCTTCATGTTCTTGTATGCTGTGTACTTTTAAACTGCCTTTTTGACAGCGTGTTTATTGCTGAGTCAGCATGTAGTTAAGGCTACTAATATCTTTAACAAATAAACAATAGCTAGAAATGTTATTACAAGGCTTGTGAACTTTACTAATTCCCTTCCTGTCTTTGTATTCCCCAGAAGGAAAAGTTGCACTTAAATAGTAATGTGCAAATTAGCTATAGAAATATATATATTAGATGAGTGTTAAGATTCCACCAAAATCCAAAAGTCAGGAAGTGCCCCAGGTAAGATACTAGGGATGTAAAACCCTGTTTAAAATGGTAACTGGTTAAACTCACAAGAGGTGAGAGCACCATGTTACAACCACACACTTTATTTTCAATGCAGAACTTTTCTTGTGTGCAATTCGGAAGAAGAGGTGGGTAACTACAGAGTCAACTGGGACCTTAGGTAGCCTGTATTTTGCCATCAGTCTTTCACTTTTGGTTTGTGGATTCCCCAGACACATCAGGCACTTCTGTAAGTGCCAAATCTTAAGTGTACATACACCCTCAGTCTAAACCAGGGCTACTCAACTTTGAAAGCCCTGGGGGCCACAATGATACTCACAGCACATGCTGAGGGCTGCAACTTAAGTGTGGATGCAAATATATGCAAATAGTTTCTTTCACACTGATGGGCATGAATACAAAGCACTTCCCACAATGCCCCGGCATTCCTGGCACCTCCTCCCTGAGGGCTAGAAACGCTGACACTCTGTACCCGTCTGTTCCAGCCAGCCTGTCCGCTTGTGTCTTTCAGTGCCTGCCTGAGACACACCTCGCCATTGTGGAGCATGTTCCCAATGGAGGCCATGTTCAAAGGATCCCACCCATGGGCTGCGTGTTGAGCCCCATGTAAACCCAGACTGCACCGCGGGCTGCAAACAAATGGGCTGCGGGCCATATGTGGCCCACGGGCCATGTGTTGAGTAGCCCTGGACTAAAGTGTGGAGACCTCTCTGTTTTCATACCTCATAAGGTCCCAAAGGATAGCCCCAAACTCCTGCCCTGTCGTTGTACTCTTCACTGTATAGCTAAGTTAAACATGCACAGTAGATACTTATAAACTTGGTGAAGGACTCATAAAAATATACTGTGCAGACTGCATTTTTCAAATCAAAAGAGCTCATTAAAAGCTATTTCCATGCTAAATTTCAATACACCAACTATGAAGCTGATAAAAAGTTGTAAAAATTTTATCATTTTCCCCCTTTCATATGTCAGAGCAGCTAAATCTTTTCTGCTTTGACTCCTCCTGCATCTCCCCCAATTGTCAGACAGGCCAACACTAGAAACTTTTTCTGGTGTAGCAGTGTGTGTTAGGTTGTGATCTTTTTTGTGTCACTTTTATGCCAGCAAAAGCCTACTGTAGATGAAGTTGTACTGACATAAATGTGTTTTTGTTGGCAAAAGCTCTTCTTGCCGGTATATGCTGTTCATTCACCAGAAAGACTGAGCTGCTAAATAAATTATTTTTTGTGTTCCCAAATTGTTTTAAATGACTTGCATCAAACAGAATCTGAAGATTTTTCTTTTTTTATAAGAAAATTGGTAAATCAAAGTATATTTTGGATTGACCAAAAAATGTAGTTTGACCCAAAATGTTTCATTTCTGGCGTTTTTAAAAGGCTAGATTCAGAAAACGGCCACAGGAGTAGCTGCTATCCTTAACCTTTAGCCCTGAGGTTAGGGTACTCCCCAAGATATGAACCCCCCAGTTCAATTCCTCATTCTGCTTGATGTTGAGTAAGTATTTGAACTTAGATCTCCCACCTCCTCAGAAGTGTGTTCTACCCAATGAGCTAACGGATATTTTGGAACAGATTTTTCTCAGTCTCTTCTGTGGAAGTTGTTCCATTTTTGTATAAAATTCAGTAACCACTGGAGTAGAGACGAATCCAGCTATTTCTATTTCCAAGCACTGTCCTAAATACCAGGTAACGGACACTCTCTCCTTTATTTTCTCTGGGTATGTCTAGACTGGCGGTTTTTTTCTAGGATACCAGAGGTATCCCGGAAAAACTCCGCCATGTCCAGGGAACACATTTGGTCTTCCGCTTTTTTTTGCGGAAGAGCAAACGCATTCTTTTGGGGAGCCCTGTGTACCTAGTTCTACGAGGAATAAGGGCTCTGCTGAAAGAGGAGGCTTTTCTGGTCTAGGTGGGGCCAAATGGCGGAAAAGCCTCTTCCGGAAAAGTGATTGGCAAAAGCTACGCAAATTGCGGAGCACAATTTGCGTAGCTTTTTCCAATAAAAGAGTGTAGTCTAGATCTAGCCTCTTCTCTTTCTCCCTAGCCCAGTGAGCTAATCAAGAATTTTATACACATGGCACAGCTTGAACAGGAGAGATTGTGAGAGACCTATCCAAAATACCTCCTAGCCCAGTGAGTAGGAATGAAATTAAAAGGCAAGAAATTTAAAAGTGAAAAAGGAAATATTTTTCACATAGCATGCATGTGACAATCCTATCAAACTCACTGCCACAGGCTATGGAGCCAAATGTCCAGCAAGATTAACATGTATATAAAGAATATCCACAGCGTTATTGAGTAAATGAAACTTAACTGCCTCAAAGGAACGTCCCCTTCCAATATAGACCTTCCAATATAGAACTTCCTACATCATCTTCTGTAGTGTTTGGTATTGTCACTGGTGCCCAAAAGTGATCTGATTCACTGTAACAAATCCTATAAGGGCTGCTTTCTGGTACAGTGATCTGTGATTTATTTCTGCCCCTCTTCCTCTCCTCTCCCCCATCCTGCATATAACATCTTTTCAAAACAGTTTCCAGTTTCAGTGATGTATGGACATTCTTTGAAATAGCAAGATGACCATTTTTCAGTTAGGCCTGGAATAAAGCAGGTTGTGGTATGAGGCCTTGATTCCAGCCACTCTGAAGATATTTTATACAGTCCTCCAGATTCCAGTTAGTTTATTATACAAGTGTCTATTGAATCTTCATTATCTTAGTAGAATAGTGTATTTTAAGGTGACATTCTTTAGCTGTGCATTCACATGTAGTGATTAGGATAGCAGAGGAGGAAGTATTCACATTGTACTTTTCTAGAGAACTGAACATTTGGGGGGGGTGAATTTATACAATGCTTGACCAAGATATTACACTCTTTTAAGTGCCAAATCCTTGGTTATACACATTGACCTGACTTTTGGGTTTAAATCCACTTCTGCTAATAATGAACAAGGTCTACAATATACTACATTGAGCATACCCAAACAAGTATAGCTAAAACTCCACTGAACCCTATGAATACAGCTCTTCTGAACGTGACATATGTTACACCCAGGGCACTCCATGTGTTGGTTAGAATAAATTTAAGATTATACTGTACTTTTGTAGTATCAGGGAGATTTTCATCTAGCTATACCCAATAGTATTATAGTGAGATTCTCTGTTCTCAAAATTGTGTAACACTTGTTTTTATGCTTTCTATAGCCATGCAAACACAATAATAGGTAATATCAATTTTAACACATTTTGCCAACATGCCTTTACACTCACTCTAATATATAGGTTGGTATAGATGTTTTCATTTGTCAGTGACCTTATGAGTAATGAATTGCAGTGTGATAAATTACATCTAGGCAATTTCTACTCATTATTGATAAAGATGAGGTCAACAACTGGTGGCCCCAAGCCAGTTTTGAGCCTCCACTCAAGTTCTCCAATGATCATTGACACGGAGGGGAAGGAAAATTTAGTCAGAGCATTGTGCATGCATTTCCTAGCCGTAAATGTGTTAAGCACAGCTTTTAGATTTATGGGGACATCTGTATTTTTTTATTATTATTATTCTTTCAGCCAGGATGATATTTGATTAAATTGATACCAATTTAAGGAAACTCTTATTTTAACCCTTTACCACCACTTAAATCTAGTCTTACAGACATAATTGTTTAAAAACGCCTACCCCACCCCTGTGGGAAACAGATTTGGAAGGGGGAGAAATCCAATAGTGCTGTTTTGTAGTAGCACTTCAACAGAAAGAAATGTTCACAGCTACATGGGCACCAGGTCTGTATAATATTTAAGGGTGAATAAAATGGGTCCGAGCAGAGCCATCCTGACCATTGGATCGACTGGGGAAACACTCCAGGCCCTGTGCTTTGAGGGGCCCCACACTTCAGGGGGATGTGGGGTCTAGGGCAGCCTATGGGGTTGGTGGGGGGCCTGGTGCCAGGCCACCTTGCTCCACCCTGCAAGCTTCCAGCATTGCTCAGGAGAAGGGGCAAAAGCTAGAAAGAAGTGGGGAAGGGCCTTAAGGAAAGAGATGGAAGGGGCAGAGCAGTTGTGGGAAGAGGAAGGGTGGGGTCAGGTGCTTGCTGCTGTTGGTGCCAAGCCTCCCCCCGCACAATCTCTCAAGCCGCCCTGGACCCTCCATTCCCCTGAAACATGGCATTCCCCCCCACCCAAAGCGCAGGGCCTGAGCCAGTTGCTCTGGTACGTCCTATGGATGGGATTGTTTGGAAAATATAAATCCAAACACTAGTGTAGCTGGGGCCAAGTTCCTTAATGATGGTGGTGCAGAGGCATGAGGGGCCCATTTAACTCATCACCTATGCTCAGCTACAATATATTCCTATATTTTATGCCTCCTATTCTCTCTCTGGCCAGTTTCCCCCACCTGTGTAAGATTTTCTGTTGTTCAAGCTGTTACAGGAAAGGTCGGGGGGGAGGGAACAGGAACCCTCATAGATGGACCCTGACTGCCTGACCACCATGGAATTCTTGCAGCCCTTGATATCAGCCATCTGCTCCAATGACTTCTCTTTGTTTTAAGAGCATTCAGGGTCTAAGCCCTCCAGAGACCATATGTTGGGGGACCTGCACTGAGCAGAAGGGCTGTAGTTTGGTCTCATTGGCTTTCCACAATAAATCAAGTAGGCTGGAGAGTTAAGATTGTACTAGGGAGTGCACAGGCGGGGATATCGCCCAGCAAAAGCTCCCTGGGGAGTGTAATAACTTGATGAGGATCTTTTTTTTTAGCAAGTAAAAGGAAGGTACCAGGTTCCAGAGGCTTTGCCCATAAAAGCTTTGCTTCCACTTTTGTGCAGCTTGTGGTCTCAGGACATTCAACCCAGTGGCCTATTGATGATCTATTAGAGCATCTTATGTTTAAAGCAGAATGTCTTGGTGGAAGGGGAGGGGCTTAGCAGCAGGCTCTCCGGTGTTTTACCATTTAGCTTATTGTTGATACAAATTATTTGTTTGTACTTTGAGGGGCCAGGGGTAAGCTTCCTATCTGATTGTTATGGCCATGGGGCCCCAGTATTACTTTCTGGGCCTCCCAGCAGGGGCCATGTGCTCACAGATAGAGAACAAAGTGTGTACAGGGTTTGGAACATTCACACAACTGGCTGAGTGGGAGGCCACGTACGACGGCAGATGTTCATTGTTACCTGACTAGTGGTTTGGTTGATGGTGTCACTTAGCTAATCATTTCAAGCCTGGTAGTACATTCCAGGAAGGGTACGTTCTCACGGCAGAAAAGGTGGGGGTCCAATCCTCTGCACAGGGAAATGGCTGTTCAGAGAATTTCCAACAGGACCAAATCCTAATCTTGAGCCCTATTTACTGAAGCTACAAAAGGGAGCCAATGGACTTTGTGCTGGGTCAAAAGAAGGGGATGTTTTTTATTTTATTTATTTATAAATAGTTGCACTTTTATGGGATAAGTTGATAAAAGTTGGACCATTTGTTAAATCATGAAACCGTGTGCGAAGTCTTTGTGTCCAACCATACACTGCTGTGACAAGCATATGATTTCATTACCCTCCATTATTTACTATTAAAAAGGGGTGGGTTGCTTACGTGGAAGTCAATAAATCTGTAATGTATTGTTTCATATTCTGTCTTTATGTAAACCTAGTGGGTTTTTTTAGTTGTCTTCCTCCTAATCAGTGGTAAAGTGCATTTAATAGCTCACTTAAGGTGTCATCCATTACCATGAGTTACTGTTAGAGGTAATTAATAGAGCTGAAATTATTTTGTAATGAGAAATTGAAGTATTGCAGTGCTGGAAAAAAATTACCATTCATAACTAATTAACGTTTAACAATGCAAATAGGTTGATAATTAATTTTCAAGTCCTAGAAAAATTCTGTGACACTTAGTATATACTATCTTTGTGGTCTTAATTATTTCTGAAAAGTATCTTTGGAGAAAAGCAGGCTGGAGATTTTGCTAGATAAAACATGGATTTTAAGGTACACCCTGTGAGGTCTCTTGATGGTCCAGCTCTCTCTTATAGCTCCCAAAAGGGCCAGACACTGTCGTCCTTATTAATGAGGAGTAGGTGAGGGAGAGCAGGAGGAAACAAGAGTCAAGGATGTAACCAGAGGTTCAACGATGCAGGACCTTATAGGCGAGTAGTCATTTAAATCTGATGTGTTAAGAAACGGGGAGCAAATAAAGGATTTCAAGCAGGGATCTGAAATGGGACAGAACAAAGGAAGAAGGAGATGACTTGGGCGCCATTAGAGGGCAGCTGAGGTGAAGAGAACCTGGAGAGAGCAAGGGTATGTGGGATTTAGCAGCGAAGAGAAGAAAGGATAATTTGGGGAGATGTACAATGCTAAATGACCGGACTTGCTGGCTACATCTACACTACAAGGTTTTCTGTGAATTCTGTGAATGGCCATCAGAGCTTTCTTGCGCAAGAGTGTCCATGCAGTGTTGATGCTCTCTTGTGCAAAAGCACATTGCAAAAGTGATATATGTTGAGGTGTGGACATGCTTCTGCACAAGAATTTGCACAAAAACTCTTCCGCAAAAGGCTTCTTGTGCAAAAACTCTGCAGTGTAGACGCAGCCACTGAGATTTTCGCTCTACAGGTCTCCCCATTCCCAAAGATCACCATAAAAAGCAATGGAAAGGTGGGGGCAATTTAGCAGAAAGATTGAGCAGGCAAAATTGGCATGTTTCAGTCCAAGCCCAAAACAATCAATAGTTTCTCCACCTGCCCCATTCTTCATTCTTCCAGCACTGAAACATGGACCAGCACATGCTCCATTGGATAGGACACGGGGCTGGAAGTCACAAGACCCATATTCTCTTCTTGGCTCTCCCTTGATTCGCCTAATGATCTTCACACGGCTTAACGGCTCTGTGCCATGGCTTCCATTTCTGCTAGATGGGAGTAAAGGTATGTGGGTAAAAAGGTGCCTCCACCTTGGTAATAAGTATCAGAGGGGTAGCCATGTTAGTCTGAATCTGCAAAAACAATGAGAAGTCCTGTGGCACCTTATAGACTAACAGATTTATTGGAGCATAAGCTTTCGTAGGCAAAGACCCACTTCGCCACATGTGACAAACTGGGTCTTTGACCACGAAAGCTTATGCTCCAATAAATTGTTAGTCTATAAGGTGCCACAGGACTTCTCGTTGTTTTCATCTTGGTAATGAGTGTTGAGTACTGGTGCTGCTGTTATCCATTCTTAATACTTTAGCTGAAGTGGACAACTTAGTGGTACATCTTAAGGTTAGCACTATAATGTTCAGAGTTCCTGGAACCTCAGGTTAAAATGCTGACAGGGTCAGCTGAGCCCTTCCTTCTTCCAAGAAAGGTAGTGTGTGCTCTAGAGTCTTTTGGATGAGAGCATCCAAACAAAGGTGTATTCTGATCTGCTTAGGCATTAAAGATGTTTTGTCTTTTTGTACAAATGCGGGTTTATACGGGAGTCTTTGGACAAAATTTTCCACCGCCCTGGGTCAGCTGCTGATTATTATCTTGGTGGCTGCTCTTTACTACTCTGAGTTGCTGCTTTGCCAGGGTCCTCTATGTATTGCAGTTCAGCACCTTTGCACACTCCAGTATAAAATGTGCTACGTAAACAGGCAGCATCTCTATTAAGTATCAATTAAATTCTGTTTAGATTTTAAGATGACCAAATGTTAAAGGACCAGGAAGTTTTAAAATATGTAATTTACAAATGGCCCCGTTTTCTCAAAGGATGGCCAGTGTGTGTTACAAATACGTTTTACAACCCCTATGTCAGGCAGGGAAATAACATACCCATTGTACAGGCACAGAATTTAGAAATGCTTTCAAGTTGAAAGCTAACCATTTTTTTTAAATGAGCAATGATTGCGGGTACCATTCCTGCCTCCCAATCACCTTGCCAATTCATGTGGTTTTACTTTCACATTTTCCTATTTTGAAAATGGCTTTCTTTTCTCCATATCCATTGGGTGAAAAAGACACAGAAACAAAAGGGGAAACTGGCCAACCAGCTCTGTTTTGAACATAATTTTATATTTTAAGTAACAGGCTGCAGAAAATAGAGAATACGATTATTTTTCTCTAAACTCTTTCAGTTAGGGTGTGTCTAGACTACAGGGTTTTGTCGACAAAAGTAGCCTTTTGTCGACAAAACTATACCTGCGTCTACACTACCGCCGAGTTCTGTCGACATAACGTCGACAGAACTCAGCAGTTTTGTCGATGGTAGTAAACCTCATTCTACGAGGAATAACGCCTTTTGTCGACAGAGTTCTGTCAACAGAAGGCGTTATTGCATCTACACTGTCTTTTGCATCTACACTCTCATGTCGACAAAGCGCCTTGCTTTGTCAACAGAACTGGCTGTAGTCTAGACGTTCTTTGTTGACAGAAGCTTTGTCAACAGTATCTGTCGACAAAAGCCTGTAGTCTAGACGTACCCTGATAGTCATCTTGGATGTTACATATTGCAGTTAATTTCATGTAAGGGTGGAGATGAGTTTTAATTGATCATGTCCCTTGCAATAGCTAGCCCGAAGTCGCTATGGGCCTGATCCAAAGTATTGAACTGGGGTGAGTCAAAGGCACAGTGGGGAATATAGCCCCTGAATTCTTATTCCAAAACTCCAGCATCAATACTGGAACCACAACTTCTCTCTCTAAATATTACAAACTGTTCTCACATTACCTAAATTATACTGGGGATCTTTATCAATCATTGCCTCCGCATTAGCATCATTCTAGTCAATAAAAACCCAGGTTAGCCTGCTTTTTTAACTCTTCTGAATAATCTTGCTTTTGTTTCAGAAATGCATTGAATGCCATTGACTTTATTATATTAAAAGTTTTCCTAAAAGTAGGAAGGTTTTTATTTTTCTGTCAAGTCAGTAAATATTAAATACTCATTTATTTAACAGGTTTGTGGTAATATATACTCAACTGACAAGTGGACCATGAAGGCTTCTTCTGCTGGTCTCCTACTAAGCACAGACTCATTACTTTATACACCTGACATTTTAAGTAGATCCAGATTTCTCTCCAGCAAGTCAGTGCCATTAACTGCCAGTGGTATGATCTACTACTGCCCCTTTTGGTTTTATCCGTACATTAGAGTTGTCTTCTGTCTTTGAATTGTCAGACAGCATAAATCACCCCCCCATTCACAGACATCACAGGCTTTGCAGTGGAAAAGTGTTCCTTGATGACTCTTTAAATTTTCAGCAGAATGTTAGGTATTTCATGTTGTCACATTTTTATCTGTGCACTCTGAATTATTTTTTTTAATTACATCTTTCCCTTAGGATTAGCCTGAAGAGGATAATAGCTGCTATTTCTTCCGCTTAGTTGAAGTAATGCTTAACTAGGCTTCAGCCAGTCTTAACTAGACAGGGGGGTTGGATTTGCTGTGAGCCCCATGCACACATGAGGCCCATGAGGCTGCAATGTTATCAACGTCCCCGATTTTAGGCATATTGCTTAAAGCTCCAGCTCCTGGAATCAAGTTATCTATGAAAATTTCAGCTTTCTATTTTTTAAAGGACATGTCCAGCCTTCATGGCTGTGGAAAAAAGCTTGAAAAATATGACTCAGTTATGACACAAAAGGCTCAGAACCTAGAAGCAAAAGAACCACCACCAACAACAACATTTAATTTGTTATTTTTAAACTAATCTCATGATTTTGGGTGGCCTGACTCATGATTTTTTGAATCATTGGGGTTGGTAGTTCTGGGGATTTGACCTCAATCAGGCCTTGGAATGATTGCAGTCTTTGTAAGACCTAAACATAACATGGACCTAGTAGACGTGGGAAATGTTATGAGGCTTTTGACTGGATGATTGAAGAGGGGGAAGGCTGGGGACAGCTTGAAGTGTTGGGGACTTCTCCTGCCACGTCAGTTGGCCTTTGGGTGATATCTTGTTTTAGATACATACCCAATAAGCTTCTAGCCACAAAGTCAGAAGTATCTAATTTTTGTCTCTGTCCTCCCTGGTCTCCTACCATCTGCAAAAGATACTAATACAATGACTTATCTGAATGCTCTGCTTCCCCACTCACTTTTTAAGTACAGTGACTCTCTGGGATTAAATGCAGAAATTTCAGATTGCTCCTATTTAGAGTGCCTCTGACTCATTTACATGTTGTTTTCCCCTTTCAGTTTAGAATGATCTCTGCCTTTACTCATGCCTCTTCTGCTAAAAATATTGAGTGTTACAGAAATAATAAATTATTTCTTAAAATTGAAAATGTGAACAATTTTAAAAGACATCTAATTTCTTGAGAAATTAACATGTTCAGTATGCTCATTTCTACACCTGTAAAAATAATATTGATAGAAGGTCTTTATTGGGTGTCTTATAAACTAACATGGCTGTAGACACAGATGTTAAAGGGGATTATTGCGAAAGTAGCTGCACCTAATATCTCAAACATAGCCATATAATAGCAGCTCATTTATGGATATTCTTTAAACATAGGTCTGAAATTTATGCATGTGGCGAGTGGGATGCTTTTGAACATTTAAATTTTAAAATGCAACTTACAAAATGAAGGAACAATTGGCAAAAATTCCAAGAAACCTTCCTGTTTTGACTCTTACCCCATTGTATTCTCCATTACGCCTGTTAACAGCTATACTAGAAACAAGCAGCAGATTTTTTCCGCTCTGTGAGTAATTGTCTGCACAGCAGTGACAGATGTGCAATATAGCAGCTTCTTCAGGAAAAAATTAACAGTTTGTCCAGCATGTCAGCTCGCTCTTTTTAGTGCTTCGGAGGTCTTGGCCCCATTATGGATGATTTAGAAATTGAGGCAAGCTAAGACCAGCTGCCTGAGTTGAAAGCCTTAGTTAGTAGGCCTCATCTGCATTCCAGTATTCACTTACATCTAGAAATTGGTAGGGCCCCTCTGGCCACAAGATGAGTATGGGCTGACAATGCCTTGATTTGCTGAGAGAGAGAATAAATGGGTTTTTCAGAAGATGAGGAAATATCACCATTACTGGCCAATTTACAGCATTTTATCTGTTCTTCAAACATGTCACTTTTGTTATTGTTGCATGGTAATTACATAGTGAAACGGAAAGAAAACAAATTCTGGTTACATATTCAGATGGATTGCAAAATCATATAATCCTGATAAATGCCCATTTATGATACACACGGATGAAAGGTTCATTTTAATTTTGAATAGCTAGCACATCCATAAATAGGATATAGGATTAGATCCCACAGAATCCGATTACCTAAAAGCAAATGGTATTTTTCTTCACTTTTCTCATAAGCAGCACATTCAGAATGTGCAAGGTATTTAAACAAGCAGGCTTTCCCAAAAATATATAGCGAAAATAGAGACCAATATTTTTTTTAAATTATTTATCCTCTCGCATGTATCTTCTACATAAGGCACAAACTTAGCATAAGTGGAAATAATTTCTGCCATCAGCTATCCAATAAATAAAATACTAAATTCATGAATAATTATATAATTATTATAGATTATAAAAATGCCATACCTTGTCAAATATTTCTGGTAAAAGCTGTCCTACTAGAATCAAAGGTGTTACAGAAAATATTGGGATGCGTGTTTCTGTCAACAGGGAAACCAAGGAGGACTTATGTGCATAATTCCCACTGACATTTAATATAAAGACATTCATATAAAATGCAAATAAATCCTCCCACGTGTGGAAGAAAATGGACACCTTAGTGGGATTCGCTGCTTCCTAAATCATCTTCCAAGATTGGCTCCCATGGCCAAGTAATCTCCCTCTACGCCTGCCCTTTCAATCAGATGATGTGTAGCAGCGTTTTTCATTGGTTTGTGAACGGCAGGAACAGAAAAGAATGGTGCCCTTTTTGGCTGAAGTGAGCATGAGCAAAGCTTTCAGTTAGTCACGTGCTCTCCCACCAGCAGGTGTCCCTGAAATCGAAAAGAATCCTAACTCCATTTTACAAGACAAGTGAGGGCAAAAAAAAAAAACTTCATACATTCATGCCTGTGTTAAGGTAACAGTCTTCAAAGGAAAGCGATTTTAAGTTCCGGCAGCAGCTACAAAGGTCAAAATATCCATTCGGCCCCAGTGGGTCTGTGTGAGAATCACAAAGGTGCATTAGGTTCTAGAACCGAGAGTTAATGAAGACGTTTTATTGTAATTCTGTCACAAAGGAATGCAATGAGGCAGCAATAACTACTTACCTGCATCAAAGTCAAGTCTGATTTTTTTCGGCTATTCTTATTCAAATGTGTCAGAAATATGAGTTGGTGCCAGCAATCTGAGCAACCAGCCCTTAGCTAAATCTGCTCTGAACTGATTAAATTATATCTGCCTGAACTTCTCTGGCCATGTAATCACTTAAAGATTTACAGTTTTAGGTCAGTTATTACAGGTTAGATTACTGTTATAATAAGCCTGAGGTGGTTGCAGGTGAATATTATAAATGACTAGTATCATTTTCTCTCTTTATCTTAACCCATGTTTTTAACAATTTTACCTTCCTCCTTCCCATTGGGCAACTGCTGAATCAAAATCTAGCCTTACTGATGGTGGATATAGGGTCAGCCAGCAGACAATAGTACCCAAAAAGGGGTAGCTGATAACCCAAGTTTCCCTCTTTGACATGAGTGTGTGCTCTCCACGACAGCCATGAAGCAATGAATATGCAGAGATCATAGAATAGGAAGAGGACTGTCCTTATTTTTAAGGGTCTAGAGAGATTGAAAATACTGCATGCAGGTATAGCCACCTCAATACCAGAAAGATGTTATCAAATCAGAGCGAGTTTAAAGAAGGGTGACAAACGTGATTAAGGCACTGGATGAACCAATTTATAAGGAAATATTAAAAGAACTAAATATAACCTGGTTGTTTCACTGTAACTAATTTGGATTATAATCATGTACAATATTTAAAGAACATAAACAGCAAAGAGAGGATAATGTTTACAAGAGGGGCAGATAGGGGCTAATATTCAGACACACACTTTTTTGGTACTACTCTGGTGGCTTTACCAATTTCAGCTGGATTTTACATTTCATAAGTAAATAAATCACTAAGTTTCTAGCCCATATGCAAAGATGAAGTAATGCTATTGATTGGGTTGACGGATGGAAACAAAGAGCCTGATTTTGGTCATTTGCGCCATTGTAACATGGGTGTAACTCATTGATTTCAGTAGAGCGACTCTTGTTTCATGTTGGAACAAGATTAGATCAATTGTTCCCAGTCATCTCAATAGGATGTTGACTCTGCTGCCCACTTCTGGCAAAGTAAACGTAAGACTTTTATCGATGAAATCTCCATCTAATCTAGGATTGTGGGCAAAGTTTGGAATCATTAGTTTGATCTTGAGTACCATCACTCTTCTCCCCTTCTTTGAATAAACCAGGGGGAAATTATTAAAATTTAAAAAAATATTTCTATGACCAGAGTGGTACACGCATTTATAAAGGATTGGAGACTACTTTAATGGATTGAAAAATAAATAGAAAAAAAAAGAGGGACAAGATTCAATTGTAGAGTGATCCCCAGAGGGCATTGTGATATTTAAAACTAGATTAGCAAATCAATATTAAATACTATGGTGTTGAGAACCAGGTAAGTGTTTATATTTACTAACTGAGGGGCACTATCTTGCATTATTTGGATAGGAGAGGATTAGATTACCTGAATGGTCCCCTCTGCTATAGGCAACCACTGTGCAGCAGGTGCTGTGGAGAGCTATCTAAATAAACCTCAGCTCAAGCTGCCTTGAAATGGTTCTGGGAGCATTACAAAATTAAATCTCTACATATTTTAAATTTTCATTTGTCTGTGGTTAAAAAGAAGCTTTACATTTTAACACTATTTAAAACAATGTCCCAGCTCTGTCCTCACAGGTTTCTCTCATAATTACACACACGCACACACACACACACACACACACGAGAGAGAGGGAAAAAAAGTTCTTAGCTTTGGCAAAACCTTGTGTGATGTTTTTTGTCTGCATGAAAATTTCCCGCTGCCTTCCTAAAGCTAAGCCCAGCATTAAATGCAGAAAGTTGCATGATTTTTAAACAAGCATTCAAAATGGCTTTTAAAATTTGAATAATGGTTGGCCATCACCTTTAAACAAATTGCAGTTTGTGCTGGGAGAAAGGATGAAAAAATTCTTTTTATATGTATTATTATTGGCCTGGATTGCTTAGTGGTGCTGAACCTGCCACAATAAGCTGTCATCTTGTGGAATTGCTTCCAAATATGGCCTCCTATTTGATTGCAGGGTCTGGAACATCAGACAGTAGGAATGCAATGCTTAAGCTTCTTCACTTATTACCTGCTGGTGTAATACAGGATTTTTGCAATTTACTCTAAAGTCTTAGTTTCATCTCCTATATATACCCACTATGGGAGGTACTGTGTATGCAACCCTACGAGGGCAACAGGGAAAGAACAGGGGATTCTGATAAAGCTCAAAACATAGCAAAGGTACTTGGAAAGCTCACACATAATCAAGATCAAATGTAGTTATCACAAGGCACCCTTCAGACCACTCACCATCACCACACACACACACAAAATCTTCATAAATGCTGGAAACTAGCCTGAGGTTGCCAGACAGAGACTTTAATACATCCATCCAAATTGGCCACCCATGGCAATCAGGCCGACAGACTCCCCCCACCATTAACCCTCTGACTAGGATAGCAATAGCATAGCTATTTCCTGGCCACTGCTGAACCTTCAGGACTCCAGAAGGGTTCACAACACATGTAGCCCCCAGAAGTATGTATGAAGGAGAGAGAGGACAAACTGGAGATGGGTCCTGCATGCAAAGAGCTATAGGCTATGTTTTCACTTCTGTAACCACCCTCCAGCAGAGCAGTTTCACTTTATGTAAGGGTTGCAGATCCCCTGCTTGGGAGCCCTACAACTTAATATGGACTGTTGTTATGACACTGGGCTAATTCCCAGGAAGTCTAGGTTCCATTTCTAGCTCTGACTTAGCCTTCAAGTGGCACCTTGGGCAAGTCACTTAACCTCTGCGGCTCAGTTCCACTTAAGGAACCCTGATTTTTTTTTCTGTTCTCCATAACAAGTCCTTCCTTCAGCATTAGTCCAGACCCTGTATCTGAGTGCCCAGTGGGCTTCTCTAACTCACCTACAGTGGAGAACTGGCACAGCTGAACCCTGCTGCACCATGTGCCCTCCATAATGCTCTTCCTACATTCCTTCTTCCAAATATTTAGCTAAATCCTTTTGCAGAAATCAGGATAGGTGGGGGGAACAAGGACTAAAGTTAAGTGGATAACTTGTTCATAACTAATTCAGCTAGCTTTGCTAAATGTAAATCTGCTGAACTAGAAGTTGTTGCACATTTTATTTTAGAATCGAGCTCTTCCGTGTCAATTTCTGTCCCCTGTGGCTTGCAGTGGCTGACTGGGGAGGGGTACTATCTAGGGCAGCTTTTAACTAAAGAAAGAGGGCTTGTGAAATGTTCATGCAGAAGGAGCGTCCGTGACAACATAGTCCCTCTGTCTAGTTATTTATGTGGTTAGAGAATATGTTAGACTGACTACGGCAAGGCCATTTTAATGAGAGAGAAACAGGAAGCTAATTCAGGGCCAGGAAACCCCATATGGTTTATCTGTGTTAATGAAGGAAAACCAGAGTGTGCCCATTGGCATAGATCATAGTTATGCTTCGCCAGATGGTATCTGTAGAACAAGTGTAGCCACTACAAACCACATGTATCCTAGGCTACTTATGTTACTCATGTAATATTAGGGAAAATTAGATATAATTCCTTTAATTTCTCTCTGGCTTTGGCATGTACCCAGACAGGGGTGTAAATAAAATGATGAAAACAGAAGGGAAGCTGCACCAGAATCAGCCCCAGAGAGATGTTGTGTGCGCCAAGCTGGAGTCCAGTCCACACAGCTCTTGAGGAAGCTGAGGAGCTGCCCACATGTAGCTCAAAGTGGTCTGAAAGATGGCAGAGTCTCTGTGGTGGTTTGGCTCGCTTTAAACAGAGCCCCAGCTGCTTGAAATCCTGGCCAGCATTCTGAGGACTTGTGGTGACCATCCGTGTTTAGTACCTGTGAACAGACCTGGGGGAAATGTTTTGGCTAAAACTTCGTATGGGTGAAACATGCAGATTCAGGCAGGCAGCAATGTTTCATGGATTTGTGGACCTTTGGGTGAATGGTCAAAAGGCAGAAATGTCAGAATGAATGGAGGTTATCCATGGGAAGCATTTTGATTTTTTTCAGGCTAGATTCAAAAGGGGATTTAGGCACCAAAGAGTTGAAAGTGCTGCTGCTTCTGCCATGCATATACCATACAGCCTGATGGCGAGGGGACTCAGTTTGGATGGGGTTCCCAGATTTGAATTCCTGCTCTGGAGACAGGAATAGATTGTGGGTATCCCCCCTCCAAGATGAATGGCCTCACCACAGGGCTATATTGTCATATGTTCTTTCTCTCCGGCTCTGGTCCAATGGCTCTTCAAGTATTGTATACAAAGTGGAACAGCTTCAATAGGGGAGAGTGAGAGACCCACTCCAAAATATCCTACAGCCCAGCGGTTAGGGCATTCAATCAGGAAGAGGCAGTCCTAGCTTTAAGTCTTCCTGAATGCCCCAGCCACTGGGTTATTAGGTCTAGGAGAAATGGGTGGCACTCACACCATACACTTGATTTTGTGACTCTATCTTTTCATTTCCTTTGCTTTTATTGAAAATAATTTAACATACCCCCCAACAACAAAGTATTTCCTTTGACTCAAAACAAACCTTTTCTTTATTTTTCAGTTTGCTGAACATTCTGAACAATTTCGGTTTGGGTTCAACACAAACAAAAGTTCTTTATTAACTGTCAGTGAGCCAAACCCCTTGTTATTTATGCAACTCCATTCGAAAGCAAAACAGGCACAGATCACTGGCAAGAGCCAGAGAGCCCTGCCGATTTGCTGGCATTTACTTGAAAAATTCCTTGCAACATGGGATGCTTTATATCTTAGGTCTTCATTGTCTGACAGTTGATATGTCTCACTAAATATCATTAAAACCAAGCCAAACAATAGAGGGAGACCTGGGTACATTTGATAAAACTTTACTGTCTCAAGCAGTGCCAAAGAAGCTTTGATCATCTGAGCGTGCAAATGGGTTAGTGGGCAGGAAGTATATTTTTAGATAGTCTAAATTTAGAGGACAGTCAAAACAGGAAGGAGCTCTGAAGTCACAATGAAGACTCTTGGCTATGGTAGGAGATTTGAATAAACACCAGGAGATTTGAATTAAGCTTACATTCTCTCAGGTGCAGCATCTGGTCTCAGAGGTATCATAATAAGACCACAGGCAATTAACTGTGTGTTTCCTTTACAGGACCTGAATAAGTCCATACAATTAGTGCAAAAAGAAAGAGAAGAGATTGACAGTAATCTTAGTCATGCTTTAGTAGAATTATTTATACTTCTGCCCTGGTCCATGTAATATTAGAGAAAAAATGGGGTGTTAATACATACACAGATTCAAGCGGTGTATGGTTTCCAAATCTTAATTCACCTTTCTTTCTCAAAAAAACAACACATGGTCTGGTAGCACTTTAAAGACTAACAAACACGTAGATGGTATCATGAGCTTTCGTGGGCACAGCCCACTTCTTCAGATGACCAGAGTGTTGGATGTCCAGGACCAAAATGAATAGAGAAGAAGGGAGGGGGCTTAGACATTGCAAAATCTAACACACTCCCTAAGCTGGACTGCTGACATGCCCTCTACCCAAGACTTATTTTAAGGGTGATAAAAAGCTTGAATGGGGCCCACATTCCACAATTCCCCTCCTGCTCAGGGCCATACAGTGACAGAGTAACACAGCTGTGCCTTCTGAACTGGCTCCCCATTCAATGTTGGATGTATTCTAAGGGCGTGGTCTTCCTCTTGCAAACCATCCCCATCTCTACCACCCCAAAGAATACTTTTGTTTACAAGAAGAGCCCAGGGTTAAATTCTTGAAGGGAGGAGGTTTTGGTGGACATTCCTCACCATATTTAAAGTCATGCAAATAAGCACTCACCAATGTGAGTTACATAATCTAGCCCAATGCTGGGCAGCTTGTGGCCTGCAAGCCACATGCTGCCCATTAGGGATCTATCTATGGCCCATGAAACATTTTGTTTACCATTGTCCACATGTAGGGTTGCCAGATTTTGCTGGTTTCCATCCATGTCGTTTTTTTCCCTGCTGGTATTACTAAAGTGACACGCATGTAAAACAAGGGCACAGGAAGTGAGGTGCATGCTGATTGCACACAACATTGACTGGGAGAGCCATGTGCTCCCTCTCCACTCAATCCAAGCACTACTATGGTTCAACTGGCACACCCCGCAAATTCTAGGGACGCAAGTGCAGTGAGCAAAACTACCCTATCCCGGAAAACTGTCTTTGTCGTGACAATCTTGTGGCCCGCTGAGACAGAGCCACTCATGCAGCTCACACGCTAGACTAGGCTGCCCATCACTGAGCTAGCTTAAGATATTGATAGAATCATTTCCTATTTAAAGGGCCAGCTCTGTAAATTCAGGTGAGTGGTTAATGGGACTTGGTCAGATGAATAAGGAATTGAAGGATCTAGCCCAGTCTTTATAATATAAGAGGTCTAGGCAGCATCCACAACAAAACTGAGTAAAGGCAACAGCTAATTTTCCCAATGTCCTTTGCATTCCCTTCTGTAATAGCATATTTTTGTATGTTAATGTTGCTATTGTTTTAATATTCTTGCTTCTCGCATTCATATTCTGAGAGATTATTGTTAGTGCCAACTCATTTGATTTATTATTTTGAGAAAGCACTTGTTCAGATAGTCAGCACTGGATATTAAATGATGATTGCTTGCAATGAATTTCTTCTCAACATCTGCAAAGACAATTTTGCCTTTTCTTCATCCACTTAACTCTAAATGAGAGCTCTTAAGCATACTTAAATAGGATTCATAATATCATGCTCACAGAATATCATCTTAAAATTTAGGATATTAAAATAAAAATAGTTATATTGTAGGGTACAAAATCTCCCCCAATAAAAACCCAGAAGAAAATTATCCATGTAAGTACATTTGTGTACATAATCTGGGCTGAGAGACTGAGATACAGGGTCAGATCCATAATACCTTACAATGCTGGTTGAAAAAGGAAAGAAATAATCTTTCGTACTAATTTTATCCAGGGAGTATCTAAATAGTCCAAATTTTGCAAAGATACATTTATTTAAGTTTATTTTCTTGGTAGTACTTTATATAACTAATATATGGAGATATACCTATCTCATAGAACTGGAAGGGACCTTGAGAGGTCATCGAGTCCAGTCCCCCTGCCCTCACAGCAGGACCAAGTACCATACATGTTTGTGGAAACTAATATTATAAAGGGACAATATTAGGGACTATCAAATAAGTGGCTGTTTTAATTCTTTGCTTTTTTGTAAAATGCATTTCTGGATTTAATTAACATCACTTTTTAAGAGCTTATCCACTGTTAAATATGTAAGCAGAAATATTTTTATGTCATAAATATGTACACTTCTAAACACAAAGCAACTTTACTCAATAGCATAAGGTCCATGCACCCTAACAGCAATGACCGACATTCTTCCCACTCATAAATTATCCTATTATACCTTGTAATATGCAATGGTCCTGGCTACAATGAATTTTGAAATCATGAGCCTGCTCCTGCTCACTTTGACACCCATAAGAGAAGGAGCCAGCCCTTGGTTTTAAGCACCTTTCTATCAAAACCTGTGATTGAATATGCTTTCTGTACAAGGACAAGCACAGTTTACACGTACATTGGACACAGGGTGAACATGATGACATGAACTGGTTGGAGACTTGCATAATACCTAATTACCCTTGGCTTTCAGTTTCCGTTTCTTTTCTTTAATTAGTAAATTCTATCTGTCTTCTTAACTATCAGAATAACCTGAGGGAATAACATGGCAGAAAGGTTTTGCAGCATGAATTGAGATAGCTGCAGTGGAAGGAAGTCCCCTTTGTCTTCTGGACAGGTGGAAAAAGAATCCCCCACATGATGCTGCAATCATTACTCAGGAGTGGAGAGGTCAAACTAAAGGGTGCCAGCAGAGCCTTTATATCTCTTATTCCGTACCCTTATGTATGCTGTATATTCTATGTATTTTACAGGAAAGCTATTTCACTCGTGTTTTCAAGAGATTTATTGGTAATAGACAGGAGGACAGGAGACACTTGATATGGATTTAATCAGGCTGCAACTTTATTATTAGATGTCTGGGACTACCTAGCAGATACCAGTGTACAGTGCAGGTAACCCCCTGTTTATTTTGTAATTACCTGTGGAGCTTCCACTAGTTACACCTCTTTTCCCATCCAGTTCCCTCCAACAAATCTCTTGCTGTGACCTTACCATGCAGAGCAGGGGTGTGATGGGCTATAAGAAAGAGAGGTTGGCTCCAAGCTGTTAAAACCACAGAAGCCCCAAACCCCACTCCATTCCATTCCCTTAACCAGCACCTTCTTTAAGCCCTTTACCAGGCCATGTATCTGATCACTGGATGCCTTCATTATGGAATACCTGCACTGGGTGTCAGCTCCACACTTACCAAGTAAGTTGCAGCGTACAGTCTACCACACCTTCCATGTTCACCATGATAGGTCTTCCCTGACGCCTGCTGAGGGGCAAGTGAAAACCCTCCACTCCATCAAAGCCAAGCTGGTGGTGAGGGAAAAGTTCCTTCCCAACCCCCTCTATAAAGAGCAACTAGCACAACGCCCAGAGGAGGTTCGAACCCCACCTGAAAATCACACCTCAAGGGGAGGGAGGGGAGGTGCTGCTTTGCCTGCTGCACGCAGAAAGTGAGTTTCCCACACCAGGACTTGCACCTATAAAGCCTTTCACCCTTACATTCCTGGGCGGTTAGAGAGTGCTGCAAAGCTGCCCACAACCCATCATTTTGCAGTAGTTTCTGACCTTTCCCGCCACTTCTGCCAAAAAGCAAGACTGCCTTTTTCCAGCGAGACTGGATAACACCCCTCTCCCCCTGTTTTTAGTCCGGAGCAGTCATTGGTCTAACAATATTGGTTCTAGTGGGAGAGGAAAATGATAATTAATACAACTTAGAAACCTGTACAATTATTTTAAATAGCTAATTTGTATCCATGTATTTCAATGCATATGTGTATATATTTCACTTCATGAGATTTTAAAAATAGACAGAGACTCCAGTTCAGGAAAACACACAAGAGTACATGGTTAACTATCACTGGTGTCAATTTCACTCTGTGTGTGGGTGCTCACCTGAGTAGGAATCCTTTTCTGAGTGGAGACTTAACTGAAGATTTTCTTAACAACGTCTTCTAACAGAACAAACTCTTGTGTGGGGTGTATTGCTTAGCATATGCAAATACATACTTAGGTTGTGTATGATGATTGGTCTTTGAATATTTTTTATCGAACCATCTTAACAGTAGGAAAATAGCGACTGGCTGTGTTGCATGAGAGTGAGCATGGATCATATTTACCCCACCTTGCTGGAGACCAGTGTATGGCAAGATCAGCCCGGGCTGCCAGCCAACAGGGAGAGGCCAAATAAGAAGCATTTCAAGACCTACTTGACCACATGTTGACACCATAGTGAGGCCTCAGTTCTTCCGGAGATTTGAATGAGACTATGATGATTATTGATCCAATAGACTATAATGGCTGCTCTACAGCCCTTAGGGATCCATTGTGTAAAGGTGTACTTAGGGACTCTTCAATATATCTTATTAATGACTTGACAGACCATAACTGTTCCAAAAGAGATGGTGCACTCGGTGGTGTAAATCCGTCGTTGTTCTCAGGTAATTGACCATTATGTCAAAGACTGCCTCACGTGCACACCGGTCCTGAGTGGCAAAGATACTTACATTTCTCTCTGCTTTTGGATTTGCTTAGCTAATTTTATTGGTAACTTACCATTTTTATTATTGACCCTCATTTTGAATAAGCTGTCTAATAATCTGCAGAATTTCAAAACTTTTCTTTGCATTATTTAGGCACAAAAAACATCAGAGACCAATGTGTTATTTATTTTGTGTTCTGTAAATGACTGGAGCGGCACAGATTACTTTCTGTTCTTAAAAATGTTTATTTTTTTCTAATTTGTTCCTGGGGAGGGACCTCCCATGCCAAATTTCAGCCTACTGTACATTTTTACAGATGAATTATAAAGCCTCTGAAAATAGGGGTTTATAATGGAAATGGTGACACAACCTTGACTCTAATAGCAAAAATTTACTTCTCTGCTACCAGAAAGAACCATTCTTTTCTTTTTTAAATGGGTTCTATTAAGTCATCTGCTGAGTCTAAATTCTTGTGGATTTCTTTCATTGATCTTATTTAGTTATCTTTGTTGTCTGAAAAAGATAGTCTGGAGCCTGAATTTCCAAGTCCTGCTATTTGTTGCCTCAGGAACACACAAAGGTTTAGATTGCATCTTTTCAATGCATTATGGCACTGCAGCCTAAAGCCACTGCTTGTTTTTTAACTGGCAACCTGCCTGTACGAATGGAGGAAGCAGATTGCCTCTTTGCTGAACACTTAGACAAGGTACTGATTTAACAACAGTGGACAAGCAGCTGGGAGCTGGGCTGTCAGCCTGTCACACACTGACAAATCTGTTGTTCATATTCAGGCAGGATGTTCCAGTTAGATTGCCATCAGTATCATCCATCTACTACAGGCATGCAAGGAGTACCGGCGTCTCCTGCATATCCGTAGACAAAATGCTGTTGATACGTCTTTTTTGAGGGAATCTCAACAAATCAGCTAATTTGCTTTTTGTGATGGTCTTCTGCAGTAAGCTACCTGGTTCCCTTTTTTGTCTATTTCAATCTCTTCATTCAATATGCCAGAATAATGTGTGTAAATTCATAGTTATTCCAATTTCATGTCACATGAAGGAAAGTGTACCTCTGAATGGAGCCTCTGAGCTGTTTCTAAAACTATAAAAGGCAACTGTCTAAAAAGCAAATTCAGTAACACACAGTCAAATGAAATGAATCAAAACCCCAAAATGGTGATTGATAAATGTGCACTGCAATAATATTGCTTTGCCTTCCAGAATCATTTCTAGCACATTTCCCCATAGTCACTGGGTTTGGAGCACTAAAAATACTCTTTAGATTCATTCAATTTCTGAAAGTAACGGTTTAGCCTAAGAGTGAATTCACAACTAAAGTAAGTGTGTCTGTATTCATGTTAACTCATTGGAATCAATCTATGCTGCACATATGTGGGTGTATATCAAAGTGTTAGAATATATGATACAATTATTTTAATCATAGTTCTATACCTGCAGATTTTTTTTTTTAATTTGGAAAAGCTGCCTTTATGTACTCTGATTTCATATACGCCAGATTATGGTTTTATATTATCTGCCCGTATGTCAAAGTTATCCAATTTGCGGCCTTGGGTGCCCTTCATCTTTTTCTGTTCTAGCTACAGATCTATAATCCCAAAGCTCACTGAAAGAACTCTTGAACTTAGCTGGGAGGGGGAAGAATTAGTCCATCTGTGTAATTTCATATGGCTGTCATCTGAATTTGATGCTGCTTGTTCACCACCTGTATTGTACAATTCAAGGATAAAAATAATGCACAGCATTATCAAGGCAATGATAGAGGAAGCATTCGATTTAACTTCTCACTTTTATTCTCCTAGAGGTATATGCCATCTTAACTGTTCAGACAAGGTAATTTAAAGCTGTAATGATCCTGAAAAGTGGTAAGCTAGTCAAATTCTTGGTATTAAATCTGTATCTTTTTACATATTACTTTAATGATGTAAAATCATAATGTTATCAATGACATACATTTATGTAGCATGTAATTTAATCAGTTAATACCACCACTAAGTCTAGCAGATGCTCTTCTCTGTTTCTTCATTGTAAGTGCTTTCTTGATCAGAAAAGTATTTTACTTGACTACATTTCTTAAAATAAAATTAAAGATCCCTAGTAAAATATGCAGTGCCTGGTAACTTTATCAACCTGGAAAGGGAAATAAATCAGAAAATGTGCCATTTTCATGTTGTCCTAATTTGAATGTAGCAAGAAAGAAATATTGCTGAGGAACAGGAGTTGTGTGTGAGTGTAGCATGGACTACCATAAACTTCCATACAATTTTAGGAATATCAGCTGTGAATGTATGTATACTAAAAAATCCTTGCCTAATAATTAGCTGCCCAAATTTCTTACAAAATACATCTTGGTGTTTTTAATTTTTATCAATAATGAGTTCAGCACAGTCTCTTAAATTCATTATTTAAAAAAGCATCTTAGTGAAATAAGTACTATAATTCACGTATTTAGAGAGCTGAGAAATCTACATCTACATTATACTTTTTTCTGCATAATCTTTGGCTCATATCAGGATTAGTAAACTAAATATCAAAATCCACCCCACCAACCAAGTTGTGAGCTACAGTATTTTGCTGTGTAGGTGTCCATAACTGGAGTTTAATACTTGATTTTTAAAAAAATACTCCTAAAATCAAATTCTACAGTTAAACCAACAAATCTACAGATTTATAAATTCTTATTAAAAATGTAATTTAAAATTCAGGGGGAAATCAAACCTCTTTTCCCCTGCTCAAGCACAAATAAAAATACTTTTGAGCCTTTTAAATACTCTAGCATGTCTAAACTACATTCCTATTTTTTGTACTGAATGATAGCAACATCAGTTCCCCAGCTTTATAAAAATCAGTGTGTTCTTTATTCAGCTCTGAAAACTCAATGATTTTTGATTGACAGAAAGATTACCTAATAAACCTTCACCACAAACTAATTAATCACTTTGAATACAACAGTAAATTGGCAAGCATAAAAAAGTAAATGAGATGGGTGTTCAAGACTATTTTCAAATGACCTTAGTTAAAAGCCAAGTACAGAGTGTTGAAAGCATCAATAATATTTCATTGCTAGTAAACTTCCTTCTTTACCACAGCTTCTGGCTTCTAGCGAACTAGTGAGGAAGAGGGATTAAAACCTCCCATTATTCCTCCACTCCACAAACACCAGCTGATTTTAGTGAAGGAGATAATAGTGAAGGAGAACATGGATGCACAGAAAGTTACCTGCCTCAGAAAGAACTTTTGATATACATAAGCATAGTCAACATCTGTCTTATGCTTTTTCCACATTATTTTTAATGGTGATTTCAAATATTGCTCCTAATTAGTTACTGAATTGCTGTGTTTTACCCTGCTAGAGAAACCTCATTTTAATTGTGAATCCAGACTGTATCCCACAATAGCAGTGCTGTACCACAGCATTATAACAAATGGGTTTCCTCTAGCTATAGCCACCCCAAGCCCTCCATAAGCCCTAGGAATGCCTTTTCCCACACACAAATTCAACAAGATAAAGTCACTGCAAAGTGATATTCCTGTCAAGTTTATCTAAGTCTGAAGATTAGGTCAGTATAGGATCTTAGTCCTCTGCTTTTTATTCCCCCCTGACAATTTAACACCACATATCGCCTTATTTAAAGTAAAGGGGCAGGGTTCACCAGGATTACCTCAAGCAGTTCAAACACAGGAAGGAAGACAGTGGTGGGGTTTTTTTTCCAAAGGCTTAAAATCAGTCCCCAACTAGTAAAGTTCTCATTCTGCTATGAAGACTCCCTCTCTTGAGGCATATTAGGATCAGAGTTTTTGGTTGGAGACAATCCCACATATTGAGTTTTAGCTCAGCCCACATATCACTTGTGTCCTTCTTGTCCCTGGCCAAGGTACTGAGATACAGGACTATAAGAGCCTCTCTTCCACCCTAGAGGCCTTTAATAAAACAATGTACAACAACCACTATTTTGTTCAGGGAGCCAGAGACAGGAAGGTTGTAATGGGGAAAGTGAAAGAGAGCCACACTTTTGGTGGTGGAGGTAGCGAGGGCAGGCTTTAGAGATGATTAAGAGGAAGCACTAAGGGGTTATAATGCCATTTTGCACACAGTGGGAGTAAGACTGGTGCATCAAAAATGATGCCAAATTGTGAACCTGGGAAATGCAGAAGATGGTAACATGGAGAGAAAAGGGGCCAAATTTCTGGTAATATTTGTAATATCCCTAGGCTCCTTTATATTTTCAACCTGTCTTCCCTTTTGTTCACAATTCATTCAAATTGAGCCTCCTTAATGAATTTCATAAAGAAAGTGTTTAACCCCACCTTCTAGATAATTGACACACATGTTAAATAAGATAGGACCTTCAAGTGGCCAGACTCCCCTGCACCAATTCTGTCCATTGCTGTTAATTGTGGTACACGGGAGGTTACTTCTGATCATCTAGCTGCTTTTCCCACCACAGGATTGTCTCTGTCCAGACCAAATCAATGGGGATGGATTTTGCATGTAAAGGTTTTGCGAAAAACTGCATGAAATGATTTATAAACATGCAACTGTTACCTCAGATGTGATCCCTTCATCTACAAATACTGTAATTCTTTTTTTATAATAATAGTTAAAATAAGCAATCCGATTTATTTGAATGACTTATGCTTTATAAATACCTGAGGTCTGTTGTTCATACTTCTGTTTTTCTGTGTACTGATTGTTTTTATTCCTTTAGAAAATCCATCATCTACTGAGGATATTTGATTCTTGTTTTCTCCTTTCAATACACACAAACATACACTGTCACTTTTAGTCTCCTATATTCCTGTGTCTTTTTTTATTTAGCAGGTGCAAAATTGTCTGAAGGAAGTGGAGGGGTGGGAGGAGGATAGAGGACTTGAACAGACCAGTTCCTGGTGAAAGGAAGGCTCTGATTCTGCAAATACTTACACATGAAGGTATCCCTTCTGAGCTCCGTAGGACTACTCATGAACGGAATGGTACTCATGCATAAGAGTTTGCAGGGATCTGAAGTATCTGCAGTTTGTTTTTGAAGAGAGATCAAACAAACTCAAACCCAAGTTGTGTTCATTTTTATACCTGTCTTTTCTTTTCCTTCAGTTATTAGTTTTAGCTCAGCCCACATATCACTTGTGTCCTTCTTGTCCCTGTGGTAGGCCTGGTCTGTCTATCCAGCCCCCTGGCTTGGCTGACTGCAGAAACATAGGTTGGGTCTGGATGGGTGTGAGCTGTCTGGTCTACCGAGAACTGCTTGTTGAGCTCCAAACACAGACATCCCATTTCACAACAAGCAGCAGCAACGACTTCCAGGGATTTTAATGAATTGGCCGCTGCTCTCCAAACCACTTATTTGCCCCCTCCCCCTCTCTCTCTCCTCTCAATCTCTTTCCCCCTCCCCACTTTTATCCTAGCTGCTCAGAGTCGGCACAGGGAGAGAGAGAGGAATTATTTATTGTATGCCTGTTGAAAATGAAAGGCTTTTACATTTTAATGAGCACTAAATAGGAGCGAGGAAATATTGTTCATTAGCTGTAATCTGCGGAATTGCTTGAGTGAACTTCCTTTGGAGGCCGCTTTAAACAGTTCACTCAAGTAAAGCAGTTTGTGTGGTAATTAAGGGAGCATTTTTCTGTCAACATCTGTGCTGCTATTTATAACGCCGAAGGTATCTTATTAGTCCACCAGAGAAACATTAAAAGGGGTGGCCAGAAGGGAGGCTGTATATTTTTTATATGTATTTCTGTTTTCTGTCTTCACCACCCTTTCCTTTTCTTGGCCTTTTTCTCCAAACTTCTCTCTTCTAATTCCCCAAGAAGAAGAAGAAGAAGAAGAAAAGCTTCTGTCCACTATTTCCAGATAGGAAGAATTATCATTGTAACGTCTTTTCATTAATCATACCCTTGCTCAACTTCCAAGCAGGGAAGCTCAGGCTGCCTGGCAAAGATGAGAGAGACCGGTGACTCCGGCAGCCGTTCTTCATCCCGTTGCTCTTCCTGCTCGCATACGTGCATTTTGGCTTAACAGCCACTGTTGTCTCTGGAGAGACCCAGGGAAGCCACTTCACTCTTGTCTGCATCATGGCTCCAGAGGGCTAAGCCTGGTGCAAAATATTGGGAAACCCAGCTGATCCAAGGTGTGGTGAGCGGCAAGCAGAGCGCAATAATAGTACACAGCGTTGGAGCATGTGGAGTTCTGTTTGAGATTTCACTGGAATTTTGAGTTGCTGTCTTACTTCTACCATCCGCCTGACTCCTCACTCCTTGGGAAACCACTCAGGGTGTAGTGAGGGGAGGAGAGGTATCTGGCAAAAATGAAGAATGATTTTACATACTTGTGTTTAATCACTCTGGTCTTTGAACCTTAGTGGTATCCATGATTATCAGTTCAAGGCTCAAAAACAGAGAAGGCCAAAACCACAGCCAAAAAGAGAGAAGGCCTATATAGGGTGGACCTGCCACTTTTCTTCATTCAGTTGCCTCCGTTCTCTCTCTTAAGTTCTCAAAAAACTGAACTGGGAACCTGACAGCAGATCCTCGCTCAGGTTCCTAACTCCAAACATCAGGTCGGAGTCTTAACTCTTTGTTAAGCTAAATAGATGAGCTCCTTGAGTCTGTCAATAGAAGGCATGTTTCTTAATCCTCGGTTCATTCCTGTGGCTCTTCTCTAAACCCTCTCCATTTACCAACACCCTTCCTGAATTGTGACACCAGAACTCAACCCAGTATTGGTTGAAGCTCTCTATTCCAGCACCCTTGGGACCTGACCAGTGCTGAACCAGAGAACTTGTCGAATTATGAGAGGTCAATATTGTCTAGCAGAATTACCAATCCCTCCACTGCTTGCTGGGCTCTTAGAAGACAGTTAGGTGTAAACGAAATAACAGCATAGAACACTGAAAGCCAAGACTGGTGGCTGTAAACAAACTTTATGGGACCATGAGAAACTTGGCCACACTCATGTTAAGTGGCCATCTGGCTAACTAAAATCATGCAAAACCATGGAAGCTGCAGAACTAGAGAGGTTCAACCTGTATTTTACAATAGTGCTAAATACAGAGATGAAATAACTTTTGCCCCTACTCGAGAGAGCTCTTTTGACAGCAATGTTGCTCATGGCACTTATATTCAGTTGATTATCTACCTGCATCCCTACACCTTTTTCAAAGCCACTGCTTTCCCAGGAGAGATTCCCTTAACCTGTAAGTATGGCCTATGTTCTTTGCTATTATTATTACAAACCATATTGTTCGCTTGCACCAAGTGATCCAGATCATTCTGTGTCAGTGACTTGTCCTCATCATTATTTAACCTTTTCCCCAATTTCTGCATCATCTGCAAACTTTATCAGTGATGATTTTATGCTGTCTTCCAGGACATAGATAAAAATGTTAAACAGCCAATCCCTATGTGTTCTCTCTAGAAATGCACCCGTTCAGTGAGAATTTCCTGTTTACAATAGCATGTACTGATCCATCAATTAGCCAACTTTTCATCCATGTAATGTGTGCTTTGCTAATTTTATATTAGCCCAGTTTTTTTACCAAAATGTCCAAATCAAATGCCTTACAGACGTCTAAATATATTACATCAATACTAGTGCCTTTATCGACCAGACATGTAATCACATGAAAAGATCAAGTTAGTTTGACAGATTGATTACTATTAATTATGTTACCCTCTTTTAATTCTTTATTAATTGAGTCCCATATCAGCTCCTACTTTATCTTGCCTGGGATAGATAAGAGGCTAACAGGACTGTAAATTACCTGTTTACTCTTTTTTAATATCAGCACAGCATTAGCATTTTTCTAGTATTCTGAAACTTCCCCATGGTTCCAAAACCTATTAAAAATCAACATTAATGCTCTATCCTCAGCCAGCTCTCTTAAAGCTCTTGCACATAAGTTATCTGGACCTCCTGCTTTAAAAATGTTTAACTCTAATAGCAGCTGTTTAATATAATCCTGAGAGATCACTGTAATGGGGAAAGTATAACCATATGTTAGCACTACCTCATCTTTTTTTCCCCTCCAAATACAGAACAGAAAGATTTATTGAACACTTCTGCCTTGTTCTACATCATTATTGATACTTGCTCCTCAGGAATACCCCTCTGTGACAGAGTGCTGGCTAAGCCAGAGCTCTGCCACTGTAGCCCGGCTGAAGAGGCTGATATTACAGCTGAGCAAGCCCAGGCCTGAAGGGCTATTAGAAACAGCTGTGGGCCTCACTGGGTGAGGGCTGTATAAGGCAAAGGAAGGAAGCCAGGAGGGGGAAAGGAGGAGTCAGGGTGTGGCTCAGTGTGCTCTCAGGCAGACAGAGGAGCTGACTGAATGGACTGTAAGCTTTGTAAATACGAGGTGGTGGGAACTGACAATAAAAGCCCGGGTGACTGCACCAGAAAGCTCTCTTGGCTGAGTTGTGGACCAGAAGGTGTCCCAGACTACAGGAACTGAGTGGGGACTCCGCCACACCCTCATTCCACAAAATCCTTCTCTTCTGCCCCTCGTCCCTCAACCACTGCCCTAAATCAATTCTTTCCCCCCTTACCAATTAAAGTCAATTACTGAATCCTTCCCTTTCCCCCCCCCCCCCCCAAAAAAACCCCAACTGATTGCAGCAGGGCATTCTTCCCCACAAAAATCAATCGCTGTCACTCCCTATCATTTTTTTGTAGGTCCCATGATGTGCTGCTTACCTTTTTCCTTTCTCTTCCCTACTTTGGGAAAACTACATGACTCATGCCCCTCTGCTCTGTCAGTACCTGCTCCCCTCCTCTGAAAGGTGCACTAGCTCAGAGATTGCATCTCCTTTCACTACTCTTCCCCTCACCCTCTCTCCCGAAAAATAAAAGGTATTGAATCTGTGATCAAATGTAAATTTTCTTCTTAACACAGACACCCTCCAGGGTCATAATTAAGAGGTCTGAAGGCCACAGATTGGATTAAGATATTGACTATTAACTAACTGAACTTTCTGTTCCAACATTTAGACATGATTATATAACCACACAATTATAACGGAATGAGCTCAAATATCAAGGTATGAACCCGTCTTTTCCCAAAAGCTCACATCTAAGATTGGAATTAGGGTATTTTCACATTCCTCTCGGGTGACTTTAAAAACTTGAGTAGCTGGAAGTTTAAAACATGCCATGTTCAGGAAGAGAGTAACTTTGAGTTGATGTATGGTTAGGAACTCCAAGTCTGGGAATAAAAATGTGGCTGTAGTGTTGCAAACTGTCTTGATTTTATCACAATATTTGGTTTATTGCTTATAGCCCCAGTTCTTGGATAAATGTGATTAGATGAGCCCCAGTTCTTGGATAAATGTGATTAGATGAAAAACTCAGTTTTCATTCTCTGATCCACATAGCATTTTGGAGTGAGCTTCCCAGCATTACCTTAGCATTTGTATCCTAAACCCTTACATGGGGGTTAATGTATGTTTCCACCTGGTCACTGTTTTCTCCTTCCATGGAAAATTAAACTGCAAAACTCCAACATATGCTATATTTTGGGAGGGAGTTAACACTGGTGTCAGCAGCAAGATAGATCTTCCAAGGAAGGAATTGTGAGCTGGTATTCCAGTTGGACTGACATGGAACAAATAATGGAGATATTCACAGAAATCAAAGCTGCCTCAAGAGGTGGTAAAGGTTACTAGAAGGAATTACAAGATCTAAAGAAGGACCTAAAACAAGGCATGAAAGCTTCTTAGAACTAAAGCAGAATATGGAAGCCTCTTAGATAGGAATAAGAAATGATCTAGAAGCAAAGATCAAATCCAGTCAGCTGGAAATAAAAATGTTGCAGATCAGCAGCTGCCAAGTATACGGTCTATTTGGAAAGAGTAACAACATGCTCCGTCCAGGCTGGCAAATGAGATTAGAGAGGTGACCAGCACTTCATAACATGGACCAGTTTATGGAGGCTCAACTGGACATGGATTTGCAAAGTAAGATCACAAAAAGGAATCTGAAGATACTTCATGAGGTTAAGGAATTTGCGAAAAAACTGGAGTGCTTCCATGAAGCTTCTCATGAGGTATGTGGAAGTTGTCCGCCATAAGACTGATAAGCATAGATCTGTGTCTACTATGCATGGTGGAAAGGGGGATTCTAATCTAGTTCAAGACATGTTGAGAGTTTAGAAAAAATGTTCAATTTAGTTAGCACAGCAAAAGAGATTGACAATGCTGTAAAAGTAAATAAAAATAAAGGAATCAGGTCTGTTAAATGTGATAGGACAGGACTTCTGAGTTTGGGAGACAGGCTTTGTCAAGCTAAAAGAGCAAAGTTTGTTGGTTTGGAGAGTAATTCCAGAGTTTTTGTTGAGATCTGGACCACTGAGCAGCAATAATGGGAGCATAGCCATTGAATGTGTAATAAGGACCATGAAATACATAGAAATTATGGGCATTGGTTTAAATGGGACAATTATTAGAGATACACTTAAAAACGCTAGAGGATTTAAAAAAAATTCAGACACGAACAGCCTAATTGGTCAGACGTGAAGACAGCGACTGGGAAATGGGCATCCATCCAAATTTGAGGAAACTGGGTTGAGAAACTGGATCTCTAGAACTGAAGCAAAAGTGTTGGATAGCAGAGAGTGAATGAGCTTGAAACTGGTCTGGATTTCATTATGGCTAATAACTGTGGGTATGTCTACACTGCACGGCTATTTCGAAATAAGCCATTGTGGAATAGTCATTCGAAAATAGCTTATTTCGAAATAGCATGTTTACACTGCAGAGAAGCCTCAAAATTGGTCAGAGGCAGGCTTCCCTAATGTAGACATGCTATCTTGATTGAGAGCCCCAGGAGGCACTGGGGAGGAATAACTTAGAATGGTCCTGGTGAGGGGCTATTTCAAAATAGCAGCAGTTGAGCATCTACACACATTATTTTGAAATAGCTATTTCAGAATAGGTGCTATTTCTCGTAGAATGAGCTTTACAGATTTACAGGTTTACAGATTTTGGAATAAGCCATCTGTTATTTTGAAATTATTTTGAAATAACAGAATGGCTGTGTAGAAACTCGCATTGTTATTTTGAAATTACGCTAGTTATATTGGTGTGATTAACACCAAGTCTGGGTGTGCTGCAAATTCAGTGTGTGAAAATTCTCTTTAAAGATGTGATACAGGCGAAAACCGATGTTTGGTTGGTGACCTGATTTGCACTGATCAAACTCTCTACTCCTAGCAGCTAAAACTTCAATAGCAATCACATGTCTGGGTAACTTTCTTGGAGACAAAATGGGGAATTATTGAGACCCTGGGTTTCAAGGAATTTTAGCTGCTAAAATTCTTATAGATCTAAGTCAAAATGGATGACTGTTCTCTTGCTGACTGTTTTAGACAAAATACATATAGAAAAGCAAAAACAAAAGAACAATGGTGGAAAACATGACAGTTTAGTCTGTGCCAGTGTGTAGTGTAATTTATGACTTTGATGCCTGATTCCTAATCAGGAAATATCTTAAGTCTTTCTGCTACTCCTTAGTTAAATGTTCAGCACTGGAGCAACTCCAGAGAAAAACTCTAGTCGTTCACCTCCATGTTATTTTTTCTTAAAACTTGCCCCTATGCCGGAATTTACTAGATTCACTTACTTTACCCCTGTGAGGTCCCGCCCCTTTATTTTATTTTTACTATTTCTAATAATAAATAAATAGTCTACTGCAGCAAGCACTGACCTCTTCCAGTCATTGTTCTCTGTTGCTGTCCATAGCAGGAGTCTAAGATCATGGTCTAGTTTCTCTATGGTGGTTCTCTTACCAGACAGGGACAATTTTGTTAATTCTCACATATCTGAGGAGAAAACTTAATTTCTTGTTCTAAGAAAAACCTCTATTTTATTTCTCCATTCTTTATTTTCCTCCCTCAGTAATTGGCTTGTTAGCTGCAGGTTGGTTAAGTGTTATGAGTCATTCTGAGAGAGATGAAAGTATATTCCTTGTTGCTTTCCTGAATATTGACTGTTTATTCAGCAGACTACATCCTCTTGCATTCAAGTACTCTTATCCTCAAGTGCTCTATCAAGTATTATTGATATGAACCTTAAGAAAAAACACTATGGTGAATTATATGTTAGGGCTAGCCTACAGATCCTGCAAACAAAGGGGATCCATTTATTGAGCATGGTAATTGTGAGACACATGCTGAGAAGAGAACCAGCTTTATTTCCTGACTCCACTCACCGGACCTAAGTCAGAGTCACAGGTACTAGTACCTGTCACAGTCCAGGGGACAATATCCACTGGGCAGGAGGGTACTGTTATTCTCAGAAATCTCTCAATAGAAACAAAAGACTAATGTGAATGTAATTTTCATAACCCTGTAGCGGGGCCAGAGCCTGGATTAATTTTTTCGGGAATATAATAATTACAAAATATGGTTTGCCTAATTTGTTCTATAATGTCACAACTTGTGTTGAAACAATTAGTTGCCTTATAATAGTTGTAAAACCTTTTATTGTTACAGAATATGTGCTGGTATGCTGTACAGCTCATTCCTTTATCCACAGACTTATATTACATAGCAGAAGTGTTAGACTCTTAGCAGTAACACACTCTTATATCACGTGAGGGAGCTTTTTATATATTTGCTGAATTTATATTTTTTTTTATTTTCACTTGTAGGACATGTTCATGGTTCACAATCTTAATAAGAAAGTTACAAGTAATGATAATTCTGAAATGTGTGGCTCTAATTAGCATAATGCTGAGCACTGACAGCTCTCTTATTGGTTAAGAAATCTTGACTATTAAGTAGTCAAAAGCTTTAGGGATTTTATTCAGAATCTTAGTATAAAGTTTGCGAAGAACCTTAGCATGTTCAATTTATGTCCTTTAACATTATAACAACATTCACCTTCCTTTCCCCCTTACATTTTAAGGGTAGCATGATACAATATCTCTATAAAGGTAGCTTCATAATCTTGATTCAGCAGAACATTCCTATTCAGCATGTGTTTACTTGTTTAAGTTCCACTTGATATTTTAATGGGTCTTTATTGACTTAACCACGTGTGTAAATGCTTTGCTGAAGTATGTTCTCTATGGATATGTCTACACCAAGCCTCGGAGTCTTTCCCAGTCATGAGGATTCAGATCCCAGAGTCCAATCCAAGCTCAAATGTCTATCACAACTTTATAACCTGGCCCCTCAAAAGCCAGAAGCACAAGTTAGCTGATCTGGTCCAGCTGCAGCCATGCCACGGGTGTTTTGTTGCAATGTTGATGTACCCTGTGTCTATTAATGGACTCCATGAAACATCTTTTTGAGTTTAAAAATATCTAAAGGTTTTTTTTCATTAGAATACCCAGTGTCCCATTTGACATAATCAAGGATCATGAAATGAAAAATGAAAGCATGTTTTATGAAAGAGTGAAATTAGGGAAAATAGACACAGTGTAGAGAGAGAGAGAATAGTCAAGAGCTATAAGAAAGAAAAGTAGGCAAAAGTAGTGGATTTCTTCATATAAACAGTTGCACCATCTGTATGATGTTTGCTTCTATAATAAGTTCTTTCAGGGCAGGGCTTGTCATCTTGCATGTTTGTGAAAGCTCTACTATACTTTGGGGTGCAATTTGATAATTAATCACAGTTCTCCTTCCATTGATGTAACAGAACTTGTTGCGTGAATACAGTGGAGGAATCCACTGAATACATGAACAATCCAGTTGCCACATGCACATAGGCAATTCTCATAACATTATTTCAAAGATCAATGACATTCTGCAGGGTTTTTAAACCTACTTCTGAGTCTTTACCGATAGTATGATTTGGTAATGTAGCATTAACACATGACAGGGCATGTTTTAGTGGTTCATTAATACATGTTGTAGATGTGCAGCCTCATACATTCAGCCACCCGAGGCGTGTATTAATGGACCATTAAAACATGCCCAAGAGTGTCTTAATACTGTTCCAATAGAGCTCTTCAATTTTGAATTCAATTTTTGTTTAAAAAAATCTTTTCAAAAGCATTTTTCTTGCTATTTTATGAAACATCTTTCCCACTAGGGAATAAAAAGAGCTTCTGGCATAAAAATACCTTTCTATCTGGCATTTTTCTGCCATTTTTAACACCTTTCTTATCTGGCTTTACTCTGTGGTATAGCGCTCTCCTAAAGCTTGACGATCATTTATAGTAAGGTCCCTTTAAATAGCCCAAGAAGGGTAAAGGAGTCTTAAAGTGGGTATAAATGTAAATTACATCTGCATACTTTTGAAGTGGTTCATTGCTAATTTCAAGAGATGTTTCTAGCTGCGTGAGCCTTTTAAGCTGCTTTTGCTTTCTTTTGGAAAAAAACCCCAACTTATGAAACCCAAGCAAGCTTGCAAAATAAGTGTTGCGATAGTGAATTCAAGCTAGAGATGGAAACCAAGTGCAAAAGGAGTGAGAACAGTTTCAAGCAGCCATCTTTCCCCACCATGTGTGACTGGTCTACTCTCACACTTAGAATGCTGCACATGACAATGTTCCTTGCAAGACTAAAGTTAACTTATTAAAAGTACTCATTTGTAAAGCACACATAGTCATTTACTTTATTATTGTTGTCTTCTTTGTACTAGAGAAGCTCCCTCACGCTGAGGATCAGGGTCTCAAAGTAAATGCTGTACAAATACAAGAGATGATACCAGATAACACCCTCACATACCCCGAGTAAAGGGCTGGAGGGAATCTGGCTAGGAAGGATTCCCTCAATGTATGCAGTGGGGAAGATAGCCATGAGGCTGCCTTTGAGGTCCTCCTTGGAACCTTTGTTGTAAAATGCTTGCTGGAGGCCAGAGCCAGAGTGCACAGTGCCATGGAGATCCAGGCAGCGGGGAGGCCCAGGAAGGCTGACATAATGGAGACAGATGCCCAATGTTGTTTAAATTACTCTGGGGTGATTGCCAGCCCTCAGAGCAGCCCAGAATCAGTAGTCTGTACAACGATGGTTTTATATAAAGGTTATGGTGGTGAATGCCCTGCTCTTCTAATATGTCTTATAATTGTGCCCACTAGTGGATGCTCTTCTCCAGAAGCTGGAATGAATCCAAGATTTTTGAGTACCATTCCTCTGATGTCAGCAAATATCTTTCAGCCCATTGACAAGGTGTGTCTCGTGTCCTCCTTCAGAGCTGGTCCAAATAGAGGAGATAGCCCACTACTCTGTTAGCTCAAGTGGCAGTGGTCTGTGTGGGGCACCTAAAAGTCCCAATCCCACTGATGATCCCAGTGGGTATGGGATGAAACTATGGGATGAAACTTCAGGGGGTTTTCAAAATATTTTCTTAAAAAGCTTAGGAACCTATGCACATCATATTTAAAACAAAAAAGGATTATCAAGGTTGCAAAGTCAAGTACTCAAGCTAGGAGATGTCAGAATCAAGTTTGCCTATACAACCTTAATTCAGCCCTCTGATATATGCATTATGGTATGCTCTTTAATTAAACAATCACATATCACAGGTTGAACTTCTCTAGTCTGGAACTCTTTGGTCCGGCAATATCCATTGTCTGGCATGATTTCAGTTAGCCAGATCTCCACTTATCAAGTTTCCCGTAGTCCCATAAAGTTTGTTTACAGCCACCAGTCCTGGCTCTCAGTGTTCTGTGCTGTTATTTAGCTCTAATTTACCCCTAAATGACTTCTCAGAGCCCAGTAAGCAGTGGAAGTGTTGGTAATGCTGCTAGACAATATTGACCTCCCGTGGTTTAGCAAATTCTCTGGTTTAGCAAATTCTCTGGCATCCTCAGGTCAGGTCCTGAGGATGCCAGACTACAGCCGTTCAACCTGTATTTTGCCTTGCCTGATTCAGTGCTCATTTACCCTGGCCTGATTCAGTACCCATTTAATGAACAGCCATTCAGTCAGCCCTCCTCTCTGTTCCTGGCATGTTCCTGAATACTCTGACAAAGAGAGTGAGGTGGGGAAACAGGAGGCATCAGGCCAGCTACAATGACTATAAACCAGTTGGGGATTCTGTACATTGGGGGAATCAACAGCCATCTTTTCAAGGCAGTTTACAGTCCCCTTAGGATCAGTGGCGGCCCGTCAATACAGGCGAACTAGGTGGTCACCTAGGGCGCCAAGATAAACGGTCGTTGAGGGCTTTGGAAGCAGGGGCGCCCATCGCGCACCAATTGCACGTTTCGCCTAGGGCGCCAGTTGCCAGCAGCTTGTCTAGGGCTGCTCCTGCTTAGGATGGCTAGATCAGCCCTATAGTAACTGAGGATCTGTCTGCACTGCAATCGGGACAGTCCCTGGAGGCATATGCAAGCCAGCTTTGATTCAGCTAGTTTACTAAAAATAGCAGGGTAACTGCGGCAGCAAGGACTAGATGACTGACTGCATACTTAGGCTCTGAGGGAGGACTGTAGTCAGGTGGCTACCCAGATTGCTGCAGATTATACCATAGCTGCACTGCTATTTTTATCAAACTAACGATGCAGGGTATGTCTACATGTGAAGTATTTGTACCTCCTGATTACTGCAAAGGCATACCCTTATTGTGAGCAGTAGAACTGTCCCTTGGTGTCTAAAGCCATGTTATAATTAAGGAAAGGCAGGGCATCTTAAGTGCTGTGATGAGGCAGATGGCCAAAGGCCAAGTGCCTCTTAAAACCTAAGTAGTGCTGTTATGTTCCTGAAGGCAATTTGTGGGAGTATTTGCTCTTCAGAAATGAGTATTATACATAATATATAAGGGGATGAAAGAGTTGTGCATATATTGGTCATTCAAGTCAGACCATAATAATTATAACCAATAAACTAATGAAATCATTAAAAGTTTGCTCACCACTCTGGAAAAAAATTAAGTGCTATAGAGTACTAAGCATTATTTTTTAATATTATGATAAATTAAATGAGTATAGCATCACTCAATAGATCCAAATTATCTCTAGCGGTGTTTGAGAATATTTTTTGTAGCTTTTATTAAGCACTTCAACAAACAGTGGCACACTATTTAGTACAGAGGAGATTGTAGTGTTTGTACAATCCTGACAATGTGTTTGGTGCTGTACAGATCTATAAAATGTGGATCCTGCTTTAAGGAGACCACAGTCAAATGCAGGAATGATTGTTGTGAATTAAGTGAAAAGTTCAATATAACACTTTTTCTTACTTCTAAATTTAACATAATACATTTGCATTTGGAAGATGGTATTGTTCAAAATCATGCTATGTGTAAAGCTGCGAGTTAGAAGTAGTCCTACTTGGAAGTCTTTCCCTCCTGAACTGAGTTGACATAGATCAAGAAGGCCAGATTTTAGGGTTGTTTTTTTTTTAAATCTTGTCTGGTTTTGATCCATTTCTAGACCAAAGTCCAAAGATGTATGAATTTCATGGTGTTCGCACTGAAAACATAGCAGTTTTGCTTCAGCTCATAATGGAAAAACTATGCAATCCCCGAGCCTCAGAAGTCACAGTAAAGAGCTTGTAATTTACTCCTCCAGGTGGAGGTACTAGAGACAGTGAGCCACAAAATAGGTTGTAGCTTGTCTTTTCACAGGCCTTCCAACTTCCTGATGACTGGTGAGATCCAGGGGCGGCCTGTGCATATAGACAGACTAGGCAGTCGCCTAGGGCGCTGCGTTAAATGGGGTGCCCAATGATGATGCATCGCCATTGAGGGCTTTGGATGCGGGGGCGCCGATCGCGCATTCCACCTAGGGCTCCAGTTGCTGGCAGCTCGTCTCGGAGGCAGGGGCTCTGATCTCACATTCCACCTGGGGCGCCAGTTGCCGGCAGCTCGTCTTGGGCCGCCCCTGGTGAGATCTATGTTATTCACATGGTTTGTGGTCTGATCTGACAATGATCTGTGGCCAGCTGCATTTAAAACATCCAGTGGTAGTGCAGTTAGCCCTGCCCTCCCTAAATGGTGCCTAGAGAAGATGGGAGGCTCAGGCTGGAGCAGTCCTGGATAGAGGGGGCAAACTCCCAGTTAGCCCCTTTCATCTCTTATGCATCCCTGCATGCAATGGGAGGTGGGGGGAGCTTCAACCCTCTCCCCCAACCCCTGCACAACCTTTGCCTTGCTTTCAGTTATACGAGGAAGCTGTATATGAAATGTGGTGATCCTAGCTCTTACCTTTTAGGAGGAGTTCTTGAACAGAAAGACTCACAGATAAAGTCTTTCAAATATATAGTAGATTTGGGGAATTTAAATACGGGGATCCCCTAAGACAATCGGTATCCAAAGCCATTTTATATTGCACATTATTTCACTCTAGCATCCAACAAGAGAAGGATTTGCATTACTTGAAGAAAATTATATGCTGTAATATTTCAGCCTTAGTAGCTCTTGTTTATAACATTTTATTTTACTAATTTGAGCAAGGACATAATACAGGTTTCTAAACAATAAGAAAACAATGACAAAATACATCCCTATTAAAATGTCTTTCTATGGCTACTGCACAGGAGAATGTATAAATATAGTTTCGATAATTTTTAATAAAGGCCTTTGAATTGACCACGAGCTGTAGCTAATGGAGTCATGGTAATTACCAGCAAGACACTCCTGTGAAGTCCCTTCAACAGAGTTGCTCTAACTGACAATAGATGGGGTCACTATGGTCTCTGATACTTACGCAGCAAATACTAACAAAACATGTAGCTGGGATCGGAGAAGATGAAAACAGAATTTAGCGACAGACAAATGTTAACTATCATCTGGCACCGATGTCACTGAATGCTGTGAATCAGACACCAATTATATTTAAGATAGCTCTCTCTATATATTCTTGTGCAAGTCTAGGTAATACAGATAAATATTCTTAAAGCTGTAAAGCTGTATGTTTTACGGACCATCTTTTTGTAAATGTGCAACAAAGGTCAAAATAGTTTATAATTTAAAATTAGACCAATTTTTTTAATTAAATGAAAATACACAGCTAAATAGGTTAAATAAATATCCTAAATATATGAACATCATAATATTTCATGTCATGTTTTATACAGACAACGTAAAATGATTATTCATTTACAGAAAGGGAATGTTGATTTTTGCAAACAAAGATGGCAGAATTGTTGTGCACACATCTGATTGTCTTGAAACTGCTAAATGTTTGGCTAAAATATATTCTCCAGCCACTGAAATGCAAGTACAAATTTTAAGTTAAAAATTTTTTGGAGGAAAAGTCATTCAAAGGGAATTAATATAAATCTTTTCTGAAGTTTATTTGGTCTGCTAATATGTTAATAAATTATCTTGGAGTATAAAAATTGCATTAATGGAATATTTAAGATACAGTTGTGCACATTGTACTGTGCTTGTATTGTAATTTTTTGAGTAACATCTCAGTACAATGTTTACATTATTATGTTTATAACAGTCGGTAGTTATGCTCCTTACATTTAAATATCCTCTGTGCAGCTATTTCCTTATAAAAGCAAAACCCTGAATATGTGAACTCTTTATGATCAGAAAATAAATATACTGTGGGATCCTTATTAGCAAAGGCTGTGGGCAACCTGTTTATTTTGCTTATGTGTAAGACCATTTGAATTTAAAACATGCAACACATCCTAGCTGGGTGATAAAATATATTCATTTTATTAAAACCTGATTAATTTCCAACCACAACTCTCTTAACACTTATAATCCAATCCTGTGGCTGAATCTTTTTAGCACACTAAAAAAGTGTTTTCAGAAGTTAGTTTTGGAGATTTAGGCCAAGAAATAGAAATAGAATTATAATACATTGATCTACAAATGCAAGGAAATGCTATTTAAACATGGTTCTTAGCATACAAATGAGATAACGATAGAATAGAGAAAAGTGGGGAAGAAATAAAATCAAAAGGGAGCACAGTCATTGTGCCAGTTATAAAGCCTTTTAAAAACATGGTTGCTTCTAGAATTATACCGTTAGCATTAACTACTTTGCTAAATGTAATTTCAGAGCAGCTTGGCTATGCTGGGACCAATAATGTTTCAGCAGATGTTAACAGTGAGGGAATTTAAAGATTACAGAGTTTCATGGGTGTAGTAAAGCTGCAGTGGGAACAGAAATATTACCGGAGCTGTTATGTTCTGAGTGCATCACATTTACTGACAAGTAATACATGAGTGATAGTGAGGATCAAGGGAACAGAACTTTATACTTACTGGTCAGCAGCATATAAATTCCATAAATTAAACAAAGTTTTATGTATTTTTCATTTCTCTCCAGAATGAGCCTCTCTAAGGACCCTTGTTTCATGTTAATTCCATTGACAAAGCATCGCTCTAATGTAGAGCACTTTTTCAAAGGGGTATTTTCCCAGATAGGTTACTCCATTCTCTCTGCATCTCTGTAGTCCTTTCCGTCTGTCACTCACTTACAGTTTCCATGAAGACCCCCTCACTGCAGAATTCCCTGTCATGGGATTAAGTTATAGAGCCCATGTGCAGCAATGTATGCTAGTTCATGTGGGGGAGGCTCTATACATTCCCCTTTTTCAAAGGCGGCAGCCAATTGCAGGACATGCTCCCTCTGCCCGGTGTGACAACACCAAGAAACAATTCTTACAACTGAGTGAGCCCACTAGAAACAGAACTTGCTTCATGATGGAATCCCTTTTACCAGGCCTCCTGGCCAAATCATTAAACCAGCAAACTTCAAATTAAAAAAAGAAAGTTAAATCTATTGGGGGTATCTATTGTGTTTTAATGTTTTAACTGCTGTTCTGTTACTAAAGTTAATGTAAGAATAAGTGAGGTGGTTCAATATTCTAGTGTGTGCTTTGTGTGTCCATTTGTACATCTAGTTTCAGAGATGGAATAAGGGTAAAGAATACAACAGACATGAAGTTTGGCAAATTGAGGTCACATGCTCTCTGTTTGGCTGGAACAGAAAGGACTTAGAATATGATATTAATGTGTTTAATTCCATTTAATAATACTTTCATCATGACTAAAGTTTTATGTTTAGCTCACAATTAGCATATATGTAGATGTTTGTGTTCACATTTCTGAGTAAGAATAATATAATTCCAGTGAAAGCTTTGTTATCCGGCACTTGGTTAACTGGAAACATTTGTGAACCAACATTGCCCCCAGCTACAATACTTCTGCATTTTCAGGTGCATAACTTGTCCAGCGGGCCATTGCGTAGCTTCTGAGTGCCGGCTGATGTCATCAGAATGTCTCAAGCTGCTGGGAACCAGATCTGCCAGTAGGGGGTGCAGGCAGAACAATAAGCTTTGTTATCCAGCACATTTAATTAACTGGCAACCCCCATTCCTCAAAAGTGCCAGATAACAAAGCTTTCACTATATTAAAGTTGACTTTCTTCAAAAGAAAAGTCAAAAGAATGTAAAAACTCATCCTTTTTGTCCCTGACCATATATTATAACTTACAGAGAATATCTGCTTTCTTTGTTCTGATCCTGTAAGAGGGGGGTTTTTAAAGTAATAAATCAATGTATCTTTTGGTCTCTGCATTCTCAAAGCCCATTTCAATACACTATCTAGGGTCTTCTGACTTCCCCTTGTATTTGCAGTGCTGGCATTAATATGAAAGAAATGTGGCTTTGACACCTTATGCTGGCATACCCAAGTTTAGTATGATTTTACTACCATTATAAAAAAAGGATAATGTATTATCAGTTTGCTGTCTATGGTGCTGATCATGCAAAGCCATACAAGTTCATTTGCATTGTAGGTAACTCTCATAGACCTTTCCCTCACCATGTCAAATGTGTTTATAAAAGAAAACAATATAGTACCACCATGATGCTTATTAAGAATGGAGATACCTATGCATAAAGCTGACTACATAGTGAAAGCCCTTTTTATTTTGATGGCACTATTTCACTGTCTATCATAAACTTAGCGAAGCAGGCTTTCTCTATCCAACACTTCTTTTATTGGGTATAAATCACTGCTGACAGGAAGTTTTATGCCTAAATCAGTTTACTGTCCTTGTTGGTAGTCTTTAAATTAATATTTATAAGCTGAGAGAGGCCTAAAAGGATGCAACCATAAAATATATAAATGCTTCAGTTGGGCTTGAACTGATTTTCCCCTTCCTGACCACTGACATTCCTTAATTACTAGTGACCCAGGCATGCATTGTGTCTGCTATCCTAAGTGCACAAATCACTGCCTTTCATGGTATTGTGACTGATAAAATGAGAGGTTCAAAAAGATTCAGTTTGTGTGATATATTGGACAAACAGGCATAGGTACAAGGGAAAAGAAGATATGAAGGAATAACTTAAAAAGGTAAGAGAAACATCTAAAAGTTGGAACAACGCAATAATGATCTCAAAAATGGGTGGTATTTTCATTTGGAAAAAGTGCCAAGATAACGTTAGTTGGAATTTTTAAAACAATGGAAACAATCTGCAGGGTACATTATACTTCCAAAAACTTAAATGAGCATACTCAGCTTCTGAAGGTACAACACACAAACCCACAGCAAAATTACCATTTTCATTAAATCAAGATAAAGAACATGTCTATTGCGTTTGAAAAATCTTTCAGCAGGTTGCATGGTGAGAATGTGTCTGCTTAAGAACAAAATGTGATAGATGGGCAAAAAAGCCCCCAACAATCCCCAGTGTTTGTCTTTCTTAAATTCTACTTATTATTTATTAATTTGTCTCTTTTTAATGGGGCTCTCCTGCCAAAGCACCAAGGGAGCTGTACAACAGAATAAAAGCAAATATCATAAAAAACATAATCAAATTCCACCTGTTTAAAATACATGCCCATAAAAACAACTGAAGCTGATCAGGTTTTTTAAAGACCTGGCGATACCCAATTAGAGATCTAGCAAAAAATCTTTAAGATATTTTTCTAAAAGTGGGGAGGAACAAAGATCTTGAACCTTCAAGGTGTGCAGTATTCTAACTGTAATCCTGGAAACCATCTAAGCACATATTTAACTTTGATCACAGGAGAAGCCCCTATGATTTCCTGGTCAGGGCATAAGAAGTGGGATTTTTAAATCCACCCTAGTCCTGTCCTTTGTGTTGTTACTGACACAATATGTGACATGCATGATACTCATATATTCATCAAGTATGGTAGAAAGAACAGAGTTACATTTTAAGAGCAATAATGAAATAAAAGAGACAACTGCATGTGCAAACTGTCTCAACTGGAGCTAGGCACAATTTTTCTACCATTTTTTTTCAGCAAAAAATGCATTGAAATATTTTGTGAATTGCTGGCAATTTCATGAAATTGTTTAAGTTGAAACAAAAACTTATTTTTAATCCATTTTATTTTGATGTTTTCTAAAAGAAACATTTTGGTTTGAAATGACTTTTTGTTTTGAAATTTCCTTGAAAAATGAAATTAAAATTGGTAAGTTCTCAATTCCTTAAGGAAACTTTATGTTTCAGGTCAAATGAAACATTTTGTTTGACCTGCAATTATTTTTTAATTGTCAGTGAACTGAAAAATCTGTTGTTCACAAAATTCTAGTGTCAATCGGCATGCACAGGAATCCTCTAGCTACTATTAATAAGAATATCCAGAAAACATAAGTTTCCTACCAATTGATTGCTGGGTTTAAATTATAATGGAATCTAGCAAGCTTGTTGAAGTCTAACGAGACTGAGTACATTGATTTCCATACTGTGTATGGGTCTTTTAGAAGAGACCACAAACCCCCCCACATGCCCTACTCTGCATGGACTGCATCCCTCTCCCCCTCCTCTACTCTCTTCTGCAATAGCTTGTGCTCATATTCTTCATTGCTTCTCTTTCCAAGGGAGAGGCACGTCATATGTGCTGTGTTTACAAATTTACTTTGGAATACATTGGAACATTATAAAAATGTTAAGTACCACAATATTGTTTGATTGCTTGGGGAAGATTGGGTAAGAAAGCATTTTTTCTTCTGTATCTCAAAACTCTACTACGCTTTTGAACTCAAAACCCTAAGCTGGGTTCAGGTAGTCGTCAGTCATGGTTAAGAACCCTGCTCTTGTCAACTGAGACAGCTAATAAATAGGAATAATCCCACACTTACAATTATAACACAGATACAATTATATGTTTTATTAGACTGACTCAGACTTCTCCTAAATCCTATTCTTCCTGAACAAGATAAAATTATAAAGGCAAGTAAAATAAGCCGATCATCTGCTGGGGCAACTAATTCCCATATAAGACTCTCTGCTCTTGGGTAGCTAAGCATCCAAAGTGATTTATTCTAGAGCTTAAAAGGAGATAGCTTTTGGCACCTGGGGCAAGTAACCAGAATTTCCAGACACGCATACAAAATTAGAGATGGGCGCCTGGCTCACATCTGGCATAACAGAATATGTTAGGGTATGTCTACACTATAGCACTAATTCGAACTAACTTAATTCGAATTAGTTAATTCGAACTAAGCTAATTCGAACTAGTGCATATAGACCTAAAAACTAATTTGAATTAGCATTTTGCTAATTCGAACTAGCATGTCCACAGTGAGTGGACCCTGAACTGAAGTTAAGGCTGGCTGGAAACAGGACTTAGAGTGTGGAGCTGCTGCCTCAGGCTAGCTAAGGGCTGTGCTTAAAGGGACCCGAGCCCCCACCCCGGACAGACAGTTCTCAGGGTTCCCCATTTGCTTGTCTACCTCGATGAGGGACAGCAAAGCGGTCCTGTCTTGGAGTGCCCTGAGTGCCCACACTTGGCACATCATAGCACTCGGCCATCAGCCTGGCTGCACTTGCCGCAGGCTGCCATCCGGGGGTGTCAATCGGGGGGCTGTCAGGATCCAGGAGGCCCTGCAGGAGAGCTTCCACCCTGAGGAGCCCGCAGAGCCACCCCAGTCCTCCCCACCAGGGGCTCGTGCCCCATTCCTCCCTCACCTCCTTCCACTTGCCCCTCCCTAGCCCCCCTTCCTGATGTAAAAAATAAAGGACACGTGTTCAAAAATAGAAACTCTTTTTATTTAACAAAACTGGGGGTGGGGGGATTAACCTCTGGGGAGACTGGGAAAAGGAGGTGGGAGAGGGGAAGAGAGAGGGTGGGAGAGGGGAGGTGGAAACCTGGGAGGAGGGAGCTGGAAGGGGGAAGCCAGGGGAAGAAGGAGGAGGGGAAGTCTAAAACTATGGTACACCATATCTTCAGTATTGTGTAGAGATGGGGTCTCCTCACCTCACAAAAGATATTTTGGCCTTGGAAAGGGTTCAGAAAAGGGCAACTACAATGATTAGGGGTTTGGAACAGGTCCCATGTGAAGAGAGGCTAAAGAGACTGGGACTTTTCAGCTTAGAAAAAAGGAGACTGAGGGGGGATATGATAGAGGTCTATAAAATCATGAGTGGTGTGGAGAGGGTGCATAAAGAAAAGTTCTTCATTAGTTCCCATAATAGAAGGACTAGAGGACAGCAAATGAAATGAATGGGTAGCAGGCTTCAAACTAATAAAAGAAAGTTCTTCTTCACAAAGCAAATAGTCAACCTGTGGAACTCCTTGCCACAGGAGGCTGTGAAGGCTAGAACTATAACAGAGTTTAAAGAGAAGTTAGATAAAGTCATGGAGGTTGGGTCCATGGAGTGCTATTAGCCAAGGGGTAGGAATGGTGTCCCTGGCCTCCGTTTGTGGAAGGCTGGAGATGGATGGCATGAGACAAATGGCTTGGTCATTGTCTTCGGTCCATCCCCTCCGGGGTACCTGGTGTTGGCCACTGTCGGCAGACAGGCTACTGGGCTAGATGGACCTTTGGTCTGACCCAGTACGGCCGTTCTTATGTTCTAAGCTCAGGGCTCAGGGTCGGGGGGTCTCACTGGACCAACTTGATTTTCATGCAAACCTGCTCCTGGGTTCGCATGTGGCCTTTGGTGGCCAGGCTGGCAGCTATCCTGTCCTAGACGGCCTCATTCCTGTGTCTAGTGTGGAGGTCGTGGACGTTGGAGGTCTCCCCCCAAACCTCGATGAGGTCTACAATCTCCGCACTAGACCAGGCGGGCGCCCGCCTCTTGTGGCCCCGGGCAGGCTCCTGGGAGCCGCCAGCCTGGTCCTGGGAAGAGGCGGAGGGCTGGGTGGCAGCGGGTGTCTGGCTCATGCCGTGCCAGGTGCAGGGTCTGCTGGCTGGGTGCTGGCAGGCTTGCAACTGGCATGGGCACTGTAGCCAGACCGTGCCCCTTTAAGGGCTCTGGGGCCGGGAGGGGGGCAGAAGAGTTTCCCTGGCTTGGCTCAGAGTGGCCACCAGGGCAAGCTGGGAAGAGCTCGCCTCCAACTAGTTCGAATTAAGTGGCTACACAGACCTTAATTCGACCTACTTAATTCGAACTAGGCATTAGTCCTCATAGAATGAGGTTTACCTAGTTCGAATTAAGTGCTCCGCTAGTTTGAATTAAGTTCGAACTAGCGGTTTGCATGTGTAGCGCCTATGAAAGTTAATTCGAACTAACAGCTGTTAGTTCGAATTAACTTTGTAGTGTAGACGTACTCTCCGATACCAAATATTTGGTAATGATGGCTCTGTGAATTGACAATGAACACCAATCCACCAATTAACTATTAATTAGCCTCGTTTTCTGACTCAAACCTCAACTTGCTTCTCTTTCTGTCCTAAAATATTAATGGTGTGAATAAGCAGCAAGATAAAGAGAAGCAACTCCAGAATGTCCCATTATTTTCCACCTCCTTTCCTCCCCATGTCTACCAACCTTTCAAAACAGCAAGAATGTTGCAAGTAGCCCAGGCTGTATCTTCACCTAGAAATGTCTGTTTTGTGTCTGCGTGCAGGTGTGTAACTATCTTCAAGATTATGCTTTCCTAACTGTCAGGGTGGTTAAACACTGGAATAAATTGCCTAAAGAGGTTGTGAAATCTCCATCTCTGGAGATATTTAAGAGCAGTTTGGATAGATGTTTATCAGGGATGGTCTAGATGGTGCCCGGTTCTGCTGTGAGGGCAGGGGACTGGACTTGATGACTTCTCAAAGTCCCTTCCAGTTCCAGGATTCTATGACTCTATGGTTCATCTGACTAAATGTAGTTATAGCAGCATTTTCCCCTGGCCCTCCCCATTATCAGAGCTCTGAGGACTCCCTTCGGACAGACTCTGGTTCCTATCACCATTATTACTGTTATCAAACTGGTTCTTTGAAGGTTTGACAGAAAAGTGTAAACTACTTCGCTGTATTTGTGTTTATATTTTTCACTCTTCTGCTGTCAACATTAACCCTTTCAAAATAAAACATTTATTTTCCTACTGTTAATGGTGAAACATACCAGAGCTTTCAACACCGTGTTCCTGTGTGTTGAAATACTGGTTACAAAAGTAATACTATGATCACAATGGCTCCTTCTTACCCATAACTCTTACTCCTATCAGAAGACTCTAACGTGGAGCTTTTCTATTCACAGCATCACCCCCCAAAATGCTTAGCCTTTCTGATCATACTTTCCCTACAAAATGGATTAAGAGCACAAGCACAAGCACAGACAAGAGGGCCTTTCCTGAAGAGACTGGAGTGTCTGTGGCAGAGAGATGCTTGTTAAATGGACTGTCATGCTTTTTAATTCTTCTTTCCCTAGTGTACTGACCTGAGTCAAAGCCACATGGCACCAATTTTCCATAGCTGGAAGCCCCTAAGATTGAAATGTTTCCATCAGTGCTGACCCCATTGTTCTCAGTAGCCCACTTACTTTAATTTCTAGCTGTTCTAATAGAGACAGAATAGTCAGTTCCCTGCTTTCTGCTGTGTTATCAAATTCCTCTGTGTAGCCCGATATGAAAGCATTGGTGCCTTGTTAGAAAAACGTGTAGAATGTAGAATAACACTTTTTTTTACATCAACCTAGAGAATGCTAGAGCAAAGAAGTTAAGTTTCTATTAAATGTTTTAGGTTGGTTTAAACAATCCTATATAAATTATTTTACACTCTATTTTGAGTCAGATTTAGGCCTTGATTTTGCATATAGAGATATGCTATTGTTAATCCTAGTATTCATGTAGTCTATCATAGAATCAGAATACTAAAACTGGAAGGGACCTTGAGAGGTCAACAAGTCCGGTCCCCTGCCCTCACTGCAGGACCAAGCACCATTCAAATCATCCCTGATAGATGTCTGTCTAACCTGCTCTTAAATATCTCCAGTGATGGAGATTCCACAACCTCCCCAGGCAATTTATTCCTGTGTTTAACCACCCTGACAGTTAGGATTTTTTTTCCTAACATCCAACTTAAATCTCTCTTGCCTCAATTTAAGCCCATTGCTTCTTGTCCTATCATCAGAGGTCAAGGAGAACAATTTTTAGATACTTGAAAACTGCTATCATGTCCCTCTCAGTCTTTTCTTTCCCAAGCTAAACAAACCCAATTCTTTCCATTTTCCTTCATAGGTCATGTCTTTGAGACCTTCAATCACTTTTGTTGCTCTTCTCTGGGCCCTCTTCAATTTCCCAAAATCTTTTTTGAAATGCGGTGCCAGAACTGGACACAATACTCCAACTGAGGCCTAATCAGCGCAGAGTAAAGCAGAAAAGTTACTTCTTGTGTCTTGCTCACAAGATGCAGGATAAGTACCTTATCCTCTACATTCTTCTCTGCTGTTTCTTCTCTGATCATTTAGGTGACCATTCTCTTGTTGTTTCTGTTCCTAGCACCCTACTGATTTTCCTTCTCTTTCTCATCCCAAATCTACTCAGCAGGAGGGAATATCTTCTTAGAGTGAATAAAACCCTCTCTTCTCTTTACAGCTCTTTGCTTGTTCTTCCAGTCCGAGGCCTTATCTAGAAATAGGGTTCAGTTGCTGTTTCTCAGCCAGCTGCCTCACAAATGGTTATCACCTGGGTGACAGAAAAACAAGAAAAGCTAGGGCAAGCCTTTTGTGTTTTCTAGCTGTAGTGCAATGAGCAGGGCTTTTGCTTTGGGCAGTGAACTCTACAGAGTGTTTGCTTTTCCCCTGGGTTGGAAAGAGTGCTTTATGTCACTTTATGTAGCAGCCTCTCCATTTCAAGACTGATGTCGACTGGCTTCAAAGTCAGAGGGAATTGTATCCATCTGTGTTTGGCTAGAGGGATGGGATAATTGCTGTGATGGGGTTTGATGATGAGAGGGAAATAAAATGAAAATGGGAGAGATTCTTGGGGCTGCAAGAAAGGTTTAGACGTCCATTCCCACCCCAGCCTCTAATAGAGCCTCTGGGTAGCATCAAACCATAAATAAACACTGGTGTTCCAGTATGAGCTGCCACCTCAACAGTGGGAGGGCAGCTTTCCAGTGCCACTTCCTTAACCTTTAGGAGAAGCAAATTTCTGCCTGGATGATGCATCAGTGCATGCCGGCACCCGGCAAACCGACTTCTGGGTGTCTGATGAGTATGGGAGCCTCAGAATCGAGCTGCTTGCATCTGCGAATGCATGCTACTTTTTACAATTCCACATTAGCTAGCAGCAGAATCAGGGAGTGAAAATGTGAAAAGACGACAGTGCTCGTGGCAGGCGTTGAATTTCAAGCCTGGGGATCAGAAGAGTCAGGGAATCTTTAAAACAAAGAAATGGGGGGAGAGGCAGTAAATGGAACAAAGCAGGGAAATGTAGATCTAACCTGGCTCTGTTTACCGGTCAGTGGTGGCAGACTTGGATCAGCCCAGCTGAGGTGGAGTGCAGCCACTTGCGTTCTATTAATAGCCTTCCAAAGTATTTACTGTGTGGTCTCTGCTTACAATGTTCCTGCAGCCAGGAAAACAAGCCTCATGTTTTTCTCCTCTATTGGCTGGCTCTTTTCTGTGTCCTTAGAATCGTAGATGCCACGGCCTTGTGATCATATAATCTAATCTCCTGTACAGCACAGGCCATCTAACTCCCCCCTGCCCAATTTTTTTTTCCTAGAACATAAGATTTACTAGAACATCCAATCTTGATTTAAAAATGGACAGTGATGGTGAATCTACCACAACCCTTCATAAATTGTTCCATCAGCTGTTAAAAAATTACACCTTGTTTCCAGTCTGTATTTGTTCAATTTCAACTTCTAGCCATTGGATTGTTTTATATCTTTTTCTGCTAGAATGAAGACCCCATTATAAAATATTTGGTCCCCAGAGGAAGATACTTCTACAGTGTAACCAAGTTACCCTTTACTTATTAAAGAAATATATATAAAGCATGTTTTCAGATTCTTCCTCGTGGCTCTTTTCTGAATCGTCACCAATGTATCAACATCTTCTTTGAATTGTATACCCTGGAACAAGATGGAAAAATACTCCAGCAGTGGTTGCACCAGTGCCAAATATAGACGTAAAATAACCTCTCTGCTCCTGTTCAAGATTCCACTACCCATATATATCCCAGGATTACCATTAGACCTTTTGACCATAGAATTACATTGGGGACTCATGGTCAGCTCATTATCTACTCCTACCTCCACATCTTTTTCAGAGTTACTGCTTCCAATCCTGGAAGTATGCCCTATATCTTTTGTTCCCAATTAAAACATATATTGTTCACTCACACCCAATTTACCAAGAGATCGGGATTGCTCTGTCAGGGTACGCCTACACAGCAGCATTATTTCAGAATAACGGATGTTATTCCAGAATAACTTTGCGAGCATCTACATAGCAAGCCTGTTATTTCAAAATAATTTTGAAAAAATGGGCTGCTTATTCCAGATTCTATAAACCTCATTCTATGCGGAATAATGCCTATTCTGAAATAGCTATTTCAGATTAGTGCATGTGTAGACAGGGTGGCTGGAATTATTTCAAAATAATTGGCCTCCAGCCCTTCCCACAGGTGCCCTCCTGGCTGCTCTTTTCATACTCATCACAACTCTTTAGCAGTGTTGTCTTCAAGTCGTCATTGTCAAGTCCAAGTCGAGTCTCAAGTCACTACAGTTCAAGTCTCAAGCTGAGTCTCGAGTCCCTAAAGTCACGTTCTAGTCAAGTCCCAAGTCGAGTCTCAAGTCTTAATTTAAAAAATGTCAAGTCACTTTTGTACAAGCCATCAATATCGGCATTTTCGGACAATTTTTTCACCAAGTCAATTTAACAAAATTAGCAAGGCTCAAGTCGAGTCACCTAGGCGACTTAAGTCGGACTTGAGTTCAAGTCGTGGGGCTCGAGTCAACAACTCTGCTCTTTAGCTTCCCTTCTCCTGCAGCCCTTAGAGCTGCAGACAGAAGGGAACGGGCTTGTGGTAGGAAGCAGGCCCTGCTCTTCCTCTGCCACATTGCAGCAGCCTGCACAGATGTCACTGCTGCCATGAGCCACCCCCATGCTCCATCTGAGCCCTGCATGGCTCCACCTGACCAGGCAGCAGGCTCCCAGGACCCTGCCAGGGGATGGAAGAGTTGCACACCTTCCTGGTTTTGTGTGGAGATCCTGGCCTCACTGTGGTCTGGGGCAAGGAGGCAAACCTCCAGGATCTCCCCACCAGATGCAGGAATTCAGATGTCTATGGCTGCATGGATGAGAGCCTGGGCCCCAAGGGCCACATCCATACCCAGGAGCAAGTACGGATGAAAATTAAGGAACTGAGGCAGGCCTATGCCAAGGTCAGGGAGCATAGCTCCCACACTGGGGCTGAACCCCACACCTTTCCCTACTACACACACACCACATCCTAGGGGGCAGGTCAGTCCCTCCACCCCCGCAGCTGAAGATACTGATCATCGCCCTCTCGGGGGCAGAACCAGTGCAGAGGAGAAGGAGGAGGAGGAGGAGGAAGAAGAAAAGGAGGAGCCAGATGAGGCCAGCACCATCACGATGCTCATCCTGGAGCCGGTATCCCACACCCTGGATGTCTCCCAGGCACTGTCCAAGGCTGGGGAAGGCACGTCAGGTGAGTGCCATTACTTTCCCTACACACACAAAGTGGAGGTGGAGGGCGGCGAGGGGCTGGGGCACACTCCTCACTCAGCCTTTTCGGCCTGGAGATCACCCAGCAGCCTATGCACGTGGGTGCATGGGGCGCACCAGTCTGGGGCACACAGCCCCAGGAGGCTGCACCAGAGGACCCTTGTGCTATTGCTTACAGGGTCTGGGGAGGCCAGCCATACTCGTGACACCAGGGTGGGACACCCTCCCACCACAAGCCACCACTAGAAGGAGGCTGGGGACATGGAGACACACACTCAGGAGTGCTGCGCATGGCACATGGGCATGCCCACATGCTTGGGGCAGCACCTGCTCCCAGGGACAGTGCGGCGACACGCAGGAGCATCTGCCGCTCACACACACCTCACCCCCCTCTCCTCCAGCAGGCAGGGACACAAATCATCTCTCTGGGGGACGCCGCCACTGCCGGACCCAGTGTGTGTGTGGCATGGAGGCAAGCCCAGCCGCCCCATAGCCCTGCTCCTGCCTGCAGGATCCTGGTCTGGTCGGTACCTTCCCGTGCCTGCTTGTCCTTGGGATGTGGGGGTAGTGAGGCTCCCCCTTGGACATTTGCACCCCTTCAGGAAAGGGCCTGTTGTCTAGGCCGTAGATGGCCTTGCTCCAAGCACATCGCCTTCGTCTGACCAGGGACCTTTTGGTCTCAGCTCACAGATGAGGACAAGACTTCAGGCACAGTGTCTCCAGGGATGACTGACCTTCTCTCTGTTCTCCACAGCCAGACCAGCTGTGAGAGAGGGTGGCTGACACCACCGAGGGCAGCCTTCCAGTCCCAAGTGACCTACCCACACAGGAGGACCCAGAAGGAATTCCAGTGGGAGCACATCTCTGCACTGTGAGCATGGCTGCTCGAAGGCCGTGCTGAGCCTGCCAGCCTTGGCCCCCCACCCTGGCAGGAACATCGCCCTCTTCCTTTCACATATATTGTGAAGGACAGAGCACGCACCCACCAGTTGGGGGATGTTCTGCTCCCCAATGTCCAGCCACATGAGGAGGCAATGGAACCTCACCTTCAGATGCCCGATGGCATCCTCCACCACCATGTGGTCCCTGCTGAGCCTGGCATTGAAGCATTCCTTGGTGTGGTCAAGGTGTCCAGTGTAGGGCTTCATTAGCCAGGGCAACAGAGGGTAGGCTGTGTCCCCTACAATACACATTGGCATGTCCATGTCCCTGACCCTGATGGTACAGTCGGGGTAAAAATTGCTGGCATGCAGGTTCTGGAAGATTCTGGAGTTTCAGAAGACATGGGCATTGTGCGCTTTCCCCAACCACCCGATGCAGATGTCGGTGAACTTGTCGCAGTGGTCTGTGATGGCCTGCAGGACCATCAAAAAGTACTCCTTCCGGTTGGTGTAGACAGATGCCTCGTGGTCAGGAGCCTGGATGGGAATATGGGTGCCATCAATGCCCTTCCCCACCCCCCCCCACAGTTGGGGAAGCCCATGCTGGCAAAGCCGGTGATGATGGGATCCACATTTCCGGGGTTGATGACCCCGCGCATCAGGATGGCATTGATGGCCCTCACCACACGTAGAAGGAGACAAACAGAGAATCACAGGGTTGCCAGAGCCCTTGGGAGGTCCTTGAGTCCACCTCCCCTTCCTGTCCACACACCAGGAGCAACTCCCTACTTACCCCATCCCCCGGGCTTTCTGAGGGTGGGAGTGAAACACCTCCTGGGGGGGGGGGAGCTTCTACCACCACCACCAACCCCCCTTTCCTAAGGAACCTCTTTCCAGCACTTCCTGGGACAATAGCTGAGAGCGCTGTACCTGCATGACCAGGGCCCTGATGGTTGATCTCCCCACGCTGAACTGGTTCCCGACAGATCAGTAATTGTCCAGCGGACAGAGCTTTTAGAGGGCAATGGCGACCCACTTCTCGAAGGGGATGGCAGGTTGCATGTGGGTGTCCCATCACCTGAGGGCAAGGGCGAGCCACTCACACAACTCCAGAAAGGTGACCTTCTACAAACGGAAATTCTCCATAACAAGCTGGTCCCACCAGTCGGAATTGGTGTCCAGACGCCAGAAGCAGTCGGGCACAGTGGGATCCAGCTGCATGACCTGTGCCCGCAGAGAGATGATGAGGTTCTCCGCGAGGAGCTGGGGCTTCATTCCTGCAGGGCCTAGAAGGCAGCCTGCAGAAACTGCTGCAGGAGTTGCAGCACAACAGATAAGAGCCATTGACTGCTCAGAGGCAGCTCCAGCTCCATGTCTAGAGAGCTGAGGTGTCCGCAAGGGCAACCACAGCAGGCAAAAGAATGGATTTTCTGTCCCCCAAGGAGATAGGCAAAAGAGAGTCTGATACACAGATATATGGCGTGTGGGTGGGTATCCCTTTAAGCTTGAGCCTCAGATACTTCCTGGAGCTGCTGCCTGAGGCTAACTGTTGTCCAGATGTCCTGCCTGAAATGCTTCTGGGTGGCCTTAAATGCAATTCAGCATCCAGTGAGTGTGGATGCTCTATTTTGAAATAGCTCAGTGCTATTTCTATGGGAATTTGCTGTGGAGATATGCTATGTCAAAATAAGCTATTTCAGAGTATTTCTTCCAAAATAACTTATTCTGAAATAGGTGTGCAATGTAAACATACCCTCAGTGACCTATCCTATTCATTATTTAGTACTTTCCCAGTTCTTTCTGTCACTTGCAAACTTAATCAGTGATGATTTTGTTTTCTTCCAGATAAAAGATGTTACAGTAAACATCTTTTGATAAAAATGTTAGAGTAACCCACTAGAAACACACTCACTCAATGACAATTCCCTATTTACAAATACATTTTGAGTCTGATCAGTTAGCCATTTAAATTCTTTTCAAGGGTGTGTCTAGACGACAGGGTTTTTTCGAAAAAAGTGGCCTTTTTTCGAAAAAACTTGCCCTGCGTCTAGACTGATGAAAGTAAATCGAAAGAATGCGGCAGTTTTTTCGACTGTGGAAAACCTCATTTTATGAGGAATAACGCCTTTTTTTGAAAGTGCTCTTGCAAAAAAAGGCAAACTGTGCTTTTTTGAAAGAGAGCATCCAGACTGCCTGGGTGCTCTCTTTCGAAAAAACGGCTTGCTTTTTTGAAAGTACTGGTTGTAGTCTAGACGCTCTTTTTCGAAAGAGGCTTGCAGTCTAGACGTAGCCTTCCTGTCTTCTTAAGTCAATCTAACTTACTTTGCTCAAGGGGGTAAAAAAGCCCACTCTCCTCCATCTTTACAGAACAGGCCACCTATATTGCTAACAGTGCTAATCTGACATTTTACTACATAACATAAATTTGTTTTGCTAGTTACAGCAGAATTCTGATATGCACATATTTTATAGATTATAGCAATTATTTATCTTATTTTTGGTATCACTGGTTCCCCTTGAGCATCACTCTTTTTAATTGTTTTACTCTTTCCTCCTTCTGCTAAGAGAAGAATTTGAGGGAGAGGTTTTTTTTGTTTTGTTTGCAATGGTATTTGAAATGGATCCTTCAGTGTTAGGTGAGCTATGGATAGCTAAGGATCAGGCTGATTCAGACTAATAATTGCTTTTTCACCTCTGGGATCCATGCTCTAAGGTAGCCTTTGACTAACATGTCTATAAATCAACTTGATAATCATTGTCCCTATTATAAAATGTGTACCACTCAACTCTGTATTGAGATTGGATAAGAAGGTTTGTGATTCAGGCAACTGCCTTTATGGCAAAGCTCCTATAGCCTTCATTTAAAATAAACTGAGACCAGATTAATCCCTGGCATATCTCTATTGGCCTCTATGGAATTACACCACGGATGAATTTGGCCAGACATATTTATCATCAAAATATTTTTATACCAGCAGTAGCATAGAAAAATGAGGCTAGTCATGGCATAAGTCCCATCTAGAGATTTTAAGTTGCCTCATCTATTACCTCAGGCCCCTACCTCACCTTAGGCTGAATGTCATGATAAGGTCCAACTTGTCAGGACTTATTACTTATTCACAAACCCATCACACCTTTGACACATCTGTCAGTTTTTATACCAAAACCGAATGAGCAAGGATGCTGAAGTTTCCTTTCAGCACACTGGAAGGCAGTCCTTTTTAACCACACCCTCCAGGCTTTCATGTCAGGGCTTAGTTACAATGACAAAGCAGCATGAGGGAGCTATCATTTTGCCTGCCCATACTGTACTTAGCTTCTGGACAGAGTACATATACTGGACCCCTTGTATTTCAAGAGAATTAAATTTTGTCTCTAGTTTTCAAAAGCAGTACAGAATGTAAAAAAATCAGAATCTAATTTTATGTTAAGAGTTGTGACTTAGGCAAAACAGTTGCTTTTATTTAATTAAATTATGTGAATCGTTAAAAATAAAAACTCTACATCGCCACCCTTCAGAGATCACTCTTCTCTATGAACAAAGGAAAATATCTGCACCAGTAATACAAAATTAAAAAATTTAAAACTAAGCAAGCCAAAGATACAGGAGCCCACACCAGCACAATTTGTTTCTACTGAGTTTATGGTCAAATCTGTAATTTTAAATTTGACAGCGTTGTTATTTAAAAAAATACTAGATTAATGTGAAAGGCACGAGGGACTGTAGGCAGCATTATGTTCCATGGTGTACATGACTAAACTTTACAGAACAAAAGAGAGATGGATAAACATGGTTGATTTATGAAAATTCTAAGTGACACAGAATATATTTATTCCAACACTTGGTCTGGGGTGGTATTTAAAATGAAATGAAATGAAATGTGGTATTTAATTTCATGTGAGCTTTATTCACCACCTCAGGCCAAATCTTGAGCAATTTACTGAATTCCTATTCATGCACTGAATTTGGGGATTTGGCCTCAAGTTTCCAACCTTTAGACAATCCTGTTTTCATTGTCCGCTTGCCTTCTCAATACAACAAACAGCAATTTTTATGTAAATTATTTTAACTTTAAATTTTCTTGTAATAATAGATGACAGTGATTCTCAAAATTCTGTGTTGATGACCCCTTCCACAGAGCAATCATCTGAGTGTGACCACCATATAAATTAAAAACACTTTAAAAATATTTAATAACACTATTACAAATGCTGGAGATAAAGCAGGGTTTGAAGATGAAGGCTGGTAGCTTGAGACCCCCCCACCTCATGTAGCAACCTTGAGATTCCCAAAGGAGTCACGACCCCTAGTTTAAGAACCCCGATATACAATAATCACATTAAAGGAATGAAGTAAGGAAGAAACACCCTCTTTCTTTTTTTTTTCAGATTCTATGCCCAGCTAATCTAGTGATCACAATAAATAGGAACAACACTATGTAGCATTTGAAATTATTAATGGAACATAAATGAGCAGCAGAAGAACTTGTGTAAAAGAAAGTTCTTCAGTCACATTGCTTGCTAAGCTGAAGTCTGAGCTTTACTTGAGAACTCTGCTCATGCATCCAAACCCTGATTTTAACAGGCTCAGTATCCATGGAGTTTTTCTATATTTACAATTAGCTTGCCAAGCTTTCTTGAACACAGTTGGCTTTTCCATACTGCAGTATGTGTAGGGGTTTTTTCCATTGGTAGTAGAGGCCTAAAGAAAGAGTCAGCTTTTAAATGACATGTCCCCCTCATGTTTAAACCTTTTGCCTGCAAACTTTTTGGTGGTGCTTTTATGTTTTTATTTCCTTGCAGAGCTGTCCATAATGGAATGATATGATAGCTGAATATAGCCTAGTTCTTTCCTATAGCATTATTTCTACTATAGATTTTTTAAATTTATAGTGAGGAAGACCAAGCACACATGTCAAATAACATGGATCTAGTAAAACTGCTCTTTCTTTTACACCTATTCATCTTTGTAAATATCTCCTCTTCGATAATAATAAATAAAAAATCCCTCCATAGCCTCTCTTCAGTGGCATGGAAGAAAACCAACTTATGTCTGAATGTGGAACCTGAAAAAAAGCTGATACATGAAACATGATGTAGAAAAAAACCCCAAAACCACTTTAAATGCTTTTGTATATCTGTTATGTGTCACTGCTATGCAACTTGATTCTGATCCCTCCCCTGGTTTACATTGCTGTAATTCCTTTGACTTCAGTGGAGTTACTCAAGAAGTCCATTGAGGTGAGATTAGCATCACACCAACTGTGTCTGCTCTTTGTGTGTGTGTGTGTGTGTGTGTGTGTGTGTGTGTGTGTTGTATGTAGTGATCTTTTATTTTAAAATGTTACGTAAGAGGATGCAAGACACTCATCAAATGAGCATGAAATACACGGAACAAACAGTAAATTGATCTGTTTTGTATTCCACTCTCAGCCCCCGATTTATCAGAAAGATAAATGAAGGTGCTAGATGGACAGAGTAATAAAATGTCAAACAACTAGATCACCAAAAAAAAAAAAATCACATATGCCATATTCTAATTTATTAAAATGTGATGAGCTGCAAATTATATATTAACCCTCTAATCTAAATCTCTTGACTGTAATTAAAAACACCCAATGTTTATGAAGCAACTGAGCAAGAAGTCCCAATTTATTTTTTGCTCGTCTTTGTTAAAGAAAATCCTCTCACCGTGCTGGTTTATCCAGCCCTAGTGACTATGGCATTTCTGCCGATTCACACAGGAAGCCAGCAGAGGACCTGATCCAGCTCCTGCTGAAGTCAGTGGCTGGATGCCCATTGGCTTTCATGGCAGCTGCATCACACTCTGAATGGAAGCCAGCAGGTACATTTTGAATGTTTAATAAATGTATTGACTCTCAGGCACAAATTGTGCCCAATGAGGAGGGAGGGTAAGCAAGGGTAAAAAAAACAGTCATCATTCTGAAAGGAGAGCCGGTCTGAAAGGAGATGTAAGACGGGCATTCCTTCAAAATTATATTACCAACAAAACAAGAGAGGGGACTGTGAGATCAGGACCACAGCTCAGCAAAGCACTTAATTTTAAGTGTATGAGTGAATCCATGCCTCTTCATTTTAACCATATGCTGAAGTGAAGTTTAAGTGCTTTTACTGAATTGGGTTAAGATAAAATGTTTCAGGTTAATTCCTGCTTAAGTGCTCTGCTGAATCTAGGCCCAGATGCACACACCATTAAACAATCATGCTCAGAAAAACATGGGAAGCTGTTACCCAATTTCCAGACCTTTTAAGTCAAATCTCCTATGTCCTTCTCACTATCTCTCTTCCTTGCTAGCTGGCAGAAGAGGTTTTGAAAGCTCCAGCTCACCAAAAATGATAATGTTCATTGCTCCTCAATTGTAATTCAAATTGCTCCATGCAGCCCCAAGCATGTGTTCAAACATATAATCAACCAAAGAGGAGACTTGAATCTTGCCAATTGGAATACTGTAGGTCCCAGATGCCACACATATTTTTAAGCATAACTGGAGATAGAAAGATGATTGATAAAAGCTGGCCTTTGCTGTCCATTTTTGGTGTTCTGTGTCTGTGGTTTGGGTTATTTGGGTACATGTCTCTTTGTCTCTGTGAGGGCTTTCCTCCCTCCCCCCCTTTCTTTTTTCAGTATGGTCAGAGAAGCCGTGTTCATCACCTGGAGTGAAAGCTGACAGGAATGAACACAGGCAGGAAGCAGCGTGACACACACATTGTCATGCATGACTGACCAGCAGCCATCAACAGCAATTAAACATTGAGAGCTCTGGATCTTTTTGGACAGGTTCAAGTTTCCTGGCACTGCTGTGATTAGATGTTTTGCACTGTTTCCCTGTAGTCAGTATGTGACACATCCCCTTTTGCTTGCTCTTTTCTGTTATTTATTTCTGCACTGTCCTAGTGTTAAAACAATTTCATAGCAAAATTTGTCATGTAAAATGGGTCCATTTTTAAAGAAATTTATGAGGCAGATTAAAGGATAAACAGGTAAAAAAAAAGTTAGGCGTTTAAAAAAACAAAAACAATACTGCATTGTACTATGTTGAAATCCTTTGATAAATCTTAGTTATATACAGGGTTCCCTAAAAGAAAAGTCTATCTGATTGTGAATGGCAAGGGCCTGTGAAGGTGGACATGAGTAGTGTATTTAACCAAATGACTGTAATTTTATTATAATTAAGGCAACAACAAAAAGTCCCAGAGGCTTGTAAAGTTGAATTGAGTCTGCACTAGTAGTTTGCAGCCTAACTCACTCGTGTGGACCCTGCTGTTGAGGTATTGTTGAAACAGAGCTACATGAACACGCACCAGGGAATTTTTAAGTGCACACCAGCCTGGTCTGTATGAGCCAGTTAGTGAGTGACATACTAGTGCGCAGTAAAATTTATACCTGTCTGGTGTGCACTAAAGCCATGTAGATCTGTCCTGAGCTGTCATTAGCCTGCTCCCAGTGCTGAGATCTTAAGTGTCTAACTGTCCAAGACTCCAAGGCCTAATGAGTCCCCTAATGAGGCCTAGACAAACTCTGTGTCCCTGTGCAAGCTACTGCATGAGGAAACGCCAGTTTGTGGCACAAGAGCTTGGACTTCAACTCGTTTTGGCACAGAAGGTGGGCTGCTGCTTAATTTCTTAGAGGTTAAGACCACAAGGGAACCTTAGATCTGATCATCTGATCTCCTCTATCTCACAGGCCATTACATGTTACTTCGTTACACCTATATTCAGCCTCCTAACTGGTGTTACATAGAAATATCCCAGTTTTTGTAAGGGAGTCAGGAAACTCAATTACCCTGCATGTGCCTAGGCTTGTCTCTAGTTCCAGACTTCTTCCTTACATGCCTCTTCTAAAACCTGGAATGCAGTAGTGCAATTAAGTGGGGGCTGGACAAACAGGAGCCATCAGGTAAAGTGTGAATTGATGTGCTAATGAAAGAAGGATATTTCACTTTAAATGGGCCATTCTTTGAAGTACTATACAAATCACACCAATCAGAGGGCCCAGCTGCATGCTCTGAGCATCTACGATAGCCTGCTGGTGTTGCTTCTAAAGGCTTCTCCAATGTAACTTAATGACTCTCCACCTCCACCTTGCTGCTCTCAAAATTGGTACCTAGAGGGCACCACTGCCTTTCCCTAAAGATCTGAGACTTAAGCAAGGGTCTTCCTAAGCCAGTGGTCTCCAACCTTTCTACGCTAAAGATCACTTTTTAATTGTCAGAACAAGCCAAGATCTACCACCCCATCCTTTCTGCAAGACCACACCCCTTCCTTGAAGCCCCACCCCCTCTGTTCTCCTCCTCTCCATCACTTCCTATTCCCCAGCCCTTACACACTCTCAGGGTATGGCTACACTGCCGCTTTTTTTTCAATTCTTCTGTAGGAAGAGGTTTTTCCAACATTTGGCCTGTGTAGACTGGGCCAAATGTCAGAAAAACCCCTTCTTTTGGAAGCCTCCTTATTCCTCATGGAACAAGGAATATAGGGATTACCAAAAGAGCATGTTTGCTCTTCAGCTAAAAAAAGCAGAACAACAAACGCATCCCTGGACGCGGAAGAGTTTTTCCGGGATACCTCTGGAATCCCGGAAAAACTCCTGAAGTCTAGCCATACTCTCAATGGGTTGAGACAGGATGTGTGGGCTCTTGGGTGGGAATGAGGGATTTGGGTGTGGGAAGGGTGAGAGGTGCAAGCTCTGGGAGGGAATTTGGACACAAGAGGAGGTGGAGAAGGGGATGCTGGCTCAGGGAGGGGGCTCCAGGCTGGGGAGTGTTGGGGTCAGGTGGAGGGGTGGGGTGCTGAGCAAGCCACAGGCTTGTGGATGTGAGGGTGCAGGAGTTTGGGTTGGGGTATGTGAGGGGCTCAGGGTAGGGAGGTTAGGAGTATGATGGGCTCAGACACAGATCTGTCATGTGTGGATGGTGTAGGAGTGTTGTGGCAGAAGACTGAGGATGTGGGGGTGCAGGAGTTTGGGGATGTGAGAGGCTCAGGACAGGGGGTTCCAGTGTATGATAGGCTCAGATCTAGGGTGGGTGCAGGAGTGTTATGATGCTGTGGCCAGATGGGGGGTTGGCCCCCACCGGGGGTTTGTTGGCCAGGCTTCATTTTTAAATAAAATATGTCAAACACAAAAAGTTTTAGTGTTGTTTTTATTTATGAGAAGGGCAGGGAATCTGTTTTGAGTCAGGGGTCACTGACCCATAGAAAAGTCAGTTGGGGCCACACAAGTGAGATGCAAAAAAAAAATCTCCTCCAAAGCCTCACTAATGTGTCCCCAACTATGAGGGGATATGGTACTGGGGAAGGGTGCTAGTGGGTGCTGGGGCAGAGGACAGGGTGCTGGGGTGGGGACAGTGCCAGTGGGTACTGGGGCAGGGGACAGGGTTCTGCAGCAGGGAACAGGATGACTGGGAGGAGGGGACAGAGTGCCAGTGGGAATAGGGTGTTGGTTGGGGCCGGGGGCAGGGGACAGGGAGTCCTTGGCACGCGCCTCCCCCCCCCCAGAAGGGAAGCCCCGGTGTGTGCCTCCCCTCAGGACTCCTCCCCCCACCCCCAGAGAGGAGGGAAGCCCCCACGCGCACCTCCTCCGGGGCTGACTCCTCTTCCCGCAGAGAAGGGAAGCCCTGGCGCATGCCTCCTCTGTGGACTCCTTCCCCCTCCCTCTCCGTGCAGCAAGTTCCCGGCATGCCACAGACCTGCAGGAGGGGAGCAGCCAGCGCACTTCCGGAAACCCCAGAAGTGGTGCGCAGCTGCTGGACTTCCATCCACCCTGCAGGAAGCTGGCACTAACTCCATTGTCGCTGGAGGTAGGTAGTGGGGCTTCTTGGGGGTGGGGAGAAATGGGGGGGGGCCCAAACTCCTCGCGATTGACTGGTTGAGCCCTCCCGATCGAACACTCAATCGCGATCGACGGGTTGGTGACCATGGCTCTAAGCTGTGTGGAAGCACGGCCCCGCAGCTGTTTAATGAGCCCCGCCCAGCCAGAGGCTCAGGGCAACGCACACGGAGCTGTCTGGCTGGGGGAGGGGCACTTCTTCCTCAGCGACAGCAACAGTTCCCTGCTGATGACAGAGCAGTGAGTCTCTCCCAGCAGATAGAGAAGTGCCCCTCCCTCAGCCAGGCAGCATGGAGCCCTGATCTTCTGCCTGGGGGGAGCTCATTAAGCAGCTGCCAGGTTGTGCTGCTGCACAGCTTAGCGGGAACCTTGGTCTTAAGTCTTGGTTTATTAGCTCAGTGGCTGGAATTTCTATGAAGGTGTAGGACTGAATGCCCCCCCCCCCCGCCATGGTAATACCAGTGGTCCATCTAGCTCAGTATCCTGACTCTGAGAAGCTGCACAACTGTCTTACTCTAGGGCTATGTCTACACTGCAGGCTTCTTGCGCAAGAATGGCTGTTCTTGCACAAAAACTTGCAGAGTGTCCACACTGCAAGTGTGTTCTTGTGCAAGTAAATTTACAGTAAAGAGTCAGAAAACAGGGCTTCTTCCAGAAGAATTATTCCTCTCCCCACGAGGAATAAGCCCTCTTGCGCAAGAGCTCTTCCACAAGAAGGCAGTGTAGATAGGCAACAGGGTTTCTTGCGCAAGAAAACCCTATGGCTAAAATGGCCATCAGAGCTTTCTTGTGCAAGAGAACATCCACCTATGGGATAGTCTGATGAGGGAATCCCTCCCTTTCTCCTACTATAATTGTCCCATGTTCACTGAATAATTGAATATTAATTAGCCAGAAAAGAGTAAGAATCACTCTGTAGCCCAGTGATTAGGGCACTCACCTGGGGGCGGGAGCTGTTTGAATGACTTCTCATCAGCAGTCAGAGCAATTTAAATCAAGGTCTCCCACTTCCTAAGTGAATACTCTAACTCCAGGAAGCAAATGGTTATGAAAGAGGCCTCTCCTTCTCATCATACTAGGGGGAGCTAGGCAGGTGCCTAACTCATTCTTGTGAAAAACTATTTAGGTTCCCAGATAGCCTGATGCTCAAATAGGGGTTCCCACTTGCAGGTGGCTAGGAGAGATAGGTGCCTCCTTCCAGCCCAGATATACACAATGAGCATCAAGAGAAGGGTGTGTGTTAAGCCCTGCCCCTCTTGTCAGCATCTCCCACTGGCTAGTGTAGGTGGCTCTTCACTAGGTTTTGTGGATCCCATCAGAAGGCATCTGTTTCTCCCCAGTCACTGTATACAGAGGGTAAGTACTTAGCTCAGGCTCATGGATTCCATTCCTGTTCCAGTGATTTTTTTCTAGGTGCCTAAAACTTAGGCATTGCAATGCCTAGCCCCCTTTTTAGTTATGGACCTAAGTAACTTTTCCAAAACCACATAGCGAATCAGTGGCAGACCTGGGACTTGATGCCAGAATTCCTTTCTCCTGGATCTGTGCTACAGCCATTAGATTATGATCCCACTTATTTTTACGTGTGCTGTTTTTTATCTTTCATATGATTGCACCATTCTACATTTGTTTGAGATTCTGAGATGTTTCATCTTTCTCCTCACCAACCATCCTCATATCAGTTTTTTGGAAGCACATCTACAATCTAAAGGAAAGGGGAACAGCAGATGGTTATACATGTCTTTAAATTGTTACCCCAATTTAAATGGTGACACAATAAAACATGCTAGGGATCTACTCAGAAGTCTAAAAGTCAGTTCTTGGACTTTGAGGCTTATAGCATGGGAGATTTCCGACTTCAGATGGGATGGAGTGGACAAACTTGTCCTTTCGTTTGCCCTAGGGTGGTTTTCTAAGGAAATGAAAAATTGACCATGCAGGGATCAGACACACCCACAATGATAATTTCATCAGCACTGCTAATAAACCTCTTATGTCACAGCTGAGCTACATCAGCGGATGTGGCTTTAGATAAGCAGTACAGCAAAGATACAGAAGGCTATCGTACTCCAGCAAAATAAAAAAATACTGCTGAATGTACATAAGGTGGTAGTTGCTGACATCAAATTATAGCTGCTGACATCAGATTAAAAAACATTGTCCTTTTTTATAGTCATTAGAGAACCTTTAACTGTGATTAAACTTTCTTAATACTGTAGTAAAAATTTTAGCTGTTGCCTAGAAAAAAGGCAGATATTTTGAAGCTTGTGATGGTGGAATATTTCAACCAAATGCCAGCAAGACGAGGATATTAAGAAGCACATCTGACAAAGTGGGTCTTTGCCCACAAAAGCTTATGCTCCAATAAATCTGTTAGTCTATACAGTGCCACAGGACTCCCCGTCGCTTTTGCAGATTCAGACTAACACGGCTACCCCTCTGATACGAAGAAGCACTTGTTAGTCAAAGATGACAGAGATTGTGTTTTTAGGGCACGTCTACACAGCAGCGTTATTTCAGAACAACAAAGTGAGCATCCACACAGCAAGCCTATTATTTCAAAATAATATCAAAATAACAGGCACCTTATTCTGAAATCTGTAACCCTCCTTTCAGGAGGAATAATGCTTATTTTGAAATAGCTGTTTTGAAATAGGGTGTGTGTACACAGGGCAGCTGGAGTTATTTTGAAATAAGTGGCCTCCAGGGCTTCCCCCATGTTCTCTGCTGGCCACTCTGTCCACACTCATCAGAACTCTATAGTTCCTTTTCCCCTGCAGCCCTTAAAGCCACAGCCACAGGGGAAAGGGCTTGTGGCACAAAGCAGGCCCTGCCAGCTCTGTGCCACATTGCAGCAGCTTTCACAGCTTTTGCCGCCACCATGAGCCACCCCCATGTTCCCACTGAGTTCTCCATGTCTGCAGCCAAGGAGACGGCCAGCTCCCAGGACCCTGCCCAGGGACAAAAGAGGTGCATGCCTTCCTGGTCTGGTATGGAGATCCTGGACCTCATTGAGTTCTGGGAAGAGAAGGCAAACCTCCTGGATCTCCACACCAGACACAGGAATGCTGACCTCTACGGCCAGATGGCTGGCAGCCTGGGCCACAAGGGCCACATGTGCACCGAGGAGCAGGTGCGCATGAAGATAAGGAGCTCACGCAGGCCTATGCCAACCAAGGCCAGGGAGCTCAGCTCCCACACTGGAGTGGCACCCAAATCCTACCACTATTATGATCTGTTCCACCACATCCTGGGATAGGAATCAGTCCCTACTGCCCCTTGTTGTGGACTCTGGGTGGGAGACACCCATCATCACAGGCAAGGAGAGTTGGTGCAGAGGAGGAAGAGGAGCCAGACGAGGCCAGCACCATTTCGATGCCCACAAGCCAGGGGGTCATGTTCGCCCTGGAGCTGGTACCCTCCTCCCAGGATGTCTCCCTGGGATGTCTCCCAGGCTTCGCCCGACACACACAGGTGGAGGTGGCGGGTGGCGAGGGGAGGCTGCGCATTCCTCACCTGGCCTTTTCCGCCTGGGGATAGTGCAGCAGCCTGTGCATGTAGGTGCACATGGAGTGCCAGTCTGTGGCGCACAGCCCCAGCAGGCTGCACCAGAGGACCCATGTGTAGGGTGTGTGGAGAGGCCTGTCTTACTCCCAACACCCTCCCACCACAAGCCACCACTAGAAGCAGGCTCAGGATATGGAGAGACAGACAGACACACACACACACACACAGCAGTGCCACACACAGCACACAGGCATGCCCACACTCTCAGGGCAGCACCTGCTCCTGGGGACAGTGCGGTGAAGTGGAGGACGCTGAGCCCCTGCCAGGGGAGCCTGCTTGGAGGGGAAGGAAGCGGAGGGGACCCCAGAAGCACCCTCCCCAGCAAGTGGCATCTGCCACCCACACACACCTCCCCCGACACTCGCCCCCTCCCTCCAGCAGCTAGGGATACAAGTCCCCTCTCTGTGTGGGACACTGCTGCTGCCAGACCTAATGCGTGTGCAGCACAGAGGGAAACCGAGCCGCCCTGTTGTCGCCCACCCCCAGCCACAGGCTCCTGGCCTGGCCGGCATGTTCCCATGCCTACTTGTCCCCAGGGTGTGGGGGTAGTGAGGCTCCCCTGGGACATCTGTGTCCCTGCAGGAAAGGGTCCACTGCCCAGGCCTCAGGTGGCCTTGCTGGAAACACATCCCCCTTGTCTGACCTTTTGGTGTCGGCTCAGAGATGACGGCCAGGTTTCATGCACAGTGTCTCCCGGGACGACTGCCCTTCTCTCTGCTCTCCACAGCTGGACCAGCTGTGAGTGGGGTGAGAGCCACATCTCCTGCGCCAGCCTCCTGACCCCGCATGACCTACAGGCAAAGACAAGCCCAGGAAGACCTACAGCGGGAGCACATCACCTGCCTGTGTGCCCTGCAGCGCTCCCTGGACCGGCAGGACTGCAGACTGGAGGCAGACCTGGAGCTGCGCTGAAACACCTGGCAGGAGCTGCTGCAGCAGGGCCAGACCCTGTGCGTGGCTTTCACCGCCACCCTCGATCGCTGGTGGCTGCTCCTGATCCTGCTCCTGCAGCCTCTCCTGCTCCTGCCCCCGCCTTCTCCCCCTAGCTCCCCTCTGTGGCCAGTGAGGGCCCCACCTAAAAGGCAGCGGGACCACGTGAGGCAGAAGCCAGTCCCATCCCTGAGCCTCGCCTCCTCCCTCCTTCTCCCCCTTCCATCTCCCTCCTCCTTCCCAGGTTCTTTCCCCAGTTACATTTACCCCAATTAAACAAAACCAGTTTCTTCTTTCAAAACAAAAAGTGTGGTTTATTGTCTGCAGGGTAGGGGGAAGGGAGAAAAAGGGGGAGACGGGGGGGTGGGGAAGGGAGGGGGTGGGAGGGGGAAGGCACACTGGGCCACTGCAAAAGCCTCTTGTGGGGAGGCCCAGGGGAGTCTCACAGCTGGCCTTGGCTGATACTCTCCCTTAGGGCCTTTTGGATGCTCACAGCCCCCTGATGGGCCTGCCAGATGGCAGCTGTGCACAGCTGCTTGATGGCCCTGGCGAGCCGCTCAGCCTCTGTCCCCCACCTTGGCTGGAATGTCTCCTCCTTATGGTCACAAGGTTGTGGAGGACGCAGCACGCAGCCACCACTTGGGGGACGTTCCACTCGCCGAGGTCCAGCCAGGTGAGGAGGCAATGGAACCTCCCTTTCAGACGACCAACGGCGCCTCCACAACAATGTGGGCCCTGTTGAACCTGGCGTTGAAGTGTTCCTTGCTTTGGTAAAGTTGTCTGGCATAAGGCTTCATTAGCTAGGGGAGCAGAGGGTAGGCTGTGTCACTTACAATGCACATGGGCATGTCCATGGTCCTGACCCTAATGGTGCAGTTGGGGAAAAAACTGCCAGCGTGCAGCTTCTGGAACAGGCTAGAGTTTTGGAAGATGCAGGCCTCGTGTGCCTTCCCCAACTAGCCAACATTGATGTCCGTGAATAGGCCATGGTGGTCCATGAGGAACTGCCTGCAATTGATGTATTTAGATGCCCAGTGGTTGGGGGCCTGGATGGGGATCTGGGTGCTGTCAATAGGCCCCCCCGCCCCGCACTTGGGGAAGCTCATGGTGGTAAAGCTGGTGACGATGGGGGTCCACGTCACCCAGGTTGATGACCCTGCACAGCAGGATGTTTATTTATTTATTTTATTTAAATATTTTTACCCTGCCTCTCTAGTTAAAATATTCGAGGTGGCTCACAAAAATTTTAAACACAGTACAAATGTATATAAAAATTTAAAATACGAGAAGAGGAACATACACATACAGACTCAAACATTAATAAAAGCACGAGTAAAAAGGGTGGCTTTAGCCTGATGCTGAAACAAAGCTAGCGTTGGCACCATGTGAATATCTCGAGGAAGAGAATTCCACAGCCTGGGAGCAAAAGCTGAGAAGGCCCTGTTCCACGAAGATGTTAATTTTATCTCCACAAGTGGGGGAACACGAAGCAAAGCCTCCCCAGCTAACCTCAATCCCCGGGCAGGTTCATATGGGAGAAGACGGGCCTTCAGATACCCCGGACCCAACCCATTTAAGGCTTTATAGGTCATAACTAAAATCTTAAATTTTGCCTGGAAACATACTGGAAGCCAGTGCAGCTGCCGAAGCACTGGCATAATGTGCTCCATATAACGAGTATTAGTTAAGACTTGAGCAGCCGCATTCTGGACCAGCTGAAGTTTCCAAAGGCTCTTTAGAGGCAGCCCCACATAAAGTGCATTACAGTAATCCAGTCTAGATGTAACAAGAGCATGGATCACTGTGGCCAAGTCATGCTTGTTCAGGAAGGGTCGCAGCTGGCAAATCAGATGAAGAAATCTCGTTTTCAAATGTTAAAAAAGGGTCCAGGAGGATTCCCAATCTGCATACCTGTTCTTTCAGGGGGAAAGTAACCCCGTCTAGACAGGTAACACACCACATTCCCGAACAGCTGGCTTCCTGATCCACAGGACCTCAGTCTTATCAACTTCAGCTTGTCTGACTTCATCCAAACCATCACCGCCTCCAGACACCAGTTTAGGTCAGTCACTGCCACACCTGGTTCTGATATCACAGGGAAATAGAGTTGGGTGTCATCTGCATATTGATGGCACCGTCCTCCAAAACTCCTTATGACTTCTCCCAGTGGCCTCTTTCAAGGTGGAGGGAACCATACCGGATCTAAAAGATGCATTAATAATCCCCTGGATCCAGCCAGTCATCCCTTCCCAGCTAGATTTAATAAGCCATGAAGGGCAGGGGGTCAAGTGAGCACATGGTCAGTCGCACTCCTCCAAGCACCTTGTCCACATCCTCAGTCTGCAATAGCTGAAATTGATCCTTTTGTAGAAGGAGACAAAGAGAGAATCACAGGGTTGCCAGAGCCCCACTCCTCCTCCACACACCAGGAGCAATTCCTACTTACCCCATCCCCTGGCAAGGCTTTGTGAGGGCAGGACTGAAAAACCTCCCAGGGAGGGGTCTTTTACCACCATCACCAACCGCCCCTTCCCTAGAGAACCCCGTTCCAGCACTTCACATCCCCCCGGGACGATCTCCCCACGCCGAACTGGTTCCCCACAGAGTGGTAGCTGTCTTGTTCGGCGACCTTCCAAATAGTGATGGCGATCCACGTGTGGGTGTCCCGTTGTCTGAGGGCAGGGATAAGCCACTTACACAGCTCCATGAAGGTATCCTTCCACATGCAGAAATTCTGGAGCCACTGCTGGTTGTCCCACTGCTCCATGACGAGCCGGTCCCACCAGTCGGAACTGGTGTCCAGACACCAGAAGTGGCGGTGCATGGTGATCAGGGAAGGGCAGGTGGGGTAGAGCTGCATGAGCAGTGCATGGAGAGAGGAGAGGTGGTGCCCCACAATGAGCTGGGGGGTCCTCCTCCTGCAGAGCCACAAGGGCAGCCTGCAGAAACTGCACCAAGAAGTGCAGCATGAGATGTAAGAGCCATCGACTGCTCGGAGGTCGCTCTGGCTCCATGGCAGTGGTGCTGTGGTGTCCACCAGGGCAACCAGAGCACACAGAGAAAAGGCTTTGCTGTCCCTCAAGGAGGTAGGCAAAGGAGAAGAGCCTGAGACACAGCTATACAGTGGGGGTCCCTTTAAGCACCAGCCTCAGAGAGCTTCAGGCGGCAACTATGGGAAGTAATCAATGTCCCGATGCCCTGCTCGAAGTGCTTCCAGGTGGCCTTAAATGTGATTCAGCATCCAATGAGTGTGGACGCTCTATTTCGAAATAGCTCAGCACTATTTCTATGGGCATTTGCTGTGTAGGCGCGCTATTTTGAAATAAGCTATTTCAAAATATAAATGTCAAAATAGCTTATTCTGACATAAGCGTGCAGTATACCCTCCAGGAGCACTCTGAAAAAAGTTACAAGAGCATTTGCATTTTCTGGATGTAGACCCCGGATAAGAGATGTAAGCTGTTCATCAGGGAGACTGCAACCTGATCACATGTAGAGGTCTTGATACCTATCTATGGCCAAGCTTTTATGTTGGCTCAGTGGTCAGCAGGTCACTTCAAGCATTCCTAAGGTGTGAAGCCAAGAAGTTAAAGTGAGCAACTCTACCACCTTCGGTGCGTATAACGTGACACCACTGAACTGAGAAATGTCATGGAAGTATAGCTCGTGGCCAGGAGTGTCTTGGCAAAATAAGTTTCAGAGGCACAGCAGGAATTTATTCTGATATAGAATAATACAAGAATATGGGACTCTAGTCTACATTTGTTAGGTTTGTACTTTAAGGGAAGGATCTACAAGAGAAGAAAGGACTAATGGCCTTATTTAGCACTCTTTTGTGACTATTGTGGTGTTGTCCCATTGCCAGGGAAGTACCATTCATGTGAGGTTGCTGTAGGGGACATAAGGCTACTTAAGTGCTTCAGTGAGATAAAGTTAAAAAAAAAAAAAAAAGCCAGGAGTTCCAGCCCAATGATACAGAGCTACCATAAAGCTTGATCATACTGCTATCTATTTAAAGCTATACCTGGTAAAATGGAAATACTAGTGCAATGTCATCTGCCACCCTGCAACATTGCTGTGCTATATTAGGCCTGTGCTAGAATGAATTATGTAAGTTGGAGTCACTTGGTTAAGGGGGTCCACAGAGACAGTCTCCTGACACCCCCATACAAAGGGTACGTCTACACTGCACCATTATTTTGAGATAACTAGAATTATTTCAAAATAACAATGTGAACATCTACACAGCAATTCCATTATTTCAAAATAATTTTGAAATAACAAACAGCTTATTCCAAAATCTGTAAATCTCATTCTACGAGGAATAACACCTATTCCTAAATAGCTATTTTGAAATAAGGTGTGTGTAGACGCTCCACTGCCATTCTAAGTTATTCCTCCCCAGTGCCTCCTGAGTCTTTAAATCGAGATAGCATGTCTACATTAGGGAACCCTGCCTCAAACTAATTTTAAGGCTTCCCTGCAGTGTAGACGTGCTATTTAGAAATAAACTATTCCAGAATAACTATTCTGAAATGGCTTATTTCGAAATAAGCGTGCAGTGTAGCCATACCCAAAGCTGTTTTGACTAATGACAATGCTATAAAATCTACCTGCAGGAGGAAAATTATTTGCAGACTGGTATGTCATAAAAGTGGTACTTTGCTGGGACATTTTGGAGTCACTAGATCCCTCAGTTACAACCCCATGTACCCAAAAGGAGCTGATTTTACAATTCAACTTGATCTAAACCCCATGCATCTAGTAAGTAAAAACTGGAATTGCACATCAGAGACTGGGCTAAACTTTAGGAGAGGAAAGAGGAGAACACCTATGGCGATGTGTGGGTCTCTTCATACCTCTCAGGACTGTTGCCCGTCAGTTTTATTCTCCATGGCATGTTCTGATTCATCTGAGAACGTCCTACTGAGAGGAATGAAAAGGTGATCTAGGCAAGGATAGCCGACTTAAGCTGTTCATCAGGTAGGCTGCAAGCTTATTACCTATAGGCTGCATCTAGACTGGCAAGTTTTTGTGCAAAAGCAGCTGCTTTTACGCAAAAACTTGCCAGCTGTCTACACTGGCCGCTTGAATTTGCGCAAGAACACTGATGATCTAATGTATGATCGTCAGTGTTCTTGCGCAAATACAATGACTCTCCCGCTCGGGAAAAAGCCCTCTTGCGCAAATGCTTTTGCGCAAGAGGGCCAGTGTAGACAACTGAGAACCGTTTTGCGCAAAACCGCGTCTAAATTGGCCACGGATGCTTTTGCGCAAAAGCACTTTTGCGCAAAAGCATCCGTGCCAATCTAGACGCTCTTTTCCGCAAATGCTTTTAACGGAAAAACTTTTCCGTTAAAAGCATTTGCAGAAAATCATGCCAGTCTAGACGCAGCCATAGAGTTCTGATCCCTGTTTCTGTGATTCTCCTGTGAAAGTTGTTCTGAAACCTTCCCCCAGTGCTAAGGTGCAAAGTGGAGTCTGAGCTACGTGTACCCGGAAACTGCTGCAGTTGCGCCAGTGTAGAGCTTCAGGGTGCACATTAACTACTCCATGAGACCTAGGTCCTCAAATGAATAGTGCATCACCCTAGTACTGTCTACAGTAAGGGCTAGGTCGGCTTAACTATCTCACTCAGGAATTTTTGACACCCATGAGCGATATAGTTGGCTCAACCTATCTTTTTAGTGTAGACCCGGCCTGGATTTCCTTTTCACTCCTCCTCATTCTCCCTTGCTGCCTCCAGCTGGTAGATACGCTCCTCACAGGCCATTAGTTACCATCGTTCTTCTTTCCCCTGGCTCTCCTGCCCTACTGGGGCATGAAAGAGACGAGAGGAGGGCAGAACTGGTAGCTGTTTGACCAGCAGGTGTTCCCTGCAAGACTGCCCTTGTTCCCGGTTAGGTGCCTCCTGGTCATATCCTCCTATTGCCACTTCCTCAAAAAAACAAGGGGAAATTGCTATAAAAACCTTCATTTGCCCAGAATTAAAACTGACTTGGCAAATCCCTTGTATCTTTCCAGAACATCAAGAGCACCTATGCTTAAATTGCAGAAGACCTGGAAATACAGAGCTATGGGACAGCCCTAACTTCTTTGAACAACACCCCAACCCTCTCTCTTTTCAGATGATACAGAGCACTCTGGGGATACAAATACAGCAGGAGAAACTGAAAGCTCGTGATCTCACTAAGGCAGTCACCTGCTTGGAGAGTGAAGGGACGCAGGCTAAAGGTGGGCATGGAGATATGAAGCAGAGTGGCACGTACCCTTCTAAAGCAACTTTACTATTTGGGGGAATGAGAGCTGAAAGAGAGCTTCCTAGCCAAACAGCAGAGCTGGAAGAGGATCCTTTCAGAGCCAAACAGGGAGTGAGCAAAATGAAGAATCCCAAGATCATAGGGTTGTCTGTACAGTGGTGAAAACCTCTCTCTACACAGGCAAGACTCCGTAGCCAGCTCATTTCAGTCCTGGAAGCCGAGTGGTGTATAGAGCTGGGTGAAAATTCTCAGCTGAAGCTTTTTTTCCGCCCCCCCCAAAATAATGCAGATGCAGGTCTACTGAAACATTTCACTGACTGGTGTTGAGTTTGATTCATTGTTTCAGTTGCAGGGAGATACCAAAAATTCTGACATGTCAAATGAAACATTTCAGCTCTTTCAAAAGGAAACACTTCCGTTTTTCTAACTAGATTCATAAGGGAACCTCTGTACCTGAATCATACATTTAGGCACCATCCACAAATTGAAAATGAAGGTGCCCTGCCTGTGGTATGTCATACCTCATGTGATTAGCCTACAGTCCTGAAAGGTAGGAGTCGCTTGTTCAAAGCCTTTTTTCTCCTCAGGCCGAGGGGGTAAATTAAACCAGGATCGCCCACATCCCAGAAGTCTCACCTAACCACTGGGATTAAAAATAAAAGGTGGGGGCTAACCTTCTTAGATGCTTTTGTGTGGATTGCAGCAGTCACCTAACTCATTCTTGTGAGAAATGATTTTGGCCAAGACCACACTACCACTTATGTCGCTTAAGAGCTTAAATATTCAACCCCTGAGCAGCCTACTTTATAGCAGCATAAATGCTAGTGTGGTCAGTTCTATGTTGGTGGGACAACTTCTCTCAAATTCTGCTGGTCACAAGGGTGAGTTCTTTTATGCCAACGGGACAGCTCTCTCCTGTCTGCATAGAATGGCTGCATGAGAGAACTTACAGTGGCGCAGTTGAATCTGCACAACTGTGCTGAAGTTAGCTCTCTGGTGTAGATGTAGCCTTAAGTGCCTAAGCTGCCTAGCTCAGGAGACATTGTGGATTGGTAACAGAGATGGGCACTTCTCTACAGACCAAATTCAGATGCATGTCTTCATCAGAGGACAGGGGTGACTGATGAGGAAGGGACCTGTGGAGCACCATTCACATGATTGCCCCCCCCCCGTATAACTCCTCCCTGTGCCTTCCCTAGCCCGGGGAGGGCCAGAGTAACACCCCTTTGCCCCAAGCCTCACCCATGACCCACCTCTTTCTGCTTCCACCCTGCCCCTCCTCACCCTGGTCCACTCCCTCCCTGCCTCCTCCCTGTCCCCGCTCCATCTCCTCCCCCATGCAACATGGCCTGGGAGACTAGTGGGGGTCTGGCCCTTCCTGCCCATGGCATTGGGAAGTTGTGTCCCCTTGTGTCCCCCACAAGTCGCCCCTATCAGAGAGCAGGGCGTAGGACACGCTAGGTTTGGTGGTTCCCTACCCAGCATGCTGGCACTGGGATTCCCATTCCAAGGTACCTCCCTCTCCCCATTCATTGTATGGATGTCTAGGTACCTAACTCAGGTTTTACAGATTGAAGTGCTGTTCCTGTGATTTTTCTAGATGCTCACAAGTTAGGTGTTCCAACGCCTAATTCCCTTAATAGATTCAGGCCACAGATTCTAGTTCACATATCACATCCTGCAGCAGCAAGGATACTAATAGCCCAGAGTAAGAGGGGACCTGCCACCATTTTCAGGATGAAAGTGAGGGATCTTTTGCCAGGGACTCTCTTTCATATTAGAGTGAAACTATACCAGAAATTCAGGGAGTACTTTTTGTGTGAAAAGATTTTAAAAAGCCTCACTTCACTGTAAACATTTGAGTGTATTTTACAAAATGTGTTGACCTCTCACCTGGAATTTAAGATGTGAGTCTTCATGCAGCTGGCTCAGTTAGCATGAATGCATGCATATCTCATGGATAATAAAGCAATCAGGAGTTGCCACGCATTACTGGATAACCATTAGCTCCTCCAGCATTGCTGTGAAGAAGTTAAAGCAGCCTAGGGCAACCTTACTCCATACATTTGAGTGTTCCCAAACTAATTTTGCATTCATGAATTGTTGCAGTTTGTTTGTGGAGAGACTGAACCCTCTCATGCTTTACATTCCTTCCCCACCTTTTTAGGAAACGCCTCCTTCCCATTTCCCTGTTGGATTTTTTTTTAAATAAAAGAGTGACTGTGTGTGGAATGGAGGAGGGAAAGCCACCCCATGAACAGAATAGCATAAGCCTACTTGTTCACAGTGCTGCACATAAACACTTTTCCGTATGCAGCATTAGTAAAATAGACTCTGCTGTGTCAAGTAACTCAGTTGTTTAATTCACTAATGTATCCACTTGATGTCACTATCACTGCCCACTACAATGGTATGTCAAAGGGCTCTGGTCATAAAAACTTTTTTTTGCGCCAGTAAATTGCTGAGCAATCTACATCCAGCTTTATTCTGGTAACATTCAAAACAGCTCTGCTCTATGATAGATCATTCATTTCACTTGGGCATACTCCTTTGCCAGCAAGCTACATTAGAGTTTGCAGCCCTGAAAAACAGACATGAATTTTTAACCCATGTATTCCTATTAGCCATGACAACCTTCCGAGGTTGTCCTCTCTAACAACTAAGCATTGCAATATATTCTTTTCATCTGAGGATAGTTATTTATTCACAAATAACGTATAGCAAGATGGGATTGTTCTTGGTGTGTCAGCAAATTCTTTTTGTTATTTAGTAAAACAGTGTGAACTCTGATTCCATAGGCTATATTAACTTTTATTACAGGGTCTACTATATTTTACATCTCTCTTCTTTTCTCTACCTGGATCTTAATGCGGGAAGTGATGTTTATTCAGCCCTCATTCAATGGCATGGAGCTAGGGGATTTAATGCTTTTGAAAGCATATGAAGAAAGGATTGCAGGAAATAGTTAAAAACTGATTTCCAGCCCATTTTGGTTAGTTTGTTTGTCCTGCCACAGACTCCTCAAACAGTGGTGGCATCGTGTGACAGAGAATGGAGCACTTACCTTCTTTAAGCCGGAATTTAAACAATTGTCCACAGTGAAACACAGCTATTCCACGTGAACTGTTCCTTGCCAAAGCCCATTGGTTAGAATTAAGTGCTCCGGGGACAGCTGTAGCCTGCTTTAGAGGGCCTTGATCCTTTCACTGTTGTCTTCTTGCTGCCTGGGTAATAAACACTTTCTGTCAGTTCAGAGTTATCTCTTCAGTGCCACAGTAAAGATCAGATCTGACAAAGGACTGGAATATGCTGTTTTCTATTTCTTGTTCTAGACAGCTGCTTCTTAGTTCTCTCCCCTACCTCCTTTCTAGTATCAGTCTTCTTTAGTGTCCAGATCCCTCAAAGAACTCCACAGCTGGCATGTGTTACTGAATATTAGTAAACTGTACACTTATTACTCGAGTGTGCCTTGGTATAATTGAAGGTGCTGGAAAGAGAGAACACGAGTTTCACGGAAACACACACACACAGAGCCAAATCCTCCTTAAAAATTGTCTTAATATTTGGGCCAAGAGAGAACTATGGGCCCAAAGAAGAGCTGAGCGTCCTACTGTTTTGGAGGGTCTCTGCAGTTTGTTTTGCATTCTATAGTAGTCCACAAATTCAAAGCTTCATTCAAAGGAAGTCCCAGTACAAAGCAGCCTTGAAGTTGTTTGCAGCGAGAAAACAGGAGGATCACAGCAGCGGAGGTGTCTCTTCCAGTGGCGTAGAACTAGCTTAGCACCTCCTACAGCACTATTCTCTGGTGCCAGTACATGGGATGTGGTCGGCCATCCACATGACCCACTTGATTTTTGCTTCTAATATGAGCCCTCATGTTAGTGGCCAGCATCATTCAGAGTAGACTCCGGCAGGATTAGGGACAATGGCAACACAATGGCCAGCACAAAGTAGGGATGTAATAGTCTAGTCGGTTAACTGATTGACCAATAAGCAAAAGCGTATAGGTTAATGCTATAGACTACACACATTATTTTTCCCTCTGTCCCAGACTGTACGACAATTAGCTTGATGTGCTTACTTCATTTGCACATGTATGTAAGTTGAAGGGAAGTGGGGAATTACAAGCGTGTTTAGACTTTACTGAGAGAAAACCAAGGCAAAGAGATTAGTTTCATGCCCTTCTGAAAGCTGTGAAATCTGGGCTCACTCATCCCTTGCGAGAGGAGCTCTATCCCATCACACTCATGAGCCTCCTTCTCTGGATCAGTCATTCTGTGCTGCCCGTGGGACATAGATTTAGAGCTACTTCTCCTCATCCAGTAGAGTGGCCTGCAGAAACAGATGGGGCAGAAGAAGCAGGACTGTGGTCATTCATGGCTGATTCTCCTGTAGTTTCTCCCTTGCTGCTGTTTTCCCTCCTTCTCTAATGGCTGTGAAGGTTCACTACAGAGCATGGGACTCTCTTGGTGAGGATTAATAGGTAACATCTGGCTGTCTGTGAGTGTATGGTGGCATGCAAAAGTTGAATAGGACATGAGGAGAGGCCATGCACAACTCTATGACCAGTGGGGGCTATAGAGGATAGTAGATGTATACACACAGAGAAACAGCACCTTCCTATGGGCTGGATTGTTCCTAGCCTTTGCTCAGCCACCCATGATAAAAAGGAGAGAAAACCTCCTATTATTTGGCTCTGCAGCCCAGAATTGTTCAGCTTGTGGCTCCATCCACAGGGGCTGCTTGTCTAACATTCCCCCTTGCAAGTGAATGGGGAAGAGCTGGAGAGGGAGGCTGAGGAGCTGTCGGTCTACCCTCTACTCACTAGACAAAGAGCTGATAAAGGCACTCTGAGGAGCTTGCTGCCCCATGAAAGGGATGAAACAACTTACTGATGCCCCCAACACCAAGCAAGGGGTGAAAAAAAAGGAGGGATGTCATCAGAAAGCCAATACCACTCTTGGCTAACCGAAGTGTTGGAGCATAAGCTTTCGTGGGCAAAGACCCACTTCGTCAGATGCATGTAGTGGAAATTTCCAGAGGCAGGTATAAATATGCAGGTCCAGAATCAGGCTAGAGATGATGAGGTGGATCCAATCAGGGAGGATGAAGCCCACTTCTAGTAGCTGATCTGGAGGTGTGAATACCAAGAGAGGAGAAGCTGCTTTTGTAGTTAGCGAGCCATTCACAGTCTTTGTTTAATCCTGAGTTGATTGTGTCAAACTTGAAGATGAACTGTAGCTCAGCAGTTTCTCTTTGAAGTCTGGTCCTGAAGTTTTTCTGCTGCAGGATGGCTACCTTTAGATCTGCAATTGTGTGTCCAGGGAGATTGAAGTGTTCCCCTACAGGTTTTTGTATATTGCCATTCCTAATATCTGATTTGTGTCCATTTATTCTTTTACGCAGGTTGTCTGTGGGCAAGGCCTTGGGAGGCAGGCCAGTCCTCGCCCACAGACAACCCACCAACCTGAAGCATATTCTCACCAGCAACTATACACCGCACCATAATAACTCTAACTCAGGAACCAATCCCTGCAACAAACCTCGGTGCCAACTCTGCCCACATATATACATCAGCAACACCAACACAGGACCTAACCAGATCAGCCATACCGTCACTGGTTCATTCTCCTGCACATCTACTAACGTAATATATGCCATCATGTGCCAACAATGCCCCTCTGCTATATACATCGGCCAAACTGGACAGTCCCTACATAAAAGAATAAATGGACACAAATCAGATATTAGGAATGGCAGTATACAAAAACCTGTAGGGGAACACTTCAATCTCCCTGGACACACAATTGCAGATCTAAAGGTAGCCATCCTGCAGCAAAAAAACTCCAGGACCAGACTTCAAAGAGAAACTGCTGAGCTACAGTTCATCTTCAAGTTTGACACAATCAACTCAGGATTAAACAAAGACTGTGACTGGCTAGCTAACTACAAAAGCAGCTTCTCCTCTCTTGGTATTCACACCTCCAGATCAGCTACTAGAAGTGGGCCTCATCCTCCCTGATTGGATCCACCTCATCATCTCTAGCCTGATTCTGGCCTCCATATTTATACCTGCCTCTGGAAATTTCCACTACATGCATCTGACGAAGTGGGTCTTTGCCCACGAAAGCTTATGCTCCAATACATCTGTTAGTCTATAAGGTGCCACAGGACTCCTTGCCGCTTTTGCAGATTCAGACTAGCACGGCTACCCCTCTGATACTTAATACCACTATTGTACAAGTCGTCCCCCGGCTACTCTTAGGAAGTATGGCCTCTTGATTATCCCCTTACCGTGGGCAGAGCCTAATAACTCAAGCCAGCTATATGTGACTGCTTAGTATTTGCTCTTTTCCCTAATGCAGTATTACCCAGTTTCAGAGGAACTGATTTGCAGTGTGCCTTGTGGGGGCTGGCCCTTTAAATTTGGCAGAATGGAGCAGCTGCACCCTTAGCAAGGCCATTTTCCTCTGCCTGCTGTTTGCTGCCCTTCTCTCAGTTCCAGCTGGTAAGTGTTTATATCTCCTAGTGGGTTTTCACCTAGTTTTCCTTTTCTCTTTCTAGAGGTGAAGATACAGACCAGTGGCTCATGAGGGAAACATTTCCTAAAGTCTTGGCAGTTTTCCTATGACATATTTTCAAACAAATTCTTAAAATTCCTGCATGGAGAGTGTGTACATTCAGGGCAAGCCTTAGCCACTGCAATGATAACATTGTTATTATTAGAATTATTGCTTCAGCTCTGCCCCAGACTGGCCTGCCAGAGACCCCTCTTCTCTCCTTTTCCGTATGGCTCTTGTCAATCTACATTGATGCAGTTTAGCTCCTAACCAGGCTGTTTCCAATCCCCTAAAGCTGCACACCAGCCTCTTCAGAATAGGTGGAGACACCCCCAGTGGCATGCAACAAACACAATGGGTTCCCCTCACACAGTCACTCAGCTCACACCACCTTGCAGACCTCCACAGCAAGGCTTAGGACAGGGGTCTCAAACTCTGAGCCCACAGTCTGGTCCTGGCCACAGTGAATTCCTAGCAGGCTGGGGTGAGGGCCTGTCTGTTACCAGCCCTCAAGCCCCACCTCTTCCTGCCATGTCCCCCCCACGGCACCCTGTCCCCCAAGCACACGGCTTTGGGGATCTCTGGGGGGGTTTCACTTCCCACTCTGAGGTGGCAGGAGCCATGGGGGAAGCAGAGCACAGTAAAGCGAGTGCACCCACCCAGTGTAGTAATAAAGCCTCCCCCCCCAGCCTGTCAGCTGTCCTGGGCCACATTGTGCAATTGCTCTGTCTAGGGTTGGCCTACAGGCTTGGAGATTGAGACCCCTAGCTTAGGAGGTGCAGAGGTCTGTTAGTTGGCCTTCAACACCAGCGTGAAATTTAGTCAAGATTATTTTTAGCCCATATGTGGTTGTCTACATTTAATAATGAGGGCAGTGTGTAGACCAGAGACCTGATCATCACCTGGTGTAAATCAGCATTGCTGAAGTCCAAGGAACTATGCTGATTTATACCATCTGAGGAACTAGCCCTATATTCCCAACACTCATTTCTGCAGCATGTTCAGAGGTTAACAGCTGCTCTTCTTGCAACGTGAGTTTATGCCAGCATATAAGGAAGGCCCCTCTGATCAAGCTGAGATGCACAGAAACCAATCCTGCTCCCGCTGCAAGCCCTGTAAATCCATTGCAGGAGCAGGCCCCACAGTCTGTAAGTTGAACCAATGTATGAAAAACTGCCCCACTCAGACACAGATTCTCTTAACTGATTCAGAGGCTGATCTCCATTTCTGGCAAGATACTTAAAACCAAGATTTGTAGATATGATAGAGTTTGTGGGTGCCTTCTCTGAAATACCTTACGGGGCTTGATGGGCACAGGATGGCTGCTTGAATAATTTCTGAAAATGAGGCTCTTCCAAGATGTCTCAGGTTGAGCACACAAAATCTCTAGCTTCCCAAACACTTGTCCAATGTGCCCCTTTGGATAGGCAACATTTAGTTGGGCACCCAGAAAGTACAAATATCTTTATTACAAGGCCAGGACTTTTGTGCCACTGTGAGTGGTAAAATCACAGCCGATGATTTAAAAACAAAAAGCAACATTTCAAATGCATCATGTAAAGTCCCGTTTTGTTGTCAATGTTTGATTTAGGTTTTTAGTTTGTACCTGGAGTTCCTTTATCAGTTAGCACTGAGTGGTCAGCCCATCTCTGTATTGTGGCTGCACTTTGGCTCTGATTTCTTATACATTTTTTAGCTGCTGCTGTGGCATGTTCAACTTCTAACATAAATCATTTACTGTACTTTGAAAGTTGGATAATGTATTTGATGCACCCAACATTAAAAATACACATCTATTTTGGTGTAGGGTGCCTCATGCCAGTTAATAGCATAATTTATCTTGCTATCCCTCACTTCACATATGAATGAATAATGAATATACATTTGGAAAGGCATTTCCAAGCTGTTGGGGAGGCGGAAGTTCCCCTAGTGTAACACTTGCTATGTTGTTAAAAGTTTAAAATAAACTTTGATTTCCAAATCTCTGGGAGCTGGTTAATTCCTCCTCTATTTCTACTATGTCATGGCATTTAAGAATGGCTGGGCTGCTTTTGCTGCTGGTTTCTAGCAAGAGGCTCTCTCTGACTTCCCAGCAAAGGTTCACAGCCATTGAAATTTATTCTCTTGTGGCTCAGGTAAGCCTGGTGGTTGTCCAGCTCTGGGATACTATGTGGCTCAGGCATTTGGATTATTTTAGTTGTTTTGCTCTGTATTCTGTAGGTGATGCCACTGGGATGTGAGAAGGAACTGCAACTCAATGGTCAAATGAGTTAAAGACCAGGGTGCAACTTTTATTGAAATACAATTACTCATGGGTCAGTGGTACTTGACTGCTAATAGGTCCTGCAGTAGTAAGTGTTCTGAGAGTACAAGGGCTTCCATCACATGCCTTGACTGACAAGCAATGTGATCCCCCAAACCACAGCCTGTATTGACAAGGTCCATGTTTTCTTATTGGAAGACCTGTGCATTATTGTTAGGCTCTACTTACACTGTGTTCTTCTCCTTTTCGCTTTATATATGGAATAATGATAACAGTGGGTTAATTTGAACCTTACCTCCAGCCACAGAGATGTCAGATCTTGTTCCACTTTTTACTGGCTAAATGTCTACATCAAAAAACCACCAGCAAATCTGAAATTAACTGAAGCCATTTCTAGCCTCAGCAGGAAGGTCAAGGACTGACTATACAGAGACTGAACTATTCACTTGCCTTTAGAAGCAACCATCCAGACCAAGATCAAGGTCTGCTGAGTGGGGCTGTTGTGTGGTGTCAGGAAAGCTTGCACTGGTACTATCCCCTAGTGTGTGGATAAATATACAATCAGACTGTCACTTCCTACCATCACTAAATTAACTAAAGCAGATGCTTATTAAATGGGAAGAGGAAATGCAGTAGACTCAATGTCCCTCCATGGATAGCTACTATTTTCCTGTGGTTAAGAATATGTAATACTCTAATTCCATGTGTGTGTGTGTGGGGGGGGGTGCTTTTCCTCTATGTACAGGCTAGTGTCTATGCTCTCTACTGGACAGAAACTTTTAAAAGCACAGCTGTGTGTCTTAAGCTCCATATTAGTGATGGCTAGCAAAGACCCTTCTTTTTATTACATGGCAAAGGAGGATCTGACTCTTATGCCTGCTCTTTCTATAAACTTCCAAGGGATCACAATGTACTGTAGAGTGGCAACCAACTCATCCCAAGGACCCAGAGATAACTCCATTTCAGCCATGCCTATGGAAGGCAAGAAGGATAAACATCCTTGAACTGTGTTATTCAATACATAATTTCTTTCTTTCTAATAAGTTGCTTCAACTTATTAACATTTCAGTAAGGGGGCTGTACTAATGAAGTATCACAGATTTCTAGAGACTTCTGGTGCAGTTCTCCCTTATTGCAAATGGTACAAAGGAAACAAAACATTTTCCTTTTTATATTTGTAATACTTCATAGCTCCTCTCCATAATGTCAACTACCATGGGCTCTGATATTGCAACTGACAATGTGTGAGCAAATTGATGTACCTGCACAGAGCCTCACTGAGGTCAATGGGGCCCGCATGGGCACAGCTACTTGCCCTCGTGCTAGCAGTTCCAGGATCTGAGCCTTAGATTGTATTGTTTAAATCTTGATTGCCGTTAGCAAGCAAAACAAAATTGTTGCTGCATTGTCTTACTCCCTACCTCCAATGGTGACCATAGCAAGAAGGTTCATAGGTGAAACTGAACTGTTCTGCACCTTTTAATCAAATAGGCCAGGCCAAATCAAGCCTGTAATTTGAACTGTAAAAGGGGCAACCACAAAACATCTTAGACATGGTTGCTCAAGAAATTATTTTGATGCTTTACATCCTGGACCTGGTATCCAAAGGGATAGAGACTGCTCCCTCTACTGTGTAAAATTCCTTTTGAATAAATTCCTTGAGCTATGAATCTTGTTTTTAAACTATATCTTGATGGACAGCAAAATCTAGGGTGTGACAAATGGCACCTGACATCCAGGAAGGAATATATCCTTAAGAATAAGTCTGTATCTCCAACTATCTCTAATTTTATAGGACAGCCTTTCATTCTAGATCGGTATCTACCACAGTTCCACAAAGACCAGATCTTATTTTTCAGTTCCTGTGAATTACAAGCATGACAAAAGTTCAGTTGTGAAACTAAGTTTATATTTACTTTTGTTAGCTGGCTGGAGTTTCTTCTTCTTTTGAGTCTGTATTTGGGGTCTGATCGTAAAGTGTGAATGAAACACTCACCCATGACTGTGGTTGGGAAGGGAAATTTGGGGGCATACGGGAAATAATGAGGCTTTTGGACCACACATAATTGTATGCCCCTGTGATGGTCTATAGTCATGACTTAAAGTAAGATGCGCCATTTTAATTATATGTGGAGTAGCAGAAGGTTGATATTTTAGGGTGAAGAGGTAAATATGGAGGGCTGGGTTCTTGATTCCCACCTTTAAAATTAACCTTGCCCCAGTGATCATGATTCCACTTTCTTTAAATGCTTGAAATACTTAGAAATTGGCCTTTTCCTGTAGTTTAATGTAACTGCATGGAAGTTTTGCAGGAATCCAATTAGAAAGGACTAATATATGCAAATACTTGATACTCTTAATGGTTTCAGCGATGAAACTCTTTCAGATATAATGGCATAGTACTTCAACATCTAGGCCCAATTAACACTTGCCATCTTTTATTTTTGCTGTCTGTATAAACCACCCTTGTTTTATCATATCAAAATGCTGGTTTCCCTACTATATAAGTGTTAAGTATTATAATATTTGGTATGTTTTATATTCCCCCATCTTCTCCTTTTTAATCTGGGTGAATCTGCACTATTTGGAAATTACAGTACATCCCAGTTTAATCAAAACATTTTGGAGACACTGAAAATATTTGGCTAAAATGGTCCAGATGATGGGAGAACAGCTCAACCCCACATATCAGGGGACACAAGAGAGGTACGGGGGAGGTGGTGATCTGGTTATGTGAAATACATGTAAATGACATTTTTCTATAGTACCTAAACTAGATACGTATTTTTAGATGTAAATCTATTCTTTAATTTCTCTAATGGTGAGTGATCTTTCAGTACCGGACAAGAAAGAGTTTATGGGGAAAAGTATAAGGATGAGTGAGGGTATCGCGCAAGCCATGGATGCTCTGCCTGGAAAAATCTGTCAGTGGCTTGCAAACATGAATACAACAGAATGGGTGTCTGAGAGGTGGGTCAGAAGTTAACAGGATTTTGCCCTACTATGGAAACTTAAGCTGCAGATCGGAAAGTGTTTATGTGATATCACAATTTGAGTGACAACTGTCAATAGGAGTTGGATGGAGGTGAGGTCAGTATGGATTTTTCAAAGGCTGTCTGCTGCTATTGCCTGTCATGAGATAGCTGTCATTTTCAAATCACTGTATACATTCAATAAATGTAATGCATCAGCATGCTAGCAAGAACACTGAAGAGTTGCAAGTTTATTTTAAAAGGGACTGGCTTTTTTATTTTAATTGTGCTGGTTCTGAATTTGTTACATTTATAAATTGTTTAGGACACAGTTTATGTTTAGATGACACATTTTTGTTTATGGTATTTTGCTTTCTTTTCTACGGTTTGTAAATTTATGTTCTTGAAAAGTTCTTTCAAGACTTTTGTTAATTAAATACTGCAATGTATTTTATGTTTCCTTTAATGGACAGAAAATGACTTTTGTTCAAAAGAACTTCATTTTTCATTTGATGTGGAGAAAAATCAATTATTTTAAGAGTTCTATTCTTCTGGCAGTTCATTTAAGTGAATTCTTACTATGTTAAATGATCATCAGTATTTTTTCTTTAAATATAAACTCCTGGAAAAGTACTGTCATGCAAAAAAAATGTACTTTGCTGTCATATAGATAGCATTGATTTTGTTCCCCTTTTAAAAGAAAGAGCCACTCAAATGCAGTTATAATATTTTAAAGTTTTCTTTGAGGAAATAAAAATGAATTATTAAAGAACATAGTAGACCTCATAGGTCTGAATATGTGTTGTTTACTGTAGTTAAGGGGCTGGCTCTGATTAGCTAGAGATATACCAGTGTAATTTGACTTAACTCAGTGAAGTAAATAATGATTTACATCAATGGGAGATCAGAATCAGGCCTGTAATAGTAACTATTATACTATTATAGTAGCTAGTTACATATACTGTGTTATGTTGAAAATATATTCTTCACATATGCAATATGGTTTCATAGAAAAGTTGAATCAGGAGTTGTTGGTGCTGAATAAGAAAACATATTTTTACAGCTTTTTTGACAAGCATATGAGTAAAAGATTAATATGAGCTTTTATCTAAGATTCTACATTTTATCTTCCAAAGCTGTAGAAAAGAAATGAAGACCTTCCCGCTTATCTCCAAACCAACAGATTTTTCCAGGTCAGGAGCAGCTTCAAGTGGTTTGGTGATGTGTGTCTTAATGGTTGTGAGGGGGCAAGAGCTTGCAGCCTGGAGAATATAATTCTCAAAACATGCTTTTAAACCAGTTTTCACAAATGCAAAATGAGAAATGTAATTGCTAAAAACGACATGTTCAGCAGACCCTGCAGTACAGTTGACCTGCAAGTTGAACACCTTTATTTGGCATGTATGATGAAGTAAACTTTGTTCTCCTGCCAAGAAAAAAATGACAAGACTGAAGTCAGGTATAAAATTCACCCAAGTGTTCTACTATACTAGCTGTATTCTTAAATGTTGTATTTAGACGACTGCTACAATGCTTAAAAGGTATTGTATTTGAAGTTAGTCTATTAAAATCGTTTTAAGCAATTTCTCAAGCACTAAAATTAGCTGAACTTGAATGCTAATACTTTTACAGGTTTGTTATATCTCCTAATCCTCACTTTAGATGAACAATCACAGTCCATTGAGAATTTTACATTCCCAATAACAGTCTCTGGAGACTAAAATTACTGTGTCAAAATTTGAGATTCAATTTTTAAAATCCAAAGAACTATGATATGGGTATGCAGTAAACACTTTTGAGTATAAATTATAAATATTAACATTCTCATATTTTAATGAGAGGCAACGTAGTTGTCATCAACCTGGGCATCCTCTGTATTGATTTGTTTGATCAAAATGATCACTATGTATTGAAATAAGTGCACTTCCCCAATCAGCTACGTGCAAAGAAATAAAATGTTCACTTTTCAGGGTGTTCCAAAGCAATGCCAAAGCAGTTCAGTTTAGGTAAGTGTATTCCCCAACATTCTCCGACTGCTGCTGAAAGCCTGAAATTCCTTCCTGCTTATGAAAACTCAAAGTCATCATTTTGCAGCAGCTCTGCACAAGTAGCCATTTGCCATTAGCACAAATGAGGGAAATAGCACCTGTAATTTTTTTATCACTAAAGTAATGATCAACATAATCAAATGTCACTGTCAGGATGAATAGCTACTAATTGGAGTCCCTCTTTATGCAGCTGCTTTTCTAAATCTTGGTCACCTAGATGCTTTAACTTTAAAGCCTGCCCCGACTGAAGGGCGGTGTATAATCCGACAAGCAGAGGAACAAAACTGAGACTCAGAAAACTCATTTCCTCTTACTTCTCCCTCTGTTTCTAGAGACAGGGAAGATAATTTCACCCCCCTTTTGTGGAGTGCCTTGTTCCCACTGTGTGTTCAGTCAGCTCCTCTGGTCAGCAAGCAGGGAAGACAGCAGAGGTTCCTCCCACACCTTACCCTGTTTGCTCGCTTCCTGCCCAGCTGTGGGGAGTCTGAGGTGAGTGTCAGAGCAAGGCTAACAGAGGAATAATGGAGCTGATCAAGGGCTTACTTTCTCTTGCTCCCCCGTGCAGCTAAGTAAGGGCTCTGACAATGGTAACCCATTGTAACCTGGCAATGTGGAATTTGCCACCATGATCTATGGCTTTGCCATATCAAAAGGGTATGACTGGGGTTGACTGCCTGGAAGCTTCAAGAGGTGGCTTTCTGCTTCCACAGCAGTGTCCTGCTTTCTGGATAGGAGCTCTTTATGGATAGGATCCTGGATCTTTTAGAAATCACCTGTCTCCTATGCTTTGTCCCTCTGTGGGAGAGTTCAGATGCCCTGTGACTTAGCAAGGAGTCCCTACATTTGTACATCTAGGTTTTCTTATTTAATGGTTTTCAACCTGTTTTTCCATTTACGTACAACTAAAAGTTTTTGAATAGAAGCGTAGATGCCTTTGGAAGCCTTAGGCATAGGCTGTGGTCCCTCAAGGGTCTGTGGACCACAGGTTAATGCCTTCCATCACGTAGTAGACTTCCTGCAATCAGAGCTAGTGTCTGTTGCTCTTCTGGAATGCTGGACGTGCTCTTAGGGGGTTCTTGGAAGCGAGTGTATTAAGCAGGAAGGGCTGAATTTTCTTTTCTTGTGGGCAAGGGAGTATTTTCTTAATGGTTTAATTTGGACTGTTATTTTTCTTAGGTGTTTTCATTGTAGGTGCATCTAGAGAGTTGGTGAAATGCTCACCCCTTTCATGTAGCCAACCGTAAGTACTTGGGGTCTGTCAGAGTTGGGTAATATCTTTGCCATTTCCACCTGACATCATTTTAATTTATTTAATTTCTATTTAAACATTTCTATAACCTTTAAAATCCTTTTAATGCCTGGATGAGTTGAACAATAACCTCAGCAGAGCTAAGTTCTACATAGTGCTGAGACTCCCAAAGCTGTTTCCATGTGATGGCTGCTGGTTGGCCTGGCTGAGCTGTAGGTGAGAATGAGTTGTGTGTTCACATGCCAGAAAGGAGCTGGCCCTCATCGTGATGACTTCAGGGTTCTGTAAAGTGCTGATAGTGGAAACAACAGACAAAAGTGCAGGTAGAAGAAAGTATTGAAAAACTAATTGCACAGTTTGTCTATAGTGATAGTCATTGGATTTGTCAGGAAGAAGCTCTCCCAATAGATATTTAATGGATATTTCCATTACTGCCTAGGTTTTTACTGGTGTAATTGTACAATTATTCTACTAATCTGCAACATTCTTTTATGTGGCGGTATCTTTTATATGCATTTTACTTCTTTAGAGCACATCATCTTTCAACTTCACTTTGCAGTCAGGGACGTGTTCTGCCTACATCTATACTGATTCCTGGGACATGTGTTGAGGCATATTTACCATTGCTTTTATCAATAGTTTAATGTTTCTGCATGTATTGATCTTCAGAGTCTGTGAAGAAGGGGGGAGAAATGTAAAATAAATTAAATATTCAAATAAAGGTTATAGCATAATTGTCAAACGTAAGCACTGAAGAAAATTCATCTGTCTCATTTCTACAGGAGAATATGGAAAGATGACACCAAAAAATATACATTCTGTGGTTCTAGAGTTTTATTCTGTTCTTTCAGACAACTTTGTACTGGTCAACCAAATCCTCAGGTTCTTACTCAGGCAATTTCCCACTGACTTCTAGTAATGGAGGCTACCATGATAGCAAGACCTCTGCCATTCTGCGTCACAAACAGGGTAGGTTTCTTGCTGATTTGGAAAAAAAAAATCATTAAAAGGTTCTTTTTGAAAGAAAATTGAGTTTGGGTGAAATGGGACAGACTTTGTGGAAAATGTGCATTTTTATTAAAATATTTGGGAGTTTCATGCAAAAATCTGAACTTTTTTAGTTTTCAGTTTTTCTACAAAACCCTAAATTTTTTTTAAACAAAACCCAAACCATTTTTAATTGAGCTTTCTGTGGCAGGGGCAATCAGGATTCTGGGTAGGGGACATGAGGCACTGCGGATGAACAGCTCCTCCATGGACCATGTCTGCAGCCACTCTGTGGCCTCAGAAGGCAGGGATTTCCCTCATGAATCTGCTGGGCTTCCAAGCAGAGGCAGAGGAGTTCTCCTAAACAGTCTGTTCTGTCTTGTATCTAGCTGTGATACTCTGAGTGTGTTTCCCAGACCTGAAGAAGAGTGCTGTATAGTTCAGAAGCTCATCTCTCTCCCCACCAGGAGTTTGTCTGGTAAAAGAGATTATCTCACCCACCTTTTCTCTGTAATATCCTGGGACCAACACAGCTACAACAGCTCTGCATACACGTCCAGATTGTCTGGTCAGTAGCTTGCATTCCTTGTGCCAAAGAAACCAGAGATTCAGCCTTACCAGGGGAGCTATCCAAGAGATTCTTGACATCCATGCAATAAGGTAAACTGAAAGCTACACTGCACAGTACAGGTACGTCTAAACTATGTTCTATTTTCAGAAGATGATATGCAAATTACTTGGGAATTTGCATATCTTCTTCCAATCTCACTTTTGAAAAAACTACGTAAATTTCATTTTTTAAGGAAGAGCAGTTTTTTTCAAAAAAGGGTTTTTTTCCGAAAAACCCGTGTCCGGACTACTTTCTCTTTTGAAAGATCCGCTTTCAAAAGTGAGAGCAGAAGGAGATATGTACATTTCCACGGAATTTGCATATCCTCTTTCGAAAATAGTACATAGTCTAGACATAGCTAGGAGTTCTGATCATTCCTTACCACTTAACACCCGCCATGGTGATAGCCATGCAGAGGGCTTTCACCCCCTGAACTCTAGGACTGGTTGTACTAAGCCTGTCCAGATTCTCTTGACATCTTTTGTGTATGTGGACCAGTCACAATTTGGCCTTTAGAATGAAGAGAAATGGTACATTATCCAAATAGGTCTCTGCAGTGTGATCCAGTCCCTTTGGTAGCATTTCTTCTTCTGAGAATAAGAAGTATGGTACAATGCAATGCCTTTCCTTCTGTCTTCTTTGTAGTATGAATGTCTTAAGGGAGGGACAATAGAAAGCAGGTCTCTCTCCTGATGATCCCTTGGTCAGATTCAGCCTAGCTAATGTTGTTACCATTTAACAGTTAGAGCTTGGCAGAAAATGGTTTTCCTATCCAAGTGAAAAATTTTGAGATTTAAAAAAATGTGTCCTTGTTTTGTCTTTCTCTCTCTTTGTCTCTGTCTCTGATCTTGACCAGAAATCCCATCCTGGGCCTGGAAAACTGATTTATCAAAGCTGGTGTATTGCATGAAAAGTTTCAGTTTTGACAAACTGGCATTTTCCAACAACAACAAAAATTAGTCAGAAATTCCCAGTCAGCCCAACTAAGAACAGTTCAGTGCCCTAGACAAGTGGCTAATCTTAGTATAATCTCAGCACTGGCATTTTACAGCTGTACTTTTGGCTTAGGGGAGTGAAATCCCCTCCTCCCTGGATTGCAGCTAGTTACAGTGCTTAAAGCACAAGTGTGAACCAGGCTACTCCCTACATCAGGGGTGGGCAATACCTTTTTGCCAAAGTGGCCCTGGCCACATTGGAAGGGGCGGGGCCTCAAGTGGAAGGGGCAGGGCCAGCATACTTCCCTGCTTCCCCATCCACAGACCATGATTGGCCTGGAGGTGGGGGGGCACGTGAAGTCTTTGTATCCCCCCCTCCCCAAGATTCGCCCCTGGTACCCATGCCCCTGGTGGTGGAAGGAGACTTCATGCGCCCCCCATTCTGCTACCAGTTCCTAGCAACCCACATAGTGGGCTGGTTCCGGCCCATGGAGGCCCTTTTGCCCACCTCTGCCCTACATGGAGGCGGTTTACATAAAGCACTGAGAGGTCTTTCTCCCAGCACTCATGCCATGGCCACATATTCAATTTAAAGTGCTGCCGCGGCTGTACTTTAAGCTTGTGGACAATGCCTCAATCCACTTTCTAGCAGATGAGTATTCACATTACCAGAAGTCCTGTCACTAATTAGCACCAGCAGACAGGCTATGGACTGAATAGATATGGAGAATACCCTTAGGCCAAAAAATGGCCTCTCTGAGTTAGTGATGAGGCAGACTGGCAGAGCAGCTTGCCTGCCATTTCCCATCCTGTGTGCAAGTGGGCCAGCTGTACGCAGGAAATGTCTAATCTAAAGCTATTAATAAGCATCTCAGTCTCAACCTGTTCTTCAGTTTTGACTATCACCATGCAGAGATGATGGGAAACGACAAACCCGCCCAAGGCAGACGGTGTGCTCTCAGAGGTTTGCAATGAGAGAGGTGTGTTATCATGCTAATAATTTTGATAAGACATCTCCTCTCCCCAGCGGTGTACCTGCGTGATGAAATCCATGCCCACGTATCATTCCCTTTAGAGGTACGAAATTGGACTGAAAACAGTATTTATTTTAAATGCTGCCAAATCCTGGGTGTTTAAGCTGAAGCTAAAAACCAAGTGCTGGAAAAACTGTGCTATAGTGTGTTTGTTCTGGCTAGCCTGGCCATGCCCTGGACAACCTCTGCACAGCTATTTCGGCAGACTCCTAATGCCGGGCACATAGCAATCCAAGCCAAGAAGAAGGAGGCATGGAGCTAGGGGTCATGGAAAGGGTCAAGGTTATGCACTCAAACAACTGACCTTGTCCTTGGCTCCTAGTAGGCCTCACACTAGAGTGCCTCCCTGATGCCCAACCTCCAAGGACTTGTGGCTGTTCTGCAAAGTGTTCATGTGTGCATTTTGGGGGGAATCTAGGCTCAGCACACCAGAGCTGTGTGCCCAATATTATTTTCTGACTGTTGCTTGTAGAGAAAGGATATAGCTCGGGGGGAGGGGGTGTCAATAAAATGGCGTTGGTTTTTCAGGATTAGCTCCGGTGGGTCACGGCCGCTATATTTACCTGTGCCTCCGCAAGTATGGGCTATTGCAGCGGCCACTGACAGCACAGATCACTGTTCCTGGCCAATGGGAGCCGTCGGAAGCAGCACGAACTAGGACACCACTTCCCGCAGCTCCCATTGGCCAGGATTGGTGATCCACAGCCAATGGGAGCAGCAATCACCTGTACCTGTAGAGGCACAGGTAAATATAGCGCCACCAGCCCATCAGAGGCTATCCCTGGGGAATCGTATCTGGCCTGTGGGCAGGTATTTGCCTACTCTCAGTATAGCGCATAAGCTCTCAGAGAAACACCACGTATGTCAACACAAGAACTTCCCATTCAAACATGACGACATTTGCTTCTGCTTGTAACATAGAATTCAAATTGTAATGCAGGTGGACTGCACAGACAGAGGACCAGCTCTTTGGATGGTGTATATCAACCACTGCAATCAGTGGAGCGACACTGATTTACGTCAGCTGAGGTTCAGGCCCAAAGGGTATAAAACAATAGTGGCTGGAGTGAGCTCTCTATGTACGTGGCTCAGGAATAGTCACATCTCTCAAGAGGTGAAGCCCGGCACAGTTACAGTTTTCACTGGTAATTTCTCATGAAAGGTGTGAATGAGCGGGCTAATCCCCCTCTCTCGTGGGGTCCCACTCATGTTCCTAATTGGCCCTCGGCTCAGAGTTTTTCACAGGCCACCCTGCCTCTTCAGCAGTCTGTTAGAGTCTCAGCTTCCAATAGCTCGTACTCTGGCACCCACCCTTGGCGGATGGGGTAGGGGGACCCGGACCCGCCCTCTCTCATGGGTCCCAGCCCAGGGCCCTAAGGACAGGCACAGACAAGTTCCTGTCCGGCTGATGGGGATTCCTTCCGTAACTCGTCAGCCTGCGGGCCTTAGCAGGGAAGCCCCGCCCTGGGCTACTTCCTACCCCAGCTACACCTGGGGGAGTTCCGCACCCTCCCGGCCGTCTCCTCGACCAGAGCAGACGGCTCACCCAAGCCGGCTGAACCTGCCGCTCTCCCTCCCACTCACTCGCCGCGACTATCCTCTCTCTCCTCCTTCGTCTCCCCTTTTCCCCTGTGTCCATTTCCCTTTTGTAACTCCTGCCTTGTCTCTCCTGCCCCACCCCTCCCCATGATGTCACTGCTATGCGCCCCGGCCGCCCTGCTCCCCTTGCATCGTTCCTGGTGCGCTCATAACACGCCCAACGCATCCCACTCTGGTTTGTGGCGCCGCCTAGCTGTGCCGCAGCGCGCAAACACGCAGCGCAAGCGGCAAGACGGGCTCCACGCTCCCCTCAGAGTGTGGCAACGGGGGCGTTTGGAGTGCAAGGCTATCGCACACCGTCACACATCTCCCCCCCCCCCAAAGTTCCCTCTCACCCCTGGTTCTTAGTCCTCCTAATTTAGCAGTGTTCTCAAAAAGAAATCCACGTTCCCATGGGCTTGGCCCATGCGGTGGGCCACTTCAAAACAGTATGGCTGCAAGGACAAGTACCATCTCATGATGCGGGCATTCGTATCCTTCATCGTTTGCAGCCATTGTAGAGGTGCATGGTTACTCAAAACCAATTTCCTAAAAGATAATAACGAAGCATGTCAATAGCCCACTTTACGGCCAGAGCCACCTTTTCAATAGTGGAGTACTTAAGTTCTTGAGGGAATAGTTTGCGGCTTATGTAAAGGATAGGGTGTTCCTTCCCCCACACTTCTTGGGACAACACCGCCCCTAGCCCGGCTTCCGAGGCATCGGTGTGAAGGACAAAGAGTTTGGCAAAAATCGGGTTGCGTCAGCACAGGGGCGTGAGTCAGTTGGTCTTTCAACGCGTTAAACGCTTGGTCGTCCTCTGCACTCCACCGCACCTTCTTAGGTAACACGCTTCTTGTCAGGTCTGTCGGGGGCCGCCAGCGTTGCAAAGTTGGGGACAAAGTGGCGGTAGTAGCCAGAGAGTCTCCTAAAAATTGGCACACTTGCCTTTTGGCTGTTGGCACGGGGTAGTCCCTCAAGGACCCAATTTTGTCTATCAAAGGTTTCAGTTTACCTCTCCCCACAGTGTACCCCAGGTACAATACCTCCCGTTCTCCGAAGTAACACTTGCTGGGGTTTGCTGTGAGACCTGCTTCCGTCACGGTCGTAGGGACAGCTTTCAGTCACTGCAGGTGCTTGGGCCAGGACTGGCTATACACTACTATGTCATCTATATAAGCTGCAGAGTACTGCCTGTGGTCTCGTAATACCTTGTCCATCAGCCTCTGGAAGGTCGCTGCTGTCCCATGCAGCCCGAACGGCATTGAGATGAACTGGTATAGCCCAAACGGTGTCAAGAACGCTGTCTTCTCCCGGGAGGTCAGGGTTAAAGGGATCTGCCAGTACCCCTTGGTTAAATTGAGGGTTGATATATACTACGCCCTCCCAAGCCATTCCAACAGTTCATCAACCCAGGGCATCAGGTAGGCATCGAACTGGGACGCTGCGTTGATTTTTCGAAAGTTGATGCAGAATCTCGTTGACCCATTGGGTTTCGGGACCAGAACTATGGGGCTCTGCCACTCACTGTGAGACTCCTCCACTACGCCCCAGTGTAACATTCATTGGATCTCTTCTCATACCGTGTCCCACATTTTCCGAGGAAGGGACCGTACGGGGTCTCGCATCTTCTTACCGGGTTCAGTCGCTATATGGTGATATGTCAGAGTCGTATGTCCTGGTTGGTCAGTTAGGACCTGCGAGGACTTGTGCAACAAGCGCTGTAGCTCGGCTTGTTTGCTTGGCACCAGCTCACGTCCCACCTGCAGGGGTAACGGGTTAACATCCTTCCCTCCCCACCCCTGGGTCCCGGTTCCGGCTCGGGGGTCACTGGGTCAATCATTAGCCCCTCCCGATCCCCCCAGGGCTTCAAGAGGATGACATGATAAACTTTGGTCTCCTTCCGCTTCCCTGGCATTCTTATTTCATAGTCAACCTCTCCTACCCGGTGAACTACCTCAAAGGGCCCCTGCCATTTTGCCAACAATTTAGAATTCTGAGCAGGTAGCAAGAGCAACACTCTGTTCCCCAGCTCGAAGGTCCTAAGTCATGTCCCCCTATCATAATACCTCGCTTGTTTCCCTTGTGCCGTTAATAGGTTTTCTCTCGCAAATTCCCCTAGGGTATGTAGTTTCTAGTATAATTTAAGTATGTACTGCACTGAGCCTTGTACCCGGGTCACTTGTTCCTCCCAGGCTTCCTTAATAACATCCAATATACCCCAGGGTTGCCGTCCATATAGGAGCTCAAACTGCGAGAACCCTGTCGATGCCTGGGGTACCTCTCAAACTGCAAACAGTAGAGCAGGCAGGAGCTTGCCCCACTCCTTAGGATCTTCCTCTGCAAATTTCCTTAACATACTTTTCAATGTTCTGTTGAATCTTTCTACCAAGCCATTGGTCTGGGGGTGGTAAACAGAGGTCCTTAATGCTCTAATCCACAACAGCCGACAAAGCTCCTCCAACAATCGTGAGGTGACATTAGTCCCCTGCTCCGTTAGGATTTCATGAGGGATCCCAACTCATGAAAAGATCTTCACTAGCTCTGCAGCAAGGGTTGGGGTGGTGGTATTTCTCAAAGGTATGGCCTTGGCGTACCTTGTCGCATAGTCTATCAGGACCATAATGTACTGGTACCCTGTCCATGTCTTCTCAAGGGGGCTACCAGATCTATGGCGACCCTCTTGAAGGGGACCTCGATCACTGGTAAAGAGACTAGAGGGGACCTGGGTACCCCTTTGGGGCTGGCCTTTTGACACTCGGGACAAGAGTCACAAAAGTCCTTCACCTCCTGGTATATCCCCAGCCAGTAAAACCTTTGCAACAATCTCTTGACAGTTTTCTCATACCCCAGGTGACCAGCCCATGGGTTCATGTGTGCTACCTCTAGGAGTTGCTGGCGATATCGCCCCGGGACCAACAGCTGCCAGACTACCTCGTGCCCCTCCACCCCTTCCGTGACTCTATACAAACGATCACAGCATATCTCAAAATGGGGATTTGTCGCTGGCCAGGCTGCCTGGCCCTCCTGCTCATCGGTCTCCACAGCGTCTTTCCAGGCCTTTTGCAGTAAGGGGTCTTCTCTTTGCTCCTGCACGAAGTCTCCGCTCCAGAGTATGGGTCAGGCCACCGGATCTGTAACGCCCCCAGCCTGTTCGAGGGCTGCTGTGCTAGGGTTCGGGCTTTATAACCTCCCTTTCCCAAGTACCTTCTTCTTCTCCCATCAGGGCGTCCGGTCCCTTCCCCCTGCCCTGACACCCCCACTCCTTGACAACGTGGTGAAACCCCTTCCAGTCTCTCCCCAAGAGGATGGGGTGAGCTAGTGTAGGGGCTATGGCCACATAGCACCACCCTTCCTCTTGTGCATCAATAATTCACACCCACATCATGGGATAGGGCCAGACGTCCCCGTGTACACATTGCACGAACACTGGCAGCCCTTTAGGTCCCCCTTCTTGCACCAGATCGGACCTCACCATGGTCTGGCCACACCCAGAGTCTACAAGTGCCATCACTGACACTCCCTCTATCTTAATAACTCCGAGGATTCTCCAGCCAATTTGTCCTCGTTGTGCTCCCTCCCCTCTCAGGGCCTGTCCATACATACAATCTATATAGGGACACTCCTTATGGAAGTGCCCCTCTTGGCCACACCAGAAGCACGCGCCCTTAGAGGGTCCGCCCTTCCCCTGGGTTTGTTCTTTCTCGGCCAGTTGTGGGGCTTTTTCGGAGGTCGCCTCTCGCACGAGGGCCACCCACACCGGGGCTAATCTTCATCCTTCGCCCCTCCCCGGCATCCGTGTTCGTCCCCCCCCCACTAATTTCCTTCTGCTGGGATGCTGTGTCGGCCCCTGGCCTCAGTAGGGGATTTTCCCGGGCCGGTTTTCCCATTTCCCCCGCCAATTCCGCCATCGCGTAATCCTCCATCAAGGCGACTGCTTCGTTAAGAGTGGAGGGGCGATGCTGCCATACCCAGTGCTGCCCTCTGCTGGGCAAAATATGCAGGAATTGCTCCAGAATCACGGTTTCTGTCACCTGCCTGGCCATCTGTTGGTCTGGTTCCAGCCAGCGCCAACTGGCTTCTTTTAACCTCTGTGCGACTGCTCAGGGCCTTGTCCCCGGGGGACAGCGTTCTTGCCTAAACCTTTGGTGAAACGTCTCCAGGGTTATTCCCATTTGATCAAGGATTGCCTCTTTAACCTTATAGTAGTGCAGAGCCTCTTGAGGTTTCAAACTGCGGTATGCCAGTTGGGCCGGCCTGGTCAAATAAGGGGCTAGTAGGGTGGCCCAGTGTTCTTCCGGCCAATGGGCCATGGTGGCCACCCCCTCAAACGTGATAAAAAATGCCTCAGGATCGTCTGTCGGGCCTATTTTAGCCAAGCATATTGGCAGATGCTACATCGCGCCCTGGTCGGCCTCATTGCTCACACCTGGCGTAGCCCCTCCTCTTGACGGCATCCCATACTGATGTATCCATCACTTGTTCTGCGCTTGGTACTGTTCCGCCAGCTCCCGGACTAGTTGCCTTTGCTGCTCTTGGTGTTGCGAAGCAAGCTGCTGTATCAGCAAGATCTGCTGTTGTTGCTGCTGTCTTTGGTTTTCTGCCAGCCATTCGAGCATTTTGGCCAGCTCCATGTCTTACTCCAAAAACAAAATGGCAACAGAAAAGAGAAACCCAAAAAAAAACCCCCAAGCCAAATTTGCTTATTCACTAACTTTGTAGTCTTTGGCTTCCCTTATTCCAGGGGGCCAGGGTCAGATGCCCATGTTCTCCACCATATTGTGAACGAGCAGGCTAGTCCCCCTCTCTCGTGGGGTCCCACTCATGTTCCTAATTGGCCCTCTGCTCAGAGTTTTTCACAGGCCACCCTGCCTCTTCAGCAGTCTGTTAGAGTCTCAGCTTCCAATAGCTCGTACTCTGGCACCCACCCTTGGCAGATGGGGTAGGGGGACCCGGACCCGCCCTCTCTCATGGGTCCCAGCCCAGGGCCCTTAGGACAGGCACAGACAAGTTCCTGTCCAGCTGATGGGGATTCCTGCCGTAACTCGTCAGCCTGTGGGCCTTAGCAGGGAAACCCCGCCCTGGGCTACTTCCTACCCCAGCTACAGCTGGGGGAGGTCTGCACCTTTCCCAGCCATCTCCTCGACCAGAGCAGACGGCTCACCGAAGCCAGCCGAGCCCTGCCGCTCTCCCTCCCACTCGCTTGTCGCGATTGTCCTCTCTCTCCTCCTTCATCTCCCCTTTTCCCCTGTGTCCATTTCCCTTTTGTAACTCCCGCCTTGTCTCTCCTGCCCCACCCCTCCCCGTGACGTCACCACTACGCGCCCTGGCCACCCCGCCCTCCTCGCGTCATTCCTGGCGCGCTCGTAACGCACCCGAGGTGTCCCGCTCTGATTTGCGCCACTGTCCAGCTATGCCATGGCGCGCGAACACGCAGAACAAGGAGCAAGATGGGCTCCACGCTCCCCACAGAGCACGGCGCCGGGGGCGTTCGGAGTACGGGGTGATCGCACCCCGTCGCAAAAGGGAAAAATGGTTTATTCCATCTCTGTTCTGTGGTGCTTGTATTAATACCACATTACATATGTATTCTGGACATCAAAATATCTATCCATTTTGAGATCGTTTTACATTTACATAACTGCATGTTTTGTGTGCATGGTATCGGGTTCTTAATCTTTCTTCTTTTGTCGCTATGATTTCAGCCCTACTTACATTATTTTATGCTTCACATACTATATTTTTTAAGTTACACCTGCAGATTATTATCTGTGTTCCATCAGCAGAAATGTTTCATGATCAGCACTTTTCTGTTCTCCCATGAAAAGTGATGAGGACTTGCAATGGTTTAGGTCATATGAGCTGTCTCCGTGCTGTCTTATACGGACACCAGAAGCCGAGAGAGAAAGGGAGGGCTATTTTGGCCACACTTTTTTGAATTCCCTGTGCAGATGCTCTGCATATTTCACAGCAGAATTAGTAACAGTAATCATTGTGGAAAATTGAAAATGTCCCTGCGCGTGGCTGCTACTGGCACTGCACGATGACAAACTTGTTCCATCCATTTGACACCACAAAAAGTCCATGTGTTGCAGAGCTGTGTGGTTCTGAAGTGATTAATATCATGGGAATGAGCAAAACTTGGCTTCAATGTCTGAGAGTCTGTGTCTGACATGCAGCACTGTTAGCAAGCTCTGTAAGTTACAGTAGATCCCTCTGCTGTTTTACACCTTGTCGTCTGAGAAGAACTTGTCAGATACATTCTTTTTTTAAAACCAACTACATGTATTCCTGATCTTTACATACCCAATTTAGCAACCGTCCATTTTAAATATGTGGTCTGCATATCTATGCAGTCTTTCTAAATTGAAGTATCATCTGATGAATCCTGAACAGTAACATTGACTCATAACACAGAAAAAAAATGCAAGCTTTTCTTTAATTTGAAACAGAAGTTTGCTGTTTCAAGTAAAACTGGTGGTAACTCAGTAACACCCATAAATACCTTTATTTTGGGAATAATTAGACTTGCTTACAGAGCAGTAGTGTAAGACTTTTTTGATGTTATTGTTTTCCAGTCTCCACAGAATGAGTGTTTTTGGAACAGTCTTGCATATTATTTAATTTTTGGTTATATTTGTTTTCCATGCAACTGACCTAAAATAGTGCGACCTTAAAAAAGTAGCTTTCAAATATTTGTTTTCCTGATTAAACTGTCAGAAAGGTGGGAAGGATCAAAAGCACACAGTGTCCAGGAGATAAAGAGCAGGATTTTCTAGAGTATGAATGATGGCTTTAACATCTGTACTCTAAATAATTATAAATGCTATGGGGATGATTTATTAGTTTCATTACATGTATTTTAAAAGGTATCACCTGCCTCTCTGTTGCAAATATCAGTTTTACTACTTTTGTTTACAGAATTTACTGTGGAATTGGATCATACACTCCCTGCAGTATTGAAAATGTGCAATATTTTTAAAATTCCAATATTTTATTGAGTAAATCACGGTTTATATGTGACCCGCAACAAACGAAGTAGTGGAGAGGAGGCTAAAATGCTATTAGAAGGCTCTAAGAGAATGTGATCAACACCCATGTGGGGGTATGATTTATAACCTGTGCGATTTCAATTAGGCCAATCGAGTTGAATAGGTGAAGTTACACAGGATTTGGTCTCGAGAGCTTTTACATGCTTAGGCTGTTGTCACGCTAGAGTCAAACAGGTGTTCCTTCCCTCTCTAAAGGCCAAACCCAAAGGTCCTTACTCAGTGTGAAGCTAGTGGGAGTTTTTTGCCCCACGACTGAGGAGAAACTGAATTAAGTACCTGAGAATTTGGCCTTATACCAGTAAAATTGTTCTGAGCTTCAGATACACTAATGAATGACAAACTCCCCAGTTCTGTAAGAGTATCATTTTCCCCCACTATGAAGAGAGGGGGAAAAGGATTAATTTCTGAGAAGAAAAATTGGTAATATCTGCAGTGTTCTGCCTGGAATCTGTGTAGAATCAGGAGCTAACAAACACTCCACTGTCTTTGGGGGTGGGCTCCATCAGGAGGAACTCTATGAGGGAGAAGAGGATTTGTAGCTCAGCACCTGTGAGTTAGCTCTGCAGATCGCCTCTGCCCATCTCCTTTTCATCTAGCCCAGATTCTGTTGTTACCATGTCTAACCAACGCACTCCTATGCCAACTCTTACCTCATCTTCATCCTTCAGACTCTTTATATGCATCTACTACCACTTGATGGCAGCACTACTCACAGGGTTAGGATACTTTTATCCAGGCCTCTTGGCCAGGTGAGGGAGACATAAGTTCCAGAAACACTTTACCTTCAGCACTGCTCCCAAGAAGTTATGAGGTTCTTTCCTTCAGGAATATTTGCATGAAAATATCCAAGTAACAATAACGTTAACTAAAACCAAGGTTTATTGTCACACAGAGAGAATGGAAAGAAAAGAACAGACATTTGTCTTAACATGTCTTGATTAGCACTTTTCCAAAAATGAGAGTGGATAATAAACTTTTCATGAAAGCAGTTCTCTCTTCCTGTGGTCCAGCTGTCACCATGCTTGCTGCTTGATAGCAGCTCTTTGCTTCATTCACAGATCTCTTTTATCAAGCCCGCTTGGTTCAGTCCAGGCATAGGGCAGCCACCCCTATTTTGTTCAAATCAATGTTCTACCCATACAACAGCCCTGTTACAAACTCTTGCAATTTTATTGCAAGTCTCATGATCTGTGGTATTTTTTCTTAAAGCCTCAGATCCTGGATTCATTTGCTGACATTAGAATCTAAACTGTCACATTGCTGTTTTAAAAAAAGCAGGTGTCTAGCCCTATTGCTCACAAACAAAAGCCAAGTAACACCCTGTCCCCAAATGTATTGTTTTTAAAATCTCATTATTTTAAAGCCAGTCTTATGATTTTTGAATATTGGTATTCAATTACCAACCCCAATTTTGGGGTTGGTAATAGGGCGAAAGAGTTTAGGGCTAGCTTCTTTCTCATAGGTGAGTCACTGAGGATAGAAAAACTCTTTAAAAATGACTAAAGGTTTAGCAACCAGTTTGAGAGACCATATTTCACAGATCCATATGCATCTCTCTCTCTCCCACCCAGTGTCTGAATTGTCCCAGATGGAGATTTTACTCAGTCCTGCCCCTGACCCCTTTTCCATTGTCATGGACTATAACTTAGTGATGGAGGTGTAGCTCCACTGTCACAATTTGTCTTCTCTGAGTCAGCCTGAGGATGGACCTGGACTGGAGCAACCGGTCTTAAAACCGAGCCAGACAAAATGATGCTAATGGGCTAGTGGGATAAACAGGATGGAGGGGGACTCTGCCTGTGCTTTCTATTGGAGGTGTAATGCTACTCCTTGCCAACATGATGTGCAACCTTAGAGCCCTACTGAATCCTTCTCTGCTTCTGGCTGTGAAGATTTCAGCTGTGGCCCACAGTGGTTTTTTCCCTCTTTGTGGCTGATCAGGAGATGGACTTTTTTCCTTCTGAATATAAACTTTGCCAGAGTCAGCCAAGACTTTGACATCTCTAGTTGTCTACACTGCAGTTTTTTCGGAAAAACTTCACTTACGTCCATACTGCAATCGCGTTCTTTTGAAAAAAAAAATCAGAAAGGACAGAGGGTTTTTTCCGACGTTGGTAATCCTCATTCTACAAGGAAGAAGCCTTTTTCCAAAAGAGCTCTTTAAGAAAAAGGCATGTGTGGACGGGGAAGAGGGAGTTCTTTCGAAAGAGGAAAAAGCACAGGTGCCCTGGTGGCCACTCTGTCCATAGTAATCACAGTTTAAATGCGAGATAGCGTCCATTCAGTGTGGATGCTATCTTTTGAAAAAGCCGACGGCTTCTTCAATGCGCTTTCGCTGTGTAGGCGCTCCCTTTCAGAAGAAGTTCTTTTGGAAGATCTCTTCCGGAAAATCTTCTTCTGAAAGAAGCCTGCATAGACATAGCCTAGGTGGGATTAATGTAGTTAACTATGATTGATGAGCATCTGAAATGATGGCTGATACAGAACTTGTCTGTTCATCTTCTGAAGAGTGTAGGTCATCATGGGCACTGAACACCTGTGTTCCACATACTGCACTAGCTGTCTGTTAGACTGGGTGTAATTTAAGCAGCTTGTGATCCTCTCTAAAGCCTTTGGCCCAGGACCAAGTTATTTAGGGAACCAACTCCCAGTCTTACACAGCATCATGACAAGTGAGGAGGTCGCTGTGGCTGTGTTGACTGGGGAATTCAAGGACCAGCCCAGAGCATACAAATACAAGATATTTTGCCCCCTTTTTTTAAAAAAAAAAAAAAGTCAGGATGCCTGGAAGACAGTTTAAATATGGGGCAGTCTCAGTAAAATCAGGATGAATGGTTACCCTATCCATGTCATTCTTCCTGTTTTGCAGATGGGAAACCAAGACAAGGAGTAGTGAAATTTTAACTGCCACTGGGTGGATTTGAACCTGGGATCTCTGGAGCTTAGTGTGGGAGTCTCTACCATTTGAGCTGAAAGCCAGCTGGCTTACAGCCTAGGCTCCCTTGATTTTATCTGTTGCTGTAAGTGGTCTAAGTGTCATTACATGAGACAGTGAACCATGCTAGGTGTGCTTGTCCCAGGTCACTTGAGCAGAGCCAGTAATAGCACAGAGGTCTCCTCAGGCCCAGTCCAGTGCTCTACTTAGTAGGCCAAAGTTGAATGCTTTTGTAAACCCTACCCTTGAACTTTTGCCCTGTAGTTGGCTGTTTAAGAAAGGTAACTGGAATGCTGATCTTGTTGAATCAACATTTTAAAATTTTTTATGGCAAATGCCTAATTATAATTGTGACAGGCACTAAGTACATCAAACAGCGAACATGTTCAGACTAACTTTTACCTGCTCACGCTGTTTCGTAACGTTGTTAAAGGGATATTCTGAAGTTAAAATTATATAGCGAGAATATTACAGATGAGAGAATGTTAAAAATCATTTCATTGATACTTTCATTTCAGTATCCCCTTTCTCAGTATGCAGTCTTGGTACAGAGAAAGGAATTGGACATTGAGGTTCCTAAATATCTACTTGACATCAGCTGGATTTGTGGTCATTTATACCTGTGCATTGAAGATACCAAAAAATGAAGCTAGGTTTTAAAAGGCCCATCAACCTATTTTGATTTTTCATGATTTTTTTTAATTCCTTGCCTCATCTTGGATAATAAAATACACTAGTCTCTTTGTGGTTCCCAGGAACTAGCACAGTACATCTATGTTTAAATGTTTAAAAAGTGTATCTACTGACTTCAATTGTAAAATCATTTCTAACATAATTCAATTTTGTAAAAATCTTGTTTTTTGAGAGTGGAATATAACTACACTACCTCTCTCCCTTTAAAAGCCTATATCTTTGTTCTTCTTAAACAACTGGTTTAAACTCAGGACTCTAGATTAGACACAAGGGACAACCCCTGCAGTTTTAGACCATTGGTGAGACTATGAGATGTATTCTGTGCTTCATCTTTGAAAATGCAGAGGACTTTACCTCAGAAGTGCATGTCTTGGGTTTGCCCACATTTGTGAGAATGTTAATACTGTGTTGGGGGAATAGTGCTGCGTTCCCTGTTATCATGCAAGCAATTGCTAACTGTAGACCTCTGACTTTGTAATTTGTTCTTTATGGACTAGCCTGCAGCCAATAAGCAAAATCAATAGTCTTTGCTGAAAAGTAAGCAAGTGCCAGTGTGTTATGTGACAGGTGAAGATACATGTGCTTACCAGGGGTCAGGGGGCCACATCAAATTTCTCTCTGACTTCTTTTCAAAAAGCTAAATCCATTTAGGGAGCATTCGTCATTGGAAAATGTTGCAGTGGGGAATTAGGCAGGCTCCTGCTCTTCTTTTCTCATTTAACGATGTTTGTTTTCAATAGCCTGTTCAATAATGTCACTGAGAAGAAATTATGTGAGAAGAATAAAGTGCTTATAGTCTATTTATTTATTCATTCATTTCTGTAGAATAACACTAGCTGTTGCATTCTCATGTTTATTAATACTATTGTGCTAGTCCAAACATTTGTTTGTTCTCGTCTCCCTTTGGAAAAAAAAAAAAAAAGTGGGTCTTATGGCACTATGGAACTGATTACGTCTCGTTTAAGTCTGAGATGAAGGTTGTACAGGATTGATGGGCCTATATATTTCTATAAGCTCCCCTTCTCTGTATTTGAATAGGATGTAAATATATTCCATAATTTCTGTCCTGCTGAGAGATTGGAAAGCTTTTTGTTTTTCAAACTGGAATGATCAGGCTTGAGCCATATCAGAAAAAAAGGCTAAAAAAAATAGATTTAGATTAACTTAGCTGACACGGATTTGTCATCTTGGCGATTTTATCACCACAATTCCATCCCCTTCTCCCGCCCCCATCAACTATTCAAAGTATTTGAATGTTCAGGTTCTTAGGGAAACAGAATCCAGTCAAATCGCCTTGCCTCTCAACGTGATGTTAAACTGTAACTAAACGCACTTACAGGTGTTCTTAATGTTACATTTTGAAAGGGGGATGGAATAATTCAGTAACGCCTCAAAGCACAGGTAAATTTTTCAAAAGAGCTCGAGTGAATTAACTCCTATATTCTGTTTTCAAAAGCAGCGTAGGCATTTACAAGTCTACACCTTACTGATTTTTTTCCAATGAGTTTTAGGCTCTGATGTGCCTATGCCACTTTTTAAAATGGGGCTCAAGCGTCTAAATCACTTAGGCACTTTTGAAAATGTTTTTCCTCATCTAATGAAAATGAAAGACTCCTAAGTGCCATAGTCTGAATTTTAGTGGCCATAGTTGCTCCACTTGACAGCCTGGCTTGCTGCCATTGAGTTACCACATCTACCTCCATACATCTAGCCAAGAAAAAATGACACTTGCTATGAAGTTATATCAGATTAAAGATTTCCTACATGAGAGCAGAATTTAAAAACCAATCAGACTGCTGTCTTAAATATCCAAATTGTTGTTGCGCTCTTTGATTCTGACATGTAATATAACCAACCTTAATTTTTCTTTCCAGAATTTATTTTCTTTATACAAATATATTTTCTCCTTTCTGACGACTAGAAGCATTAGAATTTTCTCTCTCAGCCAAGCATTGTCTGCCTTTGAAGATGCTGAATTACTGTATGCAGTTTTCCAACAGCCTTTGAAACTGGGTGCTGCTATACTGTGAGCCCACACCACAGGGCTCTGGGATTTTACAAGATGCTTTTGAAGCTCTGTGTTATCTGGTGAGTAGTTGTCTTGCAACCCTATTAAGACGAAATAAGAAAAAACTTCCAAGCTGACTCATGGGGGTCCTGCAAGACACTGTAATGGAGAGTCAGTCCTAATCCCCTCCCACTCATGCTTTTTTAGCCTGTAAACATTTAAATATGGTCGGAGTTTCAGCTGTCAGAGTTTTGGACTGCGGAAGCTTTCCTTGCCACTGAATCTTGTTAGTGTGTCTGTCCATCCCATTTTCCATGCCCTCTGTCAGTTATATGATATGAACAAAGATTTGGCATGCTTTTTAAACAGTGTTGTTTTTATCAGGTGTGAGCCCCAAACTAGATTCTAACACATCTTAAAGTTTTGGTAGGAATTTTGCCAAAATAGAGATCGGAATTCAGATTTCGCAGGTGGCTGTCCGTGGGTGAGTGAATCAATGTGGCAGACTGCAGACGAAACAGAATTAATCATTTCTCTACCCGTTGTTTATAAAAATAGCTATCCAGAGATATTGATAATCTAAGGAAAAAACACAACCAAAGTAGTAGGACAACACAGCTTCAGTTATACAAAGACAAGAGACCGTGTCTTCAAGATGTTTCAGAGCTGCTAGCTGAACAGAGCCTAGGTTAAACCTAATCTTTACCAGTTCAACTCTTTTTTTTTTAATATATAATTAGGTCTTAAACCCTCACAAAAGGCAAGTTTTGAGATCTTATACTGATACCGCCTGCTGCCTCATTGCAAAAAAACCTCCATCTAAGCCAGAGTCTCTCCTCCTTTCACAAATGAGTGCTGGACTTTAGAGAAGAATAAAATATATCCCGGGGCTTTCATAACCCCAGGTCTCGTGGTAGCGCTCCATTCTATGCCTAATGTGCATCAAAACCTCAGATCCATGCTCCCTTGAAATTTCCCAAAATTCAATCTAGAACCAGACTTGGGCTATGTCTACACTGCAGAGCTTTTCTGGGATACCAGCAGGATCCCAGAAAAGCTCTGCTGCATCCATGGAATGTGTCTGCTTTTCCGAAAAAAATTGTCAGAAAAGCAGGTGCATTTTTTTCAGAATCCCTGTAAACCTCGTTCTATGAGGAAGAAGGGATGTTCCGAAGGAGGGTTTTTTTCTGACATTTGGCCCCGTGGAGATGGGCCAAATGTTGGAAAAGCCTCTTTCAGAAGAAAAGCGGAAAAAGATACACAAATTGTGGTTCACAATTTGCGTATCTTTTTCCGATATTTCCCTACAGTGTAGACAGCCTGAGTCCCTTGAAGTTATCTCTAGGTCTTACGATATGGTGCCATGTATTTCTATGATTACATTCAGAATCTCCATCTGAACTTGAATTGTTTGGGTGGCAGAAGTTTAGTTTGACTAGAATTTTTTTTTAATGTTAACATAATCCTAACAGGTGTTTTCTTGGTTTTCATTTGTTTCTCTCATAAACTGTGAGTGTTCTTCAAAAGAATTACAAGCCAAATCACTTTGTCTCTCTTCTTATCCTGCTACCAGAACATAACTCATATTACTTACAACTACTATCATCTTTTTGTGAATGGAAGTGGTATCCATTTGCTATGACACACTGACACATTTGACAAGGAGTCCTGTAGCACCTTATAGACTAACAGATGTATTGGAGCATACGCTTTCGTGGGCAAAGACCCACTTCGTCAGATGCATGACAAGTGAGGAGGTCGCTGGAGTAATGTTCACTTCATTTGGAGTCTCTAGCGCCTCTGAATAAAAGGTATCAGTGTTACTTAGCTACGATGCAAATAAATATTCATAACAATGGCACATGCATAGCTAATTGAACAGTTTTTGTTAATATTATACTAGATATTCATGGACATGTGCCTTTTTCTATAATGAAAATACTGCCTTAGGCTAGCTTTGTTTTTCTTGTCAAGAACAATTTATGTGCTTTCATTTAAATGAATATAAACTCCTATTCTCATGACAAAATAATTCACCATTAATTTGGGTAAAGATATTCTTTACTCCCTTTGTGGTGTATTATTTTTTTAAAATAGAAACCCCTAAATGTATCTTGGATTTTTTTTTCAGTCATTATGTCTAATTTCAGGACACATAATGTGAATAAATAGTGATTCCTGTGATTATTTGAGGCATATATATTGTGTTTGTGCACATAAGACATTTTGCTTCAAATTAATCTGGAAAGTAACAATAAAAATAGAGCATTCCCTATGAATATCAGTATGGTAATTTGGCTTATTGGTTTATTTAGTCCTTTTACTATTTTTTAAAAAAATTCTCTTTTCTTCTCCTTTTCTGCTGTTATTACTCTATTATAACTTTGTTCCTTTTTCTACGCGTGGCTGAGATTCTGATCTTGAAGAGTTTTCAAAAGGATTAGGGGGATCTGGGATATCAAAAATAAGATAAAGGAAGAATTTACATGTGGAACTGAAAAAATTAATATAAAGGGAGATGTTTTCTTACAGTCTGGATCTTTCTAGCTTCCTTAGTACATTTTTTTGGGGGGGCCGGTGGGGAGTGAGGGGACTTTTTATAGCAGATACTAATGCATATGGCCTTACTTTCACAGACTCTATTTTCTCCTCTTTCTCCTGTTTACAAAATTCTCTAATTTAAATTTCAGTGATGTTATTCCAAGGCAACAAATAGTGCTAAGCATTGAATTAACTAATCAATTACTTCAATTCAGACAGCAAATTAAGGTTATCTAGTAAATAGAATATAACTCTTTCCATTAAAAGACTGAAGCTGAGGCTATTATATTGCGATTAATACTTTTATTACTGGTTATGTTAGGATTCTTTAGTAGGTGACTATGTTGTGATGCCCTTTTAACCAAGTGCTGGTACCCACCATAAGCCTGGAGATGCACATCATGCGGTGGAAAAGATAAGGCCTAGAAAAAGTAAGCAATGCATGACTCTGGCTGTTCAGAAATAAAGGGTAAGATGTCTTGCTTTTTAAAATAACTTTAAAAGGTATGAATGTGGTGTTTGTGTGACAGCCATGGAGACTGAAGTTCTATCTGTCTATCTATATCTATCTATCTATCTCAATCATAGTTATTTTTCAGGCAATCTGTATTTGTAAAGCAATACGTGCTTTTCTTCTAAAGAACAGTTTCCAGTATGGTTTGTGGTATAATCTTTTCCATCCATTTGTGGAATTTATTTCCATCTATGTGTGGAATAAATTTTATGTGCACTGAGGAATGTGTGGATGTGTACCACCAACTGAAATTAAAAAAACCTAACTGTGGGCATTCTACTAATCAGCTGTGCAGCATTTGAATCTCTCTTGAATTGCTGCACAAGCGCATAGCTTACAGGGAATACTGGCTGTTGGTAATGCAAGGTTCCTTAAGTTGATTCCTCAGTGTGCCTCCTCTCTGACTAGGAGTCTTTACTTTGATGGATAAGAAGAGACTCAGCATGTCCATTGAGTCATTGGTCTATGTTCTGACGCTGGCAGTGAGCTGATGCTCTTTGTGTTGTGGGCTGTCCACTAATAATTGGAGTGAGGCAGCCAAATTCACGTCATTGAAGAGCCATCAGATAACAGCTTCAATTGGAATATGGGCTGGTGCCATAAAGCTGACAATTACTAATTGCGCCAGTGGATATAGTGTACTTAGATTTCCATAAAGCCTTTAACAAGGACTCTCCCCAAAGGCAAAGTAACCTGCCATGGGATAAGAGGGAAGGTCCTCTCATGGACTGATAACTGGTTAAAAGACAGTAAACAAAGGGTCAGAATAAATTTTCAGACTGGAGAGAGGTAACTAGTGGTGTCCCACAGGGGTCTGTACTGGGACCAATCCAATTCAACATATTCATAAGTGATCTGGAGAATGGGGTAAAGAGTGAAGTGGCAAAATTTATGGATGATTCTAAACTGCTCAAGATAGTTAAGTCCAAAGCAGACTGTGAAGAGCTTCATAAAGATCTCACCAAACTAGGTGACTGGGCAACAAAATGGCAAATGAGTTTCAAAAGTGGTCTCTGTTGTGCAAAGTAATGCACATTGAAAAACATAATCCCAACTATACGTACCAAATGATGGGGACAAAATTAGCTGTTACCACTCAAGAGAGAGATCTTGGAGTCATTCTGGATAGCTTCATGCAGGGCTCCACTCCTGGCCCCACATGTGCGGTCCAGGCCCTGTGCCCAGGGTCCTGGCTGCCAGCCGCATGTCTGGGGCTCCGCTCCTGGTCCCAGCCCCGCTGTGGTCACAGCCCTGGCCCCCTTACCCTGTCTGGTTTCCCTACACCTGGAGACAGGATGACAGGGGTAAGGGACATTCAGCACCCTTGCTATTAAAAGTGTTCCAGCACAACTGGCAAAAGTGCTGCCTCCCTTTGAAACTTTAGCCCTGGGATTAGGGCACTAACCTGAAATGGGAGAGACCCAAACTCAAATCCCATCCCCATGTTAGGCAGGGGGCAGAATTGAACCCAGGACTTGCACATCTCAAGGCTATTTTGGTTGGGAGGCTTTCTTGCCCTCTCTTTTTGAAACTGTTTCACTTTGGAGCAGGAACTTGAATGTGAGTCGCTCAGATCCTATATGAGTGTCCTAACTCCCAGGCTGTGTAATCATTCTCAATTTCTTTCCCTGGCCCAATGACTATCAAATGTCATTCATACTGTTAATTCGTAGTCATTCATGATGATGGCGAATAATCACTGGGCCAGAGAAAGAGAGTTATATAAAAGTAATAAAGCTTTAGGCCTGGTCTACAATTGAAATTTAGGTCAACCTAGGTACATTGATGAGGAGTGTGAAAAATTTACAGAGAAACATAATTATGCCAATCTAAGCCCTAGGGTAGGTGCTTCTAGGTCAATGGAAGAATTCTTAAGGCCATGTCTTCGTTACAGGGAAGATTGACGCTGCTGTGATCCATCTTTTGGAGTTGGATTTAGCAAGTCTAGTAAAGACCCACTAAATCAAACTCGGAAGGCACCCCTGTTGGCGCCAGTACTCCTGCTCCTTACGATGAGTAAAGGAAGCCAATGAAAGCATTTGCTCCCATTGATCTCCCACTGCGGAGACAGCACAGAAAGCCACCGCCAGCCCCCCTGCCGCAGGGGGTCCCACAGCCACACTGCATCACTGCCAACCCTGCTGCCACTGGGAACTCCCTGAGGTTCCCTAGCCAGAGCCGCCTGCCTCTGCCAGCCTTGCTTCAGCCATAGATTCCACAATTGGGCTGCTCAATCTGGCCACGCTGCCATCAGGGGTATCCTGGAATTCCCTGGGAGGGCCCCCTGGTCACCACCAGCCCTGCTGTCATGGAGGGGGATGGGTGCCTGCCACGGGAAGCCCTGCTGCAGCTGGGGTTTCCTAGCTGGGGCCAGGATTCCCTGGGTGCCTGGCCCAGCTGATGGCAGGGGTTCCCTGGCTGGAGTGGGAGCTCCCCCGGCCACCACCTGGTCTAACTGCTCCTGGCCCAGCCAGGGCTCCCCAGCCCCATGTTCTCTCAGCTGGCTCCCACTCCCATCTCTGGGACTCTTTGGTCCAGCAACATCCGTGGCTCTGCTGAACCATGGATGTTGCTGGACCAGGTCCCGGATTTGGGAGGTTCAACCTGTACTTGATGGGAACCCAGTAAGAGATTCATAAATGCCTTAAGTAGCTTGGCCAACTAATGCCCATCAAAATCAATAGGGCTTTGTCTACACTGCAGGGTTTTTGCACAAGAAGCCTTTTGCGGAACAGTTCTTGTGCAAAAACTTCTTGCACAAAAGCGCGTCCACACCTCAAAAGCACATCACAAAAGCGATGCGCTTTTGCACCAAAAAGCATCCACACTGCATAGACACTCTTGCACAAGAAAGTTCTGATTGCCATTAACAGAATGGCCATCAGAGCACCTGTCCTTTTTATGATAGGCTCTTTTTGCACAAGAAACCCCTGCGGAGCATCCACACATACCTTTTTGCACAAGAACTCTTGCACAAAAAGTAGTTATGCCTCATAGAAGGAGGTTTACCTACACCACAAAAAGCCCTCTGTTCTGCTGATTGACTGTAGATTTTCTTGCGCAAAAATGCACTTGAAGTGCAGACGCTCCACGGCTTTTTGCGCAAAAACCCTGTAGTGTAGACATAGCTTAGGAGTTAGGTGTTCTGTTCAGAAAATCCCATTGGCTGCCTATCTGTATCTTTAAGTGCGTAAGTGTCTTTAAAAATGTTGCCCCTTGTCTTTATACCTATTTGTAAAATGCCTACTTAGTGCTATATGCATACGGAGAGGTGGATCTGCTAATTTAGCAAGACAAAAGTACTAGCACATTGGAGAAATAGATACATAATTAGATTAGATTGATAACCACAATAAAGGCTGTTGAAGGGAACCACAAAGCAGTATGAGTAATTCCATGATTATTATGTACAGTCCACCAGCCCTTTTTATTTGGCCTTTTTTTTTTTTTTTTTTGCTAGTACTCTTGCATGTGAACAATTACACTTATTTTTTTAGGAGTAAATACTGAAAACTTGGGGTTTTCCATTGTTTGTTGCTTCCCATCTCTAAGATTAATAGCCTTAAATGCAATTCATCACCTCTGAGTGCATTAAAGTGCTCTATACCATCACACCATTTAATGGTGTCTTTTATATTCACAATAAGATATTTATAGTGAGAGACTTAAACTTTCATGTTTCTTAATTAAAGAGATTTTCTAAACTAGTTGTAACCTGCATTTGGCCTTATGATACCTCCTGGAATAACAATGATCTGCCAGTTAATATGTAAGGGCTCACGACTGATTGTTGCTCCTCTTCTTCTGCATATTAAGTAGCATTCATTAATTAATATTCAGCTAGCTTGCCTCTTGCACACAGGACATCATCTTTGCACTGGGTTCCCAACAGACAAAAGAATAATTGTAGTTTAAATGCAAAGGCTTTGAGTGGGGTGGTGAGATTATAAACATGAAAAAGTATGCCTGGGCTACAGAACTGTAAGGGGGGAGGTATTTCAATAAAAATGTGCTCCTAAATGGTTTGAAACATCATTCCACTTTGTATCCCAGAGCTTTATTATTCTTGTGGATGTGTCCTCCAGTTGCTCTCCAGGGGCTTGTCTACATGGTGCCTGGAAGAAAAATAGCTGAATTGGTTGTAATTCACACCTACAAATATTTTGGTATGTGTCCACTCTGATTTCAAATTGAGTATCATATTTTATTACATTTTTAAAGTAAATTCATATTGAAATGGGTCACTCTTCATCTCAAATCAGAGAGCCCACCCAACGGAGTTGCACTGCAGTCACTAACGTTGTGTATTACAATCAGTTTAGTTATTTCAAATCCAGATTCTGTGTACCCAAGATCTAAATGCTGACTTCAGCAAAGTACTTAAGTGTGTGCTTAAGTTGATTTCAGTGGGAATTAAGCATGATCTTAATATTAAGCATCCACTTAAGTGTTTAACTGAATTGGGGCTTAAACTATTTCTGGAAGAGGCAAACAATAAAACACTTTCCACAAATGTGTTGGCAATTTTCAAATATTTGCTTTGATAAGAAGAGCTTTCCAGTGACACAGACTGGTTATTTTAATTCCTCTTGAAAAGTTGAAAATAGAAACCACTCTGATGATCAGATCATTGTAATGTTCATTAAGTGATTTTCATATACAGGGCAAAAAAACTTAAATTTGTTTTAAGTAAGTCACCAGATGCTGCAAAACTTGCTGTGCATCCTTAACCTAATGCATGTGAATAGTTCTACTGAAGTTGCATTATTGAAATTGTTCTTTTTTAAAGTAAATGTGCCGATAGGACCATGAGAACGTATCTGAGATGAGTCCACAAAAACAGACAAACAAATCCCCAGATCCAGATATGCTCCATTTTGGGAATAATTTGAATCCAGATCCAGTTTGTTTAAATTACTTTCTAGTACATAATGAAATAAGGACTTTGGCCCTCTGTAATTGAAAAGTTTGTGCAGAGCCACACAAACTGAGTAGACCTGTTTTGTCACAACAGCTGTTACTTTTTTTAGCTCACTATTGTGGGGTTGTTGTTTTTGTTTGTTTTGCTATTTTTTTCCCAATTATGTCTCCCTCTGGGACATGTCACTTGAAGCTTATGTTTGTCATGCTTATGGTGCAGGAAAAAAAACACACACTAAATTCAGTCTTTAAATTAAGCTGTAACCAAGCTTGTATATTCATTAGAGGAGAAAAATTCTCTTCTGAGAAGTTCAAATTGTTTATTGATTTTCATTTCTGTGTTCTAGTGAAGCTTGAGTAAGTCTGTCTCACTGCAGTCCCTCTGGGGCAGCACCACCAACAAGTACATCACATTTCAAACCAAGTGAGCAGTTACCAACAAAAATCTGAGAATTCCTTTAAAGCCATATTAATCAACAGTTAGAAGGTGAGAATTCCAGTTGGGTAAAATGGATTCTTTTGTACAGGGAATAACAAATCTTGAATTGCAGTCTAAAAAGGACAGTAGCTGTGAAAAGCCTAAAACTGAATCAGGTGAGTGGAGAGGGCAGTTAGTGGCAAAGCTTTGCAGGGAAACTGGGACGCTTTTTTATGACATTACAAAATTTTTAAAATTATCTGATGTTTCAGTGTTCTTCTGTTATGTGTTATCAAGTTTGTCAACAAGGAAAAACACTGGGTGCTGCAGACAGTGACACCTTTCTATTTGGTATCTTTATTGGAACATATTGCAACAAACAGTTGTAAGGTCACACAAAGAAGCAATTTCTGTATCTTAAAGTGAAACCTAAAGTCAGCCTTGAAAGTGGACTGAATCTTAGCTTAACTTTCAGTGCCTTTTATTAGCAATTAAAGTATTACTCTCCTTATTAGAAAGTGTGCTGAGGTGTTAGTCTTCTGTTTCTCAAGGTTAATTTCTACTTAGAAGTTTAATTAAATGAACTTTAATTTATTAAGCACATAGTCAGACTTTAGACAGGGATGGAATTTTCTACCACCACTGAGCACAAGTTTCCATATGCATTGGAAGAACAGTCCCCCCCACCCCTGCCCCCCGACATTTGTATGTTTTAGAATTGTCTATGGCCAGAAACTGTCAATAATGAAAGATAATTCCAGCTTCTTCTCAGAAAGATAAGATAGTAAATAGTGTGTTATAGTGGACAAAAAGAATCAAATCAACTAAGGTACACAGGCTCAGCATACTTTGTTTAAACATGTATTGGGGGGAGGAACATAAATATATACAAATATGCCTGAGAAATAACCATATATGTTTTGAAATTCATTAACCCTGATAGGAAAAAAAAACCCTTTTATAGAAAAGAGACCAGAGTCATTTGTGCAACTGCTTTGATGTATCAAATTGCTTACAAATGCACTGCAATTTTGGCTGGCTGCAGGTAGTTGTGTGGGCAACAACTGAATTAGGAATGACCTGGGGCTCTGTATACTAAGGTAAATCAGTTTTACTGGGTATCAGTCCTAACAGGCAGCTAGTTAATCAAAAACTTCTCCATGAAGAGAAGGGGAGAAATAGTAACTGAAGCATCATAACCTGTTTTTAAAAATATCTTTAAAATATTGAGCCTGTGATTCCACAGGCTGAAGTATATTGCTGTCTTTGTTGTTCTGTGCAATGTGTCTCTCTGATGTCTCTTTCCATATATGTTTCAGTGCTCAACTGTTCCTGCAGCTGCCTTTTTTCTGGTGTTCTGACTTCCCTTTCATCTGATTTGTCCTCCACTTGTTTTATATGCTTGCAAGTTTTCTACCTTTGAGCTCCATAAGCAACAATTGGAGCTAAAATGCTTCATGTTAAACATCTCAAGTTTCCCCTCCCGCCGCCCATGTCAGTTTTTGAGAATCTTGGTTGGCTCTGTTGGTATGAAAAGCAATACACAGAGAGCAAATATGGTAGTAAGTTTCAAAGTCTGGATTGTATGCTCAGATTTTTTATAAGGGGTACATACGATTATTCTAGGCTTTTTTCTTCTGAGCGAAGCATTCAGATTTTTAAATACCCATTTATGTGGATGTCCATAACTATTATGATTAAAAATCAGGTTCTTTCTGAAAGTTCTACTTAATATTAGATTTAAGAATGAAAAATAAAGCAGAGTTTTAAAATTTCCTCTGAATGTTATTTAAAAAACCTCCAAATACTATTTTTAAAAGGCCAAATGGATTGAAGGGAACAAACTCCACTGATTATTAATAGTTATTACTTTGATTTCAGAGGGATTTGTATTCCTGGCTCCTTTAAGCATTTTAAAACCCTTCCCCTTCATATATAATGCACAGTGTTGTTTTTGTGTTACTAGAAACAAAACAACTATGTTCAGGTCTGGTTCTATGAATGTTTAACATGCGTTAGTAACTTTATTCATATGTGTTTACAGGCTCAGTCCCATATCATGTGCCTGCTCTATTTATTAAAATAGATTCTTGTATATGCACATCTCTTTCATTTAAATGTTTGTTACATTTTAATTTGAAAATAATCATGTTAGGCCACAAACCTGCAATTGGATCCATATGGATGGGGCTCCGTACATGCAGAAGGATCACTCACCTTTGTGGACAGTTGCAGGATCAGGAATAGGGCCTCAATTTGATTTTTCATTTGTTCTTGTCAAAAAGAGAAATGGTTTCACAGAAAATAACTCACCAAAAATGTCCCCCAACATTATTTCGCATATTGTTGTATCTCATAAATTCAAAAAAACAAACACTACATATTTTATGGCTTAATCCAATTGATGTATGATTGCATAAATCAGGGGTGGGCAAATACCGTCTCACAGGACAGATGGGGTCCACTAGGGTTAGCTCCTGGTGGGCCCCAACTGCTACATTTACCTGCACAGTGCAGGTACTGGTGAGCGCAATTCCTGTTGGCAATGGATTGCTGTTCCCAGCCACTGGGAAATATGGGAAGTGGTGGCCTGGTCTGTGCCACTTCCTGCCGCGGCCGTTGGCTGGGAATGATGATTCACAGCCAATGGGAGCTGTGTTCGCCTGTACCTGCAGCAGTGCAGGTAAATACAGTGGCGGCTCGCCAGGGATTAACCCTGGCATATTGCCACCTTGTTACTGCTCACTCCTCTTCCTTTTTTAATGGGAGGCAAGGATATAGCAGAGGAAGAATAAATGACAACATAGAGCAGGTGGAAGAATATGGACTGGAGTGGGAATTTATCAAGGAGCTAGTTTGTAACACACTGACCTGTACTGATTAATACTCTGCATTATTTTTAGGAAGGGACACACATCAGAAACGGATCAGGCAAATGGGTAATGCAAAAGGTGAAGATGAGTAGTAATGGTAGAGTAGCTCTAATAAAAGAGGGAGATTGCTACTTTCTTTAGCAGACAAAATCAAGAATGCTACGGAGGGTCTGTTGATTGTTAGGATATCTTGCACCAAAACTTCAGCCAGTATAAATTTGTGTGGCTCCAGTGAGGTCAATGGTGCTATGTGGATTTACACCAACTAAGGATCTGACTTTCATGCTTTCTCACACCTGGGACAAGCTCCCTGTAAGCATTTGCAAAACCAAATCATTATCCTCCTTCAAAACCCTCCTTACCAGTCCTTTGTCATGAGACCTACTTAAACTCTGACAACAGCTATGCTAATAGTGTGCAGATTCCAGTGCACCACACTGATCATATTGCCTCATTGTTTCCTTGTACTCCCTTCTATCTGTATCTCTTGTGTTAGGTTGTATGCACTTTGGGGCACTGCTCTTTTATTCTGTGTTTGGACACCACTTGCATGGGGGAAAGAGGGTCCTAGTCCAACACTAGGCTCCAAATGATACAATAATACAATTAATAAATAGTAATGGTATTAATAACTTGGATATGACTCCCTTAGCTCTGTGGCATTAGATCTCTTCGCTGATTTGTCAGAAGCACTAAAATCTATCTTTTAAAACTGTTCTATAGCATCCCCCGTATGCGTGCCACTGGTACACAGCTTTCAAATTGGTTTTGAAACTTTGCATTCTTGGTTTATGTGCACAAACCCATGGTGTTTTAACTAGACTGTGCAGAGAGTTTGTGATCTCCTGAACATGTTGGGGTCACCAAAGAAAAAGGAAAATGTATAAATAATTGTAAAGTTGCATCCAGATTTAAACATGGCTTCTCTGTTTACTCTGATTAATACACTGGAGGCTTTCCCCTGCCAGACTTTTCCATGGCATCCTGGACTTTGCCTGCTGTCTGCTCAGAACAGTTCTGGAGGCAAGCTGGCCTGTTGCAGAAAGAAAATTCCTTGGTGTTGCAAAGCTCAGCTGTTTGGGAAGTAGATAACTCCCATGTGAGTGAGCTCTTTTAAATGAGCTAACTCCTCCTGCTTTTTGGAATAACTCATCCCTTGCAGGTTTATGGATAGAGAGGGTCTGGCCTGACTAGCTGTTTGGATAAGCAATTATCAACATTTGGGGGATGAGGGCTCTTCCATTCCAGATTGCTGAGGAAGGGAGGGATATATTTCCCAGTTGCTGGGGTTGTTGTTGGCCTCACCATCCAGTATTGTTGTGGGATACCTACTTGGTGAAAGTGAATGGCTTTCTTATGACCACTCTCTCAATAGCTGGCCTTAGCATTCATGTGTCACCATTGTTTGGCTCCTTCCAAAATCCCAGAAAGTCCTAGAGCATCTGGTCCATGGGCCAGCTGCCATGGATGCTAATTTCTGCTGGAGAGAGCCCCAAATCCAATTATTGCTGCTTAAGGACAGATTCTCCCCCTCCCCTCACTTTGTTGTTACTAGTTCCTGGTGTTTTTTGGATTCGTCAGGGAAAAAATTCACAAACAACCTTGATATTATACAATGTTTTACCCCATGCCTCTCAACCTTCAAATGTGCCAATGTGTGACATGAACTATCCCGTACGTGTGACAAATGACCATGGTATGAAACACTTGGGTGTTGCTACAATTATTTTGCTACACTTGACAGATTACAATGTTTTTAATAATTGATAGATTCCAATGGTTTCTGGTTTTATTCTTTTATAGTTAATAGTTGCTAATATAAGCCATTAGAATCTGTTTGTTTATTTAAATTAACAGTTTGAGTTTTTAAACTGAGATGTTTGAGTAAATATTTCTAGGGAAAAAAAGACAATCCTCCTATAATATCAGCTCTTGATTAAAATCCAGAGAAAGAAAGTGGGCAACAGCTCACTAATCTCTGTCTTTTAATAAACAATTTTCTAAATCTTTTCAAAAAATCTTAACTTTTCTGTCCCTTACCAGCTAACATATCACCTTTGGATCCTCTTACTAAGGAAAATTTCTGTTTGCTTTTTATTTTGGGGGTTTTGTGAGGGAAGGCATGAGGGGTGTTAGCATACTTATCCTCCTCTCCCAAAATGAATTGCCTTGATGGTTTCTGTTCTGTTTTAATTTCTGTTGCACAGAAATTATTTCTGTGTGGCCAGGTCTATACTAAAGGAGAAAGTCAACTTAAGATACACAAAATTACATAGTTGGTGTTGACATGTCTTAAATTGTGTTTTCGCACCGTCCACACAGCGGGAGGTCGACGGGAGCAAACACTCCCATCAGCTTTCCTTAATCCTTGTGAGGAGCAGGACTACTGATGCTGACAGGAGCACCCTCACAGTTTGAATTTGCGGGTCTTCACTACACCTGTGAATTCGAACCCCAGAAGATTGACTGTGGCAGCGTCGTTCTTCTCTGTAGCGTAGACATGGCCTCTAAGACCAGCTCCTCCTCCTCAAGTAACTCTGGTCCATTCTCTTGACTCCTCTTCATGCTCCTCATTGAACTCAGGTCAGCGTTTGTTAATATCAAGACATAATTTTCTCCTGGTGTACTGTTGCACAACTTCTTAGTTAGGTACAGAATTTCCCGCCCACATGCTCATGTTTACTCCAGCCCGGTCTCTGTCAATGTGATTTAATTAATTCCGTTATTCAAATGTGACTTATCTTTATTTCTGTCTCTTCCCAGCCCTTTTCCACCACCCTCTGGGGAGAAACTTCCTCCCTCCTCGATGCCTGACTGAATTCCTGGTCTTATCTTAGATCACAAAGTATAGATTGGTTTTACAATTCCTAACTTGCCCTGTCTAATAAAAGCATCAAGCTCATGCTCTTAGATCTTTCTAACTCCCATGCTCTGCTCCAAGCCATATTCTTTACTATATATTATTATATGTGTACAGGTTGGTACAGGTAGCTCATGCATATGACTGAGAATTTTAAAGCAGTCTAGGGGATGTAGACACATACCTTCCATTCATTTTAATCTGCTAGACAGCTTTGAAATTCCCAACCTATGCCTTTTACTTGTAAAACATAGACTGCAACACAGAATTTTCCTGGTATTTGCATTTTTTTAAAAAAGCACTGTACCAAAATGGAAATTGTGACATATATCATGCATCACAAACAGCTGTCCCTTCAGCAAATTCACATGTTATGGTTTATCAGCATACAGTCACCATTACTCCAGGGCTTACTGGTCATTTTAAGGAGCTGCTTTGTTTGCAAAGTTATCAGTCATAAATTATGTTCATTGTGCCCTACCAGAAGTAGTGGTTTTGGGGTCTGATACTCTCTATGTTTTTTACACTGGGTTAACTCCACTGATATTAGTGGAGTTAATCCTGATTTGCATCAAAGTAAATAACAGCAGAATCAGGCTCCTTTTGTGATGTGTTTAATGAAATCTTGTAGTCAGTTGGAGCTTTTCTATTGACTCAAATGGAACCGGGATTCTTACCTCCCCCCATTTTCTATCTGTGTTAAAAACAATTACAAAAATATTTGTCTTGGCATCAAATTCACTTGGCACTGACTTCAGAATATGCTCCTGGTTCCCAAGCAAGCATATTTCAATACTTAACATCTGAGACATATGAGTAGTATGGATATAAAACTTCCTCCCATTCAATTAGTTGACAAACTACTATTTTTATTAGTGTGAAAACAGGTCATATGTTTTTCATAGTGAGCATACTAATCTGAAAGCTGACCTTCACAGGACAGTCACGGTTATGTGCAAAGTTGACTTTGTGGTGAACATTTTCACTGGTGGTATCAAAAGTCTTCAATAATTAACATTATTATCACACGTGTGCATTTCTTCTTCTGTAATTGTAATAAAAGAACTTTCCTCAAGAGCAAACAGAGAAAAAAATGAATTGATCTGACACTGGAGCTATAAAGATGCTCTTTTAAGGAATCCTATTTTAAAACAATAAAAATTAAAGGAATTTGGGTGCTCCAAATAATAAAAATAAGAATGTTTCCAACCAAATTCAGGCATATCCCTCACTATCCTGCTTTATGTGGACTTGTAAATGTGAAATGTTTTCATCACGAATGGCACTACCAGAATTTAATTTCAGAATTTGGATTAATATTAAATGTCCTATTTTCACTAGTTGGATATAAAAACAGCTGAAAACCTGTAGCTTTATATTGAAGTGTGTGTGTGTGTGTGTGTGTGTGTGTGTGTGAGAGAGAGAGAGAGAGAGAGAGAGAATGCTTACACTAGGAGTTAGAGCCTGATGGCCAGTTCAGATAGGGTACGTCTACATAGCAATGCTATTTTGGGATAACGTCCATTATCCCGAAATAGCGTTCTCCACATTTTAACGGCATGCCTGTTATTTTGAAATACATTTGAAACAACAGGCTTCTTATTCTGGCTTCCTGTAAATCTTGTTGCACAAGGAATAAGGAAGATGCCAGAATAGTGCTCTATTTCAAAATTTTGAAATAGGCTATCTTGAAATAAGCTATGCAATTTGCGTAGCTCAAATTGCGTAGCTTATTTCGAGCTACGTGCGACAGTGTAGACGTACCCATAGACATACTGGTGCTATCTCTCATGGAGCTAACATGGTAAAAATAGTAGTGTAACCATGGTAGCACAAACTGTGGCCAATGGCAATGCAGGCTAATTGCCCCAAATATAAACCCACCAAGGCCCGTGAGCAGTGTTCCCTGTAAACTGTGCATGTAGGTGTCCGCCCAGGAGAGATTCAAATGCTGCCCAGTTGTTTGGCAGACCAGAGCCAGCATCATGTGTTTCTACTGGTGGTGCCCATCCATATATGCCTTGGAATACATTACAAAATGTATTCCACACATGGATGGGAAAAAATAGAGGGAACATTGCCCGCGACTATATCCTCAAGGTGACTAATCCATTCCACTGCCCATTTTACTGTGGAACCTGTCCTTTAGTTCTAACAGGTCGAAGTCTAAACTGAAGGTCCTAGGTGCTATTGATTAATGCTGCATGTATGTAATTTGTCTAGCAATCATATGATTTGTGGCTGTGGAGTTGGAGACATCTGTGATTATAATTTCATTAATTTGACCCTTTTTCTTTGATCTAATTATAAGGAGAGTTTTTCAGATGCTGCAAAACCTTTGGCCAACATCAGAGCAAGTTGATAGTTTAATTTCTGAATCTTATATAATATCAAAGGCAGCTCCAAACCTGATCTTGTGAATTGCTGAGTGTCCTGTTGAAATAAATGGGTCTGCTCTTGTGAATAAGGGGTTGCAAGATTAAGCTTTGAATAGACAATCTGTCCCAATCCCTCTTCATCTCTGCCCCAGTCCACCAGCTCAAAAAAGGAACCAGGTAAGGAGCCATAGCAGTATACTCTAACAATAACGATCTCCTCCTCGATAAAATGAATAAATAAAGCGAGACAGGAGTGTGAAACAAGATAACTTCCCCGTGATCCCATTAAAGGCACAGAGCAGAAGACAAACATTTATGGGGAGGAAAGTTTTTTTTCCCCGTTGTAAAGGCCACAATAAATATGTTTGTTGAAGAGTAATAAATGCGAGGAGGAGACATACACGCTTGATGTTAAAAAGCCTGTTCATGCTTAATACTTTGGAAAAATTGTTCAAGAGCTTTTCATCCATGTTAAAAGTTATTACCCCTGTGATATTACCGAGGATAGCAAGAATGATGGGGGTCCATTGAGTAAGTACTGGTCACTCATGTTTAAGTGCCTCACAGGCAGCTATAATTTACATACCCAATTTTTCCAACACATCAAAAACATTTTTTAAAGAAACGGGCGAGATCCTCAGAGCCTCTGCGTATGTAAATCGCTGTACGTCCATTAAAGGCAATGGAGCTATGCCAGTTTGCACCAGCTGAGGGTCTGGCTTAAAGTGCCAGCTCTCTTTGGACATTTGGTCCACTTCCTCACCTTTAACAATCTTCTAACTTGTGGCTGTACATATCCAAGTGCTTTTAATATGCAAATTTTAACAATTGAGACCCAGAGTTAGCTTCATTTGAATAAGAGTTTACAGACACTTTTTTATTCAAACTGTATGAAAATCTGAAATACACAGGAGGTCAGCAAGAGCAGGACAGATCCCTTCTATAGCGGGATTTAGCGTGATTAGACAAGCTTTATGCCAATCACAATTCTTATCATGGAAGTAGACTGGTATTTTAAGTCATGGAACCAATTTAGAAAGGCAATTGACCAGACAGATGTGAACTTAATGGATTTGTATTTTTACAGAAAAGTCACACTGGACACAAACTTTTTGTAAAGTGAAAATTAACCTCATGATAAAACATCACCTGCAAGGTACGTAATTTACAGGTCTCAGAAAAGAGAAACTAGAGTTCTAGTAAATATCTGGTATGGAGAGAAACGGGGAGACTTAGGCTGAAATGGCAGAATTCAGACTCTGAAATGGCAAACTTAGTTGTGACTCAGGACCAAGTATTATTGAGATCATCCCTGTCAGCTGTCTGCCTAGCCTTTTCTTAAAAACCTCTGGTGATGGAGATTCCACTTCCTCTCTAGGTAATTTGTTTCAGTGCTTACCTATTTTTACAGTTAGGAAGCTTTTCCTAATGTCCAAATTAGATCTTCCTTCCTGCAAATTAAGCCCATTACTACTTTTCCTATCCTCAGTGGACATGGAGAAAATTTATCACCTCCTCTTTATCATAACCTTTTACATAATTCAAGACTGTCATGAGCATATGGTGGCTTAGGTGGGGGAAGGCTTTGCCTTCCCAAACTGCCAGCCTGGCCCCACCCGCACTCTGCCCCCAGAACGCCTATTGTAGGTGGTCTGCAGGCGGGAGTGTTCCTGCGCTCACTGTGTGGCCTCCCCATGCTCAGGGTGGCTCGGGCTGCTCCAGCAGCCAGGGAGACTTGGGCTGGCTCGGACTGCATGGCCGCCTCCCTTCCCATTGCTCTGGGACCGGGGAGACTCAGGTTGGCTTGGGCCATGTGGCCTCTTCTCTCCCCACTGCTCCGGGAAGGCTAGAGCGTGCGCATGTGCACTCTTCCCCTCCCCGTGGTGGTGGGGGGCACACTCAGTGTGCTGCTGATCCTCCTCTCCTCCCTGTGTTGGGGGCGGGGCCTCAGCTGAGGAGGCGGGGCTGTAGGTGGGGTGTGGGCCTGCCTCCCGCAGCCCTAGCGGCACCAACCACCCATGAAGACTGTTATTATTTCCCCACTTTTAACCTGTTCTTCTCCAGGCTAAACAAACCTAATTTTTTCAGTCTTTCGTTGTAGGTCTTATTTTCTAGACCTTTAATCATTTTTGCTGCTCTCCTGTAGGCTTTCTCCAGTTTCTCCACATCTTTTCCCTATGCTTACAACTGGACACGCTGCTTCAGGCCTTATCCGTGGAAGCATTACTTCTCTTTCCTTGCTTACAGCACTCCTGCTAATACTTTCCAGATGTTTGTCTTTTTCTGCTATTACAGTATTGACTCGTATTTAGTTTGTGATCTAATATAATTTCCAGATTCTTTTCTACATGCTCCTACCTAGGAAGTCCTTGATCAAGACTTTTTAGACATGCCTGATCAAGTAACATTAACTTAACTGTGTATAATAAAAATGGACCTGAGCTACAAAACTTTTTTGAAAATTTCAGCTCCTGGAGTTGTTGAGATCTTGTATTTGCTTTTGCCTATTATGGGAGAGGAGACCAATTGCTAGATTTGGGCCTTGCCCTCCATCTGGTTTTATGACTCTGAATACCATCACACAGAGTGTATGCATGTATCTGCACATCCTGTACACTCCAGTTTGCTTTGCATTTCATCAAAATTGTGCAATATGCTGCAATACAAACCAATTGGGTTTTTTAATTTTATGCTTCTTAGGCTATATGTGTTTTGTGACTGTCTCCATTGCAAGTGCAACGAGATGACAGTTGTCAAAGGGAATGGGCTGTATTCTGAGGTTCTTATTCAATTTTTACTTTGGCAAACCCCCAGTGAGTTAAGCGGGAATTTGCTTGAGAAAGAACTTTAGGATTTGGTCCATAGCTAGGCTTGAAAGAATATACACTTTTTATCAGAAAGGGAAGAAAGTCCTAAAAGCATGGACCTACAACTGCACAGGTCTGCAGTAACACCTTATGGGAAACAGGGGGATGCCAACTGTATTGCAGAGATTTGTCACTGATCATTTCAGTAAGACAGTGGAGTTCTTCCTCCTCTTCCCTCCTGAACAGGCATTGAGATTTACCTGTATTTACCTATTATACATCAATTGCTCTACCCCTCTCCCCATCTCTACTGCCAGGGCACCTAGGAATCCTGGCTGTCTCTAATGTCACTTCTCTGTTTTCTGGCTGTGCTGCTCCAACTGAGCCAAGCTGATGGGGGTATTTTTAATGGGCAGCTACCCCTGGACCATACTTGAAGCTCCACCATAGCTTTTTGCACTGCTCACCATGCTAACATCCTAGAGCAGTGTTCCTTCTTAGCTCTGCTGGGTGCAGATTATGTGTGGCCAACACCTCGCCTCACCCCCCAGCTTGCCTACACACGCTGCCTGCTCCTTTTGCCTTGTAGAATCAGAGCACACGGTCCACAGAGTCTGGACAACAAGGAGTTCAGCTGCAAAACCAGCTGACTCTTTCCTTCTGTGCAGGTGTGATCTGGGCATGCTGCGTACACAGAGCGGGGACACTGCAAGTGCAAGTATCTGAACAAATCTAGTAAATGAAATGTAAAAAGTCTCCAGCTCCTGTATAACAGCCAGTAATGGCAATAAAGGTTTCACATTATCTACCTTGTCCACATTTCCTCCAGGATCAATACAGCTAAGCACATCCTCCACGTACTTCCATAAGGAGACAAATATAAAACTTACTTTCATCAAGTGCATTTAGATATCAGCTTTAAAGGAGGGAGGAGTAGGTGAGTGGAAAAAAAAATATCAATACAATGTTAGAAGTGCATTATTTGGAACAAGGATGAATGCGATGGTGCAAAGTCAAAAGGATTTACTCAGCAACTTTCCATCCGTGATAAATGATATTTGCTAAAATATGGCTTGTACAGTGTGTTTTACTAATATGTGACTTCTTTCAGTTTGATTATGATGAAAGGGTGGCAGTGTTGGACCACCCTGACTGGCTCTCTGGGCGGGGGATGCTAACACCAGATATGAGAATGCTTTTGCATCAGCAAACTTCAGGCCAAATTTTAGGTTTTTTGAAGCGTCATTTGCAAAACCTTGCAGATTTTGGCTGATCTGGCTGGATGCGTAGAACAAAAGAACTACTGACCAGTTCTAGGCGATGGTTTTGTGGAGGTACCAGGCTGTGGCTCAGCGATACACATTCTTTTCCGGATGCTGCCTGCATGAGCCTCGGCAAATCACCTAGGGGAGATTTCCAAAACCACAAATAGCAGTTAGGTGCCTAACTCCCAGTCACGTCTTTTGGAAATCATCCCCTTTATCTCTCTATGCCTTAATGTTCCCGTCTGCATGATGGGGGTAGTAGTAACTCCCTGCCTCGCAGAGGGATAGTGAGAGTAAATGCATTAATGCTTGAGAGAGACTGCAATGGTGAGAGCCATATAAATACTTGGATAGCTTCTGTGTGAGCTTCTGGGGTGGTGTATGTAACATGCACTGTAGGACAGCTCCTGGCTCTTACCACACATAGGCAAGAGTAGATTGTGCCAGTTAAGCACAGTCTTGCGTAAGGAGTTGCACCAGCCCAGCAGGAGCCCTGGGGAGTCACAGTGCCTCGCTTACTCCGAGGGAGGAATAATTTGCTCCATCCCCTTTGCCATACTGCTCCATACACGTATGCTGTCTCCATTCTGCTGGCTGGGCACCATCTTATCCCTGCCCATTTGCTCACAGAGGAATAACAGCTACCAGGAACGTGATGTCACATACTTGGAATCAGAGTCTGGGATGCAATTGCAGGGATTGAGAAGTGTGTGTGTGGGGGGGGGAGGGGAGTATCTTTCTCTTACAGCATCAACTTTATTGGGGCACTCATCATGTGGTCCTTAGTGTTTACCCAATGGAGATGTGTGTACTTTGCGGTCTACCAAGTCTCCTTTTCTAGCTGCCCAGGCTAGAATGTTTGAGTCATCCTTTCATTGGCTAGAACCCCAACTGTCACAATACATGGGATGTGCTTTGTGTGGCAAATTCATAATCATCAGGTACGGAGGCCTCCTCTGCCCAGCTTAATGGGCATGGCTGTGCAGTGTGAGAAGTGGCTTGGTGTGTGGGTGAGTGACAGAGGCATGTGTCACTTCAGAAATGTAAAGTTTGCCACGAAAAAGTGTGTGATGGGCAGGTAGGGTGAGAGGAAGGACCAAAGGGCTGCTTCATGCATCCTTTGGTACTTCCTTGAACCACTGTTCCATGTGGGGCCCTTGTTAGAAGTACTCTGGACTATATGATGGAAAATCCACAGTCCTGAGTGATGTAGTTATACTAACTCGACTCCCAGTGTAGACAATGCTAGATGGGGAAGTGTAGTATCTATGCTGATAGAAGAAGCTCTCCCATAGGCATAAGCAGAATATTCACTAAGCATTCCAGCAATGCAGCTGCACCACAAGTATAGACAAGCCCTCCATTAATATCACACCAAAATGTTTTTACATTAAACAGAATTTTAATTCACAGCCCTACTATGAAACACTTGTTGTTTTTAGGTATTTATTATTCTTGATAGTCTTACTCCTGCATTTTATCTGGTGCTTAAATAATAGTATGCTATTTCAATAGGGAAGTAACATGGCTGTTAATGGTAGAGCTGGTGGAACATGGGAGTTTCCATCCCACTAGAAATTCTAATACTTCAAAATTTGCTTTCCTCCCAAATTGGGAAGAAAACTTAAAATACATATATTTTTTCAAGGAATGAAAAGATCTGAAAAACTTGGATTCAGAAGCAATTAGAACATCATTATTATGATAAACTCATGTTAGGGCTGGAAAAAGGATGTGACTTTCTTCATGGAGGTACAGAAGAAGTTTTAATGGTCCATTCGTTTTGATTGTCTAGTCCCTGGTTATCAACTCATTTTATCATAAATCCCATAAAGTGACATGACGTCTCTGTTTGCAATAACCAAATGTTAAGGAAATCATATTGAGTTTATTTCACATCTTAAACTTATAACTGCCAAGGGCAGATGTAAATGCAACTCGGAGTATTTTATACGCTGTGAAATATACATATTGCTGGAAAATTACAGGTGCAGATACTTTGATTCTCTAGGACTTTTGACATGTTATTCTACAAATTTCAAAACACAGGTGGCCTTTTTATATTTATGGATGACCTACAGTTTATGATTATATGATTATGGAATTACAACTTAGAATAATGAAAATTGTAAATTAGCAGAAGAAAATCATTTGTAAGCAACAGTGATTTTGTTGTTATAAACACAAGTATAAACATCTTATTTCATGATGGAAGTGACTTATCATTATTTTTTAAAATAGATGTGTGGATTTCTAAAATAAATTCTAGCATTTAGAAACTTCAGATGAAGAATAAGAGACAATTTCAGACTGGAAACAAGGTGTTAATTTTTAATAATGAGAGTAAGACAGAAAATATCATATCTCCTCTATATAAATCTGGGTTATGCCCACATCTTGAATACTGCATATAGATGTAATCGCCCCATCTCAAAAAAGAGCCATTGGAATTGGAAAAGGTACAGGAAAGGACAACAAAAATGATTATGGTTATGGAACAACTTCCATATGGGAAGAGATTAATCAGACTGGGAATTTTCAGTTTGGAAAAAGAGGCAACTAAAGGGGGAAATGAGAGAGGTCTATAAAATGATGACTGGTATGGAAAAAGTAAACAAGGAAGTGTAACATACTCCTTCCCATAATACAAAAACTTGGAGTTATCAAATTAATAGGCAGCAGGTTTAAAATAAACAAAAGAAGTATTTCTTCACATAACACAAAATCAACCTGTGGAACTCCCTGCCAAAGGAAGTTGAGAGCCAAGATAGTAACATGGTTCAAAAAAGAACTAGATTAAGTTCATGAAGGACAGTTTCGTCAATACCCAGGATGGACAGGGAAGGTGTCTCCAGCCTCTATTTGTCAGAAGCTGGGAATGGGTGACAGCGTGGATCACTTGATGATTACCTGTTTTGTTCATTCCCTCTGAAGCACTTGGCATTGGCCACTGTCAGAAGACAGGATACTGGTGTAGATGGACAATTGGTCTGACCCAATTTGGCCATTCTTATGTTCTTAAGTTATCCACTGAGGCAATTTACCAAATGGCATGGTGAATACTCAATTACTAACCATTTTTAAAATCAAGATTGGATGCTTTTCTAAAAGAGACCTGTTCTACACATTTTTTTCAGGGAAGTTCTGTGGTCTGTATGGTACAGAAGGTCACATGAGATAATGGTCCTTTCTGGCCTTAGAATCTATGAACTTCCTATTCCACAGGAGGTTAAAACTGAGTTTCAGCACTGACTCCTGCCTTTCCATGGTGACCGGGGATGGCCTCAACTGCTCATCTGAGCCCTCTACCTCCTAATGAACACTGGTCATTTGAACCCTGATAAGTTCCCTAATCCCCAATTTCACTAATCTTCTTGAAACCCACTGCCACCCCTCTCCTCCCTCCCCACTTGAGGCTGTTGCAGGTCAGTTCCTCTCCACCTTCCAGCCTAACTTCCAAACTGCACAGGACGGGGCTGGCATCTCCACTGCTCCCCCCACCCCACTTATTTGGCAAAAGTGAACATTTGTCCCATTTGCTCTTGCCGACTGATCAAATTGGCAAGAGCAAACAGGACAAACACTTTCTTTTGCCAAAAAAGTTGGGATGGCTGGAACAGGGTTTAAAAAAGGGACTGTTCCGACCAAAATGGGACATATGGTCACCCTGTGCTTATCACAATAAGTAATATCTTACTCCAGGAATGATCCCATTCTAGACTGTGAGCTCGCTGAACACAGAGACTGCCTCTTTATCTGTACTTGTACAGCACCTAGCACTATTGTAATAAAAATCTTTATTACCAACAATTATTTGCAGGAATACTCATGGAATAAAGTAATAGTCAGTAGTGCGGATCAGGAATGCTTTTAATGAAACTTTTTTTTGTTGGAAATGCTAATTTATTGAATTCAAAACATTTTGCAGAAAAAGTTTAGTTTCAACTAATTTCTCATTTAAAAATTAGAAAAATGTTTTTGGGGGTGTCAAAGTGTCTTTTTGTATCAAAAGTTAATTTGCAGGAAAAAAAAAGAGTTATCATAACAAGTTTTGATTGACCTGAACCAAACTTTTTTGAGGGGTTCAGTTCACACAAATTTTGAGATTTCAGCTTTTGGACTGAGGAAATGTTTTGAATCTCAGAGTTCTTTGCAGGATGAGAAAACCATTTCCCACCCAGCTCTACATACTCAGCATGAATAAAAGTGGCATGGTGATGTCCAAACTAGAGAATAGAATATATTTTGAGTATCATTTTTGCCTTTTGGAGGAATACATTCTTAGGTTCCTTTAAAAAGGGGGAAGCAAAACAAGTCCTGAGGTTTTTTTAATGCAGCTTTCTGGGGATTACTTTATAAAGCCAGAAAGTAGAAAGCCATTTTAAAGTGATTTGCGAGAAGGATATGTACTTCCACAAAGAAACCTTCACTTGAGTCATTTGGATTTCACTCTCTTCCCTGGAAGCAGCTAGTCAAAACTGTCTGTATGCAACAGAAAGATAAAAATTTCAATTAGGTTGAGTGCTGTCATAAGCAGACTACATGAGAAGGCTTGAGATAATATGCATTACATATTGATGTCTATCAGCACTGAGAACATACCCATGTTTTATTCCATGCCCCTTTTGTAGGTTTGGCAGCAGTGGCACCCAATAAAGGCCTAATCGTATTAATTTATGCCCCTATCAATTATGCATTCAGATTCCCCCGATAGCTTGTCAGTTTTTATTCACTATTTTCTGAAAAATACGCCTATTACAGTTACTGAGCAAATAGGAAGACTGTCAAAAACTGAGATTTAAAGAACATTACTTAAAAGGGGTGGGTTTCTTTAATTTATAAATCTTGTATTATATGTCATGCATTTGTTAGTTTTAAAACAGGTGACAGTGCAGGGATAGATGTCACAGTAAGGACTTTCTGGAGATGAGGGAAGAAGTCTGCTTTCAAGAAAAGTTGAATAAAGCAGTGCTTTTTAAAGCAAAGTGCAATCTCTGGTTTGTAGTTGTAGTAACAATGTATCAGTTTTGTTAGTTTTATATGAATTTGAATGTGTCTCTCTCAAATGATGTGCATCAATGAAGTATTTTTTTAGAAAGATAATCATTTCAGTTCATAAACTGATCTGTTTTTGTGTCGGAAACTGTTTTATACACTATAACTAGACACTAAATTCAGGGTCCTCCTTGAGTGTTGGTATAGATGGTAAACAGGAGAACTTGCACTATTTACTAGCTTGTACTATGCACCTTGTCACATATACTGTACAAATATCTAAATGGCACTGAATGCTGAGTGGCCAATGCTGCTTACTTTGTTCACCTATTACTCTCATTCGAGTCAACGGAGTCATTGCATTTTGATGTGAGTTTTTGACATGCAAGGAACGCAGGGTCAGGCCCTTAATGCTGTAATGTGCCTGATCCTTCTCCAAGTGATGTCAATGACAAAGATCTACATTTTCATAAGTGGTCACTGATTTTTAAGTGCCTCAGTTTTGGGATATCTCATGCTGGCAGCCAAAATAGGTAGTAACTTTTGAAAATTTGGCCTAGCATCCCCCTTGGCTGACCAATATTGGACCCAATGTGTTATCTCAGTTTACATACTTTAGGAAGGCTTATTATGTTCTATTTTATCAATACAAAGTTAAGCACTTTGACATCAGGAAAGTTTCATCCTCCAAATATATTATACTAAACTATCCATATGTATGAAACTAATTAAATTTACAGAGCTAGATTTAACCCTGGGTTACGTAGTCTTCTGAAGCCCAGCCCACAGAACAGGACATCTTTTAGCACAAAGTCTGTGCAGAAGCATGTTGTGACAGCACCAAGCAAATGTAAACCCTCTGTGTGTTTACACCCGGTGCAGTGCTGGTCAGAGCGAGGGTATGTGGTTTGTTTGGGGGTTTCTACATCACTTCTTTGAAAGGGGTTTACATTTATCTCCAAGATATGGAGTCACCTTCTTGAACAGACCCCGGGGCCTTCTGAGAGAGACAAGATGGGTGTGGCTCAACTCACTCAACTTGTCATCTAATATCCTGGCACGGCTACAAAGGCGCTGCATACACTCCTGACCTTGTGACAGTTAGGTCATTAGAACTCTATTCTTCTACTTGCTGAAATTGATGTCCAAGACAAAAATAGGTCTTGGCTTACTCACTGTTTCAATACTCTCTATATGTTATTTGGAGTAGTCTTCTTTACACCACTTTCCATTCCCACAGATCAACCCAAAATGCTGCCGCCAAGAACATCTTCCTTTCCCACCACTTCAGCCGTGTCTCCCACACTCCCTGCCTGCTTGTACTGCTACACTAGCTCTCACTCATCTTCTTCGTTGTGTTCAGGCTTCTCCTTCCATATTTAAAGCCTTCTATCCTGCTTTCACATACTCCTGTACCACTTCACACTCTCTTTGTTTGCAAACTACTCCCCTGACAGTTTCCTTGAGGGAAAATACTTTTGTCTTTACTTGGGGACTTCTGTCCCCTCATCCTCTGATGGAAAAACTCAGAGGAGGGAGTGAAGGGGACAGAAAACTCAGTGATGAGAACCTTGCTGAGTTCTCTTACCTGATGATGCATAGGGTGGGTAAGAATTGGTTATTTTGGAACAGATAATGGGGTCAGCTTACAAACCCACGCACAGGTCTTGGGTCATTAGTGGGAGGCCTAGACTAGCTACCCAGAGGCACAGGTCTTCTCACAGCTTCTTTGTCCCCTGTGGGTCCTGTTTCTCTTCCCTTATAGTATGAGTTCAATGTAGCAATGCTGACATAATATCTGCAGGTAGTGGCTTTCCTGGGGCCTGCCTTTTCAGAGAGGTTCCCAACCTCATGAATGGGGCATATGGGAATATACTACAACCTGTGGCTGTTTTAAATTTCCAGGGAAAATTCAGCAGGACCCATGACCACTCACATCCTGCCTCCTTCTTGTGAGCTGAGCCTCAGAGAATCTTTGGTTGCCACGCTCGGAGATGACTGTCTTCTCCTTTTCATCCCGGGGGAGATCTGAATGTGGATCTGTAATATAATCCCACCCTCAGTCCTGACTTTGGCAAAAGAAAGCTCCCATTGTCTTTAAGAAGAGTTGAGCTTGGGCTCTTTGTTTCCTTTACCAAATCCTGACTTAGTGCCAGTTTTCACTTCTGTCCATATACTTTGGTAATTAAAGTGCAATGAGCGCCCTTCCTCTCCTCCTGTAAATCCTCCCACCCTGCAAAGTATTCCAGCTCTGGAAACCAGGTGGGACTCTGTTTTGTACAAGTTGCATTGTATCTCTCTGGCTTTCAGATTCTAAGCTCTCTGAGGAATGGACCTCTTGTTTGCTCAGCAGAACTGACCATTTATACAGTTCTTTATACACTTATTTGCTGTTTAAATCATCCTCATGTTAATTTAGATAGACATGACATAACGTTAATGAGGAGGCTTAGCACTTTTACAGCCTTTAAAATCCTCAGAGCATCTTACATATATCAACTAATTAATCTGCACAAGGCTTCTTTGACATAGGGAGAAATTATCCACATTTTACAAGTAGGGAAACTGGGAAATGTTAAGGGATTTGCCTAATATTGCAAATAAGTCAGTGTCAGAACCAAGATTCAAATTCGCATGTGACTGGCTTTTCATTCCATGCTTGGATATCGCCATTTTCTTTCTCCTCTGATGGGTGGTTGGATGTACTCATTTCAATAATTCCATAAATCAGCCTTAGCCGTTGCCTACCTTTCAATATAAACTATTTCCCCATTGTTTCCCCATCTCTGTATACCCAGTACATCTGCCTGAAAACCACAAAATTCTCTGTAAGTCACACATGGAATCTGTTTCAATTTTTAAAAATACAAGATAGGAATTCAGAGGGATATTTATAATATTAATAGTACTGTTAGGATAGAATCCAAGGGGATTCACCTATTCACATGCAGGACTCTCATGCAGGACTCTCATTTCACATAGCTGCTATTTATTCAACCATTCTGATGTTTCCTTCCCAAAATAGATATATGACAGGTACCTGATGGGCAGGGTTGTGCATGCATGTTTATGTCAGGGCAGGAAATATATGAATCCAAAAAGTGATGAAATAGTAGTAAGACAAGACCTGGCCTGATCAACTAAAACTTTGGCAACATTTGGCAAGGAGGAATAGTCCAATTAATATCTTTGGGCAGCTTTACCTTATATGAGCACTTGTAATGCAATATCTTTGGGCAGCTTTACCTTATATGAGCACTTGTAATGCAAGCTCTTAGTGCACTAGGCAGTTTTACAGGGGTAATAGTCATATGAGGAGGAACAGTTTCCCCAGTACACTAGTCATCCACAGGCTTCTCCTCACCATTCAGCATGGATGTCTTCCTGTTTCACCTTTTATTTTTTGTTGAAAGTATATTTATTGTGGAAATCTGCTTCTTTATTTCTGTCTGAGTTCCCTTTTCACAGTACTTCAGGGCACGAATGGCATACAGGATTCCATTTTTTCCACACGTGCCTTTTTAGAGATCCCTATTTATAAGACCATGTCACCCTTGGGCTACTGGTGGTGTTTAATAACTTTATGTGCTAGTTCTCTCCTCATTATTATGCTAGTTCTGTTTTACCTTGATATATAAAGATCTCGATGTTCCTCTTGACCAGTGGCCCAAGGATTATGCAGTGGCACCAAGCAAAAGAAAATATAAAAGTTACACCTTTAAAACAATTAGAGTGGAAGAATCACAAACTGCTACATGAATAAATTGTTCTGAGGCACTCCTTCCCTTCTTCATTAATATGATATGAATGCAACTAGTTACACAAAGGAACCTAGAAAGATTGAGAACATAGAGTATAACCAAATTAGACTTGTCTTGGAGAAACAGGAGCTATCAAAGGTTGTAAGAACTTAAAAAACAACTAATAGTCTTCCTGCACCTTAGAGACTAACAAAAAAAATGAGGATGATATCATGAGCTTTCGTGGGCACAACCCTTTTCTTCAGATGAATGGAGTTTAAGCACAGAGAGGGGGTGGAGGGTGGGAGAAAAGGAAAAAGGAAAGGAAAAAAGGAGAAAGATATTGTCAATTGGAGTGTCCATGTTACATGAAGCCCCCCATCTGCGCTATTTATTTGAAAAACTGGACCCCTTAAACTCCATTCATCTGAAGAGGGGGTTGTGCCCATGAAAGCTCATGATACCATCTACATTTTTGTTTGTTTCTAAGGTGCTGCAGGACTATTTGTTGTTGTTTTAAGTTTTTTTCAGTTACAGACTAACATGGCTACCCCTCTGAAACTTTTAAACATGCACAAGGTTGTAAGAGATAGGGTACACATCACAGGTAGTAGTTCTGCAATTTCTTTCAGAACTTGTGAGTGAATACTATCTGGTACTAGTGACTTATTACTGGTAATTTATCAGTTTGTTCTAAAACCACCTCTACTGACACCTGGAACAGTTCCTCAGATATGTGACCTAAAAAGATTGGCTCAGATGTGCAAAATAAAGATCGCTTTCACATCCTCTGAAATGAAGAAAGATGCAAAGAATCAATTTAGCTCCTCCCTAACAGCCTGGTCTTTTTTGAGATAAAGCACAGGATGGGGTATTAGTTGACGTCTACCACAGACTACCAAATCATACTAGGAAATCTATCAGTAATGTTGGGGTGCAGAGGAGTGTGATCATAAGGAAACTTCAATTAGAGTGAAATATGGTTGAGATCTCATGCTGCCATCCTTGGAATGTCTAAATATTTTAAATGACATTTTCTTAACTCAAAGTGTTGCATTCAACACCGGGAAATTCTGTATTAAACCTCATTGTGATAGTTAAAGAAGAATTGATCACAGAATTAAAAACTAATGGTCATTTAGATCAAAGGGACCATGAATTGATCACATTTATAATATACGAACAGAATAAAGTCCACAGCAATTTTGTATATACTTGGCGCTATAATAGAGCTAATTTCAAAAAGATGAAAACAATTATGAGCCAAATAATCTAAGAGGGAGAATTTAATCAGAAAAAATGTGAATGATAATTGGTAATTGTTTAAGAACACACTAATAGATGCCCCAAAACCCACAATCTAAAAATCAAGGAAGAAGGCTGTGTTGATTAAAAATACTACTACATTAGATGGAAAATGAAGACAGCTACAAAAAAATAAACAGACAGACAGATTAGATATCCACTTCCCCTTTCTTCCATTTGTTAAACACCACCCTATATATAACAGATGAAAGAAAAGGGATGTAAATAGTAATGAATGTAAATTAGAAGCTAGGAATTGTAGAAAATGGATAAGGGTAGCAAAAAGACACACGGAGAGTTTTCTATGTATAAATAGTTTAAGTGCCATTTAGGAATCAGTTTTTGAACATTTGGCTCCAGCCTTTCAAAGGCGCACAATCTCCTAATATTGCTGCTTATGCAATGCCATCTTTCCTTTCCCCCTAACACGGTCCAGCCTCATAGAAATTGCTAGTTGAGCTGACAGTGTTGTATATGTGTGTGAATTTTGTGTTTGTGTGAATGAGAGAAAGAACACTAGAGTGACCAGGAAAACAATTGTTTAAAAGAGTTGGTCTGTAACTGCAGAGTGAGCAAAACTGTATTGTAAACCAGAAGAATAATTAAAGGGGAAAAGCAGAGCTGGGGAGTTGCTTACTAGAAATGGTCATTAATGAAGGTATGCAGCTACTCCCTTTTATAGACATAGCTGTTATCATAATAGAAAGAAACACTTTATGCAATTTCTAACCAAAGTTTTGAAACTGTTCCCTGTCTAGAATTCCCAAACAAAACGAAAATCTTATGAAGACCCGGGAGAAAAGTATATTCTCTATCTTAGATATACTTTACCTTATCTTTACATGTTGACCTTGTTTATATTTTCAGAAACTGTATATGGAGTTGTTGAGTTGGTCAATAAACTAATCCATCCATCAATAAAACATACCTTCTTGTTTATTAATACGTGATTAAAAATGTATATGATAAAAAGATATTGACTGTAGCTGAGTTTGGGTGACAAGAACAATTATGGTTTCCAAGCCTAATCACTACATGAGCTGTTTAACCCAGTGAAAGTCAATAGTCTATTTATGAACAAGTATTCTTTTTATTTTAAGTACAGTATTTGGATTTTATTAGAATTCTCATTTTTACTTCATTGACTACTGTAACTTGTACAAATCTCTGGAATGAAACAGTCAACTGATAAAGCAGAAATGTAATGAAAGTTTTATGCTGATTGTAACACAACTCTGTACATACGTGCAAACAGTATTTGCTTTCAGCTGCAATTAGACTAAGGTGATAATGCAGTAGTTTCCATTTTTCAGCATATTACTAATTACACAATTGAGAAGCAGGTTTTCAAACCCTCCTAATTTTACTTATAACCCAATTTAATAATATTATTTTAGGCTTCATTTTACTGCACTCAGGGTTGATTTTTATCTTATTTAAAACTATGTCACTTAATGGAGTTACACAATTATAAAACTAATGTAAGTCTGACCCTTTTTTTCTGATAAAGTGAATTTCAACTTTTTTACTCTATCATAATCTCATTGCACTTTCTCTTTGGTGATATTCCATAGAAACCAAACCTTTCTGTAATAATCTGAAAATCTGATATGTGAAGATGGCTAGAGGAGGAATTTAAAAAAATTACATTTTATTCCTGATTTACAAAGAAAACGTAGTGAAAATAGAGTGGTCATAGCAGCCAAAAGTAGTAAAAACCTGAAGATTGTTTTTAAGCCTTTGTCAAACAAGGAGCTCTAAGGCCACGTCTATACTGCGGAGCTATTTCGGGCTACCAGAAGTATCCCAAAATAGCTATTCCACGTCTTTTGAGAGCGCCCGTTATTTTGAAATATAACAGGCTCGCTATTCTGACATCCCTGTAAACCTTGCTCCACGAGGGTTAAGGGACATTTTAGTATAGCACTTTATTTGAAATTTGGCACTGTGTAGACAGTACCAAATTTTGAAATAAACTGTTTCAAAACTACCTCAAAATAAGCTACACCATTTGTGTAGCGCAAATTGCGTAGCCTATTTTGAGGTAAGGGTGCAGTCTAGACACACTCTAAGACATCATGGTGACTGGCTTCAGAGAAATTAGATCTGTCTACTTTCTTGTTGACTTGGGGCCCAGATCACAAAAGATACCCTCATTATACTTTGGGGGACCAAACAAGCGATGGAGTATGGAACATGAACTGTCCCTTCAAACCTTCAAGGCTGAAGGGTTTAGCTGTAGGATTGTGTGGGGAGACTTGCACCACTGCTGCCTGGTTGGTTCCTGTTCTCTAGCTAGAAACAAGGCACTTAGACTATCTAGTGCCCAAGAAAGATGCAGAATTTAATTTGCTTTTAAAAAAAATAAGAGAGACTACCACAAACTACTCTTATTTGTCAAGGCAAAAGTGGGGTGGGTGCATGGTGGGTGCATAACAAGATACAATAAAAGAACGTGTCCTGAGCCCTGAAGTGGCTACATTTCATTTTATGCTACATTACAAAATAAAAGATATAAGTACATTTAAAAAAAAAGTTATTTTCTACTTTCTTGGGCCATGTTTCAACTTCCATTAGGGATAGGCAGGATGATCCACTAGATAAGACACTGCCTGTGGACTGAGGAGACATGAATTCAAGTCCTGGTTCAGCTGCAGGTGTACTATGTAACCTTGAAAAGCCACTAAATCTACTCTGTGTCCCAATTCACCATAGATACAAAAGAGAGATTGCTGCCCCTCTTTTCAGTGGTGGTATTAGGATTGTGAGACCTTTGGGAAGCCTATACAAACATAGAAATACCTGGCTAGCTAAGAATAACATTAACAGGAGTCTTCTGTTGACTTCCACAGGAATTGGGTTGAATCCAGGCTGCATGCATTAGCTTGTACAGAGAATGCATAATCATGCTGTCGTCTCCACTTGTTTTTCTGTCTTTACTTGGGGCCTTGGATTCTGAAAGCACCTCTCAGGCATGGTGGTTACTATCAGAAGTAATCCTGTGGAAGGAAGCATTTGCAGAATCAGGGTTTTAAACTGTGAGCTCAAGTCAAGAATTATTTTTATCACTACTCTAAAATGCCATGGGCACGAAGCAATAATAATAACTAGCATTCACACAGATATGTCTTCTACCTATTTATAGTGTCTTCTTCATTTGCTTGTTGGGTAATTTGCTAAACACCTCAGTAACAAAACCATTTGTTTTGAAAACTCTCATCCTTTATTGTGCTCAAATGTGTTTATTGGAAGCAAATATAATAGAATAATTTGTTCACTGGGCTTAGTAGTCATTTAATGAGGAAGAATGAAACTATGAATGAACAGAAAGAGGAAAGCAATCAAGGTACTCACGCTCCTAAATTTTATTCTGATATTGTTGTTGGCATTATAAGCACTATTTTGCGACATACTCTAGAGATCTTGTGACAACTGATCAGACATAATTGAAATCAATCAGCCTTTTCATTGACTTACGTTAAAATTCAGGTCTTAAGTTAACAAGGCCTATGTTGGGGGTAAATCATTCCACATCTGCCTATTGCAGAATTCTTACACCATCCACAGAAGTATCTGAATTGACTGTGTCAACCAAAAGAAAGGCAGGAAAAAAATATGACAACCTGATATAAGGGAAACTGCACACCAGATTGTGCTGTAGTCACTGTCTAGATGTTCATGCTTCTGTTTGGACTGCAGAGAGTGTTTATCCAACCTATTTTCTCTACAAATATTGAATTGCTTCCATTCAGGATGCTCCCTTTGATGGTGCGGTACAGTAATAATACATCATTGGTTCAGAAACACACATTTTGGTAGGATACTGGAACAGCCTATGTTATACCAAAGGATTCTAAAAATCTTAGCTCTGAAAGTAGAAATAGTATGAAGAGACTAATTTTCCCTCTCATTTGTACCAGTATAAAAATATTGTAGCTCTGACTGATACCAATATGAGATAAAAATGGATTCTCATGGAAGCAACAAATATGCACTAAACACTAACATAAAAAATAATTTCCTGAAATAAAAGAACAAATATCCTGCGTACCTTAACACTAACATGGCTCTGTTACATCAAAGGAATATTATCAAACAAAAGTTAAAATTATGTATAATTTTAACTTTGTGATTATATATATAATCAGAAATTAAACTGAGTACAAAGGTGCACAAAGCATAAATTAATTAAAATCCCGAGACAATGATCACTTATTTCAAAATCTTATCGTTTGAGACCTTGCTCCTGTGTGCTTATCTTTAAACTTATATTGATAACAACATTGCTCGTGAAACACTTTGTTCCAAACTGTGACCTGATTCACTCACATGTTTAAAAATATTAGTACAGTTAAGCAAGTTGGTACATTTGAGTCTAATGAAATATATATATTGTAGATCTTGAGTCTTCTGCTCAATGAACCAGAGTTTTAAATCATTTTAGGAGTCACTGGTTTTTGGGACTCTCTGGCTCTGTTTTAAATCTAGACTCTAGTATTTGATCAGATTACTTTTCAACTCATGATATTCAGGAACTCCAAATACAAGGCTCAAATAAATTCAGAGAAACTGACATCCCAGAAGTATTGATAGAGAAGAAAATATGGAACCATTCTAAAAAATTACTCTTCAAGCAGATATAACAGTGACTAAACCCATTGAAATAGAATTATTTGAGAAAGTTTATGGAGGTTTTGGAAGATTATATTCTAATTAATCTTGGCCTCATTAATTGTCAAACCACTTCACCATCTTCAGATTCTACATACATTCCTATTGATCTTTTATCTTCATCTTCATCACCTAATTCTGTCCAAACAGGGGGAGGGGGAAAGAGCACGCTGTGATGTTGCTGAACATCCCTGTCCTGGCCCATCTGTTCTATGTACTTTAGGGTACCAATTTGTGTGTGTGTTTCAAAGAATGTGCAGTCGGCCATTATGTTGGTCTCAGTTCTACAGCTTATATCACACACAACTTTCAACAGCAGTTGTTTTTGTCTGATATATTTCCTTGGAAGGTCTGAGAGAGCTACACCACTAATAATTACAGCTGTGAAGGAAAGACGCTTTGTTGTTCCCATTACTGTACTTTGAAGATGTGTGAACTGAGATGTGAATTCAGTAAAAGGCAGATTTTCAAAGGCACAAATGGCATTTAAGCACTTAGCTCGCACTAAAAGTAAGGTTAGGCTTCTAACTGCCATTTGTGCCTTTGAAAATATTCCCTAAATGAACTGTCCAAAGCCACAGAGCTAGTCACTGGTTGAATTTGGAACTGTCTAATCTTAATTTAGTCTAACTCCCAGAGAACTTTGCATTTCAAATTCTTCAGAAAGATGCTGCTTGAATCAAAGATGGTATCCAACAGGGAAATAATTCCAGAAAGGTACATGTGAGAGAGATGAACTAATAATTGCTACTAAAGAGTGAGCTCCCCATATTCAAGATAGCTCTAATAATAAACTTGTTTGTTATATTTTTCTTTTTCTCTTTCTCCTCCAGGTGAGAGTTGGAAGGCTCCAAAGCCAATAGCAGGTTTCATTCATGCAGCAATAAAACTAAAGGATTTTACACATGTGGTCATTAAGCATGCGTCTACACAGAAGGGCTTAAGTTGAAATAAGCTACACAACTTCAGCTACATCATTTGCGTACCTTATTTTGAAATAGCTTATTTCAAAATTGGGAGCATCTACACAGCACTTATTTCGAAGCAGAGCACTCTTCCGCCAACTTTCCTTTCCCCTCATACAATGAGGGTTATAGGAGTCAGAGTAAGAAGTCCTCCAGTTTGACAGTATTTCGACATTATTTCAGAATAACTGTCTGCTGTGTATATGCGGACTAAGTTATTTCAAAATAATGTTGCTGTGTAGACGTACCCTTAGATCCCAATGTAACAGATATATACCCTGCACTCAAGTGATTCACTGTAGGGTGTGCTATGGCTTTGGACCCCTCCAATGTACACCTAGCTAAAGAATAGATTATTTCTGTAGTTTGTACAGCATCTCACATCTTTCCCCCAGAGCAGCCATTCAAATTCTCCTCTGTCAACACTATACGTAATACAATATCTGTTCTGTAGAGACACTTGTCAGTCACTAAAATATAGCCCCTTCTGTGGTGGGATGAAACAGGATAATCATCCCAAGCAAAGCCAATACTTCATTTACATGAATAGAAGCTCTTTGACTTGGTCAGGCACACCTAGAAATCAGCAATGGTGGTAGTTAGAGTAATGCAGGAATACAAGTGCAGAATTTCTGTTCTGTGTGGGTTTTGTCATGTGGACTTTTGTACTAGACCTTAAGATGAATTATTTTAAAATCCATACTGGTTTATTTAGCTAATTCTAAATACTTATTTAGCATAGACTGGAATATCTTTTGTGTATGTGATCCATTATTTGTGATCAATAAACTTTCTTTTACTGTCTGGGAACCAAATAGAAGAATAGCAACTAAGGCTATAGGCCTAACATGATCATTCATATTGATGAGAACTGATCTTGCTTTAACTGAAGTCAGTGGCAAAACATTCATTGACTTCAGTGGGAGCAGTACCAGACTCGTGGCTCATAACAGTATTCATACAGATGGAAGTGTAGTGTTGGGGTATGATCCCCCAGTGGTGTCAGGCAAGGTATAACATCAGTGAAACCACAAGTTCCACCAATCTAAAACTCACCTATATGAGATTAAAATCAGGCCTTCACTCAATTCTCATAAATTCAATGGGCTATATTTTTATTCTCCATAATTTATTTTTACAAACCATTCTTTGAATATCAGACCACATTCATATTGGGGCCTGTAAGGAATGAGAAGCCCATCTGATGCCCCGAAGAGATGTAGTTAAACCAAGCTACGCCCCAGTGTAGACCCAGCTACCACCTCTGGGGGAGGTAAACCTGCTACCCCAAAGGGACTACACCTCTTGTTGGCATAGATAGTACCTACACAGAAGTGCTATGGCAGCTCTGCAGCAGCTGTAGCACTTCAAGTGCAGACAAGAAGAACCCCGGCTGTCACTTCAATAGGGGCATGTTTACACTAGGAAATTATTTTGAAATAACTTATTTCGAAATAACTCCCGAAATAACTATTTCGAAATGAGCTATTCCTTGTGGAAAGCAGGAATTATTTCCAAATAACCAGCCCATTACTTTGAAATAATGGGCTTGGTAGTGTGGACGCTCCGCTTGTTATTTCAAAACAACTCCCTAGTGTAGACCAGGGCTTGATACCTGTGCTCCAGTGTTATGGCAGCAGTGATGCAGCTGTGCCTCTTTGCTAGTGTAGACATACTGTAAGACAGGGAGGCTCTCTGCTGTCTATCATGTACCAGATCACTAAGCAAAGAAATCCTGCTTCCAGACCTATTAGTCTAGCATCTTTCATGAGCACTAAACTAAAGACCAAACTTGAAGGATTTTCACACGGACAGCAAAAGGTTCATGCGTGGCACAAAGGCCCCTACAACCAAATGTCATGTCTCTTTTCCAATGCATTTGAAAGAAAAAAGCTCACTTTTTAATAGGGGCAAAACAATGTATTTTTTTCCTTAGCCTCATTCCAGAAATGGTTGGACCATTTTGGCTGAAATTTTTCAAAATATTCAGCCAGAGGCAGCACCCAACAGGGAACATTTCAGCCCAATCAGTTACCTTTTGGCAAAGTTATCGTTCATTGAAGTCAGGGTGTGACTGGGGAATGGAAGGGTCAGGAAACCTTACTAAGAAGTAGTGTTGTCATCACTGCCTGTAAGGTCAAGCTAGAACCTCTCCTCTGAGGGACTCAGATCAGTTCTTCAAGCATTGCTTAGTAAAGCCTGTGGCGGCGCATCGGGTTCCCCCGACTCCTGCACCCCTGTAATGGCACGGACAGACTCCACCAGCCAGTAGAATAGAGGGAGTTTATTGCTTCTCCAGGATACAGCACAGCACAGATGTCATCTGGTTACAGGAACCGGGCCTAGGATGCCTCAGCCCCCCTTGAGATGGGGGATGCTGGGCCCCTAAATTCCAGCCCCTTTCCCAAGGCCGTCTCCTCCATGATCCCAAACAGAAACTAACTCACTCACTTCCAGCCCTGCCCCCAGCCAGGTCTGGCCTCGCCCCCTTCCTTTCCATTGTTCCGCTCCATAGGAGATACCTGTCTGATGAGTTTCGAAGCCCCCTTGCATAATGACTCATCCCCTGCCCTGCTGGGCCGTGCTGCAGACAGCAGCCAGTGGAGGTCACTGACAACCCACTGCCCAGCATAGCAACCAGCAAGGTACCCCCCACTACGTCACAAAGCCTCACACAGAAGTGCCACAGTGGGTAGGTGCTGTTACAAAAAGGGATACACAAGAAGGGGAACTAATGAAAGAGCTGGAGATGGAATTAGATCTCCTGGGTTCTAAGTCCCCCATGATGTACCCATTGAAGCAGGCTCTCTCCCAGCAAACTGCAACCGATTTCTTTACTCTTGGCTCCCTCTGGCCTGCCAATTTCTTGTGCTGCTTTGCCCCACAAGTGCGTAAGAATTGGAGATAACGTCCTCTTCAAATTTCCTATCAGCTCTTTAGAATGTTGTGATTTAAACTATTGTTGGGGAGACAAGAGGAATCTGAATAATAAACTCATTCAGGTCAGAACAGGACAGCCACCTACATTCAGTTTTGTGGCTCCCGTGGGATCTCTCTTCAGTATGGAAAATGGAATTTACCGCCTGAGCCGAAGTGGCCTACTGCATAGATGGATCAGATGAAAGGGGTGGTGTGAGATGTACAGCTCTGGGTCTCTGTGGAGACCAAATGTGTTGCTTGTGCAACTCATTAAATCAGGGCCATTGACTTCATCCTTGCTTGAAAACCCCTGGTGAGGTGCATTCCATGTGAGCGCATACATTGCAGGGGCCAGGCCCTGGACTAGATGAGCTGCCTGAAAGTTCATGCCACTGTCTGACTTCCTTAGAAAAATGAGAAAAAGAGTTAAGTGCTAACAGTTCACTGATGAGATAGCAGGGTCCAGCTGAGAATGCCTTGTAAAATCATTCCCAGCCACAACAAACTCTTTAGCTTAAAACTGTGGGCCTCTTCAGCAGCCAAGAGTTTTCCTACCCCAACCGCTGACTCCTTGTTTCTTATCAAAACACCACAGCAGCACCCCTGTTAGCAACCCGGAGGGAATCAAATGCAAAACCAGCTGGAGCTAGCCAGCTCTTCTCTCTCCCTTCCAGCCAGTATGTGCCGCTCTCCTGTGATGTATTTAGGGTCTCCTCATGTCAATGTGCTCCCCTTAAAGCAGGGGTGGGGGACCTTTTGTGTCAGAGGCTGCTGAACCACAGAAAAATCAGTCAGGGGCAGCAGGGGGAGGGGGCTGGATTGTCTGTGGGGGCTCCCCAATGCTGGGAAAGGCCCTAAACCTCCAGGGCTAGATCCTGGCAAGGAAGGGGCCGCATCCTGCTCCCCGGCCTTAGATTCCCCACCCTGCCTTAGACATTCAAGAGGGAGACGCTGGAGATTTCCCACCCAAAAGGCTTATCTTCCCGATTGCCTCCCACCTCCTCTGTTGGGGGTCGCTAACTTTGTTTCCTATAGATCTTTGTTGAATCAAGCCTCTACTTCCATGATGTTATCCATATCTACAGATGTTAAGAAGCTCTTGGAATGGGTCTATGTGCTGCTCGCTCTCTTCTTTGGAGCTCTGTCAGTGCTGAGGCTGGCAAGCTCTCCTACAAAACACACGCTAACAAGCTCCCTTTTAAAGAAAAATAAACGCGGGGAGGGAGGACCAGTCAGTGTTTGTGATCATCACGAATTTAAACCCTGGCTTCCCGAGTTGGATGTGTTCAGAGGCGATTCTGATGAGTGTTTCTGTCTGATCCGTCTAGTCTATTAAATATAAACTTGTGTTGCTATGGGGGGAGGGCGGAATGCTTTTAAAATGAGACCTTTAATAGATTACCTGCAGGGGAAGTTACTATTTAACTTCTGAGTTATACACTCCGCTCTCTCTGGCTGCAGGTACTCCATAGGTAAGGTGGAATGAACCCCCCCAACAGAAACATTAGCGAGAGGAAAGTAAATGAGCGGAAAGGGATTCAGATTTCAGGCCCCTGGCCCCTGTTTTTTGCCTTGGGTGGGTAACTGATTCCCTTCGTCCTCTCAGTCTCCCCCTTCAAAGGGTGCATCAGTCCTGATCCTCTGTAAAATGCGGGTGGCTCGATTCCTACACGAGTATTGATCATCTGTGCCCCGATGCGTCCCTCCGCCCTTATTTTCTTCCTGGTGCTGCTTCTACCTTTTGCACATTGCTGAATTTCTCCAGTTCTTCCCACCCAACCTCCCCCCCCCCCCCCGGATAAAATTGCCCATAAATGGCTATGGCTACTCCAAGGGGTCCGGCTCCAGGAAGGCTGGGCGAAGCAGGAAGCGTCTAAAGCTGCAGCCGCCTCTGCCCCAGCTGCACAGCGGCCCCGAGCACAGACTCCTCGGGCTTTCAGTGCGCTGTCTTCCTATGCAAAGGGGGGGCTTTTTAACATGGGTCAAGTACCAGTTAAATTCTGGGCTGGAATTAGGACTTAGAACTGGGAGACTGAGCAACTTTTGCACCGCAGGCAAAGCTCCTGCTCACCCCGGGACAGCAACATGGGCCTCAAGAATACAGATTCTCGGAGCAATCTTTCATGATGTGATTGTAATTTTTAAACCCCCTCCAAGTTAAGGATCTCGTTGATTTCTGGTCTAAGTGACTGCACACAAGCACGCCTACAAAACTCTGCTTCACGAACATGGCCATTGTGTGTGTGTGAAATAACCGTATATTCCCCACATGTGCACATAGAAAGCCTTTCCCATTTTGGTAATTAGCCCCACAAATCTGGTAATGTAGGCAGGATGTTTATATTTATATAACATGCACATTTTTGAAGGAGTTTGCGTCTTCATCAGGTCAATGTGTTAATTAAAAGTTGGTCCAGATTGGTCACTTTGCAGTCCCAGATGTGCTTTAACAGCATGCAATTAACACACAAGGAAAATCTTTTTGAAGATACCAGAATGGAAAAACTCAGTAGAAAGCCTTTCGCTTCTTAACATGAAATAGCAACGGCACCCCCCCCTCCAAAAAAAAGTCATTAGAGATATAATTAAATATAGAGTAAGCACCCTGTACCTCCAACAATATTAAATAGTAATTTGATTTTTTTTCCTCTAGCACTACAGGTACTACGAGCTCTGTTTTCCCTTCATTTCCCACACCATGTATATTAAACAGAGAGAGAACATTGGTTTTGTGGATGATGACCTGAGACTTGGCTGAAATATTTTGCTCCAGAGTGTAAAATTGCAAAGTGGGTCTCTCTCTAAAAGGGCTAGCTTGGTTTTTCTAATTACCTCCCGATTTAAACTTTTCTACACTCCATCTCTTTCAAGGAAGAAAGAACTAGCGCCGGGTATTGACAAGCCAGGTTCCCGGAAACTGAAATGGGAGACTTGCCTGAGTAAAGACTGCAGGATCGGGCCCTGTATTTCTAGACTCACCTGGTCTTCCAGTCCATGCGCACCAGCCTGCCTGCCTATTCGTGCATGCTAGTGGGCCTAGCCGTATCTGTTTACAGGCCTCAGCGCAGCAGTTTGCCTCCCTAGAAAGCCCCCCGCCCATGTCCCCATGTATATAAAGTCTCGTTTTCCTTGGTCTCTGGCCCTCGCTTCGCTAGCTTGTGTCCCCCACGTATGCACCAGCCTGCACCTCACACCGCGGGGAGAGATTTCTCCCAGTGTCCGGCCCGCAGCGTAACTTCTTCACATGGGTCCTTTATTCCACGTTCCCCATGCTCCGTCCCTCGGAATAATTCTCGCCTATGCAGTGAAAACCGCCTTAGTTTCTCCCGTGCCATCCGAGTGTTGCAGCCCTCGAGAGCGCTGGGCCACCCGCGGACCTACGCAGGGGCACTGGCTGGCCTGCCGGGCGCGGGTAGGAACGCGCGACTGGGTGGGGGTGCGTGTGTGTGTGTGGGGGGGGGGATGCTTCGATCTGTGCCCAGCTCGCTCCAGACACACAGACTGACAGACGCGCAGCGGGGGGCTGCCTGACCCTTGCCAACTGACTAGACTCGCAGCTCACGCACAGAAGCTGCGGAAGGGGCTATGATTTAAACCCAGAGCCAGGCTCGTTGCTATCGAGTCTATTTTTTCCTCTTTTGTAGGGTACAGAAGGTGAATAATGAAATTCTTTTGCTAATAGTTTATGAGCCATGAGATTGGAAATGTATCTGGATAGACCAGAGCGCCAGACTAAAAATCACTTGAGAGTGTCTCGGAGCCTGGTGGAAGAAACCCTTTAATTTCCCCAGCACACAGCAAAGGCAAACAGGGGGCTGCTAATATCTGGGGCTGTGTGTGTCTCTCTCTCCCTCTTTCTATCCCCATTACCGGCTAACAGCTGCCTTACTAGGGACTAGCAATGACCATACACCATGCGTGCCACGTGTATGTCTAGGCACTAGGTATAATAATACGCCCTTAATAAAAAAAGGTCATATGTATTCTTCATAGCGTGCGCGTCTATACACGATGCACGCACTAGTGTGTGCGAGTGTGTACGTGGGAGTATACAACATGTTTGTAGCATGTATTGCAAGGTTAGAGGCTGCAGGAAAACCGGGCAATAGGCTTCACGCAACACCTCCTCCCCGCCAGCCCGCTTCTTTTGCAGTACATCACTTCTGTGCCCGCTTCCTAGCGGGCCAGCTAAACAGGGGGGACACTGCTAGCACCTTTTGCCCGCTGAGTTCGCTCCTTCGTAGGAGCAGGCATGGCACAGAAAGTCCGAGCCCCCCGCTGGCTGAGGGCATCACATACAGCCCCGCTGTAAAGACAGACTGCACTTGGTGTACGGGAGGAGGCGCGAACTGGCACCGTCTGCCCCCAGAGCCGGGGGAGGGGGAGGTATTTCTTCGGACAGATCAGCAGGTCCTGCCCGGAGCCCACCACAGGGAGCAAAGAGCTTCCTGGCTTCAGGGCTTGGGGCCTCCTCGCTGTTGAGCGGAACCCAGCCTAACTCTGCCTGCAGCGCAACCCCCCTGCCCAGACACACCCAGGGCGCTGTTACTAGGAGGGGAGCCCCCAAAGTGCCAGTGCTGCCAAGCCCATTAACAAAATAGTCGAGCAGGGGTAACTCGAGCCCCCCCTTTCAGGGACCCGTTGCCAGCCCGGCCCGAGGGGCTCCCCTGAAGTGTGTGTGTGAGAGAGAGAGAGTGAAAGTGGCTCTGGCTGTGGGCTGTTTGTCCGATTGTATACACTTGTTGCAACAGGCAAAGGTCGCCGGGGTCCACTAGTACAACCTCCCCGTAACCGCCCTCCTCCCCGAACTTCACAAAGCGGGGCAGAGGGCGAGAAAGGAGACAAGTGAGGCAGCGGGCGTCTCTGAGTTGTGTGTGGTGGGGAAAGAGCGGCGTCTTCTTGAGTCTTTTGTAAATTAGGGCTTGGGCTTTGTAAAGACCGCATGTATCGCAGCGATCACTGGGATGAAGATTAGTAATCCGGATCCCCGCGCATTGCCCCCCGCCGCCCCAGGGCTGCGAACGCCCCTGGGGCCGTGCCATGTCAGGGCTACCCAGCTGGCTGCAAGAGCTATGCCAATAGGCTCACACCCAGCCCGGGCTCTGACCGCAGCTCTGGGGAGGTGCTGTAGGCAGAATCCCGGTTCAGAGGCGGGTGGTGGAGAAAGTTTGCCTAAATTAGCACGTGTCTGATCCCCCACGGAAGGTGACTAAACCTCAGACAGGCCAGGTCCGCTCCTGCGAGAGGCCGGGGCTGCGGGTGTGTCCTGGGGAAATCTTTTCTGGTTTCCAGCCCCGGCTACAAACTGGAGAGCCAGGGGAATGGGACGCAGCTAAGGAACAGGTTTGTTCTAGCCACACCACCAAACTGTGCCTCCCAGGTGTTCAAGGGCCAGGATGCGTGGGGCTTTCGTAGTAGAGGGTAGTAGGGATCCCCCCCCCCAGGACAATCTTGGCAACAAAGCGAGAGCGGGACAGAGAAGCTACTCCAGTGTGTAGTGTAACCCCGTGCAGCCTAAACAAGGGGTTTCTCTTTGCAAAGCAAACCTGCCCCTAGACCTCACCTCATATCCCTAGCTCAGACAGGAGGAGTCAACCCGAGGACTTGACCCCAGATGGGGGAGAGCAATCCAGACTGGCAAACACGCATGCAGCAGTCTACAGAACAAGATGCCCTCTTAGATGGGTATGTCCCAGCTCCCTGCCTGCCAGGATCAACGTTAGTGCCAGTGATTTCACAAGCTCCTGCATTCTAGGATTCCTGGCAGCATTACAGCTCCAAAGCGAGGTGTCCTCTGTGTTTTAGTTTGTGTGGCATGTAGGTACGGGTGGCCGGTTAAAAAGCCCCATTCCCTTCTTTCCATTCCCGCCCGAATGCAACCCCCCGCTCATCCAGTCAGGCTGCGTTCCCCAGCGGTCCCCTTTTTAGTTTTCAGCTAAGCGAGGGTAAACTCGCGAATCCTTGCCTGAGCATCACCATCCCTCCTCTTCCACCCGGGCAGGTATGTGCCTTCCTGCCCCCTCCCTCCTCAAACCCAGCAAACGCCCCACAGAGCCCGCTCGGAGGGAAAGTCAGTGCTAATCCAGGTCAGTTTCTCCCAGCGGCTGGGAGGGCGGGGCGGGGGGGGGGAAGAGAAGTAATATAAATGTTCTAGAACAAAACAAACAAACAAACAACCCCCTCTCACACCATCCCAATAAAGTCCAATTCCTTCCCCCACACTCACAACTTTAGCCCTGTCTGCTGCCTGGGGGGTTTTAATCTCACAAAGAGAAAGGGGGGCTCCCTGCGCAAAATTACGCCTTCTCCTCTCATTTGTTAGCTGATTCCATCAAAAAGTTCGGTATTTATAGGCTACACACACGAACCTGGAGTAATACAAACCCTCCCGTGTTGTTCCCCTTGCAAAGTGACCGGTCCTGAAGCATCTGATCGGTTTGGTGTGGGAACGAGCAAGCGAGCGAGAGACACACACACAGAGAGAGAGAGAGAGCTACAATCAAACGCGGGGAAGAAGATCTCAAGCTGAGAGATTTATTAATTGCTAAGCGCTGCCCTGCCGCACAGCCATGTGAGTACCGAACAATGATCACCTTTTGCGCAGATGGCCAGTGATCAGACGCAGGCACCGTCTTCCCCCCTCCCGCCCCTTTCTATTTTTTTTAACATTTTCTCCCGTCCTTTCCCTCTCCCCGCGGTGTTGCTAAAGTTTGAGTTTGCATGCTTTGAGTTCCCGGAGAGAAGGCAGGGAATGTGGGGTGGGGGGGCTCCGAAATGTGCCGGAAAAAAGCAAGGAAGGAGTGGCCGATCGTCTTGCCCCTTGAGTCCGAGCCGACTGGGAATTAATAACAGAAAAACACTGTAGCTTAACGCCCCCCCCCCTTCTTTTCCTGTTGCTTTGGAGCCCTAGACAATCACCGGGGCATGGACACGGGGCATCCGTCTGTGTACAGCCAAAGCCGGGGACTGGTGGGTGGGAGGAATATGAGGGAAGAGGGCTCGGCGATCCGGCAGCTAGAAGTGACTAGCACACGGCTCCGAAGGTGCGGAGCTGACAGGTGGGAAAGGCTGCGCGCAGGAGTCTCTGCTCTCTGGCGCGCTGTGAATTCAGGGGTGGGGGCCGGCACAATGCGCTCTGCTCCCCTGCTCTCTGTGATTCCCGAGCGGAAGGTGCTCGCCCAAGACAGCAAGTTTCCCGTGGAGGGATGTTAGCGGGGCGGCGGTCGGGCATAGGGGGCTTACAGCGGCTACCCCGATCTAGCCGGGGTCGTGCCCCTTCCTGTCCGTGAGGCTTTTCTGGCTGTCCCAAAGCTCAGGGGGGCGCGGTAAGTCGCGTGAAATCAAGCCCCACGCAGCCGGCCGGGCACGGCGTGTGAGTTCTCAGCTAGCGCTCAGAGGAGCAAAACGCAGCCTGCCACAGGGAACGTGACGCTTCCCAAGGTGGGTATGTTGCTTTGGACGGAGCCGCGAGATCCCACGGCTGCCGGGAGACCCTCCGTTGAGGAGCGCGGGGTGAGTGACAGGGAATTTGCTCCCTACGTGGCGAGGTGCTTTTCTGAACCAAATCTCGAGCTCCCCCCGCGTTCTCAGGGCAGGACAGCGCTAAATGAGCAGGCAGGGCCAGCCAGGGCAGAGACTGGCTGCCCGGGATGGGCACCCGACTGGTCTACCCTAAGAAGAGAGCGAGGAGGAGTCACGCTGTAAAGCCAAAGAGCTCGGGGAGTGTCTGGATTTGTTCCTCCAGCGCACCCCGGCTCATAGCTCAGTGTGACCCCCCGTGTGGTTTATGGCTGAGCCCTTCCCAGCCTCCCGATTCCCCGAGGGGGGGTCGCGCAGGGCTCGCAATGCCCCGGCGTGCAGCCCAGCTGCCGGGACTCGAGCGCACGCACGCTCGCCGGCCGGGGACGCTGGCGCTGCCTGGGTTCTAACTTTGCTGCATCCGGTGGTAAAGAGGACTTGGCTGCCGTGGCAGGTGTAGGTGGCGGCAAAGCCTCCTTCTCGATAAGCAGCCGCGGAAAAGCGGCCCCGGAGAGCCAGCTGCCTTATCGCTTCGAGGGGCTGGAGTGGTCGCATCCCTACGACGCGCACGGCCCCTACAAAGCCCCAGCTCCTCTTGGCTGGGGCAGGTGTCAAAAGCGGGAGGGGATCCTGACTGGCTGACCCCTAGCTCGGTCACATTGAATGGTCCAGCACAGGGCAAAGAGCGCTAGATGCAAGGCTGTTCCCTTGCCTTTTTAGCCACGTACACAATGCAGGGCACCAGCAGGGCCGAAAGTGGGCCAGGGCCACACGGTAGGGATCAGATCACACACAGCAGCCGAAGAAAGACATTCAGTTAAAATTCCATTATTAGTGCCTATCAAAGGGCGAGCGTGATTTCTTCTTACACAAAGGTGCACACGAGAACAAGCTGGAAGCGTCGTGTGGCTCATCAAATTTCCCACGCCCACTGGAAAGAAAGCACAGCCTGCTCTCGCTTTGCGCCTTTTAAACTCCCTTTTAATTAGAACTGCTAAAGTAGGACACCCCGGAAGATGTTTTCAGTATCCACCTCCATCCCTGCTACAAGCAGAATTAGTGCCTGTTAAACGCACTGTTTGAAACGCAGCCCTGCCGCAAAACTCTTCCCCACCCCACGCGCTGTGTTGCCACCTCCTCACCCCCACAAATTGCAGCGTATTTAGGGAAAGGTCACTCTATTTAAAACGACCCCGAAAGCAGAAAGGAGAAGACTGGATTCAAAAAGCCTTTGGCGTGTGGCACACGCGGCAGAAAGACTGAGGTTGGGGATAAGAGCGTCCCTTGGAACTCACTTCATCGTTGCAAGAGCCGAACTCGGCTGGGCCCCACACGCCTCTACTTTAATTGATCTGATCATATCATAAACAGACAGAACCGTCTGGTTCTGGTTCTGCGCCTAGATAGAACCGAAGCGGTACTGAGTCGGGGGATCGGCGCGGGTTAACTACCGGCAATGGGTGAAAGGAAGTTTTGTCTCTCGCTTTCCAAAGGAGCGCGCTCTCCAAGCAGGGCTGGCTACATTTGCGCAACTTAGCTGCGTTCCCCCCTCGCCCTGATTTTTTTGGATAATGATGGCGAAGGCTGATCAAATTTCTGAGGATGAAAGGGTCTGGCGAAGCAATTCTTTTTTGCTTCGTTGTTATAAAATCGCGTGGGGGGAGGGAGTTGAAATCCTTTTGACAATGAAACACCGGGAACGTGTTAAACTTTGAACCGCTGCTGCACCCACCTTAACATGCAGTTTGAATTTTCCAAATCATTTATTTCCAGTGTTAAACAAATACTAGTTTATATTCGCCTTCAAGGAGAGCTGTCCTTGTTAGATCGCTACAAACATTTTTTAAAAATCTTCCCCATTGAAGCCTGGAGCCCCCTTTAATTAAGGTATCTTCGTACAGATGCGTCCCAATTAACCCTCTAATATGAAAACTGTCTGTCCGCAAAGAACGGCGAGAAATCCCTTTCCTTCGCTCCAATGTAATGGCAGGGAGGCATGAATTTTATACAGTTCCTCAGTCATTTAAGTGAACAATTATCCCCCCCACATTCACTCCGTTCAAAACGGTTTACCCTTTCCCCTACATTTTCTCTAGACACACGAAAATATGTTGGAAGTTGTGAAAATGCCGAGAAAATAGGTTAGACCGTGCTCGCAATTACTGCGCTGCCCTGGCAGGATCAGAATTCGTGGATCAGTATTTGAAGTCTAACATTTGCTGGCGCCCATGTGAAACAAGCAAAGAGACCTCCCCCCCCCAACACACACATACACACACACACGCACAGCAAACGCATACCTTCTGCCTAGCAACAGGTAACAAACCTGCAAGAGTGACAGGGCGAAATGAAGGTCTGGTGGCCGGCTACAAACTAGCGGGGTGTTTAAAACAACAGGCGCGCGTTCATCAGTAGGGTACCAACCAAAAATATAGCTCAGGCCCAAGGAAATTCAAGAAGTTTTAAGCTACCAGGGAGATAAAGATGATATCTGCCCGGAAGCCCAACAGATCAGCGAACAGCTGCATCCTCTTGTTTGGAACCCCTCTCCAAACCCCAGTACACACCGCCCCGCTCGCTTAGCAGTCGGTGGGCAAAGAAGGGTCGCTACCTCTGACATGTGTGGATAGTCCGCGAAGCACAACGCAGCATTCACGAGTCCCCACCACGCTAAGGACTTGGCTGGACCCCTTCTAGCGCCTGGTGTATTAGTACAGCGCTGGCAGCGAAGCCCGTGTCTGAACACAAGCCCTGCTCCAGAGGCCGGATCGGCCGTGCTTTTCGCTGGGCAGCCATACAGCAAAGGGCACATCGGTTGGGGGGGGAGTGCAGTCCTTAGCCGGCTACTGAAACGCTGGCAGAGGCTAGGGCTTGGGCTGACTCTAAGGGCCCCAGAGGAAGGTACTCGGCTCTCCATCACTGTAGAAATACACGCCCAGGCTTTGTGCTGTCTCCTGGCTGGGCCGCGAGAGCTGCCCGGTGTAAGGACAGCGCCTTGCCGCTAAAGCCCGACACACCGACCGGTGCAGTAACGCCCAGGCAGAGTGGTCAGTACTGACTGGACATTGGCGAATCAAGCGTGCGGGTAGGAGGTGACTCTCCCTACAGTCAAGGGGCGTTTGGCCGGAGTAGAGAGCCGAGTTGTCCCGAACGCACTCCTTCGTCCGCCCTTGGCCCGTGCACGCTCTCCTCCCTCGCCACCCCTGGCTGCGTACGCACCCTTTTTGGGGTGGCGGGGAGGCTCGGGGATGAAGAGTTCCGTTGCCAGACGCACTGAACTGCTGCCAAACCTCTCTCCTGGCTATGCAAAGTTGTGTAACTCTTGCAAAGGACCGGTGCGCCGCATTGGCAACGGGGCGGTCAATTTCAGTCCAGCAGGGGAAACTGAGGTTCAGTCTGAGAGAGACCGTAGAGAGCCTCTTGGTGCCCCGTTATAGATTTTATGCATTTTCTCTCTGACTGAAATAAGTTAATATTGCAGTAGAGAGCGCGCGCAATCTAAAATAATATCTCTCACCGAGTGTATATTTCAGTGCTGAGCCGAAAAGGTAATAATACAGATGCAAAACTTTCTGAACAGCATGCCTGTGCAGCCATACATTTTCAGAATTCGGCTGCTTGAATTGTACAGAGTCAGAACCTATTTGATCCAATCCGGTTTTTTTTCTGTGTGTCCCCTTTGGTTATAAATAACAGCCCTATATTAAACTGCCATGGAGTTTAAACACTTTTCGGAGACACTGAACATTCTTACTGAGCAACAGAGCAGCTAAAAACAAAGCCCTAGCGTTGCTAATGAGGGATGATGCGGTCTTAAATAACACTGACAATATTAATGGGGCTTTGGAGTATGGAAACCTTTCCAAACAGTCATAATGCAGCCATATTTTTATCTTAAAGAGTCATAACTAATTGTAACTACTTTGCAACTATATTGCACCTTTCATCCATGGGTCTCAAAGCAATTTACAAGCATTCATCAGCCATCACCATACCCATGTGAAACAGGTAAGTACTACTACACTTATTTGAGCATTATTAAGGGAAACTGAGGTACAGAGTGGTTATGTGGGACATTGGGCAGGGCATATTGAGTCACTGGCAAATGTATAGAAGTATAGAAGTTGAGTCCTGAACCCAGTTCTGGCTCTAATAGATCGTGGTTCCTTCCTTGTAATAAATAATAAAAGACAAGGACATTGTGTTTTGGGATTCTGTTGAAACACTAGTTGAGTTTGATTCTCGTATTTTATATCACCAGACCCCCTAAATGGACTTATATAAAAGCATTACATAGTTACTTATTTTCTGTGTGTTTCCCTGACACATGCATAAACACAAATATCACAATACAATATTGATATACAAATAAAACAAAAATAACTTTGTCACAGTGAGGTAAATTCCATAAATCCTGCATGGAATTTAATTGCACTAATCTTCCTGAGATAAGGAAAAAATTGAAATACATAGTATATGACATTCACCCCTGTTTTATAGTAGACTGTCCTTTTTACATACTTGAATTAATACAGGTTACTCTAATGTCTACTGTATATGATACACTTTGGGGCTAACATTTTCACAGTGACCTTTGGTTATTGGTGCTCACTTTGAATCCCCCTTCCTTGTTTTTTTCAATGTTGAACACTCAAATGAAGTCAATGCAAATTAGCCTGCAGGAGTCTCAGGTTGGAAACTTAAAAACTGAGGCTGTTCTTGAAAATGTTGGCTGTGTAATTTAGGATACCTGACTCCTAATTTACTTTAACGTTACAGGATCCAGGTCCTCAAAGAGATTCAGAGAAAGTTGCAGGTATCTGATTAGTAACTTGATTATATTTCAGTGCTTCTAGCTCAGTATCGTTCTGTGTTTGTCATTGTTATTAGCTTCTTGTTTAAAAGTCCAACCAAAGATTAGATACTGAGCATGCTGTTAGTATTAGTATTTCAAACATATTAATGTGCCATAATGTCTGGGTAAAGTACATTCAGTACAGTTTATAATGGGAAGTCTCCCTTATATAAATGCAGTAATCAAACACAGCCAAACAGCTGAAAATGTAAGTTTCAAAAGATGAACTATCTCCACAGGAGTTGGTGAAGGTACCTCTCTCATTCTGCTGAAAACAGTCTGAAGTCTGAAATGGAACCAGACTTCCAAGAAAAAGCAACAAGCAGCTAGTTGAAACAAAGGGATTACTCAGAATTAACTAGTAAGTTCCTGATCTCACAGGATGCTATATTTCATGGGTAGGGAACCTTTTTTGAGTCGGGTGCTGCTGACCCACAGAAAAATCAGTCGGGGGCTGCACACAAGTTAGAAGCAAAAAACAAACAAACAAACAAACAAAAACCCAAACCAACCCCCTTCACTGACATGGCCCCCAACTGAGGAGAAAGACACTCCCCACATTCCCCTTGCACACCAGAGCTTGGGGGGAAGGGCCCAGCCGAGTAGATTTTGTGTGCTCCAACCCTATGGTGGGGCAGCGGGGCGATGGGAGGGGTTGGGGTAGAGGGCTGGAGCACCAGTAAGGGCTCCTCAGTGCTTGGGGAGGGGACTCTGAGCCTCAGGGGCCAGATCCAGGCAAGCCAAGGGCTGCATTCCACCCCTGGGCCTGAGGTTCCCCACCCCTGCTATATTTAATCAGTGGAAGCTACTTCTGAATTTCAGAAGTGAAGATGTTTGGGAAACCAGGTAGTGCTATTGTGATGTTGTCCACAGTTTGAGACAAATTTCTGATGCAAATAGATATAACTCCACTGGCGACAATGGAGTTGCACCTATTTACATATTGTTTAATTTGTCTCTTTTTAATGAATCATACATATTACTTCCTGACAGATGAGAAAGTCGTAAAAACTTTGCTCCTTCTCTTGAAACCTTTGATATTATAAAATACAGACACAACAATGGATTGCCACTTCGATTTTTTTTTGAGAGGAAGATGTTCATGGCCAACGGATCCCTTTAGTGAAACCTTTTATCTCAAGAGGTTTTATTACTTTCATTTTCCTGTAGATACTTAAACTAAAATAAGAAATCCAACCCTCCCTTTCTTCCCCTTCTCCCTCACACTTCAGATTAACTTTGATTTCATTTGCAGTGGTTTCCCATTTGCGTAACATCACTGAGTTTAACTGATTTATTCCTGATTTACACATCTGCACCTGAAAGTAGGCCATAAGAGAATGACATAAAGCAGCAACAGTGATTAAATTTAAAAACTGTGGCTGACACTGTCTAACTTCGCTTTCCTATGTGCCAATAGAAGCACAGACACAAATAAACACATTTATACAATTCCTAATTGGGGGAACACAAAGTTAATGGCAAAGGCAAACTGTGAGTCATAATATATTTAACAAATAATAATGTTCTAACTTCAGAAAAATATATAGGGGTAAGTAAAGGGACTTTCCCTGCCTTCCCTACAGAGAAATCAAATCTTAGCCAGGGCAGGAAGAGAGAACATATAACAATCTGAGCTATTTTGCAGATGGAAGCTTAACAGCTTTAATTTGGTATTTCTATTCTTCCACCAGTTTATTTTGGATTCTTAACAATATTAAAATATTTTTCTCATGAATTTCCTTGTTTTATTGTATTGGAATTGACTAAAAAACAGAGGGCTTCTTTAAAATAACAAAAATTTCTCTCAGATATACAAGCATTACAAGGGCCATATCATGTTATCACCACATGGGTAGATTTCCCACTAATGACAATAGTTAGTGGTGCATGTTGGTTGTGACTCCAGAATATTATAGTTCGTAGATTATTTCTGCCAATACATATGGTCTGTTATATAATTTATCAACTCTTCAATGTGCACTTTTACCTGAGGGATTTCATACACTTTTCTTCAAAATGGTCCTGTGTCTACTCCTTTAAGCAGTTTTTTAAAATAATGATTCTATATTCAATAGACAGCAACAGCTAAACTGATCTCCTGAATAAATATAGATCTAGATAATTTTTTAAAATGATATATCATGGGACAGCTTTCACGGCGTACTATTTTAAAATGTACTTAGCACATAGCTAGTGCATAGTAACCATATTCAGAAAGAAGTGATTTGCAATAACAGCTAATATCTAATGTGTTTTGAAATTTGGTGTCATTTTAGTAGCAAAATCCTACTAAGAACTGATGACTTTCTAAATTTTATATTTGGAAATAAAATACCTTGTGGAGCACAGTAATATTATGATAATTTATTTGTATTTTGCTAGTGCTGTAAGGCTCTAATTCACACACAAAAGAAAAAGGCAGTTCCTTCCCGAAAGAGCTTCCAATGGCAGTAAGATATCGTCTAAGTGACTTTTTTGCATATAAACCAGTAATGTAACAGTGGCTGCTACAGTCATGCATTGTAATGAAAGCTGGGTAACACATGATGACAAATTAGTATAAGCAACCTAAATAACTAATTGAGCTAAGGGGTCAGTCCTGTTTCCACTGCCAAAATTCTCCTGGACTTTAAATGAGACTGCTCTCATAGTCTCAGAGCATTGTGGCTCCATTGTGCGAACCCTCACACAAATGCATAAATAAGACAATTTTTGTCTGGAAGAGCTTATGGTTTCAGGCCTCGATTTCTCTTACGCTTTTACTTATTACTGTGATGCCTCTCACTGTGTAATTTAAGGTTAGTTTTCAAATATATTCATTTTCTTGCAAGAAAATAGTTAAGGTAACCAAGAACTATAGCAGTATAGCTGGCATTAGGGTTTGGATATGTCATAACTTTATACCAGCATGGGAGAATGAATGTATTCCTTATACTGACTGCAAATTATTACATTGGTACCACATCTGAGAAGCTGCCAATGGTCATTGCACTAAGCTCATTCATCAGCAATGACTTTTACATAGCAGGGCAGCTTTATATATTGTTCTCAATGTAATTAAAGGTTATGTATATTGTTAAACTTGTGGAAACACCCAAAACCATAAACATGAAAAACTCTCAATAATATAGAAACTGTTGTCTAAATGAAGTCATTCCGGGTACATGTATAGACTTATGAGTCAAAACATTTTCCATAGATTAAATCCTACTACTTTTTTTTAATATCCCCATTATAAACATTTTAATATTCTAAGAAAAGAACTTTTAAAATGTGTTTACAATATAAAATAAAAAAATGTAGCTTCTAAAATTTAGAGGAGGTATGTCAGTAGTATGGTAACAGTACAGGCTTGGGAGGCAGATGACCTACTTTCTATTTCCACTGAATTCCTATGTGACCATGAGTAATTTCCTTTAGATCTCTTTATGCCTCATTTTCTCCATCTGTAAAATAGATAGAATAATAGTTTGCTACTTTAGGTCATGTCTATACACCAGCTGGGAAAGTGCTTCCAGTGTGTGTGTGTACATTTGTATAAGCTCTGCTCATGCTAGTGTGCTAAAAATAGCAGTGTGACCACAGTAACATGCACAACAGCTCAGGTTAGCCATGTTAGTACAAACTCCATGGGAATGTAGCACAGTGTAAACCAATAATAGCCTAAAGGAGCCAAAGCAATTTACAGCTCTACACATATGGTGCTACTGTATTGCAGCCACCTTTGGGGTGGAGGATGACAACCAACTGGCATACAGTCATGTAGTCAGGGAACATTTTAGCCCAGGATAGCAGAGCAAACTCCTTTTCAGAGAAGTGCCATTGAAAAAGACTTATGGAGAGTAAACCGCATAGAGCTCAATTTGTCTATTTTGGCAGAATGAAGAGATGAATAAGTCTGAAGATCTTGCTCTCCTCATCTGTTCATAACTAATACTGAAGTGGGGATGATAGGCAGGATGCCTATGTAGATGAAAGAGACTGTAGCATGCAGCTGGGGTCACATCCCCATTCTCCAGCATAGAGGTCTTTTCTTAAGTGTTGAAATCAAACTCTAGGTTTTTAAACACTTAAAGAAATTTCCTTTTCTCTAACAAAGGAAACACTGGAATATGCCAGATGGACGAGGGGATTTATATACTTAGAGGGTTATGACTGGCTCTTTCCTAGACTGCTAGCAGATGAAGGTTACACCAATTTTTATTCGAAAGGCGAAAGAAAGTTCCTAGATTGCAGTGAGGTGTCCTCTGACCTATGACCTTGGGGTCATGATAATGTGGATTCTTAAGAGTTATGCTTTTCAAACAGGAACATCCTCTAAGGTGTAGGACATTAATTTTAACTTGCTTTTGTATTCATCTATTAAGCTAACTGGAGAAGATGAGATTGGTAAAAATACTTAAAAACTAGGGCTACATCTACATTGCAGGCTTCTTGCGCAAGAACTGTTTTGCACAAGAGTACGTCCACACTGCCATGTGCTTTTGTGGAAGAGATGTGCTTTTGCGCAAGAGCATCTTTGGCAGTGTGGATGCTCTCTTGCGCAAGAAAGCTCTGATGGCCATTTTAGCCATAGGGCTTTCTTGTGCAAGAAACCCCTGTTGCCTGTCTACACTGCCTTCTGGTGGAAGAGCTCTTGTGCAAGAGGGATTATTCCTTGTGGGGAGAGGAATAACTCTTGTGCAAGAAGCCCTGTTTTCCAACGCTTTACTGTAAATTTACTTATGCAAGAACGTGCATGCAGTGTAGATGCTCTGCAAGTTTTCGTGCAAAAATGGTTGTTCTTGCGCAAAAAGCCTGCAGTGTAGACATAGCCCTGTTGTTTGACCTCAGAGGGCTTGACAAAGGAAGATAAGTATCATCACCATCCTTTCCATGCAAAGGAGTTGAGGTATGGAGGGGTGAAGTGATCTGTCCACAGTCATATGGTAAATCAATGACAGAGCTGGCAACGGAACCCAGGTCGCTTGGTTCCTGATGGCATCACAAAGTGCACGCATTTTCTGGTGACAACACACACTACTCAATTTCATTCAGTGCCATAGAATCACAGCCCTCAATGCCACCTGTGGGAGGTGATTTAAAGTCAAATTCATGACTTCTTGTAGACATGAGGACATGACTTCTTGTCCTCCTTTCAGTGGACATGGAGAACTTTCATCCCCATTCCCTTTAGAACAGCCCTTCGCATATTTGAAGTGTATGTCTGTACAAGACAAGTCTGTGTCTCTACAGCTCATCCCTCTGGGTGTGTCTAGACTACAGGGCTTTTTTGAAAAAAGTAGCCTTTTTTCGAAAAAACTTCAACTGCGTCTAGACTGCAGCCGTGTTCTTTTGAAAGTAAATCGAAAGAATGCAGCAGTTTTTTCGATCGCGGTAAACCTCATTCTACGAGGAATAACGCCTTTTTTCGAAAGTATTCTTTCAAAAAAAGGCGCTATTGAATGCAAACTGCTTTTTTGAAAGAGAGCGTCTAGACTCTCTTTTGAAAAAGCGGCTCGCTTTTTCAAAAAATCTGCTTGTAGTCTAGACACTCTCTTTCGAAAGAGGCTTGTAGTCTAGACGTAGCCTCTGAGTGTTAAGTAGAGGTGCTTGATAAACCCCCTAAATATTTTTGGTAGAAATAAAATGTTTACAAAATTTCAACCATCTTCTGTGAGCTCTTGGTGGGTGGAAGTACCTTTTGAAGTCAGTGGGAGTTGTTCACATGGCTGGCTGGTTGGGCTGAGGAATAGAGAGAATATACAGCATCTGATTCTGTGCTGCACCTCCAGGGCAGGCCAGGGGGAAGAAGCAGAAGCATGGCTCTAGGGAAATAGCAAACAGCCATTTATGCTGTGCCAGCACCAGGAGAATTCTCCAATGTACAGGGCTGGAACAGAGGACTGAATCTGTCCTATAATATTTTAGCTTTAGATAATACACTCAGTTAGAGAATAGTATAATATCCTATCAGTACAGGCATTAAGGAAGGAGAAAAATTTCTAACAACTAGATTTGCGTGCTCCAAAAAATGCTAAACTCTTAAAGATGGTATGATTCATATAGAAGAGGTGTAAACAATAAAAAGTGTCAGTCAAAATGGTGGTTTATTGTACACAGGAACAAAATGGCTGGTGATTAGGATGTGGTTTTATAATGGCAATTTTTATGAAAAACTCAGGACATTCATTGTGAGAAAGATAAATTTATGGGAATACAGAGACATCCTGCTAAATCTCACTTAACTGATGTGCAAATCTGAAGTCTCACAACCTGCCCAGTACGACTCCCACTGAAGTCAATGGAAAGGCTCTGACGGACTTCATCATTATAACTGACTGATCCCAGTGCTTGGCAATGAGTGAGTTGCAAAATGCCTACTGAAGTCTTCTAGGTAATTGCTTTGATTTTACACAATATACAGTAGTGATGCTACGGAGCATTACCTTAAGTAATTAATATTACACTTGTCAAAAGAAATGAACAAGGTAGATGGGCACGATTGTGATCTCACTAGGGGTATGTCTACACTACCACCCTAGTTCGAACTAGGGTGGCTAATGTAGGCATTCGAAGTTGCAAATGAAGCCCGGGATTTAAATATCCCGGGCTTCATTTGCATCTTGCCGGGTGGGCGCCATTTTTAAATCCCCTTAGGTCGAACTCCGTGCCCGTGGCTACACGCGGCACGGAGTAGGTAGTTCGAATTAGGATCTCTAATTCGAACTACCGGTACACCTCGTTCCACGAGGAGTAACGGTAGTTCGAATTAGAGATCTTAATTCGAACTACCTACTCCGTGCCGCGTGTAGCCAGCGTGCCGCGTGTAGCCGGCGTGCCGCGTGTAGTTCGACCTAAGGGGATTTAAAAATGGCGCCCGCCCGGCAAGATGCAAATGAAGCCCGGGATATTTAAATCCCGGGCTTCATTTGCAACTTCGAATGCCTACATTAGCCACCCTAGTTCGAACTAGGGTGGTAGTGTAGACATACCCTAGCTTATTACAAATGTAACTCCAATGAAATCAGTGGAATTAGGCAAGTATGAAAACTGATGTGTGAGAGCAGAATCAGGCTCACTTCTGCAGTCCTCTCATGTCCCAAACACTAAGGGTACATCTACACTGTAGCACTATTCCAGGATACTTCCTATATCCCGAGATAGCTATTCCATTCTTTTAAGCAAGCCCCTTATTTTGAAATATAATGGGCTCACTATTCTGATGTACCTGTAAACGTCATTCCACGAGGATAAAGGGACATTTTGGAATAGCGGTTTAGTTTGAAATCTAGCACCGTGTAGACAGTGCCAAATTGCGAAATAAGCTATTTCAAAATTAACGCAAAATAAGCTACGCAGTTTGCAAAGGATGCAGTGTAGACGCACCCTAAGTGACTTCAGTAAGAGTTTTGGGAGCAAAGGAATGCAGGACTGGGTCTTTTGTGATGCATTATCTCCTTACTTCTTTTTACTGTGCTTGTGAACATAGACTCTACTTCATTAAAGGCTAGATTGTAACTTTACCCCTTGGTGGCATGTCTTCAGTATGGGCTGGATGGACAAGACAGTGATCGATCCAGCAGGGGTCGATTTATTGCATCTAGTATAGACACGATAGATCAATCACTGATCATTCTATTGACACACTGCAGTGAAGACACTGCGCTAAGCAGATCTAAGTACATCGACTTCAGCCATTATTCACGCAGCTGACATTTATAACTTAGATTGATCTCCCATGGCAGTGTAGACCAGCCCTGAAGAGGCAGCCGGTAGCTGTACTTGCCCCTAGGGCAGACTAGGGAAGGAATAAGAACGGTGTTACAGTTCCTCTCATGCTCCCTCCTTTGCTCGGGGGTGGGGAGAGTGAAGAATAACTTACATTACCCCTATCCTTGGAACATATTATTCCTTATGTGGCTTGAAACTGCAAGGACAGTGTAGTGCTCCTCTCACTCCCCATCCTTTCCCAACTTCCCTCTCTTCTTCACTCCAACAAGCCTGCCATGTGCCCACTTGGTTGCAGCAGAGGGAATACTGGGTGACCAATCGCCATTCTCCCTCTTTGCCCCCAGTGGCTGGAATTCAGCTGTATTGAAAGAGGAGACCTAAACAGAGTGGTAGCAGAATGAGGGTGGGGTCTCTACTCTTCTTTGCAGTCAATGAAGGCTGAACCAATCTAGCCCCACGTTCACAAGTCTTATTAAAGTGGATTAGTGAGGTTTTTGCAGTAAAATTACAAAAAGGGTAAAAATTCACATGTTGAACACCAAACAACCTTCATTTTTCCCAGGGTTAGTGAAATTAATGAGAATGATATTTGTTTGCTCTTGAGGGGTTTTTTTTTCTAATCTTGTATGAAGGGAAAACTCAGATCTGACATGTACTAGAAAAGTTGCACCTGTTTAACTAAACTGATTCTTGATCAGTCTAATGAAGTGGGTGCAATATAGTTATACTTTAAATCAATGTAGTTAAATCAGCACAAGTCTAATCTAAACAAGGCCTTGGATGCTATGATGATGGATCCAGTGGACACAGCTTGACAGGAGATAAACAATTTGTCATCCCAAGAATTAACATCAAGTTGTAGGTCGCTTATGTAACCAAGCGTTTCTGTTGTGGTTATTCTTTCCCCCTCACATCCTATTGTTTGTTACACTCACTTGTGGCAGCCTGTTTTAGTCTGGGGCTCTTTGGTGTAGAGACCTTGCCTTTTCATGAGTTTACACAGTGCCTAGCTAAGTGAGGCTCTGATCCAGAATAAGGCCACAAGGTGCTAGCCTACTACAAATGAATAATAATCTCACAAAGAGGGCAAAAGTCTATTCTCAGCTGTGTTGCTGTAAATCGGAAGCAGTTGCACTGATTTCAGTGGGGTTACTTTGGATTGACACTGGTACACCTGAGAGCAGAATCTGACCTGGGAAGTTCATTTCTCTGGAACTTTGTGATTGGGGAGAGTTGCTGCTAAGTAACTGCTGTCTTTACTTTCTCACTTCTGATAACTGAGCACCATCTGTTCCCACTTAAGTGTTGGAGCTGAGGGCACTCAGCACCCCAGATCACTGAGGCTTACAAGCCTCTTGCACTGCCCAGAAATGACTTTAGTAGATCCCAATATTCTCACTGAAATTCCACTGTTTCCTTTCACATCTATACATGCACATGCAACACCCTTCCCCAAACGCCAATATATTAAAAATCGGGGTTATTGGTTTTTTAAAACCTGAAAATCAAGTCTTCTGTATTACTCATGATGGGAAGGACACAGCTGCAGTACTAATAATGATGCACCAACCTCTGAAACAATAGGGACAGCTAAAATGGGCACGCTTTTCTCTTTGCAAGTTGAACACTATTCCATATGGGTGCTGGGCTGAAATATGTGGTGGTAGAATCTGCCAAGGATTATGCATTGGTGCTCACTTCTGCCCTGACTACTGCATAAGTGTTTATTACCCATCATTTCATATCATTCGTAGCACTCTATGATCGTCATTGCCCTGGTTCCAGGACAAAAACAGAAACTTCTCCGTTTTTTTCCCATAAACAGTCAGATGGCTAGATCCTCAGCTGGTATAAATTGGCACAATTCCAGTGACTTCACTAGAGCTAAGCCAACTTTCACCAGCTGCAGATCTGGTTCCCAGGCTGTCACCCTGACTAGCCAGCTACTGAACAAGCCTCCTCTATAAATGCACGCAGCCTTGCAAATTTGTTCAGTGTAACAGAACATGGGATTTTGAATGTGTTTCATTAGTTAATGATTAAATATATTTACAATCTATTTTATAATAAGGCATTTTTTACTTTTCTCACAATTTCCCAAGATAAATAACTTAATTCTCTGTTATTTTCCTTTTTAAATTATTAGGATTAATTTTTATTAGAGTCCAAGTGATGTAGAAATCAGGCTCATCCTTCTAATACACTGAGATGGACCATTTCACATCAGCACTAAAGGCAAATTTGTAATGGGAAGTTTCTTGCCTATAGCCCAAATTGATGAATACAGTAGTGGTTTGTTTGCGGTGTTGCTGTAACCGTGTTGGTCCCAGGACATGAGAGACAAGGTGGGTGAGGTCATATCTTTTACTGGACCAACTTCTGTTAATGAAAGAGATGGGTCGGATCTTAGGAAGAGCTCTGTGGAGCGCTAACGCTTGTCTCTTTCGCCATCAGAATTTCGTCTAGTGAAAGATTTCCTCACCCACCTTGTCTCACTGCTGTGCATTCTCAGTCAAACATCACCTCTGAAATTGACTGTTTTTAGGAAGTCATGTACATATACCATTTGCCATTCGTAGCTATGCTAATCTTTCAAAACACCGTTTTTTGTGCACGTTAATGGATGAGTAGGAAGACTGGCTGAAAATTTAGCTCTTTACAGTGGGCTTTTGCTGAAGATAGAAAACATTATATAGCCGGTCATACAGCTTGCCTGAGCAGAAGTGACTTTTGTTCTACTTATTAGGGCAACTTTCCACTATTCTGTTTGCACATGGCCCTTTTGTTGGATAGCAAGGCACCTTATTTTGCAATGCAGACAGCCACAGAAGTCATGGAAATTTGCATGAGCTGTCTAGTGGATGGCCTGACCACCTAACTCTGTGAGGGTGCATCTACACTGCACCCTTAATTCGGAATAAGATACACAATTTGAGCTATGCAAATTGTGTATCTTATTTTGATCTAATTTTGAAATAAACCACTATTCAGAAACATCCTTTAACCCTCATAGAACGAGGGTTACAGGGACATTGGAATAGTGAACTGTTATTTTAAAACCTATTTCGAAATAATGGGCTTGCTCAAAAGACGTGGAACAGCTATTTCGGGATACCAGAAGTATCCCGAAATAGCGCCACAGTCTAGATGAACCCTGAGTGGCCATACCCATTTGCTGCACTGGCTGGTTCTGATACTCCCTGGGGGAGTAGCAGTTCTGGGTAGCTTGTAAGGGCCTGTGTTTTAAACTGGGAATGAGTCATGTTCAAGGAGTGCTATATCTGTACATACAAGAACAACACATCCTTGCAAATACAACACTAACTACCATTTATTTTCTGTTCTGATGTACGTATCATTCATAGCATGATAGATATCTAGTTCTGTTCTGTAGAAGTATTTTTGTTTCATAATGCAGAACAGCTAGTCTGTGCTAGTTGTTTCATAATGCACAACAACCTGGGCCAGATTGTGACAGAGCCATAGGCTGCTATGGACCTTATGTGACAGACACATATGCAGACCCTATGTGCAAAGCACGTCTTGGTAACCCACACAAGGCCCTGTCACAAGTGCAATCCCTCCTGCACCAAAGGCAGTGCAAAAACTGCTCCATCACTATGTCCCAAAGCATGAGGGGGTGGGACGATGGTCTCAGCACTTGCCTGTGGAATGAGCTGGCCACATTACGAGGTATGCCCTGAGCAATCCTGCTGCCCACCAAGCAGTTCAGGGAGAGAATCACTCCCTGAGCTCCCTGTGAGGTGAGGGAACATTGCTCTGGTCCCGTTCTTAGGCAAAATGCTAGATGCCAAAATCTGGCCCTCTGTAACCAACATCCATCTTAATAGCTTGTTTTTCTATTGAAGTTAATAGTAATGTTCAGGAATGGTGCCAGATTGACTTCTAGAAACTGGAGGTCGAGAAACCATCTCTAGAAATGGAAACAGATCATGTTCAGTACCAATTTGGTCTTCTGTATGAATATTGGAAAGGGTGCCAGTTGTGCCAAGTGAGAAAGGAGACTATGTCTACTACGAGTGAGGCTAATACCATTACGTTTATATTGTGTTACTACTTCCTGATGACAGTTTGGAAACTTTCATCATTATCAAAAGATGCAGCTTCTAATCTCCTTACAAATTCTCTGAGCTATCCAGTTCTAACAACAGATTGTGTCTGATCAGAAAGGGGCCCAACGTATGAAGCTTAGCTCCAACTCATATCTTTTTCAGTCTGAGGAGGCTTGGATCCAGTATTTTGGTAGGAGCTCCAACTCTAATTCTGTACTATGATAAATAGTTGCTATGGGCATCTGTCTCATATCAGTTTTTTCACATAGTATTACACCAGGGGGCTGACAGAATTACTAGGCCACTGGGCAAGGTGGTGGTGGTGGGGCCTGGCTCCATGCTCCTGGAAGGGGCAGGGCCTCAAGTGGAAGGGGCAGCGCTGAGGCTAGCCAGCCATCAGCATTGCTCGGCCCATGCTGCACTGCCCCCAGCCAGCCCTTAGCTCCGCCCAGCGTGCGCTGCTTGGAGCTCCGGTGGCGATTTAAAGGGCGCAGGGCTCTGGCTACCACTGCTGCCACAGTAGCGGGGGAAGGGAGGGTGGCTGGGAGTCCCAGGCCCATTTGAATCACTGGGCTCCAGGGCAGTTGCCCTCATTGCCCCCCTATTGGCGGGCCTGTTATTAGAGCAAGTGTAGAAGTCCCATAGCCAAGATACATGCGTTTGTATGTAAGAGCAAATGTGATTCCACTGTCTCTGATTTATAGGTATGCTCACAATGCATAATCATTTAAAATACATGGATCTCCTCCTCTACAGCTATAAACCGAAGTACATTTGCATGACTCAGGGATTTCATCAATGCCCAGGTGTAAACTCCCATTAGAGATGGTTATGACCAAAGATTAAAACAATATACTCTTTAGCATTAATATTAAATACTGTTGTTCTCATTTAATGTGTAATTCACACTGTCAGCATGAGAAAGGCAAGCACTTGGTGGTTTGTTATGACAAGTGTTAGGCCTTGGCATTGCCAGCCTATTCCTACAAGGGATCGTTCACTTATTTTATTGCATTGACCATGCACTGTGGTTGGCTAGGTTTGTTGTGCTGTCATTTCATTATCTTCAGTAGGCTCCTGGTGTTACTGATGTCCATTCCAGCCACGTTTTCCCCATTTGTTCTTCTGCCATTTCCCGCTCATACACATGGCTGTCCCTGAGCCCATGGACACCCTACAACTGCGGGTGGCTCCTATTCTTAGTGGTTCTGCACTGGGAACAGAGATTCAAATAAATCTAAATGTTGTGACCTCATGACATTTTCAAGGGTCTATGCAGTTGTTTTCGGGAGAGCTCACATGGCCTCAGACTTATGTAGGCCCCAAACTCTCATTGTATTAAATGTCACTCTTGTGTGAGTCAGGCCAGAGTGCACAGCTGATACTTTTTTTCAGATCCCTCTGTTTTACCTCTCCTTCGCTACTCAGTGGGACGGAAGCTGATTTCCTTCCAGACAGTAAGGTTCTTTGTGGAAGAAGTGTGAATAGGTGAAAATCTCTCCCCACCCCAGCACAGTGCAGGGCCAAGCCATGATCACCAGTCAAGCCTATCATTTCTAGAGTACCATTTGCAGGTCCTTTTTCCTCTTGCATGGGACCTGGGGCCCTCTGGTCAGTTTAAATGTGGATCCCTTTCCATGCTCCAGTCTGCACCCATTGTAACATCAAAGCGGAGCAGAGACTCTTCTCACAACATACATAAGGGGCTCAGCTACTCCACGTAGACTGTGTTTTCACAAAGAAAAAAATACGTACAGTGACAGCTTTATTATCAGGCACTCTGTTAATTGGAAAACTTTGTTAACCAGCATTGCCCCTTGCCAAAATACCGCACACGTGCCTGACTCCTGCCTGTCCAGCCTGCCCTTGCTGGGCTTCTGACAGCCAGCACTGCTAGGTGACATCATCAGCAGGTGCCTCCTTCCCCCTCAGCCTGCTTCAAGCTTCTGCGACCTGGATCTGCCAGTAGCGGGCAGGGGCAGAGCAATAAGCTTTGTTATCCGGCACATTCAATTAACTGGCAATCCCCATTCCCCATGAGTGCTGAATAACAAAGCTTTCACTTTTTTTGTAACTTAAGTTAGCTAACTATGCCAGAATAAACAACAAATAGTCTAGTAGCACTTTAAACCCAAAATGGGTTGTGCCCACAAAAGCTCATGATACCATCTACATGTTTTGTTAGTCTTTAAAGTGCTACTAGACTATTCGTTGTTTTTTAAGTTTTTTTCTGTTACAGACTAACTTGGCTACCCCTCTGAAGCTTATGCCAGAATAGCCATTAGCTAAGGTCCCTGCTCTGCCTGATTTGGAATTGGGATTTGCACCTGTGTCTCCCACGCCACAAATAATGCCTTACCCACCCAGCTAGTGACTGTTTTGGGGTGTGGTTTTTTTCCTTTCCTCCTCCCCAGATGAAAAAAATATGTTGTCAAAAAGAATCCTATCAGCTCTCATCAGGATGACTTTTGAAAAAAAAATTCTGCTTAGCATTAAACTACAGGATGCTATTTTGGTTAGAGTCTAGTTTTCATAATGTTTCTATAAACCAGTTATGCTACACGTGCCTGATTCTAATGAAGTGTTTCTCAAAGTGGCCCACAAAATGACTTTGAGAAAACTGTTAACTGGCCTCACCAGTTTGTTTACTTACCGGTGCCATGGTCATAGAGCCTCGCAGGCCACTTTGAGAAACACTGTTCTAATGTCACTCACACAGATTTTATACTCCAGTCCAGTGGAGTTCCTCCTGACTTAGGACTGTATTTGTTCTGAATCAGACTCTTATTCTTAAAGTGTGTCTAAATGCCATATTAATTCCTCAAACCATTCTGTGGAAGTCTATTAGATATTCCTCTTTAAGGTAACATGATAAGCTTTTAATGGTGCTTCAGTTAGAACTATTTCTTTAATAGAGCAATGTATAAAGTTAAAAAAAAGGATCCTGAGTATTTAAATGATATGGCCAATCTAGTTTTAAAATGTTTTTTGCTTTTGTTTCTCATAACCCATTGGCTATTCTTGCAGTTACAACTTTGACACTGCCTCCAATGAAACCCAGTGATAAAACGTCTACTAGACTTCCAACAGGAGTGAGAATGGACTCTAAATCTAAAATCTGACTGTTTAAATTGTTTTCCTTTCTGGAATATACATGAGCATGTTATTTCTGAGTTGATCATAAATCCATGGTTGCTGTTAGCGATTTAAAAAAAACCCACATTATTTTGAGAAAGAAAAGTCTGCAATTAATTTACCGGGCTTCACAAGCAGATAAAATAAGTCAAATTTTGAGCTAACATACCTTTCAGTATCCCTTGAGACATAGTCCTACATTGTTTCCTTGTGCAGGAATGTCTGCCATTGAAGTTGTACCAGTGAACAGATGACAGGACTGGGCTAAGTGGAAAAAGGTTGAATATAACTTCATATTCTAGTCACAGTGGAGATGATGTAGGCCTTTTTTTTTGAGCACTCATTTTTAAGGTAGCCTTCTTTGACTGCTGAGTAAACTGTCTGCTGTATGACTCTATAGGCCAGTGATGGGCATCCTAGGCTAGTGAGTGGGCCACATGACTGGCCCTCTTTCATCTCATTGGGCTGCAAGATTGTGTTAACCAAGATGGTCTCCCAGGATAGGGTACCTTTACTAACTCTGCTTGTGTACTTAGAGTTTGCGGGATGTGCCAGTTGAACTACAGCAGTGCTCTGGGTACAGAGGAAGCACATGGCTCTCACAGTGATTGTTGTGTGCAATCAGGATGCACCTTACTTCATGTATCCTTGCTTTCTGTGTGTGTGTCACTTTAGTAGTATCAGTATAAAAAAACCCTACGTGGACAGAAACCAGCAGAATCTGGTAACCCTATGAGTGGGCAAGGGTCAACAAAACGTCTCGCAGGCCGCATGTGGCCTGCAGGGTGCTCCACCACTGCCATAGTTAGCTATGCTGCAAAGGGGCACAACGCAAGCTGATTTCAGGAAGGCTGAGTTTAGGCCTATAGCTCTCACTTCCAGAGTTAAACTGATTTCTGTGTTTTGGTTTAGGCAAGACCTGATTACTCATGTATTTTACTGAAAGATAATATATTTTAAAATACAAGGATTTTATTTAAAGATACTACATTTAAAAATTAATGTGTAAATAATCATTCCCACAACCTCAATCCTTTCCTCTCACAAGGCCAGACAGTGAGAGGTGTTGAGCAATTAAAATTTATGTCTCTGGCAGCCATATCATGCCCTTAGTTGTTAAGGTAACTCCTTTGCATTCAACAGAAAGTGCTGCTTAAAAAACAGTGGCACACTGTAACTAAGTATGCAGTATATTCCAATCCTTCAGGCAATGCATTCTGTTCCTCCAAGAAATATTACATTCAGGAGAGTGTAGAAGTCTTAGTTCAATATACCAACAAAATGCTTCTAAAAACAACAAACCATCAAACAAACAAAAAAAAACAGACCCTGCAATTCTAGAGTCTGCCTCTACCCTACCATATTCTGAAAGTCCAATGCTTTCATTTACCCCCCAACTTTCTTTCAAATTGAAAGATATAGACATCACAATGTAAATCAAAATGGTGTTGCCCTATTAACCCAGCCTTGCAGAAAATTGTCCAGTCAAACAACAGCAGCAGGAAAAGTGGGAATTTACCTCTGTTTGACCCCATCTTCTCAATAAAATGTGAATGCCAACACCCAATTAGGATCATTTATGTGCTAATAACATTAAGCACGGACAATCTTTCCTTTTTTTCTCTACATATAAAAAACCTAGGAAATTAAATTGAAAAAGATTGTTAATCTAATGTTAAAGTTGCAATAGCTGAAATCATAGGAAATGCAAAAGGTAAAATTCCAACTGTAACGTTTCATCAGCCATATTGCACTCATGTAATATTTGCGATTCCTGTTTTTCTTGGTAAATGTGTAACTTATCATATTATGATTTATTATTAAAAAGTAAGTAAGAAAACATACAAGAAGGTACAAATTAGCAGTTAACTTTGCTATAGGACCCTTAATTTTTGCATTCCCTGAACTTCTGCAATTCAAGTGTGCAGGTTTAATGTACATTATTGCAGTTTTTGGTATTTAAAATATATGTGTATGTCAAATTATTAGTCTTTAGTTCTACAGTGCAAAAAACTAAGTTACTACTGAGACTGCAAACTCAGTGCCAGCCCTGCAAAAACTTAAGCATGTGAGTAACTTCCCAGATGTGAGAAATTGCTTGAGTTCAGTGTAACTACTTGTGTGTCAAGTTGGTCTACCCTTAAAAGTTAGGTTGACATAACTAGGGCATGGTGTGCATTACAGGGTTAGGTCCACGTAAGCTGCCTTGCCTCCACCTAGCTACAAAAGAGTCATCACTTGCCTTTGATTTAGGCTGACATAAGTACCTCTCTACATCAATTTAGTAACACCATCTTCCTGATTAGCACAGGGTCACAGTGGAGGTAATTAGGTTGACTCAACACAGTGACAGTTTACACACTGGGTTGCTTACGTTGACTGTTAATAGTCTCCAGGAGCCCTCCCGCAATGCCTGACACTAACAATACAATCGATACAAATGCTCCTGGTGAGGATGCACACCACTGACACAAGAAGCCAAGTGTGCACACACATGGTCTCTTTAATAACAGCAGTAGCTAAATGTCAACATAGTTTAGGTGACACTACTTTGGCCTACCTTAGTCAGGGGTATCCAAGCACCGAATATAATTATGCTTACCTAGCTCCCAGTGTACAAGCAGGTATATTGACAGAAGAATGCTACTGTTTATGCAGTTAACGTCAGTTGAGAGATGATGTTCCTACACCAATAGATCCCCCTCCCCATCTGTCACTGTAAGCTGCATCTACATTACAGGGTCATGCTGGCATAGCTGCGCTGACATAGTTACACTGGTATAATCACTGTAGTGTAGACACAGCCTAAATATTTTCAGGATGAGGCCTAAAACTTACAAAAGTCAGAAAATGAAAAGCTAAGCTTCTTGATGCAACTTTAATCCACCCAGACTTCACAAAGTATGTGCATTAAGGCAAATGCTAAACTGATTTCAGTAGATTTTTTTTAAAAAAGTACATATGTGCAGTGCAAGCAAATTGACTTTAATGGGAGTTGCAGGATTAAACTCTGTCTATATTTATATATAAACATGTTATTACATTTTCAACAATAAATATACTAGAAGCTTTACAGCAGATGTAGAGAAAGATAATCTTAAATAATATTTGATAAAAATGTTCAAGGCTTTTTTGTAAAAAAGAAAAGACTTCATTGAGCTGGTGAATTTTACAAGTCCTGGTTAGACCTTTCTTTCTGCCCTGCTGTGTTCACTCTAAAATGAACACTAGGCAATCCCTAAATTTAATACTATACCATATGGATACACTCAGCTGGGGGCTTCCCTCCTCTCTTCCTCCCAAGGGGTTTTAAGGCAAATTTCTGAGATACAGAAATAACCCATGTGCAAGGCCTATGCACTGCCTGCCTGTTAAAGGCATCTCAGCATGTGCAAAGCAAGAACATTATTGGATTCTCTAGATTCACCTCGCATTTCTGTGGATCTTTCCCAATCCCTTCGGCCTCTGATGGCTTAGAAAATGGCTTGTTTTCATGTGTGTGAGTGGGAGAAATTCCCAGTTTGTTGCAAGGGGGCATTTACTTCCCAGCATCCGAGCTGGCTGAGGGTTGTTCCCCCACCCCCGTTGATTCCATCTGGGACCTGGCGATGACCAGAAAGGACCCCTTGGCCCTGACTGTCACACTGAAGGTAAAATGAAAGACAAAAAGATGAACGCATGCTTGGATCCTTTAGCAGCAGCAGCAGCAGCAGCAGCAGCAGCGAAAAACAGGCACAGCGGCTCCATCAAGGCGAATACAGCAGAGCCGACCCATCAGGATCGCCACCAGGATGTATCATACACAAAGGGTCGATTTCCCCCCAAATGCATGCAAAGAAACGTGCACATACCAGGTAACGCGCCCAGGGAAAACCTGGCAGCTTCCCCCTTCTCCTGCCAAGTTATCATTGAGAAAACAGACAGGCAGAGTGACGTCCTGGGTCAGACTGAGTGCGGATCGACTCTACCAAGGAACGAGGGAGGCCTCCGCATCCTCCGCGGATCCGCAGCTCCCTTGATCCCCCTTCGAACCCGCCTCAGCCGGTGCAGAGCAGCCGCTTGGATGGCCCCGGTGCGGCGGGGCAGCCCGCTGGCCCCCTGACAAAGGCATGGGGAGGTGGCCTCGGCCTGCCTCGGCTAAGCGTCCCCCCTTCGCCGGCTGAGGTCGCGGGAGCCCAGTTAAAGGAGGCGTGTGTAAAGATTTTGCAATGTCCCTGCATGGTGTTGTAGACTTTCCTAGCAAAGAAACCGGCTTCGGCTTCTTTAAAATCCCCGACGACTCACCTGATTAACCTGCCTGCGGTTCTGACCTGACCAGGTAAAGCGAGTCCGCACCTTTCCATCATGCACATCTGCAGACTGACATTGCATCTGGGGCATGCTTTTGATTCGAGACTAGCAGCTGATAGGAGCTCTGTTACCTCCCCCCCGCCTTCCACCTTCAGACCTTGTCAATTTCACTTGCTTAGAGTCCGTCCCTTAAAAACAGAAAACGCAATAAAAACCACACAGCGAAGCGCAGGCCCCAGGGATGATCGATTTGCAGCTCTTTGGCGGGTTTTTGAAAAAAAGAAAAAAAATATATATGGGTATTTTTTCCCTGCTGACAGATCTAAACCCAGCAGGTTTTGTCCTGTTCTCTCCCCCCCCCCCTTTTCTTCTTTCCAAAGGATAAAGAGTACTGTGAAAGTGACAAGGTTGTAACGAGCCAGAGTTAGGGGACAGGGTCCTTGGGCTGGATTCTGCTTCTGCAAAAGGGTGGGGGGGGGGGGGAACTTGACTTTCCAGCTGTTGTCACTGTGTGGGGTGGCCGCTGCTGCTGCTGCTGCCTTGAGTGTGTTTCCCAGCCTTTCCTTAGCTCCCCTCCCAGGGAGCTCAGAAGTTCCGCGGTGCGCGGGCTTCCCAGGTCTGAGCTGCTGCTTTGCTGTTTCGCCCCCTGTTTGCCAGAGCAGCCCCCATAGGCCCCAAACGGGGCAGTGGTTCCCCCTAGATTAAGCTCCGTTAGGCTCCCAGAGGGAGAGCGAGGGATCCAGGCAGGGAGAGAAGCTCCCTTTCCTCTCTCCCTGCCTTTCTTCTTCCTTAAACATTTCCATGAGTGATTCACAAGAGCCAAACAGGCCTGGTGGAAGCCCTGTATAATGTCACTGCGCTGGGGGAATTACTGTTGTTGTTATTTATTATGCATGCATTTATTTCTGTCTGTAACCTGGTTGCTTCAGTGAGGTTGTGAATTTGCCACATGGGGCGGCTTGGCTAGGAAAAGCACGTTTACTCTCGGTGGTCCTACCAGAATCAGTGGACATGCAATCTGACACACGCTGCCATCCATACACACAAAGAAGGCAAGTCATTTGCAAACAAAATCGGGGGGTGGGGGGAGGATGTAGCATGTGGGATGTAATGCTGGTCTTGGTGGTACCCCAGCTCCAATCTGGAGGAGTTTTAGAGAAGCGATCTCATATTGCGGTCTAAATGTGACCTGCCTGACAGGGTTTTTTTTTTTTCAGCTGAACCTTAATGCTATGAAAAATAAAGTGGTCTGAAGATATATTTTGAAGTGTTGTAGGAGCAGTTTTCTAACTGCTTGGTGTACTGTAGTTAAAAGATTTCACAGGCACCCACACATCACATAGGAGGAATGCATTTCAGACATGATCGGATTAATGAAAGCAGCAAATAGAAATGAGTAGAATTTGAAAAGAAAGTAAAGTAAGGGAGGAAAGTGGGGGGTGGGGGGATGGAGAAGATGGAACTGAGGGCCTGGATTCCTTTTATTGTGATTTTTATCCCCAACTGTGTCATTCTGATGTAGATAACAGGGACTTTAACAAAACATAAAAATTAAGACAGTCCCACAGTCTGAGGGAGGGAGGGAAATTTGAATGCCCTTCATATAAAAGACAGCAAAAAACTATGAATGTAGCTTCTTGGTTGTATGAAGTGCATGAGCTGTGGCAGGAAGTTAGCGGGGAAATAAAAATTAGAATTTTTTTATTTTCCTACCTACCTCCTGCTTATTTTAAAGGTGAAGAGATGTCAGGCTTTGATACCCTGCATCTCAAATACCAGGCTCACTTTATGTCATGCTCACTTTAACTAGATTTACTTTTAAAATTAGAGTATTCACAACATAACCCAAGTTAGATTGTATGCCTGGACATTCAACACAGTATTGCACTTCCACTGAAAACATCAAAGGGCTTGGGACCAAGACATGATTTGTATGGTTACATTCTTGTTCCCTATTTTTTAAAGGATCATTGTAACAAGTGAATTTTTAAATGCATAAACTGAAATCTGACAGATCTCCCCTAAGGGGACTTTACAGTTTAAAATGTTCAAGAGGCAGCAGGAAGTAAACATGACATTTGATGTGTTCAGTATCAAAATATAGTGAATAAATCAATTACATTAACTATGTGCAGTATCACATTTAGTCTGCATTATTTTTCAGAAATTAAAAGGTTACTATTAGAATACTATATCCATATCTTGAGTTAGCACCACTTACTACTGCAACAGTATTTCAGTATTAAGTGATCTGATAGTTCATCTTTCATTTTGCATACTGTATTTGAATCAGCATTAGAATGTCAGTGCTATAAGATAAGGTATAACGAACTAAGTAGACAGCTGAAGGGCTCCTGGTGAAGGTGTTGCTGAGAAGGATATCTTGGTCTGTTCTCAGTAACCTTGTTTACAGGGACATTTCAGTTGCAACTAGAATTTCAGGAAGAGGCTGCCCAGACTAATGTGTGTGTGTTTGAAATTGATCATGAGTGTCTTTTTCACTATAAACAGAATATATGCCTTAACAACATACTCATGCAAAACTTTGCTGGAAGGTTATAGTGTTTTACTAACAGGAAGACACATCTTTGCAATTGTAGACAATCATAGACAATAGAAAAAAAGTATTTATAAGATATTATTTTGGTTTTCTGATGTGTCATCCAAAGCTAGTATAACTGCAAGCTTTTAAAATGTTATGTATAGGACACGCACACACACATACACGCTTTGATTTATTATATTAGAGAGTCTCATGGGTTTTGAATGTATTTTACAGCCCACCAAGTACGTTTAAGGTAAACCATGAAAATATAGTATTTATGCTGTGATTTACTGAATTTTAGTTAGCTTGTTTTAAATTGTGTTTAGAAAATTATCCAAATGTAGAGACTTGGTGTTAAATGCCAGCAGCCACATTAATGAAGAAAAATGCTGTTGAACTACTTTTGAATAATAAATAGGATATGTAATGGTCAACCGCAAAATAAAATTTTTACAGAGTGTTTTTATGGCTCTAATTGCCTGCATTGTAAACCAAGCTTACTGTTCTATTAAGTCATCATACTTTTCAATTATTTAACATTTCTAACCAGGCAATCTAATATGGTCTTCATTGTGCATATCAGAACATTATATATAAGATAGTAATTGCTTGTTGTTAGTATGGGGGACTGTTTTGGGTAAGGGTTGAATTTTCACTTAGGCCAAATATTATGAAGTATGCACATAGAAAAATGATATGGCAATAGTCCTGCGCCTATGAAACGGGGATAGTTACTGCACTGAAATGTACCTAATACAATTTGAGATCCACTCACTAAGAAGAAACCTTGACAGTCTGCCTTCCAGGTACTGCGCATTTGGAAATACTATATCTCCATTTAAATGCAGATCTTCAGTTTTCTCCAGGGGGCAGTTGGTGAATCTTTTGATTGAACCACTGGTACTAGAAAAACTAACTGAAGATTTTCCCATGAACAAGAGACCCTTTCAAGTCTGCCTATTTGAAATAATGATTATAAAATTTTCTGATATTGCAGTTTTATATTGATTTGAAATAACTTTCAAAAATCAGACTAAGGGAATAGTGTGTTTTACTCAAACGGAACAGTGTTATGTTTCCATTCATCCATAGGCATCTGATGAGATGCTATAACCATTAAAATAAGTTCTTTGTTTTTATACTGGTCTCTTGCATTGTGTTTGCATGCAAATTTCATCAAATGGATAGGGCAGTCTTCCTTTGATTTTGACCTAGATTTTTCTTGATTATTCCCAGACAACTAATATTTGCTTATTTCCCACTGTGAAAATAGGTGAGCAACTGTTGATGTTCTCTAGGTGTGGCTGCATAGGCAATGGGCAACATGCGGTTAACTCCCTCCCTCAAAGATTTCAGTATTAGAGCTACGTGAAAAATAGTGCTCCCCTAACCAGGAGAGCATGTGAATATTTTCCTTGGCTTTGATCCATCTGGTTTGTATCCTTTGGGTATTACAGTTGCCGAGTCTATTGCAATTGGCATGTTGAAAAGAGAAATGTTGGCTGGTTGCAATGATAAATCAGGCCATGTTTGCTCAGAGAAGAAGCCAGCATTACTAGAACCCAGGTGCAGATTCACTTACATCTAGGCCCATATTCACCTAAAACTCAATGGCCATTAGGTATCACTCTCACTGAAGCTAATGGTAACTACTCTTGTTGATCAACTGTTTCTACAAACATGCTTAGAAGTTAGAGTTTCTAATAGAAACCCAAACTGGTCATGTTTCTTACACCTACATCCTACATGTTAAATGTGTCAGGGCTAACGCTCCTCTCACTTAAGACCATTGTCGCTTCTTGGCCATTGTGGAGTTGACAAAGGCATGAGTGAAAGGAGAATCAAGAATTTCACAGCATATATACTTTTATTAGGATGTTGATCAACAAAGATGTCTCTTTTCAGTAAACTTGTGGTACGCTTGTTGGTGTGAGTTAAGATTTATTGTCATTTATGTTAGAAAAGTATCTTCCTTTCTTCATATGTGGGCACAGTCCTTTACTAAAACTCAGATATTAAGGGAAAAGAAAATGGAACTTTTTTCATACAGCTTTTTGATGGGGAATCTAGTGGCAGTTGCTTTGAAGCATGTGTAATTGATTATCATATATTTATTTTAAAAAGCAAACATAACAGGGAATCTAACATGATGTTTTGGAATATATCTGCTCCCCACAATGTTCTTGAGAAAAATGTAAGATTGCAGGCATCATTTCATGCCCTGTATGTTTTTGAACATAAATCAAAGAAATTGTTGGAGAGTTATAGATGTTCATAGTGACTGTAGCTATAAAAAACACATGTAGTATATATTTTCCAAGCTGTTTTGTATGGGTGAAAAGCTGAATCTGGCATTTTGTACGAACAATTCAACTTAATCGCTGAAAATTTATTTCCTAGTTAGTATGGATTACCAGTGTAGCATAAAGTCATATACCTGGGCTTAAGTTCATCTGGTTTGGAAGCCATGGTTAAAGCCGAGAAATAATTTAAATTAGATTTAGATGCCTAGCATTATTTATCCCAAATGTCACAGTTACAGTAATGCCTCGGTGGTGGTAGCTATAGCTATATCATAAGTAGCATTTATAGCTTAGTTGTCATTAGTGCTATTATTTTATTATTTATACATGGCTCAGAAGTGTGCTGGGCATGTTACATAACAAGAAAAAGGCCGTGAATGAAAATCGGAAATCTACATTTCACATATGACACAAAAAGTGAGGATAAGAAACAAAATGGGGGTGATGGGACAATGGAAGGTGATGTGGGAAAGGATAACAACAAGCTTACATGTTTACTCAGTTTAGGCATGTGAATATCTTGATGGTGCTATTAATTTTGATTAAATGTTTGTAGCTCACAAAGCAGAAGTGAGTTTTTAGGAGGAACTTCAATGAAGAGAACACCGTGACTAGGCTGAACAGGAATTAGGAAGGAATTTCATGCATGGAAAAATATACAGAAAGTGAAACAGAAGGGAAGAAGAAGACGAAGGCAAAGATATAGAGGCTCTGTTTGTATGGTGAAGGGGACAATATAAATACTTAGATCAAAGATGGAAAGATACATATGAATCTGATTCTGCAGCCATTATTTGGGCAAAACACGAATTGTCTGAGTAAAAAACTGTATGATTGGTTTCTCGGGGCCTGGTTGTGTAAAGACTTACCACTCATTGTAATTCTTAGTATTTTGAATTTAATGGACTACTGCTCTCATGTTCCCTGTAAGCTGAGCACTTGGGCAGCCACCCAGGAGATAGGTGCCACCCCGCTGATTAGCAGAGTGTGCACAGCCAGCAGCATGCGTTTCTACTGGTGGTGCACTGCCTCGAGTGTCCTTGGTGCACATAATAACATTTATTCTGCACACAAATGGAAAAAATCAGAGGGAACACTGGTATACCCCCTAAAACCATGTCATTAACTTGTCAAGATTGTGAGATTATTTTGACACAATCTTTGTGGGATGCTCTGTTGGCATATTCTTCTTTGAGACTTTAGGATGCATTTGAATCACATTTTCAATCTTTTTCCTGCAACTGAAAGGGCTAGAAACTTCTTTTTTAAACAAAAGCACAAGTCTGAGTTTATCACTCCAGTCCAGGGTGCTAGGGCTTTTAGAAAAATAACAGATACCACAAGACCCACCATGGAATTGCAAGACTCACACTGCTGCTTAGGTGTTGGCAGCACTGGGCCCTGTGTGGTTTACATATGATTTATTTTATTATAAGGACCTGTTTTTAAGGATGACTGTGTAAATGAAACAAATGAGTTTTTTAAGCTGTGTCAGATCAGGGATTTGGGGGCTGGTCCTTGTCCGGGCCTCAGTGTAGACTGGTGTCTCCATGCATGGACCCCCGGCTCTATGCAGTTAAGTCAGACCACTTCCACCCTGTACTAATTTACGTAATTTGTCCCCATACTCCTCTCCTCATACCCCAATTCTCTACACACTGAAGCTATATAGTGCCCCCCCCTTCAGGAATCCACTGCTACTGCCCCAAGAAGGCCTTTGCTACTCTGGCCCTGGCCATGCGCCACTCTCTTCTTCTCCCCACTAAGAAGCAGGCAGAGGGACCCTTCGGCCAAGAAGCAGACATTGGTTTCCATATGTGGAGAGGAGATGTTGGAAGGAACAACTGGACCTGCACCCTCTTCACTGTGGGGAGTGGAATCTCCCAACCTGTGAAGAATTCTATAGCTCAGGACCTGCTCCACTCCCAGCTCCCCTTCCATTTCTATGAATAATGTAGGGAGCCAGTCTGCTTGCTCCTCATCCAGCTCTTACCCACCAAATATGTGTTGGCTCTTACTGTCCTTCCCTTTTCAAGCTTCTCCTCTCTCGCTGTTCCTTTCAGGAGGGAAGGAGGGCCGAAGGTGTGGGAGATCCCAGAGCTGCTGGAGAAAGGGTCTCCTCCTTCTTCTCCCCAACCCCACCAGCTAGTTGTTACCCCTGCCTCACAGGGATACTTCTTGAAAATGTAGTGCAATGGGACACAAAGGAGAAACAGCTCTGATGTAGAATATACCATGTAATGTACATTTGAGGGGTCTTGGTGAAGATGGGCTTTTGAAATCCATGTGTGCTGGATTGTTGGGTTCCTTCCACAAAAGCTCAGTATGTGCTGTCATCATAGGGAAAGTTGAGAGAGAGGATGTCTCTGGATCTGCATTTACACAGATGCAGTGGCTGGGAAACCCTACATAGGAGATATAAAGAGCGGGTGCGAATCCTGGCTGGATGTTCTGCAACTCTATGACATTCCCCTGGTTTGTAAAGTGGATTTGGTCATTCCCACTCATTTTCGAGTAGGACAACTGCTTACATCTAGCCTACTGGGCTTTGTGCAAGAAGCAGGAAGGCCAGTCTTTGTGAATAAGGACTTTTGCACATAAAGGTATTGGGGCAGTAATCTCGACTCACTAAAATCCTTATCTTCCTAAAGACTTTATTAGTGATTGACAGAATTAGTGCCTACAGGTCTCAACTGGCAAGAGAGTCCCATTGCATTGGGCACTATAAATATGCATACATTAGAGACAAATCGTGCCCTGGAGAGATCAATCAAAATAGACAGGATGAAGAGAGGGGGTAGAAAAATGAAATATAACATTTAAGAAGAATAGTACTGAAGCAGTAGTGATTTGCCCAAGTCACAAACAGTTGGGCAAAACCAAGAGTTGAACTCTGAGTTTCAGTCCATTGTTTTCTTCCCAAACATTATCCCCTTTAAGGAAATGGAGAAACTGAGGCACAGAGCCTCTGCTCCCACTGCAGTCAATAGCAAAACTCCTTTTGATTTTAATGATGCGGGATCAGAGACATAAAGTGATTTGTTCGAGGTCACACAGCCAGGTCTGACTCCTGAGTTCTCAGTTAGTAGCACCACACTGACTCTTTTACTTCAGAGCAAAAGAGAATTCTCTCTCTGGCAGGAGATGTTAACTCATTGTCCCTACAGAGACACGCAAGGAGCTGACAATCTCTTCTCCTCCTGCAGGAAACTCTGGGAAGGCAGCAAATATTTGGTCAGTTTCTGTTGTGGAGGAGGCTACCTGGTGCATAGGTTGGGTGTTAATGATGGTCCCTTGATACAACCTAGGTCTGTTACCGTCATAATTTGGGACAGGTAACTACTTTCTTAACCGATCAATCATATAGATTAAAAAAAATCCAAGGCTCATACAGTCTGATGCTTTCAAAAGTGCTGAGCACCTCTGAAAATCAGGCCAGTAATACCATCTACCCCATTTTGACATGGAAGTATATACAGTGTTCACACTCATGTATATACACCAGCTATACATAGGAGTTCAATTATTTTGCTGTTTCATTTCTTGAACATGGCCTTTTGCTGCACTGTCAGGTTTGGTTTCTGCCCTTTGGAACAAAATCCAGAATATCAGAGCAATAACACAATATATTACTAGCTACTACACTATTGATGCCTAAGGGGGGATTATAATCTATGTGATTATAAACTATCTTGCAAACGTACAGAACAAAATACACAATAGCTCTTTTTAACTGGACTCCATACTTGTATTTAAAATGGCACCATATTACATTTTCTTTTGATTTTCATGTTTGGGGCCCAGGAAAGAGAAAACCAACCCCTCTTTTTAAAAAGAACCTTCCATTCTGTTCACTCATAGCCTATTTGCAATGTTTTCATGTTCCAATTACTATCTGGAACATTATCAAGGGCTAAATGTTACAGTAAAAATCATGATTAATGATAACAATAATTACCCATAGTGTGTTGCTCAATTTGAGTTGTAACTCCTTAGCACAGAAGTCCATATTGCTCCTGCAGACTGTTTCAAAATGTTGGTTTTCTAGTTTTGTTTATGTGGACATCACTAAGAAATTGTGACCCACATCAAGATCCTGAACATTCTCCTTTCTAAAGTTATGGTGTGTTTGGATCTAGCTAAGCCTGCTATAAAAATAGTGGCCAGCTTTGCAGTTTGGCTCTGAAACAGGCTTCTGAGTCCTTGCAAAGTTTTGGGATTTGGGAATGAGAGGATTTTATTCTATTAGGAACGTGCCAGAAAGTTTTACATAGGGCACGAGAGGGAAAGAAGAAAAAAACTATTTTTTTGCTCTGTATCTCAAAGAAAGCTAAGGATAGAGTATGACTGATGCAAGACAGGATCAGAATGAATTTAGGACAAACACAGGTTGTGTACTGGACCTGCTATAATTGTTCCAACATGTAAGTGCTTTGGGGCACAGCTGACACCTTATGGTCCGAAAAGACCACAGTCAAGGCAAAGCAAAACATACTTGGACAAATTCTACACTCCTTAGTCTTCAGAAAATCCCATTGAAGTGAATGGGAGTTTTGCTTGTGCACACTGCAGGATTTCAGTTCATTGTTAGTGAAAAGTAACACAGTGAATACAGTTTTAAAAGTCCTCCTGGACATGCAGCAAGCCCACTTATTTTAATTGTGTGAAGTTGTCCAAGGTTGCTTTGCTCTCCAGAGCCTGGCACTAGCTCCAGTGAAATGTGATGCCATTGGTTTTCAGTAAAGGTTTCTTTCTGCAGGGCTGCAAACAGAGATCAGCTGCTACTGTGTATACACAACTAGGGAGCAAATCAACCAGCATATTTAAGCAGCCTTTTAAACCCTGAGACTTTCCAAGATTTCTTCTTCACACAGGAAGTTTCCTTTCTATTGTCAGATTTAGCACTTTGCTCATGTAATCAGATCACAGCTAGGATCATTGCTGCACAGTAGAAAGACTTCCTTAAGACATTTGTCCTTGAAACTGCACCAAACTCTTGGAAGAACCCAGAACCTGTAAGTATGTATGATTCAGGCAACAATAGCACAGTGCAAAGCTGCAATCAACCATTATACAATATCTGATTAGCAGTGCAGTAGGGATTTTTTTTTCCAGACGTTCTGTTACGTTCATTTTCAATTCGTTCTGAGGAAACAAATCAATTCGGGCTTCTGATACAGTGACTTTGCAGTAGATGAGCTAGTAATATGTTTGATTTAACTGTTTGTTGCTGTCATGTATCTTGTGGGACAATTATTGTAGCCAGCAAACAGTAGAAAACTTTTCTTATAGCATTAGGCATTATAAATATGTATCTGGTCTCCATCTTGTAAATAAGTTTTGTTTGTTTGTTTGTTTTTGCAACCCCACCCCACAAAGAACAATAAATAAGAGGGCAAGGAGAATTAGTTCATGTAGTCCTTAAAAGCAATAAAACATATTAGTTTGCAGGCTTAATTTACTAGTAAAGAACATTCCACTGTTGTTTTGTGTTAATTGAATTCTACTCAGTGCTGTCTATTCTGTGTTTTACTATCTTGTATGTGTCTGTTTAAGTTACTTTGCTGGGATTGCAGTGTGGTTAGACCTGTGTTTAAGCACTATTTATATTCCAGGCACATTCCTGGTAAAATAAGTGCTCAAGATTTAAAAGCTTAAAAAAAGGATAGTTTTATTATCCTTGAAAGCTAGAGAGGGCACAACATGGATGAATGTCAGACGTAGACCATAGAAGCTAAGTCTCCTATGCACTAAGTCTGATCTCAACCCATCCCCTCTTGCAACTACAACTAATAAAAGCCTTGAGCTCCCTTTCTATAAATTTTTAATATGCAACAATACTTATGTTTATAAGATTAATTTCTCCCAGGTTAGCCTGATTGATAGCTGGATTGTGGTTTCTTAAGAGCTTTCCCCATGAAACTCACAGAAGAGCTGCATTCCATTTAACTAGTGGATGTAAAAACTGGTAACCATGGATTCAGCCACCACTAACTGCCGGGTGCAATGACTTGTTGTAAACAATACAAATGAGCCAGGATAGCAGAATCAACCAGACATGAAATGATTTTAATAGAAATTACGGTAAAGGTCATGTGATAGTGTATCAGCTTGTATTCAGTATTAAAGGGAAAGTATTTCAATTTTTCAGGTTCAATTTAAACTGTGACTCTCCCCCAGCCTCAGTGTTGCATTAGATTCACTGAAGGGGAAAAAAGAAATGTTCTCAGGAAATGTTTCTGTTTAATTGCATATTACGATTTAGGCCACAATCCTGAAAATCCCTATGTACACTGTTAACTCATGTGAGTAGTCCCATTAAACTAAAAATCAGTGTGCTTCCAATTAAGTGTATGCATAAGTATTTGTAGGATCAGGCCCTTAGTGGGTAAATTACTATACACAGGATGTTAGTAATTTAAAGAAACCGTGAACTAATGCTGAAATTAAATCACACAATAGAAGTTTTAGCATTGTGACAAGGACAGTAGGTTATATCAGAGGTGTAGGTTTTAAGTGTTTATGACTTTAATTTCTCTTTCAGCATTTCCCAATCCCTGGTCTTAATTTATAGCGTCTGTCTTTTGGAGAGCTGATGGTGTCAGCTTTTATAATACTTCACAATGATAGGCACATGCAGATCGTGTGAACAGTGGTGTGTCTTATCTCAAAATTTTCCATCCCTCCAAATCTTTGCTGACTCCTGACTGTCATATGGCTCATCACTCACATATTCTAACTACTGTATAACCGAATCCCTTTCCACGTGTGTGTATATGTATTACATATGTGTGTCTGTATTATTGTTTTCCCTCTTCAATCAAGCCCTTCTCAAAGCCTATTACATTCAACTATTATCCTCCATTAAGCTAAGGTACTTCCCCTTGGCCATACTTGTGCTAACCATGTATAGTTTATAAAACAGAAAACGATACTAATAAACACCAGTACCCAGGATCTTTGTCATATAACTACTCCAGTGACTAAATCTAAGCCCACAACACTCACGTCCCCAAAACCCTCCTCTCCTGTCAACTTTAACCCTCTCCTGTTCTTGTCACCCCTCTATCAACTCTCCATAGATTCTTGTACTTATTCATTATGTCATGTTGTCTGGATGAATTTAACTGTAAGCTCCTCGGGCAGGGAACCTGGCTCATTTCTCTGACTGTAAAGTGTCACACACAGCTGTCATATCAGTGATGACAATATAGGGAGATTGGAAATGTTTTGCATTATTTATCATCACCCTGTTAGAATTGACCAGCATATGTCTGGCATACAGGGGTACAATTAAAAAGGATATAGTTAGATAAAGGAACAAATCCTGTTTGCTTTAGTCTTGTGAGTAGTTGTCTGTGGGACTCCTTGTATGAGTAAGAGCAGTAGGATTTAGCCCATATGTAACAATATCCACCCAAAGCATATAGGCCCTGTTAGTCTGACTTCGATTGAAAAGGAAGTGCATTTGAAAAGCAAGTAGAAGTGAGAGCTCTCTGATTAGACAGGTATATCGGAAAAATCTGTCAGATACAACAAAGACCATTGTCATTGTTTGAATTGTGCAAGTGTTCAGAAGATTTCAGCAGTGCACAGAACAGAGGGGAAAATACGATACTTGAGACAGAATAGCTCCTCCAAAAGGGTGACAATACAGTGAAGATACCATAGTACTTTTCATACATAGCCAGTTAGAGCTTTAGGATTAAATTAAATTGTTATGAGAAAAATCAAGACCAATATTTCCAAATAAATTATAAAACAGTACTGCCACTAAGTGTGTTAATTATTGAACAAAAACACAGGAAAGACAGTCATATCATTGGGCATGGCAGAAGCAGCGATCTTTTGAATATATCAAAGAGCTCTCAGCCTAGAAGATAACCAAGAATTCAGGATCAGGTGTGCAGTATGGGGTCATGTGTAGCAGCCTTCCTTTGTTTCATGTGGCTATATTTACTGATTGTGACACCATTTTTCTCTATCTGATGTATTTTGAATATGATATTGGATTTAGGACCTAAAACATTGAGAAGTTAGAGAATGGGATGACAAAGGACATTATCCATCAGACAGAACTGGAAAGTGAATTTTCCTGACTCTGGGCCAGGAGTCAAATACTACAGTGATGGGTACCATATCAATACCTACACAGAAAGAGAAGGCTATTTTGACCCAAAGCTATCAGAAAATCTCTCTGCATACTTGAAACGGAGATGCGAACAAATAACACTTAGTGAAGATTCAGGGCACACAAGGTTTTTCTGTTTTGTTTTGGTTTTTTTCAAATCCTATAAGACAAGGTAGAGCACATTTTAGGTTATAGTGAAAGTAATCAATGATTACCATTAAGTATTAATAATTAATAATATAGCTGATGGCAGCATTGCCTCTTGTAAACATCTGTACAGCTGATCTGCAATAAGAAAAAGAAACTTCAACTGGTTTTGATTTTAACTGAACTTTTGCTACTTTTTCAGTGTCTAGTCTAGTGTACCTACACATTAGCACTTAAGAGTACTGGTTGATGCTTGTTTTTTGCTTGTGAAAATATCAGATGGACAATCCTGATAACTAAATTCCTGGTCATGTTAGGAGAAGCTTCCTCAAACTAAACTAGTTTCATGCTACCAGCTGAAGTGAAGACAGAGTGATTCAATAGCCAAGCTCACTCATGACTTGGCCTGTTCTGTTGAGGCTGCCAACAGGGGTGAAAGATTATGTCTACACGGCATGCTTAATTTGAAATAAGATATTCTGGAATAGTTATTCCAAATAAATAGCTTATTTTGAAATAGCACATCTACACTGTAGGGAAGCCTCAAAATTAGTCCAAGGCAGGCTTCCCTAGTGTAGACGTGCTATATTGATTTAGAGCCCCAGGAGGCACTGGGGAGAAATAACTTAGAATGGCCCTGCTGAGGGGCTATTTCAAAGTAGCAGAAGTGGAGCATCTACACACATCTTATTTCAAAATAGCTATTATAGGTGTTATTCCTCGTGGAATGAAGCTTACAGATTTCGGAATAAGCCGTCTGTAATGGAATGGCTGTGTAGACGCTCGCATTGTTATTTTGAAATAATGCTAGTTATCTCAAAATAATAGTGCAGCGTAGACTCATCCCAAAAATGTGTTGGTGTTGTTTGTTAAACAAGTGCCTGACTACTAGGGACTGGAGTGAAGCCACAAATTCATTTCATATGGGCCACTAACTAGCCATCACCAAATAGCTAGTCATCAAATGGTTAAAAACATTGCTATTTAAATTTCTACGCATATTTCAAATATAAACAGTATTTGTAATGATACAAGTATTTATATTTTTGATTGCTAAGGTGTCTTTACAACACAGCTGGCATGGTTAACACAGGCCTTATCCAGCTGAAGTCAGTGGAAGGCTTCTGTTGACCTCAGTGAATTGGGCCCATGATGATTTTAATTATCTTTTGATTTCTTTTTGCTTTCGAAATTTGCATCTTTTCAGGGGGCATCAAAGGTGTTGTGTTCTCCAGGACAACAAAATTGTCTTGAGGATCTAGAAAGAAAGTGATAATTTTAATCCAGCTGGTTCTGATTAACTTCTTGTGACTTGAGCACATGTTTGATTATGCTGAAATATTCTTCCATTGTTTGTGTGTCCCAGATGAAATAGTGTTTGTAATTTAGTTTTAACAGTTGTCAGACTGCCACTGACCATCAGGATTCTGCATGCACGCTCTCTCTTTCCGGAGGAAGCTTTCGTGTTTTGTAGCTAAATCTGGGCTGCTGAGCTTGTTTAGTCTTAGGCTCAGAATTTCAAAAGTGACAAATGATTTTGGGGCAGCTCTGTTATCAGGTGCGCAATTTGACAGTCTGATTTTGCTCTGTACTTTCTAAGAATCAGTCTCAAGTTGGGGACCTAAATCATTAGTCACTTTAGACTGTTCTTAGTCTTGTGCTTTTTCTCAGCTGTAGCTGGATGATGACTTTGCTTGGACTGGTGTTTTGTGATGGTGAAATGAAACACTGGCTCGTTAGTAGCTGAGTAGGTGGTCCTTTGCCATCATTAATTTTTAGCTGTTTTGTGCTATTTGCTAGTTCTAGCAATAGCTTTTATTTTATTTAAATCCAGCTCAGTTTCTTATTAGCCTTTCTTGTATTTTTGGTCAAATAGTGTCAGAGACTTCTCCTGTCCCAAACCGATGTAATGTGGCTTCATTTCTTTCTTTCTTTCTCCAACTGACATTTTTATGCTACTTTTTATAAATGTCTCTCCTTTCCTTTTTTTATTTTCATGGGTATAAGCAACAGCTCTGGACTAAGAAATGATTCCATTGTTATTTTACTGGGATAGTGCCCACTGGCTTAGAAGTCCTATAGACAGTGTGCTGGAACAATTTGTATAGTGGGGTTGCTGATGATGGAAACCATGTTTTTGGTGTTTAATACTATTCCAGGGTGCATCTACACAGCAGGGCTTAACTCGAAATAAGCTACGCAAATTGAGCTACGTCAATTGTGTAGCTTATTTTGAAATAGCGTATTTCGATATTGGGAGCGTCTACATAGCACTTATGTTGAAATAGAGCACTCTTCCTCCGACTTCCCTTCTTACTGGAGAAGTCCTCCAGCTTGACAGTATTTCAATACTTTCAAAATAACTGCCTGCTGTGTAGACGCGGACTAAGTTATTTCAAAATAATGTTGCTGTGTAGATGTACCCCAAGCCAGGGGTGAGACAGCATCCCTATTTCCAGCGCCACTTCAGATGGAGAGATAGTATTTGTATCTAAGAGCTTGCAGTTTTACAAAACTCCAGCTAGAGATATTTTCAGGTGGTGAACAAACTTTACTTGTAATAACAGCTGCTTAAAAAGAATTGCATCACAAATAACACAGCATTTCTTCCAAAATCTGCCTATACATTTAGTTAAACAAAATTTGTAAGATGGTCTATAATAGCACCAGCTGGTGACTTTTTATATTATACATGTATTTTCCAAAACACCTGTTATATATAGGTTAGTGATAGTGTATATATTGTAAACTGGTTTGTAGATTTCAATTTAATAAACTTCATTACAAAACAGCATGTATGATCTCTTACAGGTTAATTTTCATATTGTGCATCAACTTTCGTAGTCTTACAAGTCAAAAGAAATATTTCAGTTTTGAAGTCCCAGAGGGGTAGCCATGTTAGCTTGTAACTTTAAAAACAATGAGTAGTCCTATGCCACAGGACTACTCGTTATTTCAGTTTGGGTTATTTTTAAACTATGCATTACAAGGACAATCTGTAAACTCTATCATTGTTGAGTTTTACACTACGCTCATTTTCAGATGAATTTTCCAGATCACTCCATTTGTTGATGAAACTCATGCTGCAATTAGCCAAATATGCTTAGGCTTTTGTTGCAGAAAGTCTCTTTCTGGTTTTCCTTGAATTCTAAAATTCTACAATCAGTGGCACCAATTAGATGGAAAGATATAGGTTGAATTAAAACACTTATTGCAGGCCAAGAGCAGCAGAAATCTGGTCATTGCTTTTAGAATGTCATACCAATGGTTAATGAATGTAGCCTACAAAAAATGCATGCTGGTCAGCAGATGCTCTGTCTTCGTGTCTGCCCGAACACTTACTGCAGCATGTTTGCTAAACTCTATGTATAGCACCTCTGTTTACTGGCTTACTCATTGACTTTTTAATAGTCAACTTAATTTTAGCTAAGGTTCAGTTTAGTAACTCTAGAAATTAATGGAAAATATTGTCCGTGTTAAACAGGTAAACTGTATTACACATGAGATGCATAGATGCAGTATCTTTGGCAGTAAAAGATAAAAGATCAATTCTTATGGATCCTATAGTCATAAGCTTTTAAGGATAAATTACAGAAACTTTGTAATTATTGTGGGTAATCTTGCAGAAAATTAAATCTTGGGTTTGCATGTAGGAGGAAGTTTGGTCTCTTTTGCTCACCATAGCTCTGTAGTGTTAAAGCAGCTCTCTGTAGCGTGGGCTCCTTGGTTACCTGTCAGGCTTTGTGTTTCACTACACTGCAGGTAAAATGCTGTTTCTAAGACTGACTAAATCCCTTGCAGAAGCAAGAAGTCTTATTTTCAAGGCCTGTGTCTGAGACCTGTAGTTCTTACTTGCTCTGTCTCTTTGAAAGTGGCTTTAGAACCTGCTGAAGTTTCCAAGGTAAGAGGGAAAGTCTGTTGTTTGATTCTTTTCAGATATTTTTTATTGGTTGTTTCATGGTTTCAGACTCCTGGTGTAGTGCAAATATAAACCAAAGGCAAGACCTTTTGTCTTACTTAAATAAGGTTTAGTTTAATTGCATAAGGCCATTATTACCCTATGGAGTGAAACACCAGGGACTATAAATACAATTAGGAACTAGTTTTTAAAAAAAGACAAGGGGTACAGTATGGCAACAACAAAAAACAGCAAGAGGTTTTTCTTCTAATTTTATCAAATGAATGTTTTAAAGTGCTCATGAAAGATGTCTGTTGTCTGTCCCTGGGGAATAAGAGCCTCTGTTTATTCACAGGACAGGCATTGCAAGGAGATTTGCGGAGCAGACTTCCTTACATTGCCCTTTTATAGCCTTGTCTGTGCTCAGCCCCATTAATCCCAAAAGGTGCAGTCCCATTCTGGAAGGGACATAATATAAATTTGGCAGGGCCTAGGGTTGGTCATTCCCTGGTGCTGAACCAGAGATTTTGCTGAACTCTGGGGGGTCAATATTGGTCAGCAGCATTACCAACACTGCCACTGCTTTCTGGGATGTCAGAAAATATTTAGGGGTAAATTAGAGCTAAATGGCAGCACAGAACACTGAGAGCCAGGACTGGGGGCTGTAAACAAACTTTATGAGACCACAGGAAACTTGGTCACACCCATGATAAGCTAACTAAAATCATGCTGGACCATGGATGTTGCTGAACCACAGAGTGCCAGACTAGAGAGGTTCAACCTGTACTTTGGTTTTCACCAAAACTGTAATGAAAGATATAAAGGAATTTAAGAATATTTCTAATGAGCAGCAAGACAAAGTTTGTATCAGCAGAAAGGGGTACTCCAGACTTACTAAGGAGTGGGGGGTAGTCTTTCTCAAAATAGCAAATGCAAGTCAGCATCAGACAGCCGAAGAGAGAATTCACTTGAGAAGAGCTGCATGGTCCCCAAATCAGAGCAACATGCCATCTATAGTCTTCTGATCCTTCTATTTTATAATCTTGCCCATCACTTTGTGATTTTAGCATACCAACTGAGAAGTCTGGAATGATTTTTATTGACTATTAAAAGTATTTTCTTTGACTAACCAGGTAAGAATGTGTTTTAGTTGTTAGATCAGGGGACAGAGAGTCAAGACTCTTGGAGCTATAAGTAGGGCATAATAATAATTAATAACTACCTTGTAGGAGTATTGTGCAGTTCAATTAATGATGGTAAAGTGCTTTGAACTTCTTCGGCAAAGGGTGTTATAGACATACAAAGTATTTCTCACTGATATAAGGCTGTATTTAGGCCTCTCTTTTAATCACTTTTATTTATAACAAAACCTTGAATATCAGTTCCAACGTGGTTTGCTACCATAAATGATGTGATAATGAGGATGGAGGAGAGGTCACAAGCCTGCAAATATGTGCGAGGAGCTGGTGAGCTGAACCTACCAGGTGAAAGAAAGGTTAGTATACCAACTGCATAAACACTTCAAAGCACGGAGATGGTTTGCTGCACTAACTTAATTATCTGTGCTGTAGATATGTTTGACAAACCTATCTATAGCCCAGATACTATTACTTCTCAGTGGGAGATAGCAGAGTGCTTCTGTTTGGTTGGCAGTTTACTGAATCCTTCCTTCTGCTCTGCATTACTCTCTTCAAGGACTTTCTCCCCTCCTCTTAATCTATTTGATGAATGGAAACTTATTCCTTTCTTGGTAATGGCAGAAAATATTTTAAGGAAGGCAGCATGAAGCCGGAGAGGATGGGTTTAAATGGTTCTTAAGTGAGACTGATAATATTAATCTTCTATTTATCCATTGTTAAATGATCACCTAAGTAAAAGCTGACTCTCCCTCCCCCTTCATTTTTTGCACTGAATTGTATTTTGGATCCCATTTTGTTTCTCCATGAAGGAATGTCTCTGATTATTTTATAATGCTACAATGTGCTTTCAATGTTGTGGACTTTTCTGAAAATGGAGTGATCTGAAATATAAAGGATCATTACCAACACCCCTCATCCCACCAAAATTGAATGAAGTGCCCTGTTCTTTATCACCAAAATATGACCTGCTGTTGGCAAGCTGTAAGCGGTAGTAGGTAGAAACTGTGGGGAATTTATCAGCTTTTTATCTTTTCCTCTCTGTAAGGTCTAGTACACAGGAAGATACCATTTTAAAATATGGTTATTTTAATATTGATCCTCTGTGGGTGACAGGTGGGGAAAGAGACGATCATGACAACATATTAAAAAGAGTCAAAATGTTCTATATACATAAAACTGGAGTAAAATAAGAATAAAACAAGGGGAATCCATTTTAGGAAGGCTCTTAATTCCAGTGTTAGATTACCCATTTTGAAAAAGTGATAGGCATTAATTAAAAGAGGCAGAACAGTACTTCTTTAATTCAGTGAATTCTCTTGAATTAATTCAGTCGCCAATAGTTTTAACCAGAGATAGCCACAGAGAAAAGAAAGATTTATTTTGCCCCTGTACAGCAATGCATTGGCTACAAACACAAACATAGAGGTTGGACATGTACTCTTTTTCTGTATGTATAAAAAGATTATTGGTTATCACTGTTATCAGTTGCCCATGTATTTTCTTATTCAGCAAAGACTCAAAATCCAGAGACACAGGCCAAACTCTGACTCCAGATTTACACCATTGTAACTGAAAACTCCATTGTCATTAGCGGAATTACTCCAGATTTCCACAGGCATATCTGAAAATCAGAACTTGGCCAATGATCAAGTCAGTAATTTTCCTATCTGAAGATATAGTTGATAAGGCATGTTTTACTTATATGTTGTGTACTAAATCTAGTGCCTAGCAGATTTTAAGAAAAGCCTACGCTAAACTGAAAGTGAAACGTAGTTTATCCAAGTTTTTATTTGTTTTGGGTTTTTTGAGTTTCTTAAAGAATGTATTGTAGTAATTCCTATAAGCTTTGACTATTTCTTTGAAGTGGGTGGGGGTGGGGGGAAAGGAAAGTACTCACCTTTCCCCTATTTTTTAATTAAACCTTTTATGGTTTCAGTTTGCCTACTCTATGATACTGCAGGAATTTTTATTGTGTGTTGATGGTCAAATTCATAGGCTTGATTATCCTCTCACACTTGTGTAACTGAAAGGCAGTTCATGTTCTATGTACTATATTGCCTATACATGTAATGTTACATGGAACAAAATAAGTGCATTGTGATCTATTAATTAATCTATTCATTTAAGCACAAGATATTTGGAACAAGTTAATAAAAGAAAGCAAACAATGGTAAATTTATGAGGGCATTTTTCTTTAGCCTCCTTTGGTTGCTCAAGCCCTTGCTACTGAAAGTTAAAGGACATGACAGTTATACAGAGAGAAGTTCCATAAATAACAAGCATATTATTATAGATCATCATTAACATGAACAAATAATTTTGATAGATACCTTCAAATACCTCTAAAATAACTCTGGTCCCTTCCAGTATTGCTATGTAGATGAGACTAAAACACTCTCCTCCATTAGTATTCATTTGCCTGGATACTGGAAGAGATCTGTCCCAGTCTCTTTTCCAGAGCAAGGCTACTTCAGTGCTAAACAGACCACTGCATGAAGGTGACAGAAAAATAACTGATAGCACCTAAATTCCATCCACCACAGATCTGACCAGCCATGCCGTACTGTCACCCCACGTGGCATTGAAAGGCATAATCTCCAGGGAGTGTTATAAATACAAGCCAAGATCTCTAAGAGCTGATCACTATCTGGAAGGAATAATATGTGCAGTGTATTGTAAGAAATTACCAGCTCCCTGGAAAGCTTGCAACACAGTCTCTCTTTCTGCATAGATTCTCTTCTGTTCTTCTGTGTGAACTTTATGCACCTCACACAGCTCCTTGTTTCCTATAATATGATGTTGTTGGTCAATGCATTTTCTTTCAGACACCTTCCTAGTAGTTATAGTTTTGTTCTCATTCCTTCCTTAAATGTCAGACATCACATCAGAATATAGACTTACAAAGCCGTATGTATAATAATTGCTTCCTGTAGCTTGGTGTTTTTTCAGCTGTGCACCATAATTTTGAAAACTACTTTACTTTTCTGTTGCACCCAGGACTCAAAGAAATACCCAATAGGCAAAGAAGGAGAAACAGATTAGTGGGTATCTGCTGTAGCGGGAACATAAACACATAGAAATAATTGCCTGACCGTGTTCCTGTTCTGCTCCTCCATTTGTGGCTTAACATTGTATAAATTCACCAGAATGCCATCTTTTTGCTTAGTCCTCTCTTTGACAAGTCCAGTTTACACTCGAGGAACCAGGATTGTGCCTGAATCTGCTGGATCAGAACATATATGGGGAGAAAAAGACCCTCTCCTCTCCTAAAGCATTAAAAAGGCTGGGATAATGTTTTGCTTCTGACTTGCAAGAGAGTTTCACTCTCCTTATTCATATTGCTTACGAGTGCTGAATGTGTAGGCTACCGAGTCACTGAATATTATACTATCCTGCAATTGCATGATTTCAGCTACTCATTTTTGAAGAAGGAAGTCCATCTCAGTGGTCGAGTAGCTCCTCCAGAATGCCACTTGACTAACTGAAAAAGAAATCAGTCCAGAAATTCTCTTATCCAGAGTTTCCAGAAAACCCATAAGCGTGATGGACTCTTTATCAGGCAACTGCTTTCTTTTCCTAGCTCAATTTGCCAGCACATTTTTGTCTTCTGTAGTAAGAGGCAAGCAATATATTCCATATGCTCCCATGCATTGTAAAGAATCTTACTGCTGATAATCTCACAGCTGCTGAGGAATAGGCCTGGCCTTGCTCGTAAAGTGACACTAAGCACAAGAGTATGTATTCCATTGGGACTCACCATGCAGGGGAGCTGATAGCCTCTGTGGGCGGGACTGGCTCCGTGCCCCAGAAGAGGTGGGGCATTGGGCAGAAGGAGTGGGGCCAGGGAAGCTAGCCCTCTGTGCCACCCTAACCGCAGCATGCCCTCCTCCCCCCCGCCTTCAGAGCCTCCCAGACTTGCTCTGGCGGTGATTTAAAGGGCCTGGGGCTTTGGCTGCTACCACAGTATCAGTGGCTGCGACTGGGAGCCCCAGGCCCCTTTTGATTTGCCAGGCCCAAGGGTAATTATCCCCTTTGCCCCTCCCTCCTCTGTGTGCGGGCCTGTGACCATATGGTTTTCCCTTAAGCATATTTCCTTCAAGAAGAAAAGAAGTAACAGGTGATGGCAGCAACCAATTTCCCTAGCAAAACCCCTTGGCCACAAAGCACCTGAAAGAAATCTGGAAATGGACCAGTTCATTCTTTGCTGCAAGCTCAGCAGCAGACAGTCCCAGTCAAGCCATCACAATGAGAAACTAAGCAATTGGCTTAGCAACATTAAGAACCAGTTTGGTCCTGAAAAGAAATCTGCAGGCACAAGCACTTCAGAATATAATAAAAGCCTTTGATATTGAGGGACAAGTTTCAAAGGTGCTCAGTGTCTGCTGGGTGTTGTGAACCTCTGACAATCACACCCTTAATTTCTGACCGCAGATTTTTTGAACAGCCACTAAAAGAGCATCCTTTAAAAATTATGCAGAATGACCGCCAGCTGAGACAAGCTTAATATTGCTCCTGCTGGCTCAGGCAGGTGGAACCTTTTCTTTTTGCTCATCCGATGTGCTGCCCACAGACCGTGAAAGTCCCTGGGACTTGGACTGGCAATGTATGAGGACATGTGGCCAATACTGCAACAGAATGGGACACTCTGCTAATCGGTTGAGTCTGTGTGGCCACAAGTTGACAGATACAGCAGATTCCTTGGGTGACAGTGGGTGGCCAAATTTGCCTCTATAGACAACAGTTAATAGTTTAAGGAACATAAGGTGCATCATGATACCTTCTTTTAAAAATAGTAGCCAGGCCTCTGCACGCTATGAATGCCTGAAATAAACAGGAAAACATCTTCCTCCAGAAGTATCCCCACGCAAGTTCACTGATTGATTTTTATCAGTTCCTACAATGCTATACACTGGAAAGTAACAGCAGTTTGTGAAAAATATGGCTGGAGCTAGTGTGCCTTCCAGGAGGATCTCCCTTACGTATGGGACGTAAAGGGGACTCTTGCAGAACCAGCAGATTTCCTGCACATTTGATCAGACACACCTACTAAAATGTAGCATGGTATCACATCTCCAGAAGCACAGAGCAGATGGAAATATCTTCCTGCTTGTTGACTTGTGTCCCTCTGATGAAAGGCATTGTTCCTTCCCTGCTGTCGAGCCTGTTAGACCCAGCAGCTGACAAAAATCTCAGTCTGCAGCACACTACTAGTGAAGTTCAAGTGACCACATGCTTTTTAAAATGTATTGGCTGTTACAACCTGTCCCAGCAATTGCTTGGCCTTGCTGTCCAAGCTCACCCCTAACATAACACAACTGAAGTCAGTGGTGACCTGGCAGGTTGAATTCAGTCCACTGAATTTATCCAAGCAGCAAATTCATTTTCCAAGAAAGAACATAAGGCTGTAGTGTCTGTGCTGGCTTTAGACCATTTGTTTTTTTTTTTTTTAATCCAAATTCATTAGCTACTTCCCCAGTGTCTTCTACTTCACTTTCTGATGTGGTGTTGTCTACTGGTCCCTCCAAAAACTAATCCAAACTAAGGATGTTAAATATCAGTTAATTGAGTAAGTCGAGTAACTTCATGGATTCTTAGGGTGTGTCTACACTACCACCCTAGTTCGAACTAGGGTGGTTAATGTAGGCATTCGAAGTTGCAAAAAGTTAAATCCCCTTAGGTTCCACGAGGAGTAACGGTAGTTCGAATTAGAGATCCTAATTCGAACTACCTACTCCGTGCCACGTGTAGCCGCGGGCACGGAGTTCGACCTAAGGGGATTTAAAAATGGCGCCCGCCCGGCAAGATGCAAATGAAGCCCGGGATATTTAAATCCCGGGCTTCATTTGCAACTTCGAATGCCTACATTAACCACCCTAGTTCGAACTAGGGTGGTAGTGTAGACATACCCTTATTGGTTAGTTGACTATTCTATAGTCCCTAGGGGTGGGGCCGGCAGCCAGTGCACTCTGGCCTCACTCCCGAGAAGACCCCTACCAGGTATGAGCTGGTCTGTGAGGGGATCCAGTTTAAACACCAGCTCCTCTTGTGGACTGGCTGCCTGTTGCCCTTTGCTGCTGCCTCTGATAAAGATGCAGCAGCCATAAAGAGGCAGTGGTGTGGGGTGGCAGCAGCCCCTGTTCGGGGGTGGGGGAGAATGAACTCCTGGACCTGATACAAACCAGATTGCCTGCCTGCCTGCCTGCCTGCCTGCCTGCCTGGCTCCTCATATGCTTTAAATCCAGAGCTGCTGCGGAGGTAGGTCCTGGACCCGTCACAAGCCAGGACTGAGCTGGGCTGCTGGCCAGCCTGCTAAAAAATTTATTGGCAAGTGAGGGAGGCGGGATGCATGTAGTCTATAGCATTGACCTATAAGCTTTTGCTTATTGGTTAATCAGTTAATCGGCTACACTTTTACATCCCTAAGCCAAACAAGGCAAGACTCAAAGTTCTACTCCAAACAATGCAAGACCCAGAGTTGTACAGTCTGATAAAAAAAGTGGCTATAGAAGTTCTGGTTTTATTCACAAAATATATAGTTTGTAAGCTCAGATGGCCAATGCCATCCTGACAACTAAAGCTATACAAGTGTGCCAGCAGCAATTGAAAGACAGATTCCGTAGAGGCCCTTGTCCTGATTGCATGCCGTGGCTTGATTGGAAAGATGCATATGAAACCGAATTCAAAAGAGCCGATGTAATCATTTACTGACTCACTTTCTGGATGTGACAAGTGATGAATCAGCATAAACTTGCCTGAAGCTTTCTTCGGGACAATACCCACAGGAGGAACCCTCATATACTCAAGTGGAGCATTATCAAACATCCTGCTATTCTCCCCACATGCCAGTTGTTTTCTATCTTGCCTCTAAGCACCTGAGGACATATAACTGCTGATCTCAGCTTCCTTGCCAACATTTCATCTTGGGGCTTGAGTACAGGATAGTTAAATCCTCCACAAAACTTTAACACAGCAATTGTGTGTGTGGTTTGTTTTTGAAAGTTGACAGCCTGTTTCTACAGCCAGGAAAACATTTTATCTGCCCTCACTGGAATTTCTGCTCTTTACAGGTCCCTTTAATCCACCTTTGGCTTTTTTCCCCCACTATCTTGCTTTGATTTGGATGACTGCTTGAAGCACCTGCTAATGGCCTGGAGCATTCATGCCTAAATTTGCAGTTTCTGTACCACTCACAATCAAACTGTTAGTAAACAGCCTTCTGGAGCACCTGCTGCATTATTTGGGGCTAGGAATCTGCTCTGTTTGCTGATGAAAGTATTTTGTACAATGCTGTCTTTCTCTAATTCTGTCCCAGTCTGTTCCACCCTCCACCTACATTTCACTGTACCTCAGGCCACACGGTGCCTTAAAAGTAACATCAGAATCCTTGATATTCTCTAGACACTTGACTAATAAGAAAAACCAACAAGGAGTCCTGTGGCACCTTATTTAGGCCTAAGCTTTCACAGGCAAAACCCTAGTCAGATGCATGGAGTGGACATTAGAGAGGCAGGCATAAATATACTAGCACATAAAAGAAAGGGAGTTACCTTATCAAGTGTCCTCCAAGGTAACTGTCATCCAGTGGCAGAACTAGGGATGACACATAGGTCTCTTGATTTGCAGTTCACTGATCTATTCATTAGGAAACACTGCCTCTAAATAGACTCACAGTGAAGGAAAACAAATCTTAGAAGCCTGTAGAATATTCCCTGGTCTCTCTTTCATGACAGTAATAGCTCACATCAAATTTGCCATCTGTTCGTGATTATTTTCACTGCTTTTGAGATTCTTTTTTACCAGTGTCCTGTTTTTTACCAGTGTCATGTGTCTTCTAGATCTTGTATCTCCTTATTACGCATAAGCAAGACTATGTTCTTGAGCTGCATACACTGTATTTTCTCATTCATTTCACCTGGCAAAGCTAATGTACTAACTATGCACATGACTTCACAGATATCCTGACCAACAGGGCACCTGAAACTGTGCTCTTTGCTCTCTTTTTTTGGTGCATTGGCTTTCCCAGAACCCTTTTCTGTGCCCACAACATTAATGACATGGGATTGCTCCCTCTTAAATAATAATGTATTTTCTCTATTAAAATCACTGCTGTTAGCAGTTACTGAAGAAGCATAAGCATTAGGTTTGTCTGTTTACCTGCCATTCTACTTATCAGAAGGATTGTGATGTTTATTCCTTAATTCAGTCACATTATGTCTTCCTCCTACTTTCTATGTTGATTGTACTAATGACACTTCCATGCAGAATTCCCCTCAGTAGCTACATAATATCTTCCCACCTTCTTGTTACTCCTGAGGGAATTCTTTGACAAAAATTAAAAGATTCTGGGCACAATATTTTAAAATTCTGCATATTTTGTCAAAACTGTAAGCACGCTGGTTTCAGTTATTTTGGAAATTTTATTGCAAAATACTTGACAGCAAGTATGTCTGTAACAATAAAAAAGAGTCAGGATTTTTTTTTGACAAATAGATTCTTTACTAGGCATATTAATCCAGAACTTTGAGCAATAATTCACTTAAAATACAACACAGAAATCTATTTCACACATCCCTCAGGAAGCTTGGGGGAATCAGAGGTAATTGTTGGGATGAAGCCTGGGAGTGATCCTGGAGGGTTGTTGTCTGTGAAAAGTATGGAACAGGTTATTTGGGGGGACTGGGATGGGAAGGGATTGTTTGAATGGGGGAGGCTCCCCCACTCCCTATCAATCTGGCACCTCTGCCTCTCTCTTTATATGGTCCTCATCCCACTCCCATTCAGCCTCTGATTCAAGACTGTTACCCCATTAGCTCCTGTGCCCCCACCTTAGTCTGTCCCTCATTAGTCCTTCTGAACTCCAGTCATAGAATCCTAGAATCCTAGGGCTGGAAGAGACCTCAGGAGGTCATCGAGTCCAGCCCCCTACCCAAAGCAGGACCAACCCCAACTAAATCATCCCAGCCAGAGCTTTGTCAAGCCGAGACTTAAAAACCTCTAGGGATGGAGATTCTACCTCCTCCCTAGGTAACTCATTCCAGTACTTCACCACCCTCCTAATGACATAGTTTTCCCTAATATCCAACCTAGACCTCCCCAACAGTAACTTGAGATCACGGTTTTGCCATCCGTCACTACAGAGAACAGCCTCTCTCCATCCTCTTTGGAACCTCCCTTCAGGAAGTTGAAGGCTGCTATCAAATGCCCCCTTCTCGTCTATTGTCTAAATAAGCCCAAATCCTAAGCCTCACCTCGTAAGTCATGTGCTCCAGCCCCCTAATAATTTTCATTACCCTCCACTGGACCCTCTCCAATGTGTCCACATCATTCCTATAATGGAGGCCCAGAACTGGATGCAATACTCCAGATGTGGCCTCACTAGTGCCGGATAAAGGGGAATAATCACTTCTCTAGATCTGCTGGCAATGCTCCTCCTAATGCCATTAGCCTTCTTGGCTACAAAGGCACATTGTTGACTCATATCCAGCTTCGCTTCCACTGTTATCCCCAGGTCCTTTTCCACAGAACTGCGGCCTAGCCAGTCAGTCTCCATCTTGTAACAGTGTTTGGATTCAATCTTTGTGATTCCTCCAGCAACCCTATGTGTCTTGTTCTGTTCAACCCTTGCTCCCCATCCCTTGCCTCCTTACTGGTGGCTACTCTGACCTATAAGTTAGCTGCCCTCTCCCTTCTGAAAACATAGTAGCTCCTCATGGGCAAAATATGTAACTGCAGTTCGTCTCAGCACAATCTATTTCTGCTTAGGGGAAAAAAAATCTTCAGAGGGACATGAATTCTTCACCTGTTCAGTGGTGTAGAATTCTTGTAATGCTCCTCCACAATAGAAGCATCTGCTTCCATCTGATAAGGTAGCATCCACCATGCTGTTTGATTCCTCACTATTATCTGCTGGTATTCTCAACATTGTCCTAATTTATACTCTTGAAAAAGAACCCACGGACCTAGGGCCTGTTTCCACAGTGGAATTGTCCTTCATGTTCATCTTCTATATTACATAGACATGCCTTCGGAACACTTTGTGGCCTGAGCCAGATAACAGCTGAGTTTCTCATCCTGTCTTTGACATGGACTCCTCCAATGGCTTTGGGTTTTTTGGGGACTTGTTTCCCTATTAGTAGAATAGATATATTTATATTTATCTAGATATCTCAAAGATGTTGGCAGGATTAATTAACATTTAAGGCATTTAAATCTTAAATATAATTTCCCCATATCTAGTCTATATGTTTCTGATGATTTACAGTAAAAATTACTCTGTTTTTCCACCCTTAATCTTTTTAGCTAGTTCCTCATCCTTGTTTGTTATTACTTCACATGTGTAGAGGTCAAAGAAAGAGCATAAACTTCATCACTTCCTGTGTCATTCAATCTCCCTTACATCATTTGCTGATTGGTCTCTCCTTTGTACTCTTTCTTCCCAAGTAGCAGGCCAGCCTGTGTAGTTTTCCCCAAACCTTACTCTGAATGCCATTGATCTTATATCAGAACTGCTGCTGCCCTGATATTGATGAACAGCCTTAATCTTGGACTTACAAGTAGCTTTATAAGAGGTACTATATCAGGGCTACTCAACTTTGGAAGCCCCAGGGGCCACAATGATACTCATAGCACATGCTGAGGGCTGCAGCTTAAGCGTGATTGCATATACATGCAAATCATATGCAAATATATGCAACTAGCTTCTTTCACAGTGACAGGGATGAATACAAAAATTAAGGCAGGACTACACAACATACAGGCCCCATTTAGGTCAGTTCTGTTGATATTAATAAAATGCAATAATTGCCCGATTTCCACCCATAGGACAGCACTTTTAATGAGCAATGACAGTCCAGGAACTTAACTACTAAAATGCATATCAACAGAAGACCATTATATTGACTACTTTTTTGTTTTGGTTGCAAATAAACAGGCTGCGGGCCACATGTTGAGTAGCCCTGTACTATATCATGGGTGGTGGTTGAACCTAGGACTGGGGGAGGCAAGCCCCCAGTCCTCCTCCTTCTGCTTAAGGCTCTGCCCCCTTCAGGAACTAAGCCCCCACCTGCCACCGCAGTGGCAGACTTCCAGTCTCCTGTGTGAGCCTCGCCAGCCCTGGAGCACAGGGAGGGAGGGCAAAGGCAGAGCATGGACCCAGCGTCCCAAGCCTCACTGTGGCTGAAGCCTGGGTGGAGTTTGGGAGCCAGGCTGAAGCTGGGGGCGGATTGTGGCCAGGCTATGCCTGGCATTTTAGGAAGGCCCCTGGCTCTTATAGCTGCACCCATGTACTATATAATTTCTTTACTTCAGGAGGGAAGAGGACTGCTCCTTAGTCCTTCACCTTGCAGTTTTCTGCATCTCCAAGTTAAGCCTGTAGACTCTTAACCTCCCCTCATCCAGGGTTCACTCCTGCTAAGGGACTGCATTGAACGGGGTTAGATTTGGATCTTTTAAGTTTCCATCCTTTTTCCACAAGGCATCTTCTCGTTGTCTTGCTTGTGTCCTTAATTGAGACCTTCTGTTTCTTGGCTTCTAAGTGCTGTGAATTGCTACGTAGCCACTCCAACTTTTTCTGGGTAACGTTTCCTGCCCTACTCTGTGGGACTTTTGGCAGGCAGCATATTCTTCAGTCACAACATAAGAGTCTGTTCTGGCCAGTTAAATCAAATAAAGAAAAAGAGATGTCCCCATGTTAAAAAATATCCTGCTTTCAATCCCTTGATAGGTAATGGCAAGTCTATGATCTGGCCTCTTTGTGACTGCTAGAAATCCTTTTCCTATAGGATTTTAAAAAAATGATCTAATTTCTAATGTTTCCCTTCATAATAGTTTAAATAACCTTCCCAAAATTAAGTTAATTAAACATTTGTCCAAAGAAGCAGTGTGCAATATTTGTCCGGCGGGTGGGGGCACATTCTTGTAGCTGCATCTCTGAAATGTAACTATACCAGTCTAGTTGGGGAAAATTTGTTTGAAGACGTATTACGTTCCACGATCAAATGGAAAAAATGACACCTGTCATCATATTTAGAAAACAGCTGGCTAACATGGCCAAGTGCCATGGTCTCTTTTCACGTGGCCTTTATGCTGAAACCATCCAAGCTCCATTCTCAGCAATTGGAAAAACCCTCTGCCTTTAAATGGTTACAGAAACAGCTTCTTAAGGGACAGCTCTTATTGCAGCAAAGTTTGCTTCTGATGCTTCTAATGAGCAGTTAAAGGCTTACACTTTACTTTTGTAACCCAGCAGGCACTCTTATATGCTGTCTTTTTCAGCTATTTCTGGCAGTTGGGTATATGCATTTTGTACTGCTTCCTGCTCTCATTTTGAACATACAGAATATATTTGAAGTAAGTCTCAAACCAAGATGTCTTTAATACTCAAATATTTAATTTTAAATGAATTGGCATTTCCTATGTGTAGATATTTCTTTTATCTATGAAGTTTTTTAAATATAAAACTATAATGGGTTAATTGCCCCTGTTGATCTAGTCTTTGATGCCAAATCTGCTAACTACAGATGTGTATTTTTAATTAAAATATTTATATACACATAATGAACCTTGGCCTTTTTTACATTTTGCAAACATAGTACCAACACATGCTCATTTAAAAAAATATTTTTCCAGCTGAACACAGTAAGGGAACATGCCGAAACACCATCACAGTTTCAGAAAGCAGGTGTGCGGGTAGAGATTAGCAGTTTTCATACTGACTTTTGAATTAAATGACAATGGGATTAGTAAGAAAGAGAATATATATCACATTATCCTTCATGAGATATACACATGCACACATTCAGACACTGTATCTAAAGGCATTTAAAAAAACCTTTTTTTTTAGAAATATCACTTAATGGCATAATAACTCCATAACTGTTTAAATGTGAATGATTTGTTTAGAGATGCCATTTTGCTGTTCCTTTCCAGCAGAAAGCCCCACCCATGGATGAAAGGCAAGCCTCTTGCAGTTGCATTTCCAGACTATGAACTGGAGTGGTGTTCACAAGCTCTCTGTGCTACTTATTCAGTGTGTTGGGGTGACCAAAACTACATCAGTTTTGAATTCAATGGTCCCTCCCTGGTTCTATCCCTGTGCAAGTTAGGCAGGGACAGCCCCATGGTTGCATAAAGTGTCTTGGAAGGCCTTTTGCAATGAGCCTTCTGCACCATAGATGAACGATACCAGTCAGACAGGATACCTCTCATTGGCAATTTTACCAAAAATCTTACAGCGAATCTGTCTTGCGGGATTCACTGAGAGCTCCTTACCACAAATATGAGGATCCCTCAGGTCACCTTGTCTCCTAATGGATGGTCAGATTCAGTAATGAATACTTCATAAAGAGTTCTGTTTGTTTCGTAAAGGTGCCAAGAAACATTGGATGTTCAGCATCCAAACTGAACTTAATGCTAGGGGCAAAGAGAAATTCAGTACTTAGGAGAGTATGTTTTTAACATTTTAAAAAGAATATATGAGAGAAATGAGCTATGAATAATGGATGTATTATTAGTATCATATGTCAAAGTATACAACATCATAACTTGAGAGTGGACTGAAATTGTGACTTTCTTCATAAACAGCTAGAAAGGCAAGTCACTGTAGCGTGGAAAGTCTGAGGAAGAGCAACACATCACTCTGGATACATCTAGACTACAGAGCTTTTCCGGGATACCGAAAGTATCCTGGAAAAGCTCTGCCTCATCCAAGGAATTAGTCTGCTTTTCTGAAAAAAAATCGTGTTTTTTCAGCAGCCCTGTAAACCTCATTCTTCGAGGAAGAAGGTATGTTCCGAAAGAGGGTTTTTTCCTGACATTTGGCCCTGTGTAGATGGGCCAAATGTTGGAAAAGCCTCTTTCGGAAGAAAAGCGGAAAAAGATACACAAATTGCGGTTCACAATTTGCGTATCTTTTTCCGACTTTTCTTTGTAGTGTAGATACAGCCCCTGTGTCACAGGAGTTCTACTCTTGCCACTAAATTAAACCCAACTGGCTGCTCTCACTTGATGAGCTGTTTGGAAGCTCTTTTTTTAAAGCAAACAGATTGGACTTCTAATTTTAGTTTTGATGGCTTATAATTAGAAGTATTTCCAAACTTGTTTACAAACACTTGCGCTCAGAGTGTATGCCTGCGATTTTAGAAGGACTCACTTGTCCCCTCTAGCAAGGGGTGAAAGGGCATTTCAGTTCTTTGTGCTTGCACAGGTGCTTGACACTGGAGCAAAAATTGCTGCTTTAAAAAAACTACATCCCTACAGTGCTGTCTGGAGTGGGATTCTACACATGAACTGACATAAAAAAAAATGTAAGGAGCTCTTTAGTGTTTTGCAATCAAAACAATGGCTAGTCAGTAGCTAGATTTTAAAGGAGAAAGCCCAATGACTAATTTTAACAGCTCTGTTCTGCACTAGGAAGAATGATTTTTCTATTTTCTCTATTTATCCGTAATGTAAATATATTACTTCCTTGAATACAGTATTTCAGTAATGTATTTGGAAACCATTAAGAGGAGAAGCTGAACGTTAGAAACGAATACCTCTAGCTGAGTATGCAAAGCAATGATACGCTAAGATTTTGAGTAGGGCTTCAGTGGCACATTTCTTTGTGTCATTCCTGAGCGAGGGTGAATTCCCCACTAGCTTCATTGACCACAATTTTGTCTCTCTAAAGAACAAAAAAAGTATTTTGTGTACTGCGGATAGTATAAAATAAGAACACCAAACATCAGTGTTCATAGAATTATTTACGTTGGCATTATAATATGCCATGCTAAGCTCACAGTTCTAACAATAATCTTTGGCTCTTCTTCCTTGCTCTTATACCCATTACACCTGGATGCTAGCTGCTGTATTTAGATTTAATAATGTTGCTGGTGAATTTTCAAAGCAAGAAGGGGCAGGTTATCTCTGCCCAAGAGCCTTTATGCTGCTATGGGGGCGGGGCGAGCAGAAGGAATTCTCAGAAAATACCACTAGCCTAGGGTGGGACAGTGGTGGTAAAAGTGGCCCTATTGGCTGCTCTCTGCACAAGTTATTCCTAGCTGCTGGGCAGGTGAAGCCCATTGTTAGCTCTGGGGAAGTGCCTATCCTGGGAGCCACATTAGCCCTTGAAGTATTGAATCTGCAAGGGACACAGATGCCATAAAGCAACTTTCCTTTCCTCCCATTTCCTGTGCTGTGTGGTATGAGAGGCCCAAACGATGTGCAGAGTCTGTTTGCTGATGGTTATCCTAGTAAAAGCAAGGTGAGTAAAAACAAAGTTACCTAGGCTTTCTGTACCTCTAGAGCCATAGATGTAAAATGGTGGTGATAATTCTCATTCCCAGCTGTGAGACTTAATTATTTAGTGTTTCTAAAGTACTTTGAATTCCTGGGCTAGAGGACACAGTAGAAGCCTAAAGTAGGGAAGTGAAAGGTTAACCAGTTAACTGGCTAACCAGTAAGGATGACCCTAAATGGGTAATGGTTACCGGTTCTGCTTAATTGCAGGGGCTGGAGCAGCTCCCTGCCTGCCTGGGCAGGGGGCTGCTCCAACCCTGCGGGGCCCACTGCAGGCAGGTGCTGCTCCAGCCGGCCAGAGCAACCCCTGTCCTTGGCAGGCCTGGCCTGGCTCTCCTGTCACAGGTTAAATGCTGGCTCTCTGGGAACCTCTTCCCTGAAAGTGAGGCCAGCAGATCTTATTGGCTCCACTCCTGGAGAAGTGGCTGGCATCCCTGCTCTCAGGGAGGCTTCGCTGCAGGCTCTGCAGTATTAAGCTTATTTAAGCAGCTCATGTAACCATGTAACAGTGGTTACACGGTTACCTATTGAGCCGACTTTTAACATCTCTAGCCTAAAGTATTAGATCTGTTGTTTGCACCCCTACTACAAAGGTGCTTCATAACTGATTTCCAACATGCTTTTAGGTGGCTTCATTTTACCAAGGCTTCCCTGACAGCATTAGACAAGATTTTATAAACCATACTAGCCACAACTGTGCTGTAGCTATGACCCTCTACAGCATAGTTTTTCAACAAGTGAAGATTCAAATCCCATTACAACCATATTAGGCTTTGAACGTGTTTGAAAATAGCTTGAAACATGATTACAACCTTTAATGTGGTCAGGGTCTGAACTGATCTGAGTTAGAAATGGCTGACATTCTATAAATCATTGTTTATAAGTATGACTATAGACATTAGACTAAAATAAAATCTGCTGCCTCTTCAGTACTCACACCTTTTGTATTTTATTGAGGGATCCTCTGTTAAACGGGAGGAAAGAAACCAGCTTCTAAATTGATGCAGGAAGGGAAATGTTGCTTCATGCCAGTGTTAGAATTTTCCTCTATTTTTGTTTGCTTGTGTCGGTCAGCTCTGTGCCCACTTTCCTAAGTGTTAATATGTAGAAATGTTTCTAAAAGGTAAAGGTGAAAGCAAGAGCTATGCAAGTATGAAAAAATCCACCTAGCAAGCATGGTCCTTTTTTGTGCGTCTATGGTTTTGTTAGAAAAAAGCCAAAACTTTGAGATGATGAGCCTCGTATGATTAGTTACTGGCAAGATCTCTTAGATTTACTGCAAGATAAAGAGGGAAATAGTGGATTGCGATGCAACAGTTGCGATGCCATGCCATCAACTTCCCTGTCAATTTGACCCCATCTCGACTCATCATCGTTGGATGAATGAATAGACTGTGTGTTTAAGCGGTTACCTTTCAGTGGGCTCTAATGGCTCTCATTCTGCAAGGTGAGTTAGGTTTCTTATGATGTTCAGAGAGAGAGAGAGAGAGAGAGAGAGAGAATCTAGGAAACTATTAATTGAAATGAATGAAGTAGTCTGCAAAAGAAAGAATAAGCGCTTTAGTGTTCTGGTTTGGTTCTGTGATCATAATACCTATTAGGTCTTTTGGTAGATGTGTTCTCTTTCCATGTTTAATAAGGGAAGGATTGCGATCTCTGAGAATTATTATATGCAAACAAGTGCATAAGCTTGATGCATGTTTAGCCAGCCCTCTACGCCGCTGGGAGCATGCTACACCAGCCTCATGGAATGCATAGTGTGGCACTCTGGCTGGGATTTAAAGGGCCCAGGGCTCCAACCACCCCTTCCGCTGCAGTAGCTGGGCCCAAGCGTATCTGCCGCCTTTGCCCCCTCTTTTCAGCAGACCTACATATGAGCTGCACATAGGGAGCTTGGGGGAGGCAACCTTTGTTTGTAGTTTGTTACATGTGGTTGTTACCAAAGAGATTTCACTCAATTCCCAGTCTGTGAAGTACCAATATCTAGGCTTGAGCCGTATTCTTAATGTAAGATCAAAATACCAGCATGGTGAAAAACTGGTCTAACCGATGGAGATCCTCCACTCACTCTCCCATTTTTCATGCCTGCTAACCAGTTTAGCTGATTTTCTTACTAAAGCTGGCTATATTCTTTTAAAAGGGAAGTTTAAAAAATTGAAAAGTAGAAAGCAATTGTTTACTGTATAGAAGCAAACATGAAAAGGACTGTGCCAACTTATTAAATATGAGAGTGAGTGACTACTGGAAATGGCCACATTTTCACCTTTAATACTTGGCACCATCACACTGTATATTGGTAAATGTAGTCATTAGAGAAAGTATCGGCGTCTCTGAAATAGCTCCATTCCATGGTAAATATGCATTTTCTCTGTTTAATTGAATGGTAAATACTAGTTGTGCAACCAAACTGAAGAGATAGGGCACACGGTTGGATTGTGCACCAGTCACATCAACTCATATATGACGGTGGTTCACCAAAAATTTAAGGTTGTACTTTCCTTGCTATGTAAACAAGGCCCATATCCATTTAAGACCATCTCCAGTCTTATTTGGAGGGCTTAAGTGGTACATCAGACATGGAGGGGGAGGGACCTTTGTCCTGAGTACGGATTTCCCTCCATGAGTATGAAATTACCTCTGGACTTAGCTTGGCTTGAATGTGCAGCTAGAACGGCATCTTTTCCAAGTATAGTGTGGAAGTACTTTGGCTCAAGCATATGCACTTTTTAATGAACTGGCCTTGCTACTGTAGCTGAAGCCAAATAAGGTGCTCAAACCTAGAGCACTGGGAAGGAAACTGAATTGACACAAAGCTCATCAGAGTTTTTAACTTTATGTAACATATTTCGCAATGTATTAGAAAATTAACTTTGTGACAAGTGGCAAGACCTGTTATGTAAGTAACCCAGCTATAGAGCTGGTTGGTGTTCTTACTTTCATTTGAGCTTCCCTGCAATGTGCGTCTTGAAGGAATGAATGCCTGACACATTCTCTGCTTGACTCGCTGGTAAGTCATTTGAATCTCACTTTCCAGACAGTCACTTTCCAGACTGCTGAATAAAAATAAGGAAATTTTCATGGAGTACTTTAAAAGAGAGCTACTAATCAATTTTTCTTATTATTTTATGCCCTTTGATTTTTACACCACCCCCACCAGCTGGTTAATCATGCAAAAGCTGAACACTTCATTAGCCAGAACATGTTTGCCCATGGGCATTTCTGTAGTAAATTACTTCTTTCTATTTATACAGGTAAGTCATGGCCAAAAGTCTTTAAGGTGCCAAAGGTAAGGGTTGGAATTAATTCCTTTTCTGAGTCTTCAAGAGAACACATTTTTAACTCTGAGCAGCCGTGGTTTGAAATTACTTTTGAATTAAAGATGATATGGAGAAAAGATCATTCTCAAGCAGGTCCAAAATGTATTGTGGCTTTCTGGATGCCTAATGTGGCCTTTGCTGCATATCCTCCTTTAAAAAAAACCCAAAACCTGTATGTGTGTGGGGAGGCAGGGGGCATATTGACCACTGTCAGAGTGGCTAGGTTCCTTTAAAACCATTAATTGAAAAGATGTGGCTTAGCGATGTTTTGTTCGCTCGAATCAAATGATACTGTCTGAAAGCATACAATAGCCCAACAGTGGATTTAGCTTTCAGTCAAAGGCTGATACAGTATTGTCTGTATATCACCATTTCCAAAAATCAATGTCATTTTATGTCCTCCTAGAATAGAAAGTCTAGATGGTGGTTGCCCTAATTTACCTAAACATCACATTCATTAAAGAGCCAGTCATGAATTCCTGACATGCCCAAAGCTCGCATTGATTTCAGGAGCTCCTTTGGGTGGATAAAGTGTGCAGAATCCATCTCCAAGTCTCTGAAATGTTTCCATTTTTGTGACTAGCGATTAAACATGAAAACTACTGCTCCTGTCAGCTTCCTTTTCTCAATGACTGTAAGAGCATTCCAGAAGTGCATATGCCACTTTTGTCACTATATCTGTTTGGCTTGCTTTGCAATATTTTACTAAATTTTTGCAAATGAATTTGGTGCGTGGTATGCAGAAGGAGAAAATCACATGGTTATGGGGGCACCATTACCTCACCGCTGAGGGGCAGCCGTTTGCAACAATTCAGTCAAGTTTGTTTTATTGCACATTGACTAATTAAGAATCAGATTGTGCTACTCAGTCATGCTGAGTAGCATTATATTATGCCAATAGTGTGGCCTAGTGGGTAGAGTGTCTGGCTGGATTTTATTCCTTGTTCTGCCCCTTGTGTGCTGTGTGAGTTTGGGAATGTTACTCCTCTTTGTGTTTTCTGTTTCCCTTTCTGTAAAATAGGTGTAGTAATAATGACCTCCTCTGTAAAGTGTTACAAGGACGAGGGGGAATTATTCTCCTTAACCCTGAGGATAGGACAAGAAGCAATGGGCTTAAATTGCACCATGGGAAGTTTAGGGTGGACATTAGGAAAAAAAACCCTTCCTGTCAGGGTGATTAAGCACTGGAGTAAATTGCCTAGGGCAGTTGTGGAATCTCCATCATTGGAGATATTTTAGAGCAAGTTAGATAAGCATCTGTCATGGATGATCTAGATGGTGCGTGGTCCTGCCACAAGTGCAGGGGACTGATGACCTCTTGAGGTCCCTTCCAGTTCTAGTATTTGATTCAATGATACAGCGGTATAAACAAGTCATTGTCAGTATGGAATTTTACCTTCTATTGACTTTGCCAGTGCTTCTCATGTAGCTTGTTGTAAAACTAGCAAATATCTAGATGAGTCCAATACCCCCTGGAAGATCTCTGCATACACCCAGTGGAACATGTACTCCTAGCTGAGAACTACTGATGTACATCAATAAAGCAATCAGTTTTAAAACTGCATAGCAGAACTCCCTGCTCACTAAGCAAACTCCCAATCCTGATTATGACTAATAATCAGTCCAATGGTTAGCCAAAAAAATAGCTCTTGTGTTGTTGCCTGTAAGCTTGGCAGACTGGGGCTCTGGCGGAACACCATAGGGAGCAGGTTCCAGACCGCTGTGTCCTTCACTAAAAACGTCTTGCCACTGCCCCGGAGAGATTAACTCCCTGAAGATACTGCTGGGCCTTGGCTGAGAGAAATTCACTCAGATGACTCGGTCCAAGTTAAGAAGGGTCTTAACCAATTGTAACCCAACCCACTGAGCTGCTTCTTATGTCACATAGGCAGCAGTATAAAATGCACTGCCACACTTTGAATTTTGCAGTGTAGACATAAAGACCTTTATACTGAAAAGGGAGTAAAAGATGTCTTTCCCCAAGAAAATTTATTGATAATAAATTTCACTTTATCCAGCCAGGTGAATCCTCCAGGTATAAAACTCCTTTCAATGACCGAGAGAAGGAAGGAGAATAGGATGGTAGGAGAAAGTGTGTGTGAGAGTGTGTGTGTGTGGGTGGTAATTTCAATGGTTCCTAAGAATTAATACTGAAACCTGTGAGTAAGAAAGGCAGGATTTGTTCCTGAGGAGTTTTTAAAGTTGGGTATTGGCTACCATTGATAAGTTAAATCACTCACTTCATCTCCTTCATAATATTATACAACATTGTGGTGTTACGAGATTGGATTTTTTCCAATTTTTAAACACCATATTTGGTTATACGATGCTGCTCTTATTTTCCTTTTTCGTGTTTCATGTTTGTCTTTGGGGCAAGAACTATGCCTTTTTGTATCTGTCTTTGCAGTGCTTTTCATGGTTGGCCCTAGCCTTTATTTGAGCATTATGGGTATTGCTGTAATATTTATATTAAATGAAAATAATATATTGTGATGTCTTCAAATTCATTGGAGCTCAAGATGAGCTTAAAAATCCAGGATCTCATTTAGGAGAATTCAGTCCCATTTGGCTCGTGGATAGCAGGTGTATGTGAGTATGAGTGTATGTATTTGGTGAGTTGACGATGACAGGGATATTTGCTTTTGCTTTACATATGAATCTTTGATTCTGTAGTTTGAGGCTCTGTGGTTGCAGTTCAAGTTCCTCTTTAAGGGCCAAAATCTACTGTTTGTCTTCATACATAGACAAAATAATTGTATTTGGCAAATGACAGGTACAATTACGTGTATACCATTATGAAGAAACAAAGGTTCTAGGCCTTAAGATTTGACTTGTTTTCTAGTTATATGTAGTCCTCTCTCTTGATGTAATTCTGAGACTTGCAGAATGTGTGTGTGTTCACTGAGATCAGGGATATAAAAAAAGACAGAAGGAAGATTTTCATGTGGACTTTAGTGTGCAGTTCTATTATAGTATCTATTATATTACTGCACAGCAGCATAGTGAGAATTTCTTCTATTTATTTCTATGCCATGGACAGAAGATTTGTTATTTCATCTCTACTGTCAGGAGGTAGCAAAAGAATAGTCACACTAAATTTTTTAAATAATTCTGATTGGCACAAAGAAGGAATTCTTTGTCATTTTAAACAGCAACTTAGAAAAATAAGTAAATCTTATTTTTACAACGTTAACCCCGCCTTGTTCATCTCTTGTATTTAGTTTAACTTACGTACACATATGTTTCCAGACATCCTCATGGACTCTCTTTCTTTCTCCTCCCTCTGATCAATTTACATCCACCTCCTGTCTGCTTCTTCCAATAATCTGTATGTTTAGGAAGTTGAAGAACTTCCTCCACAACTTTTAGCATTGAGAGAACAGCTTTCCTGTGTGTTCCTAAGTGATTCCATCTCTTTGAAAAAGGTTTTCAGTTGTCCCTTGTTTGAATTTTTAAGTATATCCCTTCACCTTTATTTTTCTGTTTTTCCCACTGTATAATTTAATTCTGTAAAGCGGTGTATGTGGGGGTAGAGTTTGTATAGAAGATGTTGCGCAAAATAAAAGGCAATAAAACCCCACAGGCTTTCCAGATCCTAAATTTCAAATTCTTTCTTTCTTTCTTTCTACTGTACCTCTTGAAGTTTTTCTGGAGAATTGGTGTATATTTTTGTAAGAAGGAATGGACGAGGGACTGCATTGTAAGGGGAAATCCATCTGTGTGGCAGTAACCTATAAGGACATGTCTACACTACAGAGACGATCGACCCTTTGGAGGTCGATCTTCTAGTGTTTGATTTAGCATATCTAGTGTAGATCCCCAAATGGAACACTGAAGGCAACCCTCGCCGGCATTCTGTACTCTTCACTCTGTGAAGAGTAAGGGAAGCTGATGGGAGCATGTACCCATTGGCTGAAGGTAGCCGAATCCGGCTACTCATTTTGCATAGATGGATGGCATACTCTAAGCCAACCTTCCTGATCTAGTGTAGACCAAGCCTATGAGTTTATCTGGACATCTCCGTAAGGACTCCTCTCCTTTTATTTATATTCCTTACATAGCTAAAGAGGGGGAGGGCATCCCCTTTGACAGAGCAAATATTTTCGAGCAATAGGGCTTTGCATGAAAACACTTTTTTATTAAGCAAGTCATCCATACTGCACCGTAGGCTGTTTGAGAATAACAGTATGTTACAGACTGCAAAGTTAATGCAGTTAATATTCAACTGAACTTTTGGGGGGTTGCTAATCCCTTAGGCGGGCTTAGCAGAAAGGGCAAACATATTTATAGCACTTTGAATCAGACTGCTCTGAGGGAACAACAGTATGTGTTATACCATGTAAATGTTACAGAATTTCAGCAAAGCTCAATGCAATGTAAGCTTTTGATGGTACTTAAACTGTTGAGGTATCCCTTCCCTTTCAGACAAAGTTGTTGGATTAGACAGATAACAGATTGGTTAAAATGGGACTGTTGAGAAAGTCATGAATTTCTCCTTCTGGCAATAAATCTGTTTGGCGCTTGCAGCTATTAGCTCACATAAATGCATCTAAAAGTTCTGTCATTTATATTATTCCTGAATTGGATTTCATTGGACTTTGTCAAATGTAAAGATGTAAATATTCTATTTTATATTATTGGCAGTATGTGAACATGAAAGCCATCCTCCAATTTATAGTACAGACTCCTGGATGGGAGTTTAGTAGTAGGTAGAATTTGCTGGAGGTTAGTGCTCTATATAGTTGGCTAAACAAGGGAGAAGTTAAATTGTGAGTGGTGGAAGCGCTTGCTCTTTCAGTATAGCAGATGAAGGAGGTCAGACATGAAAGGGACCAATGGAAGGACACTTCTGATGGGCCAACTCTATTCACATTTACATCAGTGGCAAAACTCTTCTTGACTTCTGTGATGTAGAGTCAAGATCTAAATAATTAATTACTGCTGACCTAGGGTGAACAACAAGGCTTCTACTCTGGCATTTTACATTGGGCACTCAAATAGGTGTTGCTAAATAAGAGATGCACCATTTACAAGTAGGCAACAAATTCCTGTTGTATTTATGTTGCTACTTAAGATGGTTGCTGACATCCTTAATTTTTAAGATAGATTGTTAAGGAGAAATTTTCAGCTGCATACAATGCAAATTTTAAACAAAGTGGCTAGCCCAGTACCCTGTTCTGTTCAGCATGGTCTACAAATATTTTAGTGTATGGCTATTCCTTCCATTTACTGTGTACATTATTTATAAGACTAAAATTAGATACCTACACACTGATTCAACAAGGTACTTAAAATCAACAGGATTGCTCACAGGGTTGAATATAGGAACCTACTTAAGTGCCTTGCTGAGTTACAAGGGCATTAAATAGGACTGTTTATGTAGAAGCTGACAATTGCATCAAGATGTAAATTTTAGGACTTTTAGGAGAAAAAGGAAGATTTTTCTGGGAAAATGTAGATAAGACTTTTTGTGTGTGAAATTTCAACAATCTAAAAAATTATGGGTGATTTAAGCTGCATGATGCAAAGTTATTATTTTTTCTGTGACATATAAACACATTTTATGACACTAGAGTTTCAAATCTACATTCCATCTTTTAAAAAATATTAAGTACAATTCAAATTAAATGTTTGTTTTAGGAATTATGTTTAATATACACTTTAAAAAAAAGTGATTTCTTAACCAAATGTTGTCAAACCATGACTTAAAGGTGTGTTGCTGCTTAATCCTTATGCGTTAAATTATCCAGGATATCCTAGGAAAGCATATTTTTATGACTTACCAGGTCTTTGCTGCACAACCAGCAGCTATTTTGGAGCTTAAAATAAACAGGGCCACCTGCAGCTGTGTCAGGCAAATGAGGAGTTTACACACCAGCTACATTTGTTTGTAGAAAAGATTATTACTTTGGGTTACTTCACAGACTCTACTGTGGTGCTACATAAAAGACTAATGTAAGTTTATTAATTATTATAGTGGCATTCTCAGGCCCCAATCAAAACTGCTGCACCATTGTGCTAGGTGCTGTACCAACACCTATGTAGACGTGGTCTGGTTCCTACCCTGAAGTGGTTATAAATTTAACTACATTCACTCATTCCATCTCCTGCTTAAGAAACAATCGCAGGGGAAGTAGCATGGATAATTGTCATGAGGTCATATATCTGGACAGAAGAGCTAGATGCATGATCTGGTGGTTTCGAATAGTATAGGCATCTTATTTACATTTTTGCTCTATTAATTTAGCACCCTCCAAAAAGGGATCACAGGCTGATTCACTAAACAGGAACATAGATTTGATCCAGTATGGCAATTCCTAAAGTCCATCTAGTCCAGTATCCTCTCTACATCCGTGGTCCACCCTGATGCTTCAGAGGAAGCAGTAAGAACCCCATACTAATCAGATGTGGGGTAATCTGCTCCCTCCATGTCTTAATTTGTTCATAATCAAGGATTGGTATAAACCCTGAAGAATAAGGTATATAACTCTTCTACCACTTTATATAGACTATCCCACCACTACGCCTCTACCTAGCATTCCTTGTTTAAAATAGGTAGTATCCCACCAACTCCTTCAAATGCTGGGGCTGTGCATTTTTCATTGTGCCCTGCCAAACCTATCCTCTTTGAAGTGCCACCTTTGCAGAGAGCTAGAAGGCCATTGGGATTCTTTCACTTCCTCTCTTAGTGTCTAGCCAACGGGGCGGGCTTCCTATGTTCATGAAGAGCAAAAGGCACGAATCCATTAATTATGGCCCATGTACTCTGATGTCACTGTGCACCAGGGCTGCGATGGTACTGCTGGACCACGCCACTACACTTACTGCCCCATTTGCAGTAAAACACAATAAGAAATAACCATCAATAAAGCTGGGAGCCTTGGTAGTAATTTTCTTTGCTAGCTATGTTCCTGTGAGCAGCTTGCCATTTGCATATGTGAATCTTGTCATAACAATTTCAGGAAGCAATTTGTTAATAATCAAGTTCTCCGAACAGCTTTAAATCAGTAATTGATGTAGGCCTGGATAAAGCAAACTGTCCGCCTGCCTATTTTGTGGAGCATTTTTTGGCAAATTTCAAGCCTGCATGAAAACTAGCCATCAGAATAAAATTTAGGACAGCTGGGATGCTTTGCAGTGAAGACTTTTGGCTCCACAGTTCAAATAATCACAATAGCAGCTCAATTTAGCCTTTGGCTGGATAGGTTTGGCAGGGCACAATGAAAAATAATTATTTCATGGCCTGCTTATTTGTCCCTTAACAAATAAACTCTCTGACCTATGAAGTCTTCTGTAAAGATGTTGCTGTATGTAGGGCCATCAAATACTATAATACCCCCATTAGAAAACTCTTTTAGTTCACCCTCATATTATGATATTTTTTAGACCAAAGGGAACCAAAGAAATGGGGCTGATGGTGTCAGAAGTTGAACTCGAGCCAGCCAAGCACTGAATCTAAAAGGCCATCAACCAGTGTCTTCCTTCTGAAAACACGTGCATTCATATGCAGCACTGTCATTATTGTAATAAGAACAATAATGACAAAAACCAGTCCATCCCTTTACAGCAGCGGTCTCCAACCTTTTCAAGCATGAGATCACTTTTTGAATACAAATGCAGCCTAAGATCTACCTCACACCCAAATACCCTGGCCCCGCCTCCTTTGTGCCCCTTCTCTGAGGCCCCGTCTCTGCTCACTCCATCCTCCCTCCCCCCTCCTCTCTCAATTTCACCAGGCTGGGCAGAGGGTTGGGGTGCAGGCTCTGGTCTTGGATTATGGGATTTGGAGTGTGAGGGGGGCTCTGAGCTGAGCTTGGGGCAGGCAGCTAGGGTGCTGGAGGGGGTTCTAGGTGCAGTCTCTGTGAGAGCATTTGGATGCAGGGGTGCTTGGGGTGCAGAAGGGGGTTCATGACTGGGCTAGGGTTTTGGGATGTGGGCTCCAACTGGACACTGTTTGCCTCAGGTGGCTCCTGGGTGGTGGTGCAGTGGGGCTAAGGCAGGCTCACCCCTGCCCTGACCCGGCACCATTCCCAAAAGCAGCCAGCAAACTTCCTTCCAAGTCCTGTTGTGCTCCTTCTCTGCTTTGTGGAGAAAGGATACAGAGTGGGAGAGGGGCACCCTCTCACCAGCGCCCCTCTTCTCCCTCCTCTGCCCTGCCCAGCAAGCAGGAGGCTCCTGAGGAGACAGCTCCAAGGCACAGGGCAGGAGATAAGCAGCAGTGGGGGGAGGGGCAGCTGAAGTGCTGGCACTTGATCACCTCTTGGCCAAACCAGTCAGGATCACCTGTCAGAGGCTCCAAGATCTACCAGTGGATCCTGATTGACTGGTTGGTGACCACTGCTTTACAGTATTACCTCTCAGGAAGGGGAAATGTAGTTCTTAAAGCATTTGGATTTTGGCTTAAATGTATGCTGAACTTACATGTTTAAACTTTCTGTCTGTCTCCATCTTATGGCTTCCTTGTTCTCCTTTTCAGTTTAACTCACAACTTAAAATGTGTGACAGAGGAAGAATAAAAAGCTAAGCATAGTGTTTTTTATGGGAGGAAATATATATCCTACAGTCCAGAATCATAAACCCTCCCCACTTTCCCTGGATTTCTGTATTTGAACTGAAATACAGCCAATCCATGCCCTTCTAGTTCTATTTCCTTTTCTTGTGGGGGGACCCCCCCCAAAATGCACACACAGAAGCATTCAGAGTGATGTGATTTCCTCCACTCCTGTCATTTGTTTCTATAATAGTAAAGGGAAGCCTTTTATCCCCTCCTTCTGATTCAAAAGATCTGTCTAGAATGTCTGCTGCAGAAACGCGCACGCACATGCACAAAAAAAAACAAACTCTCCCTATGATCATCATGATCTGTTTTTAATGAGTGGCACTTCTTCTTAAAGTGTCATTTTAAAAAATCAGCAGTCATGTCATGCATCGGGATGAATTTCTAAATGTAAATGAGATTCTCTCAGTAATTTATTTACATTTGTTTTCAGCACAACAAATGAGACATCACGTAGCTTCATAATTTCCCATGACCGAGTCACCAGCATGCGGTGTGTAATTTACCATGATTTAAGATGCTTATCTGTAGGTTCTTGAAACAGTACCTGGTGGGCTTCTTTTGATAATACTTTTCCCTGCCTTGTCTCCACCTTTCGTAACCCCGGCTAATGTTTTTTCAGCTGAAACAAAAATATAATTTTTTTGGCTCTTCCTATCAAAACTTTTGAAAAACAGAATCGATTGAGCTAATTTTCTTGGTTCATGTATTTTCCCCTCTTCTTTCCCCCATTCCCTCCACTCTGTTGGATTATTGTTGCTGAGGTTTATGGAACTGGCAAAATTAATATAACATTTCCAGTGGCCAGAGTGGATACCGCAATTGATTAGAGACCCATTTTAAAAGAGAGATATGCCATCATCATCATCATGCTTTGACTGACAAATGAATGCCCAGTCATGTGGCATGAGTGGAAGTGTGCAACTGTTTGTGGTACTTCCTTTATTAATAAAAATACCAGGATTCTCAGCTCAGCACTGTTTTTCTGTATGTTTTTGACTTGTGACATTTTTTATACTCACCTAGAGAATGGATAGAAATCTACATTTTCAGGTATTGTGGGCACAATCTCATACCTCAAAACTCATTTAATTTGTGTCTTCAGCTGAATACACTTACATGTCTAACTGCTTGCTTGTCCATATAAGGCAGTTATGTATTTTAAATGGGTGCCAGGGTTACCAAGGTGCCATTTATGGGGGGGGGGGTAGGAGGCACTAGCTCCTCCCCTGAGGTTGAAACCCCAGGATTTCATACTTGAGGTCTGCTTAAAGCCCATGAACTTGAGAGGCAGTTCTTAAATGTAACAGAGTTTGAGCTGCTTGAAGCTTTGCACTTGGGGCAGGGAGTTTGTTTTAAAAAGAGGGAGGCAGGGTTATTAAGAATAAGAAAATTTAATTGAAAGATCATGAGATCATCATGAAAACATTGCCGGGTACTCCACTTAAAAGATAGAGGGGAAAAGAGTAGGAATGAGTGTTGTGCTTCAGGGATCTGCGTTTGGTTCACTGCTGTTAAACTTATAAATGTTCTTGAAAAAGGGGTAAACAGTGACTAATCCAAGGCTGACTGCAAAGAGTTACAAAGGGATCTCACAAAACTGGGTGACTGGGCAACACAAGGGCAAATGGAATTCACTGTTGACAAGTGCAAAGTAACGCACATGGAAAAATATAATTCTAACTATAGATATAAAAATGATGGGTCTAAAAAAGCTGTTACCACTCAAGAAAGAGATCTTGGAATCATTGTGGACAGTTCCCTGAAAACATCTGTTCCATGTGCAGTGGCAGTCTAAAAAGTAAAAAGCTAACAGAATATTGGGAATCATTTGGAAAGGAATAGATAAGACAAAATACCATATTTCCTCCATGTAAAGTCATTGGCTGCCCACATCTTGCATACAGTATGCAGATCTGGTCATTCCATCTAATAAAAGAAATATTGTATTGGGAAAAGGTACAGAAAGGGCAATGGAAATTATTAGGGGATGAGGAAAACCTTCCATATGGGGAGAGATTGACAAAATTAGGACTTTTCAGCTTGGAAAAGAAATGACTGAAGGTTAGGAGGATGTATCAGAAGCCTAGAAAGTCATGAATGGTGTAGAAAAATAGAATAAGGAAATGTTATTCATTCCTTCTCTAAATAATACAAGATGCTGACCCAATTAAATTTTTAGGCAGCAAATTTAAAACAAAATAAGTGACCAAGGATGAATCATGATGATTGCCTCTTCTGTTTATTCCTTCTGAAGCACCTGTCATTGGTCACTGTTGGAAGACAGGATACAGGGCTATATAAAGCTGAAATGTATCTGCCCCTTGCTGTAATCCACTAGTCTCCACTCCCCTTCCAGAGCTGAGATAGAGCCCAGAAGTGGCGATGGGGTCTGTCTCTCCACAGAGCTGGTAACAAAGTAAGAATATAGGTGAAAATTAAGGCTAACCGGTGTCCCTTAAGGGACTTGCCACAAGATGTCAGAGTTTGTTAGTGTTAGAACTGAGTGGATCTAATATTTATTTATTTTTCTTTCTTTTATATAGGAATTAGATATAGTGCTCCTATGAGCTAACTGCTAAGGTGTCTGCCAAAAAAGTAAGAGTTTTCCAGTGCCTTAGTAGCCCCTCAATAGAGTTGATGTGTGTGTATGTGGGAGGATGGATGGGGCTGGTTTCCCCCATTTCCCATTTGGTGCTTGGCTTGTACTGAGCATGCTCAGTAACACTGCTGAAGCCTCTGTCCTTAGTCCGCCCCCCATGCTCTCACTCTTCCCACCATCAGAGGCATGCACAGGTCACCCCTCCACACACCAAAATCTGAAATGGTGCCCCTGCAGGGTTAGCAGAAAAATGTGCATGCACTTTTGTGCTACTAATCTTAGAGGTTACATTAAAGGTTGGTTAAAAAAAATTAGGGAGGCAGTATTTATTTTTGAGGTTGTGTTTACAAATTAACCCAGGAGGACTCTGAGGCTAAGATGGCCCTTACTATCAGGACCCTACCAAATTCATGATCCATTTTGGTCAATTTCATGTTCCTAGGACTTTAAAATGTCATGATTTCAGATATTTAAATCTGAAATTTCATGCTGTTGTAATTGTAGGGGTGGTCCTGACCCATAAAGGAATTGAGGGTCACAAAGTTATTGTAGTGGAATTGCGGTGCTGCTGCTTTTACTTCTGCACTGCAGCTGGCAGAGGTGCTGCCTTCAGAGCTGGGTATCTAGACTGTCGTGGCTCCTGGCTGGGAATCCAGCTCTGAAGACAGAGCCACTGCCAGCAGCAGCACAGAAGGATGGAATGGGATGGTATTACCCCCCCCTTGCCTGACTGGGCCTCTGTTCAGTAGCTGCCGTATTCTGATTGCTCTGCTCTGGAGATAGCAGTGCAGGAGTAGGGGGGCATTGTGTGGTATTGCACCCTTACTTCCACGCTGCAGCTAGTGGAGTGCTGCCTTCAGAACTGGGTGCCTGGCCAATAGCTACCTCTCTCCAGCCACCCAGCTCTGAAGGCAGCACTGAAGTAAGGATGGAAATACCATGACCCCCGTTAAGGGGCCCCGTAAAATATCCTTGTGACATTCTTGCAATTCCCTCTTGAGTCAGGACCTCCAATCTGAGAAACGCTGGTCTCCCTGGTGAAATATGCATAATATAGCACACAAAAGACCAGATTTCCTGGGGGGGAGGAGGGGAGACCAGATTTCATGGCCTATCACACATTTTTCATGGTAATGAATTTGGTAGGGGTCTACTTATATTATCTACAATTGTCTGATAGTGTTCTGGGTCATCACTCTATTAAAAGTACAGTTTTATACAGCAGTTCCAGATGTATATGGTTTACACTATAGATCTCCATATTAACATCTCAGCAACCATTCACTCTTTGAGAGACAGTATGGAGTTTCTGCTAGCTCCTACATAACATCAGAATTAAGGTAGCCAATTCAAGAAGGAGTAAATATTTTTAGTTAGTTTGTAAGTGTGCCCTGCAGATAGTATGGTCTGGCTCAAACGGAGTGATCTATTCTGGGCATTTCCTTAGTGTTAGGCCTAGAACTAAATTAATGCTGAGGGCCATTTTCTGACCAGATTATTTAAAGAACTGCCTTTAAATTACAAAAATCTGTAAGATTCACAGTGCTGTGGGCAAATTATTTCTTTAAGTTTCCTTTAAAGAATACATTTGAATGAGAGCTTAAAGGGGCTACATGAATCTTATTCAGGAAGGAGCAGGGAAGAAACAGATGCAGTTCCCCAGACTCCCCATCACTGGCACCCTTTTGGAGTATACCAGGTATATTCTTCCTCTTCCCTGGATTATCAGGGAGCAAGGGGAAAGTGTTCAGCTTGTGCCTTCCTCTTGCTCCTGGCTGCCAAGGGGAGGGCAGAGGAGAGTGCAGCAGGCTGTGAACTTCCCCTTGCTCCCTGAGAGTCACCTGCTGCTGTGCAGTTGCATAGAGGTGCAAACATATCCACAGCTTTTACAAGTAGTTTCTTGTGTCCAGTCTCATGGACTCATTTTCACAAGGGGCCTGGTGGGTGTGTTTATGTATCGGAGAGTCCTTGGCATGTTATCTGCAGGGTAGTGTGATGCAAGCAGCTATAGGGTTATCAAATATACAAAAAATATATTTTCCAGTGGCAAGCCAACTGTCAGGCTTTCAGAAAAACCCCACAACACAAAGCCTATTTCTGTGTAGAATATCTGTATTTGGCCTTATTCACAATAGCCATGCCCAGTGGTTCGCTTCAAGAAAGAACGGGAATAGAGCACTGCTTAAGGCAGCATTTCTTAAAGTGTGTTCCGTGGCAAGGCAGTCGGAGGTGTGCCGCAGAGAGAACAGAATTCAAAATGGCCACCCTTAAAGGGACAAGCCTCCTTTTTTTCTTTGCTCAACAACTTTTCCTTGGGGGCTTTTTTTTTCTTAACAAAAAAATCCTTGGTGTTCCGCATAAAAAAAATATTGTTTGGTGTTCCTCGGTCTTAAATGTTTAAGAAACACTGGCTTAAGGGCTCTCTATACAATATTATGTCTAGCTGAAGTATTCTGCACACTTGCATTTTTGTCAGTATTTTTTAAAACCCCTTCATACTGTGAAACGAGAATGCCTTTTTGTGATGCCTGTTTGAAGTTGGGAAAGCATAATGCTATGTGTTTCTGATTTAATGAACATAGCAATGCAGGTTTGAAACTAATTCCCATACACATGACCTTGTGGGGCTAGAAGGTACTTGTGCTTTCTGGATATAAAGTATTAATCTCTATCTTTGTTAGAGTGAAATTCAGCCCTGTGGAGAGGGCTCAAGTGGTGAACAGGGCCTTGTATGGGCCCATTCCACTCAAAGCTGTGATCCTGCCATCTTTACTCATGGGCAAAGGGGCAGCATATGAGTAATAGTGGGAGGATCTGGAGCCTTTGAGTGACTAGAAGATTTTGCACTGAAACAGGGAAGGAGCAAGGGTTGGAGATTCTATATTGTGTAGAGCTGACTCTACTGCACTTGGTGAAGCAAGTGTGTAGCAGCAGAGTCTACACTCCAGTGGCAGCTGTGCATAGCTTGGGGATAGAATTCCTCCCTCAAGCCCATTATGGAATCCACCATGTGTCATACTTGGCTTGATATAGGGTGTGAAGAGTTGTTTGTTGGTCCATTGTAAACACAGCCCCTTTGGTCCATGTGTGTTAATTGTCCCCCTCTGTCCCCAATCCACTGTCTCATTGGTTCCTTGCACACTCCCATTGGTCTGTGTATCAATCTGTTGTATCTTGTCTTCTGTTAAGGTTGCAAGTTCTTTGGAGAAGGGACAGGGTTTTTTTTGTTGTTTGCACAGTACCTAGCACAATGGAGTCCTGCTCAATGTCTAGGCTTTAGGGGCTGTGTATTGTCAAAGAGTAAATAATAATGAGGATTACTGCTCTCTTCTACAAAGACTAGCTCTTTAGCTCAGACTGAAGAGACACATGATTTTAGCCCCAGGTTCCAGTACTCATTGTACCAAGATGACTGCCATTCACATAAACATGGTGACTCAAGTTTCTAAAACAGCAAGAAGTTCCAAACTGCATATCACACCAGTGCTTCATCCCCCAACTTCTAATCCATATCCCACTTATTGCTAGAGTCAACAGTCTATTAGTAACAAAAAACAACAAAAAACAAAACCTTTCATCATCTATCGATTTGCAGTCTTTAGAAAATGCCAATAAGCTGTTTTTTGGTCCAATTTCTCAATACATAGGAACATCTATTGGTTTTTCAGTTATACTGTATTGCATGAGAATATATTTTACTGTGTATTATGGATAATGCAGCATCAGGATACATTGTTTCATTCTGCAAGCAAATTCTGAAACTCAATTGAGAGGTACAAATACATTTGTAATTTTAGCTTAGCTCAGATTAAAATGCAACCATTAATCAGGCTTGAGTTAGCACTTCTATTTGTCCTATATGATAGTCTGATTATAGACTAACGGGTGAGAATTACTATTTGAAAGGAATTACGGTAAAACCTTAGTAAAGGGGAACATCCACATTGCTCCCCATAGAGGAGCAAGAGAACATTTTCTTGTAGCAGTCTAAATGGTAGTTAGGAGGTCTGTGTTCTAGGGATGTTAACTATCAATTAATTGAATAGTCAAGTAACTTCATGAATTATTATCGGTTAGTTGACTATTCTATAGTCCCCAGAGGTGGGGCCAGCAGCCAGTGTGCTCCGGCCCCACTGCTGAGGAGCCCCCTGCCACTCCATGCAGCTGCCTCATGGACCAGCTGCCTGTCACCTTGTGTTGCTGCCTCTGAGCCCCTGTCTGAGGAGGGTCTGATCTCCCAGACCTGGCATGAGCTGAAACTGAGTCAGATTGCCTGCCCACCGGCACCTAATACACTTTAAATGCAGAACCGCAGCAATGGTCGGTCCCGGACGCATCGCACGCCAGGACTGAACTGGGCTGCTGGCCAGCCTGCTGAAAAATTTACTGGCAAGGTTGGGGGGGAGGAGGGAAATGTGTGTAGTCTATAGCATTAACCTATAAGCTTTTGCTTATCGGTTAATTGGTGAATCAACTACACTATTACATCCCTACTGTATTCTGGTGATGGTTCTGCCACAGACTTTGTGTATGAGTTTGGGCAAATTCTTAACCTCTCTCTGACATACAGTGCTGTAGTCTACATGGAGTAAATTTTTGTATAAGGTAACACATGTTCTTTCTCAGCTGTCCTTTCTATAATTCTCTTTTCAGCCTGGGTAAACAAATCACAGTGAGTTTGAGCCAGGGCAGATTTTAGGATCCCATAGTCATGAGTTGCTTGCCTCTCTACTCTTGCTGCAGAAGGGGATTTTCTCCTCTCCCATACCCACTACTGAAGGAAAGACCAAGCTGAACAGTTGCATCTCACTACCAGAAATGAGAATCTGATGAGATTCTCCTCTCCTGGTTGTCCCAATGCTGGAAATGGAGTGCAGGCCCAGAGCTGCCACATGCCGTTCAGCCTCACTCCATCCTGTTGTCAGAGAAAACGAGGGGAAGATCCCACAGATGAGGTGGGACATCAGGAACAGAATTCCTGTCCTTCCATTTCCGCTGCTGGAAGCGGAGATCTGAGAGAGGGTTTCCTCTCTCTCCTCTTGCTTCTCCACAGTGAGGGCCAATCTGGAAGATCCCTGAATTGAAGTCTTCTCTGAGCTCTGAAAAATTTAGGACCATGTGCTGCCTCCTGTACCAAATGGGTATAGGATTAGCTCTGGTCTGAATGGGTTTCATGGAGTATAGGACTTACATTGAAGGAGGGGGATAATGAATAATTCTGTGTAGAAAGCAGCATTTTCTGGGTGTAAGGGTCTGATTCTGGGAAACAAAGACTCCCTCCTACAAGTTACTAAGGACTCTCAGGTATTAAATCTCACTGGGAGCTCAGCACTTCATCGTGGATCAAGCCCATACAGAGTAAAAAGGTGACTGATGAGCAAAGCTGTTTATATTCTTTGAGAACAAACAGGCTCACTGATGGTGGAGAGCAAGTTGGCAACTGCTCCAGGGCCCAGGGATTGAAAAGGGTCCAGATCTCCTGGCTGTTGTCACTTTAAGGGCTCTCAGGGCTGGTGGGGGCACAGTCGAGGCCGCACTGGCTGCCCCAGCCCTGTTTGTTCCCCCCAAGGCCTCTCCTATTCTTCTCCTATACCTTGCCCAGTGGCCCGGCAAATCTGTCTGCCCCCTGAGCACAAAGATAAAGTGGAACATACAAACCTAGAAGGCAGGACCAAGACTGAAGTTCTCAAAGTTTCTGGCTCTTTTATTTTTTCATTTTACTTTACAAGGATCATTAATTTAATTCATCTCAGGTTGTCTTAAAGCTGATGCAATACCAAACAACAACAACATTCTTTTACAATAGGGCTGTGTCTATACTGGCGCGATCTTGCACCAGAGCTATGCAAATGAAGCTCAGCATGGAATATTGGCGAGCCTCATTTGCATAACTAATGAGCTGCCATTTTTGCGGAAGAGGCTCTTGCGCAAGATGGAGCTGTCTACACTGCCCCTTCTTGCACAAGAAAAACCCTCTTGCACAAAGTCGTTATGCTGATTATTTTCAGGCATAACGGCTTTGCGCAAGAGGGTTTTTCTTGCGCAAGACGGGGCAGTGTAGACAGCTCTGTCTTGCGCAAGAGCCTCTTCCGCAAAAATGGCGGCTCATTAGTTATGCAAATGAGGCTCGGCGATATTCCATGCTGAGCCTCATTTGCATAGCTCTGGCGCAAGATCGCGCCAGTATAGACACAGCATAGGAGTCTGGATGATAGTGCCCAGCAAATGCAAAATTTGACATTCATATAAAAGTAAGCTGAGCAAGACCAATAGAAGGGAGCCAAAGATTGACTGCAGCAAGAAGAATAAAAAGTGCTATAAGGAATCAACAGCTGCACTATTTATTGAAATACCAGAGCTGACCTTTAAGGTGGCAGTGCGACAATGTCGAATTATGCAGAGCAGCACAGAGAGAGATGGCTGTTATAAAGGGAACATATGATTGGATGAAGGCTTGTGGCAAACTAGGTTTAGAAGAGGGTTGCCCTTCATTATTTGAGCATATTATACAGTAGGTTTTATTTCCGTGTGCTATTTGGAGAGGTTCTATTTTCAGGACAGCTGTTTGCTGTGCCTAGTAATGAATTTCTGAAGAGTGGGTCTGAAGGTATAGTGTGGAGGTGTTTGTGGCTGATTAGCAGTTGTGTGGCTGAATATGAAGTTTAGTTCTGTTTTCATTCAGTATTGCTCTCAGTGAGGCTTCCTAAAAGTGCTATATTTCAGGAATAATAATTAATTTTGAAGCTAATTGAAACCCTAAAGGGCCAGATTCACTTCCTCAACAAAGATCATTCAGGGCAAAATAACAGTGGTATTGTTTCATTTCCCTAACAGGATAAGTTTTATAAGCTATTTCCCCTCCTATGCAAACCAAATTTCTTTTAATCATAAATAAATCTAATTTGCAGGCTTGACATTTTCTTTCCAGGAATATTTGTATGAACAAAATCTCTTGAATATTTGCAAAATGGGCATAGATGTAATGGAAGAGAAATTCTCTGTAAAATTCTTTGCATTGTCTACCCAGCACCTCAGCAGAAGAGCCACCTGGCTAGGATGTAGCCATTATAGTAGATAGAATGACTTTCCATCTTAAATGGTCCTTTGCTAGTCGTCTTCTTTCAGCAAGAGTCAGTGCAAGAGGACTCAGGCTCCGTAAATCCTCATACTGAGAGGGACATTAGAGATACTATCACAGTTTTCCTAAGAATAAGTGGTCTTTCCTGGTGCCCAGTATTTCAGTTTTCCTTACAACTATTGTGAACTAGCTCTGCTTCATTCCAGAAGGTGCTGAATTTCTGTGTCAAAGTGATTCCTTTCTCTGTAGGGTTTCATTTGGGAAGGACAACATTGCTTACCGGTGAGATGTAATTATAATAAAGACTCCCAATGGGGAATATTTTTGTAAACTTCCAGGGTACACATTTCTGTTTTAAAAACAGTAGAGAATCTGCCATGAAGGAACTCTGTGTAAAATAAAACGTTAGAACTGGACTTACCCCTCCTCTCTCTCTGTCCAAAGTGTTTTACACATGCTCACTGCCATAATACCTGAATGTCTATCTTGATGGAAGCCCCAAGTGGCAGAAAACTAGTCCCATTCAATCAGTTAACCATTTAAACGTTAGGTTTAACCAGTTAACCAATTAAGTGTGATCCCAGATGGGGACTGCTCCGGCCCAGCTTTTCTGGTCCCTGGCCTGTGGGGCTGCCGTCAGCGCCAGTCTGCAGGGCTAGCCTATGGGATGGCCGTTGGTGCTGGCCCTTGGCCTGTGCAGTGGCAGGCCCGATGAAGCTGGAGCAGCCCTCCACCCATGGGCAGGGGCCTGCTCCCAGGCACCAGTTAACCATTGCCCAATAAGCATCACCTGGTAACCTTTTCAAATCCCCACAGAAAACAACCCCAATCTTCTCTGTATCAAGGGGCTGTAGTAGGACCAAACAGTGTGAATCTCTTTCTGGGAAGAGGGCATGGGCCAGCAACTAAGATTCAACAGGTTGCTGCAGCAGCTCCCACTCAGAGAGAGACTGTCCTGGGAAGCAAAACCTCTCTCCATTCTTCTGTGGCATGAGTAGCGCCCTCTCATGGGCTGAATAGCACCTGGGGCACAAGGGGCAGCACTGCCTCAGAGATGTGTAATTTATACTTCTTTGTACTAGCTTTCATGGATCTGTTGGTCTAAATTCATTCCTGGTGTAACTACCTTGACTTCCATGGAGCTACCCCAGAGATGAATTTGTCTCATGCATAAATACACATTCATTGACTCAGACAAAAAATCATCACATGGTATTGAATAGACACTAGGTTGAAGGTTTATTGCAGTGATTGGTAATAACCCCAGACATGGTTCACTGGACACGGTTCACCTGGCGGACTGCTGCCTGTTTGTTTACCTGTGCCTCTGCAGGATGCTTCTTCCCACAGCTCCCATTGGCTGGTAACGGTGGTCCCTGGCCAACAGGAACTTCAAATGGCCATACCTGCAGAGGAACAGTAAATAAAGTGGCAGCAGCCCACCAGGGGCTAACCGTGATGAACAGTCTCTTGCTTATTGCCCACCCCTGGTTTATTACAACAATCTGTAACCTCCTATCCACCACCATGCTTTTTCCCTCCTTTTGTCCCCCTAATGCCTGGAGAAGTAATAACTGGCCGCTTCTTCTTGAATGGCCCCTTGAAATATATGTTAACTGCTTACCTGAAACAATCTGTTCCGCCTTATATTGCACACTCATCCTCTGTGTTCCAGGCCTGTGTACGCTCAAAAGCTTGTCTCTCTTTCCCCAGTACCCATTGGCCCACTAAAAGATTACCTCACCCACCTTGTGTTGCCAGTATCCCTGGCAACTAGACCATCACTCAACACTCACGTTGTCCTCACACGCCATTAAGTATACACCTGCCTCAGAAAGCTAATAGTACAATGATCTTTCCTATTGTTCCCACATTTGAAATTAACTTTGATATGAACTCAGGGAAAGTAAAAGTAAAATGGTGTTTTGAACAGAGAAACAGCTAGAATAGGTGAAAGGTGGAGCTGGGAAGTCATCAGGGTGGCTCTCTTCTGAATGTAGATCTTACAAGACAAGAAAGTAGTATGGAACTTGTCTCCTTCTCCCTTTTTTTCCAATCCAGCCCATTACACACATGAGGACCCAACACCTTCAATCATTTTATATCAACTCTGACACTTCTGAAGCCAGACTTCTCTCTCGTCCCTTTTAGCTCTGTACTCACTCGCTGCATTCCCTCTGGTATTCTCTGCAGTTCCTCTTGCTTACCTCTCAGCTAGGAAATAGCACATTCTACTCACACACCTAAGTCAAAGGCCATTTGAGATTACTTACATTTTTCATTAGCCTCCTAAAGTAGTTGGCAAAAGGGTCCAACTGCCATTCTAACAGCTCATGGATGGGCTCTGGCTTGCTTGCTACTTCTTCCATGACCTGTCCTTTTTATGATTCATTATACTAAGTTTTTTTTCCCCCCTCACTGCTCATTATATTCTTCACTCAAAGTCTATGTAATGTTTGGCTGCAAGTCAGGGCATATTTTCTATATATTAGAGAGAGTTTGTCTGTTTGGTCAAGAACTCCTCCTAAATGGTAAGAGCTAGGATCACCACATTTGGTGTATATCTTTCTCTTGTCCTAACTTAAAAAACAATGCAAGGGTTTGGTTGTTCCAGGACAACAGGATGTTCCTGGAATGGGATTGCCTCTGATAAAATCATACTGAAAAGAGAATCACCAGGCAGGTGAAAGGGGCTAGCTGGGGATGTCCCCCAGTCTGGGACTGACCCAGTCCTGAGTCTCCCACCTTCCAGGCACCCTTTAGGAAGGGTGGAGGGGGGGAGGGGCTGAAGCTCTCCTCCTCTCAATTCATACAGGGACATTGCTGGCTATTCCCCTTCATAAGGGAGCAACGGGAAAGAGCATAGTTTGCTGCATTCCTCACTCTGGCTGTGGAGAGCAGGCAGGGCCATCCCAATGGGGGCATGGAGTCTGGGGCAACCCACCTTTCAGTGTTGCAGGTGGCAACCCCTCCCCCTGCCCTGTCCTTGTGCTGTCTCCACTCCACCTCCTTGTCCCCTCCCCCGATCAGGGTTGCTTCTAAGGTGCGCGCCTGCATGGGCATGCACCAAAAATTTACCGTCCGCCCAACCTCAGAAGAGTCATGCAGTGGCTGCACAGCTGCCCTGGAGCAGGGCCACATGGTGGGTGGCTGCCCCACCCCAGGAGCAACAGGGCAGTCACCACGTGGCCCTGGCCCTAGCTTCAGCCCTTCCCTGGGCCAGAGCTGCGGGCCGCATCATGGGCGGCTGCTCCTCTGGTAGCCCCAGCTGGAGCTGGAACTGCATCCGCATCGCGGGGGGGCCAGTGGCTACTCCTCTGGTGGCCCCAGCTGGGGCCAGAGCCGCAGCCACATGGTGTGTAGCTGCTCCTCTGGTGGCCCCTCTGGTGGTCCTGGTCAGGGCCAGTGACTGAGCTGCGTTGCAGGCATCTGCTCTTCCAGTGGCCCTGGCTGGGGCCATAGCTGGAGCCGTGTGTGTAGCCACATGGTGGGCAGCAACTGCTGCAGCAGCCCCGCTTGGGGTGGGAGTTGATCCTTCCAAGCTGGAGTGTCTCTGCCTGTGGTGTGCCAGGTCCCACAGACCTGGAGCAGTCTACCGGTTGACTGTAAGCAGTAAGCATCACCCAGTAAGGGTGATGTCAAAATCCCTATTTTGAATAGGAGTTTAATAGTTGGGCTTTATTGTTTTATATTGATTTGGGGTGTGTGTGTGTGTGTGTGTGTGTGTGTGCGCGCGCGCGCGCGCTAGGTCGATTTTTGTTTTTAAACCACCCAGATGGTGGCCTTTTTTTTTTTAGCTTTTAAAAGATTTTAAGTAAGTGTTATTTTTTGTATTTCATAGGAATATCTATAATTATTTTAAAATTTTTATTCTAATGATATTTTTTATTGTTTTAGTTGCTTTACTATTGACAATGGGATTTAGGATGTTTATTTTCGGTTTCTCTTTTTATTTTCATTTATTTTATGTTTAATAAAAATCACTTAAGAGGGAAAAAAGTTAAACTTGGTGAAAGCATCGGGACATTTGAAGAGTTAACTAATAAAGTTAAGGCTGTCAATAGAGGCTTGCTGCCAGATAGAGTCGCTGTCAATTTTGCAACCTCGAATAAAATATTTGAATGGATTTTTAGTGAAATTTTTTTAAAAGCTGATTTATTTTTTATATAATTTTTTTAAATAGTATTTTTTGAAAATTTGAGGTCTCTTGTTATGTTTATTATGAGAGACTAACTATTTTAAACTTTCTTGGCTTACCTTTTACTAGCTGAAGTTTTGAACTTTTTTGTTTTTAAAATGATTTTATACTTTCAAAGAGCTTTGTGGGGGGCATGTGTGTAAATTGCAAGTTATGAACAAATGACTTGTTTAAGTTGCTGACATTTCTAAACTGCTATTCATTTTTGTATTTAATGACTGTCACCCCATGTCAATCCCATGTAATCCCCTGGGTCCCTCCCATCCATAGGGCTGTTGGCCTGGCAGCTATGGAGCCCCTAAAAGCCTGGGGTCTGAGGTGGCCACTCTGATTCATTCAATGGATGGACAACTCTGAGCACAGGGAGCAGATGAGCTGTGCATTCTGCTCTCATTCCCTGGGAGGCACAGGAAGGGGAAGAGAAAGCAAATGTCTGTCTGTTTGTCTGATCAAGAACTTCTCTTAAATGGTAAGAGCTAGGACCACCAAATTCAGCAGACCACTTCCTCTGATCAAAACTTAAAGCAATGTAAGGGTTTGATTGTGCCAGGAAAATGGGATGTGCCTGCAATGGGATGGCGTCTCATAAAACGAAACGAAAAAGGGACAGAATCACCAAATCAAGTACAGTCCTCAAAATTGACATAACTGAGTGAATGTTCAAAGAGACTGAACCAAGATGATCTATACAAATACGATGAACTTGGAATAGGATTGCTTCTCAATAAACCTTACAGAACAGAGATAAAACAGATTGGAGCAGTGCTCTGTTTTGGCACAGATAAATTAATGCTTAAGGCTTGTAAATTAGAAGAAAATGTTATTGGAAACCAAATTGACTATAGCCCTTTTTTGTTAAAACACAATGAATAATAAGAGTTTATAGAGATGAAAAAAAATACACTTCATGGAATCCCCATTTAAAAAATATAAACAGAAAAATTGTAACAATCCCTTTTTTTAAGAAAGCCAAAATAAAAATTAATATTATAAAAATAACACTATATTTCTGAAAAATACAATCATTTAAATAAAGTATGTATATTTTTATTTTCCAAATAAAAATCTTAATTGAGTTATGGACCCGAGCAACGGTGGTACATCTGCTATATATATATAATATCTATTAATTAAAAAGCATCTTTCAAACACCCCTTTGTTGTTCAAAGTTCTCATCAGCATGTTCAGTAAACTGGGTGATGGCCTCTTCAAGCCCTTCTATTTGGTCAGCCTTACTTCAAATGCCTAACAAAGACTTAATACAGTGGCACCCAAGGGATATGACTGCAACAACACTCCAGGGAGAGAGAAGGGCCTAGAAGAATCTAGAAAAATCCTGACCCTTTCTTGGAGATGGTGAGATGAGAAATTTTGGACCGCTTTTCTTGGTTGCTAATACTTTCAGCCCATGAGTACTGCTATTGCTCGTTCCAGTGTCCTCCACCTAGTTTGTGGTGTCTAGCCAGTGTAAATATAAACATCATATAAAATATATCAAAAGACTGCTAAACTTAAAAAACAACAAATAGTCTGGTAGCACTTTAAAGACTAACAAAACATGTAGATGGGATCATGAGCTTTCATGGGCACAGCCGGCTGGGAAGTGAAGCTTTCAGACCCTCTTGGTCCCCTTATTGCCAGTCTCAGCAGAAAACCCAGTGATTGAATGGGGCATGGAAAGCACTCTCTTCAGTTGTATTATTGGAGCACTCCAGATGGGAAACATGAGAAAGGCAACCAAAAGTAAACCTATACTGTAGCTGTTCTGTGGCTAAGAACATGAATTAAAATTACAGTTCTAGAATTTTTCTTGAGCTCTATAGTCATTTTAAAAATAACACAGGACATTTATTTCTTGATGGGAGTGAATTATTGTCATTAGAAGATGGGTAGTTTTGTGTCAAGGGGAAAAAAACAAAACCAGTATACTGCATGCTCCTTTCTGGAGTGTTAACTTAATGTTCCATGCCAATCATTGCTGGGAACATGCAGTCCTTTTTAGTGCCAGTCAGGTAATATGTCATTTTCTCTGTCGAAACTCTAGGCAGCAGGGACATGAGTTATTTATTTACATAGTTATCGGAAGATCATGTGGTAGTGCTAATGCAAATCACTACAGAGTTAATACTGCTTCCAGTGGAGTTTTGCTGTGGTGATTGAACACAAGTGTGTCTTCATAAAAATTCTGCTCAAATGCAGGTCTACTTAAATTAACATATTCAGTTGCGTTTGAGCATGCCTACCAAACAGTAAGCACCCTTCCATTTTGGACAGAACATCTTTCAGTTAACGGCAGCCTAATGGCCATTTCCTGTTATGTCATGCATGCAAAATTCCTATTGAAATTGGTGGTAGCTTGGTGTAAAAATAGCTTGGACACTGTAGCCCTAATTAGACTTCATTGTGTGTTGTGGGAATGAATGAGTCTTTAAATACAGACAGCTATATCAAAACCAACATACTTTTGGTATTATTCTACAGAAGGGTGTGGTGGCCACATGTTAGCAGTGAAGTACGTTCAGTTGCCCTTTATAGCCATGTCCATCTTGTTCAGCAGACAGATCTGGTGCATGGTCAGCAGAAATAAGGTAAGATGCGGATTTTTTTTGAAGAAGCAAATTAGAGGTTCCAGATAGCTGCAAATATATAGTTACAGGTTTTAAAAGTGCTGATCTCCAAGATGGTGGGTGGATTGTATTAGAAATGTTAATGAGATCAAGCTGTTTAATCGGAGGTTAAAACCACCCAAAATTGCATTGGCAGCCAAATGCATCAGTTTTATTTTTGATTCTTTTACAAAACAGTCAGTTTAAGAACATAAGAATGGCCATACAGTGTCAGATCATAAGGTCCATCTAGCCCAGTATCCTGCCTTCTGACAGTGGCCAATGCTAGGCGCCCCAGAGGGAATGAACAGAACAGGGAATCATCAAGTGATCCATCCCCTGTTACCCATTCCCAGCCTCTGACAAACAGAGGCTAGGGAAACCATTGCTGCCCCTCCTGGCAAATAGTTTTTGAAGTCTATTGATGCTGCATAACCATACTCAGTCATTTTGGCTGAAGAACTGGTAGGTGTCCCTACCCTTCCCTTTTTCTCAGATACAATGATGATTGTTTTCACTACTGTTTTGTTAAAATATAACAAAAATATGATTATCCCTTTTAGTTTGATGCAGCTAGTGGCTTTCTTGAACCAAGATTTAAATGAAAGAAATTGTTGCAGAGTCTGATTTACTCATAGGAGATGGTGTTAGTGAGTGCGTCAGCCTCCCTAATGTCTAAGTTGTTGAGTAGATCCTTCTTTTTCTGCTTTGTCAGTGTCTCCCTATGGTGACGCTACTGTTTTCCAGTAAATGAAACTACCCAAACCCTCTATAGGGTTGTTTGGAAGGAAGTAGCTTCACCTAAATCCAGCCCAGATTCACTTGGAAATCAGTCTGGTCTGACTGTATAAAAAGTTGACAAACCTGGGCAGATATTCAGGTTTGTGACCAATTGTATTGATAGGCAAATTTCACCTGGTTTTGTTATTTCCTATAAGCGTTTAGCACACACTATAATGTGTGTATGTAATTCCCAATAATGGGGATTTTGGGGAATTCTTTGAGAGATTGCATTATCTATTCTCTCTCTAGTGGGTTAATACCTAGAATGGCCTCTACTAAATGTATTTGTAGAGCACAAGCTTGAAAAGTAGTCTTTGGTTTTTATGCCCACAGTTTTGCTTTTAGGATTAATTGAAGACGCCTGCAGATGGTAGGTGAATTTTATAGAAACCTGCCATTTCATTTGAGCGCAAAATTAGAAACCACTTTTGGGAAACTAACTCATGTACTGTTTTATGAGATCTTATTTCTACTCTAAAGGCTACACACCACCCCTGCTTAAAGTCATAGGCTAAACTGTAGTACCCTAGGAGGCTTTGTGATTCTGAGACAGGATCCTGAGAGTGGTGGCTGACACAGAGAATAATTGCTGCCCTGTCATTCTTCCCAACCTGTTCAACTAATCCTGCCAGCATGTGAGGGGGGAACAGCATTTCCCTACCCACCTGCTACAAAAAAGCAAGTAAGTGGGTGAATAGCTCTGCATGCTCCTACTCACCTGGACTCAAGGCAAGTACAGTATGTAAATTCAGCTCAAGGGCACTAGTCTTGCTGTAGCTTGATGCTATCTGTGTTATCTACCCTCTGTGCCTACCATATTTGTAAGTGTTTTGTTTGTATTATTGTTAACATTTCCCAGTGAAATTTTAATGACAAAAAAATGACTTGCCTAGAACAGTGCCCTGTCAGAGCATGGATTAGGATTGAGGTGATCCAGACAAATTGGACATCAAGAATGGTAACATACAAAAGCCAGCGGGAGAATATTTTAACCTCCCTGGACACACCCTTACAGATTTGAAAGTTGCCATTACCAAGCAAAAAAAACCCTTCAAAAACAGTCTGCAAGGTGAAACGGCTGAGCTGGAATTTATATACAAATTTGACACCTTCAGAATGGGCCTGAATAGGGCCTGGGAACGGCTCACTCATTACCATAAATAATTTTCCACTTTAGGTATTCTCACCTCCTTATTCACATGCCCCCTGATTGAATTGGCTCTGATGTAACACTCCCATTGCTGTGTCCCTACTGTGTGCTTCCTTTGTCTTTCACTTCATGCATTGACTATATGAGTTGCAGCTCATGAAAGCTTATGCTGTAATAAAATTGTTAATCTTTAATGTGCCACCAGACTCCTTATTGTTTTTCCTATTTCCGTACTTGGATCATTAGGCAAAATATCTGGAATTCATTCTAAAGAGAATAAATGTTGAACATTTTCCATGTCACATCAGCTGGTCTTTGAGAATGTTAATGGTCATTTTTTTTTTTCACAGAAGAACTTAATCTTAAAGGGATGGTGTAGATATCTGTTCCCCAAGCCCATGACTGACTTGCTGTTGGCCATTCTGGAGTGAAATGTACTTCATGCACTTACAGACATTGGATTTCCATATCCAAGCACAAACAATTCTAATATTACAAAGCCTATCTCCCCAGTGGGACTATGGGTTGTACGAGCTTCTTGACTTTCCTTTTTTAAATCTTTTTATCATATGTAACAACACCGTTAGATCTCTCCCTCAATTTTTTTTGTCAACATCACAGTGGACAAAATATCAGGTGAAGTTAAAGTAGAACATTTCCCTAGAGAAATAAAGACCTTTGCCTATGGATTATTGCTGCATTGTTGGATATGCTGCTGGTTTTGGTCATGGGTTGGCCTGCTACGCCACTTCATTGCTTAATTTGAAATTTACATTTCTATTACTTCAATTGGTAAGAATTTTTGCTACCAAATAAATATAAAAATGGAGAGCGAGTGAGCGGGGTATTTCTACAGTGGTTATATATGTGTTCAAGACTTTGAGCTATGAAAATACTTGATACTTAAACTAGCATTCAGTTGTTTTTCTAAAACTACTTTTATCAATGAGCCTTAAAAGCACTGATATTTTCAAGCTTTATAGATGATGATTACTGCAGTGCCCTTGAACTATCCACTAGCTAAGGGAACGATATTCCCAAATTCTGCTGGTAAGATGTGCTGTCATATGTGAGACATCTCTCTGTCTGGAATGTTAGACTGGTACCAGAACCGTGGCTCATTGTTCTAGGTGCATAGGCGTAGCTGGTACCATTGCCAGGATTTGCCTGGATTCTCTGTTGTCCTCAAAAAGTCTGCTCATGCCCGGTACAGTGAAACTAACCTTGGTTTAATTTTTTTAAACATTTCCAAAGGAAAGTAGGGGTCTCATTCAGGTCTTTCCATTTTTGCATGATAGTACAGTTGAATAACGTGTGCATGTGTTAATTAAACATCCCTTCTTATCACTGTTTTGGTAAGTGTCCTGTAAATTTAATCACTATGACACCTCTGTACACATTACAATCCTTTTAAAGATCTAGAGAAAAATCCTGGTGGATTATGCAAAGCACTAAATCACACAGAATTACAGTAGTTATTAGAGGCATTAAAACCTGTGATAAGAAGCTTTATCATGCATTTTGGGGGAGGCTTAGTTTTTATCACAAATGACTGTATATAGAACTAAACAGTAAAAAACTTGCTAACACTTTAGTTTACAGCACACCAATAATCAGATACTGTAATTACAGTATAATTACATGATAATTACTGGGTAGTAAAGTAATATTAGTTTCCTTTTTTTTCCATGATAAGTTACAAACCTGCAGGGTGTAAATAAGCTAACATAGGGCCTGATTCCCCTGTCATTTACACTGGCTTTGTAACTGACTTCAGTGGAATTACTCCTGATTTACACCAGTGATAATGAGAAGAGAAGCAGGACCATACGGTGTGATTATTTATATCTATATATCTGTATCTGCATGTAGATTGAAGCTGTGATCATTTCATTTAGACTATATAGGTGTGCATGTTTCTTTACATATTACTTGTAGTAACCTTAAATGCGTTTGGCTTTTGGGGGTTCAGTGCATTTTGTTTGTCCTTTTGACTAATATCAAGTGTGGAACAATCCTGTTTATGTGCACTATATGTCTTGTGAACCTTGTAAGCCAATATTGTAATTTATCATAACCACACTTGATCCCAAATGTACAGTGCCTTCTTTTTTAACTTGTGTAATGTGAACTTAATTTCCAACATTAGCTTTAATAACATTTTAAAATCTGTTCTCATCAATTTAATATCAGATATGTCCTGATTAAGTGACTATATCCTGTATTTGCAGGTGAAAAGACTCTCAGTAAGCTTGAAGGGCTTTTTCCACGTATATCGTCTGCAATACTGAGATCTTAATGAGTTTGAATTTAACTTCTATAATGCCTCCCTAATTTGCCTACAGAAGGTCTTGTTTAATTTCTGGTAAATGTTAACACCTAGAGATCACTTCTGTTTGCTTTATCGGAATTCCTTTCTCCAAAAACTGATTTTCATCGCTGCATCAATGATTTAGGCATGGATTTTTGTAGTGAGATTTTTCTTCTACATCAACATATTGTTAATGGTTACTGTATTGCTAAGCCTGTAACGGTGCACTGAAGTGATCGCCTACATTCTCAGGTGCATGGAACATGTTGTTCTAATGCCAATAGAAGTTCTAATGCTGATAGAACTTCTATGTCATTGCCCCGAGAAAAGCTTACAACTTGGATCTTAGCAACTCCCTTGTAGGTACAGGTGAAGCTCACAGCCTCTGATCCACCTAGGCTATTGTTAAATGGTGTGCAAAATGCCAGAGTGATAACTAACATGGCGGAAGCAATGTGCCTCCAGGACAGAGAAGTTCAAATCCTGAGGATTAATGCGGAGGTTGCTGGGTTCATTTGTAAGTGTTTTATTGGGCAACACGAGCAGGAAGATGCTGAGATTACTGTTTATAGCGGAGGCTACTTGAGCGCAGTCCACTGAGTGTTCTTTATAGTGCTCATTATACTGCCATTGAGCCTGGTCTCTGTTTGGAGGGAAGACGTCTCTAATGACTGTCGGTGCACAGGGGGAGGAGATCCCTTTACATTTCTTTTTAATCTCACTGCATTCTCAGAGTTAATATTTTCCATGGTAAGATTTTAACAAAAATGGTTTTATTTTAAGAAACATGCTTTTATGGAGGCACATCATAGAGGAAAGGTTAGGATTATTTAAGGGAGGGGAATTAATTGAGTCACTTCTATCGGCATTAGGCAAATTGTCTCACTTGGAGTAAGCGGCAACCTGGGAGTGTTTAAGTATAGGGTGCCTGCGATGCACTTTATGACAGTCTTAGCTTACGACCTTATATCATTTTATTTCTCTATTTAATCAAGACATTCCACACTGAGACTAGGATGGTGCTGAAGTTAGCTCCTCGTGTGCAGAAGATTGAGCAGCATACTGTGATGACATAATAGTTCTACAGTACACATGGAGTTTTTTTTACAAGAGTCATGTAGGCATTAGATTGGAATATAGAATGGGGATGTAAAATCCTGCATAATTGGTTAACTGGTTAATTAGGCAGTCTGCTCCAGCTTCCACTGGTTAACCAGAACCAGTATGCATCCCCTTAAGGGTGATGTTTACTGGTTAACTGCTTAACCTTTCACATTCCTAACATAGAAATATGTACACCGAGAATATTATTGTATATGGCTAGTAAGTGATGCCTGCTGAATATTATAAGGCTCATACCATTATAAACACTCATCCCTGTGACTTAAAAATAATTAGTAACATCAAGACATTTTAGTGGCGTGATTTCTTGGATTCAGTGGAGAAAGGATTTATTCCAGTAAAAATATTTAGCACGTCTCTCATCCTTTACTTTTTACAGAGTTGTACAAATGTTAGCCAAGTAACATTTAGACAAGTAGAGCTTAATTCTGTGCTGGGCCCACATGGGATGAGTTTGCTGACTCTATTTACCAAGCAGCTTCTACGGGAGCGATTCTAGAGTGCCTAAGGGGAGGATGATGGGGCTACTGAAAAGGGCATTCCTCCAGTGCACAGAGATGGGGAACTGAGCATATCTTACAATATATTTTAGAAATGTGTTTCTGTCTGTCAGTCTGTCCGTGAGTCCATTTTATTCAAGAACTCCTCCTAAACAGTAAGAGCTAGGGCCACCAAATTTGGTATGCAGCTTCCTCTTACCATAACTTAAGAAAAGGCCAGGGTTTTGGTTGTGCCAGGTCAATTGGCTGTGCCTGGAATTTGATTGCTTCTCATACAATGGAAAGGGAAGGGTCTGGCAGGAAGGACAGTATATTGCAGAATGACAGAAAGGGGGCAGAGATGGGGACTGGGACAGCTATAACCCCAATGGACTAGCCGGGGGCAGAAGTGAAGAAAGGAGCAGCTATCTACAAAATATTTTAGAGAGTTTGTTTGTGTGTCTCTCTGTCCCCCAGCTGGGGACACATGCACTCCTCCCCCAGCTGTGCCCACTGGAGCTGCAGCAGCCATGGACAGGCACTTCTCCCCTGGCCCCAAGCTGCTGCGGTGGCAGAGGGCTGTTGTTGTCCTCTCTGCTTGGGACAACCTGCATATTGAATCCCTTCTCACCAGTAGCACCCCAGAACGATTTAAATGAAGGAAAAATGAAATTTATTTGAGTTAAGGACCTGAGCAACACTGGGTAAATCTTCTAAGAGGATATATGTAAAGTATGAGAACTTTTTTACTTGAAAATGAACCTTAGTCCTCTTTAGCATTTCTCCTCTGCCCCTTGGAAAGTTCCCAAGACTGAAAAAATTCCATATTTTTCTCCACTTACATTAAATAATTCCGATTAATTCTGTAAAAGTGCCACACTAAGGGTACATCTAGACTGCGAGGATCTATCAGAAAAAGATATGCAAAGACTGGGCCAAATTTCGGAAAAAACCCTCTTTTGAAAGCCCCCTTTTTCCTTGTGGAATGAGGAATACGGGGGCTTCCGAAAGAGTGCATTTGCTCTTCCACAAAAAAAAAGCGGAAGAGCAAATGCATTCCCTGGACTCGGTGGAGTTTTTTTGGTATCCCGAAAACCCCTCGCAGTCTAGCTGTACTCTAACTGAGCATGTCCTTGATGCAGATCACTTACGACTGTCTCTGTGAGTGGCTTTTAGGGTTGTGTTACAGCATGGTCCTAGGTGGTACTGAAATAGCCTCCAGAATGTGAACTGAATATAAAGTCACAGTGACCTCTACCTATGTTTGTACAACCTGCACCTCTAAGAGATGTAACTGTCCCATTCATCTCAATGGATGATTCCAAGTGATAATTCTTTAAATGACAACATTTGTTAACTCCAACAGAGAAATGTATTGCATCATGGAACGGTCCACCCAAATACCTGGAGAAAACCTGATTCAACAGAGAAATACAATCCTTCCTGACTGCCCAACCCTAGTTGTCACCTACCATCCCACACTGGGTGTCATGTAACAGTTACAATTCGAATGTGATGGGAACCACATCTGAAAGAAATCTTTCCTGAATGCCCTCTTCCGGACTTCAGAACCTCCAGCATGTCCAAAGTTCATTATAGAATTGTAGGCTTGGAAGGGACTTTGAGAGGTCATGTAGTCCAGTCCTCTGCACTCATGGCATGTCTACGTACTATCTAGGCTATTGGCTCTCCATCTTTCCAGATTACTGCACCCCTTTCAGGAGTCTGACTTGTCTTCACAATGTAACCTGAAAGTGAGAACAGATATTGTTCCCTTTCACTATAGTCCCATATGACTTGTGTTTTAGGGCTCTGGTGTCCACCTGGGAGATAATTCGGGGGGGGGGGGGAGAGAGGGAAGGGGGGGAGGCAACAATCCTGATGTGTTTACTTAGCCAACGTGCCAATGATTGTGGTGTTTTTAATCCATTTCAGACCTATCTTTTGGGACCTGGGCAAAGACACCACTTCAGTTCAAATAAGGCTTCAAGCAACTCTTAAGTGGTAGAGAGTTATAATTACTTCCTAGTGGCCACTGCAGAACCCACCCCATCTCCCTACCATCAGGGCATCCCTTATCCAGCCTTCCTGATGGTAGGGAGGTGGGGTGGGTTCTGGAGTGGCCTAGGGGTTAGGGCATTGGCCTGGGGACACCAGGGTTGTGGGTTCCAACTGTTGACCTAAAAGTGAGCAACTCTGCCCTAAACTATCTCCCTGAGCCACCCAGTTATTCTTAGTGAAACATTTTTAACTGCTCCCACTGTTATCAATGTGTGAAAGATCTCATATGCTGTCAGGCACATACAATTGTATGGTCTGTATAGGGAGCCAAAGATGATTTCTCTTTTGCGGGACAACTTATGGACTGCAGTTTGTCACCCATATTTGAGTGGCAAGCATGTATCTCAGTACTTGTCCATGGTGCTGCACAGATGCTCAGACTGATCAGGTGATTAGAGTAAAAAATACTCTGATCTTCAACCACTTCGTGGGTACGAAATTATGGGTAAAAATTTTAGAAGTACAATCATTACCTGAAAAAAAGTAAAAGCATGGTCTCTGCCCAGCTGAAAATGTGTTTATACAAATAAGTATAATAAAATAAATCAATACATAATTGAATGTTCCTATATGCAATTAAAATGTTGATCAGCATTTGTTTTCACCAGGTAACCAAAGTGTCATAAAAGAAGAATTGTATACAGCCATCCAGAATTTTAACCTGGAACCTCAGCTTCCTGAAATGTGTTGAAGCAGAATTTTATTAAAAGTCATGACTAAAAACATGATTGTTACCTTTATGGAGGAAGAACTAGAGTGAGTTCTCAACACCTTCAATAACTTCTGGTACAAACTCCAGGAGGAATTGAATTGATTAGTAATGTATTAGTATTTAAAAAATAGCCTAGACTAAAACAGAAGAATAATCACTGTCATCTTAGGCTAGGGCTACACAGCAGCGTTATTTCAGAATAACTGATGTTATTTTGAAATAGCATAGTCCACACAGCAAGCAGTTATTTCGACATTATGTCAAAATAATGTTGAGCTGGAGGACTTCTTACTCTGACTCTTGTAACTCTCATTTTATGAGGAGTAAGGGAAATCGGGGAAGAGTGCTCTAACTCGGACTCCCTACTTTGTAGAAAGCACCAAAAGCCGAAATAAGCTATTTCAACTTAAGCTCTGCAATTGACATAGCTCAAGCTGTGTAGTTTATTTTGGCTTTAGCTCTGTTGTGTCGACGTGCCCTCTGTCTTACAACAACAGTGTTAGTTGTTAACCTCACACTGTTTAGTTGTTATGATAACTTCTGTGTTCAGTACTGTACATCAAATATATAATAGTAAATGATTTCTTCAGTGTTCACTGAGGTCCTGATCACAAGTATTGATTTCAGGCCCTTAATCAGTCCTATTTCCATTTAAGTCAGTGGAGTATTGCCACTGAGAACAGGGTTTGGATAAAGGCCCAACCCTACTGTCCCTGTCCAGGTCAAATTCCCCATTTTTCTTGAGAAATTTTTGCAGAATCAAGGCCATTGCCTTTCAGAAAGAGTTTACTTGTTTAAATGGTAATTGGCAAGGAATACTGTAGGATGAAGAATTAAAAAAAAATTCCAAATAATCCATACAGACAATCTGTGTTCTTAAAATATAATACAAAGAAATGTATATGTGTGGCTTATAAAAGTGTGTGTGTGCATACACATGTGTGCTGAGCGGTCCATATGTGGCTATTCCTCTTTCAGGACACAATAAAAATTGAGGTCTAGAAGCTGTTAAAGCAAATTCTAGAGCACAGAGAAATTGATCTTGGCATCAAGCATTTTCACCCCAACTGACATCAAGATGTGTCCATGGTAGAAGATCTGCAAAAACTTCTAGCTCAAGTGGAGGAGAGGAATCATGTGAAAAAGTAACATCAGACAGTAACATGAACAGCTAAATAGGGTCTTTCAGTGAACAATGAAAGCTATGCAGAATGAGACATCAGTGAGGCCCATTGCACAGGAGAATAATGAATGCTGGCAGTACAGTGAAATCACAAGCAGAAAACTGAGATTTTATTTTCTTAAGTGTCATGATCATGCTTTATTAAACAGAAGGTATAAGATGATTTAGATCCAGAGTTTACAGTTTAAAAATATGACTACTTTTTATAGAAAACCTAATATGAAGAAATACATTTTCATGATATAAATAACATATCAAGACTATTCCAGTACAGTGTTTGCAACCAAACCCCTACAGTTATGTACATGGCAGCCAGAAGTCAACAAACAACTTAAATGGTGAAAAGTATATTTAGCGATGTATAATTCTTTCATTTTTATTAACACAGAAAAAGTGTTTTTTAAATGTTTGTTTTGAGTGAGTTTCTTCACTATGGGTAGTCAATAATTTTTTGCCGGGGCCCACTTCAGAAATTTTTGAAGTGGCTCTGGGCTGCACTGGAAGGGGTGGGGTCTCAAGCAGAAGGGGCGGGGCCAGGATACTTCCCTTATCCCCCACCCCTGGACCATGATGGGTCTGGGGATAGGGGAGCGCCTTTGCTCCCCCCCCAGAGGTTCCCCCTAGGCACCCATACCCCTGGCAATGGGAGGAGACTTCACACACTCCCCCGTCTGCCCCTAAGCCAGTCAGGGTTTGGGGGCGGGGTAGCATGCAAAGTCTCCTCCCACTCTGACCGGAGCACATGGTGCTTCAAAGTCCCTTGGTCCCAGGCCCTAACTGGCCTGGGCGCGGGGGAGTGGAAGGGCCCCCACAGGCCTGATCAACCCACTTGGTGAGCTGAATCCGGCCCACGGAGGCCCTTTTGCCGACTCCTGCTCTATACATAAGTAGGCCAATGGGTTCCATTCTTCTTTCCGATGCTACTGATTCTGGGTTTTCCTGTGATCAGAAAAGAATAAATTCTTCAGAGGTCTATTTGAAGATAAAACTGAAGATGTTGGAAATTTTGCTAGGTCTCTGCCTAAAGCCAGGACAGCACCACATATACCATCGTCCTGCCTTTTGATTCTCAGAGTGATTTATTTGTCCATATGACAGAAAACAGGGTTTGTGTGTTCATGCTTCTGATTAACATGGTCAGTGTTAAACCTGTGCCTATGGCCATGGTGTATGGGTTGCTACTTAAGTGATTCTTTATCTGCCATCTGGTCTATCCACTACAGAATCAGCTTCCTAGTTACTTCTTTTTCCAGGCCATCTGGCTATTCATCTTTCTCCCTGGGTTTCAGGGTCCCTGTGCTTTTGGAAGGAAAAATATAGCTTATATCACAAACCCATAGTATGAATTTGATGATCGAATAGGACTTTTTAGCCTATGCATTTCTATTTGGAGTAATACTTATGAGACAAGTAGCAAATTAGACAAACACAACTATTTAAACACGATGGAGAAGTGAAGCTCTGCTTATTCTTGAAGCTTAGCCATACAACTCATAGGAGAATGTAGAGTGACAGGGAATTTAACCAATGAAACACAACATGGAAGTGTTTCATCCTTAGAACACCCCTGTTGCCTCAAGGCAAGACACTTTTCCAGCAACTTCTGAAAGTTGTTGCCTTTTACCAGTTAACCCATTCATATCATTCATATCACAGGGTAGAGTTAGAATGACTGGTCCTGGTTATGTTTTACCCTGGTGTAACTCCATTGACTTCAGTGGAATAACTTTTGATTCTATAATGGTGTAGGTAAGATAAGAATCGGAACCAATGTAGCTCAGGCTCACTGTCTCATCTCAATTCATAGGGAGTTTGTAACTCTTACTATCCATCAGATACGGATGGGTGAGTCTCAGGGTATCAGTATTTTCCTTAGTATCCCCATGTGCCAGCTGCATTGACCCAAAATATCATAAGGAGATCAATTAAGTTCTGTTGGGTCCATAATCTGCACATTAACAGTTCCATCTATCATGTAATTTCTCTTAAAGTCAAATAAGGTAATCAAAAATTAGTTAATGTGCCAAAATACGTATTTAGCCAATAAAATTGTAATGGCTCCGGTGGGATTTAATATTAATAATTGGCGTGCTTGCACACTAAGGAGAGAATAGAAGGAATATTTTACTCTTCTATGATACTTTTCAAATGAGAATCTCAAAGCACTTTACAGATATTTTATTTATTTATTTTATGTCTTTATTTTGCCCCAAAATATGTGCACCAAGTTCTCTAGGTACATTAAAAATGGTGTCAAATTAACAAGTAATTACATTCCTCCTAATTCCAAAAGTCTATCAAGTGAGACAAGTACTATGCCTCTGTGTGATTGGGTTGATCTTGTTAGCCCAGCCTTTCTTTAACTAAGCCATATGACACTCCTGCATGGCAGGTATTATACCAGTGGTCACCAACCAGTAGATTGGGATCTACCGGTAGATCTTGGAGCCTCTGATGGGATCCTGACTGGTTTGGCCAGGAAGCTCTCAAGTGCTGGCACTTCAGTTGCCCCTCCACCACTGTCATGCTGTTCCTGTCCTCTTGCCTTGGAGCTGCCCCTTGGAAGCCTACTGCTTGCTGTGCAGGGTGTGGGAGGGAGAAGGGGGGTGCTGATATCAGGGTGTCCCTCCTTCCCCAATCCTGTACCCCATCTCCACACAGAGAGAAGGGGATGGAGGGAGCTCGGCAATGCAAATCTCTGTCACTCTCACAAAGACACACTCTCCTTCCCTCTCATTTCCTGACCCAACATGTACATGGGTGGTTGTTACTACTTTTACTGCTTGCAAAATGGGTTATTTTTAGTTTTTGACTCGTCTGTGCATTTCATAACTTTCATTTCTCTCTTAGGCCTAAATTTAATTTTTTGTGTAGTAAAATGCCTAACCTGTCATGTCTGGAGTAATTATCCCTATGGTTGGTTGTGCTCCTGGAAGTGGCTGGATTGTCCCTACAGCCTGCTGAGAAGGTCAGAACCAGGGTTCTTCTCATGCTGTCCTTGCCAGCAGACACCACTCCTGCAAGCTCCCATTGATCAATAATGGAGAACTGTAGCCAGTGGAAGGTCAGTGCCTGTGGATGAGGGGCAGCATAGGGAGCTATTGCTGTATGTGCCAGCTGCTTTTTTTTGGGGGGGGGGGTGAGGGGAAGTAGGACCAGGGCAGGGGTGGGGCTGCTTTGGCTCTGCTGCTCCATCCTTGGAGCAGCTCTTCCCAGGGTGGATAGGACTTGAGCTCACCACTCTGTGCTCCCTAGGCAACTGCCCTATCCCCTGGTCCACTCCAGAGCCTAGCCCACCCCCACCACTGTACCTTCAGAGGGTCCCTTATCCTGTGTCTGGTCACTCCCAGGATGGGCAGAGGCGGTGGCTTGAAGGTAGGGAGGTGCACTGGGATCTCCAGTGAACTTGGGGATGGGCATTAGCTTCTGGAGCACAGGGTGGTGGGATTGATCCAGCCCCCCTCCACCCACTCAGGTAATGGCTGGGCTGCCAACACAGGCTGCCCGAGGGATGGACGTGGCTCTTGAATTAGGAAGGCAGGATAAGGGACCTGCTGAAGGTAAGGTGCTGGGGTGGGTTCTGGAGTGGCTTAGGATCTAGGGCCCTTCCCTAGGGGAACACATGGTGGCAGGCTCAAGCCCTGTCCCCCCTAGGCAGCTCAAGCTCCCCTACCCACCCTGGGAGCAACCAGACACAGGACAAGGCATCCCCCCAAAGGCAAGGAGGTGGGGTGGGTTCTTGAGTAGACCAGGAGATACAGTACTTGCCCAGGAAGGATAGGGTTGTGGGTTGGAGTCAACAGCCCAAGCCCTACCCACCCTGGGAGCAGCCAATACAGGATACAGAACCCACCAAAGGTAGGGTGGTGCTGGTGATGGGGTGGGGCTCAGCTCTGGAGCAGCCTAGGGGAGGATAGCACATTCACCTGGAGAGCACAGCATAGTGGGTTCAACTCCAGGGAGCAGCTGGACAGCCAACACAGGCTGCCCCAGGGATGGACCAGGCTCCTGCATGAGGAAGGCAGGATAAGGGACCCCCACCAGAGGCAGGGGGGATGGACCTTGGAGTGGCCTAGGGCAATGCCCCTCAACCCCCAGGGACACCCAAGAGAAGCCTTGGGGCACATCAACACAATTGAAATTTGGTGAATTTTTGTTTTAAGTTTTACAGCATTTGTATTATTTTTGTACTTTTTACACCCAAAAATTTCATCATCCACCCAGCTACAATTAAGTTGTTTTAACAAATGTGTTGCAATGTTAAAAAAAAAAAACACGTGTGTGTGTGAAAACTGCAGGTACTGGAGGTACTTATACATTTTTTTTTAAAAAGGGGTATTTTATAAAAAAAGGTTGAAGAAACATTGGCCTAGGGGATAGGGCATTTGCCACTTGCCCAAGACTAGAGGCTGCACTCCTACCCCAGCCTGGGGAAAGTGAATGAGATTCAGGGAGGAAGGGCAACAGAGCGAGCAGGGGGAGGCCTTGGAGAAGGGGTGGAGCAGGGGCAGGACCCCAGAGAAGGGGGGAAGGAAGCCAGGCAAGGGTATTTGGGTTGGAGGTAGATCTTACATTGCACTTACATTGAAAAAGTGATCTGGTGGTTAAAAAGGTTGGAGACCCCTGTATTATACTAATTTTACAGATAGCTAAACAGAGAAGTTAACTGATTTGAAAAGGGTTAAACATCCCATCAGTGCTGGAGTTAATTCAAGAACACTGGAGTGGAATTCTTGGACTGAATTCCTTGTCCTACACTCTGAGCCCTAGACAGTGCATCAAACACACAAAAAGCTGAAAGATGGTTTAAAAACAAACAACCCCCTTCCCAAACACCTCTAGGTTTTATTAAACAGAAATTAGAATACTTCTAAATAAGCTCTATATTTAAGTGTTTCATAGCTGCCTAATGAATTGTTAATCCAAAGCCAGATTTATGTTGAGTGCAGCCCAAGCACCAGAGGGAGCTACACATAAGTGTTGACATACCAGGGGAACATAAGCACTTGATATAATGTCACTGTGCTGGAGTAGACATCAGTGACACAGCCTTAGATTTATGACACGACAATAGCAGAGCACTTCTCATTTGGAAGGGTCTCAAAACATTTTCCAAACTCAGTAGAAACCACTTCACCTGCCATCAAAATGCGGCCACCTCTGGCACAGAGCGCAATGGGGTTTGGTGGTGCCAACCAGTACAACGCAACATTTTGGATGGAAAGTGCCGACATGTAAATGCAGTTTGCTAAGGCACTGAAGCTAACTGACATCCCTTTGCTGGCTATACAAAGGAACCTAGTTGTGAAATTCTGAGTTAAGATTGATATTCTATCACTTTATTCCTCCACCCTGAGTTACAGGGCTCAACCCTTCCCTCTCTGCTCTACTCTCATATCATAATAATTGTATGTTTGTACAACTCCTAGCACAGTAGGGTCCAGGTCTATGACTGGGCTTAGATGCTAAGGTAATACAAATAGTTAATTAGTAATAATTAGTAATAGTTAACTTTAGGTATTTAATTATTACTAATTATCAGAGTACTTTATAAAGTGGGGGAATATTATCACCATTTGATAGGTAAGGAAACCAGGACACACACAGGTGAAGTGACTGTACAAGGCCATAGGATAAATCTGTGGCAGAACTGGGACTACAATTTAGGTCCCTTGACTTTCACTTTGCAGTTTTAACATCTCAGCCTGTACCATGTAAAAAGTGGCTATGCTTTCCTTCTCCTCCTTGGCCCTCCCAAATACCTGAAGGCAAATTCCAGCCTGGCATGCAGCAGCCATAGGCTAGGTCTACACTACAGATTTTTTGCGCAAAAACTCGCAGAGCGTCCACACCTCAAGCATATTTTTGCTCAAGTAAAAGGACAGAACAGAGGGGTTTTTGTGGTGTAGGTATTCCTCTTTCTATGAGGAATAACTCCTTTTTGTGCAAGAGCTCTTGTGCAAAAAGGTGTGTGTGGACGGGGAACAGGGTTTTTTTGCACAAAAAGAGGCAGTCGAAAAAAGTCCAGGTGCCCTGGTGGCCATTCTGTAAATAGCAATCAGACTTTCCTTTCGAGAGTGTGTCCATGCAGTCTGGACACTCTCTTTCGCCAAAGCTTTTTCAATGTGCTTTTGCAGTGTGGACGCACTCTTGTGCAAGAAGTTTTTGAGGAAAATCTCTTCCGCAAAAAGCTTCTTGCGCAAGAAGCCTATAGTGTAGACATAGCCATAGTGTTGAATTCCCTAGTTTGGGTGGTAATTAAATAGTTTTGTCTGGTTTTGTATTTTATTTATATGCTTTCATTTGTGTGTTGGGGAGTATGGATTATTACATGTTTTCTTTTGCTTATCAAACTCAGCAATGTGGTTTCCTCCCCCCCATATCAGTAGGTGAAGGATGTTAGAAACCTTCATGTTTTTCTTTTACAACTAAGTAAGTAAATAAATCAATGGTATGATTGTTTACAGTCTGTCATCCACATATCCTAATGCATATTGATGTGCTATTTGAAATAGGCAAGTTAACCCTAGATTTTGTGACAGAACTCTAGGCAGGGAAAAAGAAAAAAAGAAACTCCTAATGGGGAACAACAGCCCAGCAGGCATTTTGGGAAAGTTCTGCTATGAAGGAAGTGGGAGGGGGGAAAGATGGAGAATAATGAATTAATCAAGCTGAAAATGCATAAGACAACGGTGCGCTGAGGTTTCAGTACAAGGCAAATGGAAAGAGGGCCCCGTTACTGTCGAGATACACAGACTCTGCTCCACTAATCGCTTGGTCATGCTTCGGAGACAGTAAGTCATCGCAAGCCATGACATAGTGAGAACGGGGTTCTGGGGTTTGTTGTCAGAAAGAATTGTTTTATTTCACACCCATAAGCAAGATCACCCCCCTCTGCGACTTTTTTTTCCTGACTCCCACTCCACCTGTCTCTGCTGGGAAATAGTGAGTCAGAAAATGCTTTTGGGCTCCTGCAGTAGAAAGGAAACTGATAGCTATTTAAAAGCAGCAGACCATTCCCCCAAGGCTGCAGAAGCTCAAGAATTTTGTAATGAGATGTGGAACTGGTCATTAGTTTGAAGTGAGTCCAGGAGGGTAGTGATTAAAATTTCTTACTATCATGCCACTATTTTGTGGCCTTTATAAAATGAGCTGATGGCGTCCACTTAGTCCACCACCACAAGTGGTACTTGTTGGTAATGTCAACCTTGAGACTGTGGGTTGAGAACTGAATGGGCATGAACAGTATTCTAGGGTAGTACTTTAAGGTCAGGACCAGTGTTCCCTGTAAACTGAGCACTTGGGCGGTCACCCAGGAGAGATTCAGGTGCTGTTCAGCTGATTGGCAGCGCACCCACAGCACATGTGTTTCTACTGGTGGTGCACATCTGCACATGTCTCAGCGCACATAGCAAAATTTATTCCATCCATGGATGGAAAAAATTAGAGGGAACACTGGTCAGGAATGGTCAATGTTTTTCCCTGCTTCTCCCAGTGCTGTGTAATAGTTTCTTAAACACAGCTTCAGTCCCTGAGGCTGCCAATCCAGTACCTGTCACAGAAATAAATTGGTCACTCAGGTACTACCAGGGGTGCTGGAACAATATTTATAGTAGGGCAGTTGAGAGTCACTGAACCCAACTGCAAATCCTGTGTATAATGGAAACCTCTTCAAACCTTAGGGCATATCTACACTGGGGAGTTATTTTGAAATAACTCCCCTTATTACAAAATAACAAGGCGAGCTTCCATACTACCAAGCCTGTTATTTTGAAATAACAGATCCTGCTTGTGAAGAGGAATATGCTTATTTCAAAATGGTTATTTCAGGAGTTATTTTGAAATAACTTATTTCGAAATAACCTAGTAGTATAGACATAGCCTTAGTTCCAGCATCTCTGGATACTACTACAAGAAGAACGTAGATAGATTATCAAGAAACTCATAAAGGTTCCATGGTTGATGGTACATCAGGCTTTTTGCATGGGACAGGCACTTTTTTAATGTGTTATTTCTTTAAAAAAATCCCCAAACCTCTAACTAAGGGTATGTCTAGACTACATGCCTCTGGCAACAGAGGCATGTAGATTAGGCTACCCGGCATAGGAGAATGAAGCAGCGATTTAAATAATCGCCGCTTCATTTAAATTTAAATGGCTGCCACGCTGAGCCAATCAGCTGTTTGTCGGCTCAGCGCGGTAGTCTGGACGCTCTGCGGTCGACATCAAAGGCATTTGTCGACCTCCCCTGTAAACCTCATCCCATGAGGCATACCGGGGAGGTCGACAAATGCTTTTGATGTTGACCACGGAGCGTCCAGACTACCGTGCTGAGCCGACAAACAGCTGATTGACTCAGCGCGGCAGCCATTTAAATTTAAATGAAGCGGCGATTATTTAAATCGCCGCTTCATTTTCTTATGCCGGGTAGCCTAATCTACATGCCTTTGTTGCCAGAGGCATGTAGTCTAGACATACCCTAACAGAAAAAAAGAAAATGGATCACAATATACATAGTAATTAGGATTTTGATGGTTATGTCATAATAATGCATGATCAAACAAGACTGCATCACTCTTTTTTTTTTAGTCCTTTGCTTCATAATTTTGAGATGTGCTCCACAGTTAATATTTCAGAGGTTGATCTTTTCTATTACATCTGTCCCTTCCCTTGCTCTGGGAAATAATATAAAGTTTGTTCTCTTTAGTTCATGGTTACAAAATAAGCACATTGAAATGCTCTTTGATATGTCCTCAGATCATCTTTGAAATTACTATGTTACATGGAAGTACACATAACTTCCGTTGAAGGGGAAGAGGAAGGGATCTAATTGGACTTTTGATTTAGCCCTTGCATACAGCTTTAAAACACAAGGAAGTTCCTGAAAGGAAAAAGCTGCTTGAAAAATAATAAAGGAATGGAAATTCCCAGCCATACAAACCCTTAAAACCAATACATGTACAGTTAATATCTCCTTCCTCGACATACATGTCTTCAAAAATAGCATTATTTGCTTTTGTTGGCAGACTCCGCCACTCTATAAAATAGCTTCATCCAGCTCCGGCAGGTACAGAGAAACAGTATCCACACCACATTCCTCATGAGTGCAGTGTAAGACCAATCTTTAATACTGACCCCTCACTTAACCATGAGAAACACTTTTTACTTATTTTGGCTATATTGTTGTGTCGCTGAGATCTGTTACAGTTTTATCTTGTTTCTTTAAGAAAGAACTTTTAAAGTTCAGAGGCTTATGAACACTAAAAAAAGTATCAAGTCCAAAATGTAGAATCTTGATTTGCTCTAGGGTATTCCACTATGGTTAAACTAAATTAGGAGGGATGAGGTGGGGGACCCAGCAGCTACATTTTTTTTCCTTTAGTGCACTTGAATAAGGAGCTGTGAATTCTTTCTTTTCCTCTTTTTCCCTTTCCTTCAAAAAGCCATCAGAATAATGAGGAAAGGAACACTGATTTGAGTTCAATATAGTGCTTAAGGACAAAACACAAACCTCTTTACTAAGTTAAAAATGAGCCTGAATAGTAGTTAGGCTCACGAACATAAAAATTACCACCACTCCCACAGTCCTTATTCAGATGAGATAAACTCTTTTTTTCTGATAAGAGATGAATACTGGCTTTGTTAAACGAGCCCATAATTAACAGACTTTTAACATCTGGAGCGAGAGTGCCTTAAAATGACGTTGCCATGAGAATGTCGCACCTGTGGAGACAAAGTTATTAAAGTTAGAGTTGCTGAGAGAAAACTGCATAAAATAGTTAGGGTGGTCTGTGCAGTGAAAGGCTGACCAAGGCATCAGACCTTTTCATCATTAATGCTGATCGTTTTAATCTCTGGAGACCAGGGTTCAAGCTGTAGAAAATGGAATTAATTTGGTAGTCTTGTTCTTATACCATCAGAAAGCCACAGTACACTTTGGTGTGATTGGTGGTCTGTTCAGAAGTGTCGGGACTGGGACAGCAAGGGTTTTATGAGGCAACATCAAAGTGAACATAGACAAAAAATTGTGAAATAATTTGTATAACACCCACCTCCTACATGGTTGTGAGTGTCCTCAGGTTCTCCTGACTTCAGTGTCAAGTGTGTAACACCACTTGGGATCCAGCCCTCCCATTGGCCTGAGGATGGACCGCAGTCTGGCTATTTATCTACTTTTGGAACTGGCTTGATTAGGAAAAGTGGTCAAGTTTTCACTGCAGTTAGATGACAGACAAAGCCTGTTCGTGTATGTATCCCTCTCAGTATTTTGACCATGTTTATCATCGTGATGTCTCAGGATCTTTTGCCTAGCTCTTACCAGTGGGTTTCAGACATCACTTTTTTTTTTCAGTATCAAGTTAGCCTAATTTGTTTTGAAGAAAAGAATTGACACTTCTCTTTCGTCCTTGGTTTGTCCAGACCATTGTGATAACGTAAAGGGTAGGTCATTCAAAGAATACATAATATAGTAAAATGGCTGTTCTTTCAGGTTCATGTAGCAATTTGATTTCATTTCTGAGTCCCCAATTGATGTTTGTTTTTATTTAAAATGTCTGTAAGGGTAACTGTTCTGAATGCACCATCCAAGATAATAGCATTAACTGGCATGGCTGCAAAATCAATGACAGTATCAAAAATATACATCTACTGATCAAGATTGACATAAAACAAATTTGTTAACTGAAACAGACGGAGCCAACAGTTTAAATATACAACATAAATGTTTAAACTCCATTCAGATTTCTTGTTTGTTTTTTCTTTTAATAAAACATTTTAAAAAGTTGCATGGGAATATATACAATACAGTGTAAATAGAACAGTAAAGGTAACTCAGAAAGTGCTTTCCTCCTCCCCAAAATGGAGGGTAACCCTCTCCCCCCAACAGTAGTGGACTTCACCAAGGGAAAGTAATTGAAAATGCTAATTTGTTGTCCATAGACTTTGAAGGACAGGTCTTTGTCATTTGGCTTCTTTGAGAAACATCAGATCATTGACCAAAAATATTCCTTTCAAACTGTGATGTTAAAATCACCACTATATTCATTTTTAATCCTATATAAAACAGCATTGCAGAAGTACCCCCAAAAGGAGACTAAACTACCAACGTCATGCATGCTGGATTTTTTTTGGAAACAGTTTGAAAAAATATAACCCCCCCTCAGATTCTTTCTTTGAGCTCATAAAATCATGACAAGGAATGGGAAGTCTGAGCCTGATCCCCCTTTCTCTTCCAAAACACACAGTAGGCTCGCTGAGGTTATCGGTACATTGAGGGGCATTTGGAGATTAAGCATGGAAATCAGAAGGCATGATCCACATTCCCTTGTGGCTCTCAGTTAATCCTCACTGCTTTGCATATTTGTGTTCAGTATGAAGGAAATATGGGGATACAGAGGGAGTTCATGGTCACTCTCTTGCCAGCCAGCATGAAGGCACAAATTAATGCTGGTCAGTTTAAACTTAATTTTGAAGGAAACAGTGAAAAGACTCAGAACTTGGCACAAAGTCTTGTAGGCTGTTTGAGACTTGTTTTTTCTTTGGGTACCATGGAGATAAAGTCAGATGCTGCTGTATCGATAGTCTGTAATACTGCTACAAACACAGCTGAATATTGTAAAGAGGCTCAAACAATGCTGGCCAGTTTCTTGAGCTTAAATTTATTTTTGGTTTCTTTATTTAGTTCCAGGAATCAGATCATTACAGTGCTGCCTTTCCCACTGCTCGCTAAGGCCTCCTCTGCACTTACCACTGCGGGGATGGATCGGGTCTAGTGAGTGACAACCTGCTAAATCTATGGCTGATCACACTCCCGTTGACTCTGCTACTCCACTGGAGCAAGAAGAGTAAGGGGAGTCAAGGGGGACAATTTCTTCTGTCGACCTCCACCCCACCCCCCGCAGTGTGGATGATGCAGTACATCACATTAAGCTATGTCGACTCCAGCTGTGCTATTCACATAGCTTGAGTTGTGTGCCTTATTCCACATTGCCCTCTAGCGTAGACCTCGCCATAGGTGCATTGGAAGTGGGGTGACTTCACTGTGCACAGGGACAAGAAGCTGAGACACCGGTAGTAGGGATCAACCCTCCTTGTAGCTCACCATACAGAGAAGTTTGAGAGTCAGGTGAGGAGACTTGTATGTGTAATGTGGACCCATGACTACAAGAATCTACTGGCCAATGCTTACATCCCAGAAGCTGTAGTAGCAGAAGAATCTTCATTACTGTTCTGCAGCTCACAGGGGAAGATTCTTTACGCAGCCTCCATAGAAGTCTCAAATGACATATTGAGCCAGATCTTCAGCTACTGTAAATCCTTGTAGCTCTGTTGAAGTAAATGGATCTTCAAGAGTTAGCATCAGCTGAGGGTCTGGAATATCTCTTCTAGCTCTGAGATGGAATGGAGATACGGTAATTTGAAAATAAACTTGTGGTATGGCTGAGCAATTGATTAGGCCTTATGGCCCTGTAGCACGGTATTCAGAAGACTTTCATTGGCATACCAGGCATTGTGTAGAAAATTAATTTATGGCTCCTTACTTGATGGACAGACATAACTCAGAGTGGAAATGTGGAGTAAAACTGAGCATTGACAGGAGACACAAAAATAAGAAGCTACTAATTTGGGGCTATCTGAGGTAATAATATCTAAACACGTTAACCTCAAACTCATTAGTCTCACATCTCAATCAATATGGATTCTCTCAGAAATCAATTTTCACCCACAAATATGATTGTTAAATAATTCACAAGTTACAGGCCTTTGGGCAGGAAGAGGTTAGAGAAGCAGAAGGAAAATGGTGATCTCGACCTCAGATGCAATTTCAATTAAAAAAGGATAGCATCTGTAAAATGCAGTTTTATGTTCAAGATGTCAGTCTGTTATTTAAATATGGGAAAAAAAGGTTATAAATGGGCACGATATCCCTTTACAGTGTGATATTTAAAAACTCTCTGATTTTTTTTTTTTACGCATTAACAGAAAAGAAGCTATTACATTTTTTCAGCAAGGAATATTTCATTTGAAACACTTATCCAGTAATGGTTGTGTCTTTACTTACCAAAAGTAAACCAAAAATGAAATGTACTGTATCAACTCGTCTTCAGTTACACAATTAATTTATTATGATGTAACAGTAAAAGAGAAAGGCAGTAGTTAACTTTAGGGGATTTTATCAAATTCTATGAGTATTTTTAACCAAGTGATGTTGAGTTTATACCTTGTTTGGGTTTTTTTTTTTTTGTTCTGTCATCTACTTGGCTCTATTTGTATATGTTCATGTTAGGTATTATCATAAGATGTACTAGCTTGGCAAGTGATAGCCATCCACAGTACAACTATTTTATGGGTATAAAAATCAAGAATGTGGAAAACTTCTTCCTAAGGATAGTATAAGGGCCCTCATTCTTTTCTGAAGGCCTAATTCAATACTTACTGAAAATCCAGTGGTAGGATTCCCACAGACTTAAAGCAGTGGTCTCACTTTTTACCTCCCCCCCTTATCTATGTCTGTGCACTTCCCCCGCTTCCCAACCAGAGCTCAGAGTGGGGCCATGGTTCTGTGAGGGAGAATGGGACAGGTGTAAGGGGGCTGAGGTTGGGGACACAGCTGGGGGTAACCCCAAGCATGAGACTAACAGCCAGGGCTAGCAGCTAGGGCTGGGCCAGGAGTGGAGCTGGTTGGCACTCCTTCCCAGCCCCCTGGAGGCAGGTTCAGGCTACAGCCATGCCTCCCCGCCACCCCTGAACATTCCTCTGAACTCTCCTAAGGAGAGGGATATGCTCACAGATTGGGGACCTATGGTCTTGGATCAGGCCCTAGTTATATCTGTGTAAATTCAGAATAACCCGACTAGAGTCAGTAATGTTAAACTGATGCAGACTGTTCTCATTCAGGCTTTGAATCCCCAGAATTTGTGGTTAGTTATATCTATCGATGCAACTGTAGCTTTAGTGACATAATAATGTCATGATGTAATGTAAATTTATTTACTAACTTAATTATTTCTGTACTAGACATCACTTAGAAGTAATTATAACGATACATTGTAATCTGCTGTGATCTGTATTCTCCAAGGGACTTTTCAATGGATATAATCTGGATAAATATCAAACATTCCAAATGCATTTGAACTCAGCCCCAGTCAGTAATGACCAAAAGATATTAAGGTTGGAAGGCCCTCCTTCAGTGGCTTAGTGAAATGAGCTGGTGATCTCAGTCCATGTCTGAAGGTACTCACATACTCCACTGATGTATGCTACCTTCTCACTCCTAGAAGTGATCCCTTTAGGTACATGTTAAGACACTTTAATGTTCAGGACATTGTGTGTTCTGCAAAGGATCTCATTTTCAGGAATCTTAGTTTGGCAACTTTTACCTGCAATATATTTCCCAAAAAGTGTGTGTGTGGGAGGGGAAGGTTTCCTTTGAACAACCCCCTTACTCTTTTTTTTTTAATCAATGGAGGCATATATGGTATTGGCTTAAGGTATCTTGCCCTTGTAAGACAAGTTTTGAGGCATTTAGCAGACCCATTCTACCAAATGTATTACAGGATGAATTCCCTTCTAAGGATTTCTTTAGCTGTGGGTCTCAAGCAGGGGCATTTATACCTTGGGGGCTATGCAGAGGTCTTCAGAGAGTACATTAATTCACTCAGAGTATGTCTACACTGCAAAGTTAATTTGAAATAACAGCCGTTATTTCGAATTAACTTTAATAGCGTCTATACATGCAAACCGCTATTTTGAAATTAATTCGAAATAGCGGAGCGCTTAATTCGAATTTGGTAAACCTCATTGTACGAGGAGTAATGCCAAATTCGAAATAGCTATTTCTAATTAAGTGCTGTGTAGACACTTAATTTGAAATAGGAGGTCTCCAGACCTACCCAGGGAGCCCTGGTGGCCACTCTGGGCACAACCAGGAAAACTTACTTTCCTCTTCCCCAGCCCCGGAGCCATTAAAGGGGTAGACCCTGGCCACAGTGCCTGTGCCAGCTCCAAGCCTGCCAGCCCAGAGCCAGCATGGCCACCGGGGCCCCTGATCCAGTGGCCCCAAAACATGAGCCAGCAAGCCACTGGCAGCCAGCCCTCCACCGCTCCCCAGGAGCAGTCTGCCAGCTCCCAGGAGCCTGACAGGGGCTGGAGAAGGCGGGCGCCTTCCTGGTCCAGGGTGGAGATCATGGACCTTATTCAGGTTTGGGGGGGATGCCCCCAACGTCCATGATCTCTGCACTAGATGGAGGAATGCGGCCGTCTATGGCAGGATAGCTGCCAGCCTGGCCACCAAAGGCCACATGTGAACCCAGGAGCAGGTTTGCATGAAAATCAAGTTGGTCCGACGAGACCCCCAACCCTGGGCCCTGAGCTTCCCCTCCCCCTTCTTCCCCTTGCTTCCCTCTTCCAGCTCCCTCCTCCCAGGTTTCCCCCTCCCCTCTCCCACCCTCTCTCTTCCCCTCTCCCACCTCCTTTTCCCAGTCTCCCCAGAGGTTCATCCTCCCCCCTCCCAGTTTTGTTCAATAAACCCAGTTTCTATTTTTGAACATACGTGTCTTTTGTTTGACATCAGGAAGGGGGGCTAGGGAGGTGTAAGTGGAAGGATGTGAGGGAGGAATAGGGCACGAGCCCCTGGTGGGGTGGACCGGGGTGGCTCTGAGGGCTCCTTGGGGTAGACACTCTCCCGCAGGGCCTCCTGGATCCTGACAGCTCCCTGATGGACCCCCCGGTTGGCAGCCTGCAGCAAGTACAGCTGGGCTGATGGCAACGACCCCATGAGATGCACTGGTGTGCCCAGGGGCAGCTCTGGCTCCATGTGGCCGAGTGCTGTGGTGTCCCGAGTGCGCGCACTCAGGGCACTCCAAGACAGGACTGCTTTGCTGTCCCTCATTGAGGTAGACAAGCAAGTGGGGAACCCTGAGAACTGTCTGTCTGGGGTGGGGTGTAGGGGTCCCTTTAAGCACGGAGCTCAGTTAGCCTCAGGCAGCAGCCCCACACACTAAGTCCTAACCTGATGCCCTGCCAGCACTGGTTCTGGCCAGCCTTAACTTCAGTTCAGGGTCCACTCAGTGTGAACGCGCTATTTTGAAATAGCAAAACGCTATTTCAAAATAGGTTTTGTGTGTAGATGCGTTAATTCGAATTAGCTTAATTCGAATTAACTATTTCGAATTAAGTTAACTCGAATTAACGCTGTCATGTAGACGTACCCTCAGATGTTGGTCTACTTTCACAACAGGCTACATAAAAAGCACCAGTGAAGTCAGTGCAAACTAAAATTTTACACAGTAACTTGTTTATATTGCGCCATATACTATACACTGAAATGTAAGTACTATATCTGTATTCCAGTTGACTTACTTTATAATTACATAGTAAAAAATGAGAAAGTAAGCAATTTTTAGTAATAGTGTGTAATAACACACTTTTTTTGTATTTTATATCTGACTTTGTAAGCAGATGGCTTTTTAAGTGAGGTGAAACTTAGGGTGCACAAGACACAGCAGGAGTACTGTAGTCTGGAAAAGTTGAGAACCACTGTTCTATAGGATGAGTCAAAACAGCTAAAGAAATGACATTATTCTCTATTAAAATTTATTACTTGATTAAAATGGGGGAGGGGAATCAAGTAGCTATTGTCTTCCTCTCTCTCAAACTCTATAAGACAGTTCCATCAGGGTGATAACAGAGATAAGGGGGTCTGATCTTTATGACAATGGATAGTGGTTGCATTGTGGCCAGGAGTGACACATTACTGAGAAGTAGTATAATATTATGAGGTAAAATGGTGATTCATTTGCTCCATTACGACAGCCAGGGTGACTGACGCACTGATTTGGAAAAAGTGGGAAGTTATGCTTGCGTTCAGGACCTTTATCCTCCCCACCCCCCAAAAAGAAGGGAAGCAGAGGAGGAAATATTTGCATTATGCTGAAACAAAACAATAGCCAGCCTTATTCAATACAAGTTGTAGAATTCACTTTAAGTCGGCTAAAATAAGAGTCACACGCATGCTGCTTTTCTAAATCTGGGTCTGGGTTGAATGAACTGTCTTTTAAAAATAAATTGTGAATTGTGATTAGTGCCAAATGTCGGTGAAATTTATTGTACTATTAAAATCCTATTGGGTCTTTGTTTATGAAATGTATTTTCCTGTATTTGAGGTTTAGGAATGCTTGATAATGAGGCTCTGAAGATTCATGGCCCCTTTTCTGCAGCTTAATTTAGGCTCTATATCAAATATGTAAAATAACATTATATCTTCGTGCAGCCTCTGTGTGTGTGATACATTTTGTGTTATTTCCCTGCCAATGTTATTTCTTTTATAAATGCAGAACTAGTAAATAGTGTCAAACGGACAAGAGCGTAGCTTTCTATTTTCTAGGATAGAAGGAGTAAATATGGAAGGTATTCCTGTCACATTTCCATTACTTTTGCACACACACACATTCATATACGCTGACACACAAATTTTGCCACCTCACTGTTTTTCCAGATCATTAATAAATATGTTAAACAACACTGGTCCCAGTAGAGGTCCCTGGGAGATGCCATTATTTATCTCTCTCCATTCAAAAAATTATATAAGAAAGACCATACTGGATCAGACCAAAGGTCCATATAGCCCAGTATCCTATCTTCCGACAGCTGGCAATGACCACTTATTCCTACCATTTTTTCCTTCCATTTGTTTCCTGTCTTTTTACTAGATACTACCCCATGAAAGGACTATCCCTCTTTCCCCAAGATGGCTTTGGTGAGGGACCTTGTCAAAGGCTTTCTGAAAATCTAAGTACACTGTATTCAGTGGATCACCCATGCCCACTTATTTATTGACCCCCTCAAAGAATTCTAATAGATTTGTGAGGCATGATTTCCCTTTACAAAAATCATTTTGCCTCTTCCCCAACAGATTATGTTTCTCTATATGCCCATCTATATGTCTGTCTGTTCTTTACCATAGTTTCAACCAGTTTTACTGGTACTGAAGTTACGCTTATGGACTTGTAGTTGCACCTGTGAAGCTTTTTTAAAAATTGGCATCATGTTAGCTCTCCACCTGTCGTCTGGTATGGAAGCTGATTTAAGTGAAATGTTGCATATCATGGCAGTTCTACAATTTCATATTCAAATTTAATATCTGAGTTCCTTCAGAACTCTCAGGTGAATACAGTCTAGCCATAAGCATATGTACATACGTAGGCACAGTAAGGTATGCTTTATTCTATATCTGGAATGGGCAATGGAAAAGCACCCAATGAAAGCCACGAGGGAGATTTAAAAGGCATAAATGTGAGTTAAGTGACCATCTGCCCTTGGTGCCTTTGAAAATGTTCACCCTCCATGTTAGAACACTTTAAAATAAATTCTTCCTTATAAACACGCTACGGGTGTTTCACCACAAAGTGTCAAAAGGTAGTAGCAATGCAATTGTAATGCTAGAAGTATTTTTGAACAATAGTCTAGTATCTATTTGTATAAGGGCTGCAGGCTGCAGTGAAGATCATGATGAGTTACCTGGATCTCCACAGAGCTGACATAATCTCAGGCAAGGGCATGATCCTGGGAGGTGCTGAGCTTTCTTAACTCTCAGTGAAGTCAGGATAGGATCAGACTCCAAATGGTTTCAGTTTTTTGCAAAGACGTTGTATTCCTCCAAGGGAAATCCTAAAACAAATAATTTATGGAAAACCCTAATATTGCTAATTTCCATGATTTATCTAGAAGCTCATCTCATCTGACTACAAGGCAGTATTTACTTCTTCATGCCCAATTCTGCCCTCAGATACCCCAGTCAGTGGGAGCTGCACCCAAGTATCTGAGGGCAAGGTTGGGCCTCTAGTCTGGAAATATCTTTGGATATTGACTCAAAAAATGACCATGTTCTGAAAACAGGTTGGGAGATAGTTTTCTGGAGTGTGGAAGAGGAGAAAATATTCACCTTTATGGTAAATTTTTTAAAAGCTCTAAGACAATGGAATTACTCTAGCTATACACTGGTGTAACTAAATCTGCCCCATCAGTCTATGTGAAAATTGATAAATGAGAATTGAAAAATCAAAGGCCTGATTTGCCCTACAGTAAACCAATCCTGTTGAAGTCTGTGGAATTACATATATAAAGCCAGTCTAATTCTGGTTTTCTAATCAAGCCCAAGTTCTTTAGCAATAGAAACTGCCATTCTGAAAGACTGTGTGATTACGTAGTGCTGGTTATAATATGACATAAGGAATGATCAGACTCTGAGGTCTCAACTTAAAACTCTGATACCTCTGTTTAATTTTTGGATAACTGCTACACAACAACTGCTATATCCTCCTTTGGTGCAGCAATAGGCAACCAAGAATAGGGGGGAGTGGGCTGCATCAATGGCCCTCCTTCACCTCTGTGGGCTGCAGCAGCCTATGGCCCATTGGGATTCTACCTGCAGCCTCTCTGTCTGGCCTCCCATGCACCTCTCATGCACTGGGGCACCAGAGCCCCACACTTCCTACTCTTCTCTCCCCCTCTCAGCACATTCTGAGTGCTGCAAATCTGCTGATTTGCACTCCATCTCCGCTCTTCCTTCTCCTTCCCCAAGCTTGATCTGGTGCCAACAGCTGATTCGCAGCATTCTAGCTATGGGAGGGAGGGATGAGCAGATTCACTGCACTCTGAAAGTGCTGGGAGGGAGGCAGAAGAGTAGGAAGTGCAGAGCCCAAGTGCGTGAGAGCCTCGTGGGGAAGAGGAAAGAGGGGATTCGTGGGCCGCAGGTTGCCCACCGCTGCTTTGGTGTCCTCCAATCCCCCTTTGCATCTACATTCAGTATAGCCAAGAAAACAAATCTTTGGGGCTACACTTTCTTTTTCAGAAGTGTCCTGGAAAGTCAAGTGAACCAGCCCTGTTAATTGTTCTTTATTCAAGATGCATAGCATAATGTTAGAATACTCAAACAATATTCATTAGGCAAAACAATTGCAATAATTATCTTACAAAAAGCCAGACAGGGTAATTTCTTTTAAAATGAGGCAACTCCCCAGAGAAGATTCTGTTCCAGTTTTGTGTTTGTTTATTTTTGGCCAAATGGTTTTAGATAGCAATTACTGAAGTGTCAGTGACCTCTTGGTTCAATTGAATTAGAAAACTTAAATGATATTGGTCTTTGCTGTCTCAAAGATAGAGGAAATTGGAGCCCGGAAAGAGACTATAACAAAATCACCAAGAGCAGCTTCATTTTGAAGCTGTGTGTAAATCAGGGTTTTGCTGAGTCCTTCACACAGTTCCCTGAAATCTGCAGGGAAATTTTGTCCTTGGAGGTCTTTAGGAAATGTTTTCATGGCATACGGGATGTTTTTGTTTCCTTTTATATATGATTGGTGTCTGCATGTGTCTTGAAGACTGATGTAGCAAAGGTGATCTGTGATGTAGAGAAAGTCTAGCCAGCAACCGCAGTACTTTTTAATTCTTTTGTATGCTCCTACCAGGCTGAATCCAGGATCCTGGACCTACGTGGCATGTTCTTTCTTGTGTGCATAGCTGAAGGACATGCACAACAGTTGGAATATCTTTCAGAGGTCAGTTTTTAGTGGACGTTTTGATAAAAATCAGTCAAACTGGGACTATTCCTAACAAGTCAAGTTTTTTTTTCTTGGGATCCTCCAACGTGATTTCTACATCAGACCAAAAACAATGTAAGATTAAGTCCATAGAGGAATGACAATGCATTGATCCTTCTGATTTCATTACCCTAAATTATTATAGACTACAGTTTAAAGTACAGTTCTAGAATTCTTATGCAAAAGTAGTATGATCCATAACTGTTTCTCTCCCATTCTAGTCGTGAGACAGCAGACTAACTTTATGCTTTTGACAAAATACCAGTTTATTGGCATTTGGATTATAAGATATATTTAATGTTTGAAAGGGATGCTTGATAAAGAAATTAGGATATAGTAATAGAAGAAAGGACTAAAAGCTTAGTCCTATTATACCCTCTTCCCCCCACCCCTCAAATCCATGAATAAACTTTACTTATGTCAACTCACAGGGTCACGGCCAAACACGATTATGGATTTGTTTCACAACAGAGTCGATTAGGGCTAATTGCTTTTATTAATTTTATTACATCACTACTATTATAGGCTTAATACTGCCAAATGGTTACATAGCTACTGCAAAGTGACACATCAATAAGCACAGGCAGAGCAATGCAAAAGGGAGTAACAGGTACTTAGAAATGCTTACACCCCTTCAGTCTGTGGGAAGTCCCGTTCCTTTCACTTTGCACCAGGCCTCAGCGGACGTGGCTCCAGCTGGGGGAATCCAGGGCACCCTCCGAGGCCTAGGTCCCTGGTGAGACTCATCAGGCATGGGACTCCCTATACTAGTTATACTACAGTTGTTTACCGGTTGTGTGCGCGATGGCTCAATACCATTCTTATCACTCTTATGAGCTGAGACAGAGGTCAAACTTGTTTATCACTTAGTAGTTTCCCAGCTCAAGGCATGGGTTAAAGCTGATAAGGGCCAGTTGCTATTTGAGCTTGCAGGATCTTAGGCTATGTACTTCAAGTATGGAAACTTCCATCCCAGGCCTGCTAAGCTGCAGGGCCCACATATGACTTTTTATGTGACAACTTACAAAAATGGCCCTTTGGTAGCTCTTCTGGTATCTCTTTAAGGACTACTTCTGCCAGTAAAGGTTTCCAAGACTGGGATCTATAATTTAATGTCAAATCATTTCCTGATAGACCACTGGGTTTTTGGGGTTTTTTTTTTTTTACTGTTTCTCTTTGCTCACTAATTTTATAGCTCTTTTTTTCTGCCAAAAAATGGTTGTTGCATCATTAATGATGGAGCTTATTATTGCTTTTAACATTTGAATTATATCTGAAAAAGCATGAAGATTTATCCATTTCTCTAGGAGCATTTAAACGAAGACATTAAAGAATCTTTGAGTTATACTTTGTATAATTTTTAAATAATTTTGGCATGTTTTCCCTCCTGGCAAATGAAGTCTTTAACCTTATGGAACTTCAATTTGCAGTGACTTTCAAAGGCAGTAGTATTACATCAATGATCCTGAAATGGTAAGGTCAGAAATACACAAAAAGTAATTAAGAGACCAAATGATTACAGTAGAGCAACAGAAAAATAAATGCCCCAAATACTAAGGGTCATATCCTGCTTGTCTTACTCAAATTGTTCCACTGCAGCCTATTCAAATCTCATTTACACCAATGAAGCCACCAGTGTAACTGAGATTAGAATGTAGTTGAAACAGAATTACTTACATGTGAATAAAACAAGCAGAATTTTCCCTCAAGGTACATTAAATGTCAATAGCAGAATTTTATCTAACATTGGCACAGACTAACATCTGTATTTGCCACATTTAAAATGGTTTCATTTGAAACAATGAAATTGTAGCAAGGGGCAGGCAAAAAACAACTACAAATAAAAAAGAATCTGTTTCTAGGAAAATCCAGCAAACCTCTGAAACTTTCCTTTTTTTGCCTTACAAGAATAAAAGGAGTGGGGAAAAGTGGTTGTTGGTGGTGGTGGGGATACATAAATGAGAGCAGGTGCGGTCGTGCAGAGGTAACTATTCAGCATATGTAAGTGCAGTTGGAAAATCATTGTCTTGCAGAGAATACTCGAAATTGGTCCCTAATGGCCTTGGTTTTTGTCATATGGTCTTGATTATCAGCTAAAATTGCATTGCCAATGCCTTTAGTGTGAACGAGATGGATGAATAATTATTACGTGCATTGAATACTTTTCTGCAAGGAGGAACCAGGACGTCCCCTGGTCACCGTAGCTACCATTTCATCCTGCTGTCAGGAAGACTGTAAGCGGCCAATTCATCACTTCCTTATTTCTTCTTCTTTTTTTCTTAAATATGTAGCATACACGCATACCTGTGCAAAGAATGGGCAATATGAAACCCAGACTTGTGAGGAATAACTGCAAGACACAATTGTCTCTGAGATTGCAGATTAAAGGGAGACAGACCCTGGTACCTTATTCTGTTTCTGAAGGCTTTACCTTGTCTTAATATGCATATAATCCCCTGTGGATGTTATAGGAGCTAAAAGATTGTCTAGCATGAAAGGAGGCACATACAGGATAGCAGAGGGAAGTGTGTGACTAGTGGGATACCTTTCAGTTATGAATTACTCTTCTTATGCCTCTTGAAAGGGGTACCATGCCCCATCTCACTTCCCTTTGCATTCATTTTGCTCCATTATGCATTAAGCAATATAATAACTGAAGGTTCCAGTAATGAGGTTAACAAAAATCTTCTTGCTAGCACTAAGAATAATTCTCACTGGTATTCAAGAGTTCATCCCATCTCCCTCACCCCCCACTCCTCCACAGAAGAAGAAAGTGCTTGCCAGATCAGAAATGATCAGGTTCAGAACCAGTCTGAGATCCATGACCATGCTGCTCGTTCATCACTGGCATATTTATTGTAAATCGTGGCCTTGTGTGACTGCTGTTTACACACTAGGCAAGCCTGGCAATTAATGATGAGTGCCACTAGCTCCTAAACAGGATACGTTGAACTTCATTGCAAACACAAATAAACCCAACAAATTGCACTTCTTGTTGGAGCATTCTGATCAGAAAGATTTTTTGTAGCGAAAGAGGGCACAAGCCTCTCGGAGCAAGATTTTCACTGTCTTAAGATATCCTGATTAATTGCTTGATGTCATCTGCCACTAAACCCTAATGAGGTGCCTAAAAACATTTTTGATTAAATAATCATTCAATCACCCCAACTATTCAGGTCTACTGATTATCTTTAACCAGCTATTTTAACTGTGGGTACCCATACTGGAACTGAAGAAAATATAAATAAATGTAAAACCATGCATTATATAGGTCTAAAAACAAGGGGAAAAAAGATGGAAAAATATTTGGGAGAATGCTTGATCTCTCTCTCTGTCCAGTCACAATTTCATAAAATGTTCTACATATACATTATACTCATGAATAAATTAATCCTTGCTGTACATTTACCCTGGAAGTTATACCCATTTTACACAAGAGAAGCTATCAGTGATGGAACAAAATGCAGGAGTCCTAATTCTCATCTGTCATCATAACTACTAAATGCCGAGCATACAGATTAAACATATAGTACCGAATTCATCTTTGATTTAAACCAGTGGTGGGCAACTTGCAGCCCAAAGGCTTCATGAGACCCATCAGGGTTTTATGTGTGGCCCATAAGGCATTTTATTTACTGTAGCCCATAATTCTGCTGTTTTCTGCTTGAATAGTTTTTTTCCTACTAGTACAGTAAATTCTTGCCATTCGTGGTGGATGTGTCCTTGGTACCACTGCAAATGGCAGAATTCACAAATACTGGTGAGCTTCCCATGGCTCCTGGCCCCCGCGGTAAATCCCCTGCAGCTCCTGAACTCTCCATGACTGCTGGGAACCATGGGGAACTTATCGTGGGTGCACAGAGCTCACCGTGGGGGGTCAGGAGTCACAGTGAGTGCAGGGAGGACCTGACCACTGCAGCTGTTGTGTAACAGGTCCCTCCCAAGGGATGGGATGAAATGGGGAGGGGGTAGGGGGAATGGGAGAGACTCATGAATATGCCAAATAGCAAATAGGGTCTCCTGTATTATTAAAGTGGCACACACTTAAAGCAAGGGCTCATGAGGTGAGGTGCATGCTGATTACACACAACACTGAGAGCCATGCACTCCCTCTGCATTCAAAGCGCCTCTCTGGTTCAGTTGGTACATTCTGCAAATTCTAGGTATGCAAGTGCAATTAGCAAAACTGCCCTATCCTGGGAGGCCATAGTTGTTATCACAATCTTGTGGCCCACTGAGCTGAAGGAGGGCCATTCCTGCGGCCCACTTTCTAGCCCAGATTGCCCATTGCTGATCTAAACCCATTTACCAGAGGCACTGGATCAGAGAAGAGCTTAGCTCTCGCAAAGGCAACATGAACAATGCTGTGAGATGTACGTCTAACCATATATACCAAGGCTATTACTATATTTCAGGATCCTATTGATATAAAAAACCATGACATGAAACTCGAGTACTTTATGATGTCAGTCTCCTTTTAACTTTCATTTCTAATTGAGAAAACTAAATTGATTGCGTCAAATGAGTCCTGATTGAGCTTTTAAAATAAAAACAAAAGCTAAAAATGGCTCAGCCAAGTGACTGAAATGTTATCACAAGCCAGTGAGATCAATAACTTTAAAAAAAGCAGAGTTTTTGAGTGACAGTTTAAAAATGGGAAATTTAAATATGTATCACCACATTCAGTTCCCATTGTGTATTGCATACAATGCAAGGGCAGTATGTTTTTAAGCAGTCCAGAGGGTAATATATTAGTACTACTGAATTTGTGTTTGTTCCCCACTATATACTATGTTTATATTTACAGCAATACATCAGTTTTAAGATATTAATACTAGAAGTGCTACTTAAGCTTAACTTTACAAGTATAACTCAAAATGTAGTTTATAATACTATAAATAGTAATATCAGTATTGATACTTGCTGCATCATCTATATCCCTGGAAAATTGTGGCTGGCTGATACTAAATAGAAACTCAGGCAGCTGACAGTACATAAAGCATAACAGTGAATACCAACAACATTTCATGGTTCGAACTGTTGAAGCTCTCTTGTGTTCTGTGCTGAAGATTTAAATAATGAGTGACCTCTCCAAATATTCCTGTTTACAAAAAATGTGTGGATTATTACAGGGTATAGCATTACCATCCTGTAATTTCATGTTAACCATGTGTATAAAAACAGTATGTGACTATACACAGTAGAACACATCTTGTTTGCTATTTGTTAGGGATTGGTAGAGAATGACATGCTTGTGACTTACGTCTCACTTGATCCTTTTGTGCAAGGTGTGTAAGGGTGCAAATTGCCTGTCTTATTTTGATTCTATTTTGAAATACCTTATTTTGAAATTTGGCAAGTCTACACGGCGCCAGATTTCGAAATACACTATTTCGAGACATCCCTTATCCCTCGTGGAATGAAGGTTACAGGGATGCTGAAATAGCATGCCTGTTATTTCAAAAAATATTTTGAAATAACGGGCAGCTTGTTAAGATACCTCTGGTATCCTGAAATAGCCATGCAGTACAGACGTACCCTAAGGGTACATCTAGACTACAGGCTTTTGTTGATAGAGGCTTCTGTCAACAAAGAGCGTCTAGACTACATCCAGTTCTGTCAACAAAGCAAGCCGCTTTGTCGACATGAGAGTGTAGACACAAAGGACAGTGTAGATGCAATAATGCCTTCTGTCGACAGAACTCTGTTGACAAAAGGCATTATTCCTCGTAGAATGAAGTTTACCGCCATCGACAAAACTGCTGAGTTCTGTCGACGTTGTGTAGACAGAACTCGGCGGTAGTGTAGACACAGGTATAGTTTTGTCGACAAAAGGCCACTTCTGTTGACAAAACCCTGTAGTCTAGACACACCCTAAGAGTCCCTTGCATGGTGCTCCTGAGCAATCTGAACTCCCATTGATTTATATAGAAGAGTAGGGCACTCGATACATTTCAAGATATAAGAAGTCTTTTTAAGAATCGAGCTCTTAGTTTACTAGTGAATTAAATGGTTATCCCTAACTCAGGTGTTTTCTTTGCCTACCATTGTATATTCTCATTCTATCTTCCACAAACACACATGCACAATGTGATGGTGTTATAAAAATGTATATTGGCTCTTGTTTGGGATGACCTGCATAACTCATTCATGTTTTCTTCCCTTGTGACTAATGTGGGCTCCACAAACACAAGCAAATGGAAATTTCATAGCATTTACACCATTACTGTTGTCTCATGTGAGATATCTGAAGATATATATATGTAAACTGAAGCTCAGAGATGATACGTGACATTTCAAAAATCACCCCATCAAGTCTGTGATGCATTGAGGATTAGAACGCAAGATTTTCCAACCCATGATTTAACTAGAGATGATATTGAGCCAAATTTTGTCCTCCGACATTCTATTTTAAATTCTAGTGAGAGTCATGTCACCTGCATTATTCACTTACGGCCCCATCATTTATAGGTAATATGGTCATTCCAATATGGTCACCATGGTAAAAACAGCACTGCAGTTTTGTCTTTGCTACATAGTTTGATATTTCAGTCTTTCTCTCTTCCTTTTTTTTTCTCCTTAGAAATACAAAGTACTAGGGAAAATTATATTATTGATCGGCACAAATGCAGAATGGGGGTAGTTAACAGGACTACATTAATGCAGACTAGACACTTTTTAGTTCATGCTAGCAGGGTCTAGCATAGGGCAATTAGAGTACAATCATAGAATCATAGAGCTGGAAGAGACCTCAGGAGGTCATCAAGTCCAGCCCCCTGCCCAAGGCAGGACCAATCCCAATTAAATCAACCCAGCCAGGGCTTTGTCAAGCCAAGACTTAAAAACCTCTAGAGATGGAGATTCCACCACCTCCATAGGTAACCCATTCCAGTTCTTTATCACCCTCCTAGTGAAATAGTTTTTCCTAATAGGTGACCTAGACCTCTCCCACAGTAACTTGAGACCACTGCTCCTTGTTATGCCATCCATCACTACTGTGAACAGCCTTTCTCCATCCTCTTTGGAACCTCCCTTCAGGAAGTTGAAGGTTGCTATCAAATCCCCCCTCACTCTTCTCTTCTGCAGACTAAACAAACCCAAATCCTTTAGTCTCTCCTCATAGGTCATGCACTCCAGCCCCCTAATCATTTTGGTCGCCCTCCGCTGGACCCTCTCCAATGCGTCCACATCCATTCTATAGTGGAGGGCCCAGACTGGACACAATATTCTCGATGTGGCCTCACCGGAGCCGAATGAAGGGGAATAATCATTTCTTTGGATCTGCTGGCAATGCTCCTCCTAATGCACCCTAATATGCCATTAGCCTTCTTGGCTACAAGGGCACACTGTTAACTCATATCCAGTTTCTCATCCACTGTAATCCCCAAGTCCTTTTCTGCAGAACTGCTACTTAGCCATTTGGTCCCCAGCCTGTAACAATGCTTGGGATTCTTCTGTTCCAAGTGCAGGATTCTACACTTGTCCTTGTTGAACCTCATCAGATTTCTTTTGGCCCAATCCTCTAAGCTGTCCAGGTCACTCTGGACCCTATCCCTGCCCTCCAGCATATCTACCTCTCCCCCTAGCTTAATGTCATCTGCAAACTCGCTGAGGGTGCAATCCATCCCCTCATCCAGGTCATTAATAAAGATGTTGAACAAAACTGGTCCAAGAACAGATCCTTGGGGCACTCCGCGAGAAACCAATTGCCAACATGACATCGAGCCGTTGATCACTACCCGTTGGGCCTGACAGTCTAGCCAGCTTTCTATCCATCTTACAGTCCATTTATCCAGTCCATATTCCCTTAACTTGCTGGCAAGAATATTGTGGGAGACCATATCAAAAACTTTGCTAACGTCAAGGTATATCACATCCACTGACTTCCCCATATCTACAGAGCCAGTTACCTCATCATAGAAGCTAATCAGATTGGTTAAGCACAACTTGCCCTTCGTGAATCCATGTTGACTATTCCTGATCACTTGCCTCTCTTCCAAGTGCTTCAAAATGGATTCCTTGAGGATCCCCTTCATGATTTTTCCAGGGACTGACAGGTCTGTAGTTCCCTGGATTGTCCTTCTTCCCTTTTTTAAAGATGGGCACTACATTTGCCTTTTTCCAATCTTCCAGGATCTCTCCCAATCTCCACGAGTTTTCAAAGAGAATGGCCAAAGGCTCCGCCTTGGCCATGACACTTGCCAATGACACTTGCCAACTCCCTCAGTACCCTCGGATTGCATTGAATGTTTTGGTGTACTCTGCAACTTAGCCCACTGTAGCCCACAATATGGGGCTTGGTAAACAAACTGAAAGATATCATAATGCAGGACCATTACACTCCTTTTTACCTACAGGGTCTGTATCTTGACTTTATTTTGAAGCAATAACATTAATTACATGTGGGTTAAACTCTGCCCAACCTGTCCAGTTTAGGAATCCCACAATGGGACTCTTTGTGTTAATTCACTGAGCATGATTTGGTCCTGCGTGAATTAGTTTGGGATAGTTTTTTAATTTCATAGTAGTAAAAGGTCTATGTATCATACAGTGAAATTAAAGATGTAGGTTGTTTCTAGATGGATCAAAGTGAGAAACCCATTACTGTGATGCTTCCTTTTTGTGCTTTCTCTTGTCTTTTAATCTGTCAGGCTGCTGTCAGGACTGGAGCACTATTTGGCTAAGAGACAAAGGACATGGCTCGTGTAAGCCAATCTATGTGAGACTCACCCTCATAATCTTTCTGAGCAGCCCAAGCCCAGGTTTATAAATGAGATTGGGGGTGGGATGGCAGTGATTGTTTCCAATTATGGCAGTGCCTTTCTTTCCCACAAAAGACCTTTTGAGGAGTTTTAAAGAGATAGGTTCATCTTTATGAAAAGTGATAAATAGTTGTGCTTTTATGACAGGAAAGGTAGTTCAAGTATCAGTTGTAAAGGAGAGAGAACTGTGTGGAATGGTTTTCATTTTGAAAGACTCCCTCTCTCTCTCTCCATTGTATGAGCTGATGTAATGGATGCTCCCCTCCACCCCTCCCCAATCATTCTTAGTCTAACATTTTATGTTCTGAAATGAGCATCCCACTTTGGTCAACTAGAGCCTGAGTTTGTTGATCTTCTGGGCCTGGTATAAGTTCTATCCTATTTCTCAAGCTTTTGCCTGTAGCGGTGGTTATAGGGTGGCATATTCCTTCTTGTTTTTATACTGATCATTATAACCTATATGTTTTAGAACAAGGTTGATGTTAGTAGGTGGTATCTAAGTTTTGTGCCTTTATCCACCCACAAAGGGACCCAACATAATGCATAACCTAGTATGGCTTCTTCTTGTTGGAGTATTGCTTCTTCATTTTAGTTTTTAATTTCCAATATCTTTTTAAACTATACTAGGACTTTTGTGAAAAAAATAGACAAAACACTTCAAAATCAGTGTGGACTGGGTCTTATTCTTGTAATCTAATAGCTGCTGTTGATTTAATCTATGTGACTTCAGCTACACAAATAGATTAGCTGAAGTTGATGGATTTATTGCTGTGTTCTGTAAGGTTGGTGGGAGCTGCTTTCCCATCAACAATGGCTACTCTTCTTATCTTGGTGGAGTAACCATATCGATGGGTGAGTGCTCGAAGATCGATTTATCGCTTCTAAGCAGACATGATAAATCAACAGCTGTAGTGTCGATCCCTAGCGTAGTGGAGACAAGTCCTCAGACACGGAAAAGGCTAGGAATGCCCATTCTTTATTATTTTGGCTATTTATTTATTTTTTATTTCCTCATTTTTAAAAATTCCTTGGCTAACAACATACCTTCTCCTCCATGAATCTCCTGGTGACTGTTGAAATCAATCCTGGAGTTGTTAATAGGATATTTTAAGAAAATGACATTACATCATGTTGGGAAAGAAACATTTCCTGGAATAGCTTCAGTCAGAATTGGCAGCCCTAGAAGTTTGTGGTCCAGGGGCTAATTGGAAATCTTACAATTTAGGAATATTAAAAAAGCCCCTAGTTCAACTGGATAACATAACAGCCAGATTTGTGACTGGATGATTAATATCCAGGTGATAAGGAGAGAAAGTGAAGCCAGGAAAGGCCAAAGGTAAAGACCTTTTTCATTGCTAATGATTACTATGTCACATCTCAACTATTCAATCTCTCAAGTAATAGACAAATGGCAAAACTCCTATTGACTTTAGTGGGAATAGGATGAAGTCCCAAATGAACAGCTTTTTTACATGGCTGAGAGAGTGAGGACTCAGGTGTTAATTCACAAAAAAAGATTATCACAGATGGAGAAAGGGATAGCCTGTGTAAGAATAGCTGGTTGAAATGCAGTAAGGGCCTGATCTTCTTGGTGCCATATGTTGACTTAAGTGGGAATTGAGATCTTGCAGAACTGGGTGGGCACTAATTTCTGCTGGAAATAAATAAGTAAATATATATAAAGAGAAGCCTGCCTTTTAACCTGAAATCCCATAATATTGCATGGATCTGCAGACCTGGTTTCGTTAAGAATAAAAGGTGAATCAGAGGAAGATGGCATCCAGAAAAACAAAAGCATCCAAGGCAGCCCATCTGTAGTCTGACCATATGATAGACTTGGAAAAATGTAAAGCTGCCAGCACAACTGCCCATAGAGTCTGCCAAGGAGCCAGATGCTACCTTTGCGAGGATAGTTTCCAGAGATTGGCATTGAGGATCTCAAAGAAGAAGAGGGGAGGAAGGCAAGTGGAACTATATAAACCTGTCACCTACAGCATTGGCTTTAACATTCATTTCAGCCGTATATTTCTGTAGGTTTTAGGTGGAAGTGAAAACAAACATATTAAGTACAATACCAAAAATATATTAAGTATAATACAAAAAAACCCCCGGGAATGATTATCTTTTTAAAAAAGCTACATCAGATACAAAATCATAGTCTGTTTGAATGTAGGGTACGTGACCATTTCTCTGTTCAGCAAAGAGACCACAAAGGTATTGGGTGAGTCCCTGCAATAAGAAGCCAGTGGCTTACTGTGAACTGAGGGTGTACAAAATAAAAAATTAGTTTTCTGAGATGAGATGGATAGATGCATTTTAGGACTATAATATTTTTGTGAATTCAGATTAATTGGCATATAGATATCTCCATTTAGGATAATATTTACATGTTGAAATACAATGAATATTAGTAAGATAGGCCGAATACATGTGTGCTAAGTGGGGATTTAAATGTGAGCACGCATTAAGGCATATGAAGCCTGGCCTACGTGCTCCGATAAGACAATTGCACACAAGCAATTCAGATGTGCAAAAGTGGTGTATACAGTTTAGTGTGAGAAACTGGGACTTGAGTCTACAGTACTTATATTTCCAGTGCCTGATCCTTTGAGTGAATGTTAGTGGAGAGTGTTCTGCACCCCTCAAGAAGCTCAACATGACATTGGATTGAACCAAAATCTCCTTTTGCTAAAGGAATATACAATGATTTTTCATAAATTGATTTTGATTATGGTTATAGATAGGGGTAAAATAAGGTATAAGAGGCCTGACCCTGAGATTTCAGAATCTTTCCAGGGGCATTCCACATCTTCCAGGATCAGGTTCAAATTGAGGCAAAATTGATGCAAAATTCTATTCCCCTAAGCTTTCTCAGTGCAGGTCAGACTTGCAGGGTCAACAACAGTCCCCCATTTCAAAGGGCTTATTTCCTCCTCCAGACTTAGCCTGAGAAATTGTGTTTTTTTTAATTGGAAAAATATCCTTCAGGACTAATGTCAGATACCCATCAAACTCATTTCACTTGTGAATGAATTACGTTTTAATCAAGGCCTGCTAGGGGGCAGGACGGTGGCAGAAAGGAACAAGTTCAGAGCATTAATCAACTCATGTTCCCAGCCGTTATTTTTTATAGGTTTTGTTTGGGGGTCAGAGGGAAGAAAGGATCTGACACTCAGTAAGTTGACCTGGACAACCTGTCTCCACAGGGGAGTGACCTCCACCCTCTCTTTATAGCCCTATGCTGACTACCTGGACTGTTGGTCCCGCCCTCTGTGGTCAGGGAGTAGAAGGAGCCTTGGCAAAGGCCAGTAGTAGTTCACTACCTCCTGGAGTCCTAGACCAAGAAGGCATCAGGAAAGGAGTTGGTACTCAGAGGGGTGAGTCAGCGCTTTCTGAGGCAATGCAGTTTACGTGCCACCACTTGCTCAAGGCAGCCACCAAGGGTGAAAACTAGTCAAACATTTTTTTAAAGGAAATTTATCCTGCTGTGCTGCTGCTGGGTACCACAAAAGGGCACTGAAAATGATCTAAATTCATCATTTTCCTGGAGTGAAAGGTGTGTAAGGGGATCTTCTGAATGAATTCAGTGCATTCCTACTGGATGCATGTGTGTTGTGTGTGTGTGTGTGTGTGCACGTGCGTGTGTTTTCCCTTTCCTGCTAGTCTCCTTAAAATAGCAGGTGAAAGCAGCAGGCTGTGCAGCATCAAACCACTTACTTTGCAGCGACTGCTCACATGTTCTGTCTCCATATGCAAGCCCCAAAAGTTAGTGTCCCAGGTAAGAACTTTTTTCATTCCCTAGGTGTGATGCAGATCGAGGACCTGAGACATTTTCATGGTGTTGCTTGCCCGCCCCACTGCACTGTAGAATCTTAAATGGTGGTATGTGCCAAAAAAGAGGTCTTGTACTGGTTTTGGCACCATTGGTTTGACCAGACCAATGACCAGAATAGTAATATCCTAAGTGGAAAACCACAGTAATTGAATCTCATCAGCTGGGATTGAAATATAGTAGCCAAAGCAGAGTTCCCAGTCTTTCTGTTTTTATGTGTCTCTGAGTCTAAAGTCATTTTTAAAACGTGAGTGATGCAATTTCTTGCATCTTTCATTTAATATGCTGCTTGGTAAACAGTGTTTTAGATTAGTATATTTGTAATTTAAATGAAGACAATACATCAAGTCAAGTCAAAGAAAAAGGAACGATTGATGCCTTTTTCAGTGTTATGCCCTGTTTTTGAAAGAAAAAAAGAGAGTGAAAGGAAAAAAGGGGTGGTCTGCATATTGGGGATCTTGCGGGAGGAAACAAGAAAGATACTATCTTTCAGAGGAAGAAATTCACTATTTTTAAAATGGCCATCAGCCCTGATGACTGAATCTGTTTTCTTCAAGCGCACTAATAAATTCTGCCTAATTCATTTTTTATTCTCTCTTGGGGTCTGCTTGGAGATTTGCCTCAACAAAGGAAGCATCATGTTACTTCTTTTAAATAATTGATGGCTCTCAGTCCAAGCCAGCTTGAAGGAAATTCTGAAAATAGGTACTTATTGAGTAAATACCCTGCCTGCCGTCCCCAGCCACCCTCCCTTTTATATATTTTTGCATTTTGGGTGACTGGCAATAGCCGATGATATCATTGAAGCTTTGGAGATGCCCAGCATTAGCAGCTCTGATTTCATGTATGTATTTATTTATATTTAAGAAAAGGGGAAGCTGTTAATTATAAACTGTCTGGTGTAGCTAAGAGCTCATAATAAATCATCAGCAAAGTTCTGCTATAATGACCAGAGCTGGACTTTAAGCTTGGGCTTGGAGCTGGCATCTATAAAGACACAAGAGGAGCAGGAGTGAGTTGAAGGCACTCAGTCCCTATTCTGGCAGGAAGGTGTGTTAAGTGGCCTTTTCAGATTATATCTGAAACAGTGGCTTCCACCATCTTGGTTAGTTATATTCCCAGAAGTGTTGTCACCTGGTAGCAGCATTATTTTCAGGAATTGTCATTTTATTGGCTAACATTGACTTACTTGAGGCTCTGTGCTATCATTTTTAAAGTACTAGAGGATTTGCCCAGTGTTGCACGGGTCCTTAATTGAAATAATTTTTGTTTTTCATTGTTTAAACTATTGTTCTGGAGTGGGGCTGGGGATGAGGGGTTCAGTATGTAGGCTGACTGGGGGAAAGAGGAGAACCCCAGCAGCCCTCTATCACCAAGGCAGTTTGGGGCCAGGTGAGACATACCTGACAGTGGCAGTGGAAACTGGCACAGGTGGGAGAGGGGTGGGGTACATGTCCCCCAACTGGAGGACAGACATAAAGATAGACAGAAACCGACAAACTCTCTCAAATATATAATACATAGCTGCCCCTTGCTGCCCCACTGTGGTCAGTATACAGTGTAACTGCTAGCAGACTCCGCCCTTTCTTTTTGAGAAACAGTTGCACTCCAAGCACATTCCATTGTCCTGGCACAACTAAACTCTTACCCTGCTTTAAGTTATGATAAGAAGAAGCTGTATACCGAATTTGTTGGTCCTAGTTCTTACCGTTTAGGAGGAGTTCTTGAACAAACAGACTCACAGATGAGTGGACAGATGCACAAACTCTCTCAAATGTATAGTTGAAGATTGCCTTCTGCCATTGTGATTGTGACAAAAACATAATGGTCCCCACAGAATGTTATTGGCCAGCAAGGAGAGGTTTGTTTTGGGGGGGGGGTTGGGTATGGTATACATTGACACCCAGGAGTCCCAGGTTCAACATCATTGTTTCCTCTGTGTTATATTGCATGTATATATAACTATATAATATAAATAATAATTACTGTATGGGGGGAAATAGGGAAACTCAGTCACCTGAATTTCCTGCTTTATTGGCAGTCCATGGTCTAGAGACTTTTACATTCAAGCTCTGGTTTTTAATCTGTTTGCATTTATGCCCCATAAATGGCTGGTGTTACTGTGTTAGATAGATGGAGAATCCTAGAGTCCTAGATATGTATGGCTAGAAGAGACCACAAGAAATCATCTACTCCACCCCCTGCCCTATATTAGATCATCCCAGGCATTTTGACAGACAGAGCAGAGGAACATGAAAAAAAGCCCAAGAGCTAAATTCATCATTTGCAGCACTCCTATCATGTGCACAATCAGAGAGCAAGAATTAAGAACAAAACAAAACAAAGAAACAAACAAAAAACCCAGGGCATCTAAATCTGGATTAAGGTACTGAAAGTGTCCTGAGCATCCTGCATTAGTTCCCTCTGACTGTGTTTTGCCCACATAAGGTGCATCTACACAGCAGGGCTTAGCTTGAAATAAGCTATGCAAATTGAGTTACAGCAATTGCATAGATTATTTAGAAATAGCTTATTTTGAAATAGGGAGCGTCTACGCGTCACTTATTTCAATATAGAGCACTCTTCCTCCAACTTCCCTTACTCCTCATACAATGAGGGTTACAGGAGTCAGAGTAAGAAGTCCTCCAGCTTGACAGAGTTTTGACACTCTTTTGAAATAACTTCCTGCTGTGTAGACACACACTAAGTTATTTTGGAATAGCGCTAGTTATTTTGAAATAGTGTTGCAATGTAGATGTATGCATAATATGGGGTGCATTCTGGTGATTGTGCATGAAAGTAATGCAGAGTATGAAACAGTGCACATGTACAGATTACTGCATGTAATTGCATTATTTAGAAACCCAGTTACATATTTGCTCCCATGAATGCCAATTATTGTAAACACATTTTAGAAATTTTCTCAATTGTTTCTCTCTGTCAAAAGAAATAAAAAGAGGAGGTGAAATATAAATCCAATAAGAAAAATTTCTTAAAAACAGACAAGGAGATGGTAGCTGACTTTGTGTGTTAACACAGCCCTCCATTGAGGAAAATCAAAGAAATGGTGAAGGCACAGCATACCGAGTTATATCTATTAGTGTGTGCTTAACTCTATTGCCTAGGAGATTTTATTAAATGCAATGGCCATGAAAATTGACCTCACTTTTTTGGGGGGAGGGTGGGGGGCGGGAGTTGGGTGTGAGGGAAAGGAGTTTGGCTCTCTGCTCACATTATATAAATGAAGAGAGCTGACAATGTGTTGATTTATCAATGAAACAAATGAAGGTGCGTGGGGGGAGGAGGTTACTGTAAGAAACTGTTTCAGTTGATATGGTAAAATGCTGCCCACAAGATCTGGAGAGATTAATGGACTAAAGAGCCCCTTCAATATCATGTAATATCATGCCATATAATAAATATTACACCATGAATTGATCACCAATTCCTTTGATGGTTAGTCTACCCAGGTTATAAAGTGCTACTGTAAGCATTCTGTTTAGGAAAGGAAGTTAAAAGCCTCTTGAGGGTTCACAGAAAATGCTGATACTGAATGTAAAAATGGGCACATTTTAATCCTTACATTAATCATAAGTAATAATTAATAATTATCTTTATTTTATTACTATACCAAATCCTTAGTCAACTCTCATGTTAAAGTGAATATGAAATTCACCTAAGAACCTCTTGATTTGATGGATTCTTGTTATGTACCATCTATTGATTACTGGACATAATCATTTGTGCTAAGTATACCATCTGGTATCATGCTGTCAAATTACAGCACGTATTTTGGTTGCAGGTATAATGCAATTGCTTCCTGTTTGATTTGATTGAAGTCAAAATGCAATATATGAAGGGAACCGGGGGAGAGGCAAAAAACAACACAAACAACACACAATAAGTTTCCCTAGATATGAATTGTAACTCAGAAGGTAGTTTACATGAGTGTTCAGATAATTTAGGATTGGAATTTATTATTGAAGGTTCCCAGTGGAAAATCTCTCTTTCCCCCCGCCACCCCAAATTGCATAAAGAAAGGTCTACTTGAATTTCCAGAAGAATCCTTTTTCAGATCATATTGCTCCTATTATACATAAAAGCAGTTTGCTTTGATCCTGACAATTAAACATTTATTTTTAAACTCAGACTGGGCTGCTGTCCAGCAATGCTCTTTCCTTTGCATCATGCATTGGATCTAAAGTACCCAGTCAGCCTCAGTGCAGCAGGAAGTAGTTAAGAGTGAAATGTCTTGATGGGTGCTGCTGGTTTTTCCCCCCTTCTCCCTCCCCTCTAGTTTTGAAATTCAAATCGAATGCAATTTTCAGCTCATTTGAGCCAGAATATACTGTTGCTGAGCTTCAGTGGCTCTTAAATTCAAACTTGCAGGAGAAAACAGATATCATCTGTCACTTAGGGTGGGAAAGAGAGTCCTGCCCACATTTTATTCATGGGAACCAGGACTGAGCGGACTAATTCAGGCACTTCTACGTGGCAGGCACTGGCAAACTAATCAGCTAATCAATGAGACTGTTTTTTTTGCAGTTTGGTCTCTTCTGACCATTTTATTGCTCCCACTTATTTAGTATTTCTATTAAATGTCCCAGTTCAGTTCTAGCCAGAATGTGCAAGTGTGTTTGCCTCTGACTACCTGTGCTTATTCCTTTCCTTATTCTTCAAAAATGAAAAGAAAGTGAGACAGAGAAGGCATGACAGAGCTTCCAAATGAGGTTAATAGATTTGGGTTAATTAAAAAATGTGCTTCAAAACTGGGGCTAGTAAATATGTATATTCAAAAAGAACATGGTTCTATCTATCTATCTTGCATGTTGTGATGGCCACTGGTCATGCACACCTGTGGCTTGCGCACCAAAGCAGCTTACTATATAAAATCTGCCTCATATTTTAATACACAAGCCAAATATCTTTTGAGTCAGATCATCCCATCCATTTATAAACTGGCATAAGCTACTTGAAATCAGAAGGGAATTCTGCTTAAAAAGTCATGATGAAATAAAGCTCCCTATTTAGCCTTGCTGCTATATCTATTTGAAACACAAAGATCACCTCACAAATGGGACCAGATACTGCTACCATTGAAAGTCATTGATAACCCTCTTTAATTTCAGTGTGAGCAGGGTTAGACTCAAGATTAGCAAATTCCTTTTTAAAAAGAAAAAATTACAAGCAAAGGAAATTTGGTAGGCATAAGGAGCAAAGCTAAAGTATAGTCTGTGTTACCTAGAGGGGAAAATGGAGGGAATTAAGCTAATACAACTGCATGATAGCTAGTTCATGCTGTTTTGAGCAATAACAACTTGCTATTGGCAACGATCCACACCATGGCTTAGCAAAATATACATTACATGCGATAGATAGGAAATGACGGAGAGATGTATAGCCTTCAGGTCAGACTGCAAAGAATGGATACAAGATTGTGGCACATCTATTTTATATGCTGTGGCCCTTGTACAGTACTGAATTGGGTATCTACCTGGCAGCACAGGGCTTTGCATCTTCCCTACTCCAGATTCCTAGAAACACCGTTTTTTCCCCCTCCTGACTGGATGGCATGATATGTATTCATTTAGGGGCCAATCCTACAAACACTTACACACGTGATATATTCATGACAAGATTATGCCACATATGTCATCATCCTTTTCCGTCACCGCTACATTTTGTCACCCAAAGACTATTTTTGGGTGATGTATTTTTTCCCCATGCACTAAGACAATTTTAACAAAAAACAACAAAATAAAGATGCACAGTAACATTGTCTGTGGCACACATAAGCAACATATAAGTGTGGGGGTAATTTAGAAATCTTTGCTTTGATACCAGCCAGTCACTTTGCCCACTGGTGACTCCTTTCATACGTAGACACTGAACTGCCGTACTGGTACTACAAATCCTTATAAAGGAACCTGATCTCTCCAATGAGGTTATAATGATATATGTAAATTAGCTGCCATATCCACACTGCCACAGCTTCAGCTGAAAAAGAAGGACAAATAGCTTCCTCAGTAGCTGCTGGAACAGTCAGCTATCCTGTGATTGATACCCTACCCTCTTTTTCCCGGAAACTCAGCATGTCAGCTCTTTCATGTACCCTTTCTCTTCCAAGAATATATCTCCCCTTTCCTTCAAATTAATCTGGAGCCAGGCCCTCCCATCTGTCAGTTCATTTTTTCTCCTTCAGGCCCATTAAACTCCCCCCAAGACTTTATCCAGATTCTGTTCTGTTCTATCTAGGTTTAGTATCTTGGTGCTATCCAGTAGATTATTAAGTAATGTGACGAACATTTATCACATGCTTTTTCTTTCATCTTCTCCCCAGGGGGGAGAACTGTGCACGGTGAATTGTTTTGTTCTGGATATATAAAATACGTGTATGTTAGAGAAGGCAAAATTAAATCTATGCACCTTGCACTTAAAGCAGCAGATGGTGAAGTCTGTGATGGGTCTTAGTTCCTGTAGGAGTTCAGAAGTCTCAGACTGCCCCCTGAGAAAGCCCTGTTTCCCGCACTGACAAGCTTTACTCTCACTACAGGAGCATCCACAGAGCCAGAGGAGTGTAGTTGATGACCATGGTCTTCATTGCAGAGCTTTAGTCAATCTTCTAGATATCCTAGGCCCAGACCTGAGAATGCATTGACGATAAGGACTGAGACCTTGAACTTGATTCAGTATTCTAAGGGAAGCCATGTAGGGGAATGGACACAGTGTAGCCACTGTGGCTGAGGAGACGGGCTGTTGCATTCTGTACTAAATAGAGTTTCCTAAATATCAAAGGTTTCTTGACCCGGTGTATGCTTTACTGTAGTGCAACTGTCGGGTGATGAAGGTGGGAATAACTGAGTCCAGGTTGTTGTTTCGTGACCTTTTCACTCTTGCCCATTTGGGCAAAGTCTTTCTCACACATTGGAGAAGAAATCGTCACCTTTTAACTAAGTTTTTAATGCCTACAGAAAAACAATCAATAAAATAAAAGCTTATCTCCTGACAGGGAAGACAACTCTGTGTATATGTATGTATGCAAAATGCTAGCATACTAACATGAAATTAGTAAATATTACTAGCCTATCAAAGAGACCTCAACAAAATTTGTCACTGAATTCTTACCCTCCAGTACAGGTCTCAGTAACTTCTACATGTTTTGTTAGTCTTTAAAGTGCTACTCGACTATTTGATGTTTTTTAAGTTTTTTCAGTAACTTCTGTTAGTGTTACATACATTTTTGACATGGTCAACTTGCCCACCATTTTGTATAATCAATATCTGAGGTGACAGTGGTTCATGTCCTCCTTGCCTTTCTTGTGGACATCCACTTCCACAGAAACTTCTATTACTTAGGGCCAGTGTTCCCTGGAAGCTGAGTGCTTGGCTGGCCACCCAGGAGAGATTCAGGTTCCGCCCAGCTGATTAGCAGAGCACCCATAGCTGGCAGCATGTGTTTCTACAGGTGGTGCACATCTGTACATGCCTCAGTACACGTAACAAAATTTATTCTGCCCAGGGATGGAAAAAATTAAAGGAAACACTACTTAGGGCCTACTTCTATGATCTTAGTTAAGCAAAATTCCAGTTAATTTCCATACACATGGACATCATTGGACAGTTTCCTTGACTGAGGGCTGCTCAGCTTGGTTATTCCTTATTTTAGGTATTGACATATGAACATCATACCAAAATGTAATTTAGCAATCCTGCCTCTAGCCCCGATTCTGCAGAGTGTTCCATGTGAACAGATCTTTGTGCCCAGCAATGCCCCATTAGTCAGAGATTTGCATTTGTAGAACAACTTGCCCGAATGGTGTTTTGGGTGTGTATGGGTGATTTGGGAGGGGTGGTACATGGTAACCTGGATATCTTGCTTGGTTATAACTTTCTAGTTAGATATGGGAGATTCAGATAAAAAGAAGCCTGCATTCTAAATGGGGAGGAGCAATCGGAATTAAAGAATATACAATATATATCTATATAAAATCAGTCTTCTTTTATTTTAATTTCATGTTTGCTGGGCTATCACTATGTATTTTAATATTTTGCCATTGTTTACTACCCCTCCAAAACTAAATTATCATAATTTCTGTTTCTAGTCTGCTGAGGAAGTAAATAGTGCTCTCCATGACATTAATGACAAAACTGCCACAGATTTTACGAGGAAGAATTAGTGATAAAGGAGGAAAACCTCTAGAAAATGCCCCGTTAGCAAATGTACCATCCGATTGTCAGACAGCTCTCATAAGCCAACCGTTTGCCAGAGTCACGTTTTGTTCCATCCTTCCATGAACCAGTCTGGGATGACAAATTCTATCAACAAAGAGGCATGACATTAGCCTTGCGTATATTTTCAGCCGCCTTTATATTACCATGGCAACAATAGTTTTAATTATGGCGAGCCAAAATGATAACTTGTATATCAGATGTGGCTCAGTTTTCCCTGTGGACAAAACTCTGATTAGACATTTGAGGAAAGCTTTGTATCTTGGTTTTCCTCCCAGGCTGGATTTTATTATCTGCTTTAACAGACAGCTGTTTTGCTCATGGTATGAACTTAGTGAAGCTGTAGCAGACTGAAGAGCTGCTGGACAGTGGCCCTCCAGTAGATGAGCTGACCCTTTTGTCTCAAAGGCAACTTGATACAGTAGTGGCTTACAAGTTTGAGTCATCTCACTAAAGGGTTTCTTTCGGCTTGCCTTTCAACCACTGGGGATCTACATATTTAGGAAAAGCCCTGTGTGAAATGATGGTAAATAATCATCCTTGACAATAGTCAAGATTGTGCTGGGGGGTCGGGGCACGGGGGCGGGGGATGACAAGCAGTTGCACTACTCCAGTAGACATTGAAATTCACAAATCAGAGCCATATTCAGATCAGGACTATAAAGCGAAAACAAATTTTGTGCGTAATGTGTGTGTGTGTCTGTGTGATTGCATGGGGTCAGGGGTCAGGAGTGACTTTCTTCACAGATGCAGTTCTTAGGTTAGTCACTTTTTAAGATTTGGCCTATTCTGGAGATGATCATGAACATGTACCAGTTGAACCTCTCTTAACTGGGACTCTCTGGTCCTGCAACATCCCTGGTCTGGCAGGACCACAGATGTCTCAAGACCAGAGAGTCCTGGTGAAGGGCTGGTGGCTGGGAGCCCTGCAGTGAGGCTAGAGCCTAGTAGCAGGGCTGCCCTGTGGCAGCGAAATGGGAGCACAGCAGTAGGGCTGCTGACACTGCAGGGGTGGGAGGCCGCAGGGCTGGAGCCCAGCAGTGAAACTGCTCGGCAAGACCGGGAGGCAGCAGGACCACCCAGCAGCACAACCAGGAGTCCGGCAGCCCCACTACTGCCAAGTGGTGCAGCTGCCCGGCAGGACTAGAATGCAGCATGGCTGTCCCTTGGGGCTGGGATCCTGACCATGGGGCTGCTTGGTGGTGGGGCCAGGAACCCGGGAGTGGGGCTGTTGCCTGGCAGTGGAGCAAAGAGCCCAGAAGCCCCGCTGCTGCCTGCAGAGCTGTGCGGTAAGGCCGGGAGGCAGCGGGGCTGCCGACTGAGGCTGAAACCCAAGCAGTAATGTTGCCTGGCAGTGCAGCTGGATCCCAGCAGGGGGCCGGGAGTCTGGCTGTGGGACTGTGTGTGCCGGTGGCAGGGCTGCCATGATGGGGCCAGGAGCCCTGCCTGCAGAGGGGCTGGTGGTAGGCGGAAGCCAGTGGGAGGCTGGCAGCGAGGACATGACTGGGGGAGGGAGGGTGATGAAAGGGTGGGGAGGTGCAGAAATCACCTTCCCTGGTCCGGCAAAATCCCTCATCTGGCTCTGGTCCCAAAGAGGTCCAACTTGTACATAATCCAGAGACCTCACAATGACCTAGCAGAGACAGTGCCCTGAATAGAATGTTGCCGGTTTCTTCATTTATTAGGATAGGCGGAAAAGATAATTAAATTGCCAGATAGGTTAATGCCAGTCACTACCTTCATTTTTTTACCACGAGTAGACCTTTGATGTGTTCATTAATTATTGCTGGTGGACAGCAACACTTGTTAGTTATGGTTCACTCTTTGTTGTAAACTTCCTTGCAGTGGCAAGGAACAGAGAAGGCAATAAATGGCTAGAAGAAAATCTCATGAACCCTTTCACCTCATCTACAAATGGCTTGAGAGACTGATATTATTCTTGTAAATTCCTGAGCGAGGCCATCATTCAGAATGGTGCTGAGTGCCGACCGGGAGGTGCTGACTACCCCCAGCACTCTGTCAAATTACTGGAAATTGGCCTTTCCAGCACCCACCCGAAGGCACTCAGCACTTTGCCATAACTTGCCATTCAGCTATTCAGATCCTAGTTTCTGAATGCAAGAGCATGGGCAAACAAGTAGGCTGATAGTGAGTCGGCAGTCTTCTCTTTTAGTCTATTGAAACAGATTTTAAAGCATAAAATCCCATGCAAGTATTTCACTAGTAGCCAAACTGCTCATTTCATTTGTACTTTGCTAAATGTAAGAAGTCTTGCCTGCAAGATTTTGGAATTTGAGATAATTAATTAAGCATTTGTGTGAAAGGAAAGGGCTTTTATGGGGGAGCACTGCTATTGGCTTAATAAGATTTCATTATGAGTGGCAATGCAAGTCTGTCAGTCCCAGCTTTGCCGCATATGTGTAGCTCTGTGCTTTGAGACCCTGGAAATGTCTGTTTTTAGGACATCAGCAGGGGGCTAATGAAAAGGCTTTGTTTATTTTAACGAATTGCAAGCCACTGTAGCCAAAATAAATATAATCTGCTTTTTGGATTAGTTGTCACAGATGATTTTACCTACTAACTGTGATTAAAGGACCCTGGTGGACCAGAAGCATAGCTGCTCTCTGGTGACTCTTGGTAAAATAGCAATAAACAGAGTAAATAAAGACTTAGGGCATTAGTTATCTTTAATAAACAGTGACACAGCATATAATGTTTGGAGAGACTTCAAAGACCTGCATCATGTACAGGAGCGTTCCCCTTTCTAGCGCATAGAGCAATGGTTACATTAGATGACTGAAAATACTACCTGGCACTAAGAAGACAATGCCCCCATGCTTCTGTTGTTAAATTATGGAGACCTAGAGTCATCCGTCTAGAACTGCCAAACAAACTGAACATGTTGTGGAAACATTTGCCACTGATCCACCCGCATCCTGCAATGGACTGTCGTAGCAAAGTTAAAAAATCCTTCAAGTAGAGGGATTACAGCAGGAAAATGAAGGAAGTGTTAAGTACTTGTGTAATTATATAACCTTCTAACCACTGTAATTCCATCCAGTTAATGAACAAGACCAATACCGTTTCCTTTCACCTTAGTGTTTATAAGCCGATGAAAAGAATTATTTGCCTCTGCTGGCATCTTATATCCCCTGTACTTCCCCAGAAATAGTAGGTGCTTTAGTTCTTTGATTCCATTAATGTTTGTAGAGAGAAGCAGGGGTGATAGCTGAGGGTCTTCCCAAACTACTTAATGTTAGCAGCAACTCCTTCTCATAGTACAAATGTAACCAAACCGGTGTAGCCAGCATTTGCTTATCCTCTCTTCCTGTGACAAAAGTGTTGATAATACTGAATGTGGGGTGTATTACTAGGACTAATGGAATGAAATTGTGTCAGGAACCAGTTAGACTGAATATTAGGAAGAGCAGTGAGTTGAAGCAGTCAGAGAAAGAGTCTCCCATGGAAATTGGTGGAAGCCCAGTCTCTTGGGACTTCGACAATTATACAGCAAAAATCAGAAAACCATGTCCCGAAGGAAACAATCCTACTACAGTGGGAGAGGACCTGGATAGTATAATGGGTCTTTGCATCTTAAAGCTTTATGAATATTCCTGCCAGTGCATACTATTCTGAAGAACGCTGCTAAATACCTTTTTGTGTGACAGGCAAGGAACCCTCAACTCTTAAGGGATTAAAACACCCTGAAGGCTGGATACTTACCTTCATTTCAGTTTTTCATAGCTTTTGTTCGTTTGATTTGAGTTTATGGCTATAGGTTTTTGATGCACAGAGACATGTCCTAGGCTGGTGACTTCAGCTGATTTACGCCAGCTGGGAATCTGTCCTATATAGTCTACATAAGCTTGAAATATTTTGAGACTTCTTTCCTGCACAGTGCCTTAAAAAGTGCTTTTTAGAAACACACATTATTGCTTTATTTTCTTGATGAGATAATAGTAATTCAGGGAAATCTTATGGCTTGTGTCATGTAGGAGAGAATCACATAATAGTCCCTTCTGGGCTTTAGAATCTATAAATCTGGGGGGGGGGGGAGGAGGAGGGATGATCTCATGCTTAGACTTGTAGTGACACTCACCAACGGCCTAATCCTTCAATTGGTCTGAAGTCAATGGGAGTTTGGAAAGTTGCCTGATGGCAGCATTCAAGTCTTCACTGCACATCTTCTTTGTGAAAAATTAGGACTAATTCCAGCTCATCAGTTTTTCTAATAGCTGACAAATCTATTAATTGTAATTAGTGAGTTTAAAAAATAATTAGCTTTGGTGTTCATTGCTGTCTCTGGGCCAGATTCTAATGCCCCTGCTTATTTTGGTTAACACCTTACTCTACCGTTGGCTCCATTTGTGGTGTAAGGTGCTACTGAGTGTGAATAAGAATACCAGAATCTGGCCCTTTAATTGTTAAATAGCACAGTGGTAGGAAAGCTTTAGATAGAACGATAGACAGACATTTCTTTGGGCAAAATCATTGGGCCAGATTGTTTCCAGTCATGTGCACTGGAATATAGTGTAAAGAGAGCACAAGGTCTTTCTCAAATCCCCTTGCTCTAAAGCATTCCCAGTTCTTGTGCGTCTGACTTTCAGGGTCCATGAACCCCCTGATGGTGGGAATTTCAAAGACTTTTTCTGTGTCTGCTATCTGAGCACCTCGTGGAATACATGCTGTCCCCTGGAAAAGGTGTGTCTGTGTGTATGGGCGGGGGGAGGGAGGAAGCATTGTTTGCTGGTGCTGTGTGTATTCTTGGAGGCATAGTGGCACAATGGCTGAAGGACTGGCCACCAAAGCATCCCTTTCTATAGGTTGTGGTTTATAAATCAAAATAGAGTTCTCACTCTCTGGGGGTATGTCTACACTACAAAGTTAATTCCAACTAACAGCCGTTAGTTCGAATTAACTTTCATAGCGTCTATACATGCAAACCGCTAGTTCGAACTTAATTCGAACTAGCGGAGCGCTTAATTCGAACTAGGTAAACCTCATTCTACGAGGACTAACGCCTAGTTCAAATTAAGTAGTTTGAATTAAGGGCTGTGTAGCCACTTAATTTGAACTAGTTGGAGGCTAGCCCTTCCCAGCTTGCCCCGGTGGCCACTCTGGGCCAAACCAGGGAAACTCTTCTGCCCCCCTCCCGGCCCCAGAGCCCTTAAAGGGGCACGGTCTGGCTATGGTGCTTGTGCCAGCTGCAAGCCTGCCAGCACCCAGCCAGCAGACCCTGCACCTGGCACAAGATGAGCCAGCCACCCGCTGCCACCCAGCCCTCTGCCTCTTCCCAGGACCAGGCTGGCGGCTCCCAGGAGCCTGACCGGGGCTGCAAGAGGCAGGCGCCCACCTGGTCTAGTGCGGAGATCGTGGACCTCATCGAGGTTTGGGGGGAGGCCTCCAATGTCCACAATCTCCACACTAGCCACAGGAACGCGGCCGTCTACAGCCGCATGGCTGACAGCCTGGCCACCAGAGGCCACATGCGGACCTGGGAGCAGGTCCGCTGCAAAATCAAGGACCTGTGGCAGGCCTACTCCAGGGCCTCCCAGCCAGGGGCCGACCCGGAGGCATGCCCTCATTATGAGGCCCTGGACCGCATCCTGGGGGCTCACGCAGTCCAAGCCCCCCGGGTGGTGATCGACCCCAGGGCAGAGGGCCCCGTCCCTGACACGGAGGAGGAGGAAGAGGATGCCAAGAGCCAGGAGCCTGCAAGGAGCCTGCCCAGGACCCCCGAGGCATCCAACAGAGCACATCGGCTGTGTCGTCCGAGGCCGAGGGGGGCTCCACATGTGAGTGCCATCATGCTCCCCTTATGTGTATGCGGGGGGTGGGGGGCGAGGGAGCCCAGGGACCGTGCGCCTGGGCCTTGCCCACCATGGAGCAGCAGCTGGGTGTCATGCAGGGGCCCTGGCCTGTTCCCCACACACCGACCTCGCCTTGCACAGGGGGGCTGGGTTTCACCCACTGTGTCCCCGGGGAGAACTGACCACTGCTCTTGTTTCACCACAGCCGCAGCACCTGGGACTGCAGGGCGCACCATCCCACCTGTAACAGCCACCTGCACCTGGGCCAGCAGGTGCACCAGGAACCTGGAGGACTACGACCGGCGGCACCTGCGGCTACTGGAGCACCAGTTCCGCACCCAGGACCACTGGGTCCAGGAGGACCTGCGGCTGCGGCGGCAGAGCTTGGAGGCGCTGGAGGAGCAGGGCCGTGCCCTCAGAAGTCACCTCCAGACCTTGGTGGACAGGTTCCTGCCTCCTCCTGCTCCGGCCCCTGCGGCCGCCCCAGCTCTCGCTCCTCCTCCCACCCCTGCTCCCCTTCCCGCTTCCTCCGCACCCCCTGTCCCTCCTGCCCCACCCTCCACACCCACTCGCCCCCGATGCCCCCGCAGTGCTGTCAGACGGGAGAGCCAGCAGGACCCCCAACCCTGAGCTTTCCCTCCCCTCTCCCACCTTCATTCCTCCCTCCCCCCACCCCAGTTATGTACAATAAAGAGAGGTTTCTTTGGCAAAACAGGTGTTTTTATTTTACATTAGGAAGGGGGGTTAGGGAGGGGAAAGGGGAAGGAGGGGAGGGTGGAAGAAGGCCCCAGGGGGGCATGCAGGGAGAGTTCAGTCCTCCTCCACCTGGAAGCTCTCCCGCAGGCCTTCCCGGATCTGGACGGCCCCCCGCTGGGCCTCCTGGACGGCGGCGGTGCGGGGCTGCACGTACTGGCCAGCCATGCGCTCAGCCTCAGCCGTCCAGGCTGGCAGGAAAGCCTCCCCCTTCCTTTCACATAAATTGTGCAGCACACAACATGCTGCCACCATGGTAGGGATATTGTGCTTGGTGAGGTCGAGGTGGGTGAGGAGGCATCGAAATCGAGCTTTCAGGCGTCCAAAGGCCCCCTCGACCACAATGCGGGCCCTGGTGAGCCTGGCATTGAAGGCCTGGCGGGAGGGGTTGAGGTGCCCCGTGTACGGCCAGGGCTGTAGGGGGTAGGCCGCATCCCCCACCAGGCAGACGGGCATGTACAAGTCCCCGACCCTGATATGGCGGTCGGGGAAGAAAGTCCCGGCCTGCAGCCTCTGGCACACGGAGGAGTTGCGGAACACCCTGGCATCGTGTGCCTTGCCGGACCAGCCCACATTAATATCCGTGAACTGGCCCCGGTGGTCAGACACGGCCTGCAGGAGGACGGAGAAGTGCCCCTTCCTGTTGATGTACTGGGAGGCCTGGTGTTCCGGGGCACGGATGGGGATGTGCGTCCCGTCGATGGCCCCCCTGCAGTTGGGGAAGCCGAGGGCGTCGAACCCCTGGATGACCACGTCTGGGTCGGCGAGGCGGACCACCCTGCGGAGCAGCACCCGGTTGATGGCCTTGACCACCTGCAGAGAGACACAGCAAACCGCAAATCACTGGGGCGCCCGGGTGGCTGGGAGTGTTTGTTCCCTGGCACTGCCCCGCGCCCCACTCCCGGAAGCGACCCCCGCTGCGATCCTGGCCGCCTGTAGGGCGGCCTGTAGTATGGCCAGGACAGACCGAACCCTCCTGTGCGGGTCACTTTCGCCTCCTCCCCGCCCTGTTTTCCCTGGGGCAGCCCATCCCCTCCTTGCAGCCCCCCTGCCCCCCGGCTCAGTGGCCAATGAGTGCCATACCTGCATGAGCACTGCTCCGACGGCGGATTTCTCCACGCCGAACTGGTTCCCGACGGATCGGTAGCTGTCCGGCATGGAGAGCTTCCACAGGGCGATGGCCACACACTTCTGGAGGGGGATGGCGGGCCTCATGCAAGTGTCCCGTCGCTGCAGAGCAGGGGTGAGCCACTCGCAGAGCTCCAGGAAGGTGTCCTCCTTCATCCTGAAGTTCTGGGTCCACTGTTGGTCTCCCCAGCGTTCCAGGATGCGGTCCCACCAGTTGCTGCTGGTGTCCAGACGCCAGATGTGGGGGGGCACGCTGGCGTCCGGCCGCTGCTGCGGCTCCTCCACGACCCCCCAGGGAGGCCAGGGGGAGAGGCAGGGGGCTGACGTGCACCAGATGGTGCCAGGCAGCCTCCAGCCATTGCTGGCAGGCTTGCAGCAGCAAGTCCAAAAACTGGAGCAGCATGCCCAGGGCGAGCTCTGGCTCCATGGTGCCAACTGCGGCGGCGTCCCCAACGGGAACCACCGACACAGGCAGGCGGAGAGAAAAACGCTTTGCTGTCCCTCAGCAAGGTAGGCAAGCAAGCGGAAAAGCTGAGAAACAGCTGTCCAGGGGGGTCCCTTTAAGCATGAGCCTCAGATAGCCTCAGACAGCAGCCACACAAAGCAACTACTGACCTGATGCCCTGCCGGAACCGGTTTCAGCTGCCCTTAAACGCGACCCAGTGTCCAATCAGTGTGGACGTGCTATTTCGAATTAGCAAAATGCTAATTTGAATTAGTTTTTGGGTCTAGATGCGTTAGTTCGAATTAGCTTATTTCGAATTAACTAATTCGAAATAAGCTAGTTCAAATTAGCGCTGTAGTGTAGACATACCCTGGGTTTGGTTTGGTTTGAGTTTGTTTTTTAGTTTACAGTTTTGCCCTTGTTTTTTAGTTTACAGTGTTTGTTCAGGACATGCCAGTATTATCCGCTTTAACTTGACATGCTGGCAGTGACACATACAACAGCAGTCATTAAAATACAAATTGTACAGGTGCTCTGAGATTCCTGTGGAGTTTTTGTGGGAGCTGTGTACATCATATTGGAGTCTCATTATCCAACCTGCTACTCACATGTGGGCAGGGTCTGGGCAAACACTTCATGCTTCCTCCAATTTGAGGGAGAGAGAGAGAGAGAGAGAGAGAGAGAGAGAGAGATCCTCATTTTCCTTTGCTCCTGACTGATCCTGTATTCATAGGTAGAATTTATGAAGAAACTCATTCACTGAAGTACACTGTAGTGCTGAAGTAAAAACCTCCTAGTAGCCCAGATGGGATGAGAGTACTCCTGCAAGCTTGCATCACAATCATACCAGTTTTTTGGATCTCCAGACTGTTTTTTTTTTTAAGTTTTAAAAAAATAAAACAACAGTTTAGTAAATAGAAGAGGAAGCCAACGTTTGGCTTGTCTTTTCCTTTTGAGCTAAAGTCTGTATCAGGAAAAGGGATGTAGGGGCATTGTAGGGCAGTTGGAGCCTGCAAAGAAAATTGTGACTCACTAAGCTAGAATTTCTTCTGGAGAAATTGGCACCTTGGTACCCAGCTAACTCTACTGTTTGCTGTGGGAAGGGAAAAGGGGCTAGACCATTTATAGAGAAAATGTATGATGGGATGGTGTAGATAAATGTTTCCCTGGAATGAGTTTCCGACAGCTATACTTGTCACCAGTGGTGAAGCCTCGAGTGGGTTGTGAAGGTTATCCCAGGCAAGTGCTGATAAAAACTTCATACTGAACCAAACTCAGGATGTTAAAAGGTGCATGATCCACTAATCGTGTAGTCGATAATATTTTTATCCACTACATGATTAGTCGATAAGGAAAAGCTTCCTCAGTTCCGGCTCGCGCTGGGTCCAGGAGCTTCCCCTGCTGCATCTCTGCAGTTTAAATGTAGTAGGAGCCAGGCTGCCTGCATGCCCGACTCTTACTACATTTAAACTGCAGAGTGGAGGTACCTCCTGGACCCAGCGCGAACCAGAACTGAGCTGGGACTGAGCTTGTGTTGGGTCCAACAGTCGCTGGAAACAGGGGCTGCTCTGCAGCAGCCTCTCCTGCCCTCCCCACCGTGCTACTGCCTACTGATAGAAGCAGCAGCATGGGGGAGGAGGGAGGTAGGCAGCACTGTGGAGATGGTACTGAGGGGAACCAGCTTTTAAGCCGGCTTCCCCCAGCACTGGCTCCTCCTTCCCCCACCCTTGCTGCCTCTGATACAGAAGTGAGTAGTAGAGTAGCTGACTTGACTACTTGCTTACATCCCTACATCGAACCATTATGCATTCCACACAAGCCACCCATCACCAGAAAAAAATATCAGGAATGTTTTTGCTCAGTTGTAAATAAGTTATTGGGACAACATTTTTGTATCTTTCATCTTTGAAATCCAGGCTCCCCTTGTTACCAGGAATCCAACCGTGCAGGGTGAAGAGGGACCTGTGTAAACCTTTAAAACAATCAAAAATCACTTCTTTATTGCTAAACATGACATGATTTTAAGGTAGGATATCTTGGGAGCCTTCTCAAGAAGTGAGTGCTGGGGAGGGGGGGGGCTCATTTGAAAGGTGAGTATCTCTCTTTAAGCCTCTTATTTCTAGCCTGCATGGCTGTGATATATAGTTATCTATCAATTCATCATACTTGTTTGTCCCACATTATAGTTGTATCTGAGCACCTCACAAGGCCTGTGAGGTTGGAAAGCACTGTTACTAGTAGCTTAAATCAGTCATTAGTCCAGTCTAGATATTGCCTGTCTTTAGCTTCAGACTAGCGTAATTTTGGAGGGAAATTCAATATGTGCACGAAAGAAGGAACCATTTTGAGAGCAGGGTTACATTAAATAATCATTATAATAATGGCGGCTGGTGAGCAAAGCAGTCTTGGAGTATTAGAAGTAATCGTGGCAGGAGATGCATTAGTGAGCATAGGGCAACTGAGCTGGTCAAAAGTGCTTTATGCATTTTATATTTCACATCAGTATTGCTGTTAAATATGTAGTCTGTTGCTCACCCGAGTGCCACATGATTGTGTGTGTGTGTTTGTGTGTGTGTATATATAGAAAGAGTATGCTACATAGTCTCCAAAAGTGTCATTCTTAATTCTTTTAATGAAGATCATGGGAAATCCAAGTAATGTTTGTGCTTATAATTTGTTGATCATTCAAATTCAACTAATGCTAATAATGCACATATACTGGAATTCAAGCCCTTTGCTGGAGAGCTGCAAATGGTACCCTAACAATAATTTGAAGTGTGCAAACAAAAAGAGAAAGAGAGAGTGCGAGATGCAGGGCAAAACGCACAAGGGAAGTTTTTTTTTTAAAGGATAATTTTATGATAAGACCACGTTTGAAGTGATGTCACCTTTTTATTCTGTGAATTCAATAGCCTTTCTGAAGCTCAATATATGTATTCTCATGTGCAGCAAAAATGTTACATCAAAGGTTAATGTTTGAATCCAGGCTATTAAAAAAAAAGAGAGGGAGATGGGGCATGGGGAGAAGGGAGAACCCTCAAATGACTAAAAGTTCTTAAAAGTAAGATATAAAAGAAAATAACTATCTTCCTCCCCTGACAAATAGTTCAAAAAGTAGCCAGCAGTTTGAATCTGGTCTGTCACATTGCATACAAATGAATATACTGTCACTATCAGTTTCCTTTGAAAGTTTGTGATCTTATCTTCTGTGGTAAAGGGCATGATCAGGGCTCCTATCCTATGAAATGTAGTCAGAGTCCTGATCTATTAAAATAGTTGTGACTGATTTCTTCTCTCAATATTACCTTGATACTATTTTGTTCACTTCCCTTCAACCATTTTCTCTCCACTATGGTTTTATTTCTCCCAATTGATGGATTTCTTTTTCTATATGGAAGGGCAAATTTGGGCTTGTCTTCACTACACAGTAGATCGACGCTGCAGCGATCGAGCTACTGGCAGTTGATTTATTGTGTCTGTTTAGATGTAGTAAATTGACCTCAAAGCACTCTCCCGTTGACCCCGGTACTCCACCAGGACAAGAAGAGTAGCCAGAGTCGATGAGAGAACAGCCCCCACTAGCCTTACTGTGTGGAAGACATCATGGTAAGTATGTCACCTTCAGCTACCCATATAGGAGTAGGTTAGATCAGTGGAGGAGGGAAGGGTTTGTGTAGACTAGACCTTAGATTCCTTACATGGTAGTATCTAGCTAATACTGTACATTATTGTTTCTCCATCAGTAATACTCACGTGCATATTTCCTCCTCTCAACCCTATTCCAGGACAATTTTTATCCACACCATCCCATCATATGTGAGTGAAACTGAAATATTTAGGGAAGAAAGTTTTCACTGAACATAAAATACACAAAATACCCATGAAAAGTTACTTGGTGCATTCTGGCAATTAGTTGCAGCTTCATTTTTTTCCTGGTAAACTTTAAACAGGTGATTCAGAGGTGGAGGCCAGCAATGGCAAGGGGCAGCAATACAAGGAAAATAATTCCCCCATCCGACACTCCAAACCCCTGGATTGTGAGACACTCTTGGTGAGACACTCTGGTATGAGATTAGCTATATCAGGCCTGACCCAACACTACTAAAATAGTGACAGCTTTGCCACTGAGTTCAGTAGGTGTGGCATGAAGACCTAAAGGCCTAATCCTGCTCCTGTTGCAGTCACTGGTGTAGGTTGGGCCCCAAATGGTTGGCCATGAAGGGTGCTAAGCATCTTCAACCATTTTGGTGGCAATTCTGGCCACACAGCACTTCCTGAGACCAGGCCTATAAAAAGTCCCTCAGTCCTGCATTGTCATTGGTGGGCGTGGGCTGACTAGTGAATTCCTGCTGCAGTCATGGAGCCTAATGGCTGAATCATCACTGCCTTCCTGTGCAAAACAAGGGCATAAGTTATATGCTTGATACAGGGGTAAACGGGGCTTTGTCTACACAGCAGCGTTATTGCTGAATAACTGATGTTATACCAAAATAACATCGTCTGCGTCTACACAACAATCAGTTATTTCAACATAATGTCGAAATACTGTCAAGTTGGAGGACTTCTTCCTCCGAATCCTGTAACCCTCATTTTACGAGGAGTAAGGGAAGTTGGAGGAAGAGTGCTCTTTCTCAGACTTTCTGCTGTGTAGACAGCGCCAAAAGCTGAAATAAGCTATTTTGACTTAAGCTACGCAATTGACATAGCTCACGTTGCGTAGCTTATTTCGGCTTTAGCCCTGCTGTGTAGACGTGCCCTGGATGAAATGCATTGTCCTGTGATATACAGGTTATCAGATTAGAGGATCTAATGGCCCCTTCTGGTTGTAAACTTTCAGGATCCTTGAGTCTATGAAAATGTGAGGCCTGCTTTCCCCACTGCCATTCAAGCAATGGGCTGTATAATAGAGAACCATAAATAAATAAATCACCCCCCTCAAACAAACAAAAAGAAATGCCTGCCCACTTACAGAGTCCCGTCAGTGCAGACTCTACACAGTTACTACCAGAGGACCGACATGTTGCATTTGCCCATTTATAGACAGCTTGTTGGCTGTGCTTCTGTTGCCAGTGCATACCCGTGACACTGAGCATGAGGGACAAACTGCAAGAGACTGAAAGAAAGCCAGGAGCATGTTGGCATATCTGGGAGGTACAACTGGTTTAAGTGTAACAACAAGACATTCGCTCTGTTTGTGGTGAAAGCCATTTCATAGAGCAATTTTGTTCTTCAATGATTTTTAACACTGACAGCAATTAGATCCGTTTACACGGTAAAAATCCCTGTACGTGCTAAGGCAGCTTATGTGAGTTCACCCTGACAGAAAATTATTATGTAATGGTTTAAATGAAAGTGACTTAGGGGAGAACCCAAACATTTGGAGCCCTATCCACTGCCACTGAACTAATTGGAAATGTTTCCATTAGGCCCCTGGGTCCCAGTTTAGCTAAGTACTTAAGCACATGCTTAAGTGCTTTGGTGATTTGTGGACCCTAATGAGTACGGTTTTATTGAATGTCAGTGTAGTGTACAGGAACTGGGTAGAATCCCTTTAAATGGTCTGTGAGCCCCCTACTGGCCCTCGCTGTCTTATGAGTTCCATATGCCACCAGAACTCTGCCGGCATAGCAGTGTGTAGAACAAGATAAGCCATGCTTATTTTACATTGTTACCAGGGCCATTTGGACCCCACTGTGCTCTTTGACTCTTCCTAAAGAGCAAAAGACACAACAGTTAGCAATGATGGCTGCAAAACTTTGGATTTGGCTAGTGATTGTACCTGAGGATCCATCCAACCATTGGGATCTTTTTATATGAAAATCATCCAGATCAGATTTATCACTCACGCTCTACAATGCACACAGCAGGCAGTGTTTTCAGCTGGTGATTGCAAAGAAGGAGTTGAAAATTTGGGCCCACTGACTCCTTTCTAACAGATCCATTAGTGCAGCAGAGCTTGCGCTTTTTCAGCCGTAGGGTGTTAAAGGGTGAATAAAAGCAGGACCAGAAGGTCCTTGTCCTTCTGCAAAACATGGAGGCTGTGTCTACACTGGCGCGTTCTTGCACAAAAACGGCTACTCTTGCGCAAAAACATGCTGGCTATCTACACTGGTCGCGCGTTCTTGCTCAAGTAAACTGACGTTGTACTGTAGAAAATCAGGGCTTCTTGCGCGAGAACTCTGACGCTCCCTCTCAGGAAGAAGCCCTCTTGTGCAAGAGCTCTTCCAGAAGAGGCCAATGTAGACAGGCAACATGAATTTCTTGCGCAAGAAGCCCCTATAGTTAAAATGGCCATCGGAGCTTTCTTGCGGAAGAGAGCGTCTACACTGCCATGGATGCTCTTGCGCAAAAGCACATGCCAGTGTAGACGCTCTCTTGTGGAAGAGTTTTTGCACAAGAACTCTTCCACAAAAGAGTTCTTGCGCAAGAAGCTGCCAGTGTAGACATAGCCGGAGAGTATGCACTGTCCAGGGTCTCCCTAACATTCCTTACTTGGATTTAGTAGGGACAGGCCTACCAGGTAGCCTTCAGCTGAGGCAGGAGTGAAACAAAGGCTCACTGACTGGCCTCAAAAGATCTGGGCGGGAGAGAGGAGCCAAATGAGGGGACATGGTAGAAGATCATTGGGATGCCCCTCTCACAGTCGCCACTGAACAGTGCTCAAGGTAAATCTGTGTGTGACGAACAGAGATCTGCAGTGAGAAGGACAAATGGAATAACACGAGCCTCCTCCACTTCCTGGATACATATCTCTCACCCCAGTGTAAAGAGTTACCAGATCCAGAACCCCGCCTTTTCTTTCCTTTTCAGGTCCGCTCTCTAGTGAGCATCAATCTACTCCTCCCCTATAGAACATGGTTCCCAATCACACAAATAGGATTTCGCTTTCTGGACAGAAAGAAATGAGGGAAGATTGTAGGATGGAGTGGGAGGGGGAAAAGAATTTAGGAGTTGATAGTCTAAAACTACCTCTTGGATTTGATTATCTATATTCGGCTGCTTTGTATGGAACAGGCAAGATATTGAATATTTTGAAAACAGTGGCTCTTCTATAATAATAATTTAAATATTTTCCAGCTGTTAGCCAAAGGGTGCAATTTTTCTTTCCTGTGCCATTATATATGCAAGTCCAATTGATAAGCTGAAAGTACTGGGCTATAATTATTCTCTCCTGTAGCTTTAATGAGGAGATCTGTGTGCTCTTTGATGGGAGAATATACCCTACAAACAGTAACGCTGAAAGTCAAGACAAGTGTAATCTGCTTACAAGAGTCTGTGAATCCTCACCATGTGTTTGTTATCTGCAGTGCATGTTTATATAAAGTTGTTCGAAAAGGGATTTAATTTAATAGAATAATAGTAACTGACACAATGAATATGAAGGTGCTTAGATAATACCATGATGAATCGTACAAATACCTGGGTGAATGATAAAAATATGAGTGACTACATGTTTCAATTAAGTGAACTACAAAAAATAAATACAAATTTAGAGGTGCTGTGCATTCAAAGAAAGACTTCTAGTTATTACCAAACTTGCAGAACTGTGAAGGAATATTCTCCTGTGAAGCCATAAAACCAGGAGCTAGACAAACTGAATTCTATTCAGAGCTCCACCATGCACTTCTCCTATAACTTTGGAGGAGTTCTGTACACTGTGTGCCTTAGTTTCTTTACCTGTAAAAAAGGCTAATGATAAAAAAGGCTACATCCCATATGTATGTATATCTAATTATTAATTATTTGGTTGTAAAGTTAAGATGATTTACACCACAGATGAAATTGCATTAGATTTTTCATGAAAAAGAGTAAACATAAAATGAAGACAAAAAATTAATACAAATGTAAATCTAGTATTTAGTACGTCAAATTATGAAAGAAATAGATCTCTCCATGGCCATAGTTTATTAGTTCTCAATCAGTCTAATCCATCTAGGGAACATACCACTCTAATGTCTAGGTGCAATGGAAAGCGGTCACCTTTTCGAGCTTACGTTCTAAAAGAACAAACATACTCACCTTGGCTTTTCCTATCAACATGTTTTCAAGTGCAAGATAAGGTAGTGGGCTACAGCACCAGTTCTTGCGGGTTTTTTTTTCTGATTCCTTGCAACTTCTGTCCTTGAGCCCAGAATGTGAGTGGGCAGAAAACAGTAAAAAGTTGATAGCAAGTAATATGCTAAATGACATTGCTCTTCTCACCCAATTACTTGAAAGCCTTGAGGTTTACAGAGCTCTGACATCATGCAAAGTTTATTTATTTTTTTAAATATTTAACCTTTTTGGAGTTAATGTATGTGTATCTGATTTATTATCCATACCAAGGATAGTGAAGTACATGGTTCACGACTGTGATGTAAAATTCTAGTATTAGGCACAATCGGCTTTATGAAGAAAAAAAAAGACTTGTTCTTCATTGAGGAAAGACTAAGGTGGAGATAAGGGGATAGTCACAGGATATTAGTATTAATTATTATTTTAATACTGATCTCACTTGTATTTTGAGTCAAGTGAATGTGATAGAAAGGATTAGCCTTGATTTCTGTTCAGACCTTATGGTTACTAGTAATACCGGGCTTACAAACTGCTTAGAAGCATTTCTGTTCGAAAACAGTTTCCTAGTTCCAGCACTTTCATCACAAATGCAGCATCTCCCTTCTAATGCTGTGCAATTTGATAAAACAGTTGCCGAGCTGAAGTCCCTAAAGAAATTATTAATTATCTGGTTAATGTGCATCAGGCTGTGGGAGTGTGAGATTAATCACCAGTGCTGGGATGTGTTGCTGAAGTGGATTTTGGTTTTTCGTCTCCTGTCACTCGGTAATGGCTTTTCCTTCCTTCACCATCAGGTGAACAGGTGCAGAGATGCTGTATTTTCATTTTCCTGTAGTCAGTAACAGCCGGTGGCCAGGAGATGCCTTTTTCAGTCCTGCTGCATGAGCAGTTTACAACATGGAGTGCTAGCTGTTCAGAATGTTCCAGCTGCAGGAGATGCTCCTATAGCGACAGCATTGACCCAGCCTTCTTAAACACACACATGTGCGCAAGCACACACAGGGAGAGGCACTAGAAATCAGCACAGAACCAGGGACTGATGCTGATCTCTCACTCATCCTGCTTCTGTGCTGGTGTAACCCCACTGACTTGAAAGGAGTTACAATGAGTTGTAGTTTATAGTAGCACAAATAGGCACCTCAAACATTGCTGGATGTTGGATCATGTTGGTATAACAAATCATGTACATATGTACTGTATTCCAAAAGTTCACCAGCACCTCCTTTTGTTTAATGAAATAAAACAAAACAAAAAAACTCTGCCCCTTCAAATTAGTTATTATGCCTTGGTACTAGAGAGACCGGAAGAGACAATGGGATTACAAGGAGCCTTTTTCTCCAAGTCACAGACTGAAGGAGCTTCCTTGATAAACTTTGCATGTCTCTGGTGGACAACATGATCAACATTAAAGGAAATATATTTAATACACATGAATCTATAAGTGAATGAATCAGACGTCTCTTCCCATAGTGAGAGAGACAATGGGGAGTCCTAAATCAGAATGCTAGATTAGAGATTAATGCACTAAAACTGCAGAATACTATAAAATGTAACGTAAATGTTCCCACTCCTCTCCCCTTCCCAGAAAGAGAAAACCGTAGGAAAGGGCTTAAATTGCCCTAGCTCTAGTGACATCAGTAGAGCTGACAATCACGCCCCGTTTTTAATTGTCCCCTTGACAATACTGCAGTACACCCTCTCGGGATGAGTAGCTAGTCCCCGATGGCTTTTCATTTTGATGGCTCTATAGCCTGTGTATTGCCTTTCATCAGCACAGATGTTTATTTTTTCTTGGGCAGAACTAGTGGCTTTCTCCCAGATGAACTGAAGCCTTTGGATGACCTTGCCATTACAAGCAGGTAGAGACACGTATGTGTTTGAGATGGCATTGCATTATACCACCAGCCAGCATTTGCTCTTGGTATTGTGCTGTCCTTAATCTCTCTTCAGCTAAAGGGGTTACCTTGGGAGGGGAGAGAGAAGGTGAACAGTATTCTGTAGCGTACAGAGTGTTCTTTATATCACTTCTGTGCTCTAGGCTGGAATCCCTGCAACCTTTAGAGCCCCATTATGTTCATAATGGCATAAACATTCATGTGTTTGGCAGGCTAAGATATAACTTAACATAAAATGTAGATGACCCATTTGTGTTTAAAAAATCCTAAGCAGCCAGTCAGCATGGTAGCAGGGGCACTGTAAGCATTAAGCAGTCCTCAGGGCTTCGTGTTCAGTATTTGCATCCTAGTTGTTTGGGTTCCTGCTCCTCCTAGGGCTTCCTGAGCTCATTCTGATAAGTAAAGCCAAGTTTACTTTGTTAAGCTCAGCAGTTCCCAGCAGTAGAGAGATAACAGTGGGGAAAATAGGATCTTTATGAGACAAAAAACAGCTTTCTGTTTGTACAGGGAGACAAGTAGTCTTCTGAATGACTTTATTTGATATTAACATGTGCATTTGCATATATGCGCATGCACGCACATCCACCCCAAAAGTATTTTTGAGGAATAATACATTTGAGCATCTAAACTATAAAGGCAGATTTGTCATGCAGTCACCTTGACTGTTTGCACAAATCAAGTAATTGTGCATGCAAATAGCCAATTAACAACAATTAGCTGATCTGATGTAATCTCAGTAACTGTTCGTGTACATTAGGCATATAGTTATGTGTGTATTTGCAAACTTATTTTATGTGGAAAATGACCCCATTGTAGTTGCTAGCAGATTTTTTTTTTAAATGTAGCTTTATTGTGGTTTAAGGCTGGGATTTTCAAATGTATCTAAATGATTTGGAGCAAAAATCTCTTTAAAGGGTAATGGAGCTGGTGCTTCTAAATAACTTAGGCACATCAGAAAATCTCACCTTTTAAGTGTCTCCCATCCTGGCATCCCATGTTCTAAGGAGATGCACTTTCCCAGTGGGAGTTTAGAGCAGCATTGTACAAGCAGATTAATGAGGCTAGTAGCATGTTGGGTGCCTCTTCAGGGAGCTCGTAGATAACAGTTATGCCTAGTCCCATGTGTGTTGCTCCTCATGGACTTTGCCCTGTACATGGCCAAGCACAACTTGATCCTTATTGTTTTTAAAAACTTTCTAAGGACACTATTGGTGATGGAGCAAGTTTTTATTTTTAATGAAATAGCTCAGCATTCAAATCCCTTAATCTTCAATAACCACATGGTAAAAGAAGAAATCAAAGGAGGAGGATTTAAGAGCTACGTTCATTTATGTATCTCTATCACGGTGAAGAATGCTCCATGGGTATGTGACAATTTGCAGCAGCTGTGAGTCTCCCACAGAAAATCCAAAAATGTGTTTTCCTCTGCATTCCAAAATTTGTGTGTGTATGTACATGCCCATGTGCATGCGTGTGTTTTTAGTAGTATTATAACCAAAGAAATTATTTATTGAACAATTTGATTTACTTTTCCACAGCATAAACAAGGGGTGTAAGAATGCACAGTAATTCCTGGCACATACAAAACTTTGCATTGTGCGCTACCACCAGATTTTGTGGGTGCAGTTGGAGCTGATGGTGGCAGCCCAGCTGCTCCCAGGGCGGGCGGCTTGCTCTGCGGTTGAACCGTGACCCGGCTCCAGCTCTAGCACACGGCCAATGCGGGCCATGTGGTGGCTGCCCAGCTGCTCCTGCCCTGGCTACAGCTCCAGCCCTGGGGAAGCAGGTGGTTCTTCTTGGCTAGGTTGTTTTTTCTTCCTACAAAATACCAGAAACTTTTAAACTATGTTTTGGATCCTTGACTAATTTTAAACTGTATACTTTAATTTCTCCTCTGGAATCCTAATCAAATAAGGTGGGGATTGCTTCTTCTGTTTGTAAAAACAACTTGAATAAAGGACACATTGTCCTGAAGTACTCACATTCTGTTAGAGTTGAATACTCTCCCAGAGCCTTGCTCCCTCCCCCCATTCTCAAACATTTACATTCCTTGTATAGACTTTGATTACATGTAGCATCTTTCTTATTCAGAGAACCCAAAGCACTCTAAAAAGTAATGAGTGAGATGCTGATAGCGCAGTGACTTGTGTCGGCAAAAGGAACACAGTGACACACTCAGCAGTAGCTCTGAAGCAGTCTTTGGCTATTAGAACCTGTATTATGAAGAGAGGAAAACTTGGCCAAGGCACTAGGGATCTGTTATCAAAATGTGCCACGAACTCTTTCTTTCACCTGGGTAGCCATTAGACAGAGGCAGAAGGGACTTCAGTTTAACAGCTCATGCGAAGGACAGCATTTCTAACAGTGCACTACCCACCTCCTAGTACGTCAGTGTAGTATTGGAGAGTGAATCAGTCCTGGTGTAACAATGAACCTTCTGAAAGCTACTAAATGAGCTATCCTCAGATACACAGGCACGGGGAAGCCTCCCGCACTTCATGCTGGAAGAGAACATTGTTGAAAAACATTCAGCGTACACAGCCCCTGTTCCGTTTCAAAATCAGTGGGGTGGCTATGTTGGGTGTGGGAATTCTAAAAGCAAAGAGGGATGCTGTTGTGCTGCTTGCAAGCTGATACCCAGAATGCTTTTTTAAAAAAACACAGCCTGCTCTTATCAGCTCTAGTGGCCGAGCAAAACCGAAATGCTTGGGCACTGCAACTGTGTGCAGTTTTTCTCCCCTTCCCCTGTAGTGTGTGCTTTGCAATTTAAAGATACAGAATTCATTAAGTGACAAATTATGATAAACAAGGAGCTGAGGCCACAAAAAGAGGTATTGAGACTGAGGGAGCATGTAGCCTTGGCCTGGTTTTGGTCATGCCAAATTTTCACCTTCTCCTGTCCTGTTAGTTTTTTAAGGACTAGTGAGAGGTTAAAAGCCCTGATACCGGTTTTGCTAAAAACAGTGTTTTGCACAACGAAGTATTTTAGATTTTCATTAACATTTTTTTCCACAATAGATGGCATTTATTTGGTATAAGTAACTCTTGCATCTTTGTCACGCCCAGCATTGCTGCATTGATTCTGCAGGTACATGAGAAACTGAAAGGGAAAGAAATTAGTAACTGACTTAAAAAAACAGAAATGATTATTTTAGTTTGCTTTTATTGTGAAAAGGGCAATTATAAAAGCAAACGGCAACTTAGACTTTTAAAATTCTTTCACTCTGAACAACGTAAGCCCCACTATTCCCTTGTGGAGGTTTACTGACTTCAGCTGGTCTCTCTGGCTACATGTAGTTGCTTGAAGAATGAGACTTAAGACAGTGCTACTAATAAACACATTTCTTTATACGTTCTTTCAACCTGATGCTGTCCCTCTTTAATGTGTGACGTCATCCTGAAAAAGAATGGACTAACTTATGCATCTGCTACAATTCAGAAGTGGGCTTGGAGGATGGGGGAATGGAAAAGACTGAAGAATTTGGCTGTAGGAATGACAATTACTCTGATAAATATAGTTAAAATCCCATTTCACGTACCTGAAAGCCTGCTCTAAAACCTTCTCTGAAATAGAGGAATTGTGCCTCTTATTTTAAGGGACAGTCCTCCCATTTTTTGGGAGGAGAAAGTGATACAACACCCAGCAAATTCAATAGGAAAAGATTCCTAGTTAGTTCAGTTCGCATGAGAGTGAACTTTGCTAGACACCTGTGACAGAGTTACTTTGGTATGCAAATGGTTCGCTAGGGTCCTGCCTACTTCCTGGGTGACCTGGGCAGGATTATAAAAAGAAAGGAGAAGCTAATGAGGAGGTTGCCATATGGGAAGTGTGTGTCCTCTCATCTCTGGTGGCTGAAGTTGGCCAGGCGTTGGGTGTTCATTATTTAGCCGTATAAATTGATTTTGTTGTGGGGATTGAGTTTTGGTTTTGAAAGTCAGCAAGTCCCGGGAAAAGTGTTCTGTAGTTGGGACTTACATTTTTCTTCCTTGAGGGACTAACACCACTCTGAGTTCAGTATGGCACAACATGCTGTGTTTTGGAACAAGCCATGGACATGATCAAACACTGGGACAGGCATAGACAAATATGCCTAAAATGTTGTGGAGAGGTATCCCTTAAAAATGAGCTTTGGTCTATATTTTTTCATATTCTTGTCTTCTATTTCCTTGATATATAGGCAGTGCTTCAGAAAGCAAAGAAAAAGTACCTGGACCACATGAAGATTAATTATTTTATCCTATAACAGCTTTATTTACAAACTTCATTCAGGGAGTTTCAAAATGTCACCAGTCTTAACACAAAAACTTAGTATACAAAGATTTATTTTTTTCCCAGTGAATCAACAAGTATGCTGTATTGACATTTACATTGAGATCTTTGTATATTCCTGGTGCAGGAGTTAAGGCTTCTAGATTTGCTGCTGCTGGCTAAGAGCCACAGATGCATTATTAGGGATAAGTTGGTTTATCTCCTTTGACACTTTCCTGATATCTCTTGATCATTAAGGGCTGGATTAAGTGGGAAAAAACATTACTTACATGGATGTTATGTAGCTTTTGCCTCAGATCTTTTATGCGAGAGTTTGGGTGCTTAATGTCTTCCAATTCAAAAAGAAAAATCGAAGTCTTATGTGCAGCTTCATTCTGTCAGGTGGCGAGAGAAGGTTTAGGTTAGCACTTCAAGGGAACATATTGAAAGTCACATTTCCAACTGAAAATTTTGTACCTATTTAAGAATAGTAACAGCCAACAGGACTTTAAATGAAAGAAACTGGGAAAAAAAAATTTTCATTTTACTTAGTGGATTTGATGGACTGTCATGTGTACTATGGTCACTTGCACTTCCTGTATCACGTACTTGCGTGATGACATCGCTCTAATGTATCGCTCTACTGGGAGCTCACTGCATGTTCATACTGCACAAGGGGAGTAGTAACAGCAAAGCAGAAAAAGTGGAAGTATGTTCACAGAGACTATACAAGAGCGTGGTACTGAGCTTCAGCATGTTTGGTGGCTCTGTGAGGCTCTACTGGAAGATCTTCTGCAAAACCCTTGCAACAGTCGTAACATGAATTTAAAAGTTGAGGGGTGAACTATTTAAAGAGCGATCCATTTGAAATTTGTTTTTTTTTTTAAATTAGTCAATTCAGCCTAATCAGTCAGTCACTGGACCTTTTAACAATGTAAAACTGAACCATGTGTCCCACTGGCCCATCAGAGAGACAGACCGTTGCCTAAAATGTTGTGGAGAGGTATCCCTTAAAAATGAGCTTTGGTCTATATTTTTTCATATTCTTGTCTTCTATTTCCTTGATATATAGGCAGTGCTTATATAGAGAGACAGACCGTGTAACCCCAACAGGTATAATGGCATTCCTCAGCTGGAGTGGCAGAGAAGCTATTGCAGTGATTCAATCAATTAGCAGAAACCAGACATGGACACTGAAGAGAACTGGGTATTCTAGCTATTTAGAGCATTGAAGCGTAGATGGTCCCTTTATTATAACAACTTTCCCTTCTATCGCACTTTTTCACCCAAAGATCTCAAAGCACTTTACACATCCTAGGCTACATGATACCCCTTTGAGTCTGTGCTACCATACCTATTTTCAGTCGGGGAAACTGAAGCATGGACAAATTAAGTGGTCTTCCAAAGGTAGTCTAATGAGTCATTGGCAGAGACTGGGCTAGAAACTAAGAAACATAGCTTCCAGGCTGCTGCTTTCACTCATGCTTTCTCTAATCATTACTGGTGAAATTCATCTCTGTGCATGGTATAGCTCTAGCTCAAAGCCTAGACACCACTTAAGTTTATTTACTTTCCCAAAATAGACATCGTGCAAGCCCTCTGCACACTGGTCAATTTCATTCATAGTCCATACTTCATTGGGTGTTAGGAAAGACACAGGACTGTGCAAGTGAAGTTGTCCTGTGAGGAAAATAGGACTTTTGTTAATATACAGTTAATTTGCAAAATCTTTTTATATTAAAATACATAATTCATGTATTTTAATAGTAAAGATTTTGCAAATTAACTGCATATTAACATAATGTTTAGAAAATAGGAGCTTCCAGGGTACTTCTTTGTATGTATCGACCGGGGCAAGGTAAACTGATAGAAGCTAGATTTAAAGTTTACACACAACGTTTCATCAGTTTAATTAAATCACTATAATATTGTACCTATAAAGGCTGACAGAATAAATGAGGTTTCTCTCCTCCCCCAGTATATTTGAATCACTATTACCTTTTCTTATATGGACTCTGTTTCGCTATATTTCTTGCTGGTTGAGTACTTGGATGCGTGGTTATTGCTGATCATTTCATATGTCTACTGAGATGTGACAATAGGGGTGTTATGAATATTCTCAGATTAACTTTCTTCTCTTGAATGTATTTTTACCACCTTAAAAATTAAAATAAAGGGTAGCTGTAGAAGGAAAAAAAAAAATCAAGCATCTACACTTTTACTATTGGTTAATTGGAGGGCATCCCTAGTGAGCATCAGAGGTTGCATGGTTTCATTTTTCCTTCCAGGAATTGCTGCTTTAGCAAAGTACTCCCTATCAGTGTTGATCAACGGAATCAAACATGAAAGCCTGACTTAAACTCCTTGTCTCTTTTTCATCCTATAGTTGGAAATGTCTTTTCATCTTTTAGATGTTCCTAAACATGGCAACAAACATGGCTCTGCAACAGATGCAATTCTTTCTAGGTCTCTAGGTAACATTTTAACCTGCGTAATGTTCACAGCACAGCATCGTAAGTAATATTCCAGGAAATACGCTGCTGCTTGTTAAAAAGGATAGGACCCCAGAGATGCCTTTAAATATGCCTGCAAAGTGAGAGGTGCCAAGAGAAAGATAATATGGCTGATTATAGTTATTTACCTTACATTTTCATTCGCCCTTAACTGGGTGTAATTTAGGGGCATGAAATCTCTTATTGGAAGTGTATTTGCATTAAACAGCTCTAAGCAACCATGAAAGTGCAGAAGCTGAAAAATTGACAGACTGGGTTCCTAGAATCCCAAAGTAGCATTTTTGTAATAGGCATACAAACAAATCAAATAAACATGTTTTGCTTTGATGATTTAAAGAATATGGTCTTTGGAGTAATTTGTCTTTTTTTTTTTTAAACTATAATTTCTAACCTTTTCATTGCCTATCTCAAGTTTGCAGCTCCTCCTAACAATCTGCAGCAATTTACAAACCAGCTGTTGGGGTTGCATAGCATTGTGCCTTTGTTTAGATTTCCATGAACTATCAAATCAGCCTCTAAAGAGGATTACCTGAACAGTATTGTTTTTCAGGTCTGAATCTTTAAATTATTTTTGGCTGTGGTTTCATTTAATTAATTTTTTTTTTAAATCTAAAAATAATCAGGCTACACAAAGTCCAATGCTGCAAAAAAGGTACTTTTTTTTGGACTATCATTTCCCCTGCTTCTTTATCAAAGGATCATAAACTGTAACAAACTGAGGATCCATTTAAGCAGTGTCGGCTTTTCTGGGAGGACTAAAATTTGTAATATACAGTTGCTTTAGTCTATTTCACAGGTGTATGGTAAGCCTAAAAGTGCACCAGAAGTTTTTCCAACAGCTGTCATCTTCTATACCAGAAGTGGCTGCATTTCAGTGGTGAATGAAGTGATCTGTTTGTATCCCTTACTTCATAGGGAGGCTTGCTTAATTAAAGTTTGTAAAGAGTTTTGTGATCTTTGCATGAAAGGAGCTATTGAAGTGCAAAGACTTTAGTATTTATTTCAATGCTTTTATGAATTTGTAAATGGAGGAAAACTGGCAAAACCTCATTTTTAATAGGTATAAAGTACAGCCTTTAAGAAGCCACAAAAGTGGCATTATTATTTAGACATGAGGATCTCCGCTTGGGTTTGAAAATCTGTGTTTGACTATTAGACGCAGTTTAAGTTTACCTGTTTTATATCTCATGACAATATATATCCCTGTAAATATCTTATGGTATTCATTTTTATATTGTATGTTTTATATTGTATGCTGAAAGTAATTTAGGGGCATGAAAATGTCATATGTGATAGTCCTCTAATTTATTTCTTTTCAGTACAAAAGTATTAACTGTACCTAGGGTTTCTTCATTTTTTGTTCCTATTTTGCAAACACATGCTAATTTAATTAAAGCTTGTCAGTCCAGATTTAATTAATACATTTACCTCTTCATGAGGTAAACTGGACTTAGAAATAGTCCCTGTCACAATGTGGTTCATGATATTGATTTAAGGACATCCTATTTGGTTGGTTTAAAAAAATGTCCTGTGGTTTGTTTGGCCTTTGCTGGAGTCAAGTCATCAGTATTATCCTAAAGCAGTGCTTCTCAAACTGTGCTCCGCAGAGCCCCAGGGCTCCACAAGACATCTCCAGGGGCTCCACGGGGTTGACAAACTGGAAACATCGATAGGTACAACACATACAATCAGTGGACCGCTGGATTCCGCATAAGTACAACACTATCAGTGGACCACTGGGGCTCTGCATAAATTTTTACGCATGTAAAGGGCCCTGGAGCCCAAAAAGTTTGAGAACCCCTGTCCTAAAGGATCACCGTAAAATGCTTATTAAAATGCATGTATAGGCAACAGAGAAGAAAATTCCTAAAGAGAGATTGTATTTCTTTCTGAATATATAATCCTCTCTACTGGAATATGACAGTCATTAGTGTGAAAGAGTTTCAGGAGTGGCCTGTAAATTAGTTTATAACAAATCAAGAAATTACCCTCACCCTTTCCAATATGAAAAACAAAACAAAAAACCACTTTAAACCAATGTGTTTCTCAGCTAATTGTTTGGTTTGGCAATCAGGGTTTGTTGGGACTAAATTTTACCCAGTTTTTTGCTCCTGTCTATCGTCACCTGGGCAGATGGATTCGGACTGCCCCCAAGAAACCAAAGGGCAGATAGCAGGCTGCGACATAGCTACAGTGTTGCCAAATCTCAGAATTTTATCACAAATCTTCTGATAGTTGGTGTTTTTCCTAAAGCTATTTCCTTCACTGAATGTCAGAGTGGTCTGGGGCCTCTGTCCTGAGCTAATTTTTTTTCCTCTTAGCTCTGGCTATCAGAATCTCAGCTTCCATTTAAGAAACAAAAGTAAGTTTTTAGCCCTTATGGTTACAGAGAAAACCTTTAAAATGTGGGCCTTAAAGGTTAAAAAAAAATCAGAAAAGAAGAACACAAAATATAGAAATTTTAAAATCTCAGAGTTTTGAATGCCTGAGTTTGGTTCAGGCCCAATGACAGAGAGTGTGTGTGTGGGGGGAGGGGGGGGGAGAGAGCACAGAGGGCAACTGCCCCAGGGTCTGGTGATTCAAGAGGGCCGGGAGCTCCCATCTGCCACCACTACTACTGCAGCAGTGGCGGCAGCCGAAAACCCGGGCCCTTTAAATTGTTGTTGGAGCAACACATGACACACTGAGGGCTGCCTGGGGGAGGCCCCTTTCATACGCGTATCTATGGTCTGATCTATTTTAATGCACTTTTATGTGGCCGCCCATCACTAAAGTATTAGCACGTCCTTGTCTTTAATACATTTATCCTCAGAACAGCCTAGGAGTAGGGCTGCCAACCCTCCTGCCTTCGCCAGGAGTCTTCTGGAATCATGCCCTGTTTCCCGAAGGCTACTGCAGCCAATCCAGGAGACTTTGAGTGTTAGCTCTACTGTACCACCAGACTGTAAAGGTGGCTCCCTGCCCTGCTCCATAACGCTCCTGGAAGTGGTTGGCACTGTCCCTGCAGCTTCTGGAGGTGGGGGATCTCCATGTGCTGCCCCCACCCCAACACTGATTCTACAGCTCCCGTTGGCCAGGATCTATAGCCATTGGGAGCTGTGGGGGTGGTGCCTATGGGTAGTGGTGCTTGAAGATCTTCTGGTCTTCCCTGCCTAGGAGCCACCACCTGAGGGGTGTGCCAGTCATTTTCGGGAGGTACTGGAGGTAAGTGTCACTGTGCCTGCACCCCCTCTCCCAACCTACAGCCCATACCCCAGCTCCAAACTCCCTCCCAGAGTCTTCACCCCTCACCCCAACTCCCTGCCCCAGCTTACAGTCTGCACCTCACTTGTCTCATACTCCAACCCTCCTGCCCCAATGTAGTGAAAGTGAGTGAGGGTGGGGGAGAGTGAGCAACAGAAGAGAGGGGGGAATGAAGCGAGTGGGGCCTCAGGGAATGGGTATTTGGGTTTGTATTATTAGACCATTAGCAGCCTACCTGTGAGTAGGAGGTCCTGTTATCCCCATTTTGCAGACTGGAAACTGAGGCACATAGAGGCCAAAACCTAAATCCATAAACTGAAATTAATGGGAACTACAATACCTTTTGAGGATCTAGGCCTTAGGGTGGACCATAATTCAAACACTGCACCATAACTCTAAATAAGATTGTGTATCTTATTTTGATGCTATTTTGAAATAGCTTATGTTGTCATTTGGCACTGTCATAGAATGAGGTTGACAGGGACATTGGAATAGCGAGTCCAAAATAATGGGCTTGTTGTGAAGACGCGGGATAGCTATTTTGGGATACTCCAGTATCCTGAAACAGCATTGCAGCGAAGACATAGCCTAAGTGACTTATTTGGGCTCTCATAAGATAGTGGTGGCAAAAACTGACCCCAGATCACACAAGTCCTATATTAATATTATAATCACTTTTCCTCTCTCACCCATACCCTAGTCCACCACGCTTGAAGTAAACCTTACCAGATCTGAGCATGGAGAAAAATTACCTCACTAGAAGGGCACAGGCTCGAGATTCAAAGAGGGCTTTGAGTGGGCCCTCACAAGGTGGTGGATTATGACTAATGACGAGCATGTGCCAGTAATAGGTACAAGCTTCTTTGACTTGTCTTAATTTTCCTAGTCAAGTCTTTAATTGCCCAGGAAAGATATAGACAAAGGCAATTAAAAAACCCAAACAAATCAGAGCTATATCAAGGCTTTAAAAGGAAATACATTTTAGAAAGATTTTTTTCTTCAATTAATCGGGATTTTGTTGTCAGGCTAAAACAGACTAAAAATAAACAGCTGTATAGTACTTCATTAAGCTGCCTGCTTGGAGTGATTTTCCCATTGATTAGTCTCAGGGCTAATGCTGGTTCATTCCTCATTTCATTGCTAATTAACATCAGCTCTGCTCCTGACCACTTGACCGCACTCTCTCTGTGAACATGTGCTGGTTTGGCAAGTAATAACTATTCCCTCCTTCTTAAATGACAGAATTAAGGGGAGAAAATAACTATAAAGCATGGAGCTTCAGCTTTTTCCATTGTAAACAGAGCAAACTAAAGCCATATCAAACCCAAACTAGGAGTAATAAACATCCTTTACTGTACACAGGAGTTTGATTGAGGGACTATGTAAATACAGATGATGAGCTCAAGCTGCCATATGAATTGACAGGCTTGGCTCATCTACTGTCAGTCTAGTTGATTCAGGCTCTTCCTGGATGTTAGCAGTGCAAATTACCTGACCCCAAGGGCTTACACCAGCAGGCCTTTAGGGAACAGAGTACATGGAATGGATGGCAGTTACTTTCTCAAGTCTCCACAATGTTCTCTTAGTCTGAATAATGAAATTCATTGGTGATAGGTAGAGTAAGAATGAGAAACATTGCACCATAGTTACAGCTTTGTCAGGCAGCCCCTATGCAAGTGGAATATAGATGAAAACAGAGGAATGAAATACTAGAATTGGCATGGAGGTATTCTGAGACAATCTCTAACAACTTTAATGAAATTAGCTGCTTCTGTTCTGGGTGAAAAGGTCAATTTTTCCATAAAACTCGAGTAAACGGGCATTTTGGAAAACATCTACTAAACTTGGCATGGAATAAATAACATTATCCCAAACTCTTGGTTTGAGTCCAGATCATAGCATTTTCCTTTAATTGAATTGAGTATTGCATTTCATTTTCAGAAAGTCTTTTCTCATTTTTTTTTATTCTTGCATTTTGAGGCATTCATATCTCAGGACTAATCACAAAGTCAGCCTTATACAAATCTATCAGTCAGGAACAGTCACTGGAGAGAGAGCTTGCCTGAGTGATGATCCTTTCTTACCTTTGGAGTGGAATCCTAATTTGCTTGTTCATAAATGATATATTTCCACCATTAATTCTATGAATTCAGGGCTCCAGTCTGCAAATACATAGGTGTGTGAGTAACTTTATTCATGGGAGCAATCCCATTTTGAAGTCAATAGGACTGTTTGTTTGAGTAAAGTTAATCATGTGTAAATTCTTACAGGATCAGGCCCTATAATACTTAATCATTGTTTTATTTTTATTACTTACACACTCTCTCCCTGAGCAAAACCTGTGTTTACCCAGCACCTGCACAAGGATAACAATAAGGGGGGTAAGGTATTCTGTTTCAGGACATTAACTAATCATCTGATGGGATCAAGAGGACATGTCTTTAGGTGATAAAGTATTGCCCAATTAGTTGCATTTCTCAGAAGCCTCTCCCATTGGTAACTAACAAAGATAGAACTCTTAATGCTGTGGACTATTAGCTTGTTCAGGTATGGCAGTTTCTCTGTTTTATGTCAGCCAGATTGTTGAAATGACTAAATTCACACCGCATCCCAAATGTTTAGTGTCTGTAAAGCTAAGCTGGCATTTTGTGAGGACAGGCTCTGCATACTCCCATGACATTTCTAGTACCTCCTGCTTCTAAAAACAGCTGCTCTGATGGTATTTTTAGCTCTTCTCATGGTATTTTCACTTCTGGTTCTGGTCAAAAGCATAGAGGCAAGTGAAAATGAAATATACTAGGAAAAAGAAATAGTTCTCTGAATGTGTTTGAGTGTGCCTCCTGGGGCAGAGATTCAGGCTGGTTCTTATTTTTCCAAAACAATAGTTATCCTCTCCTGTATCTCTCCATTGGCCTCCTATTTAATTTTTTAAAATAGGAATTCCAACAAGTGTATTTTTTTCTTCATCCAATAAACTCTTTGTCATTTGCTATTTTTTAATAAAAAAGGGCTATCATCAGTTTGGTTTCCAATAACATTGTATTCTTGTTTTCAAACCTTAAGCATTGATTTAGCTGTGCCAAAATAGAATAGTACTCCACATTTCTCTGTTTTATCTCTTTTCTGCATCTTTTATTGAGAAACAGTCTTATTCCAGGTTCATCCTCTGTTTCTGGCTCATCTTGCTTCAGTTTCTTTCAACATTCACTTACTTATGTCACTTTTGAGGACTCCACTTGATTTCGTGATTCTGTGTCTCTTCTGCTTAGTTTTATGAAAAGCAATCCTATTCCAGGCACATCCCATTTTCCTGGCACAACCAAACTCCTACATTGCTTTAAATTACAATAAGAGGAAGTAGTATATCAAATTTGGTGGTCCAAAGTCTGGGCATTCTTGATCAAATAGACAAATTCTCCAAAATACATAGTAGATAACGAAGCACAGGTGTAAATCTGTAAATAAACAGTTATATAACAAGCAGTGTAATATACAATTTAAAAAGATGCCTTTTCTGGCTTCCCTCATCCCCATTGTTCAAAAGGAAATCATCAGTTCAAAGTTGAAAGCAAATAGGAGGGAGTCTCAGTGATTTGAGCTGTAAGTTGGCATACTTTGTTATGTAAGCTCCAGTGGCTTCTTGTTTCACTACAAGCTAGAATTTGGTGAGGAAAATCTGATCAGTCGCTTGTCCAAAAAGTGCATGGACACCCAAGAGAGAAGAATAATGCAGTTGTGTCATTACAAGTCAGTAGCATATTAGACTTTTTTTCCATAGGAAAGGATGTCCTTTTTAGGTCTTGGAGAAAAAAAATAAGTTTCATTAGTTGAGCATGGAAAAGAGAGAGAGTGCAACAGGACTGATCCATTTCTTTCTGAGCTATTAAGTGGTGAAAGGGATTAAGAGACTAAAAAAAATACATGTAAGCGGGACTGTATTCGTAAATCTAATAAAGATGATAACAGTAAGGCATTTTATGAAATTTGCATGTGAATGTAACATCCTAATCCACTGGCAGACTGCATTGTACCGTGGAGAAGGAGCGTGTATTGAACATACAGGGATAAAAAGTTCAACAATAGAATTTCTGGCCAAGAAACCTTTTTTTTCCCATATGGTCGTCTATATGGATTTTCACAGAATCCATATTTTTGTCACCAATGCCCATATATTTAGTTTTTGCTCATATAAAAAGGTGAAATCTCTCCATTATTTCATTTCCTATGAAGGTGTGGCAGGTGTAACCAAATGTGGAGTATTCTTTGTCCTGTAGGCCCCAGAGGTTAGAGGCATAACCTGATGCGGTACACCTGGCTCTGAGGATTGTTTCAAATCAGTGCCATAGGAGCAAAGGTGGCCACCTTCTACTGGCACAGTGTAATGCTGTGTGATTCCCTGACAGAGGGATTGAGGCTAACCCTGAGAATCAGGGAGTTCTAACTCATACACTGACATGCCCTAATTTCTCTTGCCCCAGAGCACTTGATCAGAATCATACGACCAGAAGCAGGGTGACCAGACATCCCCTTTTTAAAGGGATGGTACCTTATTTAAGCCCTCCTGTTAGTGCCCTGACTTTCTTAAAAAGCACGCAGATTGTCCCATATTTTCTGTCCTCTACCATCAGTACTGGTGGTTCCTGTTTTTGACTGGATCTCTGCTTGCCAAACGCCTGACCTCTAGTGGTATGGGGTGGGTAGTGGAAGTCCAGTGGCCAATGAGGGGGTTGGGAGTGCAAGTCTGGTGGTGGGGTGATGCTGCAGCATGTGGGGCTCATACTGCTCCCCCTGTTGGTCAATTATGGCAACCACTGCTGCAAGCTGGCTCTAGGCCAATGTGGCCCTCAACCCGTTATATTTCCAGCCAGCACTAGCTGCATGGCTGGTGAATGGGAGTAGGCAGCAGCCAATTATGTTACCTCTGCCGCCCACCATCTGCCCTTTTACATGCTCCTCCTCTCACTGTTCTCTCCATGCTTTGCTCCTTCACCCTCCCCCATCCTGCTATGCCTGCATATACCCCCCCTCTGAGTGCTGTAGGGAGAACCAGCCCTGACAGAGTGGTCCGCTTGCCAGCAGCCTCCTTCCTTCCTCCACTGCCTCTGATGGGGATGGTGCCCTGGGAAAGCCCAAAACCTTCTGGCTTGGAGCGCTGGCCTTGTATTGCCAAAGGCCCCCACAGTGGTGGCACAGAGAAGCCTCCCTGTCCTTCTGCTAAGCTATGGAGGTGGTGGTAGTGGGGAAGTGATTTTTAGCCTGTTCACATCCTGATTGTGGAAACTCAACAGCAGCCCCTCAAGCAGGAGCTTAGCACCCTCCTCGCTCACACCCTCCATTCTGGATTCTGCCCCCAGAGAGCATAGGGCTACTCTGCCCCAGGTATCCTCCCCTGCTGAGCCACCTCTCTGGCTGGGTTCATGGTGGAGGCAGGAATGGGCAGGGAGGCTGGTGGGGAGTAGATGAAAGGGGGAGCGGTGCAACCTGCCAAAGCTGTGGGCTGGGGAGGAGGATTGGGGCCATAGGTGGAGCACGGGGCCAGTGGTTTGGGGCCACTGGAACCAGAGTGGGGAGGCGAGGAAACAGCTAGAGTGGGGGGTTAGGGGATTCAGCTGCCAGGGCTGGGTGGCAGAACAAAGGAGCTGTGGGATTCAGCTGCTAGCGCTGGCAGGTTAAGCGGCAGTGGGGGATTGGGCCACTGAGACAAGGCGGTGGATCAGGGGCTGGAGGGCTGACAGATTGGGCCACCTGAGTCAAGAGGCAGAGTGGAGGCAGGGAATTGGGGCTGCTTGTACATGTAGTATACAGTGTGCCCCAAATTTAGTGGTGCCCTACTCAACTGTGTAGTATGTGTGTGCTTAAGAATGGCCCTGATAATGCTGGTGAATGGTGCCAGATTGATAACTCTGTTTCTCAGTTAATCCTCAGAACAGGTTCAGAATAGTTAGTGACAATGGAAACTACTGCACACTATCCGGTGAGCTTCCTCCCTCATCTGGACATTTGGTCCTTGACCTTTTTGCTGAGATTTCCAATGAGAGATTGCAGCAAAAACAATCGGACTTATTTCATACAGCTCCACATGGAAGAATAGTTTAACCAAGTGTAAGTGTGCTGTATTACTGCATATTGTATAACTCAGTGGCTTGTGTACTTGCTGTGCTTATTATATAATGAAATTTACTGCAGTAAATAGGGGTGCTCTGATATTGCTATATTTGTAGGAATAGCAAATATAGCTATGGGAATGCCCTATTATCCCACCCAGGGAAAAAAATCAGTTATTTATGCCAATATGCATTACATTTATATTGTCCCAAACTACTGTGTGTACCACAGGGGGGAAAAAAAGCAGCAACATGAATGTCTTATTCAAATTTCTGTTCTCCAGTTCATGTAATGTAGATTTCAGGTGGGCATGGATTCGTGCTTTATCCTCTATCTCTGTAACAATAATGGAAATTATTGTAGGAGGTTAATAACCGTGGTGCGTCAATACTGTATTATTTTCTAAATCACACAAAGAAAAGGCAACTGCCTTCCTTAAATAAATTTAACAGCAGAATCTTGGCTATTGGGGTGAAGGGAATTACTGCCATGACTGTGTCTTGTAAACAACTGAATCTCAAATAGACTAATTGTATTTATTTTGACCCTGTTCCTATTGGACAAAGAGAATTTTGCCATGGATTCCAGTTGAAGCAACTTCAGGCTCTTTGTATTACCTGCAGCACAGGCGTAATAGTCAGTTTTAGCCTTGCAGAAGTATCATCGGGTACAGGCATTTTGTGTTGCATTTGCTTTGCCTTTTGGTAGAAGCAATCAATCATTTTCAGCACTGTTTTTCCTCGACAGGGTTGCAGTTCTGAAAGGTCAGTGGTAGGTGCTAGTGGGCTGCCAGTTGCATGCTACCTCATGGGTCTTGATTGATTGGGGCACTGAGTCACTTTTCCAAAGCGATGGCTCATACAGTGTGCCTGACATGTGCAGACTGTCTGCATGTGACAGTACCTGGGTGCGACGGTCATATGTTCCCGTGCAACCTTCTCTGGCTGTCTGGTCAGTGCATGCATCTGAGTCATCTCCGCGCTCGATTTCTCAGTAGGAACAGTCAGCATTCTGACCCCCCAAGTTGGCAAAGGGTTGGTAGTCTCTTGTTTTTTTTATAGTCCTAGGGAAATACACTGAGAATATGCTCTAAATGTAATGTAAGCTAATGGAAAAAGAAATTGCGAGTGCTAAACATCTTTGATTTTCATGTGGAAATGTTGGTTTGTTTTCTTTTTTGGTATTAGAATGCAAGATTGAACTTATTTTAAGATTCTTTAGGGCAGCATTACATTCCTTCCACTGTTCTATTCCTTCCCACATTACCTCACCACATTAGCACTTGTATCTCCCTCTGATGGCATCCAGTTTCCATTCCATTCACAGTGGCTAGGGATCATATCTCTGATCCACTTAGAAACACAATGATCTCTACCCCTGAGAATGCAAACACTTTCTCAGTCAAATCTATTGATCTACAGGACTCTATTTCTGGCTTTCCATCCACTCACTTGCTGCTTAGGATGCTGCATATTCTTTCTGGGGGGAAAAGTTAACTTGGTTACTAGGAACTAGAGGAAGAACATTTCTGTAGAATCCAAAGATAGAAGTGATCTTTTGTATACATTCACGTGTGTGTGTATATTGCATGTGTAAGCACACGTGGTATGTTTCTTCACTGGGCAAAATTAAAACTGTAGCCAGTAAGCCACTAAGCTTGGTGACATAGTTGAACTCCATATGGAGCCAAGAGGGGACAGCCAAGGTAAATTGCATTTGCATTCTTATGTTACAGTCATTTAATCAAGAGAGGTAATGTTAAGGTTACACATACAAGCATAAGTTGGCTGCTGGAAAGAGAAGAAGTGGATATTCAGAGAGACTTATTAGTGGAGGACAAGAAAGACTTCTTTTCATCAACCCTTTAGTGACACACAGATGTTTGGAGTGATAAAATGTAAGTCGCCTATCAGATAACTTTCTACAGCGCTGAGCACTGGTACTTCCATATCACTCTTTGTAAATCACAGTAGCATTTTTTTTGCCACATCAGAGACCCACAGCGCTAGGCAGTGTTGAACCATGTAGTTTTAAAGAAACAGGAACTAAGGAACTTGCCTAAATAGAGAAGGCAAAGAATAGCAGAGAAAACAGGAAAAAAAAAACCCCAGCAAGCAAATGGTCTGGTAGCACTTTATAGACTAACAAAACATGTAGATGGTATCATGAGCTTTCGTGGGCGCAGCCCACTTCTTCAGATGACCTGAAAACAGGAACAGAGAGGTGAAATGATTTACCAGAGGTTCTCAGCAAGTCAGTGGAAGTGCTGGAAACAGAATACAACTTTCATAGCCTCCTCGGGTATATAGGGGATTAAGTCCCATTTGAGAACATGGGACTTTGGCTCTTAAGGACTTGATCCTGTGTCCATTGACATCAATAGCAAAGATTCCAAATGACTTCAGTGTCACATAACCAGGCCCTAAGTGCCTAAGTCACCTTTGAAATTGAGACATAGGCTTCTAAGTCACTTTCATGGATAATGGATGACATTTTCAAAAGTGAGTCTCAGATACATGCCCTATCCACTGTGTCCTCCTGGATAACTAATTAAATTACTAGGTAAGCAGCAGGCATTTTTATACAGGTAAAGTCTACCAACTATATTGATAGACTGCATGAACAGCGGGACTATAATAATTAAATTAATAACATATTGTGGTAGTGTTTATAGGATAGCAGGTTGGGGTCCCATTATGCTAGGTGTTGAACAAACATATAGTAAGGTAGTTTCTGCCCCCAGAATTTACAATCTAAAAGCCAGGAAAGATGAGTCAGCTAGGTGGGTCAGGATGGGAAGATGGAAGATGAAGTATTTTTAGGGGCTTCAGTTAACAGGATTACATGCAGTGGTAACATATCTCAGGATATCTGTGAAGAGTACTCTGGTGCAGGGATGAAAGTTGACTTCTGGAGGAATATAGAGTGTTTTTATCCCAGTTTCAGTAATCAGTAACTGGAGTTACAGCAGAACCAACTCCCTGAGCTAGATTTCCATTGTTGCTATTGGATAGACATTTATTTAAAGAGGCAAAGAATCTTAAACATTCTTACAGTCATAATAATGAATTGTTACCATGAACACAGCACCTCCATTAGAGGCAAAACAACTGTTTTGTCTTAATAAGAGCAAGGGTTGCGCGAAGAGTTTAATATGCTGTAATTCCATTTACTGGTTAGTCAAAGTGCCAGGCTGAAAAGTCTATCTTGAAATAGAAACACAATAAGGAAAAAAATCACTTTTGTTTCTGGTGTAATTTGATGAAAGATCCTTTCCAAATTGTGGTGGGTTTTTGTTTGGTTTTTTGTTTTTTGGTTTAGACGTTTTAAAATTATTTGACTAGTAGCTTGAAGAATAATTCAAATGATAAATGGTGTGGTTTTCTTTAACCAATCAGTGACTAGGTGTAAGCACCATAACAATAGATGCTTGGAAGGAGCAGGAGCTGAATTATGGCATGCATTATTTTCCAGAATTGCAGACTACCAGCATTTCTGAATTTAAAGAGGGAGGGAGGAAGTTACTTATTGCATCATTTGACCAAGAAATTCTAGTGTAAAATATTACTACTCTGCATGCATTCATACTATAACACAATGCCTTTCATTTGAAGATCTTAGTGCTGCTTATAACCAGTTCATTTAGTCTCATAGCACACCTGAAGAGTAAAACTGTAAGAATTATTCTATAGATGAGAAATGTGAAGCATAGGTAGAATCTAAGAGGCATTGAGGAACTTTGGTTCCTTCTGAAGTCCGTGAGAGTTGTGGATGCTTATCTCTCAGGGGCAGACCTAAATGACGTGTCCCAAGTCATATAGGAAGTCTGTGACAATGCCTGAACTACAGGGCCATCCACCTTCCCTCTGTAAATGAACCTGATTGTGGCAGCATAGCATAGAACATTATGGAAAAAAATAATTGCAAGCAGGAATGAGCAATTCATTTCTGGGTTTCACTGGATCTGTTTTTCAACCTTTGCTCTTAATTTACTGCACACCCAGATGCTTTTCACCATAACTGAGGCTTGTGTTGAACTCTTCCCATACTCCCAAACCCTCACGCTTCCCAGAAAACTGACAATTCTTGCTCAGAGTCTTTAGAAAGCACTTTACCAGACAGCACTATAAACCAGCATTTCTGATCTTCTTTTGAAGTATGGTTTATTGTCTGGTTGGTGTGGGGCCAGCAGGCTCCCTCCTGCCCCACACTCCCTTTGAACAGAACAATGGCCAATGGGAGCTGAGGGGGGTAGTGCCTGTGGATGGAGGCTACATGTGAGACCCCTAGCCATGCCTCTGCCTAGGAACAGCAGGGACATGTCCCTGTTTGCTGGGAGCTGCCCGAGTGACGCGCCACCCTGAAACCACTCCTGTATCCCACCCACCAGCTCAGAGCCCACTCCTGCATCCCAAACCCCGCATCCCTGGCCCCACTCCAAAGCCTGCACCCTGAGCCAGAGCTATCACTCCCTCCTGTACTTACTCTAGTTATCTTTTAGTTAACTGGGCTAACTAGTATTTGCTGTTCCCCCAACATGTTGGATAGCAAAGCTTTTACTGTAGTTTTGGGGAACTACTTGGCACTCTCTCTCTTCCACCCACCCTAATTCCAAATAAAGAACTTTTGGAGGGTGAATGAGTCAACATCTGTAGAAATGCAGCTACTTTATTTATTATTAGCTATGCACTTCACTTTGTCTTGATGGCTGAACTGTGTGGCTGTTGCCATCTTTTATCAAGGAAATTTTTGAGAACCCACAGTAAAGCTGTTGTAACTCTGGCAGTGCTTATAATTATAGCCAAAAATAGAAAGCATTACTTCATACATTTTCTTAATGTAGGGGGTGTGGTCCTTGACACTCAGCCAGGCAGGGCTAGGCTGTGAATGTTTAACAGACACTTCATAAATAGCCATTAATGTATGAAGTTCTTGAAGAAAAAACAGGTTTTTGTAGAAGAGCACCCACTGCTGGCTAGGTCTCCCACAAAGTAGTTTGCTGAATTATGCAGGGGGAGTATACAAAACACACAATAGAATATCGCTAACAGGCCTTGTTAGGGTCCAATCATAAGAACATAAGAATGCGCATACTGGGTCAGATCAATAGTCTATCTAGCCCAATGTGTTGTCTTCCAGCAGTGGTCAGATGCTTCCGAGGGAATGAACAGAAAAGGGCAATTGATTGAGGAATCATCCTGTCATCTAGTCCCAGCTTCTGGCACTTGGAAGTTATGTTCCTATGGCTAATAGCCCTTGATGGACCTAACCTCCATGAATTTATCAATTTATTTTTTTAAAACCTGGTATACTTTTGGCCTTCACAACAACTCCTGACAATGAGTTCTGCATGTTATGGGAAGGAAATACTTCCTTTTCTTGTTTTAAACCTGCTACCTATTCATTTAATTGAGTGACCCCGGGTTCTTTTGTTATGTGAAGGGATAAACAGCACTTCCCAATTCACTTTCTCCACACCAATCAGGACTTTATAGATTTCTATCATGTTCTCTTTAGTCATTTCTTTTCTAAGCTGAGCAGTCCCAGGACTTAATAGCTCCTTAGAAAAAAGCTGTTCCATACACCTAATAATTTTTGTTGTCCTTCTCAGTATTTTTTTTTCCAATTCTAGTATTTGTGAGATGGAGTGACCCGAACTGCATGCTGTATTTTAGGTGTGGGCATAACCTGGATTTACATAGTGGTAGTAGGATATTTTTTTCCTAATGGTTCATAACATTCTGTTCATACCAAGATCTCTTTCTTGAGAGGTAACAGCTGGGCCATGGGTGCACCAAAGTAATATTCCGTGTTTTCCTTTGACATATGCTGGTGCATCCCACAAAGTGCCAAACTCCTCCTGTGAGTGCTTCCCATTCAAGCACCCTGAATTCCCAGTGGCTTGAATGGGAAGAATTCGGGGATACTCAGTAGCTTTCAGAATCAGCTGTAATAATTGTCTTCCTAGTCTGAGAGACCAGGTGCGTGAGGTAATATCTCTCATTAGACCAGTTTTGGTTGGAGTAAGTGACTAGCTTTTGAGCTTACACAGAGTGTTCTTATTCCTGCTATGTTGTTCTTTTTCTTTACAAACCCAGAATTTATTTGGTTTAGTAACCTTCACTGTAACTGTCTTGAAGTAGGTTTTTATGCTCTCCCTGTACAAATATAAAACCAAGGTTTATTTGCTACCTCAAACAAGAGTTTACAAATCCTGCTATTCTCCATAGCACAGAATATGGCCACTAATGTGCATAAAAACCTCTATGTTGGGATCTGTAGTGTATCCCAAAGGCTGGAGAGAGAGAGGAAGTAAAACTTTGGGGAAGTTCAGTCAACAAGACAAGAAGTAAAGTCATACTGATTTATAAAGATACTATAACTTTTAAAGATGTACTTTCAATCTGAAGGACTGCAGTGGGGATTTAAAATATTACTATTTAATTTTTAAAAATTACATAAATTAAATGAACAGCCCATTAATGGGATGCCATTGAGATCACATGGCTAATTCAGATCAAGTTATATTATCTTGCCTGCCAGATTTGAATATGAATTAAGGAATTACTATTCCAAAGTCGTATTGGGCATTGATCCTCATTTACAATGAAATTCGTCACCATAACTACCTGGAATTCTACCATTTTGACAAACTCATTTCCACTGAATTGTCTTCATGGTGCAACTATTAGTGAAGTATATTAATTGGAGAAAAAGCGTCTAATTAGCTTCATGTTCTACCTGCATGTTGAAAGAAGTCTTGTCTTGCAGTGTTCACTTGTAAGCAACAAGACCTTCTAGTGAAAGGTAACCCAGATCTGATGGGCAATGCACTTCCTTTGTTTGGTGTGTGATTCTGGCTAATAGTTTATATCAATAGCTAGGGTGTCCTAACCAGTAGCATATCTTTCACATTTCAGTGCTGGCTGCTCATATTGTAATGTGGCAAATCAAAGGTTTTATTTTAGCATGGGTGTAATCAAGCTACAAGGGCTACACTGTGCTTGGCAAAACTTAATACATTCCAGCCTTTATGTTGAGCTAAATAAAAAGAGGTTTCTGTTTTTGTACATGTCATGGCTTCTTCCCCACTCTGGCATGATAAATGCAGGAGTGGGGGCCAGCAAAAGTACCCCAAAATCTTATTTACCAGGCTTTGGTATAAAACTTCTCCCCAAAATCTGAACAACCTAGATTTGGGAGATAAAATCTCTGCTGCCACCACCCAAGTATTGATACAAAAATCAGGGGAGAGATCACTTGGGAAATTTCACCCCTAAAGTACAAACCAGGACACCAAAATTAACCAATACCAGGTTAATAAAAATAAAAGAGAAAGAACTTTTATTATCACCACAATATTCCTGTTGCAAGCACCATGACTAGATGGAAAAGTAACAAAATAATATACTCATGGAGGAACTCCACCATGGGCATAGAACTTAATTACAAAGGAAAGCCAAAACATTTTTTAAAAGTGCACAGACATCAGATACCATTTCCCAAACCATAAAACAATAAAACCTAACGGATTTATCTAAACTTTACCCTACTTCCAGCAAGTGAAGAATGGTTTCTTAGAGAGAGAGACATGTCTGTCTCCTTCAATAGCTGGAGAGGAACTGCCCAGAGACCAAGGAGGGAAAGCCTAAAATTCCTTTGTCCTAGTTTGAAATTCCTACCTACATTTCTATTGGCTAACTCTACCTGAGTTAGGTATAGTTAACCCCTTAGTTCCCAGGCTGCTGGCTAACCCTCGTGATCATGACAGTACATTTAAAAAAAAAATTGTGTTTTTTAAACTGGCTTCACAAACCTGTTACTTTCTTCCTAGTTCAGTGCTAAATTGTCTTTATGTCTAAATCCATATGGATTTGGAATCTCTCTCTGTTGAATGCTACAGAGTGAATGAGAGGATCTGATTCTCCGCTTGTACCGGTGTTATACTTCTATAATTTCAGATGACTTCATCTGAAGACCTTCAGTGACTTTTTATGGAATTACTTCTTGTTTTCACTGGTGCAAGTGAAAGGGGAATCTGACTTATTGCAACACTCTATGTCAGAATCAAAGTGTACTACCAACTTAGGGAGGGAAGGCAGGTGCTGCTGAGCATTGGCATAGAAATTTTGTTACAGAATGGAAGGTAGTTATATAACAACCCTAAGTTTTTGTTTTTGTTTTATTTAAAGCAATTAGATAACCAGCTCTGGGCAGCCACTAAAATTATCATTCTGGAATTTGCAGTAGGGATATAAAAGAAGAATCAACTATCCAATAAGCCTACGCTGGGTCCAGGCTGCCCAGCTTCTACTGCCTTTTAAATTGCAGAACTGCAGCTGGCTGCCTTCCTCTATTAATTAATCGAGTAGTTGATAAAAATTCTATCGACTACTCGATTAGTAAAGTAACCTCATTTTAACATCCCTAACAACTTGCAGTAGACTGAAAATGGTACACCAGATGATAATGTATACTGCTATATCTCTTATTCACCAGATGTATCACACAACAGCATGCATCTCTGATTAGACTGATGTAATAGAGATGCATTCCCCTTGAAAGTGTCTGGAATTTATTAGCATGTATTTTTTCTGATCATCTTTTCCACATCTGGGCTCCTTTAAGGACACATATCACAACAGTGGTCAAGTGTTCTTGTTCGCTACTTTTATCCAGTACCTGCTGAGAATATTTTAGTAACTACGTGTCTCAGAGAAATGAGGGACAAATATCCATTTCAACAGTCATTTCAAATTTACCCTCACAACAGTAGAAATTGCTGTGTTCTAAAGATCATGTTAAACCTTTCACCTCTCACCAATATCATTATATTATTTGGCTCGAATTCCCAAACACTGTTTTCCATAAACTGTTCTTCCATATTTTTTCATTGTGAGCTTCTTGGCAGAACTGTCCTGATAAGATTTCCAGGTCAAATTTTCATACCTAAAGGGTCTGAAACTTTGGAAAAGCAGCTGTTTTTTTGGGGTGTTTATCTGATCGCACCTGAATTCCAAACCTTTCATTTTTGCTTGTCCACAGTGTTGACTTAGAAGAATTATTTCTGACAAAGTGTATTTCTCTGTTGGTTTTAACTATGGTTTGACTGTTGTGAGGATTATAATGGAGGAGTATTTTGTGCCATACTATGGATGTTTTGCAATTTCAATTCTAGTGATAGTAATTAGAAGTTTGCACATGTGATATTTTCCTTCCAAAGACCTTAAAACTCCTTAAGTCATTCACATCATCCCTGTGAAGTAGTTGTTGTTTTTCTTCCATTTTACAAGTGAATTTGTCAATCCACTTCAGTGGAAGTTGGGAAATAAAGAATGGAAATAGACTTGTGCCCTGCCTCCCTAAAATGACAACTGGCAACCTCTGGGGGAGGAAATTTAAAATAAATTTTCTTTTGTCCATATCTACTTCCCACATGTAATCATTTCCCACAGCTGAATGGACAGTTAGAGCTTTGTTTGGTCAACAGCTATCAAAAATGAATTGTATGTGTAGTCCAGTATACAGGCTGTGGTGGAATGGGACACTGCTTTGGCATGTAAAGTGAAAACAGTTCCCAGAACCTCCTGAGACAGTCCTGATGAAATCCAATAGAGAAATCTCAGAAGAGCTATGAGAATGATTCAAAGATTAGAAAACATTCTTAATAGCGATGGACTCAAATTGATGGAGCTCCTTAGCCAAACAGAGACAATTAAGGCATGACTTGATTACAGTCTGTAAGTATTTCAGTGGGGAACAAATATTTTACAATGGGCTCTTTAATCTAGCAGGGAAAAGCATAATACAGTCCAATATCTGGAACCTGAAGATGAACAAATTCAGACTGGAAATAAGGTGCAAATATTTTAACAATAAAAGTCATTAACCGTTGGACCAGCTTACCATAGTCTCATAATAGATTCTCCATCACTGATAATTTTTAAATCAAGATTGGATATTTTATTAAAAGATGTGCATGAAGAATTACATTGGAAATTCTATAGCCTGTTTTATACAGGAGTTCAGACTAGATCAACCCTCACTGATGTGGCCCCCAACCAATAAAATACCCCCCACATCCCCTTCCCACACCAGAGCCTGGGGGCCCCAGCCTAGTACATTTTGTGTGCTCCAGCGTCATGGGGGGGGCCCTGAGCCTCGGGGACCAGATCCAGGCAAGCTGGTGGCTACCTGAGGTTCCCCACTCCTGAATTAGATGATCACTATGATCCAATCAGGCTTGGCCAAAGGGTTTGCGGGGCCCAAGGCAGGATGCTGGGAGCGGGGCACTGGGCCCGGCTTGTGGATGGTGAATACTCAGCAGCATGGAGCCCCGAAAGCACGGGGCCCAAGGCATTTGCCTTGCTCGCCTTGCCCTAGGGCTGGCTTGTTTGGAATCTAGGTATTTTCCTGGTTATAAAGCTATGCTCAGTCAGGGAACAGAAGCAGCTCCATGTGACTTATGTAACCAAGCACAACAAATCAATACAGCTTGAACAGACTGGTTTCAAGTTCGATTACAATAAAAGGGGGAAAAAATCCCAGGAACTCCTCTAAAAATTGTCTTAAAAATGTAAGGAAATCACCATTCTGAAAGCATGGAGAAAAGGATGAGGCTACATTTCTCAAGACAACCATACAGTCATCTTTTTCATTTCTGTACAGTAAGTATTTGTGAGATTGTTAGCAAGCAGTTCATTGGTGCTTTAGAGTGGTTTCAGGTGTTCATGATTTCTCCTTACCTGTCACCTCCTACAGGACCACCACAAGGTGGGGGGAAATGGTACACCTTACCAGGTCCCAAAGGCCCTTGGGGGCCTGGCCAGGGTGAAAGCTATTGTATGTGTGTGGGATGGGGCTTGGGTTACAAATTTGTATTGGTCTCGAAAACATTATGCCTGGGGCCTGAACTCCCATTTTGTCATGGTGAGACTGTATAGATCCCAAGATCAAAACTCTGTCCTTGGATGTGGAACCATGGGAATTAGCTGCACTGATTAGGCCTCAGCTGGAGTATTGTGTCCTTCAATTTCTCCACATCTGTCTTGAAATGTGAAGGTCCAGAGAAGAGCAACAAAAATAATTAAAGGTCTAGAAAACATGACCTATGAGGGAAGGGAGTTTGTTTAGTTTAGAAAAGAGAAGACTGAGAGGGGGACATGATAACAGTTTTCAAGTATCTAAAGAGGTGTTACAAGGAGAAGGATGAAAAATTATTTTAGTTGACCTCTGATGATAGGACAAGAAGCAATGGGCTCAAATTGCAGCCAAGGAGGTTTAGGATGGACATGAGGAAAAACTTCCTAAGTGTCAGGTTGTTTAAACACTGGAATAAATTTCATAGGGAGGTTGTGGAATCTTCATCACTGGAGATATTGAAGAGCAGGTTGGATAGACATCTATTAGGGATGGTCTAGACAGTGCTTGGTCTTGCTGTGTGGGCCTGGGACTGGACTTGATGGTCTCTCAAGGTCCCTTCCAATTCTAGTGTTCTATGATTCTGTGGGAATGGTATTTGGTCTCATGTACTGTATCTTAGAAAATGTTGAGTAAGGAGCCCGGAATCATACATGGGTACCTAAAGGAGTGCAACGTATCTTGTCTTTTGCATTCTCAGATAGGCCCTGGGGTATATAAATGTCCACATCTAGAATCTTAGTGTTCCCTTCTTGGAAAATTCATTGTGATCTAATTTTTTCTATTTGCCATGAAACTGTGTGTTGAATCATGTACTCCTGAGAAGAAAAAAAGGACTTTAAAACTTTGGTGTCCATTTATTCATATTCTCTTATTTTGGGCCTCAGTTCAGGAGAGCTTTTAAGCATATGCTTAAATCCATCCCTATTCAGGACAGTACTTGTGCTGAGCTTTAAGACCATTGATCTAATGTTACACATATACTTATGTGGAGTCCTGAACAGGGATACGTTCGTGAATCAAGACCTTGGTTGAGAGCGGGATTGGGGCATGAGGCATTTGGCTGTACTGCCCAGCTTATCTTTTATTTGTTGAGGGAGCAGTGGAATAATTGCTGCTGGGCCCCATATTTTTCCCTGGTAAAGTCTATAGGGTGCCCATTGATTGACTCACTAAAGGGGAAAAGAAACAACCACAGTAAAACAGGCACAGTGCCTTCACTCCATGGTGCCTGCATTAATGCACCATTGTAGCAGCAGCTGCCTTTAAAAAAAACAAAAACAAAAAACAAAACAGCTTTATTATTTTTTCCTGTAGAGTAAGCTGACCAGATTTGCAGTTTATAAAACTGGAACAGCCTAGCAGGGGACAGGGCTGTCCATGAACCATCTTCAGGGGATAATAATATCAGTAATAGAATGACTGCCAGGACAATTGCTGGGAAAGGTGAATTGCAGGGTATGTGCAGTAAACATTTTTTTTTGAGAGAGAGAGAGATTCTGAGTTCAGTGCTGGCTTTCATTAGGGCCAGGGTGACCCACTTGCCAAAAAGTTGAACTTTGGTGAACTGGCCTCCTATAAACTCTTGACCTCAATGTTATGTAGAGAGGGGAAGGGCTAAGAGATTTGGATTAAATAGAGGTATCCAGGAATCTTTGAAGCTCTCCTGGCTCTGATTTTCAGTTAGAAATAAAATATTATTAATAACAAAAATATATCACAATATTATGAGTAATATATTTCAGTTCTCACTAACTATGCCAGGCACACAAGTGTGGATCCTCTGATTTTGTTCTGTCTTATCTGATCCAGTAGAGCTAGAGATTGTTGACTTTGAACGGTCACTATAAGGCAGGGGTGGGCATTAATTTTTGATGGGGAGGGAAGGCCCTCCAAGAACTTGGAAAGTGGTCAAGGGCCGCAGTCTTCCATGATGGAGGAGGTACGGGGTGCAGAAGGCAGCTTGGGGTAAGGGAGGAAGTTTGGGTGAAGGAGGCGGTTGTGACCTGGGGCACTGGACTGGTGTGCAGGGGGTTGGATTGTGACCTAGGGCAGGGATCTGGGGTGCAGGGGCTTGAGGTGCAGGGGTTTGGGTTGTGAACCCTAGGGCAGGAGGGGACTGTGATCTGGGGCAGGGGATTGGGTGCCAGATCTAGGAGAGGGTATGAATGCAGGAGGGGGGCAGAGGATTTGGGTATGTGGCGTAGGGGACAGGAGTGGGGGGGCAGAGATTTGGGGGAGGGAGGGGCTGAGGTGCCAGAGGCAGGCTTTGGCCAAGAGACTTACCAGACAGCAGCCCAGCACTTTCCTGAAGCAGCCTCCTGCCTCCTCCCCGCACAGGCTGCAGCAATGTGCTGTGTGAATAACTAGGAACCTTGGAGGGAAGGGTGCATGGTGCTTCTTGGCTGCCTGTTATTGAAACAGGCAGCTCCCATTGGCCAGTTTCTGGCCAAAAACTGGCCATTGGGATTGTGCTGGGTGTGGGAGCAGCTCCTAAAGCCTTCCTCTCTCCTCACCTCCAGGTTCACAGATTTTAAAGCAAAAGCGCCTGGCAGTCGTGTTTCAGAGCAGCATGCGGGTGGGGCGAAGCAAGCAGGGAGCCTGCCTGGGGCTCCCTGCTGCATCCATGGGCTGCATCTGGCCCGGCAGGTCATATTTTGCTCAGGCCTGCCATAAGGCCTGTCTGTTTTTTCAGGCTTGTCTTGAGGCTGGGGATTAATGGAGGTGCAGTGAACTGAAGGTAAGCAGTGGAATTGGGAACAATGCAGCCATTGGTGATTTTTAAATTTTTACATCAATTTATACAGGCACCTACACTTTAACTTATATACAAATTTTAAATGGATTCATATATAAATAAAAAGCATAACATGAAACAAACTCTCCGCTTCTGTCCTGTTGTGGTCTTTAAGCCATATAGTTATGTGTTTGATTAATTGTTGTATTTAGGAATCTTTTAAGTCAATAAAGTAATATTGATGTGGTGCTTGTGTATGAGCACCCACAAGTATGAGATCCACTTTCTAGTCCACTGACGCTCAGTTGTTCCATATGGTTGACATCATTCCAAAGTAAATGTAAAAGTAAATAAACACATAGATGTATTCCAGTCATAGGCATATTTAGAAAGGAGGTTCCATGAAAACTGGTCAGGGTATTTGTCTCAAGTTCCTAAAGTCTTCTAATATCAGGATACAGTTTTCCCTACTATAGACCAAACTATGCTTCTTCCTCATGTTTCAGTAACACATATAAACAGTCTCCTCTTGAAGTCAACCAATGTCTATAACCTGCTCTGGCAGAATCCTCGCTCCAGCTCCGTTAAATAAAACATTCAGAAAATGTCTCTTCTTTCTAACACTTTTGCTGGAAATCTATAGGTCTCTTCCAAGATCATTGGGTCTGTCAATTTTGTATAACTATTTAAATGCCCAGATACAGGTAAAAGATTTGTTCAGATGTTTAGCTTAATAATTTGGCAGATGACATGAGCAAGCAGACACATTTAATTAACAATTTTTTATCCTTTAACTCTGAAAGAGAAAGAAATGAGACAGATGTTAACAGATTTACCTTTTGCTTGTTTATCTGAGTTGGAGCAAAATAAGTTTAAAGGAATAAAAGTTTAAAAAAAAATCCTTTCATGATCAGGAGCCTACATTTAGCAGGCCTAATTTTTCCTCTCCTTTAATTTCTAGAGAAAGAGAACTGATAAAAGCAGGAAGCAGATTTTTTGTTTAAAGTTCCTGATAGGCTGGGTATCACTTTCACACTTCATTTCTCTGCCTTCAGTTCGATCTTTCTAAACAACTCAGAAACAAAGATGAAATGACTTTGTGTGCACATGTGATTATCTAGCCGCATATACCTATATATGTACCTATGTATCTGCATATGTACGTATCTGTGTATGCTTGTGGAATGTTACTTTTCAGTCATTCCTTTTAACTCCTAGATTTCAGCATTTGACCCTCTACTTCAAAAGCAGGAGATTAAGTGGGCCCCATTATTTTGATATCAAATGAGAGCCCTATTCTGTTGCTAGGAGACACAATGTGGAACTATTGCCTCCTTGGAAGGCTATATTGCCTAAGTTCGAGTAGCAGGCCATATTATGAATCTAAGTAAATTAAGGCAAGAGATGATGACTGCTGCTTTTATCATATGTTAATTAAAAGGGAGGGTGGGAAGTCTGCAACAGTTACACCACGCACAACCTTTTTATTCTGAAGATCCTCTGATAAAGGAAGCACGATGAATGCACAATTTAATAAACGACAGTATGAGCCAGGTTCTGCTTTCCCTTTCTGCTTGTATAATTCTGGAGTAACTCAACCAACATTAGTGGAGTTATTTCAGCTTTATACCAGTGTAATTTGACACCAGTATCTTGCCCTATATGTTCTAGGATGTAATCTGTGCTAACTTTCATTTTTTTAATGATAAATGAAAAATATTTCTTGACCGTGTATTTTGTTTGCAGCATCTGCAGCCTCAATACAATGCAAACTGCCCACAGAGCAGATGAGCTACAATCCTGGTATATTGTGGATAGATGGGGTTTTAGTTTCTTTTTTTGTACAATTACATTGACACTGTAGGGTTTCAGAAGCAGTATTATAGGAGGCCAAATCAGTGCCCAATTCCCAATTTCCCAAAAGGGATTATTGGTGAAACTCTGTCAAAAATGTCAAAATTTGAAAAATCTCAACTAGAAATCTCAATCTATTCAGGAATGAGAGCCACTGTGTGCCACTTCTATCCCAGTCCTGCTGGCTCATGTAAAATAATATACTGTATCCTCTGGATTCAATTCACTCAACCACTATACTGTACAGAAGGTAGAACCATCAACTGCATAGACACAGAAGGCGTGGAGTGTAAGCAGTGAGTAAACATGCTTGCCTCATAAAAGGCTATGGAGGGGGATGCTAACTGCAGACTGGAAAGATAGGTTAAAAACTCTTGAGCCACTGCACAGATGTATCAGTGTTCTCCTGTGCTGACGTTTTTCTTTTATAGGTAAGGGTCAGATGACCCTCGTTCCACCAATAGTGAAAGAGATATTGGATATCAAGAGCTATTGATTAGTTAAGAGAGCAATTCTGGAGAGCTGATATAGGTCTTAAAGCTATGTTTTAGCAGGTTGGATTGTGGCTGGCAATTATTGAGTGCAAAACTTATATGGCTACATGTTTTACCATATATAGTGCTGAGAATCCAACAGCAGTAATGAGTCTCAGTTTCTGTGATTTACTCTGGTTTTCCTTTCTGTATTCTATAGCTTTAATTTTATGATTGGTTTAGCTGAATAATTAAATTCAAATTTTGTACATATGTAGCCCCTTCAATATGAATCTCAAATTTAATTGTCACAATATGTCTTTCGTAATAGTTAGGATTATTGTCCTTATTTGACAATTGAAAACACATTTTTCCAAAGTTCATTTATTTGGGTGTCTCCATATTGAGGTGTTCCAATACTGAATGCAGCACCACAACTATGATTGAAACAGAGATGTGCATGAAACAGTGGCAGTGGAGAAAATGGACAGTACTCAAATTTTGGCCAAAATTACTTTTCCAACTTCAAACTGGAAAGCAGTTGCAGAGCCAGGAAGAGAAGCTGTATCCCAGAGTCCTCTTCCTTAACCAGAAACAGGATACAGTGCATGATATCCATATGACAAATTGCACTGTCATGTGATGAGTTGCATTAATCATGCGCCTGTTATGGCCTCTTCCTACTAATCCATCTGCCCTGGGGCATAGTGTAATGTTCCATAGCTCTGAATAGCCATTAAAAATTCCTGTTTTTCTCCCAAAAGCCCACAAAATTACACTGGTCTGAAATGCAGGACAAGTGACAGGTTTAAGATCGAATGTCTCTCACCACATGTGGGCAAGAAACTGGAGACTTACAACCACAAATGGGAAGGTGTTTCCATGATTTGTAAACATAGGGCTTACTTCTAACCCTAGAAAGATGTCACATCTTTATACAATGGTGTGATCTGAGTGCTGGAACAATTTGCATAATGAGGGTGCTGAGAGCCATTGAGCCAAACAGTAAATGTAAACCCACTATATAATGGAAACTTCTTCAAGCCTGAGGGTACAGCAGCATCTCCCTCACCCGTAGTTCTAGCTCCTATGGGTGGGATGTGGTATAAAGGTTTTATTTTGACTTTTTGGGTAAGTTCTGTATAATTCACCTACGTCCTGTATAATTCATTCATGACTTCATCTATTATGTACAATGCAGCTATCCAAATTCATGCCAATAATCCTATATTCTGCACCATACAATCATGGGTGTGTTCATGATTAAATATCCATACATTAACATATAAAATATCTGTATATTATAGTGTGTGTATAATTTAATATATTCTCAGAATACATATTTTTCTTACATGTACTCTAGTGAAGCATGAGGCAGTGGATTGCAAAGATTAAACTAGTAGACAGTGATCACATGTAGGGTCCTAGAAAAACACCTCTAACCAAGATAGCATTTAGGTCTTTTTGAAATCAACATGACGTAAGTGCATGCTTAAAGTTAGGCATAAGTGTAAGCATGTGCTTAAGTGCTTTTTTTTTCCACCGGCGGCCCTGTTGAAGTCAATGGAAAGTATTCTTAGTTTGCATGGTGAGAGTAGGATTTCAGGATCCTACTGCTAGTTCTGCCACTAACTTATTGTGACCTTGGGCAAGTCACTTAACCTTTCTGTGACCCAGTTTATACCTCTGTAAAATGGAGGTAAAAACACCTACCTCTCAGAGGTCTTGTGAAAATTTGTAAATGGTGAAGTACTTTGAGGCCCTTGGATGAAAGGCACTTTCAGAAGTACAAAGTATTATAATTGTGTATGTCTGTAATAATTTTCACATCTACAAATCCATGTGCAATATGAGCACAGTTCATCAAAAACAATATAACAGGTTTCATGATGCAAACCTGGGCATTATCTTATCAAACTGAGTCCAAAGCTCTGCAGGATATAGGCAGGGAAAGATAGCTCTTAAAACAAGATAGTTTTACTCTAAATTCACAACTCAGATGTACTTAATTTTCAACAAACCCTGTGACCCCCTCCCTACATCCTATTGTCCCTGGAGGATTGTGAGAAATAAACTTGTTACAGCACTATCTTTCTCTTTCTCCCTCAGGCATTTTATATTGTTTCAGAAAAACATGAACTGGGATTTTTTAATGTTTATTTTTAAATATGAAACTATATGGACAATATTATCGGTGCATTTCTTGAAATGTGTCCAGAATTTAAACCTGGAGGCTATAGAAGTGCTGGAGTGAAATTGGCCCTAGACAGCTAATAAATTCTGAGCAGAGATGCATAAATCAGCAAAGGGTATTTTTCAAACTTTTTTTTTCCAAAGGGTGGGCATGGGGGAGGGAAATGTCTTCGGAGAATTGTTTTCTATCAGCTCAGAAAATAGAGAAAAGAATCCAGCAATACCCAGTGCTGGTTAGCAGATTGTCATTTTTGGGTTTGATGTTCCTGGGTTTAATTGTCTTTCATGTGAACAATGGCAGGAGCTCTCTAGTGTGCCATGCGAGCATGATAAAAGGGGGCCGTTCTTGCATAGCAATGCCTTTTTTTTTTATTATTAGCGTAAAAAATTAGCAAGCTGGAAGTCGTTAGAAGGAGTTCCACTGGCATTAATTGTAATGCAGCCTGAATTTGTTTGCAGGCCAGTGCGGCAAGGCAATAGCAGCAGGGAAAAAAAAGCAATATTAATAGCCTTTTACTTATTGTATCATTTTAGTGAGCCTTAATAAGGTGTCTGCTGTCAACTGGAATTTATTAAAAAAAAAAGACATGGTAATTGATGTATTGCAGTAACTATGGATGAGGCCTCAACTTGATTAATGTATGAGTTGGCTTTTTAAGGCATTTTAAAAAGGCTTCTTAACTGGGTCTTAAGAGACTGGCACCAGCCCAGTGTAAACTACCTCATTGCAGTTGGAAAACAGCCTGACAGCTGCTGATGTCTCCTGTGGCTTGGCGCTTTTTTTTTTCCTGATCAGAGAAAACTGAAGTAATATAGTCCTCGTCAATAATTGCAGTGCTTAAAAATCTTATAAAGGGATTTCTATTCTTGCCTCTGGAGATAACTTTTCAAAGGTTAAATTAGTTTTACTTGTGTGTGCTTCAAATATTTCAGGTCCCAATAAGGATCAAGTTTTGTTTTAAATAAACTGCTAGTTTGTGAGTTGCATGGGATTAACACTATGCTGAATGTCTACTGTGTCTAATAGGAGTTGGACACTAAACCACATCCGAGTTGGTCTCATTGTGTTCCCTGAAACAATCTACCGCACATTGGTCATTGTAACATTCATGTTGCTACTCTGTTTCCCAGAAGGTCATTCATTTTTTATTTAGCATTTCTCTTGAATATATAAACTCCTGTTTTGAGAAAGTCCTAGCAGAACTGCATTCAGAGCTCTCAAATCCAGAAGGATAAAAGCTGATTTTCATCGGGACCAATGAGAGTTAGGGACCCAACTTGCATTGAATTTCAATGTGAATTGAGTGCCTAACTTTTAAAATCTTCTTTTTTGAAAATCACTCTAAAATATTCTACTTGCCTGGATATCCATGGGTGCCACCAAAACACCAAAGGACAAGCTGATAATGACACTTCTGATTCCTAGGATACGTCAATTAGTCATTCTGTATATGAACAAGCTACCAGGAAATGTAGTACAAATTGTAATATGCTGTGGACTTCCGGTATTCCCTACATGGTATGCTGTGTAGATGGGATCAGCAGCAGCCTACCTACATCTGTGCCTATCTGGTACACTGGTGTTTCTAATTGTAACTGCAGCTAGCCAGTGGGCAAGCAGAGAAATATGTTGAGTGGGATCACTCAGAGAAATTGTTCAATTACTTTGAATAAATGTGTTCATTCCTATTGTCTCCCAGGGTCACCATGATCTCAAGATGTAAGTTAAAGGGGCAGGCATTTAATTTTCTTTAAAAATTTTCATATTTGTCATCTAAAGTAAAGAGCAACTCTGTACTGACTGGACTAATCAAGTTCCTATCTGTAATTTTACCATCAGCAGTGCTGAAAATGTCATCTGAGTGTACACAAAAGTCAAGTACAGAAATGCAGTCTTCTGATTTCCCATAATAATATGTGGTCCTTCCTGATATCTTTAGGTCTTTCCCAAGAGATGTATGCTTCCACCAATATAGATGCAAATTTAATTTGCTTGTATAGGCTTCATCAGTCTCAGGTCTTGGGAAAAGCTGCCATTTATTTATATACTTTGCAGAATTTGAAAATGCAGCTGCTGTTGCTGCTATAGGTTGTGTGCCAATGTGGCTGTTTCTGTTCCTAGTATCTCTTGAACTTTCTGGTGTCACCTGGAGACATTCTGTGTCCTGAGCTTTCTTAGCATATGTGCAACATACCTCAAATGGCACATGACCAGGATTTGTCACCAAATTTGGTCTGCTGATTGGATCATTTGCTTCTTTGGGCTGATTACTGATGGTAGTGCAATGTGAATGCTGATCCATCACTTGCACCTGCCCTGAAGAATAAGGATAAGGAATAGCATCACATTCTGGAGTACTTTGTTTTTAAAAATCTTTTTGTTGTGTGGGATGGAAGTATGTGCCAGACAGGCCAATCAGAGTTCTTTCTGGAGTCTGTGCACAGCCTAGAAGTTAGCTGTTCCACTAAATTGGCTTAAATTGGTATCTCCCAATAATATCAGATAGTTTTCCTAGTTTCTTTGTGGGATTTCAGTTACCAAATATTCAGTAGCAGAAAGCCTAGACTCACATTATTTTAGCTGATTTCCTGCATAGTCATGATATCATTAACTGATCCTGGTTACCTATTCCAAGGAGTGTGATTTGTAACTTTTGTTTATCATTTTTATCTATTTTTTTAAATAGAGGGGTGATTTGCTGTGAACTTTCTTTTAAAATTTATCATCATTTCATCTTATGCCATTTGTCTTTTCTCAGCAGTTCATTTCATAATGCTCCTTTTTTCCTCAATCAGGAAAAACAACAATCCTGAATTAGTCAGCAGAAATATGAAATTGTATTAGTTGCATCTGCTACTTTTCCTCCCTGCCCCTGTTGCACAGTCTCTTAGAACCCAGCCTCTGTTTCCAAGGTATTTTTCCAGTGGATCCTGTATTCCTTTGGGAATAGCATTTAAACATAGATATCTCTGAAGTTTACTCTTCCTTCCTCTAATTACACCTGTGTGGCAGATGGTGCCAATTGCCCAGCATACATCTGTGTGATCCTGTCCATAAAAAGATGCTATACCAAAGGCTACTTCCTTTTATCTCATTTATCAGAATTCTTTTCAAAATCCAATTTCACCAATATTACTTCTATTATAACTAATGTATCTTTTAAATTTTTAGATATGGATTTAAACCTTAGATTTTTTTTTTTTTTTTGTATGGCACTTCATGTAAGTCAAATGAATAACTGGTCTTAATCTCTCTAAGCCCTAGTTTCCCCATTTGTATATGGGGATAATAATATCTACCTAGGTAACAGGGATGTTGTGAAGCTAACCAAGTTAATTATGTAAATAAATAGCATTGATATTGCTGGAAGGAAACTGCCCCATAGTATTTTGCACTTATTAATTAATAGAACTGTGTAGTGGTTTTGGTTAGAAGTGAAACAGAACTGGAACCGTGTTTCTTACAAAGCAAAAGAAGGCTTGTTACTCACATTTTGTCAATTCTGAACCTGCAGCAAGTGTTTTATACAGTAAAACTCCAATTGTCCAGCATCCAGTGGTCCGGTACTCCCAATAGTCCAGCACCAACTGGAACCCGGAAGTGCTCCGGCCAGCCGGACAATTGGAGCTGCTTCCCCAAGTCCGCTGCTTCTGCTGCTGAAACTGACCAGCTGCAGACCTGGGGTAGCGGTGCGGAGCAGAGCAGCTGGGGTGCTGCTGGGTTGGTCCCGCAACACCTCCCCTTACGCCCCTGCTCGGCGCCCAGCAGCACCCCAGCTGCTCTGCCCCACGGCTTCCCCAAGTCCGCCGCTGGTCAGTTTCAGCAGCGGCGGACTTGGGGAAGAGCAACTGGGGTGCTGCCGGGTTGGTCTCGCAGCGCTGCCCCTCACCAGCACCTGGTTCGTCCCACGCCTTGCCATTCCCTGCACGACCCCCCCCCCACACCCATCACAGCCCCCCTGCCGGAGTATCTTCTGATACTCCAGCATATCCGATAATCCGGCACCCCCTGGGTCCCAAAGGTGCCGGATTATTGGAAGTCTGCTGTAGCTAGAATACTGCAGCTCCTTCAGAATTGGGTATTCACAGGCAAGGTTCACAATTTGGCAAAGTGGTTTCATACGTTTTTGTGGGAGAACTGGCTTTTGTGAACTCACAGACATAAGAGTTTTTATCAAAAGGTATGCATGTGAATAAACCCAGTTTGTTTGTGGTCAGATCTCATTACCAACCCTGTAGCAAGAACCTCTCTCTGAAACAGGAAGAGGAGCCAGTCCTAAACTCTGATGCCACAGCGGAACACTGATCTCAAATCCCTCTTCTAAAACTGGCCTATAGTCGTTATTACATGAATATAACTACAGAAGGACTCTGCCAGAAATACACAAAGACTAGGTATCTCTGCTGATACAGCAATAGAAAGAATTCAGACAACAAGAAAATGTACCTTTCTGAAACTAAACTAATATGAGCCAGAACATACAGCTATGTGACCTTTGCTCACATTGGATATATCTACCCAAGGGCTTTTTTAGCCTTATTATTTGATTGATTCTGCAGGTTTGGAGTTTACATTAGAAATCAGTTTAGGGTAAACTACAAACATCTGGATAGTATTCAGACTGGTCTTTATAAAAAGGTGTTAACTACCTCCAGTATAATGAATTAACTCAAGCTAAAATTCTCTAGTGAAGAAAACCCATTGAGTAATATCTTACTATTCAAGGTTTGATTGGGCTTATACTGTTACTTAGCATGAGTACAGGTGCCAGAATCTGGCTCATATTTAGGCAGTTCTTGATAAGCTTGAAAGATTTCTCAATAACAAATATTTTTGGGCAAAAACTTGGACAAAGAATGAAATTCTGTAAAATACAATAAAATTGTCAACATTATTGAAATTGTCCATGTTGGGGACGCTATGTTTAACTAGAAAGTTGCCAAAATTATCAACATTATTGAAATGTTTCATTTATTGAAAACTCCATACTGAAATCTAAGTGTTTTGGTAAAGACAAATTTTGAAATCCATGTTAAAATGTTTCTTTAAAATTTTAATAAGAACAGTTGCAGAAAACTTGAAAAATGGCAAGTGGGCTTGTTTCAAAATGTATCAAATGGAAACAAATGTCTCATAATATTGTTGTCTGAAATTAACACCTTTTGTGTGTGTGTGTGTCCACCTCCTGGTAATAACCCTGTGCACCCGCTTGGCTCCCCAACCTTTGTAGTCCTTCTGGTGCCCATAGAAACCAGGCACTGCAGCCCCTCTGCCTGAGAGAAGCAGATCAGGGCACCAGACATTTCTAGTGCCCATGAGGGTAGAAGGATTTGATCTGGATTTTTCATTTAGGGGAATCAGGGATGCACGAGGAGGCAAAGGATGGGGCTCCCAGAACTGCCTGCCCCTTGGTGAGCGCAGTGCTTTTCAGCTGGACCATTTCTCCAGGAAAGAGCTTAGGTATCTGGTTTTTTTTTACCAGAATGCCTGGTAGAGAATGGGCTCTGGTGGCTCCAGTTAGCACCACTAACGGGGCTACTAAAAGTCCAATCAGCAGCTCAGCAGGGTAAGGCAGGGCTCCCTGTCTGTCTTGGCTCCACACTGCTCCCGCAGGCAACAACATGTCCCCACTCTGTCTCCTAGGCCTCAGAACAGCCAGGGTGCTCTGCTTCACACATTGTGCCACCCAAATGCCAGCTCTGTAGCTCACTGGCTAGGAACCACAGCCAATGGGAGCTGTGGGGGCAGCGCCTGCGGATGGGGCAGACACACATTGTCTCCTGGCTGTGCATGCCTCCACCTAGGAGCAGGAGGGGGGGTATGCCACTGCTTCTGGGAGCTTCTTGAGGCAAACAGTGCCTGATGCTTGCACCCCGAGCCATCCCATGTCACAGTCCAAAGAGCCCTCTCACCATCCATGCCCCTTGATCCAACCCCAGAGCACCCTCCTGCACCCCAAGTCCCTCATGCCTAGTCTGCACCCTCAGCCACAGCTCTTATACGCTGCCACACCCCAACCCCCGGCACAGCCCTATCCCACACTATGAACCTATCAGCCCCAGCATGGAGTCCCCTCCTGCACCCCCCAAATTGTTCAGCCTTGGCCCCACCACAGAGCCCACACCCCCAGCTGGGGCAGAGGGGACAATATGGGACAATATGGGTCTGGGAACAGGAAGTGAGGAGAGAGAAAGCTTTCGATCCCCTAAAAATTCAGATTGTACCCCAATAAGACAAAGCATAAGCCAATTAATGCCTCAGGAGTCATCAAGTCCAGCCCCCTGCCCAAAGCAGGACCAACCCCAACTAAATCATCCCAGCCAGGGCTTTGTCAAGCTGAGACTTAAAAACCTCTAGGGATGGAGATTCCACCAACTCCCTAGGTAACCCATTCCAGTGCTTCACCACCCTCCTAGTGAAATAGGTTTTTCCTAATAGCTGACCTAGACCTCTCCCACTGTAACTTGAGACCATTGCTCCTCATTCAGTCATCTGTCACCATTGAGAACAGTCTCTCTCCATCCTCTTTGGAACCTCCCTTCAGGAAGTTGAAGGCTGCTATCAATTCCCACCTCATTCTTCTCTTCTGCAGACTAAATAAGCCCAAATCCCTCAGCCTCTCCTCATAGGTCCTGTGCTCCAGCCCCCTAATCATTTTTGCTGCCCTCCACTGGACCTTCTCCAATGCATCCACATCCTTTCTGTAATGGGGCTCAGAACTAGACACAGTACTCCAGATATGACCTCACCAGTGCAGAATAAAGGGGAATAATCACTTCTCTAGATGTACTGGAAATGCTCCTCCTAATTCACCCTAATATGCCATTATCCTTCTTGGCTACAAGGGCACAGTGTTGACTCACATCCAGCTTCTCATGCACAGTAATCCTCAGGTCTTTTTCTGCCGAACTGCTGTTTAGCCAGTCAGTCCCCAGCCTGTAAAAATGCTTGGGATTCTTACATCCCAAGTGCAGGACTTGGCACTTCTCCTTATTGAACCTCATCAGATTTCTTTTGGCCCAATCCTCTAATTTGTCTAGGTCACTCTGGACGCTATCCCTGCCCTCCAGCTTATCTACCTCTCCCCCCTAGCTTAGTGTCATCTGCAAACTTGCTGGGGCTGCAATCCATCCCCTTATCCAGGTCATTAATAAAGATGTTGAACAAAACCTGTCCCAGAACTGACCACTGGGGCACTCCACTTGACACTGACCTGCAAACCAGACATCAAGCCATTGATCTGTTGAGCCCAACAAACTAGCCAGCTTTCTATACACCTTATAGTCCATTTATCCAATCCATATTTCTTTAATTTGCCGGCAAGAATACTGTGGGAGACCACATCAAAAGCTTTGCTAAAATCAAGATGTATCACGTCCACTGCCTTCCCCATATCCACAGAACTAGTTACTTTGTCATAGAAGGCAATCAAGTTGGTCAGACATGACTTGCCCTTAGTGAATCCATGTTGACTGTTCCTGATCACTTGCCTCTCTTCCAAGTGCTTCAAAATGGATTCCTTGAGGATCCTCCCCATGATTTTTCCAGGGACTGAGGAGAGGCTGACCAGTCTGTAGTTCCCTGAATTGTCCTCCTTCCCTTTTTTAAGGATGGGCACTACATTTGCCTTTTCCCAATCATCCGGGACCTCCCCCGATCTCCACGAGTTTTCAAAGATAATGTCCAAAGGTTCTGCAATGACATTTGCCAATTCCCTCAGTACCCTTGGATACATTAAATCCGGCCCCATGACTTTGAGTATGTCCAACATTTCTAAATATTTCTTATCCTGTTTGTTCTCCACCGAGGGCTGCCCACCTCTTTCCCTTACCGTTTCTTTAATAATCAGAGACAAACGCTTTGCACTGTTCTCTCTTACCACATACTTTTCTATTTTTTCTCTCTTTTTTCTATGTTTTTTAGATATAGATCTGTACCAAATCCCTGATTCTGTCTTTTGTAGCACAGCACTAGAAAATGTGTGCATTACAAAGGCAAAAGTCCTTGCTTATGTCTTGGTACTGAACATAAAATACATGGTTTCATGGATGTAATTGTGCCTCGTATGTAGTGGTGAAATGTCACTGTTCAATGTATGTGTTTAGAAAGTTTATAAGATAAATCCAAGTGCACCCTAAAATATTTTTATTTATCTAGAGCATAAAATAACTGAAACGTTTTTGTACATGTTAATGGGGAGTCCTTGTTCCCTGCCAAGACATGACGTGAACATCTTAGTGCTGTACAAGATGCCGTTTTTTTGCAGAGTTGAAATGAAGTTCCACATCCTATTTTTAAACCCTAACATGATCTGAGATTATGATGGTGAAAGTAGTGATAGCTTTCTATAAACTTGAACAGAAGAAATCATGTTGTAGTTTTATGATGGGGATACAATAGACTTTCTATTCACACTGGATATTTCTCGGTACTTCAGAGACATAGGGTTTTTTTCTTATTAACCTGTTTTCAAAATAATCTTCCCATATCAAAGTATGTTTAAAAACAGATTGTTTCTGATAGCAGTAACTGAAATGCAGTGAGAAAAGAAGCCTTTTGATCTATTGCAAATAAACTCTCTTTTGCAGATAAATATGTAACAAGTGTATTTTTGTTCATTTGCTATCAAATTTAATAATAACCAGTGGAATTGAGTTCAACAAAAATGGTTTCATATCAGTCTTTGAATACATACTTTTAAATATTAAAAGATAATGATTTGTATGGCATTGTTATATAATGCATTTCTTGTCTTCTCCTGTGTGCATGTGACGAATTCCAGTCGATAAGCCCAGGACTCTGGAGTCAGTTGTCTGGCTAGTTATTAAGATTAAGATAAGTACTAAGAACGGAAAGATACAGTGCATTGTACTACCCTTATGGGACTCGGCCACCTAGGATTCCAAGTGTAAACAATGAATTAGTTCTCCCTGGCTTATTTCAAACCTGAGGTGTACACTGTAAATATTGGTGAAATGTGATGGAAAAAGTGTGCCGAGATTATTATTATTTTATCCATTCAATTTTATTTTAAAATAAGAGACAACTTTGCCCCCAAAATTCTGAACTCATTCAAATGAGCCTATAAAAATTAGCCTAATTCTGAGACTTGTTTATAGGAAAGATCATTATTTTCTATGCAATAAGCTATAAAAACACACCAACTGTTAGTGGTGCATATCCTTTAGAAACTTCATGCTGAATATACTGTACAAATGACAACATACTTATATTCTCTGCAGTGGAATTCAGTCGACTCTTTGAAATCTCAGGGCCCAATCCAAAACCACTGAAGACTAAGGAATTCTTCCTGTGACTTCAACAGGCATTGAACCGGTTCCTAAATGAGAGTTTAGTAAAATGTACAGTTTCTGGGCACTCTTATTGTTAGCATCTTCAAAAGAGGAGTTTTTTAGGACATCACACTGTCTTTTTTCTCCCTTTAGAAAAGAGCCCATGTCTCTTGTTCTTTCATTAGCATTGAATGGTTACTGAGGTACACAAAACAGAGGAAATATTTTCTGAAGTGCTAGCAGTGATTCATACTAAAAATAGTAAATATGAGCATTGCCACAAATTGGTAGGCAACATTTTCAGAACTGCAAAGTTTAACTGTCTGTAAGATCACTAGAGGAGTGATAGAAAGGGGTAATTTAGCAAGTATATCGCAGGAACATGCTGTGCAATGTAGAGCACTGGGCAGCAATTAATTTTTGTTAATGAATTTTAAACTAGATGTATGGAAATGGTTATATAAAATGTATACACTGCTAAACAGCTAACTAGTCCTTGGGGGTCGGTGCTTTAATTATCTGTATGTAAATCATTTCAACCAGAGTAATCTAATGAGTCAAAAAATGCTAGGAAATTTGGATCTGGGTTTGTAAGGGCTGTAAGATACTTCTCCCTCCCACCTAGATGCCCTACTTCACAAAAAGGCCTTTACAGATAAGCGGTTACTATCTTCTAATTAAACATTGCCTATGAAAAGAATAGTTTATGAAGAGAAATTGGGATTTAGTCATGCTGTCTGAAGTAGTATCACTGAATTCTGGGGATTCCCATGGTAGGAAATGTATGCTGAGGAGTATTGAAAACTATCTAGCTGCTACATAGATTATACTTAGGTGACTCATAAAGATATCACTGAATCCTAGTATTTCTATTTGATGGGGGGGAAAAAAGTATTTTCATTCTGTAGAAAAGGAATAAGACAAATATGCAGACTACTGTTTTCTTGCAAGTCTGACCACGTCTGTTAGAATCAGAATGTGTCTCATTCATGCTGCAGTTAAATCATTGTGCTAATTGAACTCCTTTATGCACGGACTAAGATTTTCTCTTAACTGGGAATAAAGATAAAGAGCAACTGTATATTTTTCAGTTTACAGTTATCTTAAATAAATTGTAAAATTGAACCAGAAATTACAGTGGAATCAATTTATAATCAGATCACTAATATAGCATGGTATCTGATTGGGGGGGGGGGGATCTCAGAGGCCTTTGCTACCATTAGAATTTGTGTTTGTGCTGTATCTGGACATATTAAGTATTCCCCAATGGTCTTTGGAATGCTCATAACACCACACTATTTTCCCTCCCATCTCTCTCTCTCTCTCTCTCTCTTACTCTTTTTTAAAGTGGGATCTTTATAACATGATTACACATGTTGCAGTTACCTACTAGAGGGAAAGGTCTAGTTGGGCTGCTGATGTGGATATGTGCTATATAAGCAGGCAAAAAATGGTTCAGATTCCTAATGATTAACAATTACTACAAAATTCATATAAAAAAATGGGAACACACACATATTGTTCACCACACATTGTCATTTAGCTTGGTCGGATGCTCATTTTAAAAGTGCAACTATAAACTTGGGAACAATTTCCTAACATAGTTCAGATTTTAATTTGTTCCAAAAAGGAGGGGGGGGGAAAGCAGGTGCATGAGTTTAGCTTCTGTGCAGACAGCTCTGTGCTGTGTATTCAGCAAATGCACTTGGAACCAGCTGCATGTTTTAAAAAGCTCCTTAACTCAAACTGCTTATGGTCTGAAATATCCAAATAGTTAGCATTCTTTCCAGATTGATATGATTGAGACCTTTACTTGAACTGACCTCAGAAGGAATAGAAGACTAATTGAGGCAGCCCTAGACTAGCTCTCTAGAGGTGTAAAACACTGCACATGGTATCTGGTGCATGCATAAAGAGGTTTACACAGTGGGAAGGAGAACAAGGGAAGAAAGAGGTGGTTTTCCTTCTCCTCTCTTTCGCTCTTTCTTGTAGGAAAAAATAATTTCATCTTCATATTGCTGCACAGTAAGCTAATAAGCACAAAAGTATAATGCACCCAAACAATGTGTAAGGTAAAATTAGGACAGTACTCAGGTGCCTCAGGGCTGTAATTAAAGCACTCTGGATAAAGAGAGAGATTGCGCCTCAGATTTATGTTCTGAGGAGAAAAAAGTGGAAAGTGAAATACAGCACAAGAAACCCTTAATTCCAATGTATTCAACTCACCCATCAGAAGAAATGGCATTAATTCAGGTACCCAATTACTGTAATGTGGTTCAGAGCACCTCAATAGGTGTTTCAATCTCAAGCCAGGACTAACATTTGTAATCCTTTAAATGCACTTAAGAAATTGATGTTACAGCCCCACAATCTGTTAGGGGCCTTGCTTCCTGGCTGATTGCAAAGTATCCCACCATTAATTGGATCATCAGAATGTGATCCGCGTCCTGGTCCTCGGATTATGTAAGACTGACTTTGCTCTGACGCGTTGAACCAGAGGCTTCTTTTGCTGGATATTTTGACCCTTAATGTAGATAAGTGGTATTTTTCATCAATCTTAGCTTGCATTAAAAAAGGGAAATGTCAATTCAATGTGGGGCGTTTAACTTAATTCAACATCTTTTAATTTAATACCTTGGAAAAGTTAGTCCGTCTCCGACCTACTTCATACTTCGGCTGATGGAATATTTTGTAAGACGCTACTGGTGATACATTGTCTCACTCCTCAAATAAAATCAAGTTCCCAAAGTCTTCATTCTTTGTCCCTTTGTGAAAAACGGGATAAAGAGGGACAACTTGTTCTATTGCCTGCAATTGGAATGGATTTGCTTCCCCGATAGTCCCTATCTTTGCTTGAGAGAAAAAAAATTCTACATTTTTTTCCATTCTGCTCTCCACTGCTTTTCATTTTGGACTGCATATTTCCTCAGGATTATGTGGGACAAGAGCACTGCTCCCTCTTCTCACACCTATTGTTGAATGGAGTTTTGATAAAATGCCTCACTTTCATTAATTTGCTGGATACATTTAGTAAATGTCAGTGCCCAGGTACTAACAGTGGGTTTGGACCAGATCTGAAGCCCATTGAAATTAATGAAAAGATTTGGATCAGGCTCATTATCCCCAGAGCTGATGCAGGCAGTGGGAGTGTATCCTTCCCTGTACTGCCTCAACGATATGTCTCCACTCTGACCTGGAGGAACTGTTTGTAAGTATGTGATCCCCTCCCCTCCTCCCCCTGAATAATCTGCTGTGTTTGATTTTGGATGCCTGAGTCCTCTCTCTAACCTCCTACTCCAGAGGCCAAAAGCTGTTTTCTCACTTCTGGGGACATAGTCAACTGAGTTCAAAGTCCATTGCAGCCCACGTTGTTAGACACCCAGTTGAAGTAGCAAGGTGCCCTGTGTTCTTTGCTACAGTGAATGCTGAGTATATTTGACCCTGATAACATTATTGAGACAACCATTTTCAACGCACGTTTGTGGGGTGCTCCTATGTTTGACACTTAATGGTGACGGTTGTTTCAAACGTACCTTAAGGATGAGGGATTTGTTCAGTTTCCATCTCCAGAGGGGCCAACAGAATTGCCAGGCCCCTTGGCATGGGGGCGAGGGGGTGGTTCTGCGCTCCTGGAAGAGTCTGGGCCTTGGGTGGAAGGGGCAGGGCTGGGGACTAGCCTCTCCCACCAGCCCTTCAGCTACACCCTTCAGTGTCACCTGGGGCTCTGGTGGTGATTTTTAAAAGGCCCAGGACAGCAGCTGTGAGCCCCTGGCCTTTTTGAATTGCCAGCCCCCAGTGAAGTTGTCCTCTTCTTACTGCCCCCCCATCAGCAGACCTACCCATGTCTTATCAGTCCTTGACATCTTTCCTGGGGCTGCCAGCAGCATTGCTTAGTAATCCCAGTGGTGGAGATGTTCTTTGGGAGCTCTCTCCAGAAGAGCTCTGCACTGTGTGATTTTGCTTTTTCCATGGCAGAAATGCTTTTGCCTCCATAATGGCAGCATTATGTGTGTTAGTCTGTTAGTATCATACCTCCTTTTTCTGCCACTGATGTTCAGATTTCATTTCTGTCTGCTTTTTGGCCTCTTGGTTGGGCAGAGATTTCTGTGTGGGCCTTTTTAAAAAATTTGGCAAGATCCAAGAGTTTTCTGGCCAGGCTACAGAGGTGGCTCATTCAGGTCTTGAAGTGAGAAGAGTTTCTACCTGAAAGAGGAAGTGGGCTGACCAGGTGAGGAGAATGGTTCTTGCATTTCTTATGTTTATGTGCAGTCCAGGGAATATGGCATGAAATACAGAGATTACCAGTGAGAAGTCTAAGATGGAGAGTTTAGATAGGAGGTTTTGGGCTATCCAAAAGAGTTGTGTGACACTTACCATATGTCCAACAGTGTTACTATCAGCTGGGAAATCTTCATGTCTGAAGTTTGATAGTGTTCATGCCTAGGATAGTCAGATCCCTGGACATGCAGATTTGGTTGAATGCAGTCAAAGAATTTTGATCTCTGGATCGGTGTGTGTTCTGCATTTAGCTACAGAAAGAGAAAGAATGGATATTTACTTCTGGGTTTGGGGTAAGTGGTGGGAAACTGGAGAAAGAGAATGAGGTAAGTCAACCCCAGGCCTGCATCATCAGACCAGGTGACTTTTTGATACTATGATACTGGATTATTAAGGATTTATTTACTATACATCTTGCATTGATCAGCATGAGGTTGAGGTCCTGCTCTGTGTTAGTTTTGAGTTTGTGTGAGGTAGCTGTTTGCTTTGAAGCCAATAAAGCTGTGGGTTCAACTTTAAACCAGGACTGAATTTGGCTCAGTGTCTCCAAACCTAGAACATCTCACAAGCAAGAAACAAAACTTCGTTTTTATAGCAGTGCAGGGATGGGAGTATTTGACTGCTGTATGACAATAAAGGAGAAGCTAAATCTTTTGGAGTATTTGTGGCTACTCTAACTCTAATAACTGTAGTACTTGTATAAAAACAGCATTTACCAGCAGGCTTTTCACTAGAATAAGAAGCTTTTGAGTATTCTTCCACTGTATGAAGGTGAAAGGAAACATTTTGTAACTGCCTTTCTGACCAACTGATTGCAAACACAGCCAATGTATCTCAGGGTGGTCTGTGGCATGGAGTTGCATTGTAAATGCGTCACTTACAATCTATTTAATTGGAGTCTTGGGTGACATTTCTCTTCTGCTGCATCCCCGGATAGAAAGCCGATCTACGTTTTTGCTTTAAGAACACTACAAGGTTGGAAAGTAAAGTTGAGTTAGTGATGATGTAGATATATTGGCTTCCCATGCGTTTGAAGACAAATGGAATCTCATCCATCGCTGCTGTACCAGTAGGCTGGTGCTCCTTTTCTGACGGCTTTGGGTTAGGATTTCAGTTTGCCCTTCCTGCCTAATGGGGTCCCTTGGTGGTGAATGCCATCCATACGCAGGATGGATGAGATGCCCTAAGGACCTGAATCAGGCTTGCTGAACTGTGAACTGAAGTTTCCTTGAACTGCTGTGTGAGGATATGAATTCAACTTTGAGAGCAAAAATATTGTATACAGCAGCATGTGTCAGTTAACAGTACATGGTATTCTGGAGGCAGTCTTAATATGTATCGAAAATGATTTTTCCTTGTGGTGTCTTCAGTATTTTCTGTGAGTTTCATTTTCCTTTGTTCTAACTCCCACTGGGACAGGTAGAGAAAAATGGCCGGTGCATCTGCTTCGGCCACTGTCAGACACAGGCTTGCAGCTGAATTAATTCCGTCCTCTCTAATGATCTGCAAGTTACCTCATTGTCAGGAAATAGCCTCTTCAGTCTAAAGAAACCATCACAACTCATTCTCATTGCATGAGACAACACCTTTCGCTAATGCCTGCATCCTTCTTTCACAAAAGCATTCCCACTTCACGTTTAAAGTCTCAGCAGTTTCTTCACTCTGTAAACCTGGGTGTTCCAGAATAGATTGATATATCCAACAGCTTTCAGGTGAGAGGCCTGACATTTTGTATCTTTTTCTTTTCTTCCAAAGAAACAAGCCTTGTCTTCCCCTTCATGTTGGAGGAAAGGTTAAGACAGGAGTACGTGTTGGAGCCATGCTTGCTACACTTTATCCATCTTTTTAGAGCTGATTCTCACCTGCCTTGCCAGATAATGCCTGAGACATGTTTGTTACTGCCCAGTGCTGAGTGCTTCCATTCTGTTGGATTCCATTTCAGATGATTTAGCGGCAGGGTTTACACTGAGGTCGTGCAGCTTTGTGCAATAGGCATCTTGCTTGAATTCTTACGACCACATTTTTACAAAATTTGGTCCCCCCCCCCCAAGCTTCAGTGGATGCAAAACCACAGGCATGGTTAGTGCTGGAAGTTGCACCCAATCTGAGTAGTTCTTCTGGGGTTTGCTGGAAGCAGTGGTAAAAAATGTGGACCTGTAATGTTTATATATTAGAGTTATTTTATATTTTCATCCTTTCTCTGGGTGGTGGCACATAATACACATATGGGGTCAGATGTGTGTGAAGCTGAGCAAGTATGTTTGAAATGGCTGAGTTTTGGTTTCAGTGTGAAGTCCAGCTGTTGCTTTACACACTTTGTACAGTAAAGTGATTTATGCTGAACTAATCTCAGAGAAACAGGCAGATGGGAATCATAAATGAAGTACTTTTTAAAAGATGAAAAGGATGTGAGTATTCCCTTTCTCCCTGCCTTGCTTTCCCTCATGCTGTCCCTTGTTCCCCTTCCACCAATTGCAAGTAAGCACATTCCTGTGTGATGCAGAGGAATCTACTAGGTACTGGTTAGTCTGGTTCTTGTGACTGGTTTTATTGCTTCTTTCATGTGTCACTTTTCACACTGTCTTTGTGTCACCTCCCCTATCATTTGAAAGCCATACATGCTAAAATAGTCTTGAATGTATCAGTAAATGTTTGTCCTAGAATGGGACCAAACAAATATTTTCCCCCTAAGATCTGGGAAGCGGTAGGAGCTGACCTTTTACACTTGTTCTGCTTTTTAGGTCTTCCACCTGTGAGCCACCCTAAATCTACTGCCCCTATAAAGAGCTACATTTTAAAAGGCTTCAGGAGGCTTGCTGACCTTGCAACCTACTTTGTAAGGAGTCTGCACCCACAGCTATTAAACAAAATTAATTTCAGCGCTTTTAAATTGTTAATCTTGCAAAAGACAACTCGCTTGCTCTCCAGTGATCCCATAGGTCATCATTCTGTGTGCTGTAAGCCATCGCTGGGGGTTGTGGCTCTAAACATCATCAGTCTGCTTGTGGTTTCCCAAATGCCTTTCCAAATTAATTCCCTTGCTTTCCACTCCTCCCACCCCAGCTCTTTGAGCTCTGGGCACTTGGTGAGCTCTGTGGATTTAGTGGGCATTCAAAAATAGCCCACAACATCTTATTTTCAATTTAAGGCTACTCTATCCTAAATCAGTGCCTCTGACTCTTCACCTTATGGTAATGAACATTGGGCAACAGGACATTAATTCAGGTAGGAAATGACAGCTTTAGTATTCTGAGTGTTAGGTTTTCTATCAAAAGGGTTACATCTCTTGTAAGTTAAGTATCTCTTTACTCATGGGGCAAATGTTTTATCATGTATCAATTTATTTTGTATCCCTTTTTAAGTGCATTTTGTCTGCCTGGCTGCAGAACTTGGAAAGGTTACTTTTTTCCTTCTGGTGATGATTTGTGTGTGTGTGTTATCAGGGATTATCATTCTCAGTTGTCCCTGCTCCTTCCACATCTTTTGTCTCTGCCACTCAAACCAATTTCAGCTATCCGCCGGCTTTCATTTGGGATAATAGCCTTTCTTTTTTTACTGTTGTCTTGTCATGTTTGATTCGGCAGCACAAGGGTTTTAAATTAGCCAAAATGTTTGCATGCTGGGCTTACTCTGCTGCCACTACCAGTTGTAGATCTACTGAACCACTTGATGATTGCTCGGAAAGAATAAGAAATTGTTGGTGACTACCGGGAAGATTCATTCACGCCGAGCCCCTTTTAAACAACATAGGGGGAGGGAGAGAGAGATTTCCTTCATTTTCCTGCCACCTAGCTGGTGGTTGTGTTGTGCTTGTGCCAGGTTCCTGCTGAGTGATTACAGTCTTGCTAGGCTGGGTAGTTCCTGTGATTTCAGAAATAAAAACGGAAAAAAAACCCTTAAAAGAGGTGCAGTTAAATTCAATGACTTACAGCTGCTGGGTTTTAATTCACTGGTGAGAGAGTCCTCTAATTTCTCTCTTATTTTATTCCCTCCGTATTGAATTTTACTTGTCAGACACTTTAACCAACAGAAAGCTACCTACCATGGCTTCTGGAATTTGTGGTGCTAAACCACCAAGTGGGAGTTGGGCAGTTTTGGGAATATTTTTTCCTATCAAAAGGGATTGGTCATCGATGTGATTTTAGTGAGCGCTGGAATCACCATGCAAAATCTACCATTGATCCTCCAAATGTATTATTATTGGTGTCAGTATTGAAAGAGATTTGTGATGAGAATTAACAAGTGACCATCCTACCTGCCTGTGTAACCCACATACCTAATGTGGGTCACTGTCCCATGCAGTGGCACCTAGACCATAGCAACAGATAAGACCAAGAGACCTGTACAGCAGGGGCTGAGAGCCAGGTGGTTTTAGTTCAAAGGGCAGAGGCTCCTATACTAAGCTTCTGAGGTCCTAGGTTCAAATCCTCCTGGTGTCGGTTACACCTGTATTATGCATCATTCTTCCAAGTAATCAGAAAATTTTTGATGGTTAGTGCTAAAAACCAGATTATAGTATAAACAGTGAGGTCACAGTATTTAACGAGAAGTGGCTTGACTATTACTAGAGATGTAATTGTATTTCATTATCTACAACTGATCTACTACATTCACATATACAAAGATAGACATGCCTTCCTTCACCCCCCTCGCTGCCTCATCTCCACTGAATGGCTATGGTATGATGTAAATCTTCTTTGAAAGAATACATTCTGGCATTATTTTGGAGCTTTATATCCCTCCCATCTAGAACCAGAGTTGCCGAACTAGTGACTGGTACTTCAGGTCACAAAATGATGATGATGATAGGTCATCAACTGTCTTGCGTACAATAGCTCTTCATGGTATCCAGATCTGTGCGAGGCGTAGGAGGCTTTGTTATGTGATCCATGTCTGTATTAACCTTACTAAGGGAAATTTGAAATAGGACTGTGTTAGACCAGTGTTTCTCAACATTTTTTTGTATAAAGTACTCCTTTAAAAAAATATAAATACAGTTTTCAGACACACACATTTTTTTTTCTACCATTGCAAAACATTTGTTTAAACAACTTAATCGTAGCCGGGTGGGCGATGAAATTTTTGGGTATAAAAAGTACAAAAATAAAAACGTGCTGTAAAACTTAAAGCAAAAATTCAGTTTTCTCTAAATTCCAGTTGTGTTGATGTACCCCCGAGACTTCTCTTGAGTACCCCTAAGGGTACTCGTACCACTGGTTGAGAAACACTGAGTTAGACCATCATCCCTTCTGCTATCGTACATTTTGGTAATGGCTAGCACCTGATACTTTAGAGGAAGGTGAATAAACCTGGGTCATGTCCCTAGCCAGCTGTGCAGTGGAGTCCACAAGGAAATCATAGATGGCATGGGGTTGGGTGAGGGGAGTGGAAGAAATAGTAAAAATGTGATCATTATGTCCTGTGTTATCACACACAAGAGCCAGAGATGCAGGATGTGTGACTCCAGACACACAGAACACTATTCCTCAAGATTATACCCCCACAATTGTACAGTGTTCTGGATAAAACAATACACACCATACATCCAGGAAGAGGACTTTATAGCATCTAAACGAATAATGATGTTTGCACTTGTATTGTTATAACTAAGCTAATTCCATCATCCAGTTTTTCTGGTTACTAAATTATACGTTGCTTTTTTATAAGCTATCATTTGTCCGAAAAACACACCTTGGTGTAAATTTGAAGGTGTTCTTTAAGTCTTTTTGTTTTCCCCTTGCCCCTGTCATGTATTTAATACAACTCGGGGAAATAATCTGTATGTATAAAGCTCAAAAATATGGATCTATTTAATGGTGTGAATCTCCAGGACCCAGCAATAGATAACTGCAGTGTAAGTTGAGGACTGCAGGCTTCAGTTTGCACCCAGTAGATAGACTGGGGAGGCAGCATACCATGATGGGTTTAGTCCTGTTATCGCTCTTTAACTGCTGTAATGTTCCAAATTGCTGATTTTTCTTCTCTGCTAAATCAAGACAGTTGTATTACAGGAAAATATATTGGTAGAGGTGCTAGTGAGGAAGTTAATGCAAAGGATAATGAGTGGCTGTAGCTATGTCCTCCAGCAGACTTTGATGAGTTTTGATAATATATGGGATGGGTCAATCTGCCCTATTAGCAAATGTAGCCAGTTTATGCTCTACATACAAACTAGAGATTTGATAAGGCACTAAATGAGTTTCCCGGCTCTCATTCACAAGGTATTAGATTTCAAAATGTAATGGGGTCATCATGCTTGTGCCACACTTCTGTTAAAATGTGTTCTCTAACATAAGCCCAAAGGCAGCACTGCCGCTCATAAGGAGAGGAAGGGTTGTCTTGTGGCTGAAGCACAAGACTGGGACTTGTAAAATCTGGTGCTTCTCTTGGCTCTGCTTCAGAAACCTGTGTGATTTAACATCACTTTTGCTCTATTTCTCCATCTGGCTACAGTTGGAGCCAGTTGGCACATTTTCGATTTTAAATGAAATTTCAGCAAAGCCGAACTTTTTTAGTTGAGATGCTTCAGTTTCAACTAAAACTTTTTCTAAAAAGCGGGAGGGAGGGACGGAGGAGGAGGCAGGGCAAAGAGAGAGGAAGACTGTGTATTGCGGAGAGGAAGGGGTGAGACCAAGAACCTGAATTTTGTGTTCTATAGCCTGGTGGTTAGGGCACTGTCTGGGTATGCGGGCAATAGAAGTTCAACTCAATGTTCTGTCTGAGTCAGAATGAGCTGGGATTAACATATCTGTTAGACCAGGACCTTGAATTTGGGTTCCCTACAACAGAGAGACTGGTGTCCTAACACCCAGCTTCACACATCCTCTCTCTCACTGGGACATGTGGACACATCTTTCCTAAGTGAAAACTATAACTTTTCAATTAGAAAACTGGCATTTTTACACACACTTTCTTTTCCATGAAAACATTTTTGTTTCAGTGTGGAGCGAAAAGAAATCTTGGATCCTCAAAGGTTTCTGTGCAACAGAATGTCCATCCTCCAGTCAGCTACAGTTAAAACTTCACCCCTACCTTATGGGTTTTAATTGTGAGGTTTAAGCTCCTAGAGAACAGTACTGTTTTATTCAGTAGCCCCCAGAAAATTGCCCACAATGAAAAAGGAAGAAAGTACAGGTGCTGGTGATAGATTCAGGCAAAACTGAGTGGGAAAGAGTGAAATTGGCAAGATAATAATGGGTTTTTTTTCAATGTTCATAGATATCACTGTTCTTATCTTGTACCAAAATTTTACTGAGGGGTTGTAGTGAACTAGCACTACTAGAACTCAGTAGACTGGGTGAACAACATGGCTCCTAAGCCAAAAACCTTGTATGTATACACACGTCTGCATATTAATACAATTGGGCAAAAGCCTGAATGTTTGCAGCAACCCTTGCAGGGAAAGTATTGCTGTTATCCCCATTTTAGAACTGGAGAAAGGCGATATTGGGGGACTTTCCCATGGCCACATCCCCAGTCAGTATCTGGAGTAGGACTAGAATCCTCAGGCCTTTAAATGACATTGTTTCTCTGGTCAGATTGTCAGCTGTTTTATAAGTCTATTTATTCCACTACTATCAAAGAGGAGGGTGTAACATGACAAAGTTTTTAAAGCTTCGAATGTGTGTCTTTTTTGTTAACTAAAGACATAAAACTGAAGGCCATGATGCACACTCAGGCTACATCTACACTATGAGTTTTCTTGGCAAAAAATATGCTAATGAGGGATTCGTTTGCATGAATCACAATCTCATTTGCATATTTTCTGCGGATCCATTTTTTTCACTAGGGTTTTTGTGCAAAAAGAAGCAGTGTGGCTGTTCTCTTTTTGCGCAAAAATCCCTTTTCCCACAAGATCGGTAAACCTCCTTTTTTTGGGGCATAAGGATCTTGTGGGAAAAGGGGTTTTTGCGCAAAAAGAGAACATCCACACTGTTTGTTTTTGCACAAAAATCCTAGCGAAAAAACGGATCGGCAGAAAATATGCAAATGAGATTTGACTCATACAAATTAGTCCCTCATTAGCATATTTTTTGCTGAGAAAATTCGTAGTGTAGACGTAGCCTCACAGGCACCTACAGAGAGCTCTGTTTTAAGATTCACTAAGCAGAAACCATTGGGAAATAATAGAATCATAGAAGATTTGTGTTGGAAGAGACCTCACGAGGTCACCAAGTTCAACCCCCTGCTCAAAGCAGGACCAACCCCAACTAAATCATATAGAGTTATGCAGCGATTTTAAAAAGATTTTATTTGCTAAGGCTCTTAGTTTTGCTTTCCCTCCATAATTTTAAGTATTGTTCTTAATTCAATTTTAAAAAAATATTTTATTTGTACTAATAGCATATTGCTAATTGCATGTTTCTAGCCTTGATCCATTTCTTAGCACTAGGGAGGCATTTTTACCTTTTTTGCAAAATGTAACAAGAATGTCATATATAAAATTACCTAGTTTGAAAGAATGGAAGCTGCATCCCAATATAGATCACAGTGGAAAATGACTCAAAATTACATGACAGCTTTCCCCCCTTCTCTTCTCCCCCTTCCTTTTTCTCAGTCTGTCTCTGGTTCAGCTGCAGCATGAAACATTCACCGTGTACTGTGACATTTTAGTTTACTGTTACTAATAATTCCTTTGCATGTTTCATTAGTCTGTTATTTATAGAATAAAAAAAGGTCTCTCTTAAAAGAAAATAACATGTAGGTTGAATCCTCAATTAAACATCATATTTATCGATTTTTTTGGGGGGGGGAAGGATCATGTTTAAACTCTCTTTTAATCCCTCTACAGAGAGGTGGCTTTAACTAGATCAGCAGTCAAGGAAAAGTCTGGGGCTGAAATCTTGAATCTTACAACATGCAGTTACAGAGGCTGTGGAGAGCATGAACTCCAGATGCTTCTATAAACAGGACTTACTTGAAGTCTTTGCCTCATAACTCCTCATAAGCTTGCTCCTGACAAGCCACTCAGAGCTAGAGAGCTGTATTTTCCCTAATAAATTCCTTTTTGAACCCACTTGTTAGTCAAGCGTTGTGCACACTAACTACAGAAAGGGCCCTGTGTCTTGGGCATAAATTACTCTTGTGTGCCACTGTCTCTGAGCAGCCCCCCAGTTATGGATTACTTTGTTCTCGACTTGACAGGAACATAATTAGAACTGTTGATGAAATCTACCAAATTGTTCCTCCGTGGCCTCAATGGTCAGGAAATTTGGTTGAGTCGTATTTGTCACCGACGTAAAAGCTCTAAACACTTCATATTAACTATGTTATTAATGTGCCCTCTAATCTGTCCATGAATTGGTAACACTTGAAGTGAGCTGAGCTTTAATAGCACCTTGTGATGAATACATTGTAACGCTGTTAAAAAGTTTCTAGAGGGTGGAAAAAAATGTTAATAAAAGGTGGATGTTGCTTTTTTTTTTTTTTAATGGAGATTCATTTAGGCTTTACATTGACAGACCGTTTTCTGTTCTATAGGATTTGCTGACATTTTGGCTGTTTGATTGCCAGAGGAGGCTTTGTGTGTCCCAGAGGAAGTGAGCGATCTGGCCATAACAAAACCCGCCAAAATATTTAAACACCGTTCCGATCTTTTCTAATGCAATGCATAGTGAATGTGACTAGAAAAGGATGGTGAGTTCACGAAGGGGAATCATTTCCTTCTGGCCTACAAGTGTCTTGTGAAATGTACACAAATGAACCTCCGGGGGTGGGGGGTGATTAGAACCAGGAACATTTACTTAGCCTCCTTTTCTCAAATATACAAATATTTAATATGGATCACAGCTAATATGTTTAAATCTAGACTCAGATCAAGACTTTCCAAAGAGTCTAGGGCATTCAGCTTATGTATCTTGATTATCAGTGATTGTCAAAGAAAGGTAGTCACTGATCACAAACTTGTCAATATTTTAATCTTTCAATACATTATATAGAAGAAGCAATAAGACTGTACTATTATTGTAGAAAAATCTGAGATTATCAACCATGATTAATTGAAATCATAGAAGTTACCAAGCAGGTATCACAGTGCATTGTTTGGGGATTATTTGTTATGGTCTTGATTTATTTGAATTGACGTGTTTGGATCAGGCCCTATAAAAGCTAAACGACTTGGTTGCATAATAAGATGCCTTTTGTAAAGGGAAATGTCTATGAAACAAAACTATTATCTCATACTTTAATGACACTTTAAAGAACATTGAGTTCTTTTAAACTGGTTAAGTAATTGTGCTCAGACAAGTAGTTAGAAAACAAAAATGCTACAATAGGGATGTTCACATGTAGTGTTTAGGGAATGCAGACAGTTCTGACAACATAATATTTAGGATGGAGTTGGCAGTACAGAAAAACAATAATTTCGTGTCTTTTAGCTACTCTACAAAGAACCAGGTAAATTGGTCTCTACTTCTGCAATACCTTTGGTGATTTGCTTTTATTAATTTTCAAACAAAGCAAACAAACAAATGGTGGGGGGGGGGACCTTGAACCACATAGCCTGCACTAAACCAATGCTTAGTGATTTAAACCCTCAAACATAGAAAAATTCAGAGCACAGCTGAAATTCTACGTTTAACCTACCTGTAATGCCCATCACATATCACATTAGACTACCTCCTGGTCAGAGGTTACCTTCCATATCAACATAAGCTAAAGACAGAGATTCCATCCTATTAAGCTGTATTTTTTTGCTCACCTGGACTTAATTCACATGCTTAAGAAAGTATAAAAAAGGTAAATACCTGCACTGAAGAAGATTGTGTAGCGGGAAAAAATCTTAACAAGAGGCTCTGATTTAAGTCCCTGTTTTGGAAGCTGCTCTGCCTGAACAGACCCCTGCAGTCACACAGAGCTGTTATGAATTTAAGTGGGCTTCAGTTGGACCTCAGGGAGGGGGGATATCAATCTGTTTAGCTCCTGTTGCAAGATTGGCAAAGTGCTATGTAGACATACATTTTGGAACCCTTGCCACAATTTATAAAGTCTTTTTTTCTTAGCTTCTCTGTCTGCTTCACAGTGAATGCTAGATAGAAGAGAAGGTTCTGGACCTAGTCTTTTAACCCTGGAATCCATGGGTGCTGGTTTGCCACAGGACTATCTTTCCTCCTTATAACTAGTATATACCACAATAGGTCTATTTGTGGGCACGATGGGACTGTTGCTGACAAAGCTGAGGCACATTATTGTGGGAGATGGAAGTTTTTCAGGCACTGGCCATAGTTGTGGAATTCCTGTCCTCAGATCTCGAACATATTCCCAATAAAATGCAAGTCTAATCTTAGCCTCTCACAATAATGACTATAATCATAAATAGTAAACCATTTCACATTTTAAAAAACAAAATCTTCAATTTTTTTTAAAGAGGGATAGATCCAGAGATGCAGGTTGGTATGGACCTTGGCAGTTTTGTAAAGTCCTTGGATACCTTGTTGATGGCTGCTGTATAAATACATATAAACTATCTTTTTTTTTTTTTGCTCCCACTCCCTCTATGTCTTTGCCTCTCTTTTTCTGTCTCAACTCATCTATTCTGAACTTTTCTTCTCTTTAATTTCTCAGTTCTTTTTACTTAAGTGCACTCAAAGTCACAGGATCTTGGAGAGCTTTCCAAATAATTAGATCTGGTTGCTTACTTGCAGTGTATTCTAAATTATTATAGTATCTTTTGTTGCCCTCATATTGCATCTGTGCTTTAGAATTCTGTGTCATTTGGGACATTATTATTACCAAAAGGCACACTTTATGTCTTGTACCTACTTCTTCTCATTCTCCTTGTAATATATATGTTCTCCTTACAGCATTTTTATTAATGATTATTATATTATTTTTCTGATATTATCAATGTTCTTTTTGCTTTCAATCTCCAATGGGAATGTTGTGATTTATACCTTTTATTCCCAGATATATTAAGGGGCTGCTAGAACAACAAAGGCTTAGTTCTGTTCTTACTTGCTGTTCACCAGTGTGAGTCAGGAGTCATTCAACACAAATCAATAATGTTTCATTAGTGCAAAAAACATATTGAGATCAGAATTGGGCCCTTTATTATTAATTTTGTAAAACTGTTACTCTACAGCATCAGTTGCATGGAGCATATGTTAGTAGATGCTCATGTCTGGAATGATGATTCACATTTAATTGTTATAAGAAATTGGCTTACCACTTCATAAACTCTGGGAAGGACAGTTTTCTTTTCCAAACATTTAAATTACTCAGCCATTTTATGCATTAAAACCCAATTATAACTTATAGTATCAAGGAATTTCAACAGCTATTTTCTTCAGCAACTGTGCCTAGACACTCATAGTTTACACTCTCTCAAATGAATATTTTTTTAACAGAACAAGCCATACACTTGACCAGACATAAGGCATTATCCTAAAATACTACAGTTTTTTGATTAATCTAAGAGAAATTTGGTCATTTCAAAGGTTGAAATTCTGTTCATGGGTCAACACATTCTTGGCTTTAAAAAAGACATTAGGTTTTTTGTAGGGTAAAACACTGAAGCTTACATTCTTCTGGAATGATTTTCAGTTGTGCTCTTACCCCAGTTGGAAATAACCCAATAATAGATATGTACTTTTTACATCTAACACTTCCTCCTTCCTGACCCTCTTACCTCCTTTCTCTTTTTTAAGATGGATATGGTCAGATCTGAAAATCCTCGATCTCTGGGAAAGTTGGGATTTAGATCCAAACTTCATGGTTTAGGTGGGTCTACCTCATTCCAGATAGTCATGTCTTCTTTATTTCAGAAGGCAAAGCCATAAATGTTTGGCCTAAAAGGGGTGTAAATGCCATAATGAACCATTCATGTTGTTTCTACTGTTTTGTAAGCACACAACTAATTGAAGTCTGAGGAACCAAATAAGTATACATTCATGACAGCCTTATAGTCATATTTTATGTTATGTAAAAGAAAACTGAATCATTCAGACTGGCATTATGAAAGGTGACCTTTTTGGAATCTGAACCTAAATGCAATTTTTTTGAAAATTTACATTCTAGAAGAACGAAAGCTTCAGTGTTTTAGCCTACAAGGCAATAAAATGATCTTTCAGATTATCCATTGGGAGGCTGATTTCCCAGAAAAATGTATATTTGTCTCAGACTGTATTATTCTGCGGGAGAAAGACTTGTAATTGTAGATAACCAACTCCCTAGTATTTATCTTATATATTTGTAAACCTAAAGGGATGTGCTTAAAACCTTTAAAAAAACCACACACACTCTCAAGTGTTGCCCCAGAAACATGACTGACTATTGGTTGAACGTTGAACATTGACCATGTATTTTTTGTAATGTAGCTCACTCTCACAGTCTTATCCATCCATTGGGAACTGAGCATCATTTTCACCAAACTTTGTCTAGCTAGATTATGGTTAATAATTCACAGGTAACCAGGAATTCAACAATTGAAGAATTTCACCTACAGAACCAAGTTCTCTTTTCATTTATGACTATATAATTTAGGAATAATTCCACTGTTAAACTCAGGAGCTACACTGGAATAAGTGGGAAGAGAAACCTTGTGCCAATTTCAGCATTAGATATAATCAGCACAACTGGGGTAAAAATAATTTGTGTAATATTTTCAGAAATAAAATTACTTGCTTAAAATATCATCATGTCTTCACAATTCATTTTAGAGATGTGTGCGCTTATCAAAAATTGCCATCTAGGAACATCCACATTCTGTATCATTTAGAGGAAAGGGGTGGGGTGTAATTCCTGTCTGATTTCAAAACAAGGAATAGCTCTATTGACATTTATTGTTGGTCCAGGAATGTCATTCATGAAAAAGTGAAGGGGGTGATCTTAAAAATTAAAAGGGCACAATCAGTTGCAGTTCTGTTTTCATCTGTTGCAAGTCTTGTATGTGGAGCCTAAGCTGATATAAGAGTCTGGTATCTCCCTTCATGTACCACTGTAAAGCTGTATGAATTAAAGTTCTCAATGATATTAAGATTAACTAAGTAAAGTTATACTTGTCAATAGCCCCTCTTGTTAGTTCAAGTGCTTGTTTGTTTTAGTTAAGTGCTCTGAAGTACTTCAAAAGGCTTTGGCCCATTTATATAAACAAATAGAGAAACTCACTGATAGTCTACTCTCCCAGACAGAGTCTTACCCAACACTGAGAAATCCCTTACTGGTGTCTGAAAAGGATCTACCCTAGCCGCTTCCACTATACTTGAGTCTTCATTTTATATTCTTTGGTTAGGATTTTCTTGTCAGTGCTTACATAGAAACACAATTTTCATGCTGCAAATAGCATGAAGAGAGTGAGTCAGGTTCATAGCCCTGGTACAAATGTATCTAGGGGACAAAAGTGACTAGTTCTCAAGAGTGAGATGGAAAACTGTTTTTCTTTCAGATTATTACTAGATTTAGTATTTGTGCAACAATATTTTGTTCTCTTTTTTTCTGGAATGTGCTAATTCAGCAATCTGATTTTCTCAGGCAAGAAAGGTTACTAAAATTAAACAAAGGGAAAATAGGGGTGGGCTGGATCTATATATATCATGTCTTCAGAAACCTTTGAATGTGATTGTATTTTGTAATCTGTTTATGTGGATTCAGAGTTCTAAGAGATCACATACCCATAGCTCAGACATATTTTCAAATCTAATACTTGCAAAATACCAATTTCAATGGGAATTTTTCATTTTTGTTAATAATGAAAGGGAGAAGGATACTGAGAGTCTTTTAAGTTATTTACATGCTTCCCACAATTCCTACCACTTGTATTCATGATGGCAACTAAGCTACCCCATTATTGCTACTGCAGATTGCAATCTCCTTAACCCCATAAAACGATTCTTCATGGGAATCCTTGAAGCCCAAGCACTGCATTACGTTATTTACTGAAGAGTAGGGAAGTTTATTAAGCAAGTGTCTCATTTGCACAAGCTCACGCAATCTAATAGATGGTTATTTGCAGGGACCTGATTCTTCCATTGTGGATTGACTAGTTACCTATATTAGTCAAGGCAGTTAAATCTTTAAGTGAAGGTGAGTTGAATTCTGTGCAAGTTTTGGCTGGGATAGCTGGAGTCTCTGATCATCAGCAGCACATGGAGCTCTTTGTTCATTGATGTTGCCCTATAGAGAGTGAGAGCAGCTTGCAAAATCAAAAATATCTCAGTAGGAACTGATTTTTTTTCCCACTGCACGATATTAGTGAAGAGCACCATTCATCAGAGAATTCAGTCCATCTGACCAAATCATGCAGGGCTTATTTGTTAGATGTGGGCTGAAATGCAAACCAGAGAGCTGCCTTAAACCAAACCTCTACCAACTGCCCCGAGGAATGAAAGGTACTGTGAAAAGAAACAACAAAGAGTCTGTTTTTAATGGTTTAAATGATTTTTCTTAAGGGTAACATGCAAAAACCATTGCGGAAGCACTTTAACCTCCCAAGACACAGCAGCTACTGTCTTGCAAGTTGCCATTATTAGGCAAAAAGACTTCAAGAACAGACTGCAGTGTGAAGCTGCTGAGCTGGCATTCATATGCAAATTCAACGCCATCAAAAAAGGTCTGACTAGCGACATGGACTTGCTCTCTCATTGCAGTAAGTCACAGAGAGGTAGCAGTGTTAGTCCGTATCTGCAAAAACAATGAGGAACCCTATGGTACCTGAGAGACTAACAGATTTATTTAGGGTATAAGCTTTCATGAGTAAAACCAGTTTAAGATCCTTATTTAGTCCTAAATTGATTGTACTGAATTTGCAAATTAAGTCCAATTCAGCTGTCTCCTTTTGTTCATCAGGTTTTGAAATTCTTTTGTAGAAGGATGGCTATTTTCAGATCCATTATTGAATGTTCAGGGAGGGTAACATAAACCTTTACAGGAACGTGTGTGTTCATTCATCCTCTGGCATAGAGACTAGTTTGGCCAATATACATGGCAGAGGGGCATTGCTGTCCCTTGACTGCATAGATGATGTTAATGGATGTGCAGGTGGATGAGCCCCTGATGATGTTGTGGCTTATGTGGTTAGGGCTGTGATAGTGTAGCTTGTATAAATATGTTGACAGAGTTGGAAATGGGTTTGTTGAAGGGATCGGTTCCTGGATAAGTATTTCTATGGTCTGTTGTGTATTTGCTTCAGGTTGGGGGGTGGGAGGGAACTGTCTGTAGGCAAGGACTGGCCTGTCTCAGAAGACGATCCCTCAGTTTCACAAACCTTGGGAGACAGGCAAGTCCTCACCTACAGACAGCCCCCCAACCTGAAGCAAATACTCACTTTCAGAACTTTTGGGTGCATACCATATGTAATCCTGGTGACTTGTTTCTATTTAGTTTGAGATTGAAGTGTCATTAGAAGACAATTTGGGACACTTCCTCAGGTTTGTCACCTAAAAAAATGGTTCAGGTTTGGGAATCTTCCTCACATCCTCAGCTGTGAAGACTGATGCAAAGAATTCATTTAGATTCTCCACAATGACCTTACCGACTTTGAGTGCTCTTTTACCATCTCTATCTTCCACTAGCCTCACTGGTTATTTAGCAGAATTCCTGCTTCTGAAGTATTTAATTGCTATTGCTTTTTTGAGTTTTTGGCTAGCTGTTGTTCATATTCCTTTTCAGCCTTCCTAATTATATGTTTACACTTCAGTTGACGGAGTTTATGCTCCTTTCTATTTTCCTCACTGGGATTTAACTTCCATTTTTTAAAGTATGCCTTTTTATCTCTCACAGCTTCTTTTACTGGATTGGTAAGCCTTGTGGCACTTTTTTGGTTCTCCTACTGTCTTTTTTTAATTTGGGGGATGCATTTAAGTTGAGCCTCTATTATAGTATCTTTGAAAAAATTCTATGCATCTTGCAGGGATTTTACTTTTGGCACTGTACCTTTTTAATTACCGTTTAACTAACCTTTTCATTTTTGTGTAGTTCCCCTTTCTGAAATCAACTGCCACAGTCTTGGGTTGCTGTGATGTTTTTCCTATCACAGGAGTGTTACATTTAATTATATTATGGTCACTATTTCCAAGCAGCTTAGCTACATTCATCTCTTGGACCAGATCCTGTGCTCCAGTTAGAATTAAATCAAGAATTGCCTCTTTTCTCTTGTGGATTCCAAAACCAGCTGCTCCAAGAAGCAGTCATTTAAGGTATCAAGAAACTTTATCTTTAAATTCTGTCCTGAGGTAACATGTACCCAGTCAATATGGGGATAGTTGAAATCCCCCATTATTATTGAGGTGTTTTATTTTTATAGCTTCTCTAATCTCCCTTAGCATTTCACACTCACTATCACCATCCTGGCTAGGAGATGGGTAATATAGCTCTACTGCTATACTGTATTCATATTATTAGAGCATGGAATTACTATCCATAGAGAGTCTATGGAACAGTTTGGTTCACTAAGGATTTTTACTTCATTTGTTTCTGTACTTTCTTTCACATGTAGTGCCACTCACCCACTAACATGACCTGTTCTGTCCTTCTGATATATTTTGTACCCTGGTATGACTGTGTCCCATTGATTGTCCTCATTGCATCAAGTTTCTGTGATGCCTATGATATCCTCATTCAATACAAAGCACTCCAGTTCATCCATCTTATTAGACTTGTAGTGTTTGTATATAAACACTTTAAAAACTTGTCACTATTTAGCTGTCTGCCATTACATGATGTGATTGAGTAGGACTCTTTTTTCATTGTATTGTTTCTCATCAGATCTTACCCATATTTTATCATCTTCAATCCTTCCCCCTTTATTAGGACATAGAGAATCTCTATTAAGAGACCAACCCCTAAGGAATGTCTCTCTGATCGGCTTCTCAGCACCTGTCAGTTTTCTCCTAGCCCTTCATTTTAAAAACTGCTCTACAACCTTCTTAATTTTAAGTGTCAGCAATCTAGTTCCATTTGGACTTAGGTTGAGCCTATCTTTCCCAAATGGGCTCCCCCTTTTCCAAAAATTTCCCTAGTTCCTAATAAATCTAAACCGTTTATCCCTACACCATTGTCTTATCTATTCATCGAGACCCCATGTAGTTCTTCCTGTCTCCCTGGCCCTGTGTGCGGAACTGGAAGCATTTCTGAGAATGGAGGCCCTGGATTTCAATCTCTTTCCTAGCAGCCTAAATTTGGCCTCCAGAACCTTCCCTTTGTCATTGGTACCTACATGTATCACAACCACCAGCTCCTTCCCAACACTACACATAAGTCTGTCTTTGATGTCTCGAGAGATCTGCAACCTTTGCACCAGGCAGGCAAGTCACCATATGGTTCTCCCAGTCATTGCAAATCCGGCTGTTTCTAATCATTGAATCCCCCATTACTAACACCTGTCTTTTCTTAATAACTGGAGTTCCCGCTCCTGGAGAGGTATCCTTAGTGCGAGAGGATACCACAACATCACAAGGAAGGAGGGTCCTAACTATGGGATCATATCCCTCTGCTGCAGTTGGTTGTTCTTCTTCCCTGAGCCCTTCATCCTCCTCAACAGCATAGATACTGTCTGACTGGGGATGGCACGATTCTACTGTGTCCCAGAAAGTCTCATCTGTGTACCTCTCTGCCTCCCTTAGCTCCTCCAGTTCAGCCACCCTAGTCTCCAAGGCCCATACATTTGAGGGCCAGGAGAGCCTGGCACTAAACATTTAATCTGCCAGGTCGTCCCTGACATCTGTATAATAAAGTTGCCGCCTGACTGAAATCCATATCAAGCATCTTCTGTCCTTCTTTCAGTGTACCCAGACAATTTGGCCACCTGCATGAAATCAGTGTAGTGTTGTAATCTTGATTTGCAAGTGTTTTCTTCTATGCCAGGGCTACTCAACACTTGGCCCACGGGCCACATGCAGCCCACAGCACGTTTGTTTGTGGCCCATGGTGCAGTTTGGGTTTACATGGAGCTCAACACACAGCCCATGGGTGGGAGCCAAAATAAAGTAATCAGTATAATGGTCTTCTGTTGATATGCATTTTAGTAGTTACATTCTTGGACTGTGTGTGCTCATTAAAAGTGCTGTCCTATGGGTGGAAATTGGGTAAATGTTGCATTTTATTAATATCAGCAGAACTGACTTAAATGGGGCCTGCGTGTTGTGTAGTCTTGCCTTAATCTTTGTATTCATGCCTGTCAGTGTGAAAGAAGCTATTTGCATATATATTTGCATGTATATGCAACCACACTTAAGTTGTGACCCTCGGCATGTGCTGGAAGTATCATTGTGGCCCCCAGAGCTTCCAAAGTTGCGTAGCCCTGTTCTATGCGATCCATGTGCTGTCTAAGGGCCTCTGGGGCAGTGCTACTAGTATTTTAAAGTTATTTTTTTTAAAAAACAGAAGATTACCAATCAGCAAACCATGGCATAGTTTGAAGATTATTTTTGTCAGTTTGGGAAACTCTAAAGGAAATCTTTTTCTAAATATTAGTTATGAGATCAATCAAGAAAGGTAAGAACTCAAGTCATTCCTCATCATAGGAAAACGCAGTATGTAATTTATAGAAAAAGATATTTTTAAGGGTTTATTTGTTTTTAAAGGTCAGAATAAAAGGAACAAGCATTGAAATAGTCAATCCCTTATCTTAAGTTTACTGTATTTCTGTGCTTATAGTGCTGCCTATAGCTAAGTTGCTCACCACATTTCATTAGAAGACCCTATGTTCAGCTGCTTATAGCTTTGCCAAACTTCAGCTGTTTAGATTGAAGTTTCCCATGTCAGGTTCCTGCCTCAAGCTGATTTAAAAAATGAAATAAGTTTTAGCTAAACTGGTTTCAGCCATTTCCAAGATCATATTTCACCATTAGCTACGTCTTTAAGATGTCATATTGTTTGGAGCTCAGAAATGCTCCAGAGTTCAACTTTCAGGCTGTCGGTAAAGCTTTGAAGCATAACTATCAGTTCTTTCCAAAGTTTCATTTGCATTAATAGACCATATGTGTCCACCTTTTTTCCAGCTAAAGTCTGATGCCCCTTTTCCTTTTATTTCCCTAGGCAAGTCACGATACCTTTGTTATTGATGATAAATTGGCAAGGGTTCAGAGAAGAGCCATGAGAATGTTTCCTAATCCTTTAATCATGCCTTATAGTGATAGACTCAATGAGCTCAATCTGTTTAATTTAACAGAAGAGATGGTTAAGGAGTGACTTGGTTACAGATAATGCAAATATTTAATAATGGGCTCTTTAGTGTATCCAAGGAATATATAACATCGTCCAAAAGATAGAAATTAAAGCTAGACCAGTTCAGATGGGAAATAAGGCATAGGTCTTTTGTATTGGTAAGAGTAATTAACCATTGGAACAGTGTATTAAGTGTTGTGTTGGATTCTCCTTCACCAATTTTTTTTCTAAAGGATATGCTATAGGAATAATTTTGGGAGAATTCTGTAGCCTATGATATAGAGGAGGTCAGCCTAAATGATCACAATGGTTCTTTCTGGCCTTGCAATCGATGAATAACTATATTTCTTCCTTAGAATTCTCCCCATTTTTTATATGTACTTAAGTATATGGGGCCATGGGGGTGAAATTTTGGCCCTACTGAAGTAAATAGAAGTGTTCCCATTTATTCCAGCCAGGCCAGGTTTCATTCAAATTGTATGTGTGTAATAATCATATGCAGGAGCATAGTGTGTGTAGATGGCTATTCCATTACAGCCAAGCAGCAGTTCCATGTCCATATACAAATCGCAACAGAGTTTAATAATAAAGAAAACACTCCTCCTTTGAGAAGCTTCCACATTTGTTGTCTAGGCTTGATCAAATTAAAAAATATAAACAAATTATACTGAACCCTGATGCCCCTGTGAGCTTGTGGTTTGGCTAAACAGCTAATGAACGTACTTTGTAGAGGATTGACTTTTCAGGTGCCTCACCCATGTACACCTCCCAAGTTCTAGTGGACATATAGGCAGTTCCCCCTGCGGTGGTCCTTCTGCATGGACTTTCTTGTCTCTCCTACTCTTTCCCTCCTTTCTTTACAAGACTGGTACAATCAAGTGCAGTGGCCTTTAGTGACTCAGGTTTCTGCAGAACCCCATGTGACTCTTCCAACTTCCCTGAGCTGAGGGAGGGAGTCAGGTAGGCAGCAGAGTACCCCTTATTCCCCATCTGTTCCCCTTTTATTAATCATGTTATGGCAAGGAATGTTATGATCACTGTGGGATCCCTTTCTGGGGCTCTGACGGAACCATACAGCCAATCATATCCATTCTGTATGTGGCCATGATAAATGTCAACTAGGGTACGTCTAGACTGCATTGCTATTTCGGGATACCGGAAGTATCCTGAAATAGCAACGTAGTATCTTTAAAAGCACCTGCTATTTCAGGAAATAGTGCGCACGCTGTTCCGGCGTCCCTGTAACCATTAAGGGATTTGTTGGAATAGTGCCTTACTTTGAAATTTGGCACTGTCTACGCAGTGCCAAAATTCAAAATAAGCTCTTTCGACTTAGACTCGGAATAAGCTACGCAATTTGCATAGCACAAATTGTGTAGCTTATTCCAACAAAAGGAAGCAGTCTAGATGCACCCCTAGACTCCTTTTATTTTACAATCCAAGGTGTGCATTTCATGACCCATGATATACACTGCAAAAGATAACATATATTCGCTTCTGTATCTAAGTTCCTTCCATGGTAGACATGATATCGGGGCCAATCTTACAAGGCCAGTGCTTCTTGAGAGGTGCTTGCTTCAACGGATATCAAGGGTGCTCAATATGAATGGTCCATTTTTCATCTAGCAACATGTGTATGTCAGATGGGTTAAAGCAATGAGAGAGAAATTGTATCCTCCCCAGTAAAACTAAGGCAAACTTGCAACATAACAATATGAGTTTGATTCTGCTGCCAGTCACACTGACGAAAACCAAAGATAGCCCCACTTGTATAAAAAAGCAGTGTGGTCTCAAAATCAGGCTTGATTCGTCCATTTGGTGTGGTATGAAGTTTGTCTTGTCACATGTTTAGGAAGCCCATAGCTCATTTATGCCTTTGCCACTTGCAGGAAATCAGTCATCTCAAACGCATGGCAACAAAACTTTTATCATACAACACACTGTCATAGGGCCTCTCACATACTTTACACATGTATAATTTATTTTCATCAGCATCTGTCTTTCCACTATCAATTTATTCCTTTCTACATCTCTGCCCTTTGGTACAATACTAGATCAAAAATCATCTGTGTGTCGGGGAAAATGGATGATTTCAAAGAAAGTAAATGCGAAGTTGCATTAACCATAATTATTTGCCATGAAACACAAAAGAGTTAAAAAATTCTTTTCCTAGCCCAAATCAGACTCTTTATCCCCACTCCAAAAAAACTGTTGCAGGAGCTTTCTGTGGTATGAATAAATGTATTTCTTTTAACACTTTTATAGTGTAAAAATGCTATTGTTTCATTTGAGGTGTGAGGAGATGTGCTAACCTTGTCAACGTGGATGCAGCAGAGCAGAAATGATAACTGTATATACATTTTTTTACAAAATTACAGTGTGTGTGTGTCTGTGTGACTGAGAGAGAAAGAGAGACAACTTATTTAAATCCTGAATACAGTCAGACCTCATATGCATTGTTTAAAAAAAGCCCTAAAGAATTGCATATGGATTAGGGGGATGAATATTCTATTATTTCAGTCTGTTCTGCTGATCTTCTTATTGTGACTTTGCGCTTCAGAAATCTGCCAGGAATTTGGCTTTGCCGTACTAGGCAGTAATTTTAAATGTGTATCAAGCACTTGATAGTGTATGATTTGCGTGCTGTTGCATTCCCATTCCCTAAATTTTCCACCAATTTATTACTTTTTTCATACTGTTTTAATATTTCAGGATGATGAATATATACAGCATCATTAAAGGTAAATAAAAAATGCATGAAATTAAAAAATGGAATATTAGATGTTTCTTTCCTGTAATCCCTAGGTCCAGTAGGAATGAAATGTCTCTGTTCTGTCAAGTAATCCCTAAACATGATTAGGGACCTTGTACTTTCCACATAGCCCACATAATATTTGTATCATATAAGCCTATTTATGTAAGGTTTGAGTAAAAAGTTGTTATTAGAAGACCTATAAACCTATTTTACAATTCAGAAAGATATGCTTGCTGCTTAATCTCTCTTCTTTTATTATTTTGCTGGAGTTGATGGCAGTGCGTCCTTAATTCATTTTTTCAGAATGCTGTTACATCTTTTGGGTACTTATATCATGCCCATTGAAATGTATTTTTTAGACACAGGATTGAGTTAATCAGTTCATCTACTTCTGTAGCTTCTACTTAAATCTGATCTAGGAGGGATGTGTGACTCTTTCCTGGTTCTTTTCTGCAATGTTCAGATTTAATCTGAATCACGGATCAGGAAGACACAGGAATATTTCCTGTTGTGTTGGGGGATTTTTTTTTGGGGGGGGGGGAGGATTAATTTTCTATATTTGAATCCTATAAGATCTATTGGTGGTGATGCTTCCAACAGCATCACAATTTGAAATCCGCTTTGATTTGGCAGCTGAAAAATGTGTGGATAGGAAAAGTTTTAATTGAAATACAAATAAGGTATGTCTAAACTACATGGCTCCATCCACGGAGCCATGTAGTCTAGACATACCCATAGGTATAAAAGGGAAGATGTGGTATCTAGTTCTTGGTCAATTTTGTTATTTCTTCCTATCACACTTATATATTTGGGAAGTAATAACACTACGTTTCCTTCTTGGTCAAAACTGCAATTGAATGTAATTATTAAACATCTTTCATTTCCATTCAAAGGATATAATTATGCCCATTGATTGCAGTGGGCGTATCTCTGAATAAAGAGTGCTGAATATAACACTTTATTAACAAATCTTTTGGATATGTACTCAGTCAATCTTCTCCATATTTCTGACTCTGCCATAGATTTCCTCCTATGATTTTGGGCCAATCTCTGAATGTCTCTGTGCATTAGTTTCCCGTCTCTAAAATGGGGATAATAGTACACGATTGTTGTCAGGCTAAATTTCTTAATGTTGCAAGGTGATCAGATTCCATGGTGAGAAGGAAGCTTAGAATAAAATAAAAATAGTACTTTGTTTGCCTGGGGTAGTTTACCTGGTCTTTCACAATCAGAATATTTTCCGTTCGTATTTGATGACCGTCAATAGCAATTCTGTGTGTCTCATGCTTTGACTTGAGATAATGTAGCGTTATCTAATTCTTTCTCTTAAAATAAATACTAATCAAAGAAGAGTTAGCACTATTTTCAACCATATCCCACTGACATTTGACCTTTTAATTTGTTTTCAGTGATTTATGAACAGCAGTATTTATGAACAGCAAGAAGCATAGATGGTCACTGCTAAGCCCCTCTTTCAAGAACACTGAGATTGTTGTTTAGTCGGCATTTATGGGATGTGCTAAATGACCACAGTTCTTGATGTTCACCATGAATATGGAATGTTTAAAACCACATTTTATATTGTTCAGAGAAATCTGATGTAGCCAGAACCTTTAGTCCTTCCCCTCATTTCAAATAGCAAGTTTGGGGGGGCATTTTTGTTAACTTAAGACATTTTAATTATTTTAGTGTAAATAAGTGAAGGAGAATTGAGCTTTTTCCCCATAAGCCCTTTTCCTTCTGCCAACATAGGGAGTAGAGCTGAGAGACCCTTATGTCATGCTGATCCCCAGCAGTTGTTTTGTCTCTTTGGTGCCATTAGCTGCTGCCGTTCAGTTACAATAGTTTGTCTGGGGACTTGCCTTGCACACAGGGGGCCCAAGGTCAGAGGAGTACAAAGGTGAGCTTTATGTCGTTCAACCTGAAATGTGCATACTCCCCACTTGCACTGGGGTCTCCTGGCCTGTACATGAGAATCTAGCCATATATGCAAAATCAGTTTCAGGTGCCTTTATTGCTGCAGTTAAGTGGAAGATGGGGATTGCAAAGCCAAAAACTTAATTTAACCAAATAATATTGTACTCTCAATCCTTAAAATGAACTAATTCTTCAGAGTACTTAGGAAAATAACATATTTAAATAAACGAGGGAAAATTAGATCCTGAGACGATGCCATGGCTGCCTCTCGTGCTTTTTTCACTGCTTTTGCTTTATGGGAAGTAGTATCATTATTGCAAAATTTCCAAATTACTTTTTATACAAATGCACAGAAATTAAATTTCCTCCTTGTTATAAATATGAAGTGATGTCTTGAGACACTACATTAGCTCAGATCTATGAAGACAGCAAGCCAAATTCTGCTTTCAAGTATGCCACTCTAAATATGGAGTAACTAAATGGAAATTGAACTTGGTTGAAACTTTGTGGAATTTCTCTTGTCTTAAGCCCTGACTCAGCAAAGCATGTAAGCATGAGCTTAATTTTAAGCATGAGTAGCATCAGCAGACTTAAGTAGGGCAACTTGTGCTTAAAGTTAAGCATGCACTTGAGTGTTCATCCTGCTGAGAAGAACCAGCGTAAGGCATGTCTGCACAGCAGAGCTAAACTCGAAATTAAGCTACGCAACTTGAGCTATGCTAATTGCATAGCTTAAATCGAAATAGCTTATTTCGAATTTGGGCATGTCTACACAGCACGTATTTCAAAACAGAGCACTCTTCCTCTGACTTCCCTTACTCCTCATACAATGAGGTTTATAGAAGTTAGAGTAAGAAGCTTGTTATTTTGAATTTATTTCAAAATAATGGGCATGCTGGGTAGACACACTATATATTAATTCAGAATAACATCCGTTATTCCGAAATAATGCTGCTGTGTAGACATGCCCTTAGTGTATGAATAGTGGTGACTGATGTAATTGGGAAGACTTTGGAGATCAATGTCAAACTGAAAGGAAGTAATGTGAATACAGATCTTGGTAGACCATGTCAAGTTATTTAGATGACAATATAGCCTATGATACAAAACATATTTGTGTCTGCAGTGGAGGCCTTGAGCCAAATTCTGCTCACATAACTCCAGTTTGAATCCAAATAATTCCAATGAAGGCTATATATTATGGCAAGAAGAAAGGGTGGAACATCAGTGCAAATTATGCCTTGTTTTTAAATAGATTTATGTCAGTACCATAATGGCTTTTTTGGGCTTAATTATGTAAAGTGGAATAAGCTGCATAAGAGAATAAAAGCAAGATTTCTACTAAGTGATATAATTGGTTTTATTTGCAGTGTCAAAAGTATTTTATGGAGAAAATCATGATGAACCGTAATTTTAAAAACTGCAGGCTACTCATTTTAGTAGAATTAAGCACATGAGTAAATGTGTGCAAGTTCAGGGCCTATATATGCATCTGCACTAGCATGCTTAACCTCTTAATTTGCTCATACAAATAACTGCTTTTGTTTGGTATTAGTTGATTACGCAAGTGTAAACCAACTTCTGGGTTTTAAACACTTGGAACCCTATGTTTTATGGCCAACACCCACTTAAGTAGCAGTCTTTCCAGTGACAACAATCGACATTTCCATCAGGATCTTAGTGCTATTGTTATAGACCTTTAACCGCTCAACTTGCTGTTACAATAAATATTATTGTGTAATCTTTGGAAATCTCTGGTACTCTTATAGCCATATAGTGGTGGTTTGGTTGAAATGTTCTGGGTCCACGTTTTGGATGGTTCTTTATGCCCACAGCTAGTAAAGATGATCCTTCAAACAGGTCTGTGTGGGATGTTTTGTAAAATGCGTGGTGAGTTTTGTTATCAGTGTTGGAATCGAACAGATAGCTGTACTGGCCTGTTGGCAGTCGTCACCATTATCTGTTTTCCCCTGAAAATAAATAATTAAAAAGTCACATCTTATTGTGTTGTTTATGGAAGATATTGCAGTATTCAACTGGATTCTCAATTGTGTGTGCTTGCTCATAGTTTTAAAAAGAACATGTGTTTGAAAAACCCACTCATTCAGAAATGAACACCCATTTACCCCTTTCCTCCATTATACAGGCATCACAATCAAAATTAGGGCAGTTGCTCTCAATTCACTCCTTATTCCTCTGAGGGCAAAAGTTGCTATTTTTTCATAGTAACCTTTGCTTTGCAACTGATAAACTGTGTATTGTTTCCTGTTTTAATGATCCCCAAATAGTTCTATAGTTAAATGAAATACAGTTGTCTCAGCAGGTTTCTTTGAATTTGGGAGCATATTTGTTCCATATTTCACAATAATATATCAAATATTATTTACATTTTACTGTTTCCATTGAATAGTTCAAATACTCATTTTTGGAGACTTCAAATTGCTTTTGAACATATTTGAATGCATTTTTAGTCATCACCATGCTTAAAATATGAGCCTTTTCCAGCTTATCTTTATTAAACACCTGTAAAAATCAATGATATTACTTTTGTGTTATAAAGCTCTCTTAACAAATGCTAGGAATAACACACAGTGCATTCTAGTGTGGATTTGTTCGCTTGGCATTAATGGGCGGTAAATGGTCCAGTAATGTCCGTAGGACAGGTATCTCTGTACAGTAATATTATAGATACTTGTTTGATGTTAAAATACAACTAATAAAATCATTAGCCATAATCAATTAGAAATTGTTTTATTGAGTGTCAGACAGTTTAAGGAAATTCTATCCATAATGAAGCTGTAGAAGTGGATCATTCTTTATAAATAATGTTTGCCAATCCAAAGAGTGTGAGGTAGGGTCTGACAAATTATATTTTCAGTGTATCCTTTTGTTTGAATAAAATTAAATATTCATTATGTATTTCTTAAATTATAGTGTAGTTAGATAAACACAAGTTTCATTGCACTTTTATACCTTTCCTCTCAGAGAAGTCAATATTAAAAGTTGCATTGATTGCTACTTATAATTTAGTTCAGTGATGGTCACCCTAGCCTAGTGAATGGACTACATGTGGCTCCCCATCTCAGTGGGCCGCAGGATTATCATAACTATGAAGGTCTCCCTGGATACAATAGTTTTGCTAAATGCACTTGCGTACGTAGAATTTGTGTGGTTTGCTGATTGAACCGTATCGGCACTTCGATGGGTTGAAGAGGGAGAAAACGGCTCCCACAGTCACTGTTGTGTATAATCAGGATGCATCTCATTTCATCTTCCTTTGCCTTATATGTGTGTTGCTTTAGCAGTTCCTATAGGGAAAAATCCAACATGGATGGAAACCCGCGGAATCTGGCAATCCTGCACGTGAGCAACAGGAAACAAACCTCGCCGGTCACACACAGAGGCTAGATGGGCCACATGTGGTCCTTAGGCTGCACATTGCCCACTACTAATCACAGTTCTTACGTTGGTCAGGTGTAGGGATGTGAAGGACTAGTCGACTATATAGAGGCAGTAAGGGGAAGGGAAGAGGAGGGCATACTTCAAAGTGGCAGCACCACTTGAAACTTGAGGCCAGACCCTGGGCTCTGCATGGCGCTGCCGCTCTGAAGTGGCGCGTGCAGCCCAGGGCCAGCTGGGGTGTCCTCAGGCTGCACGCGGCGTTTCAAAGCGGCAGTGCTGCGTGGAACCTGGGATCAGCCGGGGACTTCCCTGCTGACTCCAGGCTCTGAGCAGCGCTGCTGCTTTGAAATGCCATGGGGAGCCTGATGCCAGGCTCCCCGCGGCATTTCAAAGTGGCAGCACCACATGGAGCCCAGGGTCAGTGAGTCCCCAGCTGACCCCGGGCTTCACAGGGTGCTTTCACCTCTTTACCTAGGTCTGTTGCTACACTTCAAAGTCAGAGGCGCCCTATCAACTAGTCTAATAGTTGATGCAAAATGCATCGACTATTCAATTAGTTAATACTTAACATCCTTAGTCAAGTGAGGTCTTCAGTGTTGCTATGGTAAAATATGTTAAAACCAGATTATGCTTCCATGGTGCTGTTTATGAAGATTCACCCTAGAACAAAATTTCACAGGCTTAAAAACAAGAATTTGTTTCTGTTTTTATGTCCCTGTCTTGATTTGATTAGGCATGATGCAATGTGCACTAAAGTCAATGGGAATATTTCTATTGAATTCAGTGAGCACTGGTTCTAGCTGTTGGTCAATGGGCAGCAAAGAAAACTCAATAAATAACTATATTTTTTTCAACCTAAAAAAAAAGGATGTTGCAATGGAAATGGAGCCAATGCAATCTCCAGTTTAGGTTTGTGAAAGGCACTGTGTAGTATTAAATCCACTTGATGCAACAAGTAGAGAAGTCACAGGAAGGTACTAGAAAAGAGGACAAAACGTAACGTGCTCATAAGTAATTAGGTGTCATGATCAGGAATCAGAGTTTGGTCAGGAATTGGAGCTTATTTTTGAAGAATTTGTGGAACACTTGAAAAGAGGAAAATAATCTGATGCCATTGAAAAGTAGGAAGGGCTGGCACGCTGGTGGCTGCTGCTAGTGCATCTCTGATAAGATTGTAAGAGTTGCCAATATCAGTATTCAGTCGTGTAGTGTGTCACAGTGCTTTCATCTGAACTGAACTGAACTGTCTCTTTGCACTCCCTCCCTCTTTTTCTCTTGCTCTCATTCCCTGCACTCGTCTCATTGAAGTCAGGGGAAAGAAAAAAGATTTGAGGATTGCCCAATTTGTTCTGACATAAAGAGATGTTTAGCTCTGTGAAAGGTGGTGGAGGCAGAGTGCCTGACTGACACTTCAACAGTGCGTCTGCTGGGATTGCTCACTTCATGTCCCTTCATATTCCTGCTGTGTCCTGCATGAGTGCTCTTGTCTAATCTTCACAGTGAGAACACCAACAGTCCCTTGGGCTTTGGTGCTCAACACCTTGTTAGACAGGGCTTATGGTGCCATAGCTCTTGGTTTAGCACTTGTTTTTGCTCTAACATTTCAGGTTTGTTCAAAGTCCACATAAAAGACTTTAAGTCATTTCCTGCAAAAATGCTGCGTATCTCCTAATCAATTTGGTCTACTTCTAACAAATGCTGGATTTGGACAGTATCAAGTACAACCATGGGAGAAATAAAAAGGAGAAAAAGCATAAAAAGGAAATTAAAAAAAGACCATGGTAAATAAAAAATGTACTGCTTCAAGCAACTGTATGCTTTTTTTTTTTTTTTAAATGAAAATGAATTGACCTGCTTTGGTAAGTTTAGAAAATAGATTAGTAAAATACATATTGAAAAACTGACAGCGGGGGTAGAAAATGGATAAGAAAGTCATTACCACATTGTAGCACGTAACTTTGTGCTACTTGTTGAAACAAAGTTTAATTTAGTTCTGCTTTTATTTTTTAAAATTCTGGACACGTTGCAATACATTCTAGCATGTCACATCCTGTTACAAGACATCACATTAGGTTAGGTTGTGATGCTGAATAGCACCACATGAGCATGAGTTAATGAGATTTAATGCTCAGCTCTTATTACTAGAGCATTAGCAGGTACCTTTAAGCTACAGTTACTACCCAAATCCATCCTCTACTGTAAATCAGACCCAAACCAGACTTTAACAGATGAATGTTATGGATTTAATCATTGTTAAATCTTTTAAAAATATTTTTCTATGCTTTTGCTTTTCTTCTTTAAATGCCTCCCATATTCCTTTTTAAAAGACAGTTATTTACCTCCTAAATCCCTAAAACACTTCCCCATGACAAATAGCAGAATACTGTCATCCTTGCGGGTTCCTGCCTAGTTGGTGTTCCAGTACCATCAACCCAGAAACATGCGGCACCAGTTCTTTTACACGTGGCTGCTCTTATAACTTTCCTTGGCCCACTTACCTTCCCCTTTAGCTTCATATTTTCAATGGACCTTTTCCACCTCCTAAAACACTTTCTGTGTTTCCACTGAGACTGAGCAATTTGTGGCTCACCTGGTAACTGATTCCTAATGCAGACTGCCTCCTAAGAGCAAAATTTTCAAAGTTGGGCACCTAAAGCTAAATAAAATTCAAAAGCTAGTGCTAAAATGAGAAACAAAAGTTATCTGTGACTCAGGTATTAAACATGGAATCCATAATGCACCCTTTTAAAACACATAAAAAGAAACCGGTATATCTTGACTTTAGCCCTGATTGGAAGAATGCCACAAACTCTGGCATATACAGACTGATTTTGTAAATTAAGTGCATCCTAGAAGTTGATGGCTGAGGTGGGTGCTTAACCCCTCTCATGACTGGGAGTGAATTCCATAATCTGAATTTCTTGGTAAAGAAGATGGCACCAAGGCAGTAGTTCCAATCTCGCCTATCTCGATTGTTCTGATGGACTATAATGTCATAGACAGGTAATCCGTGGGAAATATATTCCCTTTCAGGGGGACTACTTACACTTAAAGTTAAACACATGTTCAGTGCTTTGCTGCAAGGATGTTTTAAATCTAAATGGAAAACCGTAAGATTCACTGAATAGCTAAAGCAGACTGTATTTTATGAGTTTAGCACGAAATGTTTCATATATACACATTTATTCAGCATCTTATTCAAAAATACATTGGCACAAACAAAGAATAGCTCTAAAGATAGCAGTCTGTCCAAGCATTTCTAGTTACTGATGTTAATAGGCAAGAAAGACACCAATTTAATATTAATTTTAAACATCAGTTTAAAATACAAATTGTAATGACTCATCAGATTAATCCATGGTACCATATCTGCTGAAAAGACCAAAGCTCTGAAGGAAAAGTCTAGATCCATGATGTGAAGAATTCTATTTTGACTGTTGAACCAAAACTTCAAAATGAAATGACACATGCACCAGAGCTGCTCTCTGGTACATATATTACACACAAATCCATCATCAGACAAGTGAACAAGGAATGCGATGTTTTTTAATATTTAAGTTTATTCTCTAACTGTGTGATACTCTTACACCCCAAGATAACATCAACTTGCTAATATTGAGAACAGTTCTATATGTGCCCAGATTTGTTGAGCATAATGTCTATATATTAAACAGTTTTCCATAGTATTTAAAAATTGACATTTCAAAGAGTGTAATGGCATAATGAAATGTAAACTGAAAACAGGAATGAATTAATTAGACTAATGATCCCTTGACTCCTTTATTAGTCCGCTCTTTAGAAATTGGGATTAGCTTTGTTTTCTCTGCTGAATAAAGACAGGAAGGATAATGTTGATTCTAGTAAATGACAGCACCAGAAGAAATGAGTGTTTTCCCATTAGTTACAGGTTTCATAGTTTAAGGCACAAATTTTGCACCCATACACACGTTCCTAATTTTATTACTCTTTGACTTAGGCTCAGACCAGAAGAGAAACATCAGGAAAGCGTGTTAGGAAATCCCTAGTGTAGGGGTTCTCAAACTTTGTGATACCGTGATCCCCCCTCTAAGTTGCTCGCGACCCCACAGGGGGTCAGAACCCGCATTTTGAGAAACGCAGCCCTAGTGGTTATTACTTTAAAAGTGATTGACTGTATTTTACATCAATACTGGATTATAGACATTCGTGGGGATCTCCAACCCTGGGGCAGCCAGTGTTGGCTGTCCGGCTGCTGCCTGAGTGGGTGGAGTTGGGGCCGGGGGGTACTCTAGTCCACCATCCTGTGCTCCAGAGGCTGATGCTCTATCCCTGAGTTCACTGGAGATCCCACTCCACCTCCCTACCTTCAGCAGGTCCCTTATCCTGTTTTGCAAATGCGGGAGCCAGCTCCATCCCTGGGACAGAATCTTACTTGAGTTGAAGAAGGAGCTGGTCAAAGGGGCAACCAGAGGAAACATGACAGTGTTGGAAGTTGGGTACTTTATTTGTCCATATGAAAAGAATGAGCTATACTTCTCCATTATTTGTAAAGTCCATATAAAGAATCATGAAGAGTCCCTAGGAAAAAGTTGAAAAATGTAAAACAAACAAACAGACAAAAACAAACCTCAAGTGTAGACAGAACAGCAGGAGAATTTTTACAATAGCAGGAAGCACAAGACTGGTCTCTCTTGTTTCATTCAGTAAAATGGTGTCCTTAGAAGTCCCTGTGCTTTCAGATCTTGCCCTCGGGTGGTTCAGGCCAAAAGAAATGTTAAATAGGATTTTGAATTATAGTCAGGAAAAAGTAAAACCAGGATTAATTGGAGGGGTACAGTGATGATTAATCATGCTAAATTCTACCATTAGTTATCTTTGTGTAACCATTTTGCAGTTCATGGTTACATAGGTGGAACAGAGGGCATACATTTGAGCAGCTAATACTAGTTTTTGAATTAAAATGCATGCTCTCCAGCTTAATCCCATGAAGTACTGAGCTACTGCTAAAGGGGGCAAAAACCCTAACAGACTTCAAGAGTGAGTGGTTGGTATAATGAGACTGCCTACAATGGCATGTGGCCCATTTGAGATGGCTAGTAGCAAATATCTCCAGTGGTCAGAGGTAAGACACAAGGTGGGGAGGGCTCTGAGTTACTGCAGAGAATTCTTTCCTAGGTATCTGGCTGGTTGGTATTGCCCATAGACTCAAGGTCCAATTGATTGCCATGTTTTCCCCCCCGTTCTGATTAGCAGAGACCCTGTAAGGGTTTCACCCTCTATGCTGCAGCATGAGGCACGGGCCAGTTCCAGGTTTAGATTTGAGTAAATAGTGGGTTCTCTGTAACTTTAACTCTTTCCATCATGATGTGAGGACTTCAGTAACACAGTCAGAGGTTAGGGGTCTATTGCAGGAGTGGGTGGGTGGGGGTTCTGTGGCCTGCAAGGTGCAAGAGGTCAGACTAGATGACCATGATGATCCCTTCTCACCTTAAAGTCTACGAGCCTGAATCCTTCAGCTGAAGTCTCTGAGAGCAGAGGGCACGCAGCACCTTTCAGGACTGGGCCTTTGATGAATGCCTGTGGAGGACAGAATTTATAACACAAATGAGCCCAAGCAAGGGACTTGGCAGTGGTTGAGTTATGAAGCTTTTTACTTCATTACTATTCCCCCATACCCTCATTAAGCATTCTCTGAACAGCACAATGAAGTAAAAGTAGTAATATCATTTGTTTATGGATTTAGTATTTTCAGCTTTCAAGAGTGACGTTGGAAGAGTGTAGCTGAGCAGTTTGGGGTTAGCCTGGCGGCCCCGCTCACTTCCTGGGTATAGCAGGGACTTTCCCTTTTGAGCGAGAGAGGCTATATTATTGGTTGAGTGCCATAGCGATTCATTAGGTGCGACTCAATGGCTCTTGGGTATGAGATTCACATGGCGCTTAATTTTACCCTGTGCCTGGTATAATGTGCAGTTTGAGCACTGCCTGGAAAAGAGTTGAACATTATAGTAGTCCAACACTATGCCTGACCTTGCAGCTCAGTATTAATTTGAAGTAGTGGAATTAAAATTTTCTATTCTTTTGCATTGTCATGCCTCGCCTTGATAACCACAAAGAAATGTAAATAAAAAAGACCTGTTTCACAACCCTAGTTACCACCTTTTTGTTTTATGACAAAAGACAGTTAATTAGCATACTAGCAGTAAGCAGCCTTCCCAAACTCATGCTAATTATGTATTCTGTTGACCGTGACTCCAGTCATAAGGTAATTGGCTTGCAGCAACATGACATTTCAAATCATCTCTTGAAATTACATCAAAAAGCCAGCCTGTTTTGTTTTGATAGGGGAACAATCAATTTGATAAGTGGTAACACAGCTCATTGTTTCACATTAATTAGACTAATTGCAGCATGTTAGCCTCTGAAATAGACAGAACTTGGAGAAGACAAAGGCTGCGGCCTTTAGCATGCAATGCATGTGATGGTTCCACTTGCTTGCACATACTGTAGGCAGAAAACAGAGTTGTTAGAATTCAGCCTTGTGGGAGGCTGGGTGTTAACAGTGGTTTGATGTGTTATGCTTAATCCACTGGCTTTCAATTATAAGATTTAGGTTCAAAAATCCCAAAGAGAGAGAAAAGGTGGGGGGGAGGCATTTAGATATTAATGGTGTCGAAGTTCTCCGTGCTCTTAAATTTTCTGTATCTTAAAACATACAACTACAACTGACAGCAGGATAGCTTAGAAGTTTACAAGTTGTCACCCCTCAGTTTGAAAAGGTTTTACTTTTACCTCTGCTGTTTCTGTTCATTTTTATTAATAATTATTTCTTTTTCTCTCAGTGTATTAGTGTGAACATGTTTCTTTTAATTTTTATACTCCTGTAAGCACCACGTAATAACAGTCAGAGGCTGGGTTACCGAGTACAGGTAGCACACACATATTCCCTACCTGCAAGTTTCTAATTTAGAATAACTTTGCCCGTTACTGAGTGCCAGTTGTACCTAACTGTGTGGCAATTTTTATGATGAAGATGTATGTCATCTGTAGATAGACATGACCGAGTGGCTTTCCTTTGTGACCAAATTGAAATATGAACTGAAGTTTGAAGAGGTGAGGGTGTTCAGTACACAGAGTAGACTCCCTTTATTATTCTTTGGGGTCTGATCTGTATCTCTGGATGCTCTAGGTACATAAGGACTGGACCCATATGTATATTACACATTCCTAAAGGATGTCTGATTTAAATGGAACCAGAATTCAGTAAGTAACGTATGACATCTGTAAACTTGAGAGGGAAAGTGTGAGAGGCAAGGATCCAAATTTACTCTGTAGGAATAACTCTCTAGGGATAAAAGGCCATATCCTGATTCTCTTCCACAGGATTGTCCTGCTGAGTTCATCAAGTAGGATTGAGCCCATAGCATTCCAACTCTGCTGATTGTCTTGTCCCAACAAGGTGTGCACTAAACAAAAAACAAAACAAAAACTCCATTAAAAATCATGGAATTTGTAATACTAATAGTGTTACCTGCCAATTGTTTTCCTTGATTAACAGGATTTTAAATGAACATAAGGAGGGTAGGCACCCAGATCTGTTTGAAATTCATTGGATGTTGGGCATTTTACCTCCCTTGAACTGCTCTAAAACATCCTAGGCTAGGTTGTTCCCTGCGCATACTGTGCATATTGACTATTTAGGTTGTAAACTTTTGGGAGCAGAGACCTTTAGTTAAATTCTGCTTGCAGATACGCCACTATAAATCTATAGTGAGGTAGTTTCAGTGAAATCAGTGGATTGGATTGGTTTTTATAGCTTTTAAAATTATCATTGCTGGTTGAAGCTTTTGATTTTTATTAGTTTTGCATATGTTTTATGTCACCCCCTTAGCAAATGATCATAAACACTGTTTTAACTTCTGCTATCAGTGACTTCATACTGCAGACTTATTTCCATCACTTTAATGGCAAGAGTAAATTTTAAAAATTATATTCCAGGCAACTCAATTCCCTCACCTTGCCCTCTCTCCCCAAAATAATCCACTTCTCACAGCCTTTTGTTAGGTTTAAAACATTATATGAGGATTAGTGATGTAACTGTCCTAATGTGCTGTTTTTACTACAATGTCCTGGGTTTATACAAGAGGTAAATTAACAAAAAAGCACAAGATTGAAGCCGTTTAGCATTCAGTTTAAGTGCTGGTTCCACTTGCCTGAACACAAGCTGGAAACAGCGTTGTTAGAATTCAAGTCTACACCCTTGCTGTCACTACTGGTTCTTGTGTAGTCAAGTTCCTGCTTGGAGCAGAGCAAATCTTTGCTCAGTTAAGCGAGCGTCAGTCACAGGCAAGCTTGGCTGCCAGCCCAGGGTGGTTAGACTTTTCCATGCTACACCTGAATGAGATATTGATGAGACATTGCTACCTAAACAGAGTCAAGAAACACTAGATAAAAAAAATTAAATTGTCATAGGACTGACAGAATAATTTTAAGAATAAAATGTACACTTCCAATCCGTAGTCGGAATGCTTACAGTAGGGAACCCATGTTGCTGGCTTCGCGATGGATCTTATTGTTTAAATACTTTTCTTCACAATTACTCTTTAGATATGGCTTGGAATTCTGAGTGGAAAATAGAAACGTGGGCCAGTCACACCTGGAATACACTTAAAGGCCTGATCCTGCGAGGTGCGGAGTTCCTCTTGGAAGGTGCTTAAGCTCCCTCAATGCTTATTGATTTCCACTTATTTTACCAGCAGACACTCGACCCCTTTGCAGTATTGTGCACTTACCTTGTATAGTTATTATCCATAAACCAGAAATCTGCAGGTTTTCTAAAGCATTTTATGATGACATACATAAAACACAACACTGAGAAATACAGTTACAGTGTTTTGAATTGTGTAAAGATTTTGACAGTGGGTATTTTGAACAGAGCAGAGAATAAAGGAACATTATAAGAAAATCAGGGACGGGGGAAAAAGGAAATAAAATAGAATAGTTTTTAAATAGGGATGGCTGGCAGAGCTATTAATCACACAAGTCTCTGAGCTCTGAGGATTGCATAAGTGGAGCTAATACTAAAGAAAAGAGATAGTTTGCAGATATCTTGGAATACACTATTAAAAGTCACAAGCTAAATTAAAAAGAGATAACAACGTCTGAACAGATTAATGAAAGGTAATAAAAAAAACCCAACTCAAGTGTTTTTTAAATGAATCCTTAAGTCTCTTGTGGTGGTGTTTTGCAAAATGGCAGGCCTTGTCATACATACCAACTTCTAGGATTCTAGGATCCCACTTACACCTTTGCAAATTCTCAGGAACTCCACTGAAGTCAATGCTATTGCTCTAATTTCGTGCTGTAATTTCATGCTGTAATTTGTGGCCACTCATTCCTGTTAAATGCTGCAGTTTTAATGGGAAATTCCACACTGTCTTCGAATTGGGTTGGGTTATGGGAAGGGAGAGATTTTTTCACCATTGCTAAAGTAGATTGGTGTCTTCCTATGTGGACAGGCCAGCTTTGGTTCTGAAACTGTTCCTTCACTAAGTAGTATATCAGCTTTAGGGATGTGATATGGGTAACAACATTTAGAATCAAAACCTCTGAAACCACAAGATAAAAGCTTCTGTAGTGGCTTTCAGCACTGGTGCTTTAATTTTTCAGTTAGCTGCCTGGATTACCTCATTGCCTTTCAAATGATCCCATTGTGTTAGTCACTTCAAAGCAGACTGGTTGGTTGCACAATTTAAGAATATTCTATAGGGAACAATCCTGTCCTGGCATGGGATTGTACTAGATTACATAGTAGGTCCTTTTTTATCTTTAATTACTATGTTCTGTGACTTCCAGTCCCTAACACACAGTTATATACTTGTAATTTTAAGAAAAAAATAGTCCAAATTCCAACTTCAGACCTGAGAAAACTGTGCTGACTTCAGTGCAGACTGCGTGAGCTATGTAAATCAGTGTGGAGTTTGGCTCAATATTGCTTTCTCATTGGAAATGGTGTGTATATATGGCAATTTATAAAGTTTCGGGTGATCGTAATTGGACACGTCATATTAGTGTGCTTCCAAAAGTTGTTTTAAATCATGATGGTCTTTCCTCTCCTCTCCTGCAGTGTGATTTTATTCAGTTCATTTGCATGACAAGGTATTCAGTGTTGCTAAAATGAATACAGTGAAACAAGCACACCATCTTGGCTTGATTCAGACCTCATACCAGTTTTCCACCAGTGTAATCATACTGACTTTTGAACAGTTACCACTGATTTGTGCGGAGAGTGTAGAATTAGGACTTTAATCCTACTGAACATTGCTGTTTTACAAGTGTCTATCTAGTTTCTTTTCCAGATCCTTTAGTGCTGTGTGATGGAGGAAATGGGTTTTTTTACTACTGTGATAATAGGCAAAGGAAATCATCAAATATCTGTCTTGCAACCATTGTTGAAAAAGGAAGTTGATTAGTTCTTTGCAAAATTGTAGGTGCAGGTTTAGAGTGGTAGTCATGTTTGTCTGTTTCATCTAAAACAACAAGGGATCCAGTGGCACTTTAAAGACTAACAAATGTATTAGGGTATTAGGGCATAAGCTTTCATGAGATATAACTCACTTCCTCAGATGTCTGAAGAAGAGGAAAAAAAAGGAAGGGATACAGAGATAGGAGCATTACATCAGTGATAATCGCACTCCCATCTCTGTATCCCTTCCTTTTTTCTTTTATTTTCTCTTCAAGCATCTGAGGAAGTGAGTTGTACCTCATGAAAGCTTATGCCCCAATACAGTGGTTCCCAAACTGGGGCACGGAGCCCTGAGGTTCTGCGAGGGTATTTCAGGGGGTCCGCGGAAAAAAATAAAAGACGATCATAGAAAATTAGTTTTTTAAATAAATTGCAAAGTTACAATAAATTATTTTGAAATTAAATATCTTCCAATAATGTTATTAATTGCTGACCAAAAATCTATGTTGTGGCACCTTTGTGTGATGAAACGATCACAACGGTTAGAAGCATACAGACGTTAGCCATACATTCAGCATGGATCTGTGGCTAAACTCAGGCTTGTTGAAGAGAAAGGAGACTGATGAGCAGAGTGAAGCATCCACAACTGGAACATCTAATCAAACAGACATAAGTAGACTTAAAGTGTCTTAAAACTCTGCTGACTACTAGAATTGCGGCTAGAATTGGCTTTGATGGGTGTCCGTGAACAGTTTGGAGGGGTGATTGGGGTCCATGAATGGTTTGGGGGGGGCGATTGGGGGTCCACACTAGTGAAAAGGTTGGGAACCACTGGCCTAATACATTTGTTAGTCTTTAAAGTGCCACCCGGCACCTTGTTGTACGTGCAGGGTTTCTGTGGGGTTTTTGCCGTGTGCATTGCAGTTATATAGGGAAAGCTCTCTAGGATGGCATGTCTAGCAAGTGCTAATTAGGTCCCCTTCAGAGTAAAAACAACTGTGCTACAGTGCTCACCTATGCAGAATTTTTCTTTTGTACTGCAGGCTGGCTTCCATCTTAGCTATTGCTTCTGCCTCTCCTGGAACTGAGTGACTTGTGCCATCCCCAGTGTAGGAACTTGAAACCCCATCCTTAGTTGCCCTGCTTCTGCCCTCGGTATCTGAAAGCTACAAGGGGCTTGACCATGCCTACCACATGGGCTGCTGTCACCAGCCATTTGCAGCATGGTAGCACTGCGTCTGCACTATGAGTTGAAAGCATAGCATCTGGGGAGCCTCAGCCTTAAAGGGAGGGCAAAGAACTGGGAGGTGACAGGGAGAGCTTGGTGCGAGTGGGCTGCCTGGTGTACAACTGCAGGGAATAGAGCAAGGTGGCAAAGAGAATATGGGGCTAAAGAATTAGTGTGTAGCAAAGATGAGGAGGCAGAAGAAGAGCAGAGAGGATGGTGGTATAAAAGTTAGGGATGGGCTTGGGAGCAGAACAAAGAATTAGGGGCTTCCGAAAGAGGAAGGTGAAAACTGGGGCCGGAGAAACGGCGTCCCTGGTAGGGGAAAGAGAAATGTATGGGGAAAGTGGATGAGGTCTGAGGGAATGTAAGGGATGTGGTGGGGTGAAGAAGGCAGAAGTTAAGGAACGGGCTAGAAGGAAAAGAGAGAGAGGGGTCCTACTATATAGAAAGAGGCTAGACAGACTGATGGTGGAGGGAGCAGAGCATGAGCAGGAGTGGGAAAGGCAGACGTATGGCTGGCAGACTAGACACAACTGGGGGGGAACATACTTTACATATAAAGTGGTTTCAGGGACCAAGGGGTGAATGTCACGTGTTAGACATACACCTGGAGAGACAACCTGCCACTATCACTTAACCCAATCTCTAGGTCAGTCTTGAAAGTTCTTTGTGGGTAAGGACGATCATTTAGTTTTGTGCTTATACAATGTCTCGCACCATGGGGACTGGTTCATGATTAGCTCTGCTCGGCATTATCACAATACAGGGAACAATAATTAATAATAGTCTCCCGCCTAAATAGCTAAAAACAGGACGAAGAGAGATGTGCAGTATAAAAGCAGACTGTGTAGCTAAATTGGGCAAATGATGTGTAAATTAAGCTTTTTTTAAAACATATCTCCTAAATTGAAGGATTATGTGATGAAGTCATAGCTGGATGGGTTTCTGGTGGAATTGTAGCCAGAAAGCAACGGTGTTTTAAGCATAGGGATAAGAATAAAAAAGTCTGGGACAATTAAAGTCTGTGAGAGATGAGCAGAGAATGATGTGCCCAGAGGTATTGTTGGGCTTTTTTAATTAAAACCAATCAAACAAATTCACCAAGGGTCTGGAACGAGAGCCAAGATGTGCACAGGAGTTATCACTGTGTAGAGCCGTGGGCAATGAGGTTGAGGCATCTGAATGTGCTGAAGAACAAGGCAGACAGGATCAAGAATGGCGAAACATGGGAAGTGGGGTGGTGGTGACATGCTTAGAGGACGAGAACTTGAGCTGTGCCCTGGTGGACGGAATAGAGCAGTTAGAAGAAATGGCTGTGAAGTCTGGGGAAGTAGAGGCGTTATTTTCTTGGTAAATACTTTATAACTGAACGTGTGCCCAAACACTGAGGGTCTCTCTGTTCATTTCGTCACTGGACCACCCCCAAGACACTGGTTATGGATGGGTCTCACAAATGTATAGTAAAATGAGTGGAATTATTCACAGTTCCTCCCTCTCTCTATGGAAAGATATTTTTGGGTCAGTGAGGATTAAATGTAAGAATACCAAATACTTCCAAACTACCATGAAATGCAGAGGAGTTTCCTTCCTCTATCTGTCTTCTCTATCCATGTTCCAATTGTTCTGCTGCTGCTTCTGTTTCTAAAATCCGTGCTATTTCTTGTACAACACAAATGGGAAGATATGGAGACATGCTTTCAGTTGGCCACTTGAGAGAGAGAGAGAGTGTGTATGTGTGTGTGTGTGTGTGTCTTCAAAATTCATATTTTTGCATGTGTAGAGGTTTTGTGACAACGTGATAATGGATTTCTGGCCAAGCAAACACCTGTGTCAAGAGGTGTTAAATTTTCATAATGTGCCTTGTCTTCCTAGCACCAACTGTGTATGTTGGCTTTTATGTGTCTGGAATCCATTTAATTCATTTCATTTTCTTCCTTACTAATCAGGGTGAGGAATTCCACAGATGAAAAATATTATACTTTAGTCTATTTTAAAAATTGAGCTTTGGTATTTTTTAATCATAGAGGAACAGGGGAGCACATGAATAATAAACACAATGTTTAAACTTTTGGGTAAGCAGCCTAGTTTGAAAGTATTGTTCAATACAAACATATGTGCAAAGATACAGAGATAGATGTTCTAACATTTCAATGGAAGTGGAATGTAGAGTATAAAATAGAAGAAGAAAAAAATGGAAGATTTACCAGGGATTCTCAAGGCAGGATCTGAGCAGTTCTTGCAGGTGGTCTGTTGGGAGGTGGCAGGTCACATGGTGCTGATGAGACTTCCTGTTTCCAACTGTTAAACTGCATGAAAAGACCAATAAAAGTACATTAAGTATTTTCTTAATGTGACTTTTCCAGGTAACCAAGCACTGTAGCTGATACAGCTTTCTGATTCTGATTATGAATGGGAGGAGAAGTTCAGAGTTGAAAAAGAAAGTGTTTGTGAGACAATCTCTCTAAGGGGATACAGTCTGCATTATGAAAAGATTCCTTTAGAATATTGTTTCTAGGGTATGGTTACTTATTGTGGCAATGGAGAATCACTGTGTGCCTGGGAAGGGGAAAAGGAAATATCTGTAGTTTGGTTTGTTTTCTTGCATCTTTTTTTTTCTTAAGTATAAATTATGTCTTAAAAAAGCGATAGATTCTGAAGAAGGCGATAGTTTTGGTTACTGTGTTCCTGTAATATATTTTTTTTAAATGGGGGAGTGGTTGAACTTTAGGGAGGGTCAATAATATATCCCTCCCCCCTAAATTCTTGAAAATCAGACTTCCTTTGCACTTCTCCATGTTGAAATGAGAGGGACAATGCCCAATGATAGGAAAGAACCATTGTACTTGAGGAGACTTATGGATTGGCTAGGTGCACAAGCTGAACTGATTTAAAATGTTATTTAGCTAAACCTGTGAAATGTCTGTGTGTAGATCTGGGTTCATCAGGTTTGCTGAAACTGAGAATATAGATGTGCTGATGTGAATGATTTAAGCCTAAAAGGGTAAGTGAAGGACTCTTTGACAGCTCCTGTGCCACAGATAACCCATGTGCAGGCCTTTTAAACTGGATTTTTGTCTGACCATCTAGAGAACTGTAAAAAGAAGGACAAACACTTCACAATATAGAGTATATGAATGAGAATTGTTTCATAGCACAAAAGTGCATTTGAAATTTAGAGCAGACTAGATTTAAAGTCAGTTTTCTCTATCACAGAAATTGCCTTTACCAAAGGACTTGAAGTATTTTTCATAGTGTTCCAGAGATAAAGACTATATCAGGCTACAAAAAGTGATGATATCTAAGTCTATACATTTTTTTCAATCTCTTATCCAGACAGATCAGCTGAAACCGTACCATGCATGTTTATCCTTCCCATTGATAGGCGTGATTCATGGTTTTGTTTTAACTGATCTATAATCCTTTTCCCTAAAAGGAGAATTTCCTGATATCTCCCTCCCTCCCCCCCCCCCCGGCGCCAAAATCTGTCTATGACTAGTGATTTGGAAAGAAAGCCATGATATGTGGATGCTCTTAGTTTCACATTCTATGCGCAGCCAAGAAAAACAGGATTTGTACTGAAATTTTATATATTTTTGTTATCTGTTTTATTTCATGGGAGTGTGTATCTTTTTACACAGCAGTTTGAAATGTAACTACACAGTGAGTATCTAGCATATTAGTAATTGTTTTACTTGAACAGGTCTTCATCCTCGGCTTTGCCCCACTGGTGCAGTTAAGGTAGAAAGCCCCAGAGGAGTCATTTGAAACTCCCTGATCCTAGGACTGGCTCTTCATGAGTTCTAGCACTGACATACTTTGGAGTAACTTCAGGTCTCCTCTAATTCATGCTGACTTCTAGCAGCCTGTAATGGGCCATTATAATCCCAGGGATTGCTGGATTATAGCGCATTCTGATCGCTTCCCAGCAATGGACATGGGATATGCTTGCCTAATGTCACCTGAAGATTTTGGGCTATCTGGCCTACAGTCTGACACAACCAAGGTTGCCTTTCAGGTACATTGCTGAGATCATTTCAGAGTAATTCCATTGTCATCAGTTAAATTACTCAGCTTTATATCGGTGTAGCTCAGAGCAGAATTTTGCCTTCGCTGTTCTGGAGAAGGAGAGAGATGTGCTCTTTTAAAAGTGCTTTCTAATATATTTCATTTGGAAATATTTGATTAATGTATAAGTACTTGGTCTTTTTTGTGTGTCTTGGATTTAAATAATCAGACAATTTTTAGAGGCCAACAGAAAGGAAAAGGCTAATTTTTACTTATCATATTTCAATAAATTTAATCTGTATTGTTTCTTTGACATGCACACTAGGTCAAAAGATTCCATAAAGGCAAAAAGTAGTAACTTCATTCTTAAAGATCTGGAATATAGCCAACTTTGTTCCCAAATGAGATGGGCTGTCTTAAAACTCAGACCTTACAGGATATATTAGTTTATGCCTCTGGGTCAGTGCTTACAGTTTCGACAAGTAAGCAATCTTTGCTCAAGTGAGGCAAAGAATCAAGGATGCATTTCCTAAGTGGAGCCAAACTGCACCTGGGGGCCCTATAAGTCTGATCCTGTTAAGTTCTGCAGTGACTTCAGCCTTCTTAAGATAAAAATTATATAGTGGAGGCTGATGTTTCAGAATCAGCCACAGATTAACTTTAACTGTACACCTGAAGGAAGGTGGAGCCGTCTGTCAATGGGATGACAATATTATTTGTGGGGTGCAAATAAATAGGAGCTCACGTTCAGGAGTATTCACCCATCCCGTGTTGGATAGTAGGTATAAAATCCCATGTTAGTGATGCACCTGGTAAGGTTTTCACTCCCGTTGATGTTCTTGTAATGAAAAACGTATGGAGAGAGTCAAAAGCTCTGGACAAGATCTGTTCACTCTGATCATTATCTTGTTTTGCTCCCACATTGATGAAGGATCAAAGCCTGCTCCTAGTTAAAACCAGACCAATTGCATGGTCATCAGTGAGGTATTCTTAATTTATGCTGCTGCAAGCAGAATCTGGCCTATTGTAAAAATTCTGTTGATACCCCAAACACAGAGGATTTTTTATAATCTTATTCAGGAGTTGCTTGCCCTGCTGCTAAAGGTCTGCTCAAGAAACCTGTGAAATGTTTCCTGCTCTCTTTCTCAGACAGCATTATTCTTTGTTTACCCTTTTCTTCTGCATCAAGATTTAGGGATGACTTCACTGGTTCTTCCAGCTGCCTTGCATCATTGTGGAGACACATAATACTCATAAGCACATTTTTGCCAGTTATATTGAGTTTATGGCTGTCTTATGTCACCAGAGCAGAACAAAACAGCTGGAGCACAATGGAAAACTGGCCCCTACTTGTCTGTCCTCTTTTTTTTAAGGTCCTATCCATCCTTCATTTCTGCTCTTTTTTTCTTCTTACTCACCTGATGTATTTTTTTCACATTTCTCATTTTTGTCTCCTACAAAACTCTTCTGTCCTGCTGCTCTTACACTTGGAACAATGTCTCTTTTTATGTGTGCGCGCCAAACAACCAACTGTCCATTCCTGCACCGCCTTGAAAAGTACTCCTTGCATAAGACCTGTTAATAGCCATCCACTAAAGAAATGAAAGGAGAGGAGAGCGAGGGGGAAACAGTAAGGTTACACTGCTTTGAAATCAAATCTCCATCTTCCACTTGGAACTATATGGACTGTAATTTTGATACTTCCTGAAACATGTAGTATAGCTTCTGCTCTGTACAGAACAGAGCCTATCACTGCTTTACAATAGCAACAATACTAGAATAACAAGAAAGTCATGAGAGAAGGATCCCTTTACTTATATGGGTTGTTTCTTTACTTCTCTGTTTCAAGGTGCAGATGCAACCCAAACTGTGGTACTGAAATATCAGAAAAGCCAGACTTATGTCAGTCTCTGACTCCTTGTGCAGCTGAGAGAGTTCATTTGTGTGAGTTAGGGATTTTTCAATTAGATTACACTGCCACATTACAATGTATCAAATGTACCTAGATTCTTATAAGCAATGCTTCATATGGGCATGATAAATTTAACACTGTCCTACTTCCCACAGAAAAATCTTAGTGTGCCCCACTGATTGTCTCCCCTCCCCTCAGCTCAAGTTCCTTTTATCACTGTCAGAAACCTGTGTCTTTTGTTATCTTGTTGTCATGTCATTACTGGCTATGCCTAGAAAGTTAAGTGTACAACTATGAATGCGTACAAGGTCTCCTAAATAACTCAGTGAACCTCATTGTAAATTTATATTGAACTATGCTGTGGGAGTTCAATATTTCACACAAAAAAGGCATTTTAAATTGAATCCAGTGTGATATCAACGTGTAATCCCATTACAGTATGTATTCACCTTCGTTCCTTGAACTTTCTTCAACAAGTTGAGAAAAGTGGCCAAACTCTACCTCTACCATCACAGTTCCACTAGCATTCAGTCAGAGTTGCAAATGTGTAGCCCACTAAGAAAAAAATAGTATTTGCAGTATATGTACTCCTTCCATCAGAACATCTGAGAACATTTCACAAATCTTATTTAATGCAGTCTTGCAACACCTGTGTGAAGCATGTAAATATTTTTCTCTCTCCTTTTACAAATAGACAACTTGAGACATAGAGAAGTTAAATGACTTGCCCAAGGTCAAAAAATCAATCACTTGCAGAGTCAGGAAGGATACCAGGAGTTCTAATTTCCAGCTCTGGCTCTAACCTGTTGATGATATTGCCTCATGGCTGCAAAAACAAAAATACCGGGAGATGGTGAATTACACCAATATTGCTGTAGAGTGAGTTCAGAATCAAAAAGAGGTGAATACATTTCTCTCTCTCTTTTGATTTCCCAGACTATGACAGTTATGTTGAAAGAGGCATTGTGTGAAATCCTACCTCTGTTCGAATCACTTGCAAAACTTCTACCAACTTTAATGAGACCAGGATTACATCCTTTTAAAGAACAAGTATGTGAACATGTCACACAGGCTTTGTGTTGGAAATTCTAAGATGCTTGCTGGTTGCTTACTCATTGGGGGAGGGGGGGCTGCTTTGGGTTACTTCCCACATTATTGCTGGGTCACGCTGCTTCCCGCGGCTCCCCTGGGCTGCAAACAGCAAACCGCAGCCAATGGAAGCCGTGAGGCTCCTGGCTGCAGAGCCAGGAAATAAACAAACTGGAGCAGCCCAGTAGCAGCTTTCTCCGAGTAGGTCCATGGACCACTTTGAGAAACACTGGTCTATAGCTTCAAGGAGAGATTTTACAACAGAACCTTGTTAAATATCATGTATTTAACCCTTGAAATTCCACCAGAGAACTGTATACAAGGGTTTTGACAGCTTTCTTTCAAATTTATGGACTGTACTCTTGCCCTCATCCTCTGCATATTTGTTTCTGAAATTCAGGATACAAGCTACAAATATCCAGCAATGGTAAGTATTCTTATCCCCACCCACTAATTCACTTGTGCAAAACATCCTGGCAGCAACCTTGGGAACACGTTTAGAGAAATAGTAAGAGAGGAAGGAAGGCCCTAATCTGGTTTCACTTGCTTTTCCTGCTCTAATATTAAGACTTACCTCAGTCTTTGCTTAGGCTAGCGATGGACCAGTGAGGACTAGTTATGGTATATGAAATGACAGATTTAGTAAATCATGCTAATTTAGTAAATCAGATAGCTCCACAGAGATCACGAATAATACTGAGAACATGCTAATTGTCAGGCTATCCAAAACAATTCTTCCTTTTCTGAGTTCTATGGCAGCTCTTCTGAATGGGGGAGACAAGAGTTTGGCTTTAAAATAGAAATTAGGACATGACTCCGTTTGGGTTCTATAATTGTCCCGCAGTCTTAAAGCAGGGTCACATATGCGCACTGTTTGGATTAAAGACCGATATTAGGTTATCAATAAAGGCTCTGTTGACGCAGTGATGAAAAGTCACTTTTCCTTGCTGTAAGTCAAGTCCTTCAGTAGAAATTTACCTAAGTAAGGATGGAATAGAACTTGGGCTAAGATCTCATAATTTGACCTGTGATTAAGATTGCCTAAGATTTCTGAATTTACCAGGAGTTTTACTAGTACAGAAACTCAGAGTAGCACACTGGGGGAATGTGTTATTTCACACTGCTCATGGTTTTCTCCCATGCAGTTCTCTGAACCAGGTGAGTCTTTGGCATATGAAAGCCCTTTCATTGCCATGCTGATGGCCTCAATTCTGCAGCCATGAGGACAGTGGTAAAAAAGACTGTTGTAGCAAATGAGCCAGTTCCTCAGTTGGTCTAAATTGGTGTAGCTTCATTGGCTTCAATGAAGCTCTGCTGACTGACACCAACGGAGCATCCGGCCCAGAGTGTTTTCCTCAATGCCATTCAAGTCAAAGAAGTGGAGCCAGCTGACCTTGCCTTGAAGCAGTTGTCTTCTTTGCCAATGAGTGTGGAGAGGAGTGGATGCAGGGGACAGGAATGAGATCATACAAGTCTGCATTTGTGGAGGAGTTTGATATGTAAACCCGTTAACTGGGAGGGGGGCAAAGGGGCAGTTGCCCAAGGGCCCTACTGTGGCAGTGGCTGAAGTCCCAGGCCCTTAAAATCACCCCTGGAACACCGTACCGGGTGCTCTGTGGGGCTCGGAGGGCTGGGAGGGGATTTGCTGTGGTGCAGATAGTGCTGAGGGCTGGCTGCCCCCTGCCTTGCCTCTTCCGGGGGCACAGAGCCGGGCCCCCCACACCTTGCCCTGGGGCCCATGGTGACAGTTGGCCCTGCTGTTGATATGTGAGAGATGTCAGTAGACAGGAGCAGATCAGTAGAATGAGAATGGGGACATAGCAAGGAGAGGGGACAGAAAGATAGTGATGAATACAGAGGGACAGTGAGGAAACAAAAGGGAGTGAAGTGGTTTACACAGCAGATCGGAGAATCAGACAGGAACTCAAACCCAGCTCTTCTGTAGCCTATCCACTGAATCACATTGGTTCTCAGGGCCCAAATGTATACTTACCATGATTCCTTAATGGATATTTGGCTGCACCACAAAATGAGCATACTGTTTTGTGCCCTAGTTGCTAAAAGCTAGATTCTCCCTCGGGTGTGTGCCTGGCGCAGAATGCTTCCTTCAGCAGATGGCAATAGCTGCACTAGCTGAGGTGTTGGAGGAGTGAACCAAGCTTCAAACCCACTCCTGACCACTAGTACAGGGGTGGGAATCAGCAGTCACACAGAAGCATCTTGCTTTGGGCTGCTGCCTGCTATTTGGATAGCTAATGCAAGAGAACTTATTATGCCACATCCTTTGTGTGGTCATGCAAGCTGGAGCACATTGTGACCCAAATATGCGACTGAGATTTTATGTGAACTTGTTTGAGATCTGTCTCAAGAAGAAAGGTGTTACACCATTGAAAATATTGTTTCTTCTGCACCCTAAATCATACCTTTGTATCTCTCAGTTTCTAATTTCTACTTTTTCTCTCAGTAAAAATATTTAGTAGTAGTATTTTATGCAGTTACCTTGGCTATGTCTACACAGCAGCGTTATTTCGGAATAAAAATAACATAATCCGTGCCTACACACAAACAGTTATTTGTGTGAGCTGAAGGACTGCTTGCTTTGACTCCTGCAACCCTCATTGTACGAAGAGTAAGGGAAGTTGAGGGAAGAGTGCTTTATCTCAAAATAACTGCTGTATAGACAGTGCCAAAAGTCGAAATAATAAGCTATTTCACCTTAAGCTACGCAATTAGCTCAAGTTGCATAGCTTATTTTGAGTTTAGCCCTGCTGTGTAGATGTGCCCTTTGTGAATTATTCCATATAATTCCCACAATTCCAAGTCAATGTGGGTCTTCCCATTGAATTCAGTGTATTGGGCACGAGGCCCTTAGCAGAATAGATAAATAAGAAAGGCTAAATTTCAGCTCTGAATAGGATAGATGTTTAATGAATGCTTGACCTGAGAGATGACTGCCAATACAGAAGGTGAGATGAAAGTTAAGGTTTTGTGGGAAGGATACTCATTTTAACTAAACTCTGTTCCCCTTCCCTTTCTCCCTTTTGCTTAAAGCAATGATATACACGAATACTCAGTTAGATATTCCTGTTCTGCATTAGAATAACCATCAAAGTCAACCTCGACCATTTGGATCACATCACTTTTCTTAGGGTATGTAGCTGTTTTTAAAGAAAGAACATGTCATGTTCTATACAGGGATCTTTAATGCATGAAACTTGTTTAAAGCATTAATAAATCAAGTCCTTGCTGGTAAAACCTAAGTCTGATTTTCATTCATGACATTCTGGAGCTTTGTGCATGAGAACTGAAAAAAATAATATATATAACCAGGCTCAAAACAATAGCAAATAGTTCTGTGAAGATTTAAAAATAATAATTAAATTTAAAAGCGCAGGAAAAAATACTGTTCTGCATCTGCTAGGATGTTTAATAATGGTGCTATTTTTGAACAGCCATTGCCATAGGAGATTGTGAACTGCATAGGTCTATTTTCATTATTTATGTTCTATTGAATAAGCTGTTTTTGCACACATTTCTTTCCCACCCCCCCAAAAAGGGGGGATAATTAGGACTACATAAACACTATATGGGCCTTGGTCTCCTCTCATTGATACTATTTTTACACCAACATTGCTCCATTGTTTTCAGTGGAGTTACTTGAGATATCAGGAAACATCAGTCTTTTGTTTGGGGTAGTCTGTAAGGGAACGTCTACACAGCAGTGTTATTTCAGAATAAGGGTACGTCTATACTAGCCCCCTAGTTCGAACTAGGGAGGCTAATGAGGGCGACCGAAATTGCTAATGAAGCGCAGGATTTAAACATTCCATGAGGTTTAACAGTTAATTCAAACTAAGGGGTTTATCTCGGAATCCCGGTTCTCTGCCGCGTGTGGATGCAGGCAGTTACTTTGGGCTAGTCAGTTTCCAAAATGGTGACCGACCGGGAATATGCTAATCAAGCACGGGATATTTAAATCCCACGCTTCATTAGCAATTTCGGTCGCCCTCATTAGCCTCCCTAGTTCGAACTAGGGGGCTAGTATAGACATACCCTAACTGATGTTATTCTGAAATAACATAGTCAACATCTACACTACAAGCAATTATTTTGACATACAAGCTGGAGGACTTCTTACTCTGATTCCTGTAAACCTCATTTTACGAGGAGTAAGGAAGTCGGAGGAAGAGTGTATCAAAGTAATATGCCATTGAAGTTATAAAAGTCACTTGTGAGAAGACTACCTGAGTGTGACTTTGGGAAAATTTTAGTAAATTCTGCAATATATTCCATAATCTTTAATACTTGTAACTACTGGTAGGTCAAGCATTGATGTTTGGATCCAGGTTTCAGTTAGATTTGGGGCCAAAAGAGGGCTAGGGTTCTTGGACTGATTCTCCGTTGCTTTAAACTATGCTGTTACTCTTTCCCCACTACAAAGATTCACATGCCTCCTATTAGGACATTACATTAAAAATAGGTAAACTGTCCTTTTTCTTATTTAAAAAAAATCCTATAGTGGCAATGAAAGGTACCAAAATGGTAGTACTGGGAGTTGAAGTTCTATATGCAACAGATATACTGCATGTAGAATCAGTGCAAGCTCCTCATTCCACTTGCCACATTGCCTCAACCTTTCCTTGGAGTCCAGGGAGTTCCACCTCAGTGCCCACTCAGTCCTTGGTTGAGAATGTCAGCAAAAGCACCAGTTGAAATAGTGTGGGCTTTTTTTTTAAGTGTGTGTGTGGGCTCCAGTCCACTAGGGACTGCAGAGAGACCAAACATGCATTTTACATCGGCTGCAATTTGAACAGCAATCAGATGGTAATGACTTTTGAATTGCATGTAGAATAACTTGATTTGAGTCAGTGACCTTGAGCTGAAAGACTTCATAAGCCATTATCAATGACCTGAGTGAGCCCTTTTTTGTAGTTCGAAATGATTTTGGTTATATAGATTGGTTTAGTTTTATTTAGTTTTTAATCTAGGCACAGCATAATAGAGGTAACAATCAGTTTATTATAAAAACAAATAAGCCAATGGCATTTTCTTGTTCCGTTCTGTTTGCTTTAGAAAGCTGAGTTAGCCACTGCATGTTGAGGTGTTCTATTTGCTAAGCTGCTTAAAAATCTCCATTTTCCACCAACTCAACTCTTTGCAGCAAACTTGAGCACACAGCATAACATGCGAAGTGTTGTGATTAGTTGCCATGCTGACAGTGTCAACTTAACTACAGCTGACAAACAGTTTTTAAATAGAACATTTCAATTCATTATAGTATTCTGCATCTGTTTTCCCCCTCTCCCCACTCTACACTCTTGCAAAACATTTGAAAAATGTTACCACAATGGTTTGGTTTGCACATCCTGTCACTAACAAAAGGTTTGCTAAGGACTGTATTTTAGGAATCCAGTAAAAATAATGATCTTCCATTTTTAAAAAGGAAGCATTCTAATTAACTAACAAATATCGAATAGTTCTGCTTACATGCATATAGTCAGTTTTCCAAACCATTTTTTGAGAGTAAAGGATATATATTTTTATCCCTTTTTATATTTATTTTTCTCTAGTTTTCATTGTCATCTATTTTGGTGGCATCTTGCCTGCTTCTTTCCAAAATGGCTGCAAGCATAGTTCCTAGTGCAGTATCATTGAACAGAAGGGAGTATCATCTAGTGGTAAAATCAGACAACTGGAGAGCTGGACCTGGCACCTTTGGGACATAGGATGGGTAAGGGGGGCTCAGATTGTAGGGAGGTTGGGGGGCTCCTTCAGTGTGTGACCTTGAATGACTCATGAAACCTTTGTGTATCCATGTGCAGAACATTATTGATTTACCTCAAGTAGAGGTTATGAGGCTTCATTTAGTGTCTGTAAAGTTCTTTGAAATACTGAGGTGGAAAATACTGAAGAAGTATGAAGTATTGTATTGTATTGTACCTCACTACACTATTTCCCACAAAACTGCCACTAAAGCTATTGAATGGATTGGTGGCTGAGTGAACTCTGAATCCACCAGTTCATCCATCTTTCTCTTGTAGACTGAACCCAGCTGATCATTACTGCCCATGAGAGACTTGTAATAAATTATATTTGCTGTTTTAATTGCATCTTAAAGAGCAATATGGGCTGTGCTTTTTAAATTAAAAATACTGTGTGGCAACATGAACATATGTCCTGCTACTCCAGTCCTACTACTGTACTCCAGTGGCACTGTTTTCCTGCAACAGTGTTAGATCATTAGTTTAAAACTAGATTTGAATGTGTAAGAAAACTTGATCATTATGAAATGTAGTACTTCCAAATTCTGGCAGAAGGTTTCCTTGATGCTTCTTTTTCCAGCTTTGGGTGTGAATGTTTGTACAATCCGCTCAAAGCATCTTCTCAAAAGGCACATTTTGAAAATATAATCACATCATTCACAACAATCCAAAGTGAAAACAGCTAAGAACTTTTGTTTAGTGACAGACACAGCAATGGCCATTTGAAAAAGAGAAAGATGCCAAAATAATATAAAATCAGAACTCATGAATTATTCGATGTTCACTTGGGTTAGATTTTTATTTTTATTGTTAAATGATACTGGCCAAGAAAGCTTTTCCACAGACTAATAACATACAGAATAACAAACTGGAATGTTTTATTCTTAATCTGGGGCCAAAAGTAATAAAACTGTCTTATAAATCTCATTACAAGGAGTATATTCACTAAAAAATTGATAAGATGATCTCCTTTATATATAACTACCTTAGACATAGCAAAAGCAGGGAATTTGCAAGAAAATGGATGTTCTATGTGGAAACCTGACTCCACTGAAATATATGAGAGTTTGCCATTGATATTAGTGGGGCCAAGATCTCATCATACGACTTATTTGTTTTTAGACCATTGGGACGTGAGGTTTCATGGAGTTTACCTTTTTCCTGAATTCAGAAATTTGAACCAAAAGCTTGTATCAGGTGATAATGCAAAGTCACAGTTCAGCAGTTTACACACATGCACAGAGACACACTCACACTCATTGTGACGTTACTCTGATTCTAGCAAACTTGTGTAATCAACTCTGAAGATAGGTCATTTGTATTACAAGAAGGAAAATTAACACAGAGGTGTCTAATCAGCAATTTCAGACTCTTTAAAAGAGATCAAATAAGTAAGATGGAATATCCTTATATGAAAAGGAAAATATCCAAGTAACTGAGACAATGTTGTGAAGAAATAATAGGAATCAAAAAGATTTATTAAAAGGACAAACTTAAGTAGTTATGAGAGGTTTCAACTGTTGAGATATGAACTGGGACACACTATATGGAACAATAAACCGAGCAATACGTTTGCAAACATGACCCTAATCTGGGCCCACGTTCACCATAAAAGGGGTGGGAACACACCAACTGGTAGCCTCTGGGTTTTGCCATCTTTTGGCCAGTCCCCTTTCTAAGTCTGATGTTGTAGACTTAAGAGGGGGATGTGCCTGCAATAACGGCTGAACCTGGAGCCCATAAAGGGAAACTGCATGGATTTTTGAGTTTCCTTATGACCAGACTGTCTCTACACCTTTTCCTACTGTTGCCACACTCAGGGCTTTGATTAGTGCTTGCTCCTCTGTGTGGACGTACTCTTATCAATGGTGTTAAAAGCCACCTATGGAAATTGACTGACACTGGTAGAGTACCAGGGTCCTCATGAACTTCATGGGGAACATGTCCCATAATGGGACTGTAACAGTGTCTTCATCTTTCCCTGTGGCCTTGCAAAGCAGGTTCCCATTGCTGGAGATGCAGAGAGGAGAGAAGTTACTATGCAATGGAGGGGAAATTTTCTCCTTTGTACAGTTCCTCCATTCCATCCACTCATATGTGTCTGTGCCCCAATGAGTATTTTCACATCTAGCTACTCTGCCCCCCTCCCCCCGCATTCACTTACAAGACAGTGTGGTCAGTAGTGTTTCAGGGAAAATTGATTCTAGAAAATTCTGGAGGCAGGCAGGAAGTAGCAGTTTAAACAGAAAGAAATGGATTAGAGTAGAAAAGGCAAGCACCCCCCTCCCCAATGATTGTGTGAGTAGCCCCTCTTAATAACTGGAGCAAAAATGAAAAAACAGCAGAAAAGGGCAAATTTGTCATCCAAAATAAGAACAGGAAACGATGTGTGTAGAATATAAGAACCTGATCCAGAGAGGTGCTGAGTGCCTTCAACTCTTTGATATCAGAGGGAATTTAGCGTGCTCAGTTTCCTGCAGAACTGGGCCTTAATGCATTGGGCAAAAGGGATCAGAAGAAAGTTCAAGTGAAGAATTTAAGAAATTATAAGAGAAACAATGGTAAAACTGAGAGAGAGCACAAACATAGAAATTATGATAAATATTAAGCTGTAATAAGAAAGGTCAGCAAAGGAGAAGTGAGATCGGTAGGAATAACTTTTCCAGTGAACAAAACAAATAGATTCTCTATAACGCAATTTGAGCTAGTATCAAACACAAAAACAAGGGGACACAAGCTGTACCCAGATGCTCTAGAGCCAGGTGCTCTAGGAATTTCGGTACCATTTCTTTAGTAAGAACAGTTAACGTATGTGCACTGAATTACCAAGGGCAGTAATTGGAGCAATAGAATTATGAAGGAAAATATTTTTGCATGTGTATGCTAATTTTCTTCTTTGCCTCTTTCGCTCTTAACATTTCACTTTGGTCCATCATAAGGGAAAAGCACATTAATATTATCTTCAGGGTTTGTTTGTTTTATCATCTTCTATCCTCTCACCCCCTGCTTTAAAAAAATCTGAAGTATTTTTTTCCTCTTATGAAAAGTTTCCTTTCTCTCTCTCTCTCTCTTTTTAATACCTGAGTTGTTGTCTGAAGTGTCTTCATTCCAAAATCCCACCATTTGATAAAAGGAGTAAAATTCAGGAAGATAAGTTCCTAAAATCACTCTGGGCTTTCTTTAATGATAATCATTAGCCCTGTTCTGAACTCTATTGACAAAATCAATCTCAGAACATTCTTAAAAGCAGAGCCAGTGTTCTTTTAAAGCGAGAACTACTTAATTAGAAGTTCTAATGAAACTGACCTAATTCTTCAGTTATACACTAACTTTTTAAAAACAAACACTAAAATAAAGGTAGTTTGGAGATGATGCATATTAATGCCAGTAAATGAATAGATCAGAACCCTGACTGCAAAGTTAATTTCTCAGTAGCTGCCTAGAAATGTTCTATTTCTTTCCTGAAGAACACCAGATATTGGTTGAATGCATCTTGATAACCAACATGGAGATTATATGTTAATATATACAGGTGAAGACAGAGACAGAGAGAAAATACTTAACAGTCAAAGAATGAGAGAATGATGCTATTACTCATAAATGGCACAACTGTGAGTTACTCAAATGCAATGTTTTTTATTTTTTTAAAGGCATTTAGCTGCACTTACTAACACCACTAGAGTTAAGGATCTGATCCTATTGCAAGGATCTGTAAGTGTTTTTATCCATAAATCAAAGAATTTAAATTGTAACTGTGAATATTAATATCAGCGGTCTAAGCAAAGAACACCTCTTAAAAATATTTTAAACAACTGGATTTAACTTTCAAGGCTGTTTTTAAGGAAAGGTTGACATGATGTAGATAGAGTATTTTGGCTCCCATAACTTACAGGTGCACTGCCAAGACTAGAAGCGTTAAAAATTGACATGTCACCTTTGTTTTGGTTTACTCTTCCTGTGAATCGGATTTTGGTACATTTTGCTTTCTAGCTTGTATATTAGAGTGAAGAGGCAAGTTAAACAGATACTTGTGTCCAAATCAGGTGTATTCAACACTCTGCAATGATAAACCAAGGGTGATTATTTTGATTATCGTGGATTGTTTAGCAGACAATAAGGCTTTCATCTATTTACTTTTGTCCTTTACATAATTATGGTATTTTGCCAGGATCTTATTGAACTGTTGTGACATCTACCCTTTTGTGAAATGAGATTTGTGCGTACATGAGGACGTAGTGCCAGTTGGTTAAGGCACATTGGTATGATGTGGGGGGGGGGTCGAGATGCAATACTATTGTGTAGCAATGTCATGGCATTTCAATGTGTGGTCAACTTGCAAAATGTGGATCAGACCTGTGAAACACAAGGTGGGATTCAAACAATGTCCTTGCCCTTGTTTCAGACTGAATGATGACATTTCTGGGATTGGGACCAAAGGGGTTTTGTTTTGTTTTGTTTGTTTTTAATACTCTTTTTAGATTTGATTCTGTTTTGACCCTGTCAACACCTTGACACAGAAACTCTTAAAAACAGCTTTGTTGTTTTCAAATAACATCTATTAACTTTAGAATTCTTTATAAAGGCCATAGTCCTCTGAGGTATATGAAAAGTAAAGCTGCCTAACTGTATCATGGGCTGGAACATAAGCAATGAGGAATTTTACTGTGAATTTGATTTTCTAGATCTTTGCTATTCATATACATCGTATATTATTGTGTTAGGGATATATTCTACACAGCTCTACATTGATGCACAAAGTGGAAAGAGGGATTAAGCTCCTACTATCCTTGCAGTGTTCTTTGTGCATTTGATTGAAGAGCACTAGAATTTGCACTAGGACTGAGTCACTAGTGGATCTACCGATCCCACAAGGAGTAGTGGGATTGAGTTAATCAAAACTGCTCCTGGAGCTTCCTCTGCAATGGATATCCCTCCACACACCCCTCACTATAGACCTTAGTAGGCCTGCTGTGCGGGCAGGGGGGGAGAAGGAAGGGAGGGGCAAAGAGGGCAACTGCCCTGGGGCCTGACGATTCTAAAGGACCCAGGCTACTTAAATCATCGCTGGAGCAGCGGTGCACACTCGGCAGCTCTTGGGGCTTCTTGGGGAGGCAGAATTGTTGCGTGGCATGTTCCAGGCGCAGGCAGCTATGTCCTTACATAGACAAAACTCCTATGGGAGTTTGCTTGAGTAAGGCCTGCAGGATTTGGCCCTGGAGGCCATGCAAACGTTCAGAAAGTTTGGAGGTTTGATGTTTGAAATAATCGAAGAACTCATATGCTAGTCCTTATCCCTCTTTCGTGTATAGTCCTCTGGCTTCTTTCTTCTTCCCAGAGAATATCCATAACCCCAGAGTTCCCACATTCTCTGCTTCTTTGCACTTCCTTGTCTTAACTTCAGCAGAAGGCAGCCTTCCCTTCAATGTCTTCCTCCTATTAAACTCCCTTTTCATCCTTCTCTGCCACTCTTTTCTCAGGCTGCTGTTATTCACCAACCCTCTACCATAAACACTTTTCTCAAAACCATGCATATTTCCCAACAAATCATTCAAATTCCCTCTTTCTCTGGGGTTCCCAAACACCTGCCCACCCTGTCTGTGTTGGTAAAGTCTCACCAGATCTGGCAGCTTCTCACAGAACCTCTGTATTCAAAATGTCCTCATGTGCTCTGGAGTACATATTCTTCCCTGAATGGCACAAGGGGAGTTTGTGCTTTGAAGTTCATGTGGCAAACAACCACAGACCTTTCCTGGGAATCACAGCAAAGTTGTTGGGATGCTACAACTTAAAAACCAAAGTTTGCAGGGGTCTCTTGTCAGAGTACATTATAGATCTGGCTGAAGTCTGGGCTGGTTTTTATTTCAGTCTAACCTTTTAGCTGCTCCTTTTTGCAAAGGCCGAGCTACGAAGAGAATGACTGAGCAGTGCACAGAAACTGGTTGTCCTAGGGAGCATTATGTTCTATTTTCCTTGTGATACTATTAAATTAAAAGCAACTATTTCAAAAGGATAATTTGTGGAAGTCACTTATGCAAAGCAGCAGAACTAGTTTGGAAAAAAGAAGAATTTTTAAAATTGAAAAATAAATCTTTCAATCAAATCATTTCCCTCAAACTTAGGAAACCAGTGGAATAGGAATACAAGGTAACTAATATTCAGTGCAGGCTACGATTAGCATTTGATGACTGCTTCATAATTCAGAATGGTAAGTGACACACAGTGATGGTTCAACTAAGATTAAACTGTTACATTCACCCCCCTACACCACTGCCCACAGCTTACTCTAGTTGTACGGTTTATCAGTCAAGGAACAGCTTTTTGACCTTAAAAGGAAACAAGCAGAGCAGTTGATGGTGCATGGTTTGGGTGGTTAGATATGAAAATAGGTTCATCAATGGCAAAAGCAAGATTAGTGCAGATTTGATTTGTTTTACAGTGCTATAAATCCTAGTGTCATTCCATTATCCTGAATTTACTGGACTTACTTCCATGTAAGTGAGATCAAAATTGGCCATGTTGATTGGGTGGGCATACGCTTTTACTCTAGCATGCACGTGTGGCCCATGGAGCCATTCACCTCTTCATTTGAAATTCAGCACAGGATGTAATGAGGGAAAATCAACCATCTCAGAGCAATTGAGATGGGTGATTCTGTGAAGTGGTCCAGTTTGTGGCAATCTTAGAAGAGAGTCCAATGACTAAGAGGGCATGAACATTAGACTATCTTCTGCCCCTGAAGAGGAGATCTAGAGGCTAGGTTTGAGGCATGTTGGCAATGGAAGGAAGCTGCCTGCATATTTCATTTAACATATTTGTAAAAGGGTGAACAGTGAGATGCAACAATTCACAGCTGACACTGTTAGTTTGGTCAAGTCTAAAGAAGACTGAGAGGAGGTAGAGGGACTTATCCAAGCTGGTAAATGGCGACACAGTGACAGATGTAATCCGTTGCTGATAAATGTAAAGTAATGCACATTGGAAGGAAAAAAACTGCCTGATTGGACTTTAAATTAACTGCATCAACTCAGGAAAGGGAGCAGCCATCACTATTGACAGCTCAATGAAGACCTCTGTTCAGTGTTGAGCTGCAGTTTTAAAAAAGCACCTGAAATGTAAGGCTACGTAAGGAATGGGGTGAAGAATGTTATAATGCTATTATGTAAATCAGTGTGACAGCCTCATTAGTACTGGTCATACCATTTCAAGATAGATAATACAGATTTACAAAAGGTTCAGTGATGGGCAAAAGTATGATGCCGGGTGTGGAAAAGCTTGCATATAAAGAGCACCTGGAAAGAACAGGATTGCTTAACTTGCAGAGGAGGTGACTCAAAGGGGATACGATAAGAACATACTAAAGAATGAATATTAGCAAGTAGTTTGGGAATTTCTTTTTGGTCTATCTCATGACACGAGAACATGGGGAAAAGTAGTAAAAGTGATAAAGTAACTGCTTTGTTACAGGATGCGTAATTAGGCATTGGAACTCAGTGTCACAGAATATTGTTGAGGCCAAGAACTGAGCAGGATTCGGAAGAGGACTGGGCCGCGATAGGGATGAGAATAACCTCAGCTGTTATAGTAACTGTTTAAACAAGTTTTGAAAGGGATAAAAACTTCATGCTAATTATTAGGAGGATGCTTTCCCAGGGGGCATATTATCCCATAGCTGCACCTACTGCAAGGTTTCTTGCAGCTTCTTCTGGGGGTGAATCCAGTCACAGCCAAAGATGGGATACTGAACAAGTAGATCAAGAGATGGATCCAGTATGTCCATTTCTAAATTCCTGCTTGGTGGATAACAAGGATACTTCAGTTGCTATTGATGTCTGGCTGGGGTTTATATTGATATTACATTGTATAAAGCCTTTGGGGCATGGACCATCTCTTTGTTGTGTGTGTGTGTGTTTGTACAGCGCCTAACATAATGGGGTCCTAGTCTGTGCACAAGGGGCTCCTAGGTGGTACCGCAATACAAATAATAAATAATAGTAGAATAAACACAAAAGCTTGGGACCTAATGAAACCAGCAAAGTGAAATGTCGTCACTAGGTTGTGTTAAATGTACATTTTTACTACCCACAGTTGTCACACTTCTTCCTCTCTCTCGCTCTCTACGGAAACAGTCGGTGAAAGGAGAGTAAAGATTACTGAATAAAACATTTCACCTCTGGGATCCAGAGTTCAATCCACCTTGAGGGCCTAAATAAAATGATATTTGTCATTTTAGCCTAATTCCCAATGGACAGGACCCTATATCACATGCCTGACGTGGTCCAATTTACTGTTTCTGCTCAGGAGAGGGTAGGTCTGAGCCAGCTCTGGAAATTGAACTACCTCTGGAGACTGTTAGTTACCCTCATCCCTTGATGTGTGTGTATCTCTTAATACTCTTAATAACACTGATATGAGCATGATTCACTAAGAGGAGACTATACCCCTCACGCTAATTTGTCCCTGGTTGTGTCTCCCACTTTAGCCCTGTAGCAGCATTACAGAACTGCCTGTAGCTTATAAATAATTCTCTCTCTCTCTCTCTCTGTGTGTGTGTGTGTGTGTGTGTGTGTGTGTGTGTGTGTGTGTGTATATATAAACACACACACGGAGATCTGAAAATTCTGTAAAGAAGGTGACCACCCCCTGCTGTTGAAAATTCTTCAAGGGGACTCAGAGTGCCGACTAGCAGTCCCAAAATAAGGCACTGTAAATCTAGGCAATCCTAGGAGGTTAATAAAGTTCACTGATGCTTAAATTAGATCAGTGTAATTCACTGCATCTCTAGTGGAAATTAAATTAGCGTTTAAAACTAAAGAGCAAGCTAGCCAGGTTTAGGAGCACATTTGGGATGCAAAAGGCATTAGGTCTATTGCTGACTTTTCGATTGCTTTGGTGCCTTGAGCTCCTGAGATGAAAAGTGCTCTAGAAATGCAAGGAATTACTATATCTATTTATTGTATGTATGTTGCTATTATTTGTTTCCTATTCCCACTTACTCATCCTGCCCTTTACAGCTTCTCAAAAAAAAAAAAAGAGAGATCTGCGATAATTTCATAACTTCTTTATTTTACATTATTATTGTTAGAGCAAACCAATTATATTCCCTCCAAGTAACTCCAGACTTTCACCAGCAAGTCCCCCCTGATCCTGATAATTCCAAGTTCCCCCCGATGATAGCAAGTTTGCAGTGCTTCCTAGATTTAATATAAGAGGAAAAATACAATGTGCTTCTGTAGGTCACTAAGATTAACGCATCTGAAGTAAATATGGACTTATTTTTACAAGATACTGTGTCAGGGTGGTGATTGCATTCTGGAAATGGATGCGCAACATGACTAACGGCCTGTTCCCTCTCAATGTCCCTAGTTAAAGCTTGTCACAAATATAAAGTATGGGACTGATTCTGTACTCCCTCAGCAGTCAAAACTTAATATTCGTCTTAGTTCTTTATAATTGTAGTATCTTAGCACCTGTGAGAGTTTTGCTTGATTTAAGCACTGCAGAATTTAGCTCCATGTTTTCATGCAGCAGTCCCCTTTTTATGGCACATAGTTTTAGTTTTGGAACTCTAAAAGACTGGCTGTGTTGCAACAGGCAATTCTGTACAGTTAAATATTTTAAAATGGTTAGAAAAATCTGTGTGCAGTTCTGAAATAAGGTATGGGGGAAATTGTATAGCTATTGTGTGTCTATTGTTCAGATTTAGAAGTAAAGAATATAAAGGAAGTTTGATAACTATACTAACCCACATTTCTTTATATTTTTTTTCATTCCCTAATTGGAACGTTGGTGTTTTGGATTGGAATTTTGCGGAATGCATTCTTTTAAAAAAAAAAAAGCAGAACATTCCAATTTCCAAATGCTGACACATTTTATTTTTTATATAAAACACCCCTCCACTGGATTGAATGTAAAGTGGGAGATGAAACTGTTGCATAGAGCCAAATATTTTATTGTCACTGCCTGCATGCTTTCTGGGAAACTGTTGCACAGCTGTGTAGTTTTGAAAGCAGAATCTCATGAAAGTAAAATCAACATAAAAGTCAAGTTGGGACTATTTTAATTCATATTTATGTATTTGAAAAACCTCCACCATGATCTTATCTGGAGCTATGGTAGCAGTTGACAACAAATGTGCCCTTGAAAATGATGGCTACAGCCACAGAATGGAATCATGGAAAATCCCTTCTTACTTCCATCCTCTAGTTTTATTTTTGTTATTACCATTAACTTGTATGCCACCATAGATTTCTGTGTGCTTGGAACTCCCTTTGAGCCAGTTGACTCTGGCTTTGTAGCAGCTACTTTGCAGAGAGCCCCCATTATGTGGTGTTCACAATGAGCAATAGATACTTAATCCTCCTGGACTTTTGTGTTCATGAGTTGCAGGAAATTCTATACAGCTAGGTATGTTTCTCTGAAGTTCATTATACCACTGCTATTAAGGGCACATTCATTCATTTCTTTATTTTAGATTTCTAAAATTTAAAAAACAACAACAACAAAACACCTGTCCCTGTTCTTTGTGCTGCAGGCATCAGCACTCAAAAATATTATAAATAAACAAAATAAGCTCTCCTTTTCCCTTGCAAGAGTCTGGATTCACAATCGGTACACCTTCCTCTTCCAATTTCTCCAATTCCCCCCCGAACCTGTTCGTCTCAAAAACCTGAGTATATGGCTACACCGCAATAAAACATCTGCAGTTGGCTCATGCCAGCTATCTCTGGCTTACTGCGTTCAGTTACTGGGGCTATAATGCGGCAGCATAAATGACAGAGCTCTGGGATCCTGTGAGCCCAGACTCCTAACACTGCAATTTTATAGCCCCGCAGCCTGAGCCCCTGCAAGCTAGAGTCAGCAATCATGGGCTAGGAGCAGGGGGTTTTTTGCAGTGTAGACATATACCCTGAGAGTCCATGCTGGCGAGGATCTGAAAGATTTGGCCTGCTCGTTGAAGCTTTGGTTTCCCTGCCAAATCAGGATGCTTACAAGATGTATAATAAGATATTGGAAACACTTGCCACATTATCAATATCATAATGTGATAAAGTTGAAGTAAAATTTATGGGGAGCATCATGAGAAATCTTCTCTGGAATTATCAGAAAGCAAACTGTCCCCCCTATGTACAATTCGTGGATCATTATATCACCTATGTCCCATACAATATGTTTGTTTAAGAAGCACACATGTGATTCCCAAAACTTCTTACCATGCATCCACCAAGTCAATGTCACGAAGGTGTTATCAGATCAACATTCCCTGCATAGTTGAGAAGTGGGGCGAACTTATCCAGCAATGTGAAGGAAGTGCTGAGCAGGCATTTCCACACAGCTTGAACGATTCTAGACAAGCAAAATGGAAATAGGCTACAATGGAACTAAACATGTCAAGCTCCAGACACAAAGCATAGACACTGATCAGAAAACTTTGTGTTTTTCAGAAGCCACCAGCCCAGCACCAATGTTCACTTTAATCTTTTGTGTATATGTGCAGAATAAAGTTTGTTATTTGTACCCAGGCATACATTGATGTGCACCACCAGTAGAAACACATGCTTCTGGTTGTGGGAGCTGTGCTGTGTTGATCTGCTGGGTGGCATTGGGATCTCTTCTGAGTGGCCACACAGCTTACAGGAAACACTGCTCGGCACCATTACCCAGTCTTTCCAAATAGCAGATCACATGATACATGTGAAGAGAGCATCCGTAAGTTATGTCAACTTAAGTTATGTAACATATGTAATTTATGTAACTTCATAAGTGTACCTTAGATCAAGTTAGTGTTAATAATAAGCCTCATCCTGTGTATTTTAAAATCGTCTAAAGGGCATTATTTTGTGTTTTCTGGGGTGACACCTCCAGACTTCACTGAGAAAACTCCAGCTGGCATTCAATGCATGAAGACTGGACATTTTGACTAGTTGTGCTGACCAGAAAGAGCTACTTCTCATAAAAGACAAAAGCAGTAAGGAGGCTGTTTGGCCAGTGGCAGGAAAGTCCTAGAGAAGGAACATTTCAGAGCATGCTTCCCTTCCTAGTGATCATAATGAATAAGCTGTTTTCCTGTGGGTATTTCATTCCTTCATGTAAATTACACATCTGATTAAGTAAACTGACCTGGCATTAATCAGAAGGGTAGAATTTACTTCTATTTTCCGTGTTTACAATATTTCAGAAATCAAAGCCAGCAGCTGATCTGTATGGTCACCTTTGTTACAAAGTCCCAGTGTCTACGTGGTTTAAGTGACTTGTATCTCGTTGTTTAAACAAGCCTTTTCATAAAAGACAATAGAACAGCATTGGTGATTACATTAAGAGTAGCATATTAGGACGGCATTTTAGTCAGTGGTCTCAGGTCTTTATTCAACAAATCATTGATGTCTTTGAAACTGTAGCTACCACCTATGCCTTTGTTAAATATATATATCATGAGGTTTAGACTAGTTGGCTGAGTCAGTTCAGTTTATTAATTAGGCTCTTTGTTGTTCAGAGTTAATGAAAGTTACCAGCTGGGGAGTGGTGAAGAAACTTAGATACAAAGCAAAAGAGAACGGGTTCACTGGCAGAGAGAAGAATATGGAAAGGAAGAACCAGATAGAAGAAAAAAAAGAGGGATGAAAGGAAGCATAGGGAAGCCAACCACATGAGAAAAGGAGGACAAGAGTGGAAACCATATAAAAACAGGGGGAAAGGGAGGAGCTGTGAAAAAGAGGAAGAGGTGAGGAGGCGGCAGTGACTCATGATTGAAAGGGAGGACACACAAGAAGAATGGGAGCAATTAGAAAGGAAAGGGGAGTCAGATGGGCAGGGAGGGGAGAAGAGTGCAAGATTCCTACCTTGCAAGAAAAGGGAAGGCACATAGTTACATAGACAGATAGGAAAGGAAGAAGGATGAGCAAAGCGAAAGGAGCCATCAAAGGAAACTTGAAAGCTGGGCCTTTTTTGTACAGCTGTTTATTCCCATGCCAGTCATCTGCAGACATATGGAAGATAATAAGATGATAGGTATCAGCCAGCATGGATTTCTAAAAAAACAAATTATGTGAAGCATTTGATATGTTCTCGCATGACCTTCTTATCAATAAACTAGGGAAATATAACCCAGGTAGGTGCATAACTGGCTGGATAACTGTTCTCAGAGAGTAGTTATTAATGGTCTACAATCATGCTGGAAGGCATAAAAAGTGATGTTTGGAAGGGGTCTGTTTTGGGTCCGGTTCTGTTGATTATCTTCATCAACTATTTAGATGACAGCCTAGAGAGTGCTATTATTACGTTTGCAGATGATATCACGCTGGGAGGGGTTGCAAGTGCTTTGGAGGGATGGGTTATAAATCAAAATGATCTGGACAAACTGGAAAAATGGTCTGAGTAAATAGGATGACATTTAATAAGGAGAAATGCAAAGTACTCCACTTAGGAAGGAATAATCTGTTTCACACATAGAATGGGAAGTGACTGTTTATGAAGGAGTACTGCAGAAAGGGATTTAGGGGTCATAGCGGATCACAAGCTAAATATGAGTCAACAGTGTGATTGTTGCAAAAAAGCAAACCTGATTCTGGGATGCACAAACAGGAGTGTTGTGAGCAAGACAGGAGAAGTTATTCTTCTGCTCTACTCTGCTCTGATTAGGCCTCATTTGGACTATTGTGTCCAGTTCTGGGCACCACATTTCAAGACAGATGTGGAGAAATTGGAGTAGGTCCAGAGAAGAGCAACAAAAATGATTAAAGGCCTGGAAAACTAAAAGAATTGGGCTTGTTTAGTTTAGAAAAGAGAAGACTGAGGGGGGACTTTAGAACAGTTTTCAAGTATCTAAAAGGGAGTTACAAGGAGAAAAAATAGTTTTCCTTGGTCTCTGATGATGAGACAACAAACAATGGGCTTAAATTGCAGCAAGGGAGGTTTAGGTTGAACTTTAGGAAAAACTTCCTAACTATCAAGGTGATTAGGCACTGGAATAAATTGCCTAGAGAGGTTGTGGAATCTCCATCACTGGAGATGTCTATTCAACCTGCTCTTAAATATCTGTCAGGGATGCTATAGACTGTGCTTGGTCCTGCTGTGAGGGCAGGGGACTGGTCTTTATGATCTCTTGAGGTCCTTTCCAGTTCTAGGATTCTGTGTTTCTATTTGAAGGCACAATGGCTTCTGTGATGAGTAAGAAAAAGCATAGAATAAATTAAAATTCTGTGTTTTCAGCATCCTCTAAATGAGTTTGTTTCATTTTAAAAGAAATGTAAAACTGAAGCCCCCGGTGTTTTGGACATTCTTGTTGTTCCCCATGCAGGAGCCCTTTGTGTAATCCTTCTATTTCACCATTGGTTGGTTGGTTTTCATGTTGGAAGAAGTAGATTCTGTCCTCACTAAACTCAATGGGAATTTTGCCATGAACTTCAGTGAAGGCCATGATTTCACATATAGATAGCAGCTGGAGAAGATGAACCACCAGAAGGGGCTGGTGCAGGGAGGGTTATCTGTCCAGCCAGCATGTTGAAGGAGAAGAGTCCTCTTCCTCACTCTGAGTTTAAGCAAGATCTGAGTTTGGGATGGGCATGGAGATGAAGGTTATATCTCTTCCTGCCAGATGATCCATCCCTAGTGGAAAAGGGCACTTTATTGCTGATGTGCTTTTCCACATATTTTTATCTAGTCTAGGGCCCTTTCAAAATTGAGGTATGAACCTGCAAACAATCTCTTTTAATGCATACAACATTAAATAACCAAAGTTGTGTATTAGAAAAATATCAGAACAGTGGCCTGTATTTTTAGTTATCTGCAAAAGGATCATGAATACCTGGAGCAGTATAAATACTGCTTTATGCACATTTGTAGGGATCTACATAAGATCATGTATGCAATCTGTATCTAGTTATAAAATATGGCTTGTAATATATGAATATTGTATCCCTCATGATCAGGAAATATTAAATGTCGTAGAGCATCTAATATTTGTGTTTGTATGGCTATAGATTTGAGTATCTTTGATAAACACTTCAGAAAATAAAACTAGAGAAAGAAAATATTTTTTTTAAAAAGCAACAAGGATCAATATTGATCATTGATACTGTTAATAAATAGTGCTGCCCAAAAGTACAAACATTTAGTTTACTCTGTATAGTTTAAGCCATAGTTCAATAGATAGTCAAGTGGCAGCTCAGAAAGCCCATTCAAAGAATCACCCCCTTGATAACAATGTTTTTTCTTAGAGGAAATGCTGTTCTTTAACATAATTTTTATGGGGGGGCAAAAGGGTGGGCTAGAGCTGGGAGCTAGAGAAACCTAGAGTAAATATGCGATTTGACTGTTAGGAACTTCTTTGTCACACACAATTCTGGTGCACGGAGTATGTATTTAACAGTGTTTTCCGCTTACCAATACTTTGATCCTCAGTGGAGCAGATGAAGGAGTTTAAACAGAGCTCAAGACTGCTTCTAAGTAGACTAAAAGGGAATACCCGCCAATTTTTCAAATGTTTAAAAAAGAGTGTTTAGGACATAAATAGGGAAGCAACTTCTGCTGTCCTGTGACCTAGGAGAGATTTCTTGTGGTGGGAGCGTGTGGTGGGGGAGGGGGGGCAAAGAAGGGGTTAGATTTGAAATATGGCAGATTAGCTCACCTTAAAAAGGAAGTTTTGTAAACCATGTTGGCTGGCTTGTTCCATGGAGGTTGCTTTTTTTCCACCACAAGAACATTCTATGTAAAATCAACCTGGCAGGTTTGGGATCTAAACACAATCTCGCTCGCTCTCATGTTGCTTGGCACTTGAACAGGAGTGACACGCTTTGGTTCCTTTATTAAATAACTCAGTGTATCTATTTTTGTAAGCCGTGTCGTTGGCTGAAAAATGCAGGTCCCTCTACAGTTATGGGGCATGACCGGGAGGAGCACACGGCTGCTGGGCTTTACTTGGTTTCCTACCAGTTAACTGAAATTCAACTCCATCCAGTTGAGATGGGAAGTGATAGGAAGATGTGGAAAAACCTGAGTTGAATTGATTTTTGCCCTCCTCTTTTTTTGTGCTAAATAAAAAAAAGAAAGAAAGAAAAGACAATTGCTGTTTTGTTTATTGAGGGACTTTGATACAGAGCGCAGGGATAAAGTACAAAAGAGCTAGTGCTCATGTTTAGAACTTTTTACTTTTGTTTTTTATTGCTACCAAAAAAAAAATGCTGTGTCCGTTCAACACACTGACAAATGTGTATAGCCCTACTTGTTCCATTTAACTAGGGGATTTATGCATAAACTGTATAAGCATAAGCATTTTCAAAGAAGTGAAAGCTAATCCTACTTGACTTCCCCCCCCCCCCTCAGTGAGTGAAAGCTCAATGTTCTTGGTCTTCCAGGGTTTACCTCCTTAGGGCAGAGAGGACAATGCATGGGAGGCATCGAGGCCATAAAACTGCTTAAGGCTTCTCTACAGCAGGAAACCATTGTTTCACTAGCACAGGTCACATCCCTCAGACCCACTTGTCTGGATTCACTTGCTTCAGAAGAGTATTCTCCCCTCCCCCCTTGCAATTGCAAGACCACAGCTGTGCATTTGTTCCAGTTTTTTGGAATTGGTAATCTGTTCTAGACTTCAGCAAAATGCATCAACTCAGGCACATTTATCAAAAGTGAGAACAGAGCTAAAACAGATGTTCGATTTAATTCTGTTTATATTCACAAATATATCTCTAAACCAGGGTGGTTCTGCTCAAGCTTTTTTGTGCGTGTTGGCAACCTAAAGTGTTTACCACCTAAGGCCACATTGAGCTTGGTATATCATGTATCTTGTTCATGTTTTTGTAAAGAAGGAAAATTTGATGAGGAGTCTTGGGATATATGAATTCATCCTAAGGTGTGTCTCCACAGCAGCTGGGAAGTATAATTCCCAGCTCAGATAGACACATACATTCACTGCGATCTAGCATGCTAAAAACAGCCGTGTGGCCACAGTGGCATGGGCACCTCCACTTCTTCAGTTAGACACACTGCTATTTTTAAGCACGACCTTGGAAGAGCTAGTGTGTGTCTGTCTGACAGAGCTGAGAACTATGCTGCCCGGCTGCTGGGTACATGTACCCTACATTCTTCAGTAATTGCTGCCTTAGGGCATGTCTACACTTGCAGCGCCAGAGATTGATGTTCTGGCATTAAACTTAGCGGGTCTAGTACAGACCTGTAAATCAAATGCCGAGGGCATCTTCAGCTGGTGCCTGTACTCCTTGTAGTTGTCATTGTGTGGCCGCCACCAAACTCGGCTTAAGAAAGGTTGACTTTAGCTACACATTCTACATACCTGGAGTTATATACCTTAAGCCGACCTTCCATGTCTAGTGTAGACCTGGTCTTAGAGTTTGATCCTAAGAGGTGCAGAGTACCCTCTGCTTCCAGTGACATTGCTAGAACTAGAAGTTGAGGGTGTTCGTTCCCCTAGCTGGATCAGGGACCCGGATAAACAGGGCTGGATTTTTACAGAAGCTCCCTTATGTAGGCTCATTCTAGAGTGAATGATTTTCCAGCATAATAAGCTGGTAAATCTTTGTGGCTTGGAAGTTACTATTGTGTGGTTTACTTGCCTGAAGAAGTCCATTGAAACACCCTTGTGCACTAACACTTTGCTAGCACTGAAAAATATGCGTAAAATAGCATCAGCAATAAACAAATATGCCTTAGGCTTTGGGCCATGATTTGAAAAAAAAGTCTTCAGGAAAAGGCCAGAAGCACAATATTAACTGGGCTTGGTTTTGTATTTGGACAAAGAAATCATTGCTCTGAGCTGAGCACAGAGATAAGCGCCTTGACTTGCAATAGATTAAGAGACCTGCATTGGATAGAACAAACCATGTTTGAGACTCTCCCGGAGTGCTGCCACGTTTAGATTTAAGATTAACTGCAGCAGAATGGTGGAACGGCTGTTTGTTTTATGAAACAATCACTAATGACATTAAACAGACGGAGCCCCTTCCAACACGATTGTTCATTTGTGATAAACTGAGAGAAACCCACAAGAGATTGGAAAAGAAAACTCATAAGTGCTTCATTTTGAGACTCTTACAATGTCCTATTGGATGTGACAACTAGTAGAAAAGAATAGGAACCTAACTCCAGACACATTTTAGATGTTTTTAATTTGGCAAATAATTTGTTAATATTTGCATGGTTCTACTGTTATACCAAGGAACTCCAGAGTAATAATATTATGACAAGTATTTCTGTGCCATTTTTATTTTGAACACCCCCCTCTCCAGCTCCTGTCTGTCTGCAGTGCACACTAAGCAATAACAGTATTAAAAAGTGTTATCTATTAGTTCAATTAGACATCAGACATTTACTTTTCAATGTATTTGAAGACTGACTTGATTTGGGTCCAATCATTTAAAAATAAGAGAGCAGAGCTGTGTACAGAACTGTGTACAGATATCTGTAGCTCTGAAGTCTTAATTGCAAATTCAGATAAGGATTAGAAGGGGCTATATCTCTGTAGACCAAAGGTATTTGCTAATACCTGAGATATAAAAGTAGTTAAATTCAATATTTACTAATTTAGGATTTCCACTTTGGGTTTTGATTGTGCTTAGTCTTTTTTTGGTTGAAAAGCCCACACTATTAAGCAGTGAGTTGGGGGAGAATAAACCATGTGTGAGCTTCTTTTCATACCTTATTTCAAATAATTTAATTCGGACCTTCTGAGAGCTGAGGTAATGTGGGCTTTTTCAAAATCAAAACTGTCCAATGGTTTTAGCATTAAGCTTTTGTTTTATACACAAAGAAATATATTAATGAAAAGCATTTTAAGTGCTTATTACAGAGATGGTTTGTTTTGAAACACAGGCTTTTTCACAGCAGTTTTACACTTCATTGTGTACTGTGAAAGACATACTAAGTAGAGGTTGTCAGGATCCCAGCCGAAGTAGACTACTGCTGGGGAATGGAGCCATTTATGATGCCACTCAAGCAGGACTAATCTAGAGTAGATATCTTATAAATAACCAGCAACACAAATACTAAATTATTCCGTTTTCTGCCAAAGCAGACAAAATTGCTCTTTAGAAGGGGAAATCTTTATAATAAAGACTTACAATCTGAATTAATAAATAAGTTGAAATAATGTGTGTTTTTAAAGTGAAAAAGACAACATTTCTATAAGTATCAAAGAATATGTTTAATGCACGTTAAGGTTTTGTTGGTCCTTTTGGCTCTCCTTGGTTGAGATTTTGGTGGGTTTTATTTGTTTTGGGTTTTGCATATGGAGAAAAAACATTGTAAATCTTCTGTCATAAGGTCTTGATGTAAGCTCAAGTTCTGTTAATCAATACCATGTTTAAATGTGCTCTGATCAGCAACTGCACCCAGTACATTGGTCGGTTTTGTACATCAGTTTACAACCTGATTCATCCCTGCCTATTTTGGCAAGAGTTACTGAATTAGCATCCTGCTTGCATAGACTATTACTTTGCACTTCTTGAAATTTCAGACATGGCTTTGGCTAGTATGGGGCCTTATCTTTAGCTATCCTTTATTGTGAGCAGTCCTACCCAGTACACTGTTAAGACTACTCAGGTGAGTAAAGGTTTTCAGATTGGTCCCATGGATTCAGTTTATGGATAGGTAAGACCTTAGTGTTGTAGTGCTCCCATAAGAAATGTTTCTAGATGTGGGCATGTGGTTTCAAAGGCAGGAATATTTATTTATTCCAGGTTACATTCTTCTTTGTGTGCAATAGATTGCACCAAACAAGAGAAGGCTAAAGCATAATATCTATTAGAATAATCATTTATATATATATCTTTGACATGTGTAACAAGAAAGGTGGTAGGAGAACATTTTTTACTCTAAGGATATGCCCTGCTGCTTGTTACTAAACTTGCATCTGCTTTTGAAAATGTAGTTGCTTTTGGGATTCATGAAATCTAACATACACTTACCAGTGGAGTAATGCAAGTCTTATTGCTACAGGGCTTAGCTAGTACTGACCACCTGCCTTAAGTAATACAATATTTTTGTGTTGCAAGGTTCTGTCTTCTCTCATGCTGTCTTTTCCTTTCTGAAGGAGGTGTTCTTAATGAGGCTATGTCTACCCTACATTTTAAGCAGCGGTGTGAATAAGGCATCCCCTTGAGCAACATAAATTACTGACTTATGTGCCATTGTCGACAGAGCTATAATGGCAGGAGAGTGCCTCCTTCTGACATAGCTACTGCTGCTTGAGTAGGCTGGAGTCATTAAGTCAATGGGAGAGCTCACTCCAATTTGGCTTACAGCATCCACACTAGCAGTGTAGCTGTGCCACTGTAAACTCTACAATGTAGATGCAGCCTAATCAGTGTGAGAACCTAATAGCAGAAAATATAGTGATCAACCCAATGGCAAGCTGCATAATCGATGTCACCTTAGCTCGGGACTCGGAGACGCTTTGCTGAATTTACCGTTGCTTCCATAATTTTCCATATGTTCAAGCCTAGTCATGCTATTGCTCCTATAATGAATGGCGCACAAGAAAAGAGAAGAAAATTTGGTAGCAGAAAATGTTGACAGGCCAGTCCCATGAAGACAATAAAATTGATTACTAATATATTTCTGCAGTAGGATCAATGAGTAATGTCCTGTATATGGTAATATCACTTTGTTTTTAAGAATTTAAATCCCTTCCACACCACTTCTTCTAACACAAAGGACTACAAATTACTCTTGAGAGAGTTTTCCATGACTTTTGATGTGGCTTTTTAAAGTTGCTAATGTGTGCTTGTATTTTAAGCTGTTGTGAGTAGCTCTAGTTGAGATGAGTTTTACATGTTTCTTAGTTATTTGGTGGCTGCTACTGGCATGCCCATAGGAATAAAACATGACTTTGCTGGGATGGTTGCTTGGGAAGGTCTCCTTTGACATCAATAGATACACACCAGCATAAGAACCTGATGCAAAAACTAATAAAGCCAGTTCTTGCAAAATCCAAATTTATACTGGTCGAACAGAGAACAGAATGGACCATTATTTACAAAATAATTGTAGAGTCAAATAAAAGGAACTAGAGAGTTCTAATACCTGTTATCAGTGTGGACTCTGGATTGTTTTGCATACTGTACTCTAACCTGGGGAGTGAAGGGGGAAAAAAAAGTTGAAGCAGACAGTGATTGAGATGGAAGAAGACAGTCAGTCTGTATGTCGAAGTGTTGGACAACACCGTGGGGGAAATGCAGGGATAGGGGTCAAGTGGCAGAGATGAGTCGTCTCATGTGTCCTTCAAAATATTTGGAATTTACATTTTTATGTATCCAGCAGTTTTGTGATAAAATTACTTTCTTAGAGCACTGATGACTTAAGGGGAAAGAGTAATACTAAAACCAGCATAGTTTCTGACCTGTATAGGGCTCCAAGCAACAACTGCAAGACAGCCAAATGACATACTGTATAATAATAGTGATAGCCGTCATCACAGAGCTGCTGAAGGCCAGGCAGGGAAAATTTATGATGCATGGACAAGTGGTAGAAACTTCAGTTTTTATGTGGTGGGTTTTTTTTTTTTGCTCTTTGTTTTATCCATGAGTTTAACACAGAACTAGAGCTGCTAGCCCTGTAATAAAGCAGCTGTGAGTTTGAATTGCCCAGCAATTCTCTTTAAAGGAAACCGGTGAGGATGTGGTAGGCTTTATTTTAATCTTCTTGAAAATTTTTCCTATTTTTCTATGTTGCTAATTATCCAACATATTTCCTTTGAAAAAAAGCTTTTCTTTACACTTTTGGCTTGCACTGAGTATTCTGCAGTTTTGCTATGCATTGGCCTGACAGATGAGACTCTGAAAACAGAAGCTCTGTCTACTGGACATGCTTTCCATAAGAGTCATGCATCTGGTGAAGTGGTTTTGACACACGAAAGCTTATGCCCAAATACATGGTAGTCTTTAAGGAGCCACAGGACTCCTAATTTTTTTTCATAAGAGTAGGAGTTTGTCTTCATTTCCCTGGCCAGGATTTCGTTCCTTTCCTTATGGTAACTCATGGCAGAGGCACAAAGGGTCAAATGCCCCTTCTCCAGAGTCAGGTATCCTCTAGCAGCTGGTCCAGGTAGGGAGAGGAAGAGGTGGGGCCAGAGTCCTCTAGGAGGAAACTACCAAATGAAGCACAGCAGCTGCCTGGGAGTGTGCCTACCTGAAGCAGCAGCAGGCTTCCTCCTGCCCAGGCTCAGCTTCTGGGGACAGTGGCTGAACAAGATGGAACCTCTCCTGCCCAGAGCTGTCCATAGGAGGGTTCGGTGCGGCCACCTCCGGCCCCATGCTTTTAGGGACCCCACAGCAGCTGCCTCAACTGTATGGGAGGGACCCGGGGGATTTTGTGGGGGGCCTGGTGCAGCAGCAGCAGAGGTCTCCCTCCTCTCTCCTTTCCCCTTCTCCCCCACTCCCACAGCAGTGGCAGGAGCCAGAGTAGCCTAGCAGCCTGCTCTGCTCACTCTCCCTTCCCCCCACCTTCCCCCAGCCTGCTGTGAGCAACTTCTCAGCAGTGACGGCAGGAGGCAGAGCGTCCCATCCCAGGGCACTCTGCTTCCCGCCACTGTGGAGAAGCAGAGCGCAGCTGGCCGGGAAGACAACACGGTGGGGTGAGGTGGAGCAGAGCACAACAGGCTGCTGGGCTGCTCCAGCTCCTGCCTAGTGGTGCGTGTGCAAAGGGGAAGCAACTCCTGCTACCACCATGCCAGGGCCTCGTAATCTCCCCAGGCAGTATTGCTCGAGGGAGGGGTGGGGCTTAGGGAAGGATGGAGCAGGGGTGCGTCAGGGCCTCTGGCAGGGTTTTCTTTGGACTTTGCTCCAGGGACAGTTGGGGAGGTTCCACCAGGCCCTCCGGATGGCCTACTCTTGCCCCTCCAAGCCTAGGCAAGAGGCAGCCTGCTGCTGCCTCATATGGACACACTCTGCCAGGCAGCTGCTGTGTTGTGGCAGGCAGCATCCGGGAGTGGCTCTTGGTCCTGGCTGCTAAGAAGAGCATCCAAACATGTCAGGGGGAGCTAGCATAGTGGGAGGACAGAGCTACCTCCAGGTAACCTAGAGTGAGTAGGGGACAGGGAGAACATGGAGGCCATGGTTTGAAGATGGGGTGAGAGAGGTCACATGGGGAGGTAATATGTTCTCCCTTTTAGTTAGTGCCCACCCAGTATGGGCACGCACCAGTCGTCAAGCCTTCCACCAGAGGAGGCTGTATTTCCGTATGGTAATACCGTTGAGAATAACTGGCCAAATGACTGTTCCTTTTTCAGTAGAATGATCCCTCCTCCTGGTGACCGGTATTTTACAAAATAGCTTATAATAGTCTCTTCCTACTGCCTAAGAGTACTGTGTAGAAGCCAACCTCCCCCAGTCCACAAAAACCAAATTAAGAAGGCTATCAAGAGCAGGGGTGGGCAAAAGCCTCTCAATGGGCTGGATCCGGCCCGTGAGGCAGTTCCAGGCCCCACCCACTAATGGGCGTGCACAGCCTGTGTCACATGTGCCATGGGGGAAGGCACTCAGCCCTGCCCCTCCTCTCCAGTGCAGCCGCTGGTGAGTGCTCCCTTCTCCTGCAGCAGGTTAGGCTACGGTGGGAGGAGGAAGCACTGGGGCTGAGGCTCTTCAGTGGGCCGTTGGGTTCAGGGTCAGCCCTGGAGGCCGGAGGTGCTGCTGCCATGGCCAAAGGGTCTGGGGCTGGCGCCAGAGGTGCTGCTGCCACGGTACCTCTGGGGCCGGCCCTGGGCCACATGGCTGCAGCAGCAGTGCCTCGGGCCTCTGGGGCCCACCCCGGGCCACATGGCTGTGGCGGTAGAGGGGCCTCCCTCCAGAGTGGCTGCGACAGTGTGGCTGCTGCCATTGCTGCAAGGGGGGACAAGCAAGGTAATGTCACCACACCCTCCCACACCAATCCCCTCACTTCCCTCCCCTTCCAAGACCCGGCACCCCCAGCTTGCTCTGACACCCTCCCTTGATCTTGTGCCCTCTCTCCTGGCCACACACTGCACCCTCCCTTGTTCCTGCTCCTTCCACTTGCCCAGCCTGCTTCTGCACTCCAGCTCCCATCCAGATCCTGTACTTGCTGGCAGCCCTGTCTCATGCACTGTACCCCTCATTTTTGTCCCTACCCCAGTGCCTAAGGCGGTCCATAAAAACTTTGGTCCCTCCTCCTTCCCTTCCCCTCACTCCTTGAGGCTGGGGTACCAGAGGAGTGAGGTGTCTCAGTTGGGGCCACATCAGTAAGCATTGGGGGGTTTGGAGGAGATTTTTGCTTCTCACTTGTGTGGTCCCCAACTGATGTTTTTGTTGGTCAGTGAACCCCGACCCGGAAAGGGTTTCCCACCCATGCCATAAGTATAGAAAACATTGAAACCTTTTTGTGGGACATAATATTTTACTTTATTTAAAATGAAGTTTGATAAACTAACATGAGAAAGTTAAAACGCTTAATCTGTTTAATAATTTAAATTAAACCGTTCTCACTAGCTGCAGCTGGTTCAGAAAATAAGGTCACCGTACCCAGCAGGGTAGTTCTCAACCCCGCCCCTTCTACCCAAGGCCCCACCACTTCTGGGTTGGCCTGTGGCCACTTCCGAAATGTGTGAAGTGGCCCCCCTTCCAAAATTATTGCCCACCCCTGATCAAGAGGGTTCTGTTCTGGGACTGCCATTGTTTTCAGTGCATTCAATATTTAAAATTGTTGGCTAGTGTTGGCATAGTCTCTTCGAGACCATTTTATGAGATAAATTGAAACTATTGGAACAAAATACATCAGCCTGTTGAAAGATTTCATGCTGCTTAAGGCCAAAAATTTTGCTGATTTTGTGTATCTTAGTATTGTGGTGTTTAGTATCTCCTAAAGTCAGACACAACTTGAGTCCCACAGGACACATTTTAACATCAGTTTTAAACTGTTCACTTGACTCAAATAAATGCATAATGGTTTTATCTAACATCCTGGGAGCTGCGTCTGCTTTGTACCTCTGAAAATGAGGCACAGCTTTTCTGATATTGTGGCATTACAAAGTGAGGCACAAAAATTTTGCTGCATATGTAGAACCAGTATGAATATGTAGTTCGCTTTTCACTCACAATATATGCTAGGACTGGAGCACCAAACCCTATTAATATTTATTCTGTTTAAGTAATGGTCATCCTGAATTAATGGCTTCCAAATAGAAGAGATTTAATGGTTTTAAAGAGAGGTGTTGGCTTTTTTAAAACATGTTCAAAGCCCAAGAAAAAAACAATCCATTAGTTGGTGTTCGGTACATTTTAAATCTGTCTTGCCAAAATTTCAATCTCCAGAGCTGAGAAATAAATCTGCTTCTTTGAATACCAATGAGAGAGACTGGTAAGCATTTTAAAAAGGTAGATGATGCTCAGCTAGTAGCTGTGCTAATGAAGTTTTATGTTCTTGGGAACTGTTCTGTGCAAAATGATGAAGTGTTTTCTGACTGGGTGATTTTAACTTTTATGGAGAGAAAACAGTTAAAGGTGTAGAACTTTTCCAAGAGATTTGATATTCATGCATCTCTTATTGAAAGCACATCAGGTAAATGAATGCTGCGTCACCTGGGAGGGAGGTTAAAAACAGTTTAAAATATTAGAATTGTGTAAAAAGCTAAAATAAGTCTTTTTTTAAATGTAGAACAGTATTTGAAACTTTTCTTGCAAGTGACACCCAGATACCTTTAAGTCTCTGACATTTGTTAGCCATTATTTCTGTATCAGTTTTTTAGGTACATGGGCCACAGATGGTAAGTGGCCTTTGCTTACCGCACTTACCAGTATTCAATGGAATTAGTTTATCTTTAAATGGGTGTTCAGAGCAGTGGATAAACATCCAAGAATGAGGTGAGAAAATACTCAGAAGAAATCTCCATATGAAGAAAAGTCACTTCTGCTTTGTGCAAAGAATAAAAGAAAGTGACACTTTGAAAAACTGCAAGTTTTAGTTTATTATCCCATCCTACTGTCTATGGCCAAATAAGGAAATTTAAAGGAGAAATAAAGCTTTTTTTCAGGAGAAAGAAAGAAATCTTCTCTTTACTATATATATTTACCATAAAAGATGGGGTTTGTATGCTATAAGTAGTATTGCTATTTTGCTCTTTCTGATGTGTGATGCTTTTGCCAGATTAGAAGCATTAGTGCCCTCTGTTGTTCATCAGAGAACTGCAAATATTTTTAAAGATTAAGTCTTGTATTATCTGTCATAGTATCAAATAGATTTTGACAAAAATGTTATCACCAAATATCTATGTAATTTACACTGTTATTAAACAAGAATATAAATGTTTATATTTCTTCTCTCAGCTTTTTTGTTTTATGAATTATAATGCAAACCATTTAAATTATAAGAAAATTCCTGTGTGCTCGCGTGTGTGTGTGTGTGGTGTGTGTGTGTGTGTGTGTGTGTGTGTATATATATATATAGAGAGAGAGAGAGAGAGAGAGAGAGAGAGAGAGAGAGGCAAGTTCGCTTTTTGGTGTGTTGTATTTTTTATGAGGTAAATGTGGTATTTGTAGCCAAAGCTTTATGTTTAAAGTACCTGAAAAGAAAATATTTTGAAATTCATATTTGAGCCTATCCTTTTTATTCATTTATTATGTAGCATTTTTGTTTGTTTTTTCAAGAATTATAGAATAGTTTATTAATTTGACAGACTTAGGGAAACATAAGAATTGTAACTTTTCAGAAGAACAATAGAAAAATAATGTGGCCAATCTGGGTTTTTTACTACATTAAAGTGAACTGTAAGAATGACAACTTCATTCAAGCAGATCATTTGGAATTACATTAAACAGCTGCTATTAAACAGCTGACAACAAAGGAGACCATTTTGATCTCAACAGCACAGAGATTCTAGCAGCATGCTCCCTCAGTGATGTTATGAAGAACACATTGTGCTCTTGTATACCAATACACAGTGTACTCCCCACTGTGCTTGTTGCCAAACACTGATTTTTCTAATCATTTTGTATTCAGTCAGAGATCCAGGAAGTCCAAATCCAGCCAGACAAATGCAGAGCGGCTTAGTTGAAGCAGCTTTAACAGGTGCCATTGGTACAGACTTGTCGAACCAGAGAGACAACATAAACAAATGTGTAGCATTGGTCAATAGGGGTATGATTTGCCCCATTGCACATGATAGCACTGGCTACTAAATAGCATTTTGCAGTGGAGGACGGTTAATGGAACTTCTGTAAAGGGGAGAAAATGGAAAATACGTGTTAGTACCTTGCAGACAGAGTCTGCTAGACTTGATACTCACGTGAATTTGTTCGTCTCTCTATATAGTGCCAGACACAGAGTGGACTAAAATAAAATAAATATATCTATAAAGGCATATACAAAGTGAATGTAAAATTGATTGAAGAGGCACCGTCCCATGCTTGAAACAGTTGACTGAAGGATGAAGAATAAAATAAGAGTAAAGATAATTGGATGGGTCATTGTCCTGTCCGTGGCTACCAGGGTATGAGATGCATTCCTTCATTGCATGCCTGTAATCTCCTATTGTTCTTGATTTGCCATGTGTTGCCCACTATGCAGTTACCCATTCCCTACATATTGTTACACTGCTGCTTTTGCCTTCTTTATAGCCATAACCTTGACCCACTCTCTGCTGTCAACATTGTTTCCTCACATCAATTTTTACCAAGTGGAAGAGACATTGCTAGAGATTTGGCTAAAATGGCTTATTATTAATAATAGTTTATTAGTTTATTATTAGTTTATTTTATTTAAATAATATTTACTGTTTTCTCTGAGTAAATGCAGGATATTGTGTAGCTGCCTCAAACTAACCACTAAGGATATTGTTGATTTTTAGCGAAAGGCAACATGCTTTTAATTCTTTTTGGGAAAGGAGGGGAATTTTAAGGAAAAGACTGTCTGAAGGTTTGAATTAGAACCTCAGATTGTATTTGTATATTTACAGGTTGGAAGAATACAAGAATTTGCAAGGAGAAAATGTAAACATTATTAACTGAAGCCTGTTTCTTACAACCTACTATGCATGTCTGTTGGCTTTCATGGAAATATTTGCACAGGAAAAGACCACCCAGAGGTGATGGTTTCAGGAGTGGGCCTTGGAATGTTAGTTGGGATGCAGTTTACAGACTTGTAGAATGTATAATGTTGGTTAAGAAATCAATTTACACAGTGGTTATAGAATGGAACTGATAGCAACAGTTGTCTCATGTAACAACTAGGAGACATTTTGCCCATATGATCTATTTTGAAATTATGTTAAATATATGTGAAATGCCAGTGCTAGATGAGGACTGGGAAGAAGCTAAGGCAGAGTGTTTCAGCGATACAATAGCACAGGGTGTACATAAGCGCACTCCTTTGTAATGTGGAATAGTAAAAATGACTAATTTTGAAATTGGATATGTGAAATTAGATTTGTTAAGTGTAAAGTCAGAAGGAGCCAGTCTACTCCTCTAGTCTGACCTGCATAACACAGGCCATTAGAATTTTAGCCCGTTATTTCTGCATCAAGACCATAACTCCTATTTGAGTTATACTGTATCTTTACTAAAGATATAATATAATCTTAATTTCAAGTGATGGAGAATCTTCCACATTGCTCAGTAAGTTATCCCAATGGTTAATTAGTCTCACTGTTAAAATTTTTCACTTAATATTTATTCTAAATTTGTCTAGCTTCAGCTTTCATCCATCAGATCTTGTTATACCTGTTTCTGCTAGATTAAAGAGCCATCAACAAGTTGAAATCTTCTAGACCATGACCAAGTCACATTTTAATTTTCTCTTGGATTAACTAAAGAGACTGAGCTATTTTAGTCTTCCACTATTCAGCATCTTTTTCCGACCTCCAATCATTCTTGTAGCTCTTTTCTGAACTCTTCAGTCTGCCAACGTCCTTTTGAAGTGTGGCCACAAGAACTGGATATCATATTCCATAAAGGTTTGGCAACAACCTCTGTAGGACTAGACGTTTCTATTTCGATGCAAAGAAAAGCTTAAGAAACGAAGGTCATTTGTCACCTAAGTGACAAAATGATACATTCACACTCAGTTTTTCATCAACACCAAAGTCATGTGTACACTACAATTTTTTTTTCATTTTTTTAGGAAGCGTATATGTGTGTTTGTGTGTGGCATGAGGGTGGCAGTGGTTTTGATAATTTTAGAATGTACTATCATTTTGAGGATATCCTGTAACTTTTATTTCCAATGTAAGTACTATTTGTAAGGGGGAGATGGTAGTTCACCTCTATTCAGATTGCAAGGATTCCTTGTTCTTACTGTGGACAGTTGCAAAAGAATTTTGCAATGTGAAAAGCTGAGACTACGAATTCGTTTTATTCAACCACCAAAGTTCTGTCAAATGATAGGGACTTGTGACCAGGACATCAGAGATCAGAGGTTGAATGGAAGACCTAGAACCAAAAAGCAGCATGCCTGTTACCAATATGCGGAGCCAGCCAGTGTGCTCAGCTGCAGAATTTCGTTCGGGCAAGCAGCACATGCATACTCGTGTTTTCAGTTTACATTTCAAAAGGATTTTTGGCATGTCTGTTTGATGCACATGTACACAGTCAATTAGTATGTTGATTTCAGAATCCTATAGTCTTCACTCTGGTGGCATATGGTAGCAATTATCAGGGATTTGAAGTTTTCAACTGAGACGAGATCTGTTAGGTCAAAAAGGATTTTCAAAGCTTTTTTATTATTATTATTTTAAAAACCCTCTGATTATCATCCAGAGTAATTGAAAATGCAAGGGAATTCAGCATTTTAAATGCTGAATCTTGCTATTTAATTACCACTCTTGTGCATATGTATAACAGATTATGTTAGTTTGAATTTTGCCCTGGTGTGACTCTGAATTGGACTTGCATCTCCAATATCATACTTTGGATCAGAATCTTCTATTTGAGGAGCTGAATTATGATGATGGTTGTGAGCTTAAATATGGTAGACCTGATTTTGAGTGGTGGTAAGCATCTGCCTTTCTTGTGATTGGGTCTTGCATGAGGTAAATATGTTAAGTTATTTAGAGGCAGTTGGTCAATTTCTGCCCTCAGCCACCCTGCAGCAATCCGGAGGAAGTCAGTGTAGCTGAAATCAGAATTTGGGCCAGTTTGTCAGCCTTCGTTCTGAATTATCAGCATTGTGGATCCAAAACACATTTTTTCCAAATGGAATTAGTTGTTAAGCATGTGTCCATAATAATATGCAAATGAGAAACAGTTGGGTAACCAAGTTTTGGGCAGAAGTACAAAGCTCTATAAGTATGCATTACTTCTATCATTGTTATGGATTTAATGCACTTTTTGGCAGGAAGTATAAAATGCTATAACGTTAACAGCAATTAAACTCAGGAAGTAAACAAAAGTGAAGAAAAATGAATACAGAAAGAAATCAGAGTGAGGTTGAAGATGTGTTTATTGACTTTAAAGCTGCATTGTTATCATTATCTACTTTAATTCACCTTAAACTGATTTATTTGCAACTGATGCACGCTATTCGAAACACGTAGTTCAAAGTTAAGAGCTGAGACTGGATGGTGAGCCATAAGGAGGCTAGAAAGGCAGTATCTTGAAGAGTGAACTCTCTGGCTTTCCTTGACACCTGTGCAGTGCATACTGCCAGCTATGATAAATGGAGCAGAAACATAGACACTCACTAAGAAGATGGAGCAGAAGCAAAAGGTTGGAGAGAGAAAGAAAGAAAGATGTATTCTTGATCTCACATGGAGAGAAAAACAAATGGGTATGGTAGCAAACCAAGTTGAATGACATCATGAAGAAAGACTCTGAAGTACTGAAGTTGAAGTGGCATTGGACCAGCAAGAAGAGCAGATGGAAGGTGGGATAAATTTATAACCAGATGGGTCATTGGAGAGTAGCAGCTTCATATTGCTAGAAACACAGACGTTGAGGGGATCTGGTAATCTTTACTGATACTATCTATATGTGGCTCCCATTCCAATTACATAAAAGTCAGAGTACCCATTCTTTGGTTTTGGGCACTTGTTGAAAAAAATGCCTAGTTTGTCAAAGGAAAATGTGCCAGACAATATCCAGTAACGGGAAGGAAGAAGGTATCTAAAGGGAAGAAATTGAGCTCATCAAACAATATTTTTCTGTATTGGAAAGGTTGCATACACCCCTTTTAATTGCTTAGGGGAATCTAGCCAGTCAGTAGAAATGTCACTGACCTAAGCATCCTTACAAGGGGCACATTTTCAGAGAGTCAATTTGTCATGAATACTACTTCCTTTTTATGAGGCAGTAGACAAAGGAATAACATGTTGTTTAGCATGGCGATCTAAATAACTGAATTTTAACTTATTGCTTTTTCAGTACAAGCAGATCCTAAAAAACTTGATCAGCTCCTAAAAATCTTGTATCTATTGACAGACCAACACACCCAATGTTGAAAATAAAAAGTTACCTTGTAAATGCCTCAAAGAACACAAGAAATTATGTTTGGCCTAAAGGGCTCATTTATTAGTTGAATTCTTCCTCTGGTCATGCTGAGTACTGTACTTCACACATAATGTGTGTGATGACCAACTCACTGATAGGTATTTTAGAAATACCATAGAGAAATTATTTAAGCTCTAAGTACTGCATGTATAAGGTGTAACTTCTCATCAATGGTATTTACAAGGGAGCTGAGGCCAGAGACTAATTTTAGTTTTGGGTGGTGACCACTTAAGCATGTTGCACAAACCAACTTGAGATCCAAGTTGTCCTTCAACAAAGCAACATAAAATGTTTGATCTAGATCTCTTTCCTTAAGTGCCAAGTCTCTATGGCTACGTCTAGACTACAAAGAAAAGTCAGAAAAAGATATGCAAATTGCGAAGTACAATTTGCGTATCTTTTTCTGCTTTTCTTTTGAAAGAGGCTTTTCCGAAATTTGGCGCATCTACTCGGGGCCAGATTTTGGAAAAACCTGCTCTTCTGAGCCATCCCTTCTTCCTCATACAACAAGGTTTACAGGGATGGTGAAAGAACACGTCCACTTTTCTGACATTTTTTTCAGAAAAGCAGACGCGTTCCTTGGACGCGGCATTGCTTTTCTGGGATACCTGCTGCAGTCTAGATGTACCCTAGATTGTCTTTTTTCATCTATAGTAGTTTCCATTAATAAATCAGCATATCCCCAACAGTTATCCCATGTAACATCTGACATACCATAATATTTCAAACAGTACAATCTGGTAATGAGTTGGTGAATGCTTACTTTATATCAGCAACTTCTGCATTTTATTCTACAACAAATGTCTTTTATTTTGTTTAATGCAAGGAAAGTCCCCACCAGTAATATTTAAGGACTAAATTCTGCTATGCACTTCACGCAAATGATCCCCATGAAGTCAGTCAGAACCTTGTGAGTACACACTGAAGGCAAAATTAATCCTCAGTTTTGCCTGTTGTCACCCTTGCAGCATATCAAGGCTATGCAGCATTTTGTTCAGTATCAAAGAATAACTGGTAGTTTAGTTCACCTCCAGCAATAGTGCCAGTTCCAGTGGCAGGGATAATAAAATGTCTGTCCTCTCGCTGCGATGTATAGAGCTAGAATACAGTGTTATCCCCTTGCTTGAGTGTGAAAGGGCAACGACCTCACAGAAAGAGAAGACAGCAGCTAAGCATCCAAGTAAGTAAGATTAGGGATAGCAGCTTTGTACGCTCTAAGAATCTATGCACCCCGATTGCATTGCTAACTAATGGTGACTGCCTTGTTTTGGCAGTAATATTTTGGGTGAGTGAGTGCATGTGTGTGCACATGAATAAGAGATAGAGGACAGTACCATTACCTAGCAGTTTAGGTCAGGAATTGAAATGTTAATCTATCAGCTTGAGACTGCATTATTCTGTGTAAAATGTGTGTTGTGCATTCAGGCATCTACTGCTGTCAAGTGTGGACACCCTTCCTTTCCACTCCCACTTCTTAGCCATAATAGAAATCTGTATATTCAAAGAATCATCTCCTGGAGAAGTTTAGCCAATGGTATATTTGAACTCCAGTCTGTGTAGACAAAATATGTGCTGTTGCATAGAAAATCAGACCAATGAGAGAGATACAGCAGGTATATAGGTGTCACAAAATGCCAGAATAAAGTCCAAATGCCTATAGAGCTGTGTGATTATAATTTTTTCTTGCAGTTTAAAGCCCTATCCTGTATTATAACAGGCTTAAGTCCTGTCATAACTCATGTTTGATCCAGAGATTTCAGCTTCTGCAATTTTTTGTCATTGTTAACTTTTAAATAAGCAGATATTAATTTTGAAGGAATTAGGCTGAAATTTTCTCAGACTGAAATGAAATGGCACAAGTTAGCAAGACTAGCTGCTAAAGGTGCCTTAATAAAAACTAGTGCAATGTGGAAGGTTTGACATTTTTATGATAAAGAGATCTCTACATTGCATTTGGTGTATGTAATAAAATCAGTCAAAATGGGGCAGGTAAAGTAACAACCCATTTACTAGGCATTGTATCTCCCTTTTACATTCTTGGGCAACTTCCTGGTTTTCAATTATGATGGAAACAATGCTTTAAAATCTTCAGATTTGGGAATATTTTTATTTGAGGCTGGTGTATCATTTGATAGTCTTGCTGACCTTTTGTTGTTTTGTTTTGTTTTTTAACCAGTTCATTTTCTGATAATGTGACAGTTTAAGTTTTTGGTGAGGACAGGTGTTATGTGACTGCATTCCCTACAGGATCTTGGGGGGCTGCACTGGGAAGTGTTGAGCGCTGAATGTTAAGCTTGTTCCTTTGTATGGCTTGGAAATCTCTGTTGTCCAGAATTGTACAGATAAAGCAGACCCATTTGCTTTATTGTCAGGCAATGTAGCTGAATAGAAATGCAAATGTGACATAAGGGGACTGTGCTGGGGAGGCTTTTGCTGCTGCCTTCTGTAACAGGGCTCCTGCTTGTAAGAAAATTCCCACAGAATCCAGGATTTTGTTTTTCATTTTATTAGCTACAGGTTACAGAAAAGACTCTTTGAAAGAAAACATATCTCTTTTGCAGCTGCCTTTATTTTTTATGCAGTGGAACGGCTCAGTTTTAACTCCCTTATCAAGAGCTGCATGAACTGCCCAGACTAAATTGGGAGCATCTCCACACTGTTTGACAAATAGATTTTTTTTTGTAAACTGATTTAGCCTTTTCATTGTTTGCATTTCATTATATTGCAGACTTCATGTCACAAAATCGGTATTCATTCAAAATAAAGAATTTAGAGAGAGGACGGTAGCCAGATTTTAAAAAAAATCGCATGGGTCAGATGTATTAACCACAGCATAATAGCAAGTTGGTGATCCAAGGGGCAGTTCTTCAGTAGAGAAGGGCTAACATAACAGAGGTCAGGAGTCACACCTCAGGACTTCAAATGTGGCTGTAGCCAGCTTTACAAGTGAATCTACAAGAAAAACAGGAAAAGTGAAGGAACTTTGCAGTGTATATGAAGAGGAAGGCAATCCAGCCCTTTTATCTTAAATCTCAGCTTTCCTCAATGAGTGAAAAATAAAATTCTGATTTGCTTACATGCTTTACTTTATTCAAACACTCTCAACTCAGTTCCTTGTTCCAAAACATAATCCAAATAACTAAATCAGGTTTGTAGAATCTATTTAGAAAATATATTGAAAGGGAAATGATTCTCAGTTTGTCACCTTGTAATATTGAATAAAGACTGATAGCATTTTGAACACACGTGTACTAATAGAAATGGTACAAAAGGGTACAGATAGTGCTCATAATGGCACAAATAGAGTGTATGTTAAAGCCTCAGAGGCTGATAATCTGATGGGAGAGCAAGAGGTTCAATACGAGAAATCCATCACAACTTTTCTAATTATGTTTGGTTTCTAAAAGACATTGTATGGATTTCACTGTTACCTCCAACAGTACTGAAGAGATTCTTGTAAACAATAGTGCCCTAATAGCTTCACATGGAGAAGGCTTCAGATTTTCCTGCAGTTGCATGTACCTCCATTCCCATGATCATGAACCAGAGATTGTTAGGGCCAAACTTGTGAGGTGCTGAGCCACCTTTTCATGCTATTGATACCAGTGGAAGTTGAGGAGGACAGCACATTAGGAGAAACTCAGTATTTCACAGGACAGCATCAGGGAAGAGCCATTACATCTGTCTTTAACTGGCTTGCCTGTATAATTGAAGATTGAGATGAAATGTAGTTGGTTATCAGTGTGATATCAGATTCTCTCTCTCTCTCTCTTCTGGAAAACAATAGAAGTTTATAATCTGTAACCTCGAAATTGTAACTAGAGGTCTATTACTGAAGGCTTTACTCAGGCAAAAATACCAGTGAAACCAATGTTGGATTTGGCTGAAAAAGGCCTATTAGGTCAGGTTCCAAAGGGAAAAGATGTATTGTATATTAAACACATTAGATTTTAAGGTCAGTTGGTTTGGATCATCTAGGTCAGTGCTTCTCAACCTTTTTTTTTTTTTAATTTTTATAAAGTACACCTTTTTCAACAAAATTTTTAAGTACCCCTGGTACCTACAGTTTTCAGACACACAATTTTTTTCTATCATTGCAACACATTTATTTAAACAACTTAATCGTAGCCAGGTGGGCGATGAAATTTTTGGGTGTAAAAAGTACAAAAATAATAAAATGCTGTAAAACTTAAAATAAAAATTCAATTTTCTCCAAATTTCAGTTGTGTTGACCTACCCCCCAGACTTCTCTCGAGTACCCCTAAGGATACTCGTACCTCTGGCTGAGAAACACTGATCTAGGTGGAAAAGCTGAACTTTTGCCACAAAGTTACTAACCAACCTAGCCTCAGAAACTGAACCTTTAATTTTTGTGTCCCATGTCTTGCTTCCACGTTTGTTCAAGTTTACCTTTTTGTACACGGAACTCAGATGACCATATGAAGATGGCCAGATGTGAGTGTATGATGTGTATATATACACCCTATACACGTAATATATTTGATAGGACTCAATTTTCAATGCTAAGTGCAAGAGAAGGACAGATTTGTAAGTGCATGTTTAACATTTGGCAATAGCAACATACATACATTCATTTTTGCAGGTGGGTATTCATTGGGCCATCTTTAAGAATAAAGCAATGAAAGTAATAGTGCCTCATTTACTATTCTAGTATTTAATAAAATAATTCATTACTATTTATTACTTTTTCTGTCAACCATGAAATATCAATTCTGTCAATGTAACTGTTCAGCCAAATCCCTGGAAAATGCAAAGGGCGGGGGGAGAAGGTGATAGAATTGGTGAGAAGTAAAGACTAATTTCAGAAACCTAGATTTGCTAATTTCTAAAGAAGGAAACTTGTAAATCTGTCCAAATTTGCAGGCACATGAATTAAGTTGGATAATGGTAAGCACAATGTTTACATCTCATAGAGCTAAATCTATTGATTGAGATTGAATAATTGAATAGGACTAACTGCCTGATCAATAGAAATGAGGCTGGTATTGGGACAGGAACTCAGGCAATAATGGAAAGCTCCAGCCACAAAAATATCACATTAAGATTATATTGTCTCATTTAATCATCTTTGCTAATACAGGTAGAAAAAAGTGAATGTTTTCATTGCATTAGTCACAACAAATAGAGGCAAGGCCCACTGTATTTAACAATGTGATTCTAATACATTTTAGTCAACAAGTGTTAAAGTGGTCAAAGGAAATGATACAGTGTAGACATATTAGTGACTGCAGTAATGTTATACTGCATTAGTACGCAGTGCTACCTGGTACGTTTTGGAACAAATTAGCTTGCACTTTTGAATGAGCTAGTGCACACCTCTTTTGGGTGTAGAGAACAGCATCTTACCTGAGCTCAGGTGTGTTCTCTCAGAACTTTCCTTGTTTGTGTTCCATTGCTCAGGTGGTCTGGGCCGCAAGACTTGGTAAGTGTAACCATGGTGAAACACAGTTTGTTATAGTAGTTCTAAAGAAAAAAGCATTTCCCCATCTGGAACCTGCATGTTCATAACTCACTAAAAAAAAATCTCTTTGTATTGGGGAAAAGTACAAGATGCTATTTAACCCAGACTCTACTTTGTATATGTATGTACCTGTGTGTTCTCAGAATTCATTTGGCAGGCAGTCTGGGAAATGTCAGTGTTTTTTACATTTCAGATGTTAAGGGCCCAGTCAGTGCTGCAAATCATTCCACATGCAAGTAGTCACACTAAATTAAATATGAGGGTTCAGGTAAATAAGGACTAGTTGCTGCTGGGTCAGGCCTTAATTAGGGGGCTTCAAGTTTTATGAACTATTGCCATTTTAATATTTAGGATTCCAAGTTAGAAAGAGGAGAAATAATCTAGTATTCCTCTACCACAGCCCTAATACTTGTGAAAATTCTCTGTGGTTTGTTTGGCTTCCTAACTCAAGAAGTATTCCAAAACTAAACTCACCCCAAATTCTTCCATCGCAATGAACATCAGCATTAAGATGGAGAATATCACCTATCTTCTAAAAAAATTAGTCACATACTTCTATATGAATTTTTCATTCTTTCTTAATAAGGGAAACTGATAACAAAAGTAGGATGCCCATGTAGAAAATCCCTAGGGTGGGACGACAGGCTCCTGCTTTTCAGTATGCATGGTAGATGCTTTTCTTTTTGTCAGTATTTACTGTGGCTAAAGGTTGAAAGTTTAGTATAGTGTGATGTACACCCTTAAAAAGTGCAAGCTCTTTTAAATATTGTTTTAGAAACATGCATTTGATGTCAGACCACAGGAGAGCACACACTGAAATAACCTTGGTGTAAGTGATGGTTCCAGTCATCTAGTGAACAGAGAAAAGATTTCTGAGGCTATGTTACTTGGCAGTTCAGCATGATCTGGCTGTTTGCTAATCAGGGAACACAAGAAGAACAAAGGAGAGAGAACACAAATGTAGTAATAGTGCTGCATAGATATAAGTTATACAGTAAGATCACTACTGTTGAGGGAGGATTGGATAATATACAGTGAATGGTAGAAATTGAGCATGATAGGAGGGTGAAATTTGTTTCACTTTGTTCCTTGTGACTTGGGTTTATTGGGAAGGGGGATAACATTTTTGTATTCAGTCAGAGAGTGTGTTCTGTAAATCTCTTCAGTTGCCCGTTCCATGGGTGTCGCAATAGATTAAGTCGCTGTGTGATGATATGACACCGCCATCACTTGTCTTCCTGGGATATTGCTGGAGGCAACAACAAACCTGTGTCTTTGGCACATGTGAAGGAATTTAGTGCTTGAGGGGTTAAATTACACAGGCTCCCCTGTGGATCAGCTTATGCTTGGACAGTAATAATAGCAATAACATTAATAATAAAAATGCCAGAGCAAAGGGAGTGGAGGGGGAGTAGAGGGAGAAAGAGAAAGAAGAGTGATGGAAGATTGGCTGGGATAGTCAGCAAAGAAAAAAACAAAACCAAAAAAACACAGAAAAACAACCCACCCAATCGGCAGATAATGTGTTTTTGTATGGCAGGTGTATCAGCCAGAAGTCAGATTTCATAGGGACACCTGCAACATGCACATGCACAAACACATATTACAATAGCTTTGAGGATGGTTAGTAGCTTGTGTGTGTGTGCGCGCACACAGTCACTTCAAGCCATGATATCCTAGGGCAGTTGTAACAAGCAATTCATGTCAGCTCACGGTAAAGATTATTGGTGTTTTCACTGGGGAAATATTTGCACTCCATCTTCTTTTCTATTTTTAGCTCCCTGAGCTTCCAATCAGGTGGTAGACCAGAAAAAAAACCCCACCCCCATTGCCAACCCATCAGATCTTGCACCTCAATTAGTCTGAACTGAAACCCTAATCTCACTTAGGAATGGCCTTTGATGCTAAGTTTTTCTTCATTGCCTCCTTGTTTTGTGGGATACTATATTTCATGAAGGTTGCGGAGGAGAAGGAAAGACAGAATTTCATTTTTTTTTTGTTCTGAGGGAAAACATTTTTGTGGAAAAAAATGTTTTCTCAAATATAAAACGTTCGACAAATAAAAAGCAATTCAAAAGCAGAATAATGTGGGCCCTTCTTTTTTAATTCTTGCATGAAAATGCCACTATCACAGTAAAGAACAGCAATTCATTGCTTTAGAAAAAAGCAATATGAATTTGTCCTCTCTGATTTATTGTTTATCATAATCATCTTTCTAGTGAAAAGGGCTAATTTACTCTTTCTATAGGAATATTTTAAGTGTGATTATCATAATACCACATCTGCTGAAAAGGTCTAAAATAGGACATTGACCTTGAATGTGTTTCTGCATTTAACATGTGGTGCTTAACATTCAGGAAACAATATAACTGCAACTCATTTATTAATGTATAATCTCAAAATGTTAACTCTTGCTCTGTAAATACGTGCCATAAGGATTGTTGAAAGCTTGCAGTGTCCCATGAAGTACATGTGGTATTTTATCAGTGTAAATATGTATAAGATTTTCAAGATTTCTGTTGGGAATACTCTGTAACTAAAGTAAGTTTTCCCTTTGGTACTGCACTAGTTTATGATTTAATTTTTACTGACATTCCACCAGTCATATTATTAGCTTCACAAAATGAAAGTGAAATAATCCTGTATTAATTAAACAGAGCAACTGAATTCCCTCAGTCATTTTATCCTTGGCTGTCTGAGACAGTAACACATTACTGCTTCTCTGAAGAAACTTACACTAGGGTAAGAGCTTGGTGTAATCAAAAAATATCAATATTGGAGTGGACACTTCATTTCTCTCTAATGAGAATAGTGTTTTTTTGAGTGTTGGGCAATGGGTGGGCATTTTTTTTTAGGCTTTGTAAAGGGTGTTTTTTATTCAGCAGAACAATTTTCACTTACAACTGTAGGAAAAGGTTCTATTCTGTGGCAGTGAAGGCAGTTATTTAAATATTAATGTCTGTGTCCTTGAAAATAAAGGAAATAGAAAATATGGAGTGTATTGCTAAGATCAGGTGACTTGAATATACTTTGGTAATATGGCAAAGTGATTGCTTTGATTTCTTAGAGAAGATATGTCATCTGCTAAAACCGAGTTTTTAAACTAACAAACAGCGCTCAGCTTTGTGTGTTTTGTGATGAAGTTCTAAAGAACATGTTGAGGTAGTGTTGGGTTTTTTTGTGTAAGAGCAAAGCAGGGAGTGATTAATACTAAGTACAGATCGAAGCAGAAGATGGTTCTAAAGTAGTTACCTGCTACCATTTGCCTAACTGTATAAAAACAGGTGAACAAATTTGCAACTTGTTTTAGTGAAAGGATTTTTCTCTACATTAACAGTGTGTCCAAAGATGCACTGCATACCTTCTAATAAGAAGCACAAAAGGCAAAACTCCAAAACCAAACCAGTTATGTGTCTAGGAGGAAGGAGACAGCAGCAGAGCAATTTTAATGCTGATCATTCAATAGCATGAAACAAATTTAAATTGTGTTTTTTATTTGACACTAGCTCACCTAGTTACCTGGCAGAGTGGCAAATAAACATTCATTTGGTCCTCTCATAGTTCCTCTCTATACTCCAACATTTAATTCAAACTTTACTGAAAATCTAATAGCCCATATGTAGGTTTTGCTGAGGTGGGGAACAGCCTTCTTAAATATAATAGGTTCAGAAAAAGTATTTATTTAAAAATAAATAATCTCTGAGCAGATGCTGGAATTCATAATGTTTTTGTCCCCTTCCCAACTGTATTTTGGTCTCTTTTAAGCAAATATGTTCTTGTCATAATATACTATGCTGCTTCTGTAAAGTGCCACTGAATCTTCACCTCTTTGGTTGCCTTGAGGTAGATGTGGCTTCTTGGATGCCTTGAAATGTCGATTGCATTTAAGTGTGAAGATGCTTAAAGATGTACTGTTCTTACATTCGGTAATTATACGAACGGAGATGTGTGGAGATGCAGACACTGCACAGTAATTTTCATTGACTGCTGCGGACACTTGTGACCATTTCCTTCTCCCCAACCCCCACACACAGACACCCTTTTTTTTTGTTCCATTTCTACTATGTTTTGTATACTCTGTGGTAAGATTTTGTGTGTGTGCGTGCATGTGCATTTTTAATCCATATCCTTTACTGAAGTTCTATAAACCAAAATCTGCCCTGATTTTATGTTCTCCCCAGGACTTTTTATTTATTTCAAATGTGGCATAAGAAAGTTTATTGAGAACTTTTACTACAGTTATCTGCTGTAGAAGCTTTAAAAAAAAAAAAAAGCTGAACAGTAACTGGGAAACCCATGTTCAAGACTGTAGATGAATTTCAGTAGTGGAACTAGTAGTTGGAATTCCAGACCCTGGTCTGGTGGAGGTGACACTTTCAGTCCCAGCGGAGGAATCCAACTGCTTTGTTTATCAACACATAAAGTATAGCACTGTGTTTCTGGTCATCTAAGGAGCAGCAGCAGTGAAGGCAGCTGCTTGCCTGGATGAAAGATGGTTGGTGGAAAGATAGTGATGGTTAATAGGGGGAGAGAAGGATTGGATAGGGAGGGAAAGCTAAGGGGTAGTGAAAACTATGTGGACATGAAAAGGATGGAAGACAGACCACAAGAGAAGGCAATAGACCGTCAGATTTTCAGCAGCTGAGTATAAATATACAGTCTAAAAGATAATGAACAAAAGTAAACATGAGGTAAATTTTGGTCTGATAAGGTTTTAAATGGATTAATAATCCTATTTCAAATTATATATGTTCCAGGAAATAATGATTTTAAAATGACTGTATCAAATGACTCGTGTGTGTGTGTGTGTGTGTGTGTGTGTGTGTGTGTGTGTATCTCCAACATGGATTATTTTTTAATAAAAAACACACAGGTACAGAGTCTGAAGGAATGTCAAGCCCTAATGTCAATATAGTTAGAAAATAGCTATTTTAAGAGTAATGTATATCTATTTAAAGTTATACATTTAAACTAAAGATGTTTATTAGTTTATATGTTGCTGGAGATGTGCATGAATAAACCAGTTAGTGGGATTTTTACTTTGGATTTATATGGAAATCAAGAAATCAAGTATAGAATAAATATTTAATTTTCAAGTGTTGATTTGATTACCACAACCAACAGCATTTCTTTTTCTGTGTTTTTTTTTTAAGGAAGGGGTTTTAATACGGTAAAATGATTAAATGTATCTTGTTTTAAGGTTTGATTAAAAACTAATCTTTTTTTTTTTTTGGTCTGTATGATATGTCTACAGAATGCTTGGGCTTTACATCTCAGAGCTCTTCTAATGCACTTCTCACAACCAAATTTACATCTTAATTACAGAGTTCACATTTAACAATATAGACAGCATAATGCTACTGGTAATTAAGCTTTTACTACCTGCTTTTATTCAGTAGTTAGAGCTATAGTTTTGCTGTGTTGGTTCTGATCCTTAAACTTGCATGTATTTATGCTTAAGATGTAAGGAGCAGGCCTATCCTTTGCATCTGGTTGAATACATTACACTGGAAATTGCTGTCTAGCATAAAGAGCCTTAATCATGTCCATTGCATTTTTTTTCACTTAATTTCTGGGGTATCTTTCCCCCAAAATCTGTGTAATAGATTTGAAGAAGACATTTGTGTTCCCATTTGTGAATGGTATTAATGCATTCTGAGGGTTGCACTGATTTGTTTTGATCTTGAAAGATTGTCATTTGCATCATGTAGGGCTCCAGTCACAAAAGATTTGTGCGCACTAGAGCTGAATTATAAAAAATTGTGGGTCCTCCACTGTTAGGAAGGTAGCAGTTATCTCCTTGTCATAAATAGCTGATATTTATTTCCACCGCAAGTTGGTAGAAAAAATTCTTTCTCTGCTACCAGAAAATGTGTATATTTTAGTTGTAATGTTAATAATAAGCCATAGATTTTGAGGGAAATGTATCATGCCCCCTTTTAAAATTGGTGTTTTCAGTGTAAACTGTGTCTGATTTTGTGTATGATCACTTTCTTAAAATTGGTTTATTCAATGAATTTTCTTTAATAAGGTATATCAGTGTGAATTATAAAAGCCAGTGGTTTGGAGCAATCGGGTTCAAAGACGATTATGTAGGCATATATACAAGTAATGTATTTGATATATTTACTTCCAGTTTGTTAAAATTTGCTTTAAAAAGTAAATTAAAAAACTGCAGGGGTATTCATTCAGACATACCACAATGTAGTCTGATCTTATTAAAACGAAACAGACTGAGTTGAGTCCATTATAATCCCTCCACAGTTACAGAAGAAATTAGTCAGTGCTGGAGCTTTCCCTTCTGTTTATGAACATGCAGATATGTGCATTTATGGCTAATGTGTTAAGTATGCCATATTAACATGGATCTGATATATGTATGTGTACACATATGTGCTCATAACAATGCATGCATCTGTGCTGTTGAAACAGATGCATTTTTAAAATATTAATTTTTCTGTTAAGTTGGTATCGAATAAGATTTTCAGTTCTAAATATTCTTTTTTTAAATAAAACTGACAACACAAACTGACAATGCAAATCTTTAGAACAATTAATTATGAGCTTAGTTTCTTAGTACATAACAGAAAATGTAGAAGATAAAAAAATCATTTTTGCATGAAAAAAGCAAAAAACACTTAAACCCTCTTCCCCCCTCCCCTAAGCAATCCCTTCCTCCCCAATAACAATGGAGTAAACAGACAATAGCAGCACAAACTTAGTTCTCTACCTTATGATGAATTCTTCACAACATTAACTGAGAGTCTGCATGTATTTCTTCCATTCAAGGTACTTGGCTAATAGTGTTTTAAGTTACAGAAAACATCTAGTGCCTAGAGAGTTATGCTAATTAGTTTTTCTTTGTAGCCCCTTAGAAAATATTGGTAACATTTACATTTCTTTTTATTAAGTCCCTACTCTGTTTTCAGTCTCTTTCAGTTTCTCCACCCCTCTGTACCTGCCTGGCTTTTCTCAATCTGTGCAGTCTCTATTCTCCTCACATCTGATTGGCTAATGTGCTACCAATCCAGTATCTGTCTGGGCCAGTGGGACTGCATATGTAAAGCCCTACTTCATATTAATAAGCTCCAATCGGAGCTTTAAGTCCTTGATTAGGAGACTGTGAGAGCTTTTGGTCCCAACTGGCTGTGCCTATAGGCTTGTCACCAGGAGAACATTTGTGTTAATTGCACTGTGCTCTGTCAAGGAAACTTTGATTTATTGCTGGGGTGCACAAATAATGGTTGCCGAGCGCACATGGATTCTGTAGAACTTTGTCTTCCTGAATCTTTTTCCCTTCACTACGAAGAAGAGTAGGTATCTTTCTTCCTTTCTTTTTTTAACCTTTTTTTTTAAATGAAAAAAATGTAAACATTGATTCAGGTAGTGCTGTGTGGCTTGTGTGTGCATGAACGGTTGTTTGTGTCCGTCTTGTCTTTTTTGTGCTGAGGGTGATCTGCTAATTCAGTAGTGGAGAATTGTTCTCTGACTACAATGTTACCTTTGAGTCAAAGCCCTGTGACTGTCAGTAAAACAGCTGTGTGACAGTCACTTCTTATTCAGGTACTAATAATAGGCACTTGGCACAAATGCTTAGTGAATTGTTAAAACATGCCTTGCAGTAGGACACATTTTCCCAGGGAAAAGGATTTAAAATAATGTATTATACAAATGATTTACACTAGTGCCTTTCTCGTGTATTTGCAGTTTGTTAGATATTTTGGTGTCCCTGTCATTTTTGACTGTGCAGAGTTAGCAGGAAAAATAACTGCTAATACCTCTTTAAGGATGAATATTCACAATTAGCCTTCTGCAATTCAGGTCTAAAATGCTGTTCAACCAGCACTTCACTGACATATCAGTCTACTGAATAACAAGGGAATTTTGTGCTTTTTAATAAAGGAGAAGAAAATATTAAGGAAGAAAAGAACCAAACTGGCTTTAATATTTTGTACTTTAATAGAGAACCAATATAATGAAGTACATTTGTTCCCACTAGCCTGTAGCTTGTTTCATTGTGTTGGTTTGTCCCTGCAAAAGATAATAAACTACTTTTTAATATATGATTATATATAGTTGTTTCAGCTGTACCTATTAACTACCTAGTTTTGTATATATGCAGGTATAAATACTTGGACTCTCTGAGATCAAAAGCAGAAAACCCAAACAAAATCCAGCATGCTAGTGGTGATGAGTGGCTCATAAACTTGATTTCAACCTATAGTCAGGATTAAATATTAGTATATCATGGGAGCTGTCATTGATTCATTTTTCTTTATGTCGAGCCAGTTATTTTGCTGGGCTTTCCTATTACACTAGCAATGAATGTTGTAATACCGAAGAAAAATGCTAATAGTAAGTACATCCCTAGATGCACTGTGTAGGGAGGCTGTATAGAGAGGTGACAGTGTATTATAGGTAGATGCCCACTAGCTGTCCTTAGTGTCTGCATATTGCATAGCTATTTGTAATTAAGCCAGAGATGGAAAGTGACTTACAGTGACTGTATGTTGGTGATATAACATAGGAGTTAAAGAGAACAGCAGGAAATAGACTTGCCATTAGGAAAACAGTTTGAAGTAAGAGAGGGAATAACCCCCTTTAAAACTGAAGGGGTAAATAGATGAAAATAAACAAAGGTACGTTGCCCAGTAAGATATGGTTTATAGGTCAGTGCTCCATGAACTGCAGTAAATTGTCTTCACATATGAATAAATGCAATGTCCACAGCTTTCACTTAATATTTTAATTTTTTCTTAGAAAATAAGGGTTTTTTAAAAAAATTAAAGGTAGGAAGAGGTTCTCTTTGAAAGGAGCTTTCCTGAATTTACCTTCTTACAGCTAATTTGAATGATTAGTTTAGATAAGCCTCTTAAAGTAGATGCATTTAAATGAAATCAGGGCACATGTCTTTTTGGCTCTGGTGCAAGATTTAAACTAATTCTCCCCCCCTCCCGTTTGGCTCAACTAAAAGTCTTCTTAAAACAATCCAATTTACTTTCCGGATGTAGGCTGTGTTGGGTGCGTGGTTGAGTGGACAGACAGAAATATCTAATATTCAGAAACACATCTGTGACTCTGTCTCAATTAATAAACACCAGAACTATCAATATTCGTAGTAATTGTATTTTGTCTGTAAGCTGTCATGTCCGCATGCATAAGGAACTACAGAGAATGCTATATAAGTGAATGAAATATTTCCAGAAGTGGATAATTTCTACAGTTAATTATTGTGTAGAGGAGGATCCCAGCTAAAAATTGACAGAACATTTTGGGACATCTGTCTGACCGTCGCTAGGTATGCTTTGATTTTAAGGCAGAGCATGTTAAAGAATGCAATCACAGCCATCTGCAGCCTTGGTTTTTGCTTTACAAAAGTAACAATAATTCTAATATTTAATAATAATAGTTAATAACCTAACAGATGCAATAAATATATCTGCTCATTTTGACATATGTGTCAGTTTAATCATTCTAAATGAATCATGCTCATAACATGAAATCTCCTACAACCTCTGATTAAAATGTAACATTGACTACAGGATTACAGAGCGGACTTAATTTTACTGACTGTTTTAACAGTTGTCACAGCTGTTGGAAGAAGGAAAGGCAATTGAAATACTCCAAAGAAGGGGAGGAGGGGGAGGAACTAGTTTAGTAAATTTAAACATGATCTCTGAATGCCAAACATAGAAAACTGAATAGATTTGTGACTCCAGATAGCTTCTGTGCAGTGTGTACATTTGCCCTTTGTGCTTCATTCTATTTGTTTCATGAATTTGAACCCCTCGACCCCTTCCCTACTTCCCCCATTCAAAAAATATGCAAAAGAATTTAATTAAAAAGAAACAAATGTGCCTGTTACAATGTTGCATGCATTTGTATTTGATCTATAGTATGAGAAATAAAATGCACAGATTATGACAGGAAAACTCAAATAAGATAAGTGAAATTTAGATAAAGAAATGGACCTACAATGGAGTTACATACAATAGAAAAAATACTTTGATGCGATGACAGTGTACATATTTCATATTATTTTTTAAATAATATCATGCCCCAATCTTGGTATTGTTTGTGTGTGTGTGTATATATATATATATATATATATATATATATATATATAAAATGAGAGAGTGAGTTTGTCTTACTTTCATTCTTCCCCTATCAAAATATTTTGATATAGCTCTTAGTTACAAATAATTTGATCTGGATATAAAAGCAATCTATGAAGGTGGAGAAAAGGTGGGCTATAGAGCATTGCTTTACCAGTTAGTGGGAAGTGACAACTGACTTCACTCTACAGTTGCTGTCTTTGACGTGGAGGTTTGAACCTCACATATTACAGGTGTGTGTTATCTTGACCTTTTTAAAAAATAAAGCAAGCAGTTAGCATTCAGGTCCCAAACCAATAAGGTCTAAGTTCCCCTGCCAAGCACAAAATGTAGAACCAAGCTTTCTGCTATGAAATAAGCCTCAAAGTGTGTTTGAATGAATAGATTCCTTGTATGGTCTCTCCTTGGACAGCAAGTGGGCCTTCCTCCCTGTGTCCGTTTTTTTTTCTTTTTTAAGTTTTGTTTTTGTTTTTCGTAGACTTTTTTTGGCAAGTTTTCAAATCCTGCGGAAAGTGTAAAGGGCTTGCTTTGAAATGGCTCTTTGACAGCTTTCCATTTACTGAGGCTGGCCCCTCTTTTAGTGATGGTTGCTCATTTTAATGTGTTTATGGTTGTGCTCTTTTATTTACTGGGCCTGGTGCGTTGCAGTGGTAATTAACCCATGTTATTAGCAAAGCCCTTGTGGATATCCATTAATTCTCTTGAATGGCTGATAATTTTTTCCACTGGTTTTTTTTTTTCTTTCATGGCATGGTGTCCTTTTTTTTTGAAGAGCCCTATATAAAGCCCTAAACCTTTTATAGATTTGTTTCTCTAAAGCCCAGACATATAGAAGGCTCTGGACCTATAATTCTCCGCTAAAGAACACCTCCACTCTTGGCAAAGTGTTTTCAGAAATGCTAATGGGAGTGGAAGCAATAGAGAGAAGCAATAGCAATTATTTAATTATTATTTTCAAAAACACATGCCAACAACAAAGCGTAGGACTAGCCTTCACTTCTGGAGCTGCGTTAGACTGTTGTGACAGTTCAGGTGCTGGTTTTGTTGTTTTAATCAGATTTCAACTTAGCTAATAGCACTTTGGGCATTTAAAAGAAAATATTGAGCCAGCAGAAAAATACTTCTGCTTGCACTGCTGAGAAAAGATAAGGACTGCCTCATTAGCCAAGCCCTACTTTTGCAATTAATTTCAAATACGTTGTGCTATTCATCAAATACAGAAGGTAACTTGTCTATGATTATATTTAACAATACTTGAACCATACTTTGCTGAGAGTATACAGCAGCTACAGTATGCCAACATTTCTTAAAGCTATATAAGCCGGTATTCTAAAGCACATACAATACAGTGAAAATATGCTATTAAATCCTATTTTTTCACCAGTGTGATTAAATATGATAAAGTCATTTTACGGAATATTTTAAAGGACAGTGACCCTTGACATTTGGGATGCTGTTTTCGTTCCATTGCAAGAATAAGTAAGAATGAATTTATTAACACATTTCTCAGCAGCCTTCAAACAAATTATTAGTGATTTTTGCTAATATTATATCAGTCATTATAATGCTCAGGATAGAGTTGATACATTTGGAAAGAGCTCTTGGTCCATGTCCCCACTTTCACTGGAGTTGAAAGTAAGCTCTGTCCTAAGATAAGCATTGCTGTGAAATCCTGTTTCATAGAAGATTCATGGAGGAAAGAAACAATAAAATGTTGATATGTTACAAGTGCAGATGAGCCTCATGCTGGCAAGCTCTCTGGAGGAAATCTGTGATTATGCCGGGCCAGTTTGTTCAGTTTTTATCTCTTTTACATCCACTAGTCTTGTATTAAATTGTCATTGTCCTAAAGCACATGAGAGAAAAATGAATTGCACTTCTCGACATGCTCTGACAGTGAAATATTTAGCCTCTATGTCTCCAATCATACTCATGTGTGTGTGATAGTGCAGGGATGACACCAACAGTCTCTGCAGCTTGACATTCCACTTATTACATGTTCTTATACATTGCGTACATCTTCTTTTACTTTTAGACATCCCTGATATAATCACATGTATATGTACATTTATTTACCTGTCTACCACAAAATCAATTATCAGTCTATATTCAACAGATTGCATCACATGTGTACATGCTATATTCATACATTGCATGTAGTGGGTATATACAGAACACATGCAAAGATCTCGCTCAACTTTTCTTCATGCAGTTACTTTCTAAGAATTCATTGCTTTCATCTCTTGGTTTGTTTACCCTAGAAGAGGCAGCTAGCTGAATAAATAACAATGTAGATATTAAAGTTCTTGCTTCTGATTTTATGTGTGTCAGATTTTTCCTAGATTCTAACATTTCTAATTTGTATATTAATATTGTTTCCATAAAATATGCTGTGCTTTTCTATAAATAGCTTGAACTGCCTAATAATTTACATAACAACACTTAGTGACATTACTGTAATTTTTGGTCTTTATTAAAAAAGAACACGGTAAAAGCACACTTCCTCTGACGTATGGTTATATTTGTATTAAACGTATACTTCTTTTTATAGAAGAAAGTACATGTCCTATTTAATGTAAAGCGTGATGCCTTTAGATTAACATTGATTCTGTATGTTATATGTATATTTCTTTTACCTCCACCTTACTTACTGCAAGAAAGTAGTAAAAGGAAATCACCCTTTGGTAAATGTTTAAAATTTTGCTAGGTAAAACTATAATGAAAAGTTAATGCAAATAATTGTTTTCAAATGAAATTGTGCTTTTCTGGGATCATGTATGTTGTCTTTTCATTTCTTACAGTAATAGTATTTTTCCATTTCTGTAGTTCTTTACAGAATAATTCAGATACAATAGATATGATAAACTTTTGATGTTATGACCTCCTTAAAATGTCTCACACTTTCGTAACATTCTGAAAGATTTAAGCCTCTTACCCATTTTTGTTGATATAATGTATTAAATGTAATTAAATTATTTTGTATTTACTTCATTTGTAACCACAAAGTGTATTTTTCCTCCCTATTGCTCTGTCAAGTAGAATAGTGTTATTGGGAGTCTTGCTTTTCTGAATAAGTTTTTTTAAATTAACTTTCTGTGTTATGAAGCTGAATTTTTATCATCTGATGCAGTATTTTGGAGCACTCCCATTTGGATGGAAGTCCATTTGAACTTTTTGTTTACATTTTTTTCTACATTTTTGGTATAAAAAAAACTGCTGCTGATTATGTCCTGCACATATTATTTACAAATAAAACTTTTAGAATTGGGTGGAGGAGATTGCTTCTTTACCCAATTGACAAATGTACATTTTTCTGCTTGATATCTGATCTTGAGATAAATGACAGGATTTCAGATATAGGCAACATTTATGTAGAATATCCTTCAAAAATAATTTGCATGCACATTGTATCTGATTTTAATCAAACAAATATACAAACAAAAATGAATGATTAAGAATGGACATTGTATCTTCTTGGGGACACACCCTGCAACACAGGACATTACACATGCAATTGTGGAGTGGTTCGTCAATGTACTGCAATAACTTAGTATGACCGGGTTTATTAAACAGAGATTCCTTTTCCCCAGTCTAATCAATCAGCTCATAATATCTTTGTGAAGGACTGTGCACCTTTACTTATGCATGTGGTAGTATATTTTACTGAAACTTATATTCATTTTTTCAAGTAAAAATCTAAAAAAAAAAAAAAATCTCAGCAGAGGTTTTTTTTAAAAATAAATAAGGCAGGGTAGACATAGTTGGATGAAGCGTTTTGTTCTGAAGCCAAACTTTAAAACAAAATATTTTGTCTCTAGAGTCTAGTCTATTGCTTTGTAATAATCCTTTGGATCTCTTATTCCTCTGTCTTTTCATGTTGCTTTGAGTGAAACACAATTGCACATCTCCTTTTCATCATTTTGATTGGAACTGCATACCATATATAATGTGTTTTGGCAGCACTTACCTAGCCAAAGAAAACAAATTAATATTAGCCATGCTGAGGGGTGTCAGAAGTATCACAGATGTGTCGATTTAGTTTTGCTCCATCACACACCCTTACTTAAACAACTGGTCAAGCTGTCGCAAGGTGTAGTGTGGGCTACAAAGAGATTCTAATAGGTGTGATCAGAGATTGATGGATGTAGCTAGTTAGAATAAGATGTTGATGATTTGCTGATGCTTATTTCGAGCATCCTAAAAAAAAAAAAAAGGCAGGAAATCATACTTTATCCCATTTAAAAACTTGCAGATGTATCTACACTGGCGAATGTAATGAAAAAGTCCATATGAAATGAAGATGCTGACTTACCCCTGAGCACTATTCTTTCCATATGAAGGGTTGGGTGTGGAGGGGAGATGGAAGAAGAGGCTTGTTTTATTAAATTCACCTTTATCCATTAGATTCTCCCCCTCCAACCTTTTTTGATTTGGTTTACAGAAATATTCTTGGAGAAAACACTTACTTTGGTATCTTGCGCCTGACACTTTTTAAGCATATGTATAATCTTAGTGAAAAACAATAGCTAATAAAATAGTGAAATCATACACTTCTTAACCTAGCGTAGCCACCAATTTAGTTAGCTGTTTTTTGTAATAATTCTCCACATACTGCAAATGCAACAGAGGGAAAGGACTGAACCATTATATTTTACAGTTACGCTTTATTTGCTTTCATTTCATTTTTTCCCCCAAGCAGTTCACTGTTTGGTAATTCCTTCCTCAACTTGGTGGTAGGGTTCAGTCTTTTTAGAGAATAAATGCTGTTGTACATTGCTGTTTTCTTCCTTAGATAGTCTGTGCTACAATTGTCTGACCAGCGTCGTGGCTAAAATAATTGCAAAAGGAATTAATTTTGGAAAGCTGGTGGGCATTGATTAGTGAAACAATTTGGTCATTTTACTCCAAAAACGAGTGGCCAGTAAAAGTAAATGCTAAGTAATACAGAAATGCCATTTTAAAAACAAGACATTTACAATTCTGAAAGCACAGAATTGGGAATTATCAAAGAATTTTTTAGTGAAATTCTCAAAAAATTGCATCGCAAAAGATTTTTGTTTCCACCATGGTTATTTAATGTGCCATGAATTTAAGATTTCCCCTACTAAATGATATTCATTTTTCCGTCAGTGAAAGCATTTGTTCTCATAGCAGCCATTAACCTAGTGGAAGAGATCAGAAGTTTTGAAGTGGCATGAAATGCTATGTCTTTAACTAACTGTTCCCATGAACAATAAAGGGGTAAAGCCAGAATCCCTGTTAACTGAATAAAGGCTTATGGGCATCACATCATTCTTCTGTCGGGAGCTGATTGTGTACAGTTGGTGCTGGGTCATATTAAAAGATCTGTGCTGCCACTGTCACTGGTTTACATTAGTATGAATGACACCTGTCCCATCAATCATGGGGCCAAGGTGTGTCAGATGGAGAAGAAACAATCGGCTGAATTACACAGCATTGTACAGTTGGCTTAATTCATCTCCTTGTTTGCCTACAAATCTAGGAGATGGCTCATTCAGTTCTTGGAGTCGAGACAGAAGCAAGAGATGGGCTCAGGTGGGGCATGTGCCTGCCCTTTTTTGTTCTGCCAGAGGTATTTAGCAGAAGTCAATGAGTGGATTTGGGGAGAGGGTACATTCCTAGACAAAAGCTTAAGCAGCAAATTGTTTCATAGGGAAGGATTTTGTAATTAATCAACTGTTCATATAAACTTCACATTTCTTCTAAAATTCCATGAATTCTCTGTCGATAACGTAAAAGTGCCTTACACTAATCCCCTTTTACATTTAACTCTTCAAATCGCTACATCATACCTATCATTTTAAAAGTAACTTGGGCCAAATTCTCCATTGAACTCAATTTATTTACTCTAGATTTACCATCTGTGAGAGGAGAATTTGTCTCTTTAAAAATGTGGGGCCCATTTTTCCTTGCAATCTTACAAGTATTTCCCTTCTGAAACAGAAATGGTAATAAAAGATTTGCTGAGTATTTACCTAAAACTATCAATATTCCTTGAGATGCTTTATTAAAAAAAATCCTTTCCATTTACATTTTGTGAGTATTTTAACAAATTCAATAGAAATAACTAAGATTAGAACATCACAAGTTTCAGACTTGGTTTCAATCTTGTCTGCAGCCTGAGATGGTAAAGGCCTTTTAGTGCCTCTTCACAAATCGTTGCTGTTTTCTTTCTACAATTATAGATAGCAACTAGAAAGAAAAAAAGAATACACACATAAAAAGGATAAAATGCAAGTAAATAATTAGCCAAAATATTTTTTCAAATAATTTTTCATCCCAGCATTTGTATGCTGCTTCGCTAATAGCTGCTAGATTTAAATATCAGGGTGGTCTTTAAAGGGAGATGCTCTGCACTGTTTTACTACTTTAAAAATGTTAATTTTCAGTTTCTCTTATCCCTCCCTCCCCATTCTTTCTACATTGTATTTGTTGCTGTATGTGTTTATATTTTTTTAAAACTGTTGGTCAGGGATATTCACTGATGGTATTTTTGTTACACTAATGTTAAGCAAAAAACCTATGGCATGCTAGAATAGGCTACAGTGCATGGAAGACACAGCTTATGTTTGATTGTGTGTAAATACAGTTAGTTAGTTGGGTTTATCTGATAGCCTGGCAGAAAGAGAGAGGAGCAGTACAAACTGTTTTCAGTAACTGTGCTGTTCATACTTCTGATAAGATTGAGAGCACTTTCAAACTGCTGATATGCTTTGAATAAGAAGAGAATAATCTCTTCCGCTGGCACCAGCTTATCGGGAATGAAGTAAAATGCCAACCCTTTTACATTAGCAAAAGTAAATGTTTTAGACACTTTGTGCCTTTTTCCATTTCAATGAAATAGGAGGGTCCAGTGGAGTAGGCTATAAGGAATGGAAGGGTTTATTACCTTGACAAAATCACAGGTGAATATGTTGAGAAAGGAGGCTTCAGCAACAATACCAGCTCTTTTGATAAGTGGGTACCGCTATTTCATGCATTCCGTAGAGAAATTCTGTATTTTTATCCTGTCCTGTCCTATTAGATGCAGCTGCTAAACTTAAAGACGCAGTTACTTTGCATTCCAACATATTGGTCCTGTGTCACTGGTACTTTCAAAAAGAGCAAATTTGAAATTCAGTCTGTAATACTATTTTTTAAACTAATGCCTAAGCATTTAATACAGTGACCCACCAGTGCCCTCACTCAGTGTGCATGGCCACATTTCAGAGAGGAAATGTGTCCCAAAATTCTCAGTGGGTAACCTGGCATATTTGCAAGGAAAAATGTAACTTGTCATCAACTTACAGACACTGCATGGAGGGAACATGTTTGCTTAAATTAGTAGAGAGACACAGTGGGCATGGTAATGTCTGGTGTTGGATAAACTTCTGTTGTAAGGGAGACAAGTTTCAAGATACTCTTTCTTAGGCTGGGAAATGTACGTAGTGTCACGGCAACATTATTATACTTTCAAAGTTCACGGTGTGTTGTTGGTTTTTTTGGGGAGAGGGGTAGTTTTAATTCTATTATTGTTGTTTCTAGCTTCCTTTCTCTTCTTCAAGCCTGCAAATAACTGTGGTGTATTCAAGATTTGATAAATGATCGTTCATGAGTAGATTGATTGATTTTGGATTATTATTGATTACTCTCAATGAGATCACTGTGACATACTCAAATCGATAGTATTCGATTAACCAAAGCACCTCTGTTCTATACATTTAGTGACAGTGGGGAATTTAGGAACAGAATGTTCACAAGCTGATAAATTGACAAAGCATTCAGCTTTAAATAGCCCTTTGTTTGGTATTAGCTTGCCAAAATATATTTCTTTGGAAAGTTCATTTTCACAAGTCTAAGCTTTCAGGAAAAGAAAGGTCATTGGTTTAAGGTTTATTAAATTTTACCAAAAACAACTGGATCCATTTGGGTGTAAAATAATTTAAGTACTTACTGCAGGCAACCTTCATGCTTTAGAGCTGTAACTCAAAGGTTTCATTCTTCTATGAAGATGTCAACTGTAAATATAAAAATGCATCACTGAAAATGAAATGGTTTAAAGATTCAAACTGAAATAAAAAATCCTGCCTGGGGAAAGCACTTTAATCAAAATAAAGTAGTCTTAACTTTTTCCTGAAGAGGGCATACATGGAAGCAATGCTTAAAGGCAGCAGGTAGTGAGTTTGGCAGGGTTTACGTACTCTCCCTCCATGCACAGACACAGTGTAGCTTTGAATCAACAGTACAGAAGTTAATTGCTAATGTCATACAGTAGGTAAATTGCTGCTGCTGCTGAAGTGAAATAGCCTATCATTCAAAGCAACATTACAGTCTCACAAAAAGCATATCCAGGTTTTGAAGTACTGTATTATTGGAGGCTTTTTCAAGATCTTTTTAGCAGGTATTAAATTTCTTAGGAGATAAGGGCCCAAACTTACAATGATGAGGGTTTTAAGTGCACCATAGTTGCAGGCCTGGGTTATTGCTAAATAAGAATATTACAGAATGCAGATACAAATATATGACCAACATAACTAATGCTTTTGCATCATATTGGATATTTTGAGAATAATTGTCAAAGGCAGAAAAGGGAAGCTGCACTCTAACCTACTAATTGTCCATTTAAAAATCTTCCTCTATTTTTCAACAGTGTGGCCTGATCCAGTGTTAATGGAAGTAATTAGAAAGATTCCCATTGTTTTCAATGGGCTTTGGATCAGGCCCAATTACTGAAGAAGGGGGAACCTCATAAAACTCATAACTTGGCAGCATTTTGGGGAAAGGAAAACGGTAGAGAAGCCAAGCTGAAGAGTAAGAGTTCATCTCCAGGATGTGACATTTGTGCCAGTAAAGAGTCGCCTAAGGGAGGCAAGTGAGTGTGGCCAGGAAATACTAAGATTGCTACCACATTTTCTGTATCTTAAGAGCAGTGATGGCATTGTGCCAGACTCTTCAGTCCTGGATAGTTTAAGAAGGAGGCAGAGCAACTCTAAGGCAGAAATGTCAAGGCTAAGTAAGAAAGATCTCCCATCCTTAGTTTTGGCATCTGAATTACAAGAGCGGTTAAAGCATTAAGCTTGTTTAGCCTCTTTTTTTTCCTAACAAATTCTTAACTTTCCACTGCGAACCAGGGGAAAAATTTTCATACTATAATACATAACTGTCTAGTGCATATTATCCTGGCATATAATATAGCCCAAATATTGTGGAAGCTCCTTATGCCAGGGCCGGTGTGATTATTTGTGGGGCCTAGTTTGCATGGAGCACTGCAGTCCGGGCTCCTGGCAGCTACATATGGTCCCTGGGTTTTCCTAGTGGTGTGAAGAACTCCCAGGTCAGCAGTGTGGGGGGCCAGGATGCCTAGGGTGCCCTCACCATCGGCACCCACAACCGCCGCCTCCTCTTCTCCCATGGGTGGATGGGAGGCGAGGGGCGGGGGCTGCTGCTCTGCACAACCAGACGTGCCTCAGGTAGGACATGCCATATGGGGCCTGCAGTACATCACTGGAGATACTCAGAAATTTCCAGAATTCAGAAGGGAGAGAGAAACCTGTTGAATTGTTCTCTGTAAAACTGGTACGCCAGACATTGCAATGTAGACTCTTTTAGCCTGATTCTGATCTTAAGATAGTTTTACACTATGATAAAGGATTTGATTTGAATTGAATTATTTATTTACACCAATGTGAGTGAGCTGAGAATCAGGCCCTTGCCATTTTCTATAAATGCACCGAAGGAAGTTCCTCAGAAACAGCAAAACTTCATTTATATAAAGATTTACAGAGGATGTTTTAACAATAGGAGATATTTCGACTAAGACAAATCTACTTATTTTTGTACAGAAAGGATTGATGGATGAGTTGCACAGAGAATGTTTAAAAATGCTATGTTCTCAACATTTACAACGAATGTACATTTTCATTAGCAGAAAAACTTCTAGAGAGGCTAGGTATGCGGATATGTTTTAGCTTTTCGTTGTAGGACTAAATATAAACATGTACACTTAAAACCCAATGTTTACTTCTAAACAGTGGACAGTGGAAAAGTAATTGAAGATGAGGCATATTTTACAGCTCTTCCATTTTCAAGTGTTCAGGAGCAATCAGGTCTTTGTTTCTAGTTGAGCAGAGCAGCTTTTTGTTGCAGAGCCTGGTTAGTGGGGAGTCACTGAGAGCAGCACAAACCACAATCCATCAGCAGGCTGCTAGTCAGCAGCAGGTGTGAACAACATAAAACAGGATTAACACTGAACCAAAGTGTGCACTAAAAACAGAAACCAGGCCTTGTTTTTGCAAGGAAAGCAAGATAGAAGCACTCTTACACCATACACACCCTGTTTACTAAACAGTATTCAGAGGCCTATGTAAATGGCTCTGGCTCAGTGGCAGAGAAGTAAGTAAAAGAATTATTGTGTAAATCTGATTTTATTTAAAGAAGCTTTTTTTTAAAAAAAAATATGGCATACATGTGTAATGCCCTGTGTTGGAATAATATTAGGGGGAGGGAGCAAAAGCAAAAAGGATTCAGTTATGGCTTAAACTTCTGTTGATGGGGAGTGGGGAAATAAGAAACTTTTTATGTGCAGGATAAGAATGTCATCTTTAGGTTTTAATTTTTTGGCTGATGATATAGGGGAAGGCAGTTTGTACCACAATTTTAAGAGTATATATAACATTTAATTTCTGTATTAATTTCTTGGGTCCATACATCATTTTAAAAATTGTCAAGACACAGATCTGCTGCTCCCTGCCAAATATGTATTTGGCAGCTTTTAAAAATATATTGATTATATTTGCAATAGACAGCACCAAATTTTTCTCACTTAGGGTATGTCTAGACTACATGGCTCCATTGATGTAGCCATGTAGATGAGTTTACTAGACATAGGAAAATGAAGCGGCGATTTAAATAATCGCCACTTCATTTACATCAAAATGGCTGCCGCGCTGTGCCGATCAGCTGTTTGGCAGCACAGTGGGGCAGTCTGCATGCACCGCGGTCGACAAGGGAAGCCTTTGTTGACCGCTCCGTTATGCCTTGTGAAATGAGGTCTACAGGAGTGGTCGACAAAGGCTTCCCTTGTCGACCACGGCGCGTCCAGACTGCCCTGCTGTGCCGCCAAACAGCTGATCGGCACAGCACAGCGGCCATTTTGATGTAAACGAAGTGGCGATTATTTAAATCCAATGAATTTGGATTTAAATACAATGAATTTGGAACTTTAGGCCTTCCTGCCTTTACCACTTCCAAGGGAATAGGATTGGGAAGTTTTTTAAAAATGAGTTATTTTCTTGATGGAACAGAATTCAATATGTACTTACAATTTTTTTAAAATCTGTCTCCAATAATTAGCTTGTTAAAAGCTACTCTACTTTTAAAAAGGTGTTTTACTGTGCATATGTATATTTAGCCATTTAAGAATTTTTACTAAAACGTGCACAAACAATAATAGCTGCTTTTCAAGGAGTCGATTTTTTTTCTTTCAGAGCCACATGCAGAGCTCCTGTTGAAGGCAAGTTCCCAATTGTATATGCTTCTCTTGAAATGGAGGCCTGTTACTAGGAGGGAAATCTACTGCCCAATCCAGCAAACACTACTGGGGCATAAAGCTTATTATTCTGAAGTTGGTGGGACTCCCCATGGCAGTAAGCAATATACTCAACCATAAGTAGGTCTTCTGAATAGGGAGCAAAGGCATGGAAGATTAAGTTTGAAGGCAATGGGGACTGCATGAATGTATCTGAGAGCAGAAGAGGGCCTAGAGTTTACTGCCTTGTTAGTTTAAAAACACTTCGCTTAAAATGCCCCAAACAGTGCAGTTTTATTATATACCAGCTGGTTTATTAATTACATCTTTTCCAAATTAATTATTTTTGAATAATATATGTGTCAGTATCCATAACCAGAAAAGGTCTAGATGTTCTTGCAGTCCTGCAACCTGAACTATTTCTTTCATTCTTCTTTTTTTCTGCACTTAGCCAAAAAAATTAGTGGTTAGTGGCAACCTTGTTATGACAGTTTTCATCCCAGAGGGAATGTTTCTAGACTAGTTATGACTTCACGAGTTTATTTTTTTTATTACAGTAGTGCTAGCAGAACTTCTACCAGATCTAATAATGGCTAGCAAGGCAAATACACCACTATAATACAGTTTCTTTTTAAAAAGGTTACCTCCAGAATTATTGTCTTAAAAAATGGTCAGTTCATTTAACATCAATTGGCAGTAGCACAGTGTGATTGTCTCTAAACAGGATGTTCCTGAATGTTCAGAGTAGTGGACATAAATTTTATTGAGAGTTGGTTGCATAATGAGAGTTAATGAGATGATCAGGATCTGTGTGGATAACACTTTTAAATTGATTCTGAAATGCACTATTTTACCATCTTTCTGTTATGTTGCAGATCCGTTATTATAACTTCAAATGCTTTTCTGAAGACTATAGTCCGCAGTTCATCATTTTTTATCATTTCTAAAAGTCACTGGCACTCAGCTCTGTTTGATTACTCTGGCAGCATGCCCGTATGATCTGTGAATTCTTCCATCTTTTTTTCTTAGCATAATGATGGCCAAACCTTAAAAGGTTCAGAGGCTGGTCTGTACACATAAGTGTATAAAAGTTCGGATACTTATCTGAAGCTTATCCAAACTGCTTAACCTCTCTGGCCTCAAAATCAGTCAGGAAATCCCATGGCAACAGGCTGTCTTGTGAGATTTTTTTCAGTAATTCCTGGTTTCTGCAAGGTTAGAAATATACCAAAAAGAGACTTTTTGATGGTATTTCAGTATTTTTCTTCTCGTGCCACTTGAAGCTAGAAGGCACATGAAATGTTTCTTTAAAAGAATCTTTACTGAATATTTTAAAATTCATAATAAATTGAAGTTTAGGTGTGCTTCAAGTTTTGGTTTTAGACCAGTCCCTTTTTTATCCAAGTAGGTTTAATTTAGGGTTAGAACCTGTTTCCACTGAAGTCAGTGGTGAGTTTTGCCACCATTTTCAGCTGGAGAAGAATTGTAAACTTAGAATGACTGATACCACTACCAGTTTTTGTGATAATGATATTAGCACTAGGACAAACCTTGTTTTGGTTAGATTTCACATTGTGTAAATGCATCTTTTCATAAACATTATTTGTGATTTTTAAGCAATTGCAATTCAGCCACATAAGAGATTTTTCCACATTGTTCTTGCTTAATATTTCTATTGTGGTGCTATCCCGAGGCCCCGGTCAAGATGAGGACTTTTGAAGATAATCGCTCCATGAATCTAAAAGGTGGTATTCCTATTCAGAGAGCTTTAATGTCTAAAAATATGAATAATATTCAAAGGCACAAGCAAAGAGAAATATATGAAGAGAATATATATATATATATATATATATATATATATATATATATATATACGTGTGTGTGTGTGTGTGTGTGTGTGTGTGTGTGTGTGTTTCTATGTCTAGGCATATGCATCAATATGTATGTATGTTTTTCACTGTGTTAAAAAAAATGACTTGAGCTGCCCCTCCACCTAACTATGAAATGTGGGCTAATTTTGTGTAGGTGGCTCACCAGAAGTGCACCATGAGAAGGGATTTGAGGGAGGAGATTTCTTAGATCAGTTCTAGGAAGGAGCAATTGATGCACAGTTTGTGCAGTGCAAAGCAGTGGGCAAACATCTGTGGGATGTTCAAGGCTGGTACCATGGGCCGAGTTGAAAGCCTGGGGAGGGATGCAGTGCGAGACAGGTGCATATATAATGAAAACACCACAAAACAAAACAAAAAAGTTATGTCACAGGTCCCAGTCAAGTCGTCACTTTCACCATCTTGATGTCGCTTGCAAATTTTTTTTTTTAATTTTCCTAAAAACATGAGTTTTTGATTAATAATACTCAGTTATCTGCAGGTTTGAAAAGTTTATAGTCAGATAAATAACTGTTCACCAGTAATATTTTGGGGGTCACTAGTGAAGTTTATAGAGAGATTAATATTATGATATGCCTGTATTAATGCGAATCACTCTGCCAGAAATATTTCCAGAGATTTTTTTAAAACTATTTATGGGTGACAAAGGTTTTGTCTGCAAACTAGGACCATTTACTCTGAAGATCTTAGTTCTAAACAAAAGAGTGAATAACACGTCTGTGCAAAAGGCAAAGGATATTTAAAAGTAGAAAGCTATGTAATGGGTTGTTTGGTTGAATGCTTTAACTTGAAAAGCATCAGATGTTTTAATAGATACACTTTTGCTTCTCTGAGTAGTTATAAGACCTCAAGTATTCCTTTTATTTTACATTTACTTCTCAGGGATTTCCTGGGAAAAAAGGGAATAGTGATTTTTTTTTCCTTGAAGAGACAGAAGAAAATTTTTATTTAAATTAACATATATAAAATAGTGTATAAAAAGGTTTATTCCCTTCTACCTACTGCTTTCTGCTACAATAATGATAATGTACCTGGAAGGAAAAAGCATTCCAAGCTGAGGCAGCCAGCGTCAGACAGGGCGGTCTGCCATCTGTCCCACCTGCTGCATTCATGTGTCCATCTGGTTATAGCAATAGCTCATTGCAGGCTTCAACAGAAGAACATTTACGCTGAAAAGAAGGCAGTGTGAAAATTATTTAGGTAGCTAGTGTAAATAAAGAGGGGGAGAGGAGGAGAAAAAAGGGGGAATGGAAAAAAAAAGAGAGCTCTTTTACTCCTAGATGCTTTGGAATGTGTTAATGCATGAAAGCATTTGATTTGCATATAGATTTAGATGTATAGATCATTGTGAAGATTACAAGCCAATGAGTTTTATCTAGATTTAGAAAGCTCTCAGCCTGGTTTGAACATAAAATATAGCTAGTTTCAGGAAGAGGCTCTTTTGGGACTTTTAACCTAAGTGAAACTGATGAAATGTAATGCTTTTAGGTATTAATTTAGCAGAAATAAAACATTTCCTTTGAAGAGCTTTTTGTGTCCATTGTTAACCAAGAATTTATAATTGCTTTACATATTTGATTGTTATACGCTGTGTGTGGTCTCGATGTGGTTGTAGTTAGTTACATTTTTAGTAATCTATATTTTATTTTGGAATAAATGTAGTTCCAAAAGATTTTTTTTCTCTTTTTCCTCTTTGGATTTAATTGTTATTAAATAAAACACATCAGCAAGTGAATAATTTTAAAACCACAAATGTGTTGTATGCACACATGTGCACACACACACACACACACACACAAAGTATATGTATATATGTTCACATGTCTATATCCACAGACGTGAGTACATATGCATACAAAGCAGCTGTGTCTCATAGGTATTTAAAACTGTGATGAGCAAATAATAATGCATTAATACAGTAGCCTCCCAAAACAAGCAGGCGGATTTAAAGCCTGCTTTGCTTAATTTTAAAAATTAAGCAACAGAAGGGTTGAATTGCAGTAGATAAGGTCATCATTATTATTTGCATCTAAAAATAAATTATTTCTAGAAAAGATAAATAGCAATCAAGTTTAAATTAAATGCAAGAATGCAATCTGAATACCTAGCATGTTAGGTATATTTCTGAAGCTTTTTAAAAATAGTGCTTCCATATTATCTCTTTGATATATGAAACTCTTTAGTTTATTTCAATGCTATATTTTATAAAATAGAAAATGATATTTTACGGGTTTCATATATGGCTGAAAGAGAAATATTTTTCAGTTTCACAAGCCTCTCTTCAGTTCTAGTTTTAAATACCTGAGCTTTTCCTCAGCTAGGCAATAAAGGCAGGAACCTAATAAGATGAATCCTTGAGAACATGGGAGGGTTTGGTGTCATTGTTTTGCCTGATTTTAGATCAGTGGAAGAAAAGCGAGGAAGCATCTTGAAATCCCAACAGCCTGACTCCTTCTGTAAGATTTGCACAAAATTCAGCTGAAGTCATCAAAGGGATTTGAGTGGATTGGATTCTTTAAGGTTAGTCCATGTCAAACCTATTAAGTTCAATTCACATGCAAAACCCTTTTTACATTTTTTTTTTAAAGCCAGTAAGGCTCTAGCTACTATTAAGGCAACATCATGTACTTGCAGTAGAATATCCACGGTAATGGATGACCATACTGCCACGTGGAGCTATCCAATAATCCATTTGGTCTCCTTGCAAATTAAAAGGTGCCTCATCTTTCACAGCAGGCAAATGAGAAGCAGTTTGAACATGCAAAAGTTGAAATCTTTGAGATCCATGTTAATAAACTTAAACTGGACATCCCAAATACATATCTTCTGCCTACAGCAGGATCAACAAAATTGTTGCTAACTGAAGACTTGTATAGACTGGGAGTGCAGGTTAGATAGTTATTTAGTTAACATTTCATATAGTGTTTCCTTTGCTTTCGAATGGTTGTAACCTCAGACAATTGCTTAATGCTGACTTAGATGTACAATATGAGTTTGACAGTAAGCTGAAGAAATCATTGTGTTAGTTAATGTACCAAGCGGTGTATATAAAGGGTAGGCAGTGGCAACTGCACGGATGTATTTTCCAAAGAGGTGCTTTATTTTCAATTTAGAGACTGGTGTCAGCAATTCTTACCATTTCCACATGTCTCAAACACCTAGAGGAGGACATCTGGTCTGTGCAATATTTTGGGTGATGCTAGAAGCTTACCAGCAGGCTACACAAGGGTTGCATCACTAAGAAACGTTGCCTCCTCTGTGCAGGCTCAGATCTTACTCCAATCTGAATTTCCCTTTTGGTGTCAGTGGGAGATAGGGTTAAGTAAGGACTATGAACTCCAATCCCATTAGGTGCACGTAAAATTCTCCTATAGCTCAGCCATTCCCACGAGGTGCTTTTCTTTCTGCAGGATTGGTTCCCAGCTACTGGTAATGCCTTTACGTGTATATATTTTTTTCAACTTCAATTCATAGTGACTCCAGTCTTTATAAAATATTGGCTTCACTGAGCCGTCAAGCCTTTATTCAGAGAGCCATATCTGGAAAGCTGTGTAGGGCTTTCTGCATAAAATTGAACACTCCCACTTTTCCAGTTACTTCACTGGGAGTTGAGAGTGCTTGGCACATAATAAGAAATGTGAACTGCTATGGGACTATCTTTGTATTTTTCTTTTTTTTGTCTTCCTTAGTTTCTAATTTATTTTTTATTACATCGCAATGGTAGATGGAAATAGTCCCTGATGTTTAGGCTGCTGCATTTTTGCGTGTGGTATTTGCAGGTATAGGGGTGCTCCTTATGTAAAACCCCTGTATATATGAGTAACCCCATCATTATTTCTTGAGTGTGCTTTTGCAGGATCCAGGACTAAGTTCTTAAAATGCCAGTGTTTTGAAGGTTTATTGTGTCGGTGTAATTTTTATTTATTTTATTTATTTATTTTTTGTATTCAGGGATTTTGCGTGGGTAAGAAGTGAAAGATCAGATTCATTTATTAATTGTCATGTCCTTTTGGTTTTGCTTTCAAATGGAGGCTTTGAGGGGTTTCCTCCAGGGTGCCACATGGAACTGGGGTACTGCTGAGCTCCCTGATCCACCAGCCTGGGCTCCCTCCCACATTGTGCTGCAGTGACAAGCTGCAGACGTGCTCTGGTCTTACATTTCCACCAGCATGCACATAGGTAGGGACACACCTAGCTGCAATTACATGCAGGCTCTCTGCATGAAGCAACAATAGAAAGGCTACAGTGAAGGCAACTCCCAGCTCCCCAGTCACGCATCCGCTCTGGCGTAGAAACCCAAAATTATACCATCTTGGGTTGTGCAGAAAACCGTACAGCATAAGTTCATAGATTTCGCCTCCCACTTAATGTGGAGAGGAATATCCAATAGCTGTTACCCCTAAGCTACAATTTCCACACACTTCACTCTAAACTCACTAGTTTAGATTCAAACATAAAAAAAATTTAACTATAATTTTTTTAAGTGATTATAAGTGATAGCAAGCACATCAGAGCAGATTACCTAGCAAATAATAAAAACACAGTCTAAGAAGATACTGGATATGGGTAGCTCACACTGATGGCACAGGAAGACTTGTAGATTCTTAAGGCTCAAGCTGCATTAGCTGGATTTCTCAGGTCTTCATACACAAGCTAGAAATCCTTACCACTTCCTGCATTTCAGTTTTGGTCCGTAGGTGTTTCCAGGTGTCATTTTATGTGGGGAATGAAGAACTACAGATGTCGTGCCCTGTTTATATGGCTTTAGCATATGAGGGAAACCTTTGTTTCAAAATGTGGTTCTCAGACCTGTTTGTGGAAAAATACTGATATCCCAAGTTGGAATCCAGAGACATGTGATCTGGTGACATGCCCTGCAATGTGTACAGGCTGGCCAAAACACCCACAGGAAGGTTATGCTATTCCACAGTCCCTTGTCTTTGCTGATGGGCCACCAGCCCTGTCAGGCTCCTTCATTATTGTACCTGAAAGGCTGGCTATGGGTGTTTTCCAGAGTAAGCCTGTTTGAAATATCCTAGTCAGTATTCATAATTTCAGATACAAAAATGATACATGCATACAATGAGGATAACCAAAATTCAGAAAATCATAACTTTTCCAGTGACACCTCACATGACTTCTCTTGTACAAAATGCATCAAAAACCTATCATCATAATATCACTGTGAAGAATATGGGGTGGAGTGTCACAGAGGATTTTAAACTTACTTTGAATTCTAAGCTAAGCTACATTGGCCTAAGACCAGAGTAACTCTGTGGCAGTGTAACTGAACCCAAGAAACTGCTTGAAGTCCTTTGTTCTTTATGGCCTAAAAATCCTTGTCTCTGTAAAACAAAATAACCTTTATCTGCTGAAACTTTTATTTGCAGCCTATGAAACATTTTAGTTATAATGTAAATTTGTATTTAGTGGTTCATCTAACAACAATTTATAGCTGACGGTCCAGTCTAACTAGTTAGATTTATATAGGGCTTGCACCTTTTAATACTGATGCCTGATAGCATTAATATGTCTATTTATGCCATTACTAATTATATTGGCTAAGTAGCAAATAGTGCATCCATGTTGCTACTTAATAGCATCACATAAAACATTCCATTATCCCATCTGCACCATGAGGGAATGGAGTGTTTTAAACTGGAGGAATTTTTTTTTTATTAATACTTAGGGAGGATAAAGTTACTATTTCTTGTGGGAAGGAAGTGAAGGGAAGGAGGGACTGTATCTGGTCCAGAATTCTTGACTCTCTTGCTTAACGCCTAAAGATATTTGGTTGAGAAGATTACGATTGTTTTGCACTACGTTGTGGAAGCTGTTCCACAACAGTTATGTATTTCTTTGTTGTCAGACACCACTTCTGGCAAAAGTATACTCACATTTGATATTTTTCTAAAGTGTTCGGGTTACAATCTGGCACTGTGCACCCACCAACTCCATTTGGCAAAAGGAAGGATGGGTTCATTAGGGATATAAATTGTGGCCTTCTAGCTTTGTTCTTAGTTTTTAACAGCATTTGTATGCGGGAGGAGCAAGAGAGACTGAGGTTCATTTTTCTGAGAGGCTAAATTATTGTATTGCCTCAAATTGCAAATTCTTTCCACAGCAGAAATGAGTAATATTAAGGATTAGATTGGGAAGGCTAGAATTGAATCCACTTCTCTCCCATCCACATATTGCCCCTCTAATGCTGCCAATCTCTTACTTTTCATAATTGCTGAATTCTTTTTCCAAAATTAGCTAAGAGTGTGGGGAAAAGTTGAAGAAATGACGTGGTTTTTACTAGGTATGACTGCCACCAGAGATTTAGCTATGTTGTTTTATTGTGACGTTCCTAGAGCACTGCAGCAGAGGCATCATAAAAATAACATGTATTATTTGGTTACTGTATTATTACTGTTGCAAACCACTAGAGAACTGTTGCAGAAATGAAGATATCACAGCGTACCAAGGGGAAACGGTGGTATAGTGAGAGATCAGGCTCTAAATGAAGCACTCTCTACCTGTCTTTTCCTGCCAGTGGAGTAGCTTGTCACGAGCAGGAGCATGGCTCTTGCAATGCACTGTGAACCCTGCATGCTTTCAGTGAGCTTTGCAGATTTTCTTTTGAAAAACCTCACCATATGAGCTTGGATTCCAGGAGGATGTGAGCATGGTCCCTGTTCAGGAAAAATGCACTCAATCTGTTTCAGGCGAGTTCCCTGAAAGATGGGTTAAATCAACTGATTGAGCTGATTTTCTCTCTTGAGGTGATATTTTATTTATATGATAAAATGCTTGGAAAGTGATTAATTTGTCAGGGGAACATCTTGTTACTGTAAATTTGCCGAATGTGTAATAAAATTGCCATAACACAGATGGGAAAATGAAGATCTTTTAAAATTAAATAACTGAGCAATCTGCCTATATTTTCACCAGTTATTTTTAACTTTGTTAATTTTTTTTCACCATTTTTTCCCCTGAAGAATGCAACACAGGGAGGGTCTGCACTGAAGGGGAGGAAGAGAGAGTGGGGGAAGAAGCTCTTATAGCTGTATAGATGCTCTTACTCTCTCCCTGCATCAGAAGCAACTGATACATTTATCAAATTTCTGCCTGGGCTGATTGAGTTAATGTATACACATTATACAGGTCATACTCCCCTTTCTGGTAACACAGAAGTTAGAAATAGAAATCTCAAAGGAGACCATAGCAGGCACATGCTTCTAGTCAGTAAGAGGTATCTGAAGCCATTCTTCCATACCTGTTTCTGTGGGATCACTTTCAGTTGGCATCCAAACAGTATAATGCTCTTATTCTTTTATAGCAAATGCTTAATGTGGGGTGGAGGTGGGGACTGTAAGTATGATTATGTAGAGGTGCTCTGTAAAAAGTGAAAGGCAATACAATACTTGTCCTGGGTTTCCGAGTGTAACAAGTGAAAATAACATTAGTGAAGGAACAATGCCTTTCAGTCAGGCTTATTTTACTACCGCCTGTCCATCTGTCCACTGGAATGAGCCACTTATCATGCTTCCGGGTTTTTCTCTTTCAACTCAAAGAATTATGAAAGCCAAATTCCAATTTTTCCTGTCCCTTTATGACAGGTAGACTGAAGATTGTGGTCATTTGGATTAAAAACATATCCATCACCACCATCTGACAGGTTATTATTATGTCTTCTTTGAATATATGAATTTCATCCACTATGTGTTGGAAGTCTAAGAATGCCAACTTTTTACATAAATAATTATCTCACGGGTGATGTACTGCATACTGTTGCCATATTTTTTCACTTTTACAGCATTCTTGGTCTTATCAACTATAACATAAATCATGTGCTCTTGTATTTAATAAAACCTATTTGATAACAATCCCTGTATAATGTATAGGTAGCCAATCACACAAGCTCATTTGACAATTGTTATTTGTTTTCCTACGACAGATATTTTAGTAGATATCACAGTTTAAGTTTGACGGCATATTTGATTCAGCCATGCAGGGAAATAAAGGGGTGACCTTATTTATGTGCTCACACTCACCTCAGCACACCACCCTCAGGTAAGTGAGGTTCCATGAATAGATTGGTGATGTTCTGAGCTAAGTAGTTTTATTATCTCAGCTTTCTAATCTTTTTGTGGAATGTCAGGGAGCTATCTTGTTAAGAAGCAATAGTCTAAAACTCCCCACTCTGTTTTACTTGACAGCTGCTGTCAAACCCCCACTTACAAGTGACCACTTCAGGAATGGGTCATATTTGACTTAATGGTCAATAGTCCATCCCAACCTTGACTGCAATGTGAATTGGTAGTGTTTATTCTGATAGCCAAATGTACCCAGGGCAGCTGACAGACTTGCTGAGCTTCTGGGCAAGATGGGGGGTGGTAGCCCATGGAAGGGGCAGGGCTTTGGGTCCAAGGGGCAGGGCTGATGCTAACCTCTCCCACCAGCCTTTCAGTGCCACAGCGTACCATGTGGGGTTCCAGCAGCGACTTAAAGGGTCTCAGATTCCGGCCACCGTCGCTGCCACTGGGCCATAGGTCAGCTGCTCCCTTTGCCCTTCTCTGGAGGCAGGCCTAGATGTACCAGGGTATAAACATAAGCTCTTATCCATGATGCGCTCTCATTGACAGCAGGGGCTGTTCTTTTTCAGTGCTGAATATTTCCATAAATCAGTGAGGCTCAGCACATTGTAGGACAAGGGAAATGTGCTTTGATCTGGTTTAATTGTGAATGCACTTTTTTCCTTAAGAGTCAACTACCAGGGCAGGGAGCAAGAGACTTTGCACTCCCCCACCCACCCCCAGGCCAATTAAGGCTTGGGGGTAGAAGGGGAGCACATGAAGTCTCCTCATACCCTGCTCCCATCCTGCAGGGAGTGTTGTGTATGACATACCAGTTGTGTATGTCTAACATATCAAAACTCCAGCTGAATCCCAATTGGCTTCAGCAGAAATTTAGGGTACAAAAGACATGTACTTGTGATCTAGACCTTCTACAATTAAAGTAATTAAGGCACGTATGTTACAAAAAATACTACTGAAATATATGGCTTACAGTACCGGTTGATCCTCTTTAGTGTGGCGTTCTCTGGTCCATCAACATAAGGGGTGGGCAATAATTTTTTACCTGGGGCCACTTCGGAAATTTTTGAAGTGGCCCAGGGCCACCCTGGAAGGGGCAGGGCCAGGGCACTTCCCTGCTTCCCTGCCCACAGACCCTGATTGGTCTGGGGGTGGGCCAGCACGTGAAGTCTTTGCCCCCCACCCCCCCCAGACAACCACCAGCTGTTCTGAATAGCTGGTGGTTCCCTCAAGGTGCCCATGCCCCTGATGGTGGGAGGAGATTTTGCACGCTCCCCTCTGCCCCCTGGCCAATCACAGCCTGGGTGGGTGGGAAATGCACAAAGTCTCTTCCCGTCCTGCCCCCTTCCTGCACATTCCCTGCAGGATGGGAGCAGGGTATGAGGAGACTTCATGTGCTCCCCTTCCACCCCAAGCCTTTATTGGCCTGGGGGTAGGGGGGGGGAGTGCAAAGTCTCTTGCTCCCTGCCCTGGTATTTGACTCTTAAGTGCCGCACACTCCCCGGACCCTCAGTCCTGATTGGCCTGGGGGCAGGGGAGCAGCAAGGCCTCCGTGGGCTGGATCAACCTGCTTGGCACGTGGTGGCCCTTTTACCCACCCCTGATCAACATCCATGGTTCACCACGATTTTAGTTAGCTGGCTGGCCACTTGTCATAGGTGTGGCCAAGTTTCCCACAGTCCTATAAAGTTTGTTTAAAGCCACCAGTCCTGGAGCTCAGTGCTCCTTGCTGTTATTTAGCTCTGATTTACCCCTAAATATCACCTAAGAGCCCAGTGAGCAGTGGAGGCATTATAATACTGCTAGATAATACTGAAACTCCCATGTTTCAGCAAATTCTTTGATTTGGCACCAGTCAGGTCCCAAAGGTGCCGGACTAGAGAGGTTCCACCTGTATAAGATAAATGTTACTGGCCGGATCTTGCAGCCTTTTCTCAGGCAGTTCTTCAGTTGAACTCAGTCAAGATCTTACCTGAGTGATAACTACCAGGTGCAGTCAGATATTAATTAACAACTTACTTAGGTGGCCATGTTAAAATTGCAAGTATTTAGCTTCAACAGTAATCCTGTCCTGAAGGCAATACATGGAATGGGAAGGCGCATTTATTCACTTCCTTGGATAAATATTTTCTAAATGTACCAAATTTCCTTCCTTTTTAAAAAAAAACAGCAAAAGCCACATCAGGAATTCATAAAGAAGGTCATCCTGTAAACTCGCTTGCTGTATTCATGCAGACTGTGTAGAAGTGAAATCCATTTATGCCAGTTCCTTCCTGACCTTTGCTGCTAATATCCAGAGGCAAAACTTCAGCATTTAAGCCCAATGGCATAAATAGCTTTGAATTTCACATAGGAGTATGTGAGCAGTGTGTAACTGTGAAAAGCCAAAGGTTGGAAGTTTTATTTTTATTTTTTTAGGATCTATTATCACACTTACTGAAGTCAAAGCTAGGATAGGTAGATTTTTCGTCCATAATTTCACATTCAAGTATTGTTTGCCTACTTAATCTTCAGAATGTACAGGGATCAAAATAGATACATAAGCAGTGAGACTAAAGAAAGTCTTTCACTGTTCTTACAGGCTTCGTTAGTGAGTTGCAAATGTTAGGTCCTTACTTACAACATAGTCGTTTTGTTATGTATTAATGACTAAGGCTGTGGTTCTGCAACCATTTATGTGCACGCAGTGTGTGGGTGGACTCCTTTGAACTGAGTGGGGCCCAGCACAGTTGCGCTGAGCCTTGCATTGTCCAGCTGTACCAAAGGGACAGGTGACACTTGATATGGATTTAATCAGGCCACAACTTTATTATTAGATGTCTGGGACAACCAGGCAGATAACAGTGTACAGGTACCCCCTGTTTAATCTGTAATTACCCTTGGGGCTTCCACTATTTTTCCCTCTTTTCTATCCAAGTCCCTCCAGCAATCTATTGCTGGGATCTTACCATACTCGGAGCTTTTACCGACTCCCCTCATTACCACCCAGGTACTGCCAGCAAATCCATTGCTGAGACATTACCAAACACCCCACCTCACAGGAGGGGTGAGCTGGGCTATAAGAAAGGGGGGTTGGCTGCTGTTACAACTACAGGAGCCCCAAACCCCACACCATTCTGTTCCTTGAACCAGCACCTCTTTAAGTCCTTTACCAGGCCATTTATCTGATCACTGGATGCCTTCCCTACAGAATACATGCACTGGACATCTGCCATAAGGAGGTGCCAGCAGCTAGCTTGGAGTTGAGTGGGGCCCAGCACAGTTCCAGTAGTCTGCCATCCCACTGAGCCTTGCAATATTAAAGCATTAGTCCCACTAAATTCACTTGGGGTGCATCCACACAGCAGGGCTTAACTTGAAATAAGCTACGCAACTTGAGCTACGTCAATTGCATAGCTTACTTCAAAATAGTTTATTTTGAAATAGGGAGCGTCTACACAGCACTTATTTCGAAATAGAGCACTCTTCCTCCAACTTCTCGTACTCCTCGTGCAATGAGGGTTACAGGTGTTGGAGTAAGAAGTCCTCCAGCTTAACAGTATTTCAACATTATTTCAAAATAACTTCCTGCTGTGTAGACACGGACTAAGTAATTTAAAAATAATGCTAGTTTTCTCGAAATAATGTTTCTGTGTAGATATACCCTTGCAGGGTTGGGTAGCTTCTCAGCAAGAGCAACATGTCCTAGCTCCATTTAAATCAATGGAGATATGACAATTTACATTCGTTAAGAATTAACTCCATTATGGCCATACTTTTGGTCGACTGGGTTAAAGTTTTGTCCTGCTTGAAACAAACTTCATGCTGATTTAGTTCACTTTTTTATTAAGGAAAAGCCTTTTTTTTTAATGCTCCAAATATTTTACTTTTAATAACTTAAGAGTTGAGCAATAAAATTGGAAGAAACCCCATCAGGTTCCATTCATTTGTTTTATAATGTGCTTTTCCTGTCACGGATGTTCCAGCTTGGTTGTACATCTGTGGCCTTTCCTTCTCTTTGGAATTCCTTTATGCATTCAGGTTTCATATAGTGCATAATTCATCTTCAATTTACATGTTGCAGCATATTCTTATTCTATTTATATGCATTTTCAGGTTGTTTCCCTATTCTCTTTTATTGCAAATCCTTTAAAAATATATAAAACCTCAGGTTATTCCCAGCTACACTTTGCTCACACTTTACTCTGTGTGTTGGCTAAAGCTGTTTGTGCTACACGCTTTATTTCTGGGAAGTCCGCAGAAAAAGAAATGAGATTACTCTTTGTCCACTGAAAAATATACATTTCAACATAGAGGAGAAAGATACTTTATTTATGCTATAACTTCTTACTATGAATGGCATAAAAGTAAGTACCCCTCTTTAAAACTCTGTTTAAAAGTGACAAGTGCCCTATTCCTATGAGCTCAAGACAAAAGACCTCCCATTGAAATAATTGAGGAAGATCCCTAGGCAGAATCCAGGCTCCATTAAAGTAAATGGCAAAATTCCTATTGATCGCAATAAGTCAAGGATTTTATCCCCTTTGATATCCATGGGAGCAGGAGGAGATCCAAACCCTGTAAGTACATTAATTCATAAGTGACTGTCTGTGAGCTTTGAAGGGTAGAGGTGACTCAGTTTCTGAACCTTTATAACTGCAGTAAAAGCCCAACCCTGCAGTTCTTATGGAGCCAAAATTCCCATAAAAGAGTTGGCTTAATGCTCCCAAAATATGGCTTATGGTACCATTAGAGTGTATCAGAAATGTATGCGTTTAGGAGAATTTGCCCCAGTAACAGTTTTAAACAATTTTCAGCTGTTATCTGGTGTCTTGGATATATTTGCATCTTATAACTTGAAAGAAGTATTTCCCCTCTTCTAAAATATTCTACTTCACTCAACTCCGTTTCCTTAAAAAAATACAATTTCAGGCTTTCTGTATGAGACCATGACAAAGTGATTTTATAGCCAGTACTGAAAGTGACTAAACTTGACAACAATTGTATTTCATGACAATCTCTGCTTTCATGTCCTTAGCCTGCTTTCCTATCATCAGTTATTTTTTTCTTTCTTTGCATCATCTCCCTCCTTCCTCCTCTAAAATGTGAAATTTTCCATATCTCTGCATTGGCTGGAAACAAATCCCTTTACCAGGAGTGCATTTTAATGGAGAGCATGCTTCAGTTAAGTCACCAGAACCTTAACTGTATAATATTCAATTTCTTACCAACCCAGAACCAAAGCTTTTCATTGAGAGCCATGTTCATAAGGGTAGTGGAAAAATTACTATTACAGAACTAAACCAGATTAGGGGGGAATGTGAATTAGATTTGGTAACAGATGGTGCTGTGGAAATTAAAGGTGCTTTGCGAATGGAAGCGACAGCAGCTTGCCTCTTTCTCTCTGTCTCTCTCTTTCATGCACTTGATAGACGGGTATAAATCACAACAATCCCGTCTTGACAGCCAATTTCGAGAATTTGATCTGGTTAAAGACATGGCTTTCCTGCTCCACTCACCGAAACCAGCTTCTATTTTATTTTTATACAGCACCTTGTCATATTTAGGAAAGTGGAATCACCTGCCTCCCTTTAATGAAATTTTCTGTAATTACAGTTTTAGCTCTTTAGAGTTAATCACTTTTTCTATTCAGCTTGAGTTCTCAGAAATGTCTCTCTGGATTTTTTCCCTCTCCCCACCTCATGCATATTGCTTTAATTTTTGTAAAGATGCTATTCATTGTTGGAAGTTGTTGTCAGATCCATTATAATTAAATCATAATTATCAAAATCATTATTGTGTAGAGAGAAAGCAATGCAAACAATTGTTGAAGTTATTGCATCTTTTTTGGCAGATAAGAGAAGCCTTTGAGGAAACACTCCAAAGCTTGGGAGTGGGGAGGGTTTGCTTTGTTTTTTAAACTAGATCCAAGAATCACACAGAGAGCTAGATAACATGCTTTTCTTGCAAATAAAAGCCACTTAAATTGATGTGGCACAGTGGCACAATGAGGACAGACAAATGCATAGAACTGAGCAGCAAGTTACAACTTTTATTAAACCAGGGCTGGCCTTACCATGAGGCAAACTGAGGCGGCTGCCTCAGGTGCCAGACTGTGGGGGGGGGGGGCCAGTAGGACCCAGAGTGTAGAAAATTGTGTCTGCTGCTGGTGCATATGTATTCTCTCTGCAGTACCATGAGAGGAGTAGAACAGGAAGAAGGCAGAATTGAGACCTTTCACAGTTTTGGACCAAGCGAGGGAGTATGGGGGCATCATTTGAGCTCCCCACCTCAGGTGCAAAAATGTTGTGGGCCGGCCCTGTATTAAACTCTAGTGTAAGGGAGGGGCACAACTCACCCATCACATACACTTTCTTATACTAGGCATTTAATTGGTTTGTGTGTGTGTGTGTGTGTGTGTGTGTGTGTGTGTGTGTGCAGGTGGGGTTACAGGGCTCACTACCATATAAACTGTAACACAGGGTAGGCTCTCCTCAGATTAATCCTCCCCCCCCCCCCACACACACATATGGCTCAGCTGTCTCTGAATCCTAGCACCCTCCTAGCTATGGAGGGACAGAGGGTGCTGTAGGGTGATGACCTTAGCCCATGAAGGCCGCAAGGTCTCACCCTATCACACAAAAGCAAGGCCCATCACTAAAATACCAGGTCTTTTATTTCTATGAGTGGTTCATTTTGTTCTCTTAACCACACTGGGGACTGGCTGCAATAGGCAATAAATAAATAACCCCACACCCCAGAATCTTGATTAGGTACTCAGAGCATGATTACTTAACTCATGGTGACTTGATGGTGACGCACGGCGGGCAAAAAACTTCCTGGTCCTCTTCTCTCCCATGGGCCAATTGGCAAAATCCTTCCTGACCCCCCTGAGCCAGTTGACCAGCTTGACCTGCAGCATATACAGTACCGGTTTGCATTGCTAGGTTGGGTGGGTAGGGTGGTGCTGGTAGAATGGAGCTGAAGAAGGATCCATATGGTTGCTGGGTCCTGAGGAATGTGGGCCAATCAGCGTCCCTCTGCAAGAGCTGGCAAATGGGTGCCATAGAAGTTACCTTGAAGAGTGCCACCTCCCACCCCCGCTTGCTACTGGCACTGTTCCTCTTTGACTGCTGGCCCCATCAACTTCTCCTCCTGTTGATGTGGATGGACAGCTGGCTTTTATCTGCCTGTAGCTGTTTCTTCAGCCTCTGATACTACATTTGTCAGGAAAGTCCAGAATAATTCCAGAGCCATTGTTTGTTTATGTAAACTTGTCTCCCATCCTAGGGTCCAGATTTTAAATTCGTGCCCCTGGTATGAGGATAGGAGAGGGCTGTGGGTGCTGAATACAATTAGGGTGGCAGGTTTGAAAATGAACAAACAGACACTGTGCTTTGTGGTTTGGAGATTCCTCCCCATATGCCAAAGGTCTTCAAAGTAGAAAAAGGGGAGAAGAAATGAAAAGAAAATGAGGGAGAGGGGCACTACCTGTCAGGGATTGAAGAGAAGATTCTTAGAGCTGGCAACTAGCAGTTGGTAGAAATAAAGCTTCCTACTGGCAGTCAAATCAAATGTAGTAACAACTCAGCGACTCCCTGCTGCTAGCTGACAGCATGGTGTAACACACAGGGACAAACATTCACTTAAACTCTGATTGCAGGAAAACCATCATTTTCCAACTCGCTGAGTATTTTACACACACTCATGCATGTGGGGAGAGGGGGAGGGCAGGAACTGGGACTAACAGGACCAACTGGGTCATTTACTTCAGAACTTTTCATCCTAACTCTTTGAGAAACTCAGGATCTAATGTCATTCCTATCATGCTCTTTCTAATTGTTCTTCACTATCTAATTCATCTTGGTGAAGGAATTATACTTAATCTATTGAATAATCTATAGAAAATCAATGAGGGAATTGGGTAATAAGAGTGTGTGTGTGTGTGTGTGTGTGTGTGTGTGCGCGCATGTGCGCATGCACACACCCACACACACTTCCTCTGAGAGTCAGCAGAAAATCATTGAGACAAAGATGATGGCTATGATGATGCAAACTTTGTCTGTCTTGAAAAACATGGGTATTTTCTTCTCATCTCCTCTCTCCTTCCTCTCCCCCGTACCTCCCATCCATAAGCAACATATGACAAGTAGGTCCCTGAGATCTGCAGTACTGCCTTTCTGACCAGTACATGCAACTGCTTTTGATGCTGTAATCATTTCAAAATAATCCCTCCCTTTGGAAAGCCTGTTACATTCTTGAATACAATCTTTGATTATTTTTATAGTCTGTGGAGACTCTTTTCTTAAACTAGCTGAAAGTAGAGTTGATTTTCTTTTGCCATTTCAACTGATTTTTTTAATTAAAAAGAATTCCCAGAATTATAGTTCGGAGATGCCACGTCACTTAACTTCTCCTGAGGCTGGAATGATCAGGTGGACTCCACCTGGCATCAATAATCTCAGTTAATATTATTTTAGATCCCAGAAAGCGATCTGGATTTTTAACCAGCTGGTTTTCACTCTGTTCTAATGTGTAGCATTAAGGAAAATAGTATGTTCATAATTTGATAATAAAATTGAATAAATGTGTTGTTGTTCCAAATCTTATTCTCACAGAATGATTCTTGGCCAATAGGCACCATGGACATAGTAGGCATGTTCCAGTCTTCCCACTGTACCTCTCTGTAGTACAGACAGTCTCTTAATATACATTTGTACAACTCCTGGCATGACTGGGTCCCAGTTTAGTTGAGTCCTATTAGGCACTAGTGTAGTATAAATAACAAGATATGGGATTTGAAACCAACAGATAAACAGGGAAGTCAGATATAAAAGCTAGCATTTGAATAATATCACAATTGTGGCTCCAAATAACAACCATATTCCCACTGTACAGGCCTGTGAAAACAAAGAAGGAGGGAGAAAATGAAGAATTGTGAATCAGCCTTCACTTTTTTGCTTGTTCAGTATTGCTGATCTGTGTAGGAACCTTCATACACGGTATACATCAGCACACACGCACACATTCCTTTTTTGATGGGAGTTTCAGACGCCGGGGAAGGATTTTCATTTAGCTGTCATCTGCTTCTCGTGTTGGCTTCTCTTCACTGTGTTCCTTCCTTTGAGTGCTTGAAAACTGAATTGCCTGAACACAAGAAAACTCTGTTGATCCATATTTCTATTTGAAAGACTTAAGATTTGTAGAAGTGGGTGACTTTTTTTCTGCAGAAAGCTTACTGCAGAGGAGGTCATAATAAATCTCAACAGATGAGTGAATGTTACAGGTGTATATATTCAATATTAGACTTCAGTTTGTGACACACATCTGCAGTTTTTGGCTTACTTGTTAGTGGCTTCCCAATACCAGTATGTCATAATGACATACATTGTTGTCCAGTATCTCCAGTGATCTTGTTCTTGTCCAGACACCTGGGGTACGTCTACACTAGAGGCTGTTTTTGACAGAGGCTTTGCCGACAGATACTGTTGACAAAGCCTCTGTCGAAAAAGAGCATCTAGACTACAGCCAATACTGTTGACAAAGCAAGCCGCTTTTTCGACAGAGTCTAGACACTCTCTTTCGAAAAAGCACAGTTTGCATGCAATAGCGCCTTTTTTTCAACAGAGTACTATCGAAAAAAGGTGTTATTCCTCATAGAATGAGGTTTACCGCTGTCAACAAAACTGCCACGTTCTGTCGACTTGCTGTCGACAGAACTCGGCGGTAGTGTAGACGCAGATATAGTTTTGTCGACAAAAGCCCACTTTTGTCAACAAAACTCTGTAGTCTAGACACACCCTAGGTGTGTTGGCTCAAGGTCATTTTTTCTTCTTCCCTCTGAAGTTTTTGTTCCCAAGAGAGTACCTGGGGCACAGAACTGTGCTCGTGTGGTGGGATAAAATTTAAATTTTGCTGCCTGCAATTGCTGCACATTTAAACCTTACAAGTAATTTTAGGATTCATTGTCATGGTCTTTATGATCTGTGGGCTCAGTACGCTAGAGAGACTGTGTATGTGTAAGGATACATTTAATTAATGCTGCATTAATGCATATATACAGACTTGTTAAAACACTTGGTTTGTCTCAGAAATATTGATTAAATAGCAATAGTTTGTTTAAGTATATTTTTGCTATGATTATATTACTTCAAAGTAATCAGGGTAATAGTAATCATCAGTGAAATATCACGTTAGTTCTAAAGTAATGCCATAAGCATTGATTTGAACTTGGCAGGAAAGGGAAGCTCTTGCTCATAGAGTGCCAAAGCCCAGTTTCGATGATTAGAATGAGAGTTTTGAGTATAATCTGTTTGTATAAGCAGTGTCTATTTTATAGGCTTGTAGGTTACTCAATACTAGATCGGTATCCACTATATCAAGGAACGCCTCGGGCAGTTAATTATGCAAAACATCATGTATGTAATTACATGGTATTATTATGCATTTAGCAGCTTTATTGATTTGCCAGTTGTTCGCTTATAGTATTTAGTGCTATGAACAAGAGATGCTCACCCTAAATTGAAATAGGTCCCAGGAAATGAGTGAAGGATAAATTACACCAGTATGCATTACTGCCTCAGATGTAATCCTTAAGTGTGGAAACTGTCACTGTGATCATTTGAAACACATTGTGAGATCACAGGATCATTTCCCTCCCATTAATAGTATATCAGCCAGGAAGTGTGGGGAATCAACTTGCAGGTGAAAGGAGCAATTCTCATTACTTTCCATAAATAAAAAAAAATGTAATGAAAAAAGGTTAAACATATTCTCCCTAACTTTACAGGGCATGGAATTATTATATTTGAGTCAATAGTTGGAAAATTGTGCAATGCTATTACAGTGAAGTTGAGAGTCCTGACCTATTGGCTTTTGAACTGAGAACAAATGATTGTGCATTCCTCCATTTTGGTGCTGGTGAGTGCACTGGTGTGGCTTAATAGGTCACATGCAGATAGATGATACCAGTTGGGAAGCTGGAACTTGGGTGCAGATTTTGGATCTCCAGGTATTGTGAGCTACTGCTTGCAGTAACTTGATGTCCTCCTACACCTCTTCCACAGCTCCAACTGTCAGCAGTTCTAACATCCGTCCTGGAGAGAGCTGTTTGCTTGCTTCAGCACCCCTGTTAAAGATGGAATGTTAAAGATGTTAGAAAAAATTAAAAAGGGAAGAATAAATTTAAATTTCAGAGAAGTTGTTCAGCATTTGTTAAACCATGTAGAATGCTGTGGCCAGCTGAAGCACTCCTCAGAAGGCCATGTCTGGATGTTTGCTAATGAAGGTATAATGTATAACATAGGTATTTGTGGTGGTGGAGAGGTCAGGATTAGCAGTGCTTACTTTGCAATTAATGATCTCATCTATTAGGTTAACCAGGCAGACCTTAAGATATTTCTTATTAAAAGAAGAAATCCTTTCTGTTCCTTCCCCCAAAGAAGCTAGTGCACCTTAATGCAATGATGATATGTTAGACCCAGCAGTTGTCAAAGCACCGTATTACTGTGATGCCGTAATGACACCCTGTCTCTGTAAAGCAGTCATGTTTTCTGAAATCACACGTTGCACCGTTGATTTCTGACATGACACTTCATTCAGTCGCTTTCCCTTTCTTCGACATTGCCATTCTCTGACAATAGCAGCTGGTGCCCATTTTCCTACTAAGTGATTCACATTTTGCCACTTTACTAGAGTGCAATTAGCTGAAGCAGAAAAAAAAAATTCCTCATTGTAAAGTAGTTCAGTTGAAATTGTAACTCAGCTCTGTAACAAGAGCTTGTGAGAGAGTCTTGAGGTGACTTGGGTGTCAGTTCAAGAGGCAACATTTTGGTTTCCTTCCATGCACGTGCTTTTTTCTTTTACTTTCAAAGAAACAAAGTATAGGAAATCACTGGCGCCTGCCTCACAGTTTTCTGTCTATTGATTTTGGTACAGAACAGTGCAACATTACTAAGAGGCAAACATAGTGTGTGAGAGGAAGGTTGGCCTTTGTGGTTAAAGCGTGATCCTGGGAGAATGGCCAGCTGGGTTCTATTGCTGACTCTGTTGTAGACTTCAGGTTTGGTTCTGTGCAAGGCTTTCTTGCCCTCGACAGTGTGCGATTGCTCCCGCCTCTCAGGGATTGTGTGTGTCTAACCCAGTTAAATGTTTGTGAAGTGTTGGAAGAAAGTGGATGGATGGTACTCGGAAAGTGCCCATGTGTAAGTGTGTATATCTCACTAAGGTGCATTTCTAGCAGTTGCCATTAACATGCTGTAGGATCTGTAGCCCCTAAGAAATTCTCCTTTAAAATAGAAAATAGTTGTGCCAACTCGTATAACATTCTGTGAAAACTTGTAAATGTCTGTTGATTTCTTTATTATGTGATGACCAGTGTGATTACTGGGAGAAAGGGTTGCTCTATTCTAAGTGATGCTACCATTGCAGTAGTGTTGAAGTCAGTGGATCTGCACTGGTGTAACAGTGAGCAAAATATGGCCTATTTTCCAAGTTGCTGCTATTTGTATTTTTTTCTTTTTTGAATATGTTAAATAAGGAAAGGAAAAAACAAAATTCTAAGCAAATAGCTCAATCCTGCCATCTTGGCTGTGGAATAGCTTTTGTTGGCCTCAGTAGGAAAGTTTCCTCTGATAAGGCTAATTCCCAATTAGTTTATGCATTCCACTAGGACATTGATACTGATGTAACCAATGTCAGCACTGTCAATATCATTTGCAGTGTAGCAGGTAGCTAGTAATATAAATGTAATGCCACTAACAACTTCATTTTATGATATTTAGAAAATTCTTGGCCTTCTAGAAAAAGGTGGCATGCTAAATCTTTACCCCTGTTTTATTTTAAAAGCTTTTAAAAGTGGTTTTAAGTGCATTTTTAGCATTCCCTCTCTGTAACTTTTGGCCAATAGTCACTGGATCATAGAGATAAACTTTGCTCATATGAAGGATTTTTGCAAGTTGGCATTATAGCAAATATGAAGAGATGTAACTTAAGAGGTACTTCAATATGAAAGGTTTAAAGTGGTCTGTTTTCCTAGGAATCTGTTCAGGAATGGGACTGTTAGAGCAAACTGGAGTTGCTGTCTTTGTGGGCACTAAATGGGGGTTGAGCCTAAAGTCAGCAATATCTCCAGTTTTCTTTACAAGTCGCTGGCAGAAGTTTTAGAAAGCACATGTTTGTATATTCCACCTCCAGTATAGCTACCATTCATTTGACTTAAAATAATAATAGAGAAAAAGAAACAACCCCACTAAGATTTTTAAATATATATATAGAGAGAGTACACTTTTATATGAAACATGTTATTTCTGTTCATACATCTTAACTAAATTTAGGTTTTTATTAATCCAATGTGACCTAAAAAAATTCTGCATTAACAGCACAATGTGGAATTGGGCTTATTCTCTTTGAATGCAGATAAAGCCATCAGCTTGAAAATAGCTCTGTCTGACAAAAAGGTGTTCTTTTGAAATAAAGTCTTATTCACTACATTCCTCTTAGAGTTAATGTGAATTTTAGTGCCTCTAATTTTAGATTGAAGTGAGGTCTAGAATAAAACCCACCAGCTGACAATTGAATTTATAGATAGTTGTGAATATTTCAGGTTTGAATAATAGAGCTGTAGACTTTCAGAGACAGAGAGGAAGACAGAATTAAGCTCCAACTATAGTTTTAGAATATAATGCAATTGTGTCTAGGAAGTCGTCAGTGTAATGAGCTAAGTAGTAATTAGAAGGCAACACTTTTACTGAGATCTGGTTCAGGCATTATTCCAAATGTTTGGTGAGATGGCTTGATGATGGCCCAATCTGTCAAAGGTGTAGCTGGCTCTTGAGCCTCTTCCATTTGAAAGTAGTTCAGTAACAGAGAAATAAAATCAGCATGAAACATGCTGTTGTCCACTCACTGCCAATATAACAAATATATGTACATCCCTTATTTGGCTCGATTTCTTCAGTCAGTTGAGCTAACTTTTCATCCACTGAAAACTACTATATTCCCATCTCCTTGCAGTCGTCAGTTTGAACTATACTTCTGTTCTGCAGATGTGCACCAATCCAGTTTGCACTATTGAAACTGCAGCCAAGAGCAGATAAAACTTGATTAGTATTAGAAACTACCACTTCAAAACCATCTGCAGACTAGTTGTAGCCTATATAGCACTGATGATCAGACCATGAGCTATTAAAGAGGGAAGAGAATATTTTGGCTGTGACTGCTTCCAGTAGAAGAAACCCATTTTTTGCAGCAGCTAAGACAACATGCATTTGGATATTAATTAGTTGTTGACTTACATTAAGTAAGCAAATGATGATTCTGTGAATAGGAAGGTGATATTAGAGCTTGTAGTATAATAAATTATTCACTAAACTAGAGCAAATTCAACAGTGGAGCAACGAGAGACTAGAGAACATATAGTCATGCTCCTATGGTTGTAGCAATAGTGATTTTATACATGGAATCACATCAAAAAGAAAGCTAAAGGAACGCCTGATAGTTGTAGTCAAGAAAACGACTTCAGCACACAGAAATAAAAAGTCCTCTATGTTTGCAGATTGTGAAAGAGTTAATTGATATTTTTTATCATAGCTGTATAAAATTCATTGTGTTAGAACGACAGAGATAGAGGGAATGAATATGTTTTAGTATCCTAATAACTTCTAACTCTAGTCTAAGATTGTAATGTATGTGAGAATGGTCCACTAATTATAAGGTAATAAGTGGAGTGGTGGTGTAAGTGCTCTAAATTAAAAGGAATTTGCAGAGCTGCTGTAAGTCAGTGCCGACCCGCTTTCTTTCAAATGTTGACTTGAGAAAAGTGCTTAGCCCAGAGTGCAAGTAGTAGAGAGACAAGAGAGAGCTATCTAGTAATTACAGCACTCATTAACAGTGATGGGTATAAGGCAGCAGATACATAAGGAAAGGCATGTACTGGTGCAGGCTGGCAAGGGGATTCCCCCTGAAGGACAACACAAGCAGATGGTCCGAAGCAATACGATATTTTCAAGGATTTAACCTTCCCATTTCCTTGGTTTGTGCTGACACATAATGATTTTGCTCCCTCCGTATCCCAAATAAATATTGTGTTTAGAGGTAGTGCATGAAGTTTCCGCTCCTCAGTCTGTTTTTTCCCCCTCATATTTATTTCACATGCAATTTGTGTTTGATATTCTTTTTGGTAAAATCCATCCCAATAACCAAGGCTTGATGACCACCTAAATCTCACTTTGAATATATCTTACTCTATGTGTATGTTTCTAGTGAGCAGCCAAATTCTAATCTTGATTACTATGGTGTAAAAATAACCTGAAATCTAATTGCTGGATTTATTTGTGATTTACGCTGGTGAATCTGGCTCTAGAGCTTAAAGCTGCATCTGAATTTTATTATTGTACATAAATGTGAGCCAGAGAAGAGAGAGTGAGTCTCAATATTGATATGAAATTATTTTAAGTCTGCCAGATTGTGTGCTGCAAACTTAACTACATTCGATTTTAATGTGGTTGCTTCCACAACGATAGTGTATAACCACACGTGGGTAGGCTTATATAGTGGTAGCATTCAGATGAGAAAAAGTCATCAGAGACTTGCTCAGAACTATCATCTGTGGATTGGTAGCTCCTTAGAGGAGTAACAGAGACTCTGCCCAGCACATCATTGACCACTGTGGCTTAAGGCACATCTATCCATCAGGGCTAAAGCTGAAATAAGTTACGTAACTTAAGCTATGTCAATTCCATAGTTTAAGTCATAATAGCTTATTTTGGCTTTTTGGCGCTGACTACGCAGCAGGAAGTCTGAGAAAAAGCATTCTTCCTCCGACTTCCCTTACTTCTCGTAAAATGAGGGTTACAGGAGTTGAAGTAAGATGTCTTCCAGCTCGACATTATTTTGACAGTATGTCGAAATAACTGCTTGTTGTGTAGACACAGACTATGTTATTTATAACGCTGCTGTGTAGACATAGCCTTTGTAATCACAACTTTAGTCCAGGAAGATAACATCTGATCATAGCCCAGCTAATGATTATTCTGCCCTCCAAACGCCTTCCAAAAAAGGATGGTAAGCTTTGTATACGTACAATATGATGGGGACTAATTTAGCTACAACTAGTCCCCATCATATTGTACGTATATAAAGCTTTGTACAACTACTCAAAAGAGAGATCTTGGAGTCATTGTGGATAGTTCTCTGAAAGCATCCACTCAGTGTGCAACGTCAGTCAAAAAAGCAAATAGAATGATAGGAATAATTAAAAAAGGGATAGAGAATAAGACAGAGAATATCTTATTGTCTCCATATAAAACCATGGTATGCCCGCATCTTGAATACTGTGTACAGATGTGGTCACCTCATCTCAACAAAGATACATTGGCACTGGAAAAGGTTCAGAAAAGGGCAACAAAAATGATGAGGGGTTTGGAACGGGTCCCATATGAAGAGAGATTAAAAAGATTTGGACTTTTCAGCTTAGAAAAGAGGAGACTAAAGGGGAACATGATAGAGGTCTATAAAATCATGACGGGTATGGAAAAAGTGAATAAGGAAAAGTTATTTACTTATTCCCAAAATAAAAGAATGAGGGGTCACCAAATGAAATTAATAGGCAGCAGGTTTAAAATAAACAAAAGGAAGTTTGTCTTCACTCAGCGCACAGTCAACCTGTGAAACTCCTTGCCAGAGGATGTTGTGAAGACTAGGACTTTAACAGCATTCAAAAAAGAGCTAGATAGATTCATGGAGGTTAGGTCCGTCAATGGCTATTATCCAGGATGGGTAGGAATGGTGTCCCTAGCTTGTTTGTCTGGAAATGGATGACAGTAGAGGGATCACCTGATGATTACCTGTTATGTTCCCTCCCTCTGAGGCATTTGGTATTGGCCACTATCATCAGACAGGATACTGGGCTAGATGGACCTTTGGTCTGACCCTGTATAGCTGTTCTTATGTTCTTATATACGTGAAAGAAAAGGTAGAGATGTTTTTGTTTAGCAGAGTACTAATATGCCAGATCAAAAGTCTTGTTGCTTTGCTTAACATACTGAATTCTGAAGACAAGAATTAAGAAATAAGGCAATCAAGAATCCTTTGAAAGATAAAACTTTTATCCATTTCCTCCTCCTTTTTTTAAACCCAGAAAGTAAAATGTCAGCTCCTATAGAACTGTAGATATATGGGGTGCTGGCATAGTTATTACTGGTTAGTCTGAGGATAATGGCTAAAAAGTAATTGCAGCCAGAGATGATGAATCATTCCACTTAGATTTTTTGAAACTAGTGTCTAACCTTAATTATTTGTTAGAATCCTGAGATGAGGTTACTCCATTACTAAATAGCTGTACCTAATAAAGAAATTTTTAAAATAAAAGTAATTGGGAGATTTATTCTTCAATTCCATGGTCAGATCAATAGATGATGCAGTTATGCTTTATTGAAAAGTGCTGACAAACAGTAATTACTAGGCACAGCATTCATCAGTTCAAATGCAGAAATGTTTGATTCTGTTGATAGTGGAATTTATGCAAGGAAAAAAAGCATTGGGAGGAGGGGCAAATGAAATAAATTCTCATAATCAAATGGGTTTATGAATTCCTGACTCACTGGATGACAAGTTCAAAATTTAGAGAATTGGTTTGAAATCGACATGTAGCCTAGCAGAAAGAAAGTGTGTGTGTGTGGGAGGGGGAGGGGCCCGCGGGAGAGGGGAGAGAGGATTTGGTCTCTTTAAAGTTTTTGTTTACTGCCTGTCTGAAGCTTTGATAAAACTCTGTCATGCCCTTATGCTGATTACCTTCATGTAGAACAAGAGGTATTGACTAACGAATGAATGATGTGCAGTTCCTAGCCCTTTCAGAGCAATCTTAGAGCGCTGTCTTTAATACACATATTCTTCTCTCTCTCTCTTCCCCTCCCCCCACTTCCTCTCCCATAATGCAGGCTTCTCTGCAGAATGTCAAGCAAAGATCGACACATTGATTCCAGCTGTTCGTCATATATCAAGACGGAACCATCAAGCCCCGCCTCTTTGACGGACAGCATTAACCACCACAGCCCTGGTGGCTCTTCAGACGCCAGCGGGAGCTACAGTTCAACCATGAATGGACATCAGAATGGGCTGGACTCACCACCCCTCTATCCTTCCGCTGCAGGGCTGGGGGGCAATGGGCCTGTCAGGAAACGGTATGATGACTGCTCCAGCACCATTGCTGAAGATTCCCAGACCAAGTGTGAATATATGCTGAACTCAATGCCCAAAAGACTGTGTTTGGTGTGTGGTGACATTGCGTCAGGGTACCACTATGGGGTGGCCTCTTGCGAGGCCTGCAAAGCTTTCTTCAAGAGGACAATTCAAGGTTAGTGTTTTTCACCACTTTCCTCTTGTTCAAACTAAATCTTTACAACCCTCTGTAACTCTTGTTCCTTCTCCCTCCCATAAATTGTTTCTTTCTGTTTTCAGGATCTGGTCATACAGATTTTACTCGTGCAAAATTCCTTCCTTCTTCAGTGGGAGTTTTGTCTGAGTAAGGACTGTAACTCTGGGCCCAGAGTCATTTCTCTTTTTACTGTCAAAGGCAGTAAAGGCAAAGCTATTTGGCACCCTAGGCATCTTCAGATTTTATTTTTCCATAAGAGATCCCCATGGACACTGATAAATAATTGCTGTTAAGAAAACTGGTTGTTTTCTGAAGGTTGCCATGGTTACCTCTTAAGTGGGCCTCCTTCAACACACCCTTGTGGTGCATAAGCATAGTGTGGCACATCTTGCTCTGAGCTGTAGCACTGCGGCACTAGCATTGTTAGAGAAATCCAGTTGATTTTGTTTTAAACTCTAATCCATTTAAAGACAGAACCACATGTAATGTGGTAGTATTTTGTGGGCTTCAGTGGGTGAATTATTGGCCTTTCACCTTTAAGATACTACAGCAGTCTTAACCAGATTCACCAAGTATGTGTCAGGTTACAACCTAAATGAAGCAAATTAGCAGGCTCTGGTCTCTGCCTCATAGCCCATATAATTAACCTAGTCCTGATGCTCATTACAAAGCCTTTACATATTCTGGCGTGAGTTAGTATGAATGGAAATTTGCATGTCCATTGTTCTATCCGTGGAACCATTGGAGTCCAAATAACCTTTTGCCCTCCTTTAGATATTGTCAGCCCAAGCAGAATTGCAGGTGCTTTGTTTAAAGAATGTGAAGCCATGCCTAGTCTGTAGTTATTAAACAGGAACTTAGTGTCACATTAAATTAAGGTCAAGCTTGGGTGCCTAAAATTAGGCACCTAAATCCCATATTTAGTCACCTTAATAAAAGATGTGTGAGTATCAGATGTGCTGAATACCTGAAATGCTCAGGGAAGGCAACTGGAAATGGGGCAGGAGCTCAGTATCTTGAAAAATAAGGTCATTTTTACTGAAGAGCTTAAATTTGGATTTAAATACCCAACTCCGGGTACCAGCATTTGAAAATTTTGGCTTAAGAGTCTCAAATATGTAATTATTTAAATTAAAATTGGGGGACAAATAATGCCTATTGTTTTGATTTAACTGTTCCCAGAGGGTGGTTCTTGAGCACTCTAGGTGCCGCGAGAATCCCTCCATTTTGTTTATCTGTTTTTAATTCCCTTCTTGCCTGCCGCCTCCCCACCCAAATACTTTGCATTGCTGCAAACACACAAGCTCTCCCGCTGCTGCTTCTGAAGCCTTCTGGAGGTCGGGTGTCTTTTGCAGAGCAATGCGAGATGCTTGTTCCCTGATGAGGCTGAGTGGTGGCTTCCACTTGTCTCTCAAGTGCCTGCTTGTGAGCAAAAAATCCTGATGTGGATCTGCAACATTTGACTCTTAGGAAAAATTACTGTTGAAATCCACAAGACATTTTAACACTAGAATCAGCTGTAACTTTTTCTTGGATCAGGAGTGCTGGCTTGGACCCATAACAAGACATTGCATTCCTGTTATCTAGATAGATACCAGACAATGGTTAAGAATATATCTCTGGAAGTTTAACATCCTGAGTATATACGTATATTATTGCATACTTGTTCAACCTTCAATACCTTCAGTAAATATATTTCTCATTCAGCAAAGCACTTAAACATATTTAAAGTTCAATTCAAGTCAATGGAACTTTAAGCATATGCTTATAAAGTTAACATGTACTTAAGTGCTAACTGCATTGGGGCCTATATTAGTAGAAGATAGTCATTGTATTTTAACGAAATAGCCACTGTTCAGTACAAATTCCAAAGAGGAACACTGAATTGCAGTTTTCATGGGTCTGACTTTTAAAAAGTTGTGACATAAACAGCCCAAACTTTGCAGCCACTTTGTTTGAATAGTTAAGATGCACGTGGTTGGAGCCATTTGATCATTAAATAACCAGTTTGATTGCACAGTTATGGTAATTGCACATGCAGAAAGTCCATGTTGACCTCAGGCCTTGGCTTCATAATAATCAAACCTTTTGAGATAAATAATTTCCTTTGACCTTCAAGAATGTTATCAGCAAAACTTAACAGTTTATACAATGGAGGAGCAGTTATTATGTAGCTGTTAAGCTTCAACTAACACAGGTTTTAATAAAAGACTGCTATTTGATTACCATGCAATAACTATCCTACAAAACAGATATACAATTATTTTAGATTTACCTTCATTAATAAAAAAATGCCACTAAAATGTTTAACTCAGTAAAAAGTTAAATCCTGACTTTTGGCATTGACGATAGCCCTCAGTTTAATACCACATCAAAGAAAGCAAGTTTTGGGTCCTTAAGCATAAGTCATGGATGTCATTCTCTAGATTAGCTCTCTGAACTTGTCCACCTAGCTCAAGTTATAACTGGCACCTGTGCAAAAGCTTTTGGTAAGTATACAGTACTAGCTGCATCAGTAAGTATCACTGCACAGTAATTTAGAGACAAAAAATGCAATGTTGTAAATAAAGGCATTGACTGGAACAGTAATAATAAAGGAACTCAAAGGAAGGCTAGAAAGATGTCACCTTAATAATGACAAGGTGGCTCCTTTTTTCAAATTACCGAATAAAAGGTCCCAGCCAACAAAATTACGAGAGTGCTTCCAAATCCCATTCAAGATAATAGAACTTGAGTATTTCGGTGGGTCAAATCCCTTGGACATTATAGATGAACTAAATTAAGGCAAAGGTACTTTTTCTTATTCTAGGGGAAAATTCTGCCTTTGAACATATATGAAAGGCCCCCTTGATTTCTTTGGCTGTCTTTTGATTAAAAAGGTCAGAATTTGTTCCTAATAGTCCTAAAGGCAATTTCTCATTGTATAATTTCATTTTGTGTTTCATACCACACTTTTACCTCCTTCTTTGTTTAAAAATTACTTGATAATTGAATAAGCATAAATAAGAATATAGACATTCACAAAGAGGAACGTAAATATAGAATAGTGAACTGGGGTGATTGAGTAACCAACTACTATGACTGAGTACATAAAAATTGCTTATCTCAAATAAAAAAATTGGTCGTTTCAAATGTTAATATTTCAATTCTGTTGGGAAATTAATCATAAATTTCAATGGAAAAAGACCATGTTTGACTTATCAAACCTTTCCAAGTTATCATTCATAAACTATTAAATTAGCACAGGCTGCAGAGCCCAATGCTGCTCCCCATAGACATCACTGGCAAAACTCCCATTGATTTGGTGGAAGCACAGTTGAGCTTGATGAAGTCAGGTTGAAGGTGAGCATTCTGCTCACTTACAGCCTGATCCATTTCCCATTTTCCATTGTCTTCCCTGGTGCTGCATCAGCCATGAACCAGTGAATGTCACCCTCGTATGCATTGTTAAAGGACGATTTCACTAGTAAGAAAAGTGACAGCCCCTTTTTTGAGACAACAACAGTTTGCTCAAAATTTTCTGTTTTCAGTTTGAAACTTCCCACACTCGTTCTCAGCCTGAGGTAATTTAGGTAATTTTGTACTTAAATTTGAGGAAACAGCAATTAGTCTTGCTTTATAAGATGGTGGGGGGGGGGAGGGGGTAGAAATCTATCCTGAATCCTTTTTTTAGTTTTTCAGGCAGATAATCCAAAACCAGCTGGATGTTGGGGAAAAAAATGCATTTCTTGATGAGAGATAGTAGCTCTGTCTGGAAAATATTTTAAAATAAATAACTATGTGATTGCAAATCCACAATTAAAGGTGCACTATGAGTGTTTGCTTAGATTTGAATAAAATTAAATTCAGTTCTGCCTCCCCCACCCCCTTCTGACATCACAAATGAAGGGAGAACTGGATGATCTCTCTGCTCAACGGAGCACTTACAGATTTGCTGCTCTGAGGTTGCTGCTTGGATAATTTACACGAGGGGTGACTGCAAATGTCTCACAAAATACATAGATGCAGCCAAATCCACCACCAAATTGGCTTAACATCAGGGACACTAGAAAATAGCAAGTGCTAGACTAGTCCATTGATTTTTAAGGTCTCTCCACAGTTCTTGATGCATTCGGTAATATCTTGAAAATGACCTTTCATTAAAATAAATAAAGGGTTCCATTTGCATCCTACAGGTAGGTGCACAGGCCTTCTGCCGGGCCTCTTAGAATGTTGCATGTCCCATATATTTTGTAAAGAGGTTTAACAGAGATATTAACAACCCATTACAGAAGACAAAAATTTGAATGGAAATTACTGCATGTGCCAGTGTTGCCAAATTATTCTTTGTTATAGGGACATTAAATTTAAATTTTTGGACTTAGATTTTATACACATAATTACATTTACTAATATATAGCTGCCAGGCCATCCTTTGGGTGACTTTTTTTTATTAAGATACAGGCACAAAGGTCCTGTTGGTCTCTGTGGAAACTGGATGGGGTCCATGAGTTTTGAAAGGTTCAAATATTTTATTTTTTCCCCTAAGTTAACTCCTGCTCCTCCCAAGTGACTGTCGTCTTCAACTTAGCATGAAAATGCAACAAGAAAACACGCAGCTGCTGAGACAGCAGCCTGGTGGCAAGATTGGTGGTGTAATATTAATTATTGAGCAAAAGGAAAATGCTTGCAACAAAAGTGTAAATATTTTGGAGTTTCATTTGTCATTTTTCCAGATTCCAGGGTGTTTTTTAAATTTATTTTTCATTAAAAGTGTTGGATGGACAGCGCTGGAGATTGTAGTCTTCTCTTTATGCATTGATAGGTAAAGAATAGCTACTGAGAGGCCCTACTGTCTTTTCCCCACACTTTCATTTATGAGCCTCAACTTATGAGCCCGGGTAAGTTCTGTCCTTGTCCATCTTAGGTAAGGCAGCTAAGTAGCATACCAACCTGGTTGTTCTCATTGCCTTGTGGACACTTTCCCATTAGGAACTGGTCTGAGACTGCTGTCTCTTTTCACATTGGTGTTGAAAATTCTTTGGTAATCACAGTTCTGTGGTAGTGTAGTTCTGAAAGTATGTGTCCAACCTTGTTCAAACTACAAGCTAGACACCTTGGGTTGACCTCTTCAGTTGTTCAAACTTGTTTTTACTTGGTTAATAATCAGGTTTTTCAACCCTCTTTTGAGTACTGTGTTTACACATTGCTGAGCCAATTTGATCTGCAAATCTCTGAATACTTTACAATAAAAATTTTAATTTTAATCAGCAAGGTAATCAGGAAAGATACAGCTACTTATATAAATTCAGATATGTTGACATTTGATATGTGCGACATAAAGTTAGTTCCTGGGTGCACGTGACCAAAGTGACTTCCAAAGGTTAATTTACACATTGCTCAGCTGACTCCATTTGTAACGTCCACATAACATTTTCTTGAGGAAATGGAAACAAATTAAACAAGACTTCATTGTTTTCCAATATCTTAACCAGGATTATGAAAGTTATAAAATGGTAGAGGTGAGAGCTAGGAGTCTTGGTGCTTACTTTTGAGCATCACTGATGCAGTAGTCCATTGCTCTTGGCTTTAGTGCAAAAATGGCAGCCCTCCAGTGAACCTTTCCCTGTTACCTGAATACACCATTACCTGATTAATTCATTCACCTTCCTTATATAAGTAAAAGTATTTGCATCAGCATTTCTTTTAAAGAATATTTTAAGAAAGCAGTTATAAATTCCCTTTTTTCCCTACCATCATTTCTCTGTACCCATTAACCAAGCAAACTATTGAGAAAATATTTTTAATTCCCTTCCGATACATCTTTTCATCCCATCATCATGTAAATGTGCATCTGTGGCAGCAAAACAAGATGAGACAGTAAAATATAAGCATGCTAAAATCCGGGAACCAGAGACAATTTTAAAAATATAGTGCTGGTTCTATCATTTTTACTATCCCTGCTTCCTTTACGGCATTGTAAATTATATGCTGCATTTAGCTTAGCTGAAAATGTGAATGAGGACTGGTTCTGTGTGCTATTTAAAACCCATAAGAAACACTAGAAAAGGAAGAGATATATTGATAGTTTTAAGTATAGTGGCAGCCACAGGTGCCTTATAATTAGGGCTAGTTCTACATTTGTGTTATGAACTTGAATTTTTGAAGTTGTTTCACTCATCTGGAAAATGTAGTATCGATTGAAACTAGGCACGCAAGGTCTTAACCAGCACATTATTTTAAAAAATCTTTTTATAATTTCTTAAAATTAATTTTTATTGCTGGTGAAAATTGACAGATTGACAGTCCTGGAGACTAAAACTCTCTGTGCATCCATGGAAAAACAACAAGGCAGGAACAGTGAAAGCTTGTCCACACTGCCCTATCGATGTACCTCAGCACTGACCTAGATGGAATATCACTAGGTTTGAGAGAAAACTATCATACTCAGAGGTCCAAGCCCTAGACCTATGCACCTATCTGAAGGCTGAAAATCTGGCCCTTCATTTATTCAGTTTAATGAAAACTTCAAGTTTCCATGCTCCTTAGACGTCTATGCTATGACTGCCAAGGAAGATACGATTCAGTAAGGTACAGAACATCTCTTGAGATGGAGTCAGTGCACTCATGGCCCACTAAAGAGAGAGAATTTGACTTCAGTGGTAATCAACAACACTTGGCACATCTAGGAAGTATCAGTCACATAGTGCCAGTTGTGGTAGTGGCACTCCGAGTGCAGAAAGTGGGGGCCCACAGGAGACCTTGCCTCTATAGGCTCTGCTGACAAAAACTCCCCAAAGTCACAGATTCACTGGCACTGGGAGATAGGCTTCCATCATCAGGTGAATTAAATAAAACCCTGAATACCAGGAAGACACACTTGAAATTCTTCCCAAGGGACACCTCAAGCTCTTTTGCGGGGGGGCGGGGCAGGAACAGGGGGAGGGGGCGGGAGGGGGAGGAGGGAAAACCTGCAGAAAACAAATGGTCTCTGATAGCTGACCTTTCAGGCTAGGTAGGCACACACACAGACCTCCTGTTACCTTCCAGGACACAAGAATTAAATCATTGCCTTAAGAAAGGTGATTTTAATAACAGCATAAAAAGGTATACTTGATAAAGCATACTTGGTTGCTAGGTGTTACAGAACAACTGAGAAATGAACAGATCAAAATACAAAGAAACAGTTTTTTTGGGCTGTAGCTTAAATTTGGTGAATGGAGGAGGAAAGTGCATTTGACTTTCACAGAGAAGTGAACTAACACCAAACAAGGAAAATAACCTGATTGCGACTAAATGTATATTTTTTCCTATTACTCACTATCCACTTGAAGGTCCAGTCCATTTCTGTGCCCTGTATTCATTGTAGGCATGGTAGTCCTGCCTGGATTTAAACAATCCTGCTTTTCACAGTTCCTGGCCTTAGGAACACAAAGAGAAACAGCAGCAGGTATTTATTTACCATTTAAATTTCAGCACTGTATCCCATTGGTTCTTCTGGCTCCCTGCCAACACCCTTAGCTACCTGAGTTTAAGAAAGAAAGAAAGAAACCCACAGAAAACAAATGGTCTTTGATAGCTGAGTGCTGGCCAGCATACCTCTTATCCATCACAGGTGGTCTTTTTGATACTGGATACTTGTTTACTGTAAATTAGATAGTTGAACCCATCATTTCATATAATACAACAATACCGAACAATATATTTTTGTCTAAATCTGCATGTATGCTTTTTATTACTTATGCTACAAAAAGTTTAACAAGTTTTGAACATTTTTAAAATTCTTCTACAACACACTACTGATTCCTAAAACAGAAATTATTGAATGTCACAATGTATAGGCTGGATTTTTTTGCTAAACGTTTTGAGGTTGAGGAGAGAGGTTTTCAAAATCATCTACATTTTTGTTTTCCCTTTTTAACAGCAAGGGAACTCTACTATTGTATTTAAATTGTTGTAGAGACTTTAAAATTGAAGACCTTTAAAGCAAAAATTATAAAACAATATCTAATTGTGCATGCCCAATTTTGTTCCTGTGGTCAACAGGGTGAAAAAAAGTGGTCACTTCATTTGCTGGCTTAATCAGCTACAGATGAGACATGACAGAATTTAGAACTCTAACTACAACATTAGAAGTGCACAATTAGAAGCTTGTTTGAGGACCCCTTATGAATTTATCAAATTGAGTTGAACCTATACTTGGGTTTAAACTTTCAAAACCTTACTCCTGTGAGTAATTTTTACTCATGCAAGTAGTCCGTTTTGACTTCCAGTTCTATGTGCATGAGCAAAGACCAGGTTTGGAAGAATTCAGACCTTAATCTCTGAACAAATATCATTTGGTTCCCCAGTTGAGATTTGTTAAGGCGTTAACAATCTGATTCATTTTCTAACCCAATTGAAGGCTTCTTCCCTTGCCCTGTTCTGTGTCAACTTGGTACTTTTCAAGTGCCCTTCTTTCCTCAGATTCTCAGAAAGTACTCTGTTCTGCTCAGATCTTTATATCTTGCTCATTACCATGGTGTCAGAGAACCATAGTCTAATCCACATCCTCATAGCCAGGATCCTGTGACTTAGATTCCTCTCTCTGCCTTTCTCTGATCATTGATTCCCAGTCAGCCTCTGCCAAATCTGTGTTGTAATAAGAACATAAGAATGGCCGTACTGGGTCAGACCAAAGGTCCATCTAGCCCAGTACCCTGTCTGCCGACAGTGGCCAGCACCAGGTGCCCCAGAGAGGGTGGACCGAAGACAATGATCAAGCGATTTGTCTCCTGCCATCCCTCTCCAGCCTCTGACAAACAGAGGCCAAGGACACCATTTTATCCCCTGGCTAATAGCCTTTTATGGACCTAACCTCCAGCTTCTCTTTAAACTCTATTATAGTCCTAGCCTTCACAGCCTTCTCTGGCAAGGAGTTCCACAGGCTGAGTACACACTGTGTGAAGAAGGACTTTCTTTTATTAGTTTTAAACCTGCTACCCATTAATTTCATTTGGTGTCCTCTAGTTCTTCTATTTAGGGAACTAATAAATAACTTCTCTTTATCGGCCCTCTCCACACCACTCATGATTTTATATACCTCTATCATATCCCCCCTCAGTCTCCTCTTTTCGAAACTGAAAAGTCCCAGTCGCTTTAACCTCTCCTCATATGGGACCCGTTCCAAACCCCTAATCATTTTAGTTGCCCTTTTCTGAACCCTTTCCAAGGCCAAAATATCTTTTTTGAGGTAAGGAGACCACATCTGTACACAGTATTCAAGATGTGGGTGTACCATAGTTTTAGACAGGGGCAGTAAGATATTCTGGGTCTTATTTTCTATCCCTTTCTTAATAATTCCGAGCATCCTATTTGCCTTTTTGACTGCTGCTGCACACTGTGTGGAAGTTTTCAGAGAACTGTCCACGATAACTCCAAGATCTCTTTCCTGATTTGTCGTAGCCAAATTAGCCCCCATCATACTGTACGTATAGTTGGGGTTGTTTTTCCCAATGTGCATTACTTTACACTTATCCACATGAAATTTCATTTGCCATTTCGTTGCCCAATCACTCAGTTTGGTGAGATCTTCTTGGAGTCCCTCACAGTCTGCTTCTGTCTTGACTATCCTAAACAGTCTGGTATCATCTGCAAACTTTACCACCTCACTGCTTACCCCTTTCTCCAGATCATTTATGAATAAGTTGAACAGGATTGGTCCTAGGACTGACCCTTGGGGGACACCATGAGTTACCCCTCTCCATTCTGAAAATTTACCATTTATTCCTACCCTTTGTTTCCTGTCTTTTAACCAGTTCTCAATCCAAGAAAGGACCTTCCCTCTTATCCCATGGCCATGTAATTTACACAAGAGCCTTTGGTGAGGGACCTTGTCAAAGGCTTTCTGAAAATCTAAGTATACTATATCTACTGGATCCCCCTTGTCCGCATGTTTGTTAACCCCTTCAAAGAACTCTAATAGATTAGTAAGACAGGATTTCCCTTTACAGAAACCATGTTGACTTTTGTCCAACAAATTATGTTCTTCTACATGCTTTGCAATTTTATTCTTTACTATTGTTTCGACTAATTTGCCCGGTACTGAAGTTAGACTTACCGGTCTGTAATTGCCCAGATCGCCTCTAGAGCCCTTTTTAAATATTGGTGTCACGTTGGCTACCTTCCAGTCATTAGGTACAGAAGCCGATTTAAGGGATAGGTTACAAACCACAGATAATAGTTCAGCAATTTCCCGTTTGAGTTCTTTTAGAACCCTTGGATGAATGCCATCCGGTCCCGAAGACTTGTTAACATTAAGTTTTTCTATTTGTTCCAAAACCTCCTCTAATGACACTTCAATCCGGGACAGTTCCTCAGATTCATCACCCACAAAGGACAGTGCAGATTTGGGAATCTCCCCAACGTCCTCAGCCGTGAAGACTGAAGCAAAGAAATCATTTAGTTTCTCCGCAATGGCTTTATCGTCCTTGATTGTGCCTTTCATAGTTCGATCGTCTAGGGGACCCACAGGTTTTTTAGCAGGCTTCCTGCTTCTAATGTACTTAAAAAACATTTTGTTATTTCTTTTTGAGTTTTTGGCTAGCTGTTCCTCAAAATCTTTTTTTGCTTTTCTTATTACATTTTTACACTTGGTTTGACAGTGTTTATGTTCCTTTCTATTTATCTCACTAGGATTGGACTTCCACTTCTTAAAAGATGCCTTTTTGTCCCTCACTGCTTCTTTTACATGGTGGTTAAGCCACGGTGACACTTTTTTAGGTCTCTTGCTATGTTTTTTAATTTAAGTTGGGCCTCTATTATGGTGTCTTTAAAAAGTTTCCATGCAGCTTGTAATCATGGGCAGCTGCTCTCTTCAAGGGCTTTCCTGTATTAGAGTTCACAGAAAAGTGTGGGCAAGTTTTGAAAATGATAGCCAGCCCGGGAGAGACTGTCTTGAAGAAGGAATCCAATGATTTTTTAAAAAATGAGTATTTTTTAATATGGAGATATACCTATCTCATAGAACTGGAAGGGACCTTGAGAGGTCATCAAGTCCAGTCCCCTGCCCTTGTGGTGGGACCAAGTACCATCCCTGTCAGATTTTGCTCCAGATCCCTAAATGGCCCCCTCAAGGACTGAGCTCACAACCCTGAGTTTAGCAGGCCAATGCTCAAACCACTGAGTTGTTCCTCCCCCCCACAGTGTAGGGCTGCCTGAGCTCTCCCTCCCCCTCCAATGTAGGGGTTCCTATTAAGCACAAAAAAGCATTTCTCCAAACTCAGCCAAATGTTTAAAAAGATTTGAGATTGCAGAAATCTGCAGACACAAATCATACATGAAGTAGGAATTCTTTTTGAATATAAGTAGGAAGGACACGTAAGATGGGTACATTAGATGGTTGTAATCGGTTTGAGACTGAGCCATTCCCTGGACTAATTAGATCCCCTCATTTTATTCTGTTATTCAGTTTTCACTCCTCATTATTGACTCTACTTTCTCACCTGATAGAATTGTGACCTTATATGCTGTTTGAATTGCCTCTGCTTTCTTGCTTCCTTCCAAACAGTTGCACATTTTTCTCTCTCAACCTGGATCTTCTTTTATATTTGTAGTTAGATTTCCTGAACCCATTTATTCTTTCCTTTCCAACCTGCAGCAGTATTTTGATGCCCCGAGTATTACACCTTCATATTCTTTGAGTATTGTTTCAGGTGTGACTGAGGGAAATACAATTTCTGTGTGATATTTTTTTTTCATTTTGTTGCATAGGGAATTATAGGTTCCATTCAGTGAAGAACTTAAGCATATACCTCACATATACCTTAATTAATGGTCAATGGCACAATGGTATGCTTAAAATTAAACATGCAGCTAAGTGCTTTCCTTGATTGAGACTTATTTGTATCATTCCAAATACATGGAGAGCTGAACTGGCTTCAGGCTGTATATACTGTACTTTTTTTGCTGCCTGTAAGATTCATGAAATCTGTAGAAATCAAACAACTGAATTGTTGCAGGTAAGAGTTTAAAGGGGGAAATACTTTAAACAAATATTCTCCCCAGTATCTGACAAGTTTTATGATCTTTAAAATTCAGCCTATTAATACTAATTTGCCAAAAAGCATATACTATTTTTCTTTGATGGAGTATATTTTTATTAGTTTGAATAATATATTTTCAGAAAACAAAGACAAAATAAGTGATCAGTTGGATACAATGATATTTGGGAAGGATGTATCTAATCTCAGGAGTAAAAGATGACACATACATGGAATATGTCTAGTAGTTCAGTTCCCTTGTCCCACCATTTTGTGTCTGTTGAAGAAATAGAGCAAAATGGTGTCAAACTATTAATACAAGTAGAATCTATGTACACTATACAGCTCTCGCTGAGTGACCTGTCTTTCTGTGAATAAAGACAGAAAGACCACATGACTTGGTTTAATTTTTGTCTTTATATATTTTCCCTCACTCCTTCCTTTGCCATCTGAAATATGTTCTGTGTAGCTCTTAGCACTCATCGCCTTTTTTATCCTTTTTTTCTTCAAGAGGTAGGCAGCACTGAAGTGGGAGCCTGGAAGCCCTAAATTTAAGCCCTCTCTGCCACTGAGTGGCTGACTGCCTCTGGGTTAGCCACCTCACTTCGCTGTCCCTCAGTTGTTACACCTGTAAAATGGGGGTAAATGTCCTTTGAGCTGTATTGATGAAGAGAGCTACATAAGGTTAAGTATTGTTACCTTTCCTTCAAGTATTCTAGTAATGATCTCCTGTATATCCAGAAAAGTGTATCTTTCATCAACATCCTCATCTGCACCATCTCACAGTTTTGAGTCTGTTTCCAAAGCAATTGCCCCACGATAGTTCACGAGGTTACTTTTAATCTTTTAGAGTCACGTGCTAGGAAGCCATTGCATATGACCCTCCACTTTTAATGGATCTGCCTTTGTCAGTACTCTGCCTTCTTTTCTGCTGTGCCCTTCTGTGCCCTGAACTTTGATGAGGGTCCAAACATGTTAATCCATGTCTCCACTAGGGATGTAATAGAATAACCATTTAAATAGTTAACTGATAAGCATGAGCTTAGTGGTTACTGTAACAGTCCCTGCTCCCTGGGAGCCAGCTGCTGCCTCATGCTGCTGGCTCTGTATCACTGTGGGTTCTGCTATATAAGCTGTATGCTGCCTGCAGTGTGTAACCATGTAGCTGCTAAGATTTTCAGCACTTACACGGTGACATATTAACCACTTTTTAACATCCCTAGTCTCTACCACTTCTCCCTCCCATCAACCAGTAGCCAAAGCTGTCCCCAGGACCTCAGCAGTGCCCAATCACGCCCTCTGACTGAGGAAACCACCCTTTTCCTCACAAAATGTGTTTTACTAATTGTCAAACTCATTTTGAGGCCCCACATGACATACAGGGGACTTTAAGAGCCTTAGGCTATTTTGGGTGTTTTTAGCTTTGCAACATGAAAATGTGACTTCCTTATCAGTGCATAAATTGAGCCACATGAAGAGATTTTATGATTTGAGGTATTTACAAGCAGACAGACTGCAGATTACGTATTGTATGTTTTAGCACTCTAATTACTAATTCAAAAGCACAGATGCTATTATTTCAAAGTAGTTTTTATGTATTTTTTTAATAAAGGGTAAATTTCACATGTAATACCCTGTTTGTCTTTTGTATTTTCATGCCTTTTGGCCCAACTAATAAAATTAAAATCATTAGCGAAATAAGCAGATGCTTTAAAATTAAAAAATCTATGTGTTTGAGGAAATAAAAGGAACTCAGGACTGACATAAATCTCAATGCATTATAGCAGCGTGGGGCAATATGTGTGGGGAGTGAGAATTTGACATATATTTTTATTTTGAAATGTCATAGTAATTTACATTATTCAGCCCTTTAACTGCCAAACTGTGAAAGTCCATTAAGCTACTGAAAGGAATATACAAATTATGCACTGGCACTTCAGGCAGGAGTTTTACATATACCCTGTTATTCTATCAGCCAGCCAGCTGCAAGATTCTATTAAGGAGTAAGTGAGAAAATTATATTGCCTGCAAACTAATTGTACAAAAGACTTTAAAATAAGTAATCAGAGCCCAGTCCTTTCTGAAACTGAGCCAGGAGATATTATAAATTGCTCTATCATTCTTGTCAGCCCAGTGTAAAAACCCTTAGCTGCCATGTTGATTTTGTTCCATGTATCATATAACTACCTCTCCAACTATTGACAGAACTGGGCAAACTCAAGTTATGCCATTAGTAGCTGCCCAATTCAGCCTTTAGCGTTGTTTAGCAACTCTAGATATAGTATCTTTCTATCATCCTCTTTTTACTGAAATTCAGGGCAGATCTAGAAACCCTAACGTGTGTATGCAAGCTGCTCAGTTAATTGTATAGCTTAACTGTCAACTAGTAGATGAGTGCTTGCTGACAATATTTTTGACTCTTACAGTTCTTAGTGCACTGAAGAAAAACAAGTGATTACAAGAGACCTCATGACTCCCAGGGTGCAATAAATCTGAACTGCTACCAAAATAGATGTAATAACATTAGTGAGTGCTTGGGACAGCACATTTTTAGAAATAATATATTTTTCACTTATAAAACAACAAAATTCAAGGAGGATTTTCAAGGACAGTTGGCTCGTAGAAATAAGTACAGATCTATGCATGTAGACTCCTGTAGCCATCTGTTGAACAGAGACTTTTTGATTCCAGTAAATAGGTTTCATACACTGGCCACACTTTAAAATGTTGCTTACTGTTGCTAAAGTTGTGGGACACACATTCTTGTGGAGCCATGCAAGGTTCTGATCATAGTTACACTATAATAAATCCAGAGTAGTGTCTGGATTGACTTCATTGAAGGGACTCTGGATCTGTAGCAGTGAAATTAAGATCAGAACCAGTCCTGTGATGTAGAGAATGAATTATTAAAGCAAATTGGCTGAAATGGACAAAGAAATCATATCCATCTAGCCAAATTAGCAGGATTGCATGATTGAGATAATGGTGAAATATAAGCCTATTTAATCACTATCTAGAAAACCAAAATTTCTAGACAATCAGTTTTCAGTCATGTTGCCTTATAGTCATTTGCACCAGGTTTCATCTCAGATCTTCCATCCGATTTTCTCTTCAGTGAAGTTAAATATGTCCAAAACCTTCAGGGTCATGGATTTGAACTTCATGCGTGGTAAACTATTTCAGTTTTTTCAGTCTTCTAGTTTTGAACCCAACTTTTTGTGTTCGCATCTATGTCTATACTCTCACACAAGGAACAAGCCGGGGCAATTCTGGAAAATTAGGGGCCTGACCAAGAGATGCATAGCTTAGTGGTGTGCACAGGACCCTGACGCAGAACTTCTGAATCCTTGTCCTACGTCTGTTTGTAGCTTCTTCTGTGACTTGGGGTAAATCATCTTGCCTCTCAGCCTCTATTTCCCTTTATTGTGGTGTGGTGAGTTTAACTGAAGTTTATAAAGTCCTTTAAACAAATAAATAAATAAATATTGCTAGGTGAGTGTATTAGTGTATTATGTCGCTGAGGGAGTATAATGCAGCATGAGAAAAGATGATGTGGATTTTGGGATTGTCTTTCCTCACCCACATTTATCAAAAATTTTCTTTATCACCTCCATTATATAGTGTAGAACAGAGATTATCTGGAGAGCATCTCTTTCCAATTTATTGTAGAGACAGTCCATCTAACTAGAGCCCTGAAAATCCACAGATATCTGCTCTATATCTGCAGGTATCCGCATCCATGGTCATGGATGCAGATATCAGCAGCTCATTTTTGCAGGTATGGATGTAGCTATAACCACATTTATTAGGGAGCTTTCTGTTTAGAAGCTATGGAAGGGGGAGGGTATATTCAAGTTATAAATGATGACAAGAACCTGGAGCGGTCAGATATGTCCTGGTTCTAAGGATGCTAAATTGCACTTACCGAGCTAATGCGTATCGACTATATAATTAGTCGATAGGACCGCTCTGCAGAGCCGCAGTGGGGTAGCTCCAGGAGGCACCCATGCTGTGGCTCTGCAGTAAGTGTGTCTGTGTATGAGCCGGGACTGCTTGGTCCCGGATTGCACCGAGCCCAGCAGCCCCTGTTAGCAGCGGACAGCCCTGGCCGCCACAAACAGGGGCTTCTTGGTGGTGGTGGCAGCAGCCTCCCCTATCCCTCCTCCCTGCTGCCTCTAAGAGAGGCAGCAGGGTGGGGGGAGGGGCAGGCAACATGCTGAAGACAGTGCTGGGGGGAACTGGCATTTAAGCTGTCTCCCCCAGCACTGGCTCATGTCTCCCCCCTTGTGGGGGATGCCGTAGGGAGCATGGGGTGAGCAGGACGCAAGCAGTCCCCACTTTCTCCGTGTTCTCACTGTGGGATTTCAACCTTTGAAATGTAACAAGAGCCCCATCGGGCCCTGCAGGGCTCTTGCTACATTTCAAAGGCTGAAGCACCCGCAGTGGGAACCAGCATGAGCAGGGACTGCTTTAGTCCCCATTCACACCATTTTCCTGCTGTACCTCTGCCTTCCCTGTCCCCTGTGGAGATGGTGCTGGGGGGAACTGGTTTTTAAGCAGTTAGAGGCAGCAAGGGGGAGGGGAAACGACTAGTCGAATCACAACTCGACTATTTGATAAGCTTATGTGTATTGGACAGTCAACTAGTCGCTTACATCCCTACCTGGTCCCTGCCTTTTTGCAGGCATTGCTAATTCAACATCACAATAATGTTCTAAATGACCAAAATCTCCACAGTCCTGAAAAGGTTGTGCAAAGTATGTCAGTTTTATTGGCATAAATGCATTAAGTTATAATGCTAATTTAGTGAGAGACTTCTGATGGGTTTATCTTGCATATGTTGCACCGTGTAGACCTCTCTATCATAAATACTTAACCAATTTTCAATAGATATAAGTGGTTTAAGTAATACTTCCTGTTGAATTAGCAGTTGCTGAGCATTTGAGTCTTTGTGCTATCCTGCAATCCACTAATGTGATATTTAATGAGGAGACATCAGTCTGGAGAAAGGTAGTCAATATAAATCAGTGTTTACAAAGTGTGATTAACTCTGAAATATTTCATCAATGCTGTGGTCCCAGGCAGACTCTATGCTAATTACTAGAAGCTGCGCATGTTTCAGGGGATTTTGACGGACCCTGAGTGCAGCAAACATGGAGCAGCAAAATTGCAATTATGCTCGGACTGTCTCTGATGACAATTTATGCACTTGGTGTGATGACCCCTCACTTCCCAAGAGGGCAATAAACAGAATGCATTTTCATTAAGATACTAATGCACTTAATCACAGGGGAAAGGGTTAGAAAGTAACGAAATACCTTTAAAGCAAGATGTGTCAGGACTGATGGGGGAAGATGCTTTATTTAAAAGTCAGTTTCTTTGCAAAACTACTGAGTACTATAGTCTCTCTCTAATTGAATTTAGTCATGAACCACAGGGTGCTGGGTTAGAGAGCATCAGGCAGCAGTAGCCTTTTATGAAAAGAGATACCGAATTGGGACAAAATAAAATAAGACTTTCCCTCATTTGGACTCAGATACTTAAAAAGATGGGGAAATTTCGGTGTAAATTTAACAGTAGTTTTGTGTGCATGTCTGGTTGTTTTTATTTAGCTGTTGAGCCCAGACAGCATGCTCAGTGCTGTAGAGGACCAACATGAAACACTGCCTTGCCCTCCAGGAGCGAAAAACCCCAAAAGGGAAGGGGGAGGGCGGTGGCAGTGACATGGGGAGTAGCACTGGTCTAGAAGAGTGGGAAGTGTGTGTTGTGGCCTTTGAAAAGGTATGATTATGGCTGTGCAGTTCCCTGCCCTTTTAGGGATTTTGTGCCCCCAGCTCTGGAAGGAGAAAGATGAACTGCCACACTGCTGTCAACCACAGGCTTTGCCCTACAATCACAGTGTAGTCCTAAGTCCCAGAGGGGTAGCCGTGTTAGTCCGTATCTGCAAAAACAACCAGGAGTCAGTGTAGTTCTAAGAATGCTTTTGATTTCAGCAGTCACCTCCTAACAACCACAATAAAGCACTAGATGTCACCTCTTTTTCATATGTCTATGGCCAAGAGGCAGATAAGGCAGGTACAACTGTTATGTCTCATTCTGAACTTCTACAAACCCGACACAGTTCATATTTAGAAGATTGTCTGTGACCCAGACATGGAGGAGGCGTTCTGGATGGGGGTTCATGGATCAGGAACATGGCCTATGTGATTTAGTGTGGCAGCTCTGCTTCCACAGACTCCGCTTCCACAGATTGCTGTTGCCCCTGGCAGAAATAATCTACATGAAGGAATTTGCTTTGGGCTAGTGTATCAAGATACAGGCCCATACTAATAAAGCTTTTGCAGTTTTTGTGTACAGCCATCTGAGCAAAAAACATCAAGCAGCCTGATTTTGTCTATTTTTTTTAATGTAATCTCAAAGCCAGGGACAATTGCTTTTAATTGCATGCTTGTATTCTCCTAAATGAAGTACACTAGGAGTGTTATGATTTCTGTTCACATAGTGATGGCATTTGTCAGTTAACATTTCTCAATGACTTTTTTTTTCTGAAATCTGTGCCACAGGTAACATAGAATACAGCTGTCCAGCCACAAATGAATGTGAAATCACAAAGCGTAGACGCAAGTCCTGCCAAGCCTGCCGCTTCATGAAGTGTCTAAAAGTTGGCATGCTGAAGGAAGGTAAGGCTGATCTAGTCAATATGTATCTGTCGAGAAATCCATGTAACAATTGCAGGGCAATCAGGACAGAAAAGAGATGGTAAGTGGTCTGACCACCTATTGCAGAAAAAAACTTCAATATAAACATGCATTTTTTGACCGACTGTTTGCAACTGCTTGACTGCTTGCTGAAGATTCCAGGTATATCCAGGAAAAACATATCATCTGTGGTGCGAAATGTTTCCGGCATTCCATCTGTCTCAATGGGCTGCTAGTAGAATAGTCATCACAAACTCCCCTGTCTGTTTCCATAAGATTTGTACCTTCTGAAGTTTCAAGCCTTCATTATCTCTTACTCTACACTGTTTCTGGTACAACTTTGTTCTCTGATTTTCTGTGTCCACATTGTACTGATTATCACCAGAAAAAATGAAGGGGTTTTCTTCTTCTCACACGATATGCTGGCATAAATCCAGAATAACTATACTGATGTCAATGAAGCCACACTGATGCAAAATTTGGGGTGAGTGTTAAGTGCACACACAAGCTCTCACCTGTCTTCAAAGCTTTTTTTTTCGGGGCGGAGGAAGGGAAATTGGCTACCTCCCTTTTTCTAAATCAAGGCACACAAACATTGGTAAATGTAGGAACACATCTCCAAGAAACCATCCTGACAGATCCAGGGCTTAATATAACCCAATAACATCAATATAAAACTAGTATAGTCCAGGGAGACTTGGACCCTGACTATAGAAAAAAATATATTCTTGACATGCTAGAAACCCTGCCATTCCCTCTACTGCCAGTGTTTGAGGATGTCATTTTTATGCATCGGTTTTATTCACTAAAATTGGATTGCATTGTAGCCATCAAGGGAGAGTACCAGAAAATAAAATAATTTCATTTACTTGTGAGCTAGATAACAATTGAGAAGAAATGCATTGAAATCTGTTCTAACAGTTGTATTTGTTGGGTAATCCTCAGCATTAAGCAACTGCTTTAAAATATCTCCAGATGATTTCCAATGCAATTTTGTTTGAACATAACTTAAAATAATCAGCTTTAATTGGTGGCGAATTTTTACAAATCCTGTAGCTAGTCTTTTAAAGCAGGTTTCACTGTGTAGCCATTCTGGTAGTGTCTAAGAGGAATATAGAGCAATAGAGAGATGATGGAGAAATTAGGCCTATCACGCACCTCCAGACATATTCTTACTGGATTATACTTACTAAGAATAAACCTCGTTCTGTGCAACTGCTTTGGCAGACACTATGATCCTATGAGCCAAATCCTGTTGTCCTTAGTTTCACATAAGCAAAACTCCTGTCAAATTCAATGGAGATTTTGCTTCAGTAAGGACTGCAGGATTTGGCCCACTTTCTGGTGCAGCTTGGGTTTTCTTACAGGTAGAAAACCTGATTTGTTTCAGCCACTAATGGCCAAAATAGAAACTTTAGACAAGCTGGAAAATAAAAGGCACACAGGGTAATGCCAGCTTTTGAAAAGCCCTGTGCTGCTTAATAGCTTTGTGAATAAGAAAAAAATGCTTGTATTACTACTAATTTAACATATAGGCATATTGAGGAACTTGTTCTTAATAGGAGGGAATGGAAAGAAACTCAGAAGTAGTCAGATGGGTGAATTGACTTATAACTTGATTTTAAAATGTGAGGTGCACAATTACATATGCATAAATATTTGTAATTACATGCGTAGTTTGTTTGGGCAGTTATTGTGGCTGCATTTGCAACTCGAGAAATTGCCTCTGAAAGTGGTTAATTATGTTCAGTTTCCCAGTCTGCATGCACCGTCACAGTAATTGTGCGCACAAGTCAGGTGCCAATTTGTTCATCTCTTTTTCTTACACAGTAGTCGTGTGTCTACCATGCTTAAAAATCAATGTCTTAAATTAAAATGTTTCCATGATCCAGATTTTCAAAACAAAAGGTGCTTTGATTAGAATAATGAATACCATGTGATGATGTCAAAGGGATATTATTAGCCAGATTCTGCCTTCAGTTCTGTTTACCGATAATACCAGGAAGTGTACGGCACTGGTTAATGAGTACAGAATCAGGCCCATTTGTTTTAAGCAAACTGTAGCTTAAAGTGTGTCAACATTTTATTGTGCCTAATTTTTCCAGTAAATGGGATTTTTTAAATCCTCTGTCTCAAAGACATTACCTGAATCTCCACTGCATTTTTGCACTTTGTGGTCAACTACATGTACTCAAAATAGGTGTAAACTCTACCCTTACAGTGAGTTGTAAGTTACTATGCAAGTAGAGACAAGAAAGTGGAAGATCAAGAAAAATGTCAGTCGATTTTTTTAAAAAAAGTATTTCACTGATTATAAAGCAACAATGAGGTTCTCCGAAGTTAAGTCTACTACACTGTCAATTTCCAAGCTTGTTTGCTAGAGCACCCATTGATGACAAACCCACTGTCCTTCCACTCACCTCCTTTGCTGCTTCCCTAAACAGTTCTTTCTTACGGAGGGGTTGGCCAGCAGACACACAGGGAATTTGGGTTCTTTTTAATTAATTAACGTAATGCTCATGTCAAGTGCGATTGCACCACCCTGTCTGTGCACGTGTGGCTCAGCCATGACTGAGGGGGATGACTTCTAGGGAGCAGAGGGAGAGTTCATTTTCCTTGCCCAACTTGGTGGTGGTCTTTGGCATTTGGAAGCAGACTGGTACAGAGTTTCAGCAGCATACTGTGAATTTGAGAGGGGTTTCAGAAAGGTAGTTGTGCTGGTCTATTTCAGCATCTGATGGCACTTTAACGGCTAACAAATTGATTAGGGTATAAGAGCATAAGCTTTCATGAGCTACAGCTCACTTTCTTGGATGTTGACGAGAAAAGAAAAGAGGAAAAAAAGGAGGGGATACAGAGATGGGAGTGTGACATTAGTGCTAATCACACTCCCTTCCTTTTTTTCCCCCTTCAAGCATCTGAGGAAGTGAGCAGTAGCTCACAAAAGCTTATGCCCTAATACATTTGTTAGTCTTTAAAGTGCCACCAGACTCCTTGTTGTTTTTAAGAGAGACATTGTTTATAACAACTTAAAAAACATTTGGGGATGAACTTTTGTTTAGGATGGATTATACTGTGGAGTTGTCAGTCTATGTAAAGATGATAAATTTTAAAGATGATAAATATTTTGTTTCCTTTAGGTTAGATATATGCAGCTGAGTCCTACTGTCTTCCTAGAACCCAGGGAAAATTAGATACAGGGACAGATCTATCCTTGGTGTAACACCAGTGGTTAGAATGGAGTTACAGCAGGAATGAATTTGGCCCCCTATGTCTTAAACATGCCTTTGTGTATAGGTGAGGATTTCAGTCCCATGCAGCATGTAAGAGATCATGCTGCAGTAAATCTATTCAAATGTAAACCTGTTCAATTCAATTACCAGTCTATAATAAAATTTACTGCTTCAGCCTCCACGTTGGTCACAGCAGTCTCTACATGCTGATGGCACAGCATGCCTGGAAATTGACAGCCTAAATCTATTTACTAAAAAATTTACTTGCAGACCCTGAAATAAAATCAAGTTTCAACAGCTTTGATAGGAGCATCATATCCTTTACAGAAACTTCTGAACAACTGCCAACGTGTGTTTTTGATAGAAATCTGCACCAGCGTGTTGTGGGTCTTTCCTTTTAAAAACTTTTCTTGAAATAACTCTCCTTGTGCATAATCAGAAATTACATATATATCAGTCAGTTCATCTCTTTTCACAGCTTGGGAAGCTTATTTAATTTTATGATGTTGTCACTTTGTGTCATCAGCTTTGATGACAACTGGCTAGAGGCATCAACTTGTTCTTTGTCTTTGAGAAACAGGTTCACCTGCTTCCCAGACTTGTTTAGAAAGTACTCTTCAGCTGTGGTTTCATATTATAGGCATAACTTTTATATATAATGTTTCTACATACATTTTGCCATATTTTTGACCAGCAAGTTACTACAGGTTGGACCTCTCTAGTCCGGCGTCATCGGGACCAGTCCCAAACAAGAAAATTTGCCGGACCAGGGGAGGTCCCCAGCAGGCAAACGTGCCTTGCTCTTCCCCTCCCCCGAACTTGGTTGAGCTGCTTGCCCAGCTACTGCTGGCTCCCTGGGCAGTGCAGGCTCTGGCTCCTGCCGCAGGGCTCCATCCCCATCCCCGCACAACCTCAGTCCAGCCCCACACAGCCAGGGGAAGCTACGGGGCTCTGACCCCACGCTCTTGGGGACTGCTGGAGGGCTCCCATCTCCATCCCACACTGCCCCCCAGCTGGGCTGCTGACTCTGATGTCCCACCTGGCTGGCCCTCCTCCTGCCCTACGGCTCCTGGACTCTCTGCTCTGAGAATTCCCGATTTTGGAGGTACAACCTGTAGTTTTTAAATGATCTTTTAGAAAGCATATTTTGTACAAAGATTATCACAATAGTGTGTCGAGTGTGACTAAAGGGGCACATTCCATTGTGTGTGGGACGGCTCTTTGAACAGGCAGGCAAGGAGGCAGGCCATTTACTCTTCATCACTATGTGCACCTGTGTATAGCTAGCCAGTATTTACTGTAGATGAAACCTGCAAGTAACACCTGCTACATGCTTCAGAGGAAGGGAAACCCCCCTCAGGAGCTCTGTCAATATGACCAAGGAGAAAATTCCTTTTTGACCCCAAGAAGTTGGACCCCGAGCATTTCAACAGGGCTCAATAGCTAGATACCTGGGAAAGTATTCTCTGCAGCAAGTCAGAGCCCTTTGCATCTAGTGTCCTGTCCCTGGTCACTGGGGATGTTTGCTACTAGCAATTGCAGATGCTGGTATGTCATTTTAGGCTGTCTCATCATACCATCCTCTCCATAAATTTACCAAGCTCTGTCTTGAGGCAGTTAGGTTTTTTTGCCCACTGCTCTCCTTGGAAAGCTATTCTCTCTTCTCATGGTTAGAAATGCTTTGCTGAAATCCAGATGGAGTAGATCATCTGCACTTGCTTTGTCCAAAAAAAAAAAAAATCAAAGAAAGAGATCGTATTGGTCTGGCATGATCTATTTTTGTAAAATCATGTTGTATTTTAACCCAGTTATCCCACTGAAAGGTTACCCAAATGATAAGGAACTTTAGTCTACATGCCAAATATCTGGTTTTAGTATTTTCCTCTATTTTCCAGGTAATGGTTATTAATAATATAAAAGAAACAAACTTTAGACAGAGGGTCAGTAACAGCATTCCATAGTGTTTTAATTTTGCATTTCGGTGTCTGAAAAGTTAATTATTCAAAGACCACTGTAAAATACAGTTTGTTTGTTTTTTCTTGATGTAAATGGAAAAAAGTTTGTTAGCGTGTGCAGTGATGCTGGTCAGATGGGTCAGATTCATAGCAGATGAGAGAGCATAATGGCTCTTGAATAATCTGGGGTATTTAACCGGGAGAAGACACCATAACTTAAAAGTAATAATCCTGTTTAAAATGCATTGGCCATCGTTATCCATTATTTTTAGAAATCTTGTTGTGTATACATTTCACAGCACTTTGGGTTTAGTCTGTGTCCCTGTTTTATAGTCATGTAAGCCTAATCTTGTGAACATTTGTACAAGTGCTTAACTATAAGCAGGTGAATAACCTAATTGATGAAATGGGACCAGTCGCATGAATAGAGTTAAGCATCTGCTTGTTTGAAAGATCTGGCCCTTACTCAGTTTTTGTTGTTGTTTATGTAGAGGATCACACAGCAATAGGTATAGAGAATTTTTTTTTAAATAGAAATATGTGACTGTACAACTGTATGAATTGACAAGGGAATTCATGTGCAGGTGTCAGTCATTTAAAAGAAATGGGATAAAAGCAGTTTCAGGTCTAACCGATTTGTAATGATCTCTTTCAAACCTGTCCTCATGCTACAGAATACATTCCTTTAAACTTCATCCAAGAGAGTCGGGCTTTATAGCTCTACCAATACAAGTTGGATACATATGGGTAGAAGTCTCTCTCATAGTTTTTGTATGAAGTTGGTTAGTTCTAAAGCTATGCTGCCCTCTGCTTACAGGCCATACTCTGGTTTGCAATATAACTTCATATAGCTCCCCACTAAGTAACTTGCCTTTGGCTATTCTAACATGCAGAAGTTTACTTCATAGATATTCTGTAACAATTCAGCAATGACTATTGGGGTACGTCTAGAATACAGGCTTTTGTTGACAGAGGCTTACTGTCGACAAAGCTTTTGTCGACAAAGAGTGTCTAGACTACATCCAGTTCTGTCGACAAAAGGCGTTATTCCTCTAGAATGAGGTTTACCACCGTTGACAAAACTGCCAAGTTCTGTTGACGTTATGTTGACAGAACTCGGCGGTAGTGTAGACGCAGGTGTAGTTTTGTCGACAAAAGTCCACTTTTGTCGACAAAACCCTGTAGTCTAGACGCACCCTTTCTGACATGCAGAATAACAGTAACTATCTCCACTCACAAGTTTCGCATTGTGAGTAAGAGTATTCCAAAGTATAGTTTTCCCATAATGGAGTTATTCCAAAGTAGCTAAATTATACTGGAATCGCTATTCCAGAATAGCAATGATAATTAGATTTCTCCATGTAATTGAGGCCTCAGACTCAGAGATGTAGGGTTGCCGACTGTCTAATCACACAAACTCAAATACCTTTGCCCCGCCCCTTCTCTGCGTCCCTGTCCCCACTCACTCCATCCCCTCTTAAATTACTTACTCTCGCCCAGCCTTGCTGATTTTCATGGTGATGGGATAGGGAATTGGGTTATGAGAGGGGTGCAAGCTATGGTGCTAAAGGACCTGGAGTGTGGGAGGGGGCTCTGAGCTGATTCTGGGGCAGGAGGGCATGTGGGCTCTGGGTGTGATAGATGGTTCGGGATTGGGACAGAGGTTTGAGGTGTGAGAAGGGGTGAAGGGTGTAAGCTCTGGGAGAGTTTGGGTGTGGGTCTCAGGGTTGGCACAGAGGTTTGAGATGCAGAAGGGGTTTGGCATGTGGGAGGGGATGTGGACTCTGGGAGCGGGCTCAGGGCTGGAGCAGGAGGTCGGGATGCAAGAGAGAGTTAGGGTCTTAGCTCTGGTGTGTGGCTTTTACTTCGGGTGGTTCAGAGTCCTGGGCAGCAGTGCAGCAGGGCTAAGGTAGGCTCCCTGCCCGACCTGGGCCTGCGCCGCTCCCAGAAGTGGCCAGCTTGTCCTTGTATCAACTGCTCTGTGACCAGTTAGAATGGAAAAGATGGTTGCACTGTATTAAAATATTGAGGGGGACAGCCTAACCTAGTGTGAATCAATGCCATTAGACCTGCAATTAATTGACGCCATTTGAGGAACTGGTCCACTATTTCTAGCCTAATAGTAAATTGTTTGCCGAGTGAAGGGTTATTGTTGTAATCTATATTTTTTTCAGGATTGCTTCCTGAAGAATTGTGTGGCCTTTTAAAATGCTAGAGCAGGGGTGCAGATCCTCAGTCCTGGGGGCCGGATGCGGACCATGGCTTTCTTGGATCTGACCCCCGAGGCTCAGGCCTTCCCCCTAGTATTGGGGAGCCTGTGCTAGTGCTCCAGTCTTCTCCCTTCCTCTCCCTCCCCCTCCTGTCCCACCGCAGGGCTGAAGCACATACAATCTACTAGCCTGCCCTCCGCCCCAGGCTCTGGTATGCGAAAGGAATGTGAGGAATGTGTCTTTCTCCTTCTCAGTCAGGGGCCACGTCGGTGAGAGTTTGTTTGTTTGTTTGTGGTTCTCACTTCTGTGCAGTCCTGATTTTTCTGTGGATCAGTGGCCCCTGAATCAAAAACGGTTCCCTACCCCTGAGCTAGAGAGTTAAGGCATTTAGGAATTTATTTTCAACCAGTGCTATGGTAATTTAAGCAGCTTTATCATGAAGGATTTGTGGGTCCACGATCTATGTGAAAACGTTATCCCATTATCCATTTGGTGATGGGAGTAACTTACAGTTTAGGACAGGGGTGCCATCAGAAATGCCGGGGCCCCAGGCAAGGTGGAGGGAGAAGCTCTGGGCCCTTGGAAGGGATGGGGCCTTGAGTGGAAGTGGAAAGGAAGGCCGGGGGAGGGCGGGTTGGTAAAGGCCCTCATACTAGGTTGCTGCTTGCTCTTCTTCCTCTTGCCCTCACTGTCAGGGAGTGAGAGGGAAGAATACAGCCTGTGTTCATTCTCCTCACTCCTGGTTGGTGAGAGGTGGGAGAAGAGGAGTAAGTGACAGGCTGTGTCCTTCCCTCTCACTTCCTGATAGTGAGGGCAGGAGGAAGAAGAGCAAGAAGTGTTCTGTTATAAGGGCTTTGCCTCCCCTCCCCCGCCACCCTACTGAAATGGCTCCCTGGGGCTGGAGGTTGGCTATCCTCATCCAGTCCTTCAGCACAGCCTGACCCATGTCACTAAGGGGTCTGGTGGTGATTTAAAGGGCCTAAGGCAACTGTCCCTTTTGCCCTTGTCAGTGGCCCTGTGTCCAGCAGTGCTGCTGGCCTGTTATGGTGTCGCTACATGGGTGCAGAGCTGGACCATGGGTGGCAGCTGGATGGTGCACATGGCGCACACAAGCCTCCACTACTACCATGATTTAATTTGTTGTGAGTTAAAAGCATCAGAGAGCTGCCAGCCGCCGCCATCACTATCATGGCATTAGTGGCCGTAAGTGAGCCGGGCACTGCTGGCAGCCCTTGTTTGGGAACCACCGCTGTGATGCCTTGGTCTCATCTTGAAACTAAATAGTAACGCTCTCTCCCAGCAGTGAACTGGTTATGGAGAAAAATCGCTCTGGTATAGTATTAGACTGTTGTGCTCACACATTTCATAGAGTGGCTCTGTCAAGTGTCATTCTAAGTTTCTCATTCATTAGTTTGTAGTTACCTATCAAAAAGTGAGTATACCCTTAAACATTTACATTGCCAAGTCTGTAAGCAGTGTCATGGCAGCAGACAGGAATCCATCTGCTGTGTGGATCAGGGATTTAAGAAATTATTTTTACAGAGTTGCTTCCTTTGTGCCTGGCTTAGCTATATTCTTGGAAGTTTGTGCATTTCCTTCACATGTCCAATTGAGATCACTGACGTTCTTAGGTAAACTCTTTCCAAACATATTTTAACATTCACAGCTGCTAAAATATGGTCCATACATATTTTGAGTTAGAAGCTTTGGGGAATTTCATTCTTTCAAAAACTGAAAAAACCAAGCCTTTTTGGGAATGATCTAACATTCTGACTCTGAATTGTTACGTTCAATATAGGTATTATCAGGTGAATTTTACTGGCTTGTTTTATGCAGGAGGTTAGATTAGATTATCATAATACATCCTTCTGTCCTTAAAAATCTTTGAAAATGAATCCTGCTCCGGAAAGAGACCAGATAATGTGTATTTAGGCTCATGCAAATAAGTGCATAGCATCAGCTAGAAACAGATTAAGGCATGGCCTCCAAATCTAATAAATAAAACTAAGTAACCTCCTTTTGTAACTAAAAATTGTGTTATCACCAGAAAAAGCCTGCTTACTAGAATTCTTCCTAACAACATTTCCTTTGAAAAAGACCTGTGCCTAAAACATTGCCAAGCTAAATTTCTTTCACAAGTCTAATACCATTAGTCTGCCAAGTAGAAAATAGAAATTATTGTGAGAGAAGTTTTAGTTTCTACTGCCTTCAGAAATTAGAACAAAGGGAAGGAGAAAGCTTTAATGGCATTCAAGGAAATATGTCTGTACTGGGTGACAGTCAGTAAAACTGCATTGACCTCAGAGATATTTCTTATGTTCTCTCTTGCAGTATTATACTTAAGGCATTTCCTCATTAATGCAAGGTATTAAACAAAGCTCCTGTGTCATAGAATCAAGAGGGTGCATCTTCTCTTTGAGTCTCTTCTTGATATTAAAGCTTTTCCATGTGTTGTAAAGGGTTTGATTTCTAGTGCAGATATTGCATTAAAAGCAGCAGGACTGACAGCCACCACGGGCCCAGGGCAATGTGTTTGCTGGGGTGTTGGCTCCATGTCCCCAGAAGGGGCAGACCCAGGGCAGTAAGCCTTCAGTGCCGCCGACACCGCAGCGCATCCTGCCCCCAAGTTCTTGCAACTGCGTGGAGCAGTGCTCTGGTGGTAATTGAAAGGGATCTGAGGCTCTGTCCACCGCTGCTGCTACAGTAGCCACAGCGGCAGCCAGGAGCTCTGGGCCTCTCTGGGCCCTGGGGACTGAGGATCACAGGGGCAACTGTCTCTTGCTGCTCTTTGTAGCACATGATATTAAAACACTGTGTGATTTAATTATTAACCAATCAGGATGTTTTACTATGTTATTAACCATTGGTAGTTGATAAAATAATAATACTCAGTCAATCATTTTGCTGTGAGAATTGTACATAATATAGTAAATAGAGCAATGAAGTCACACCACTATAGCTCCTTTTGGGTAATGTTGATTGCTAATTTGGATCCTAAACCACTGAAATCAGAGTATCACTGGTTTAATGTATATACCAGGGCCTGTTCAGTCTCATGGGAAAAGATGGAATTCAAGTGCTAAATATTGTTGGTATCTTCAACAGGCCCCTTGCTCTAAATAGCCAAAACGTGAGAGCCAAATTAAGACACTCAAACTGAGAGGGTAATTTGTCTGTCCTGAAATGGGCCCCAGGACTCTTGCCCTCCCTGTAAATGAAGGGTAAGGACAAACTTCTACTGCAGGTTTATAGGGCTCATTAACTCACACAACTAGAAGATTCCGTTCATCCATGAAAGAAGACTAACAAATAATATAACTTAAGGGCATTCATTTTGGGTTTGAAATTATGTAAATGTACATGAAAATTGGGCCCTGCCTTCAGACTCCTGAAAAGTTGTTCTTGTAGTCCAAGAGTTATAGATTGTTACAGAGTTTTAGCAACTCCGATTTATATCCCAATTCTGCCAAGTGCTGTGCATCTTCTGTCAGGAGTTCCTCAGTCCTATTACCTTCCGTAGGAATGAAACTGAGGAGGATTAGCTCACGGGTGAGTTTTTAGAACCCAAATTAACTTCTATTGAACTCAGTATCCATTTTTCCATTGACATTAATGAGAGTGAGCCAGAAGTTTTAAATGATGATGTGAGCTTTCATGTGCATATGTGTAAAGGAGAATTCAACATGCATATGGGGAGCAATGCTATTTATGGCCCTGAGTTTGAAAATCTTTGGCATTTATTCAACATTTTTTTATTGAATATGCATTTTAAAGTTAGCTTCTGGAGTTTTAGGGTCAGAGCTACTGTTGGATCAAGCAGGCACAGCTACATTGGAATTATGTACATTGAGTCTGATCCTGCTCCCACTGGAACCCATGGCAGAATTCCCAGTGCTGTTAATTGGTGCAGATTTTAGTCCCTCCTCCCCCCCCCCCCCAGCAGTGAATGTGGTGGGTAGTTGGTTTGGTGTTTTGTTTTTGTCTTAGTAAGATTAAAAGTGAGAAAATGTGTATGGAATTAATGACTTTCCATGCAGGCAAACACAACTCATAGTTTACAAAAAAATCCTTCTGTAGTTCTCCTTGTGGCTACTTCTTACCCTGCAGCCCCACAACTTCCCTGGAAGTAGAGGGAACGGTATCTGTAGATTCATAAGCCTACTCAAATTGGAATACAGGGTGGACCTCGCTGGTTCTGCACCCTCGGGACCTGACGGGTCCCAAATGAGGGGATTTGCTGGACCAGGGAAGAGAGCCTCCCATTGTGGCCATGCTGCCACTGGGCTAAGGCTCCAGCCTGCCCCTGCTGCTGCCTCAGCCCCCCAGGGCTCTCCCCATCCCTGCTACTGCCAGGGCCAGGGTGCCACAGCCAGAGCTGTGCAGCCAGGACAGAGCTCCGCAGCCACTTGGCTCCACGGCTGGAGCCAGAGGCAGAGCTCTCTGGCTGCCCCTGGGGCTGGAGCTGGAGTTTTCCAACCTCTCGAGCCAGAATGTGTCCAGAGTTCCATGGCCAGAGCCAAGGCCGGAGCTCCCTGGCTGCTGCTGGGGTTGGAGCTCCCTGGCCAGGGCTGGAGGTCACGGCCATAGCCAGGCTGGAGCTCCCTGGCTACTGAGGCCAGGGAGCTCCGCTGGGGTCAGAACTCTCCGCCATGCCATCCGTCCTCCCCAACTTCCCCGCCCCCCATTCTCTGAGCTCCTGAATGAGTCACCGGTGCCCCTTGTGGTGCTCCTGCTCTGCTGCCAGAACTCCCACTTCCTGGGCTCTGTGGTCCAAGAACATCCATGGTCCATGCCGGACCACGGATGTTGCCAGACCAGGGAGTCCCAGATAAGGGAGGTACAACCTGTACCAGTAAAAGTTAATCACTTTTTTAGAATGGAAAAATATTAGCCTGATTGCAGGCCTTTATCCTAACATACCCTTTCCTCATTTTTTCTTCTGAAACTTAAATAAGAAACCAGCATTTGACTAATTTGCTGGAAACTATTATTCTCTCTTCTTAAAATAAATATTCACTAGAGTTAGACTAAGGAGAAAAAACTGTGAGAACATTTGCGTATGCACTGGAGGTACAGAGACAGCAGTGTAAGTGATATGGGGAGGTTGAGAGAAGCCTGAGGACTCTGTCTGATATGGCATCTTTTCCTGCAGCCCTCAGAGAAATGGCTGCCCTTTGTTTCTGCTCCCTACCATTAGGGATGCGAAAGGTTAATCAGTAAGCATGACCCTTAGCAGATGATGCTTACTGGTTCCAGTTGACTGGTGGGGGGCTGGAGCAGTTCCTCGCCACCTCTGGGCATTGCGCTGCTCCAGCCTCTTGGGGCCCACTATGGACGGGGGTGCTCGAGCCCAGCCAGAACAAATCCTCTCCACAGCAGGCCTGGATGTGCCTCAGGCAGGGGCTGCTCCAGCCAGCCCGAGAAGCCCCTACCTGTGGTGTTGGTGGGAGGAGAGGCACTCCAGCACACAGCTGCAGTGGGAGGGGGGCTGCTCAAGCCCAGCCCTGCCTGCTCCCCTTTTAATCAGTTAACTCAGGGGTGGGGAACATTTTTTGTGTCAGGGGCTGCTGACCCACAGAAAAATCAGTCGGGGGCTGCACACAAGTGAGAAGCAAAGTGAGAAGCCCCTGAATGAGAAGGAGAAAGACACTACTCACATTCCCCTCACACACCAGAGCCTAGGGGGGCCTAGGCTAGCAGATTTTGTGTGCCCCAATCCCACAGTGGAGTAGCAGGCGGCTGGAGCACCAGCACAGACTTCCCCTGTAGGTGGGAGAGAGCCTGAGCTTTGGGCGCCAGATCCAGGCAAGCCGGGTGCTGCATCCAGGCCCTAGCCCTGAGTTTCCCCACCCCTAGGTTAACTGGATAAACATCACGTTTAACTGGTTAACCAATTAAACAGGATTTTACATCCCTACCTGTCCGTTCACATATATATCAGAATGGCACTACCATTTGTTGCAAAATGTTTGAATTTTATATGAAAGAGTCCAGCTCTAAATTTGAATGAGAGTCATTTTGTAAAACATTTCATCGTTCTGTTTTTGTTCCTTATTCTTTTCCTTTTCTGTTATGTAGCTATCAGTGCAAGCCCTGCTCAAGGGGAGTAAGGTTGGCATCCCGTGTATAGTATACTGACTAGTTTTGGCACTGAAGCATATTCAGCCTTTAAGCATAAAATGCACCCTGGAGCCAAATCCTTTCTCAGATTTTACCCAGCCCTTACTCTGGAAAGACTCTCATCAACTCAAGAAGATAAAAGCTGAATAAGAACTACAGAATTCGGCCCAGGGTTATAAGGGGTGAAGCACTGCTATAGGATGATGAAATAAGTGCAATAAGTACTACCTGGCTGATGCATGTGCAAGCAAAACTTTGTTGTTTGGAGTGGGACTGGCACCAGTTTTGTTGGAAATTCAGGAACCCTGCCTGACCTCTTCAGTCAATCAAAGCAGCCAGGGTATCAAGAAGCACTAAAGTTACAAGCTGTAAATATCACATGTGATCTCATATGGCACTACCCTTCAAGTATTCCATGGCTATAAATCACTCCCTTTCTTCAGAAAGAGTTCCAAAAACATTTCATTGGGCTATTGCTATAACTAAGCCGCACCCCCTGCTATCTAGCCAATCCTCTTTTGTTTAGCTGCAAGGGTTTCTGCCAGCATGCAACATCTGTCAGTCTCATTCTCTGGGTCACCGTCTCAGGTCAGATGATTTCATTTGCAGTTGGTATCATGATTTTCATGTTCAATAGTCAACAGTCTTAAGTGTGAACTACAGCCACAAAATGTGCCAGTACACTGTGAGTTTGTTAGCTTTCACAGTGATCACTAATTGGTTCCAATAGAATTTTTATGTGCCAGGTATACAAAAGTAGAGCACAGCTAATAAGTGATGGCAAGGTAAAAGCTGTGGTAATGCAATTTGAAATGTGTCTTTGCTAATGCATAATATGACTTGTAATGACTACAAATAGAAGGGGTTGATTATATTTTGAGTCTAGAAAATCTATCACAATGTCCACTGAGTTTTTAATCCTAACCCTCTCCCCCCCTCAAAATACTGAGGCTTTAACATATATTCACATGCAAACTGAATCTTACATTTTAGGATAATATCATTTTCCCACTTCGTTCTTCCAAAAATCTTTCCTGCTCCAAAGTGCTCTAGTGGTGTTAAAAGGCTAGTTTCTATTTTTACTCCTTTGAAGTCTATTTGTGGTTCTCAGATGTTGCCAGATATATGCCAGCTCCCATTTTAAGACACCCTAATATATTTTAATGCAACTGATCTAAAGCCAGTAGTTCTGCTCTTTGCACCTGAACTTAGAGGTGGAGAAAGCCACCACAATCTACAGAGTTTATACTTTTATTTATAAGAAAACCAACATATAAAAATTCTATAATCAGCTTAGCTCCTCCATGGCCCTTAGGGGAAGAAATCAGTGTGTTGGATGGCACTGAAAACACTGTTGAGTTTCTGTCTTAATAAAGGCAAAATTCTTGGTGCGATTCTGCTCCACTAGAAACATACAAACAAGAAGTAAAAAGTTAGTGTTGGCTCCTGTCTTTTTTTCTCTTCTTTTTCCGCCTCTCCTGACTGAGGCAGGAGCCTGCCTATAATCGTGTGTAAAGTTGCTGCTTCAGTTCCATAACACTTATTTTGAGTAAAAACTATATTTCTTGGGAATTCTTCCAGAACTTCCCCATTATTCCTACAGGGACATACAGTACTAATAATCAATAGGAAGATCTACTGTTGTTAGTTAGCACATCAGCACTCCCTATTCTGCTCTTATTCTCTTATACCTCATCATCTATATGACTGGCTGACCATGAGGCTGTTATGCAAAGAACCCTTTTTCGAAAGAATCCTGTAAAACTCATTTTTTCAGGAATAAGGGTTCTTTCAAAAAGGGTCTTTTTTTTTTTTTTTTTTTTTAAGAACTGCATCTAGACTGCTTTTTTTTCGAAAAAAAACCTTTTTCAGAAAAGTGATCGGATGCTATTATGCGAATGAAGTGCGAGATTTGTAAATCTGTGCTTCATTTACATTCCTCTTTCGAAAGAGGAATGTAGTCTAGACCCAAAAGGTTGGGTCTTTAACTTATGATTAGGCAAGAGATTAGTCTGATTTCTTCTGGGAGGAAGCTCTGCTGCCGGAGTACTGCCTGTCTTGGTGTTCTACAAAATCCATACAGGGATTACTCTCCCTGGGAGGCAAAAAGGGGTTTTTTGTGCAAAAAGGAAACGTCCACACTGCTTGTTTTTGCGCAAAAACCCCTTGCACAAAAACGGACTGGAAGAGATTATGCAAATGAAGTGCGAGAAAATGTTAATCTGCACATCATTTACATTGCCTCTTCTGGCAAAGCGCGTAGCGTAGCCATAGCTTCAGAGTGCATTAATTCCAAAAATGGGAGCATGTTTGTCAGATGCTGCCAGAACTGTAGAATTCCTGGATGAAGTTGGCGGAATTTTAGTGGTGGGCAGGCAATGTTCCCTCTTTTTTTTCCCCCCCCATCCATGTGCAGAATAAATTTTGCTATGTGCACTGAGGCATGTATTAATGTGCACCACCAGAAACACATGCAGTCAGCTGTTGCCAGCTGCGGACACTCTGCTAATCATCTGGGCAGTATTTGAATCTCTCTTGGGCGGTAGCCCAAGTGTACAACTTAGAGGGAACACTGGTGGTAGGAAGCAGTACTGGGAGCAAATCCCCCCCCCCCCATAAAAACCAACCCCCTTCCCCCAAACCAGCAACAACAAAAACACAAACCCTTTTTGGTAATACTTAGCCCTCTGGAGAAAAACATTTGAAAATGTCAATCTTGGTGCAAGGTTTCGGATGATTCTTGTTTTTCACACACCAGTCTTCAGATCTATCTGTCCCTCCTTTATTGAAGCACTCACACTTCTAGCAGCAAGAAAAGTTAAAAAGACTATATATTGAACAAAGAAAGTGAATGTGTTTCTAGAACATATAAAGAAACATGCTTTAAAAATAATCTGTGTAGATGCATTTGAAAGATTTATCTGGTAAGTTTCCCGAATTATGCACCAACCCTCTAACTTACACCTCAGATGGAGGATGAGTCCACTAAGGAAGATGTGAATATGACTACATTTATTCACAGGAGGCAGCATGTCCCTTTCCCCTGAATAACTCCCCAAACTATCCCCACTAGTAGGAAACTCTTGGCTGCGTAACAAACAAATACAAGCTGGAGCACCCGGGAGCCTGGTATACACAACTATAGACATTCCCATGCTGCTCCCAGTGCAAAGTGGACCCCATGCCAGTTGCCTTATTTCAGGTGGGATGCAGGGGGCTCCATTTGACAAGAGTACAAATCCATAGCACAATTAAAATGACTTGGGTTGCTTTTTACTTCTTTCTTTTCTCTCCTTTTTTATGCTTATTTTTTGTTCTTTTGCCCCTTCGTTCTATAGCCGTGGCACTCAACACTGATGAGGAAACACTTGGTGCAAACGTAACCGTCACACCTGCTGGATGTGGTTCACTGTCCCAGGTAGTGGCACTTAGACCACTTAAGGAGAAAGCGAGAATGAGTTTGCTCTACAGCCTTCACTGATTGTCAGCTAGCTTTGAGCTCAAGCAGTAGAGGTTGTGCACTAAGCTCCAGACATCCCAGGTTCAGTTCTGCCTGTCAGTGTTACACAAACACTGCTCCTATAGGCAGCCTCCTCCCTCCAGCCAGTGTGGGAGAGAGGCATTCATTTCTTGGACACCTGACCTGCACTTTATGTCAGCAGTACTGCATCGTTCATGCTAGATGACTTTATTTCCTCGTGGGCAGTTGCTGAGGATACCCAGGTAGTTGAGAGAATTCAGTAACCGCTCATCTCTAATTAAAATACTTGTTATGAAGGGTTTTTAAACACAGCTGTTTAATGAAGTTAGAAAAAGCATTTGGATGCAGAGTATGAAGACTTCAAATGTTGGAGTTTCTCTCCAGGGAGAATTGTTCAGTCAGAAGTCATTTTGAATTGCTAGCAATTCATTCCATTTCGGTCTGATTTTGTTTCTTTTAATTTCCTGCCATTTTAATGCTGGTCAGCTGGAGTAAGCCCTCTTTCCCTCCCCCCTTTTGGTTTGGACTGTGACGCGTGTCTCCAAAGTGGCTTCTTGGGAATTTGAAAGTCTTTGAATGCATTATCTGATTAAAGGGATGTATGTGTCTTTAATTCTCATCTGCAGTTCCACCTTTGACCCCATCTGTTAAAGTGGAGAGGACTGGAGAGTCAGCAAAGTCTCATATTCAACCCAGATAACCTGAAGTGTGCAGATTTAGCTACTTTAACCCTTTTGGTGACTCCAAAAGCTGCATGCCTAATTAAGCACTGGTTCGATAGCAAAATGTGGCAAGTCCAGTGTCCGAAACAAGTGACTTGTTTGGTGGTTTTGAAATGATTGGCATGAACCAGTGAAATTCCGCTTTCACCTTTACTTTAGGAAATCAGTAACGAGTATTTAGCATCACAGCTATAAATTGTTGCATTTTTTTAAAGCTTGGCTTAAAGAACAGGAAAGGAAGTCCAGAATCCTGGTTTCTATTTCACACACTTCCCGAGCATGTGTGACGGGGTGTACGAGCCCTGCACTGGGGAAGCTAGGCCTAACCAGGCTCAGCTGGTTGAAGAAGTCCCACCCTATGACTCTGCTGGGCATGCTCAGATTGCAGCCCAGGTGTAAAGGCCTGGAGAGAGGCTCAGTCTGGGCTGGCTGCTGAGGAGGAAGGAGGCAAGTCCAGAGCTCCTGCAGGTGAACCGCCAGAGGGACCGGACCTGTAGAAAGGACCCTGGAAGGAGGCCAGCAGAGAATGGTAGGAAGTAGCCCAGGGCCGGTGATTAGATCCCCTGGAGCTCAGCGTGTTGCAATGGGAGTTCCCACTGAGCGAGCAGTGGCCTGCTCCACTGCTACCAGGGCCCTGGGCTGGGACCCAATGGAGTAGGGAGCCCACGTCTCCCTACCACGTCCTCAATTCCCCAACCCGTGGGGCCTGCACCTGCTTTTTACTGACTTTGGCTGCTAGGTCGCACTGCCCCAGCAAGGGAGGTGTGAGTGTGGGCCCCTATCTCTAACCCAGCAGAGGATGTAGCTGGGGGCAGTCTGTCAAGGGTGCCCATAAGCCTGACCAAGATGAGTCCCAGTGATGATCCAGAGGAGCATCTGGTGACCTTTAAGAGGGTCACCACTGCTGCCCTGTGGCCAGCCGAACAATGGGCCACCATCCTTGCCCCCTATTTGATGGGCATATCCTAAACAGCTTTTCAGCACTTAGACCCCCAAGAGACACTATAGTACTCCAAGGTGAAGATGGCCATATTGGACATGGCTGGAGTGAACCCAGAGACATACTGCCAATGTTTATGCCAGGAAAGTCTCTCTCCAGGAGACAGGCCCAGGCAGTAGCACAGCAGATCAGAGACTTGTGCTGGTGATGGTTGGAGCCCACACAGCAGACTGACACTCAAATAGCAGAGGCAGTGGTCTGAGAACAATTCCTGCAGGTCCTACCAAAAGGCATCAAGGAATGGGTGCAACGACACTGCCTGAGGATGCTTGCTGCAGCCATCTCCCTGACGGAGGATTTTATGGCACAGAAGAGCCTGCCCAGTTGGGTCAGAAACAGAATAAATGATAGGTCAAGGGGCCCTGTAGGGAAAATGGAGGTGCCTGGCCCTCTCATGTGGGGCCACCTCAAAGACTCAGGACAAGCCAGCTAAAAGATCCCATTAGGGACACCCTTATCCGAGGAGGGTTAGACCCTCCCCTCCCCCATGGAATGGAAGCTTCCCCACAGGAGACGCCTCCTATGAGACTGAGAGGGGGAAGCTGTTACCAGTGTGGCCAGGAGGGTGTGTCCCCTCATGAATGGCACCTATGGGCTGGTGCTGGTGGTGGGGTGGAGGGCCCATAAGCGAGACATGGCCAAGATTAGTGATGCCTGTCCAAGTGAATACAATGTGCACCACTGTTCTGTTAGGGTATGTCTACACTAGCCCCCTAGTTTGAACTAGGGAGGCTAATGTAGGCATTCGAAGTTGCAAATCAAGCCCAGGATTTAAATATCCCACGCTTGATTTGCATCTTCCCGGCTGGTCGCCATTTTTTGAAATTTACAAACCCGACTAACTGCCCGCGTCTACACGCGGCAGGGACCCGGTAGTTCGAAATAAAGCCCTAGTTCAAACTCCCTGTTATTCCTCCTGGAATGAGGTTTAACAGGTAGAATTGGCCAGGTTTCACCGATCTGCAGTGAGAGGGAAGCAACAATCCATGAGTATCCTGGGGGCTAGGCTCACTTGTAGAGCATTGATAGGCAGATTGCAGGCTGACAACCCAGGCGAAGGACCCTCAAGAGGCTCGGCAATCTCCAGACCTGGACCCAGTCTGACGAGATCCCCTGCAGAAACCATACTGGTGCTCAATGGGGATTTTCTTGAAGAGCAGAGGAACAATCCAACCCTCAGCCGAGCATGGGAACAAGCAGTGCTCCCTTCTCCCGAAGGGAATCTGCTGCTGCATCAAACCCCAAAGACCCCGGTTTGAGATACACCAAGATCTTCTTTACTGCCTGGTTCTAGGTCCCCAAACACAAGCCGATATTTGACAGCTGCTGGTCCTACAACAATTCCAACATGGACTGTTACATCTGGTGCACAAAGTACCCTGGGTGGAGCACCTGGGATGAGAGAAGACACTCCATAGGGTAGCCTGCGATTCTTCTCACCCAGAATCCACCGAGAAGTTTGCAACTACTGTGCATCATGTCCCGAGTTCCAGAGAACCAGCACCAGTAGGGATCCCATTTGAACGGATTGGACTGGATCTGGTGGGCCCACTAGAAAGGAGTGGTACAGGACATAAATATTGCCGAGAAACTCCTGGAAATATTGCTGAGAAACTCCTGGAAATACTCTCGAGGGTGGGACTGCCTAGAGAAATACTTACAGACCAAGGGACAAATGTGATTTCAAAACTCATGGCAGAGTTGTGCTAACTATTGAACATATGTGCTCTTAGGACCTTGGTTTACCACCCTCAGATGGATGGGTGGGTGGAGCAATTGAACAGGATGTTGAAGTCAGTGTCACAAAAGTTTGTGGAAGATGACCCCCAGCACTGGGATAAAATGCTGCCTGCCCTGATTTTGCGGTAAGGGAAGTCTCCCCAAGCTTTCACGGGTTTCTCACCCTTTGAACTCCTCTATGGGTGACAGACTTGGGGAATCCTGGATCTCATGCAGGAGACCTGGGAGGAACAATAGACCTATGCTCAAGGGTCAGTACAGTACATTTTACGACTTAAGGAATGGCTGTGTGAATTAAGCTGTTTGGCCCAGGAGAATCTGGAGCAAGCACAGAATGCCCAAGCAGCCCAGTACAACTGCGCGGCAAAGACCCAAATCTTCCAGCTGGGAGATCAGATGTTGCTACTACTGCCCTCATTGGAGTCAAAGCTACTAGCGAAGTGGCAAGGACCATTTGAGGTGAGTAGGGCCCATTGACTAAGACGTGCAGTTGCCAGGATGGAGGAGGGAGACAGAATCTACCATGTTAATCTCTTCAAGTCCTGGAAGGAGCAAGAAGCCCTGATTATCACTTCATACCCCGCAGAACCAGAATTGGGACCACTAGCAGAGGGAACTCCAGAACCCCAACTTGTCAATGTCAGGTGAGAACTTGACCCTGAACAGCAAGAACATCTGCATCAACTAATGAATGACTTTTCACACATCCTGTCAGCTAAGCCGGGGAAGATGAGCCTGATGAGCCACCATATCACCACCCTCTCAGGCCAGAAGGTGAGACAACCATCTCCTGTTCTCCAGAAAGATGTGGGGCACAGTACGGGAGGAGCTAAACCAGATGTTAGCCCTTGATGTAGTGGAGGAGTCCAGGAATGACTAGTACTTGTTCCCAAGCCCGATGGAGCAGTCAGGTTCTGTGTAGACTTCAGGAAGGGAAACGCCATATTGCACTTTGTTGCCTACCCGATGCCTCATGTAGATGAACTGTGGGAGCAGTTAGGCCATGCAAAGTTCCTGTCCACCCTCAGTCTTACTAAAGGTTACCGGCAGATCCCCCTAATGCCTGCGATAAAGGAGGAGATGGCTTTCCCAACCTCCTTTGGTTGTTTCAGTTAACCACAATGCCTTTCGGTTTGCATGGAGCTGCAGCTACCTATCAACAGCTTATGAACAAGATGCTGGGCTCCCATAATGCATGCACAGCTGCCAACATTGATGACATCATGGTCTACAGTGGCAGTTGGGCAGAACACCTATACCACCTCAGTCAGGTTCTGTGAGACTTGGCAGAGGCAGGTCTCACCGTGAATCCAGCCAAATGCTGCTGTGGCCAGCACGAGGTAAGCTATCTGGGCTATGCAGTCAGCTGGGGAGAACTCCGGCCGCTGACAGACAAAGTACAAGCACTGCAAGACCATCCCACTCAGATGACAAAGAGGCACGTGTGGCAGTTCTTAGAGCTAGTGGGATACTACTGTCACTGTGTACCAACCTTTGCCACCCTAGCTGCTTCTCTCATGGACCTCACGAAGAATCACCTGTCTTGGTGAATTGAATGGCCGGAGGACTGAGAAGCTGCCTTTCAGACCTTGCAGGAGCAGCTGACCTGTGCTGATCTGATGCTTATGGTTCACCACGCCATTTATTCTTCAGACAGACACCTGGGGGTTGGTGCTATCACAAGAAGTAAAAGGTGAAGAACACCCCATTCTGTATCTGAGCCATAAGCTGTTCCCACAAGAGACTCAGTACTTCAAATAGAAAAGGAGGTTCTTGTGGCAAAATGGGCGGTGGAGGCTCTGAGCTATTACCTTTTAGGGAGCCAGTTCATGCTGATCACAGACCATGCACCATTAAAGTGGCTCCATACCATGAAAGACACCAATGCGTGAATCATGTGCTGATACCTGTCACTCCAGCCCTATGCTTTTCAAGTGGCGCACCGGTCAAGGAAGGCCTATGCTAATGCCAACTTCTTTTCACGAGCCCGGGAGGATGGTGAAGAGGAGTCCCTCCAGGAACCCCCTTAAGGGGGAGGGTGTGTGATGGGGTGTACCAGCCCTGCACTGGGCACCTAGTCCTAACCAGGCTCACCTGGTTGAAGAAGTCCCATCCCGTGACCCTGCTGCACAAGCTCAGACTGCAGCCCAGTTGTAAAGGCCTGGAGAGAGCTCAGTCTGGGCTGGCTGCCAGGGAAGAAGGAGGCACGTCCAGAACTCCTGCGAGTGAACCGCCAGAGGCACCAGACCTGTAGACCAGCCAGCGAGATGCCAGCGCCGTGGCAGAGGACCTGAAGGAAGGACTCTGGAATGAGGCCAGTGGAGAATAGCAGGGAGTAGCCTAGGGCGGGAGATTGGATCCCATGGAACTTAGTGGTGTTGCGGTGGGAGTCCCTGCTGAGCAAGCAGTGGCCCGCGCCATTGGTAATAGGGCCCTGGGCTCAGACCCAATGGATTAGGAGAGCCTGGGTCCCCCTACCACCTCCTCAATCCCCCAACCCGTGGGGTCTACACCTGCTTATTACTGACTTCGGCTGCTAGGCTGCACTGCCCCAATGATAAGGCTGTGAGTGTAGAATTGCGTGCAATTTTCAGGACATGTGGGGTTGGGCGTGGTCCCAAGAACCCAGAGATGCAACAGCTCCCCCTGCCTGGGGAGAGGAACAAGTGCATCACCCCCTCAACAGCATGATACATTGAATTGTGTTTGGAAATCCTTGTGTAATTCCACCTCAGGTTTCCAAAAGCATCTAAGTGACTTACGAGCAAAAGGGCCATTGATTTTAGTGGTCTTGTGTAATTTAGGTTCTTTAGAAAGTTTAAGCTGAAGTTGTGAATGTAGTTACCACTATTGCCTTTATATAGCTGATCACTTGTGAGCATACGCTGCCCTATGTGCACATTACATTGCAGTAAAAATTGCACAAATTAGACAAATATTTACATGCTAGTGTAAATGCATGGAGCATAGGAAGACAGGTCAGAGACCTAATTTATTAATATTTGTGAAGCAATTTAAAAGCATTGCCCAGATAGTGCCATAGAAGTACAAAATACTGTTAAAGTGTTTCTGTTGTTCTGGTGAATGTTGCAGAAGGGAATGTGACTGTAGCTTTTTTGCTAATAGTATGTATTTAAATTCAAAGATGTCATACTTTGTATTTCTTCAAAATGTTTAACATAACTGGCAAAAACACCTCTTTGCATTTGGCACTTTGGGGGCATTTTTAGGCCTCATCCAATCATTTATTTTTCACTTTTTTAACATTTAGCAAACCACTGGAAGTTTTTAAAAAACAACAAATAGTCTAGTATTACCTTAAAGACTAACAAAAAATGTAGATGGTATCATGACATTTTGTGGGCTAAACCCACTTCTTTAGATGACTGGAGTATAGTAAGTCCAGATCCAAGAATAAATTGTCACTATTCCATGCCACTTACAATTTTTCATATAAGTAGAGCCAAATTCTGTACCCCTCCCACACTTACATCCATTCAACTCCATTAATTTCCCTCACATGGGCAGAATTTGTCCTCTATCTAGTATGTGCATTTGCAAAGAGATACGTGCTACATTTAACTATAACTGAAAAATACATATAGCTAAATAGCATGTGCATAGACTTGATTGTACAGTCTATCCACTGTAAAGAATATTGTAAATAGGATCTTGATGTGCTGGAATCTAAGCAATATGAGTTCAGTACTAAAGTGTTCAGGTTGCACCTGAGTTAGCTGGAGCCTGCCAGTCTCTGCAAGCCCATTGAGAGCATCTGTCTCGCCACCACCTTTCTCATGCTGCGTCCTCCACAGGCTCTCTCATTCTTCTGACTATGAGCATAAATCATCCACCTGTCAGGAGCTCTTGCTGCCTATATTATGCAATGTAGCTTTCATTTGAAGATGGTGTGAGCAGAAGATTGCTGCAAATGGTTTGCATTCATTTTAATGCCATTCCAGCATTTCCCTTACTTTAATGAGGGATCAGGGTGGTGACGAATCTCTGAGACAATGGAAGTCCTAGAGATCCCAGACTTGCTTTGCATGTTGTGTGGCCTAGTTTAGATTTCTTTTTCTCTCCTCCTTTGCAAAGAAATGAATGGCTTGGAATTTCAGGCAAAGAACTGGTGTTGCACAATGCCAGCTGTCCACAGCTCTGTTTATTGGCCTCATACAAGTTCCCCCCAGCTGAGCAATGAAGAATTTAAAAATCAGTCATGTTTAATGCTGATTGTCCATTTCTGCTATGTCTAATGCTGTGTAATATCAAGGTTTTTGCCTTCACTTATGCTTTGTTTAAAATCACAACCTTTGTGATTTGCTTAGTTACTGATATATTTGGTTACTGCTGTACTGCTGACAAGCATAGAATAATGTGCTGTACCTTCCTAAATTAAAGAGAGAAAGAGAGCTCCACAACACTTTACCTTATGTTGGAAGGTCTCACAAGAGTGGGTTTTTTTTTTTAAATCAGTCCCACCTATATTGTCTATCTGCATCAAACACAGACTGGCTCCCAGCAGGAATGCCTTTAGACTGTAGGCTCCTTGGGGCATTGACTTTGTCTGCAAATCCCTAAATTTACTTTTTGTAATAAACTTAGCATCCCAGGTAAATAAAGCATTCTGCGGCCCTCCAGAGGCTAGTCCTGGCAAACCGCGTCTGGCCCACAGGCTGTTTATTGTGCACCTCTGCCTTAGCTCATCCAGTCAAAAAGCTTGTATGTCACTCAACATGGGAGTTCTAAATTCCAGACAGTGCCATTACTTACAATTTTTGCATTTTCCTCTTCATAATAGTCTTCCTTGTCTACATGGATCCCTAGCTCTGATATTCAGAAAGATATAGCGATGAGCGGATTCCTACGGGGAAGCCAGGTTAATGCTAATGTTTGCCACAGCAAAGACCAAGTAGTTTATTTCAGTGTATGTGCACACCTGCTGTTGACTTTAATGGGGTTTACCTGTACACATCCAATAAGAAAATAACCCTCAATATCACTTTAAATTTTGTCCACTCTCTTTTTCCCCCTTTTACGCAGAACGTTCCCCATTCTGGACATCTCACCAATGAAAGAGAGACCCAGAAAATTCAGGAAAAGCTTTCACAGCTGATCAGTGACATTAGTGGCAGCTAGACTGCAGACATGTTGCTCTGCAGCCTGTCCACTGGTCACAAATAATTACTGTACTTCTCACTTGAAAGCACTGCATGCATGCATGCATGTGCTTCCTCCCTCATTTTCAAAGGGACAGAATTTTATACAACCCGGTGAAGCTTAACTAGACCACACAGAGGAAAGGAGATTTTTTTTAATAGGCTATTTGGAAAAGAGTGAAGACTCTAACTAGTGAAATGTGTAGACATTGAGATCCTTATTTTGAGCCTTATTTGCTTGTGGTAACAGGCTAACCTCCCATGCCATTCTCTCCCTCTCCCAGTTTTAATTTGATGGAAAGCCTGCAGGACCACAGTTTTATGTAATGCCTCCAGTGGACTCAGTGCTGAAGAAAACAATTTTTTTTCTTTGCTTTGACTTTACAGATAAGTTTAAATTTTTATGTGTGAAAGAAACTGGAATATTTGAAGACAAAAATGCAACACAACACTGACAAAATCAGATGAAAAATCTCACTCTTTTATCTATGAACAAATTAGATTTATCATCAAAAAAGAATTCTCTTTTCATTTCCTGAAAGGTGCTTTTTGACAGACCCTTTGCAGTGGACGTCATGCTCACAAAACATGCTGTCACAGGGCTATTTGAATATGGTGACAGGCTCATTATCATGTTGAAGACAACTGACAACACTGCAGACTAGAAATGGACAGGCTTGCCAATCAGCTGTTGAAAGGATTGCAGTTGAAATAGGGGTTTTTTTTTGTTCCAAGAACAGTAGTACAAATTGACTACATTAATTCTTTTTATTATAGCCGTGTACACTGTAGTTAAGGGTCCATCACTGTTTCCATTATAAATCCCTGTTTTCAAGGGTTTATTAGCTGGTCGTAAAAGGAATAAATTGCTCCTGCTGAAATTTGGCACTAAAAAAACCCCAAGCCTGCTTACATTGGGAGAACAAAATTTGTGTATAGTGGGGAGGGAGCATTGTGGTAACTTTTTTGGGGGAAAAATGCCCAGGTTTTTAATTTAAAATGACATAAAGCTAAATATATTATTATTTTTACAGAACCATAGGTGTCCAAAAAGTTTTATAAATAGGTTCCTGCCTGCGGAGCTTGTCTTTTAAGTACACAATCCTGCAAACAATTACTACAGGACATGATGTTTGCTACTATGAGTTGTTGCATTGGTTTACCTGGTTTCAATGAGATTAGTAAGCACCAACAAGCACCATGCCTCGTAATAAATGTTAACAGATTCAGACCCTACGTGGTCTAATTCTTTTCTCATTTTATAATTCAAAATTTCCCATATTTTGAAGCTATTAATCCAGAATGGTAACTGAGGGCCTTTGGGCCTTCGGCTGTATTTGATGTAAAAAAAATTAGAAAATGAGAAAATTTTCTAATTTTTTATTTTTTAAATATTTTTAAAATATATTTACTGAAAAACATCCAATTATTGTCATATATGTTCAGCTTAATGTTTAAATCGCCTTTTAGTTTTTAAGATTTTTGTTTTTAAAGTTAAGGGGCTTATCTCCATACTTGATCAATTCAGATAAATTATTGGATAAAAGCAACATATATTCATTGAATATTATTTGGCAGAGGAAATTGTTAATATTTCCTATTAAACTATAAGCTGCTTCATAGGAAACAGTCCATACCCAATCTAACAAAGGAGCAAATAGCATTGTCTTTAAACCATTGATCCTTGTCGTTGCTGTAGCACTATCATTGATTCGTTGACGTGTTTACTTTTTAAAAGAAAAGTGAATAATCGTTTTTTGCCATGAAAAGCAACCTTGGTTGGAATGAAGTACTCATCAGCAGTTATGTGATATTTACTATTAACAGTCAAAGTCACTATGATTAAACAGCTCTGTGAAGAGTTGGAGAAAGGAAGAGGATCGTTCTGTCAAGGAAGCATTAAAGATAATATTGCATAGAGAAAACATGAACAGATAGACAAGATGAAGTGGTGAAATCAAGATATTTACTCCACAGATATAGAACAAAATAAGATTCAATTTTACATTTTACCTAGTGCAAGAAGTAAACTTTCTGATAACTAGGTTATAAAGCCTGGAGGACATCACACTATTATCAAAATGCAGTGCCAGCCTGATTTTTTTTTTCCCCACAGGACTGACCTAGGAAAGTATGCTACCATCAGGGGAAAAGTTGCCACCTGTCCTTTATTATAAAGGACTATCCCTTAGTGAGTGTCATAATAGTGTTATGATTAAATGACACCATTATCTCATTTATGGTGCACATACATGCTGCCAGAATCTTATAGTCTTATGTAGAAAAGTGACTTAATTTGTTCCATCTACAGCCAAAAAATAATAATATGAATCTGGTCTCTCATCCAAATCTCTCTTCCTGCATGGTGTAGTAGAATATAATTTTTTTTATGGCACACATTGTAAAACTCAATAATTCACTAGATGGAGCAAAGCGAAAGTGGACAAGTAAAGAGGAACATGGCCCCTGGAGTCTGAAAGTGAGAGAGCAGAGACAAAAAATACTTCCTCAGTCTAAGGATCTCCTGAAACTTTGCAAACTTCAGTAGATTAAAAGCCACGATATTTCTTGAGTAGTGTTATGCCCATTTTATAGAGGGAGGGAGGGAACTAAGGCCTAAAGAGCTTACTTGATCAAATGTCACACAGGAAGTCTTTGAGAGAGCTGAGAATAAACTCTAGATCTCTTGTGTCCCAGTGCACTGCTACAAGAGAACAGAAAAGATGACAAAAAAGGAAGAGACAGAACAGAAAAGAATTGTTTTATTTTTTAAAAAAAGCTTTTTAACGGGGAAATAAGAAATATGAAAGAGAACTAACAGGAGAAAAGATAAGCATGGGGAACTGGTGAAAGAAAGGATAGTGGAAAGTTCAGAAAAGCATCCAAAACTTGTGTATTTGAACTGCTTGAGTTTTCAGATAAGACACAAACCTCTTTTGGGGCTAGAAAATTCCAAGAACAAATTTTCTTAATATACTCATAACTTCTAGTCCTAATCCCTATTACATTCTGGATGCAAAGATGACCAAACATTGCTAGAAAATGTTAGTCAAAAAGAACTCAAAGTTCTATAAAAGTTCAATTATGTTAAAAATGTTTTCCCATGAGCTTTAATTGCATTGTTTTTTAGATAGACAGGTAGGACTGGTTCACTAAGCAAATCTGGAATCTTTGCATCATTTCATTTTTCAAGTTTCCCCGTCTCCAATGATAACAAAGTATTAGTGCCAACATGACTGGCTATGTTTTCTGGTTTGCAATACTTCTTTACTGTAACATGTTTTCCTCTAGCAGGATCAGATTACAAATTAAAGCATTTGGGTTAAAGCAGGGGTAGGCAAGATATGGCCTGTGGGCCAAATCTGGCCCACCAAGCTATTTGATCTGGCCTGCGGCCCACCCCGCCACTCCTCTGCCCCAAGGCCAATCAAGACCTGGCGGTGGGGGAATATGTGAAGTCATTTGCTATTCAAAGTGGCTGGCGGCTCCTTCCCCCCACCAGGGATGCGTGGTGCTTAGAGGGAACCATCAGCTGTTTTGAACAGCGAATGACTTCGTACACTCCCCCGCCCCTAGGTCCTGATTGGCCTGGGGTAGGGGAGATGCAAAGTCTCCTTCCCCCACCAAGGGTATGCGGTGCTTAGAGGGAATGGCCCTTTCCACCTGAGGCCCTGCCCCTTCCGGGGAGAGTGGCTGGAGCTTGCCTGTGACCCCAAACCAAAGTTCATGAAGTGGCCCCCCCGCTGCAAAAATTATTGCCCACTCCTCAGTTAAAGGCTCCATTTGCCTTCTCCAGCCTTTTGGCTTTCCTGCACCTTTGAGTGTTTCTGGAGAGGAGGGAGGAAGAATTGAAATGAAAAGGGAAGTGCCTTATTTCTCAACATGTTCCTAGAGGACAGTGTTCCCCATAAACTGTGCACTCCCTGGGATGGCCACTCAGGGAGAGTCAGGTGCCAACTAATTAGCAGAGTGCCCACAGCAGCATGTGTTTCAACTGGTGATGCCCATCTGCCTTGGTGGACATGACAAAATTTATTCTGCACATGGATGGAAAAAAATAGAGGGAATATTGCTAGGGAATAATAATTTTTATGTCCATACAATCTATTAAAAACCCATGTTTCATGTATATTAAACCCTGTCCTTCCTTCAGGGGATTGGCCAGCCAAGAAATGAGGAGTACTATCAGATTTAAAACTGGCATTATCGGGAACCCGAGCTCTGTGCTATTTTCCAAAAGATGTACCTTTCATTATTTTGTGGGTAAACAGCAATTCTGAGTAAGGACTCGCTGGCCATAAAACTGCACCCTTTTTCACAAGAGCGTTCCCTCCAGCAGTGCTCAGAGGCTGTGCTGGAAGTCATATGAGCACACAGATCAATAGAGGTTGCTGCAGAGTCTTTAACAGCATAGTTGAACCAGTTGCTAAAGCAGACCAGACAGTGCACCTCATGCCTGTCTATAGCCCTCTCTTGTTCATTTCTCAGTCTTTTACAAATATGGGCTGCTAATTTATGCCAATGTGAGTCGGTGGTTTGATGAAGACAAAGGAATGTTGTGGGGTTTTTTTATACTGCATAGTGCCAGGAGGACGCATGGCATTTTAAGAACAGAAAGTAAGAGGTAGTCAATCCTTCAAGGAAATTGCTATCAAATTTAGACTGCTGAGATCAGTAAATATATCTCTGTCTGTTACCTGAGGAAAGCTTTGAATCGAAGTCTCCGGAGGTGAAAGCCTAAGGCGCTATCCTACTGCAGTATCTATTTAATAAAAATCATTTGTTTAATAAAAAGCTTTAGATAGATGCAGGTGAACATTATTTGGTTAATATTGATTGTTTTCCTCCTTTGAAATGGGAATTATAAGCAGTTTGCGAAATTAATAGAAAAAGTTGTCTAGTTTCACTGTAACTTCTAAGGCTATCTGTGTAACAGTTACTGAAATGCTGTTTTGCAGTTCCTTATAGTAGTATCTTCAGATCATACAAATATCCAGATGCTTCCCTCGGAAGACTAGGGTGGAAGGTTCACAACTGTCAAATGCTGCTCGGTATTGTGTGAGGTAGCTTTTGTATACCACTTCCTTCCCTCAAAGGGAAGTCATAAAAATGGAACCCTTGACTGTAAATTTACTCATAAGAATGATTAAAATATTATAAAATATTATATAGATGAAAGTTTACTTAATCATTTCTGATCTTTTCCTCTTTTTTCAGTTGAAATGTAGACAGTTACAATTTCTACTTACTAATAATCTCATGGTCAACGTCTATGTTATCCTTGCTACATTCCACATGGGCAAATATCTACAATTTCCACTTTTTCTTGAGGAAACTTTTTATTCACATTCTAGCTTCAGTTGTATTCTTGTTTATTCACTGTCCTAACCTCTAGGACAACACGACTCTGCACTATTAAAGAACTGTCGCATTTCTTCCTGAAGTGAAGATATTTCACCAGCGAGTGATTCTTATTTAGGTTAGTTTGAAAGGTACTTTGGGCTCTTTCTGGAGGTGCTATGTAATACGAGGCATGACCACGTATGTACGCATGTTATGTTAGAAATCTGAACTTTATTGCATTATGGTATGTCCTCTTGCTTTTTGTTGTACTTTACAACACCGGTATTAATCTTGTACATAGAACACTTCTATTTTTAATTTCCACTGAGAGTTCAAGTGCATATTTCAGTAAAAGGTGGCACATTACACAGGTAAGCTGAAAAATCAATTACAGTCAGAATGATTGATAAGCATAAATAATTTCTGTTGCTGAAAAGTTCTTCTGGTCAGTTTGGAAATGTCTAGACTACATGCCTCTGCTGACGGACGCATGTAGATTAGGCTACCCGACATAGTCAATGAAGCGGGGATTTAAATAATCGCCGCTTCATTAAAATAAACATGGCCGCCGTGCTGTGCTGACGATCAGCTGATCTGGCACAGCGCGGCAGTCTAAACGCAGATCTGTCGGCTGGGGAAGCCTTTGCCGACTGATCCCTTATGCCTCGTGAAACGAGGCTGGTGACGGAGATTCATTTGAAGCTTCTTCCAAAGATCATGGGCTGAAGCAAGTTTGGGCCCCGAATAAAGTTAATTCACCGTTCAGTGTCTGGCAGGGAGGCAAGGGAGTTTTTGTGAACTAAGGGAAGACTAGAGAACTGCAGAATTTGTTGTCTGAAGAAAACAGGACAATAACCAGTTAATTATTTATGTTATTGGTTTCAACGAGTTTCTTACTGAATTTGGGTGTCACCCCAGTCCTGGAAAAGAGCCAAAGAACTTCTATTAAATGAACTTCTGCCTTGTCCTCATTTTGTAGAACAAAGTTATAGATTTAGTTAGAACTGATGAAATGCAGTGGGTTCAGCTGCCTCACAAGTGTACAAAGTTGTAAAGGCGGGGTATAAGGGAATTAGGCACACAATATTCATGAACATGGATAAAATGTTTACTTTATATATTAGGAGCTGCACGAGATATACAGGAAAGTCTAATGCTTTTTCAGGCTGACATCCTTTACATATTTACTTATATACAAAAATATCTTTCTCTCTTGCTCTCTCTCTCTCTCTGTTGGCAAGTGATGAAGGTGTGGGAGACTCATTCCAATTTCCACAAAGGGTGAAGGAATGACTGCAGCAATTAAAATCCTACTGGCTTGTGTGGACGCAACTGATATTAGAATCATGGGGGCCCTACCGGCATGCACTGTTTTGTTCAGGACTTCTCTCGAGGAGTTAGGATTATACTTCATGAGATATTCAATTGAGTTCTCAGGAATGCTTCTATTATAAACTGTCTGAAACCACAAACTGTGAGAGAGAAAGAAAGATGAGGAACTTGGGAAATGCGCCGAGAGGATCTGGTGCTAGGGTTGTTTCATCAATGTAAATGTCACAAAGAAAAAAGTGCCTGAGGGCCTTTTGTAAAAGAGCATCATCGGTGTCACCATGTGCCCAATCCTGTATTGTATCAATTAGTAGTTTAGTGCTTAACATGAATTTGGTGATATTGAATGCACACCGTTAAAGCCTTTCCCTTCCCTGAATTGGTTGCTGTCAAAAAAGATAGAGACAGAGAAGCAGGGGCACTGGATCAGGGTGGGCTGGGGGCCTCAGCTCGTGCCCCCCCCACACACTTTATGCCAGTCACAAGGCAAGTAGTGAGGGTGTAGGGGCAGAGAGAAACAAGCGTGGGGTGGAGTCTTGGGGGGAAAGAGGCTGCGTGGGTGTGGGTCCTGGGGAATGGGGTTGGCAAAAGGGGCAGTGTGAGAGTAGGGTATCGGGGAGAAGGGGGCGGTATGGTAACAGACCCTGAAGGAGCAGTGTGAAGGTGAGGGAGAAAGGCTGATATGAGTGACAGGTGTCAGGGTAAGGGGCAGTGTGGGGGGCAGGGCCATGGTTCAGGTGTTGATGGTCCTCCCACACTTCTTAGAGACCTTCTGCCGCTCCTGCACAGAGGACTGGATGAATTGGGAAATTTCCAAAAAAAAAGGTGCGGGGGGCGGGGGTGGGGGGGAGGGGGAGGAATGGAATTAAGTTGTAAATCTCAAAACTAACTTTGTGGGCCTTATGGGAGAAGTGGATCTTGAATGAGAAGAGATGGCTTAATAAACTGGTGAGAGAGGTAATTCCATGGGAGAGGTATTTTAAAAAAACACGTATCAATGGAGCAAGTAAACGTCATACTTATACTTACTTTCAGATTTATAAATAAAAAAAATTGGTGAAGAAAAGACAAATGTATTTGACTTTGCTAATCATGTATTTTCAAGTAACCAGTTATATAATATCGAGGGGCCTCAGTTTACAAAGCCACAAAGATTAAGAAAGCCACCAAAGTATTGTAAAGGATCTTCTCTGTCTGACGGAAAAGAAAGTTGAAGGTTTAAAAAAATCCAATGTTTCAGTCTTCACATATCTTGCAATTGTCTCTGTACTATTGGTTCCACGTATATTAATAAAACAACACCAAGGGTTCATTTCAGACTATGCTTAATTTTAGCCCCACATTAAATGCAAGCTCAGTTTTACTATACGGCCCTTATTATACGATGGGTTAATAGCAAGAGCACTACAGTGTGTCATCATTTTTATTATTATTATTATTATTATTATTATTATTGTACCCTGACTTGGCCATCAAACTTTAATGGCTATTGTCTCTTATACAACAATAACTGTATGCATGAATTATTTTGTGGTCCAGTACAATTTGTGCATTAATTTCTGTATCATGTTTCTAGCTGTTGATTTTAGTTTTAAAATCACTATAGTAAAATATTCATGCCATTAATCATCAGTATTGATATTCCCTGGAAATTCAACCACAGATTTGAACATCTAGGAGTTTTAAAGGCTTGGGTTTTTTTCAAATAAAATAAACTTGAAAAGCACACTAGACTTGTTCCAAAACTCATTCAAGGTAATGGAAGACTCCCTCGGTCTTCAATGGGCTTTGGATGGAGCCCAATCAGAGTAGAATTGTACGTATGATTTCTTATTATTTTATTTTAATGAACCACAGTACATCTTAATCGTACTTTTTTAGTTTAAATGTTACATTGTAACATATTCATCCCGAACACCAACATAATTATTGGTTTGATTCTAAACTGTTGTAGTTAATGGGTGTTTTCCTTTTGACTTCAGTTAAGAAAGTATTCGTTCTTGTTCCATTGAAAAAGAATCAGAAAGTATTTTCTTTCATTTTCATTATACTTCCTAGAATGAAATGCAAATACCTGTAGTGAACAAACAGAATTATTGCCAGTGTGAAACAACTATGGAGATTTATATATTTATTTTTTAAAATATATGGAGTGAAATCCTGGCCCCACTGAAGTCAATGGCAAAACATCACCCTCGTTTTGACATTGTCTCTTTAAATGAAAGGGTATCTCCTTGCCTTTTCCCTTCCTCCCTTTTAATGTTAAAGCATCATCTTTCACTGTAGAAGTTAAGAAACTAGTGCTGAGTCCTCTTTGAAACATTTCCACTGTGGAATGTGAGAGACTGTGTTAGTATACTGTAATGGATTGGCATTCTTACAAGGACTTAGACACATTTTTCAGTGCACACTTTGCTGTATGTTAACCAATCAACTGAGATCCAAGTGGCTTGCTCAAGCAAAGCGCTCATAAACTGTTGCTAAAAACAATTTAACTCCAAGACCATTGGGCTCTTTACAGTCTAATTTTGGCCATATTATAAGGGCTACTTAAATGCAGAGATAACATTAATCTTTCAGTAGCAACAAGTGCTGGCTGCAGTTAAGACCAGGAGCTTAGCATTCCTGTAATCAAAATGTTGTTGCTGGACACGAGTAATACAGTATGTGATCATCTCTGAACATTAAATCTAACCTGGATTTTGTTCAGCTCTGCTATTTGATACCATGTTGCCTCACAGGGTACTGTTTTCCTCCTTTGGTTCCTAAAGATATGGAACTGCAATTAGTGAGTGCCTCATTTAATTGACTAGGCTCGTATGATGCCAGCCAGCGCTTTCATGAAGTTTGCATGAGCAAGTGTTTCTATTTGTGTACACATTAGGCATTCAGATAGGATTCTTTTTTAACATTATAACTGCCTGGGCTTAGTGTTATAAATCATGAAACATTTTGTTTATGCATTATAAATAGTGATAGCTATTTATAAACCAAAGCCACTATGTTCTCAGTGTATTCCTATAAGGCTCTAAGTTGTGTTAACGTTACCCACACACATGTTACTTCCATTTTGTTGCCTGGGAAGTTATATGGAAATATATGACTTTTAGCCTGCCTCATTAATGAAACAATGGGATGCTGTTAGGGCACAGGATCTGAAGGAGTCACTGAAATGACATTACAAACAGGGAGAAGAAACATTTTATATTATGGGAAAATGTTACTCAATGGGAGCAAAGTAATTTTATTTGGTTGGCAAGAAGCGACCTTAAGGGTGGTGAAGGTTTCTGAAGGGTGGTAAGTAGTTGATCCTGTCCCAGAGAATCTTAGTGGGGCAATTTATTCTCATCTTGGAAGAAGAGAAAAAATTAAGTTAATAAAGTTTCTGACATCTTACTGCCCCCAACGATCATACTTGCAGCCAAAGGTAAAAACCTGCCCTATATCCCTTGTGACTAGTATAGAATCAACATCAGAAACCAGGAGTGTGTGTCTGTATGTGGAGAGGGAATGACATCAGCTCTGTGCTTTGTGGCAGCCTTTAAAACCAGAAAAACTTAACAAAACCAGGAGCCAGACAAGACTCATAAAAAGCGAGTGATCTGTTCCAAACATGGGCCAGTTGGCAGTTCTCCGTGATGATTATTTGTCATCACAATAGGATGTCTTGCTGCAAATTATAAAATGATTTCTAATACATTTTATGTGCATATAGAAGCAAAAGACTCATTATTATTATTTACAATGCATCCCTGTAGTGCTGACTGTGCTTAATGCTGCACAAGACAGAATGATAACAGTCCCTGTCCCGATGATCATGCAGAGTGAAAGAAAAAAATGATAAAACTGAAAGGAACAGGAGACTGAACTGGATTTCAGTGACACCCTTGAAGAGGAGCTCAAAAAGGCTTCATGATAGCAAAAGTGCCTTAACATTTACATATATTAACATTTAACTCATTCATCTCCATAGCCATTTAAACTGCAACACCACTTCAACGTTAATCATATTTTCCCCATGATTAGTCAGTTAACAACAAGAAAGACAATGTAGTAGGAAACAAGGCTGCTTTTCCATTCTTTTTTTATGGTGGCAGGCATATTGTGTAAGTTTCTGAATCTTTTGGAATGATAGTGACATAAAATGGGTTTCTACTATAGCGAAGTACAGCTGCAGTCATCAGCAACTTCAGACACCTCTGGTGTTCTCTTGACATAATAAACCTGATGACCTTAGGACCTTGCAGCACTCCTGTTAGAGTGAAATGTCATTTTGCTACCTACACAAACTGTATACTTGACCCCTTCTGACATGTCAAACAGCTGCAGGAACCCTGCCTTTAATAGGCAAGATTAGAAGGGTAGTATGTGGCTCATAGGCTGAGTTTTCCATTTTTATAAATGGTTAACAATAGAGTGCTGACAGGCCTTGAAGCCTGGACAGACTATAAGGGTCATCAGGATAAGGATGGATTAGAATATATAATTTGACAAATATGGGGGTAGCCTCTCGCTGGATTTTTTTTTTTTTTTTTTTTTTGCGCATGGTGGATTGTCTATCAAGAAGTAGCATGAGATACCCTTGTAAAACTCATTATTGGTTGGCATGCTTATTGACCAAATGCGATAACTGTAGCTGTATCATGGCTGTGGTGTTCATTATGCCAAACCTGTAACAGAGGACAGTAGACTAATCCCAGACAACAAAGGAGAGAAAACTTTTTTCTAAGTTGTCTAACGAATTCTAGAGGAAAGTTTGAATGTCCCTCGTGTTAAATCCAAGAACTCTAAACTGCATATATGTTTTTCAGTATTTCACATATGCCTCCCCCAAGATTCTCATTTGAGAGATTTTGTACGCATCTTTATCCTTTGTAAGTAAAACTGTTCCTAGCTTAATTCCCTAGTGACCATAGTTACTCAGTTTGAAGATCAGTGGTCAACTGAAAGCCTAAAAAGCCTTCTGAATAAGATCTTTGACTGCTTTGAGGTAGATAGCTAAACTGCCCACTCTAAAGGTTAGGAGAATGATAAATGCTATACATTCTTGGTTATAATAGAGAAGAACTTGTCAACCCCAGATTTACAGAAGTTAGATATGCTCTGAAACCTATTAATATTACATTGTTCTGGTAGATGTCCTCTCTTGTTAAAATCAATTAATATTTTGGGGTTACTAGTTAATTCTTGTAAATATTCTCCAAACCATGTTTTCAATGAAGAACAGGAATACCGTGTTTAATTTATTTTTTACATGATTTGGGACAGAGTTCAGATCTTTAATTTGCTCTAAGCAGAACCACACCCATTTATGCCACTGCATACAAATGTTTAAAATAATATTCGGTCTCCCCTTTTGTTTGTTGTGAGGATTTTGTTTCTTTGTGTGACAATTTCTTTAAACTAAAATACTTTATTCCTTTTATTGTTTCTGCTTCAGTACCTCAGTAAGTTCACCCATTCAACAAAAAAAAAGACAGTATAAATAACTTTTTGTGAGTCATTTAAGGGTTCCACTGAGATGTTATAATTGACTTTTTAGTCCATTTTTAGAACAAACTCATTCAATGCTCTTTTTCTCAACAAGACCACTTCCCACTGCCCTGGAACTGACAAGACTGTATGCATTACTTTATTTTGATACTGACATTTAAACAATAAAATAAAGCCATTTAAAACAAATAGTGGTGCTTTAAGTGTCTGAGCTGTCAAGATATCAAATTATATAACTTGGAAAAAATCAGAATTCATTGTTAATGGTATGCACTTAACACAAAGGGTCGCTGGAGTACTAACCAGATATATATTCAGCTACCATGCTTGGACTAACAGGCTGTATTCCTTTAGATAGAATTGACTATATACACTTAAATGGACTTGACTCTAGTACAATCACTGTATTCAAATGTCAAAAAAAAAAAGAGAAAGAGGATGTCACGTAGGGTCACAAATTATGTTGGATTTTGACAGATTGTAGCCTTGCTTTACAACAGCAGTAACATCTCATTTGTCACCGTTTGAGCTGTAAGTGTGGGAATGAGAGCGGAAGGCCTTCCATCTCCACTGCAATTTAATCGCTCTGAGGCCGACAGTGGTGGCTAAAGCCACCTGCCCAAGCACTGTACTGCTGATCTGTTTTAATTTAATCGTCCGTCAGCTGGGATGAAAGCACAAATCGTCTCCCTTTGATCAGCAAACAGGGTGGATTTTTTTGTGTGTAAAGCAGGGAACAGAATCAGGGAGACGGTTTTCACATTTAGTGCAACATAGACACATGGCTTTGAAAAGCCTTGTAAGTGATATTTTATTGTAGAAGTAAATTTAGAAGTTGCTTTTTCTGTAAATTTATATCAAAACAATGTAGGTTAGTTAGAAAAAAACTGTCCATGACTAAAGAAAGATATTGATTAATAACTTATTAATTATTCAAGTGTAAGAAACACCCCCAAATAACTCAAAACTTTTTTACGCTTTGTAGCCCTTAACTGTCATATTGAAACAGTGGGAATACAAAAACAGCTTTGCTGTAAAACTGGATAAATTGGTTTGTAGGCACATATCTAATATCATATTTAGTTGCAGTGTCTGACATGTGAGTGGCTGAGTAAGCAAATAAAAAAATTAAGACTATTCTAAAGATCTCTGTTAATCCATTGTGGATACAGTAATCCTCTCGGCTGTTATTGGGATTTCATGTAGGGGCATAAAGCATAGAATGCTATCTGTATAATAAATATGGCTGGCAAATCAAATTATGCTTTCACCAGAAGTCCAGAGTCCCTCCTCAGAAGTCACTAGATGACTCCAGGTCCACTGATGAATCTGAAAGCAAAATTTGGCCAAATTAACTTACATTTATATCAAATTCTTCTTATCACCTTATTTTTACACAGAAGTGGTTAGTGAGCATCAGCCACAATAAAAATAGTTAATAAATCTTGTGCATAATTGTTTTAAAAAATAAACTTCCAAACGTCATCTTCATGACTAGCCCGGTAGAACCGATTTTTAAAATTTATTTTTGTTATTGAAAGTTAAGTATTAGTAAATGAATGCATAGGATGAGGTGCAAATGCAGAACAAAGAGGTTACGTTGCTCAGATCTGAAAGAAAACATTGCAATTAGAGTGAGAAGACGTTGCAATTTACTGGGATTGTCTAGGCCAACATCCCAGGCAGTTGTATGATAATTGGGTTTGTGTCTTGGGTTGAAATATTGTCAGTCAAGATGACATCCCTTGGGCCTTCTCTAGTTCTGTTTGTACTGTTGATTGCTCTTCCCTCACCAGCTCCCTGTGCACTCATCTCTAACCTTTCTTCTTTAGTTCCCTGCATGGTTATCTATCTGCGTGATATTCTAGGTTAGGCCCCACAAGGTACATTTGGCCTTGAGCAGGGTAGCACGGTAAAGGAGAATCTAAAAATGCAAGATGTGGAAGGAATAAATACATCTTTCGTCGTGTGACATGTGTTTCTATTTGCTTGTGACCTTCACCCTCTAGCCTAAGCCCTTCTGACTTCCTCCAGAAGTGACATGTCCCGGTACCCCCATTGCTCCCTCATCTACCTCTTGATTTGCCAGTGATAAATCTTCCCAAATCTCACACCTCCAGGAAGAGCCTTGAACCATAGTAGCTAGAAATGTGCAAATAATTTTTCACAGGCAGTATTTTCACAATGTCTGCAATGAAGACAAAAGCAATAAAGTAAGATATTATTTAAGTTAATAAAAGATGCAACACAGCTTCATTGAGTTTCCAGATTCAAATTAAAAGAATAAATATTTCATCAGTGATACTAATTAAAGATTGGTCAAAGATTTGTCTGTGTCTCATACTGCAAATACCAATCAGGCCTGATTAGGAGACATAACATATATAGTACTATCCACTGGTTGGAAAAAAGATTAATATGAAGCCCTTTCCACTCAGTAATGGCTATTTTACTGCGTCCTACTTTTTGTACAATGCTATCCAAGAAATGCAGCTGCTGGTTTAATTGAAAAAGTCAATAGAAGTTCAGTTTTAAAACCCAGGAAAACTACAAAAGGAAACTTTTTAACAAAAAACAACTTTGATGTTCCATGGAAAATAGTATTTAAATGTGAAAAGAAGGCATATATTGAAGCATTGAAATATGTGGGAGTGGGATAATAACACAGACAAAGAGTGAATGAACTCTAATATGGTATCTTATCTATGGCATATTGATTTACAACTACCCCTGATAAAAATAGGGCCTAGAAATACATATTTTATGGGAACATGCTATAATAGAAACATGGAATGTACCTTATTGGATCAGACTGTTAATCTATTAGTCTGATATTCTGTTTCCATCAGAGACCAACACCCAATTCTTTAGAGAGAGGCAAAAAAAACCTATTAGGAATTGTGGAAATATGACTATGATTGGGGAGGTCATGAAAGTTCTCTCCCGTTTTGTTATTTAATTAAGTATAACATTTAAATAATAAGGCTTGATCTTATCATTAGGGCCCTACTAAATTAATGCCCATGAAAAGTGTATCATACACCCTGAAATCTAGTTTCCCCCCTGTAAAATCTGAGCTTTTGTGTGCTTTTACCCTATCCTGTACAGATTTCACAAAAGAGACGAGCATTTCTCAAAGTGAGGGTCCTGACCTAAGGAGTCACAAGGTTATTGGGGGGATGCATTATTACCACAATTATTTCTGTGCTGCCTTCAGAGCTGGGCAGCTGGAGAGTGCCTTCAGAGCTGGGCACCCAGCCAAAAGCCACCAGTTTCCCACCAGCAGCAGTGCAGAAGCAAGGGTGGCAATATCATACTGGGCCATCTTTCCATAGTGCTGCTTGCAGCACTGCCTTCAGAGCTGGTCTCCCAGCTAGCTGCCCAGATCAGAAATTAGAACTGCCATCAACAGCAGTGCAGAAGTAAGGGTAGCAGTACCATAATCTCCCCTATAATAATCAGGTAAATTATAGAATACTCAAACTGGGAGAGACCTCGAGAGGTGATAAGTCCAGTCCCCTACCCTCATGGCAGGACCAAGCACCATCTAGACCATCCCTGACAGGTGTTTGTCTAACCTGCTCTTAAAAATCTCCATAGAGAGTCCACAAATTCCCTTGGCAATTTATTCCAGTGCTTAACCGCTCTGACAGATAGGATTTTTCCCCCCTAATGTCTAAGCTAAACCTGCCATGCAGCAATTTAAACCCATTGCTCCTTGTCCTATCATCAGAGATTAAGGAGAATAATTTTTCTCCCTCCTCCTTGTAAACACTCTTAGGTACTTGAAAGCTGTTATCATGTACCCTCTCAGTTTTCTCTTTTCCAGACTAAACAACTCAATTTGTTCAGTCTTCCCTCCCTATGGGGGCTAGAGGGGGGAGGGAGAGGTGCTGGGGGACGGCTTGAAAGAAGGGGTGGGCATGAGAAAGGTGGGGATGGAGCAAGTCATGTGTGAGGGCACAGGGGGCATGAGGGGAATGGGGGCAGAGAGTGGTGAGGGGGTGGGCATCAGGGAAAAAGAGGGCAAAGGGGGCAGGGGCAGTGAGGGAAGGGGGAGGCACCAGGAGTGTGCAGGGCTGAGGGAAGGTGCAGGTGCCAGGGGATTCTGAGGGTGAAGCAGAAGGGCAGACACCTGCAGGGGAGGGACCAGCACCAGAGGAGAGAGGCAGGGCAGGTTTGTAGAGGGAGGTATTAGAAGAGGGGATGAGGAGGGGTAGCTCACATGATCAGAGTGGGGCTACTGGAGAAGTGGGCACAGGGGGCAGAGAAGGGCTGGTGGAGGGGGGCAGGTTGCAGGAGAGCTGAGGGCAGTGAGAAGGGCAGGAGTCAGGACAGCAGAGGAGAGTGAGGAGTTGGGGCCAGCAGGCACCAGAGGAGCTGATGGAGCAAGGGGAGGAGACATGGCAGGAGAGAGAAAAGGTAAAGGTTTATAAAATATTTATAAATAACTTGGGTGCCACAGTGGCACATCCAAACAAGCCACATGAACTCAGTACTGGTGCACAACACAATTCATTCTGCTTATGGGAGGAAACTCTTTGGCTATGTCTACACTGGAGGCTTCTTGCACAAGAACATCTTGTGCAAGGGTTCTTGTGCAAGAAGTCTTGCACAAGAACACATCCACACTGCCATGGCAGTGTGGACGCTCTCTTGCCCAAGAAAGCTCCGATGGCCATTTTAGCCATAGGGGTTTCTTGCTCAAGAAATCCCTGCCGAGCATCCACACTGCCCTCTTGCACAAGAGAGCTTACACCTGTTAGAAAAGAGCGTAGCTCTTGTGCAAGACACCCTCTCTTACCACGCAGTACTGTAAATGTTCTTGTGCAAGAGCAGGTGGGCAGTGTGGATACTCTGTGGGTTCTTGCGCAAGAATGGCTGTACTTGCGCAAGAAGCCGCGAGTGTAGACATAGCCTTAGAGGGAACACTTCCCCCAGCCTCTCTGCCCCCAAGTTAATGTCACACACATTGGGTTAATGCAACTGCAGGATAGTTGCATGAGGGGGGTTTGGTGGGGGCCAAACTAATCCCTGTTGGTAGGAGGATGGTGGGAAAAGTCCTTCAAGAGGGGTGACATGACACCTTTTACTTCTGGTCATGTGTCCATCTTGCCCAAGCTTGTTACCTCCAGAGGCCTGGTTAACGGGGGTCAAGAGGTGTGGCTAATGGGGGTCAGGGCGTGGTTAACAGGGGTCAGGGGGTGTGGCTAATGGGGCACCACCAAAAATTATACAAACCTGCCGCCCCTGCCCGGAAGAGTGCTGGGAGCGCTGCGGGAGGGGGTGTTGGCCCTGGAGGAGGAGTGCGGCGGCTGCCTGCGCCACAGGGGGTGAGTTGAGCACAGGGTTTCCCTGAGCCACGGGGGTGTGGGGGTGTTAGTTACCTCTGGGGCTTTGCGGGGGAGGTAGCTGGGGATTTTTTGTGTGCGGTTTTTTTTTTTCTTTGCTCAGCCAAAAAAATTTCTGGGCCCCCTGTTGAAACTTTTGTGTGAGGTGTTCTTTTTGGTTTTTTTGTTTTTGCTCAATCAAAATTGCTGCGGGGCCCCGTCGAAATTGTTCGAATTGGGCCCCGCACTTCCTAAAGCCGGCTCAGAGACACAATACTCCAGTTTTGCCAGAGCGACCCCCCCCAGCCCATTTTTTGGGGGGGGGGCAAGTCAGGAACCTCTACAATTACAACACCATGAATTTCTTATTTAAATAGCTGACATAATGAAATTTACAATTTTTAAAATTCTGTGACTGTGAATTTGACTAAAATGTACTGTGAATTTGGTAGGGCCCTACTTACAATTATTTTTTCCCTTTTAAAATAGTACAAAATTTCACCTCTGGAATCTTAATTCCACCCTAATCTCTTTTGGCCAGATCTGATCTTGCTATTAACACTGTTACTATTACTTTGTGAGGGGGAGTCTATGCCACTCCCCCCAGCCCATTAGCACCATCTACCATTTTCTGTGTAAAAGGGGAGGGGTTCTTCACTGTGTAAGAGGACTATCTGCTGATATGGGTATCCATACAGAAGGGCAGACCAGAGGAATATAAACTCACTACTCCACCCATTAGACACTAGTCGTAAATCCAGCTTAAAAAAAAAGAAGCCCAAAACCTCGTTAATATTTGCCTGGGCATAGGGTTGGGATTCTGCGGGATTTGGTGATGAAGCATGTCCGACTGCAAAGGGAAATCCTTCCTGGTTTGTTCCCAATGGAGCCATTTAGCCCTTAGCAGAGCCTTGTGGAACCTCTCCAATAGGTTTTTGCACAGAATGGGGCAATTCCATTTTACATAGGAAATTGTTATTATTAGATAGTGCACATAGAGGGCCATATCTGGTAGTTTTTACTCTGTGACAATCTCACTGAAGTCTGGAGGGGTTTTGCCTGAGTAAGGATTGCATGGCGTTGCTCAAAACGTATGAAGGCAAAGTAGTGGCCAGGCAGATGCTGAAAATACTGCTACTGTATCCTCCAGTATTCTCCTGTGCTTGAAAACCATTTATGTTTCCTTTCTTGGATTTGTATAACTTTTCCCTATTTTAACTGAACTTTTTCTGTTGTTTTAGAATAAGAATCTTAGGTGAATAGTTGAAGATGGGAAAATTGTGTGTGTTTGTAGCTGAGAGGCAGAGAAGACTGTTTTCTATTTTCTACTTTATCTTTATTAATGGCAATAGGAGCTCTTTATATTTTACTCGACTTGACTGTAGCTGTTATATTAATGAGCGATTTCTGTTTGTAAAATATCTGTTCAACAATCCCCAGTAGATGTGCAAATCAATTCTTCAATGTCTCTAATTACACCTCTCGGTAACCAGGATGAAGATTTTGAAACTGTGTAATATCGGCATTCTTCCGAAGACTGGGACTCTTTATTCAGTGTCCAAATACTCGAACCTCTTTACATTAGCACAAATATTAAACAAGTAAGAGTTAAAATAATTCCTGTAGTGACCTACTCACACTGGTTGCTCTCTCTCCTTTTTTGTGACTTCCCAGGTACATTAAAATTCACATTTAAATTTCAAATGAGCTAAATACACCATTGCTTTCAAATAAGTGACTGATTTTGTTCCTCTCATGTTATATTAATATTATGGAGTCTTCTGCACCCTTGCTTTATTTTCTGACTGTCTGATAATTGGGTTGGGAGAGCATACCCTGGGTCATCTTGTTTAGCTTATCTGTGCAAGAGAAAGAACAGCCAATAATAAGTGAAAGCAGCAATGAAATAGTGAATAAAAATGAAAGGAAGATTTAATCTTTGACCAATTTGAAACATATCCCAGAGAATCCATGGAGAAAAAGATAAAGTGTGACTATGAGTAAGTTAACTAAACACATTACAGTATGTGAGAGCAAATGGAGTTAGTCCATTGTACATGTTTAATTTCCTATTAGTCTCTGGCGTTTACTACTATGGTCTGAGTTGGGGCATCTGTAAATTCAGTTAAATACAGTGCATTGTCTAAACATATCACAGCTCCAATCAGTCACCCAGGCTGCTGATAAGAAGCCTCTTGTATTATTGAATCTACAATAGGGAGGCTCTGCAGGCACAAAGATAACAGCTAGGTATTTCACTTTAAGTATGAGAAAAAAACCAGTGACCCGCCTTTGCAGCTACAGCTCTGACATTTATTATTGCCTTCTGATTTGCTTTATACCGCTGATGTGAATTTACTTTCAGGTGCTTTATATCTCTTCTTATTTCTAAGGTAAGACCTCTATCTGGAAACAGTAAGGAAAACAAACTGAAATCAACTTTCATGTTATTACATAGATAACAACTTGGACACTTTTTTTTTTTTTACCATTTTAAAAACACTTTACTGATTTCCATTCATAAACATGAGCCATAGGCTTCTGTTTTACCATTTTGTTTGTTCTATATTAATGTTGTTCTGATAAAATCCCTTCATCGGACCCTTCTGAACTCACAATCCCTAGCTAAAATGTAAATTGGGCTGGGGAGGGGAGGGGGTTTTCCAATATTTTAAAAGATAATAACAAGAATTAACCAGCATAACATTTTTTCACTATACCAATGGCATGGAAAAAACAAGTGCATTAAAGATATATTTACATACCATTATCCATAGATAACTTATGTGGACCTGAAATATGATTTTTTGACTAAATATACGGTATGCAAGTATACATATAAATACTGTATGTTATAGGTGTAGTTGCTAGCACTGCTTGGGCATGTCTACACTGGGCAGCTATTTTGAAATAACTCCCCTTATTTCAAAATAACAAGGCGAGCGTCCACACTACTGAGCTGGTTATTTTGAAATAATGGAAACAGAACAAAGCAAATGTTTTATCCTTGTGTTATTTTAAAATCTACATGTTGGAGGAAAGCTCTACAAAGGACCATTGTAGAGGGGAAGAAATCTATTTTAGGCCCTTTATAGTGCGGTACCTAGGATGGGCACAGATGACAAATTAAAGATACTATCTCTCACTATAACAGTTTTTTTCTCCTCATTTTTAAATGAAGCGCATCTTTATTTCCACATAGTTTTGGTCTGTACCATTGAGCCTTTGAAATACTATTGTTCGTTCTAGTTTGCAGGATCACCCTACTGAAGTTAATTCTTTCTGAAGCAGTGACCATCAAAGATATGACTAACATGGCTGTATAGTGTATCTGCTTGTGGTATTTAAAGATGCGCTTCATAAAAGAGTGAGGCTCCGAGAGACAGGAAGAAAGCTTCAGGGGATCTCAGGTCAGAAGATTGTGGGATAAGGATTCTGGTTGTAGATGAGAAAAACGAGGCCTAAGACTCAATGGGGGGAGGAGAGTGGAAAGCAAAAGATAGGCTACTAAAGAAACAATACAGAACTTGCCATTGGATAGGAAAGAGTTCAACATAGGATAGAATTCAGACTGACTGTTCCTATCTTTTGAAACCATTGCTAGTCTAGTTAACACATGCATTCATTTTAAAAAAACAAAAGATCACTTCCCCTGTGTACACACCGATAAGATTTGTTGCTAGCACACAACTCAAGTAACTAACAGAACTGTGTGCTAGGGAGTTTTGCAGGGAGCAGGGTAGATCAGTAGGCTATATATATATTTATATTGCACTTAATCTACATGGATTAAGTTCCCATTGATGTCCACGGAAGTTATCCCACATGGGTATGTCTATGGGTATGTCTAGACTACAGGGTTTTTTTCGGAAAAAAGTGGCCTTTTTTTGAAAAAAACTTCCCCTGTGTCTAGACTGCTGCAGCATTCTTTCAAAAGTAAATTGAAAGAATGCGGCAGTTTTTTCGACGACGGAAAACCTCGTTTTACGAGGAAGAATGCCTTTTTTCGAAAGTGCTCTTTCGAAAAAAGGTGCTATGTAATGCAAACTCTGCTTTTTCGAAAGTACTGGTTGCAGTCTAGATGCTCTTTTTCAAAAGAGACTTTTTCTAAAGTATTTTTCAAAAAAGCCTCTTTTGAAAGAGGCTTGCAGTCTAGATGTAGCCTATGAGAGGAGATATTGGTGGGGAGGGATAGTAGAGGGAGTGGGGGTTGCATAAAAAGTAAGGAAACCCAGTATTGTTAAAATCTGGAGAAAATTGCACATCAGTGAACGGAGGAGGCAAATCAGAATCCCCACCTACCTGTAAATCAAAAGTTGATTCCAACACCTTTATATAAAAGGAATACGTTAATCTCCAACTTGTCAATAAGGATAAGAAGTGCTAAAATATATTGCCAATCACAGATCTCTCCGCTTATACAAAAGGGAGCTGCCAGGTTAATTCTGAGACCAGATGGGGAAAACTGCAGTGAAGATTCTTCAGTGTATCTGTATATTAGCTTTGAAGTTACTGTTCCTGTTTGACTGCATGTTCAGTATGATTAATATTAGTTCTTTAAGGCTGCTCTTTAAGTTGGAGGGACTAATTGTACTGTCAGTTAATTTAGGATCTTTCTGCAAGCGGAAACCTGGTTCCAGATGTGGTTCAGATAGTAAGGTGAAATTAATTCGGTGGTTCTAATCCAGTCTGTTTTGTGAGTCTGACCATATCAGAAAACCTACGTCCAGAGTGGCACATTCCAGTACCGTTGGCATTCTCTGCTCCAGGGAGACCCAGAAGTAGATTAACCAGTATGTTGCATGTCAGGACAGAGGTTTACTGGCAGAAGGTTGCATAGCATCTGTCTGAATTGGCTCATAATTCCTTTCATCATCCAGCTCATAAATTCACTTAGTCCCTGGACAAGCCTGAGTAAGTGGGCTTTGCTCTGGAATTATCCAAGGGGCAGGATCATGGGATGGAGAAATCCCTTCTCTGAGGATGTGGTAAGCACATGGCCCCATAGCCTCTCCCACCCAACCACCCAGAGAGATCTACATAGAACTAGCCATCCAGCCTCACCCTACTCTCAGCCATGCTGTCCTAGAGAAAACCACCTTGAACCAAGACCTGGATGCAAACAGAAGGTATTCTATAGAATTCCCTTGTGCAGCTTCTCTGTGGCCTTCTGAACCTCAATGAACTGGTAGCAGTCCACTTTTGGGGCCCTATGTTGCAACACCACAGAGGCTGATGAGTGGTAGGATTATCCTCTGAACACTGACTAAACACAAAATAACTTAAAATGATAAAACTGAAATCTGAAAATCCTTGAATTAGAAAATGTATTCTAGCTCTGGTGCCAAATAAATACAACAAATCCAGTAAATGCTAGAAGTCAAATGTACTACTGCCTCAGAGATGGCAACGCCTTTGTATTGATAGGTTAGTGACACAATTAGTCTTCCTTTACGAAGCATTTTTCTGAAAGGATAGTTGTGTGAAAATAAAATGGACAGCTTGGGTACTGGTGGAGAGGAGGAAAAAATTAGAGGAATTCATAAAATTTTGATATAAATCAGGGCCAATGGAACAGATTTTGTCACCTTATGCAAGTTAATATGAAACATTGCTTATGATGTCTAATGTTCTTAGATTACTGTATAGACATTATTGCTTTTTAAAATATAAAATAATCAAGAAGATTTTTTTTTCCTCGAAACCTAGTAGAAGCTCTTCAACTAGCTGCTTGTAGTTTTTGGCTGGTTAAATTGTTCTTTCGTGATTTAGGTTTTGTTAAGACATAATTATTAGTACTGTATGCCTTCCTAATCCCTCTTCAGTAATGGTGCGATCTCCAACTTTACCAGTTTAATTAACACTGAAATTCTCATATTATTTTGGTGCCAAGATTACAGGCAGAGACTAAGTGGAAGTCAGTTTGTATCCCAAGAGACTTCAGAGATAACAATGCCTAAGGTTGCCCCCCCATTTCTCCCTCCTTCATGAACTCCGGATAAGAAGCAGTCCCCAGCTAGATTTCATTACTATCACACACTCTTCATGGTCATCTTTTAATATTTGAAAGGATCATTTGTTAACTGGAAATGGTCAATTTTGTCTCCTTTGGCTTTTGAAATATAATTTTCAATTTTTAATTTGATTCATTTAGATGAAATCATTAATCAGGGTTGAAACTGAGTTAATTTTCTGGAAAATAAATGAGGTTGTTAGAGTGAACATTATTAAGTGGGCTCTTTGCAAGAATGGGATAATAGCTCAAAATATGGAAGACTTTGAGAACTATAGCAGTTGAGGGATAAAAAACAGAAGTGGTTTTCCCCTTGCTAAGTGCAGTCATTTATTTTTAAAATAAATTAGGCATGGGAGCTGTGTACTAGAAATAACAATATATAAAGCAGCATGGCAGAGTAAATATTCTAAATTTACAGCGGATTTAAAATACAACAGATTGGTAAAATTCATGTCTAGATAACAAATGTTTTAGGTCCTTCGATGCTCTAACACATATGACAAGCAAGGTTCACTAGGCACTGAGCAGGACCCACTAAACCCATTTCACGATCTGACCCAGATTCAAATTCTGGCCTTTAGAGAATTCTTGTTCACTCGCAGCAGTGTACAGCATGACACAAAGTGATTAGGATAGCCAGCAAAATATCTTACAAGTAGAAACTAAATAAGGGAGGATTGGGCTAGACATGCAGCATGCTAGATTCACCATTCAAGTATGATTCGGTTTGCTACAAAAATGTTTGTTTACAGTGGTTTCTTAATGCAGCCTACTTTCTTTTAAAATGTGCTCCTCCAATCTTCCATTAAACACAGTGAAATTTTCTTTTAATAGCGATAGCTGTCTGCTCTGCTTAGATAGGTAGAGATTTTCCCCCCTTGCAAACGTTCCAAACTTTACTCAAGAGTTATTGTAGCACTAAGCACTTAGAAGCAGCTATAGGTCATTATAGGAGAGGCACTATAATCCTCCTTAGCTGCTTCTTCACTGCACATGCTCTCATTAATTAAGGGTACTTTTGAATGTGTTTTTTAGACCTTTACTTTGAGTGAACAGTAGAGCTTTTTAGTTTCACATTCAGCAAAATGCCGAGTACTTCAACTCTTAGGGTATGTCTAGACTACAGGCTTTTGTCAACACAGGCTTTCTGTCGACAAAGAGCGTCTAGACTACATCCAGTTCTGTCGACAAAGCAAGCTGCTTTGTCGACATGAGAGTGTAAACGTAAAGGACAGTGTAGATGCAATAACGCCTTCTCTTGACAAAAGGCGTTATTCCTTGTATAATGAGGTTTACCGCCGTCGACAAAACTGACGAGTTCTGTCGATGTTATGTCGACAGAACTCGGCGGTAGTGTAGACGCAGGCATAGTTTTGTCGACAAAAGTCCACTTTTGTCAACAAAACCCGGTAGTCTAGACACACCCTTATTGACAATGGGAATTGGGGGTACACCTCTCCTTAGAGAAAAGGGTGCTTTTGTGTGTGAATTAAGAGAAAGTTGTTGAAATGGAATGAAAGAACAAACTTAAATGGAAATATAAGTTTGAGCTACTATTTTTACTTTTCTCTTTCAGTGTGAATCTTTATGTTGAGTTGAGCGAATCATTCTTTTCCAGGCATTTTTCCAGTTTTCAAACTGAGGTGTTTAGCAGGTCAATTTCCCATTTTCTGTCTTGCCAAAACATTTTTTTTAAAAAAAGACATAGCTAGAGTTCATCTATATTAATTCCTAACGCAATTTGACAAATAGTAACAGAGAGTTGGGATTTTTTTGTTATTTTTTTCCAGCTCTAAAGTTGAATTTTAAAAAGTCATTACTGAAAGAGTTATTATGAGACAAGGTAAAAAAAATTCATTTACTTGTTTTATTTCATTTCACTCTTATTCCATTAGTGATCACTGTGACACATCTATATGAAAATGAAATAGAGCCTCCTGAATTCAGAATACTCAATGTGCAACATGTTAGCCCAATGCAGAAGCTCTGTGGTAAAAATGTTCTTGAACAATAGCATACTTCTTGTTTTGTTTCATGAAAGAAATACCTCTTTTAAGAAAGGTTTTGCAGAATATCAAACCCCCCCAAAATCTCTTCCTGTGATTACGATCAGCCACTTATAGAGAATTAGTCAATTGCAATTAGTTAGTACTAATGGTTTTTGTATCCAAGCTGCATTATAGGATACAATAAGGATAGATTAATGGAAAGGGCAGTGAGGTTGGACGCCTCAATCTCTCCTAATACAATTGATTATAATAATGTTATGTTAGGTAGATGTTATGAAGTGACATTTGGGGCCACTAAATCTCTATTGTCCATATCCTTCACCATTGGAGTTGATGGGCTTTAAGCAACTGATTTTGGTAGACTCAAGATTAGGCCTTCTGGGGGCATGACACTAATACTGAATCTATTTCAGCATACTGCTCATTGTATGTTTAGGGGGGGTTGTTTTGTTTTTTGGCGTTTTTAACATTTTTTCTGTATAATGTTTTGCAAGAAAAATACAAAACCCAAGCAAATAAAACAACACGTGGTACAATGAGCAAGCCAGTTCGATGACTACGAGAACTGTAATTGCCAACATCAGAATGAAGGGCTGCACACACATACATAATAGTTACTTCATGCTTTCTGGCTATGCCTCTATTGTTTCTGTTACTATGTATTTTTGGGGCTTCGCTGAAAGAATTTAAGCTCCATTCTACATTATCTTAAAACACACAAATAAACCACTTTTTAAAATGTATCCTTTGAGACAATGTTTCCTTTATTATTCCGTTGTCACAGTGTTTAGCACTGACTATGAAAACGATCATTTTCTAGAACTGAATTAAATGTTGACATAGAATCTTAATCTCATCCAAAGTCGGGTTCATTTGGGGCTGTCTTACAAGCTTATCCATTGGCAAGATTCCTTAACGTGTGTGAGCACTGGGATGATACTCTTCATAAATGCATCCTCTGCTCTCAGCCAGCCCATTCCCCAAGGTGTGGAACACCATCCATTGCCCACCCTGCTTTTGTTGTCTTCCACAGTGCTCAAGTACTTCACTATTCTCTCCTGAAGCCAGGTGACCTCTTCTTTAGAGGGTGCCAGATTTTTCTCCTATTTACCCCTTAGGACAGGAGCTCCAAAAAAGAAATTAACTATCTGGAGGAAGATTCTGCCTTACCCTTTAACCTCTCCACCACTCTCCTCACCAAGAGGGCTGCAGGAGCAGGAAGTAGTAGCCATAATAAATGTCGGGTCATGCATGAGCTATAATCTTAAAACAGGAGTGATTATGGCCCTTCCAGTTTGTGGGCACTTGCCTGGTAACACCCAGGGATTGTTTTACTGCAGCATTCATTGTCCATGTGTTTACAGTAGCAGCTGTTTGCATCAGGAGCAGAATGTTTCCCTGCTCCAGCTGTGCTGTGGAGGGGGACTTTAGGTAATATCCTGCCCCAGGAATATACTTTAATATTTGGAAAAAGTGGCCACCCATCACTTCCAAAAGACTTTCAATTGGTTCAAGGTACCAGCCCTTTGAAAACAACAATGGTCTGGCTGGGAAGTTTTTAGAGTCTTGAAGAATGGGTCTGTAAGGTGGAATCCTTGGGGAAGGGATCTTAGCATCTAAAACTCCAAGTGGAAATGCAAATTGATCCACCACTGATTCCGACAATCTTTTTGCATTGTGTATCTGTGTCCTTCTTACTCACAGTTCTGCTAAAGAGTATCTAGTTTGATCTGCAAACATCTGTTAAATTTTGGCCTGGGCTTCAGGTGAAGTCAGAGTACTAGCTGCGCAGTGCTTTTCCAATATGAACAAATTGAGATTTGCAAATCATTGTTACTTGAGCAGATATTTGAACCAAGCCTTTCAGTGTTGGAATACCGGTACCCTGAATCACTGTGTAATCTGTTCTCCTTTGAGCCAACTCTTCTCATACTCCACCAGGTAATCTAGTCTGACTATAGTAGAAGAAGAAACAGCAGTATTTAACAGTTAAGTGAAAAGGAGAGGAAAAACTATGACAAATTGCATGTATTTTTTGTTGCTGAAGGGACAGCTGCTAGGGTTCATCTAGACTACTATTTAGAAAAGCTAAACGTACACAAATCCGTGGGTCTGGACTTAATGCATCCGAGCGTACTGAGGGAGTTGGCAAATGTCATTGAGGAGCACAAATGTCATTGGCCATTGTCTTTGAAAAGTCGTGGAGATCGGGAGAGATCCCGGATGATTGGAAAAAGGCAAATGTAGTGCCATCTTCAAAAAAGGCAAGAAGGACGATCCAGGGAACTATAGGCCGGTCAGTCTTACCTCGGTTCCTGGAAAAATCATGGAAGGGATCCTTAAGGAATCCATTTTGAGGCACTTGGAGGAGAGGAAAGTGATTAGGAATAGTCAGCATAGATTCGCAAAGGGCAAGTCATGCCTGACCAATCTGATTAACTTCTATGATGAGGTAACTGACTCTGTGGATATGGGAAAGTCAGTAGATGTGAGATACCTTGACTTTAGCAAGGCTTTTGATACGGTCTCCCACAGTATTCTTGCCAGCAAGTTAAGGGAATGTGGATTGGATAAATGGACGGTAAGATGGATAGAAAGCTGGCTAGAAGGCCGGGCCCAGCAAGTAGTGATCAACGGCTCGATGTCAGGATGGCGGTCGGTTTCTAGCAGAGTGCCCCAAGGTTCGGTTCTGGGACCGGTTTTGTTCAATATCTTTATTAATGACCTGGATGAGGGGATGGATTGCATCCTCAGCAAGTTTGCAGACGACACTAAGCTAGAGGGAGAGGTAGATACACTGGAGGGCAGGGATAGAGTCCAGAGTGACTTAGACAAATTGGAGGATTGGGCCACAAGAAATCTGATGAAGTTCAACAAGGACAAGTTCAGAGCCCTGCACTTGGGACAGAAGAATCCCAAGCATTGTTACAGGCTGGGGACCAACCAGCTAAGTAGTAGTTCTGCAGAAGAGGACCTGGGGGTTACAGTGGATGAGAAGCTGGATATGAGTCAACAATGTGCCCTTGTAGCCAAGAAGGCTAATGGCATATTAGGTTGCATTAAGAGGAGCATTGCCAGCAGATCCAGAGATGTCATTATTCCCCTTTATTCGGCTCTGGTGAGGCCACATCTCGAGTATTGTGTCCAGTTCTCGGTCCCTCACTACAAAAAGGATGTGGATGCATTGGAGAGGGTCCAGTGGAGGGCAACCAAAATGATTAGGGGGCTGGAGCATATGACCTATGAGGAGAGGCTGAGGGAGTTGGGTCTGTTTAGTCTGCAGAAGCGATGAGTGAGGGGGGATTTGATAGCAGCCGTCAACTTCCGGAAGGGAGGTTCCAAAGAGGATGGAGAAAGGCTGTTCTCAGTAGTGACGGATGGCAGAACAAGGAGCAATGGTCTTAATTTGTGGTGGGAGAGGTCCAGGTTGGATAGTAGGAAAAACTATTTCATTAGGAGAGTGGTGAAACACTGGAATGGGTTACCTAGGGAAGCAGTGGGTCTCCATCCCTAGAGGTATTTAAATCTCGGCTTGACAAAGCCCTGACTGGTTTGATCTAATTGGGATTGGTCCTGCCTAGAGCAGGGGGCTGGACTTGATGACTTCCTGAGGTCTCTTTCAGCTCTATGGTTCTATGATTCTATCATACAGGGAATGGTCGAAAGAAGATATGGAAATTCCGCGGAGCTTTCAAAAGTGAAAGTAATTAAGGGTGTGTCTAAACTACACCCCTCTGTCAGGAAAGGGATGTAAATTAGACATATCGAAAGTGCAAATGAAGCCAGGATTTAAATATCCCATGCTTCATTTGCATAATGGTGGCCGCCGCTTTTTTTTGAAACAGGATTTTTCCAAAAAAAATCTGGCAGTTTAGACGGGTCATTTTCAGCAGAAATGCCCCATTTTGAAAGATCCTGTAAACATCCTTTTTTGAGGAAAAGCAGCTTTTCGACGAAGGGGGCGTTTCGCCGAAAAAGCCTCATCTTAATTACTTTCACTTTCGAAAGCTCTGCTTTTGAAAGTACGATCGGAAGAAGATATGAAAATTCCCGCAGAATTTGTATATCTTCTTTTGACCATTCCCTGTAGTCTAGATACGCCCTTAGCATGGTTCTTAAAAATCCTGCAGGCTTGCTGAAGGATGGCATAAGTGACTAGCTACAGAAATGAGATACAATGGATTCCACTGGATACATCTACAAAAACTTTCAAATGGTTAATCTTCCTATCTTCACATTTTGCAGCAAACTTGATTGTAAGAACTTATATGTTCATATAGTACTTAGGAGGCCAATGCCTAGAACCTGCCAGTTTAGATATGGCCCAAATCATACTATAGACAGATGCAAACATATGCCACTGATTGCAAAAAGATTAAATTCAGTTACTGTTTGGATGAGGAAGCTAAATCTGTAGTTCACTTATTTTTGAATTGACTGTGTTGTGATGAATTAGCCATCTGTCCTGCATATGAGAGGTTCAGCTTGTGTCTGGATACTGATGGTAATAATGACTAGCAGTGTTGTCTAAGCAGTATAGTCATATTTGAAATTTTCAAATAATAATTGATCTTAAACGGTTATTAGGAAAAAAAATTCTAAAGCTTTTAAAGGGAAAACGTCTAATAAATGTAATAGCCCTGCTTCAGGTTCCTTGTTTAAAGCTAAGCTTCTTATTTTAATTTTAATCTTTTTCAAAGGCACTGCTCCATCTTTAAAAATGGAACACCACCCCCTCACAGCTCTGAAGCAGTGCAGGGCCCCGTTTTGTTTTCACAAGCTGAAAATAAAGTGTTCGCACAAGCTCATTTACAGAGAGTGGAGTTGGCAACCTTATCAGGAGAAGAGAAAGGAGCTGTGAAGATGAAAAGCTATCGCAGTGACAGAAGTCTTTATTAGGTTGGGCAGTAATGGAATGTGGTGTACACAGCATAAAGTGACGGCTATCTAGAGCATTTAGGGAAAACTAGAACAGTAATCATGTTTTATGTTGTTCCTAGTCTAGCGTCCTTGGTGATCCTGTTGACCCTAGGGATGTTTGGAGTAAAAGTCTGGATGCCATGTAAATAGTGTGCTATGCCAAGGAAAAACTAAAATTAGTGTTAAATAACCCACCAATGGATAACAGTGGCGCTCTAAGACTCCACTGTTCACCAGAAAAGTTGATTCAGAAAGAGAGTAAAAATATATAATTATGTAGGTGCTAAACTTATCCGGGACTCAAGGTTTTCCCAGTTTTCTACCATATATCTCAATGGGAATATAATCTTCCTCCTTTTTTCCCAGCAAAATCTGACGGAGAATATGGACAATTCTAGTTTATGCACACAGTCATACATTTTAGTAACATGTACAAGAACTTAGGAATCTGTCAGAATTCAAGTTTCTCCATGTAATTTCCAGTATAATATTTTCACAGGAAAAAGTAATTAAACATGCGGATTTTAAAATAACATACGGATAAAACTTTTGCTTTGTTCTGTTTGCAGGGTTAAATAACATTTTTGATGTTACGTTTAAACCAAGGAGCAAAAATTGCCTCTGTGTTGTGCACTGTAGATCTCTGTTGTATCAGTGGAAGTTTTATCTATAGAGAATGCCCGGGAGATATGCAGCGCAAATAATAGATTGATTGTTTATGCCCTCCAATCCAAAACCTATTGGAGTTAATGGAAGTCTTAAAAGTAAATAAGAGCTAAAAATATGTCATCAGAATATAATGCATAATTCTATTGAGTCAAGTTGCAAGTTTCACACAGCAGATTTTAACTTTTCTCTGTACGTATGTGGAATTCCCCATATAATATAATTGTGCATGGAACCAACCCCATTGCTCAGTCGGTACTCAGTAAAATTCCCATTGACCTTAACCCACTTAGCACACAAATGCACATCTGTTGTCCATGCAAACATCTGTTTCTCAGAGCACTCCCTAGACTGGCTGCTTTGCTTCTTTAACTGGTCATTCCTGACATGGATAGGAAAAGAATGCTCTAAAACCCATTGACCAAATCCCATAGTCTTTAATTAGAATGATGTTGGGCCTTTTATATAATGAATCAAGTTTGTATTATTGCAAGTAGATAATACATTTCCACCAAACTGCTCCCTACCATTGAAGGGCATAGATGATTAGTGCCTGCAGGATGAAGGGGGTTCAGGGAGAGCCACCCAGAAGGACAGGGAAGGGTGTACGTAGGGGCACTCCATTTAACAATTAAAATTTTGGTGGGGGTACTGGCAGGTGGTGCAGTTGTCTGTATTATTCAACAGTCATCTATATTGAGGGGCCTTTGTTTAGGAAATATTATACTCAGAAAAAAAGCCCTTTAGAGTTAGTGGTGCTTTAACTACGTGGGGGAAATAGATAGCTAAATGTTACTCTGGGATTTATACATTCCATAGCGCCGCTGAAATTAAAATAAAGACCTGCAGTGCTTTTTGGCTCTCCAACAAAACCAAAATGGCTTCAAACCTCAAATTTTGAATTGCTTTTTTAAAATTGCCTTTATACAAAAATAGACTTACCTGTCCATTTAAATAAAACAGTAGAAATTGTGCCTCAGTGACAGCTCCACTAAGAATGGTAATTGATTTGGTTCATTTCTCTTTTTTTTTATCACAATTAACAATAAAACACAGCTCATTTTGGTTAAAGAGCTGAGAAATAACAATGAAAAAGGATAGATGACCGAAATACTGCTTACACTGATGAGGTGGGTACCTTGAATATTATTCATATTGGGAAAATTCTGCAGTCAGGACTTCAGTGGCATGAGTTCGGTGGAAGTTTGCCTGAAAGAGTCTAATGCCTGTGGTTCTATCAATCAAATTGCATAAAACCAGATCATTTCAATAACAGGTTATTTGTTTGTATTTTGCAAAAGGCCCTTTCCGTATACCCACATGTAGCCTACCTTTCAGTAAAGAAAGATTATGATGGAAGGAATTCACTCAGAGATAGACTTACCTAAACCCCACATGCCTGATTTTTCACACATCATGGGCTTGGTTTAGGTCTCTTTGTTAAGTCACATGGAAAAGACTAATTTCCACTTATGCACATGAAAAATGGGATTTGAATTTAATACAGATGATAAAAACATTATCAGAATTGGGCTGGCACTATAAAAGTCTTGAATTTTATGGAATTTTAAAGAGAAAAGCATTGTGAAGTGTCTATTCCTTCTGGAGATGAAAGGGAGAAAAAGCAATGTGCCATGCAGGTCTGGATGCTGTGCAATGGATGGTAAACTCCTTGCATTTTTGTTTGTATTTCTACTTTGGCTCCTCCCATCACTAATGTATGTTGTTTTATATTAGGTCTGACTAGCTACATATATTTCAAACTTGAACTTAAATTCCATTCTTGTGGGAAATATTTTGATCACTGGAGGAGTCATTCATGAGTTTCTCCCTCCCTCTCTGCCTCTGTGCCTATGTACAGTATTGTACGATTGATTAAATGCATTATGGCAAGGACCAACTTTCCATAGAAGCACCAGAAGCACTTTGCTATAAGTTGGGTACTGATGGACCTACGTTGCAATGTAGTGTTTAGTATATAGTCAGGTTTTTTATCACCTTTTATAGAGCTAGATTGGGATTCAAAAGCCTCTGTATTTGGGGAAATTCATATCCGCATTGCAGTTTTTGTCTAATGGGAAAACCAAAGTCCTGAGTCTGAATACCCCTGGAACTTTGCAAGAGTTCTGATCTGGAACTTCACCCCACTCCGTTGTTCTGTAGTGGCCTAACCACACACTCCCAGCTAAAATCTGACTCCTCCCCCCCCCCCCCCGACCTACACCTGAACCTAAACTGGCAAGAACTGGATCACAGTATTAATCTGGGTCCAAACTTTGCAGCTCATGTTCTTTGTTCTTTTTTTTTTTGCATTTTAAAAACACAGAAATCACAAACATAAAGTACTGTGGAGTACACTGCTTGTACAGCCAGTTCCCATGGAGTACATCTACACTGCATCTGGAAGTGAGTGGATGTTTTTGAGCAGGAAACCTTTAGGTTTAAGAGCCAAACTCCAGCCTGAGCTGAAATGCCCACATAGCTGTTTTTAGCATGCAAGCTCGAGTGCCTCTAGTACTTGTTTGAGCCCTGCTTGCATAAGTCTGTCTACCCAGCATGGAGGTCAGCATCCAGCTGCAATGAAGACATATCCAGGAGGGCCCAGTCTTTAATTAGTTGCCAAACTAGCTTCACCTAACACTTCTTCTCTATAATTTCTACAGTTCTGAGAGTAATTGACTCCACAAGTGTATGACACAAAATAGGGAAGGTTGTTGTATGGTCACACTTTCGTAGGTCAGGACGGGAAGTAGAGCCTGAGCAGATGGAAATCAAACACATGAGTTGAGGAGAATAATAAAGGGACATTAATCCACAGTACCACACCATTTCTGACACAGTGGCATAAGCAACAGAAAATAACTTAACTCAGAGAGGTGGGGGAAAGGCAGTAAAAAATGAATTGTGTTATAGTTTCTAAAACCTGCCTCCACTAAAAAAAACAAATGTGCCTAAACAATGGCAAGGTGTGTGATGCTCCCATAAATCTCCTACTTCAGCAGATGGGAAACATGTAAAAACCTTAGGAAACAGTATCAGAAAATACTACAAATGTTAAGACGGCTCAGATTGTAGATTAATAAAGATCCAACATTCAGTGTCCAGGGTCTTCCTCATCGGATCCATCCTCACTGCCTTCTTCTTTGATTTCCTCCAATAAACATGCAGCTGACTCTTTTATTCTCAGAAAACTTATTGATGTTCCTTATAAGTGACACATCATTTTGCTGGACATAAGATAGTTGCAGGCTTGTTCGGAAACAGCCAATTCCTTCCTTTTCTCCAGGATGATCACACCGAGGCCTAGAGGGGAAAAAATCAGTTTGAATCTGTCTGTTTCTTTGTATGACATAGGCAAGATCCTACCCGTGTCATGTGGCTAAAATAATGTAACAAGAAGCAGTCTTCCGCCTTCCAGACCTCTGAACATGTAAGAAGAGGTTCAGTGTTCTGATCCTCCTTTAAATTCATACTAAGTAGTGTAATGAGCATTCTAATGAAAGTAAATGGATCCAAATCTTCCCACTGGGATCAGAGCTGTTTTCTGGCATGAGCAGAGCTTACGGCTGAAAGAGGGAGGGGGGACCTGATCTACTGGAGGGGGGATGGGGCGGTTTAAAGGACAGCAGCAAATTTAATGAAACACTGTGAGGTTTGCCTCTATTCCAGGGTATTGATCAAAGAGTGAGCAGTAGTATAGTATCAGGAGATGGGGATTCCATAGAATAATCTTACTGGGGAGGAGTGTGAGGGACATAATCCTGAACCCAGCTGTGATCTAAGGATCCCACCACTCAGATCTCCTTTGGGACTAATGTCTTGTGGTTTTTGTCTTTCTCTTCTGGCAAACTCCCACTGTGTGTCAGAAACTGAGTTCAATAATGAGTGGATAAAAGACTCAGTAAGGTCTTTAGCATTTGGTCTTGGCTTTTAGTGAGCATTAAACAGAGTTTTATAACTGACCAGGGCCAGGCTGTGACATTTAGGCACAGTGCAGCCTCTAGAATCCAAATCCTTCTCTAAATGCAGAGGGAAGGGTACATCATTGTGGTGATGTAGTTGCTTCCCTCTGTCACCTCTCCTCAGTGTGAGGAACTGTAACTGTCCCAGGTTCTTGCATGCGGAATAAATAGGTTGTAAAAGACTTCCTCCATTGTGCTCAATGTAAAGACCAGGAACAATCAGGCCTTACATTTCTGAATAATTAGCTCACATTTCTTAATTAATGTAATTTTTGGTTATGGTGTTAGCTTCAAGCTCCAGTGTTTTCCAGACCTTTCTTTACCTTCATGATCAGCTAGGTTAAATGGGTCCATAGTTTCTAGTTTGTCTAGTGGTACATGTAGCTCACTTTCCAGATTTTCGATGAAACAAATCTAATAGAATCTTACAGTAGAAACACAACCACAGCTCTGCTTTTCTGACAGGTGAAAGGCCATATATATTGCCAAATGAAACACAATTCTGTTTACTCTCTTATATATGTGCTATTTTGTTCCTTTTTTGGGTTTTTTGGGGATTTTTGCCCCAGAAAGGCAGAAGGATTAGTAATAATAATAGATAAATTCCCATGTATCTTTATCTTTGCCCCCTAAATATAGATTACGTTCTTTTAATCTGGCTTTGAATGGAAGTAAAGAAGTCTTAAAGCTAAATGATGATTATGCTAAGAGCATTTCTGGCATTATTGGAAATAGTATAATTCAGTTAACTATTTTCTGTGTGTATTGTTTCCCCTTTTTTGTGATCTAACAAATTTTTCCTCTTTCATATTGATGGCAAAAATGTAGAAATAATGTAAATAGAAGTCAGATAATTTTAGGATTCTGACTGGGGTAGTGTAAACTATAAAATAATAGAGAGGCTAGTCAAGTCATTAAAAACTATACTCTGGAGAACCTACATGTTTCATAAAGACATTAGCAAAAGTAACAGTATTTGGAATGCCTCGAAATCATCAGTGGTAAAAAGTTAGACAAAGAAGGGGGAACTCTGCCAAAAGTATCCCCTGTATAAACATACCGAGAAGGAGAGGACACTTGATATAAGGGGAGAGAAACAGACCCTACTTGTTTCATGTAACAGGGCATTGAAAAAAGGCAGGTTGTGGTTGGTTTGTAGTTTGCAACTTCTTTGCAACTTTGGATGCATGAATTAAAATAAAGCAACTGTCTCTGACTTTTTGTGATGGCATGATCAGTAATAAGAAAAGCATGGGTTAATGAGGTTGTACACAGGCATCACCTGAAACTGGCCAGAGGGATGAAAGAACAGATTTTGGACTCTTGATTTTACAGTGCTATATATATGGCCCAAATCCTGCAAAGACTTGTGTGTATGTTTAATTTTACACACACTGAATAGTCACATTGCAACTACATTTGGCATAAAGCTAAGAATGTGCATAAATTGATGTGGGGGTGGGTGGAGCTATAATAGACCGTGCCTTTCATAAAATCTGTTTGATTTTATCTAAAAACAGATATACCTTTTGTTAAGCAAATTTGGATAATATTTGTTCAGGGTTTTAGTATCTTTGTTTGATCATTTTTTGCCTGCTTAGCTAAAAGTTCTTAGATGTTGCCTATGAAACTACACTAAAATCTCATTGTGTTCTTTTTTCATTCTAACAATTACCCTTACTCTTTAATCTAAAATATTTCCCATTCATAAACGTTTTTGTATACAGGGCATCTTGAATAGTGAAGTGTGTAGCCTCTTTGGTGAAAGAATATTTCTTATGACAATAATATTTTTGTTAATTTAGTCTGGCTAAAATTACATACATATTCATGCATCTTAATAAGAACAAAGCTTTACTCTTGGATATTTTCCATAAATTCATCCTCATAAGCAATTTGATAGACATCTACTATAACTGTAATGGTGGAAGTTTACAGTAAATCAGTCTCCCTGGTATAAAAATCTATAATTTATTAACACATTTTCCAGAGGTCCAACATTTCATATAAGATTACAAGAAAATTGTCACTATTTTTTATTTTAGAGCAGAGAGCATTTTATAATCGGAGTATATTGTCTAATTGTTACAAAATTTATTGTGTTTTACTAATGTAAAATCAATTTAGCTCATGATATTAATTGAGCGTAACATTATGGATGACCAAAAAGGGCTTCAAAACATGAGCCCATTATTATAACTATGTTTTTCAGCTATGATTTTCTACATTAAGTGTGATCAACACTTAGTTCTAACATTGATGATCTGTTGCTATACTGGCTATGTGGGTTAACCATTGTAGTGGTGTACAGAAAACTTAGATAACCTCATTCAAGCTGTAGTATCAGTAATGTGATATTACTAATAAACATCTCATTAATCATTTAAGTATAATACAGATACAGATGTTACAGGTAGTATAAAGTGTCAATCCAGAGTACTGTGACATTATCACAAAGGGATGAGGGTGGCACCATACAAGTTGACTTGTAAATCTTCTGCTCTGTGGTTAAGAACGCATGTATAAATATAGTCACTTTCAAATAAAGCTTAAGATGAGTGGTAGATTACATTTTTGTTTCATTTCTCAGCACTTTTATCTGTGTAATTTAGCTCAGGTTTTATTAAGTGCATTGAAATCTTTCTTTCTTTCGCACAGGTAAAATATTTAAACTCAGTGTTGCCAGCTTCTGTGGTTTTTCCTAAGCCTTGTACTTGAATGTTTTCTTAAAGCCCTGCCTTGTGGAGTTAGGTGATCACATGAGAATCTCAACTTTCATTTTTTTTTAAAAGTACCTTTCTAACTCCCATGTTAGCAGAGAAAAGCATGAGTATGTGAAAAGCATGAGTCTGACCACAGGCTCAAAAACCGGAAGGCAAACAAAAAGGACTCAACATTTATTATTTTTAAACCTTCTCATTTTGGGGGACCTGACCTTTTAAATTCATTAAAGAAATAAAAGATTTTTCTCTCAACTGATTTTTGAAACCTTCTTGCCTAAACTGCTCTTACTACCTTAATACCTTAGGCTCTGACATTGTAAGTAGTTCCATGCACCTGCTGCCATACTTCTACCTGCACATAGCACCATTGAAGTCAATTGGGTTCTGCACAGAGGAGAACCCAAGTGTAATGGCTCTGTGTGGGACTATAACCTGCTACCATAAACTGAAAGGATTTTAAAATCTAATCTACTTTTAACTATCTTTTTTATTTTACTTCTCACTCGTCTTCTGCAATGACACTAGACAGGTCAGTTTCACTTGGGGTATGTCTACACTACAAAGTTAATTCGAACTAACAGCTGTTAGTTCGAATTAACTTTCATAGGCGCTACACACGCAAACCGCTAGTTCGAACTTAATTCGAACTAGCGGAGCGCTTAATTCGAACTAGGTAAACCTCATTCTACAAGGACTAACGCCTAGTTTGAATTAAGTAGTTCGAATTAAGGGCTGTGTAGCCACTTAATTCGAACTAGTGGGAGGCTAGCCCTTCCCAGGTTGCCCTGGTGGCCACTCTGGGCCAAGACAGGGAAACTCGTCTGCCCCGGAGCCCTTAAAGGGCCACGGTCTGGCTACGGTGCCCGTGCCAGGTGCAAGCCTGCCAGCACCCAGCCAGCAGACCCTGCACCTGGCACGGCACGAGCCAGCCACCCGCTGCCACCCAGCCCTCCCCCTCTTCCCAGGACCAGGCTGGCAGTTCCCAGGAGCCTGCCCGGGGCCGCAAGAGGCGGACGCCCGCCTGGTCTAGTGCGGAGATCGTGGACCTCATCCAGGTTTGGGGGGAGGCCTCCAACGTCCACAATCTCCGCACTAGGCACAGGAAAGTGGCCGTCTAGGGCAGGATAGCTGCCAGCCTGGCCACCAAAGGCCACATGCGAACCCAGGAGCAGGGTTGCATGAAAATGAAGTTGGTCCAGTGAGACCCCCGACCCTGAGCTTAGAACATAAGAACATAAGAACGGCCGTACTGGGTCAGACCAAAGGTCCATCTCGCCCAGTAGCCTGTCTGCCAACAGCGGCCAACTCCAGGTACCCCGGAGGGGATGGACCAAAGACAATGGCCAAGCCATTTGTCTCGTGCCATCCATCTCCAGCCTTCCACAAACAGAGGCCATGGACACCATTCCTACCCCCGGCTAATAGCACTCCATGGACCCAACCTCCATGACTTTATCTAACTTCTCTTTAAACTCTGTTCTAGTTCTCACCTTCACAGCCTCCTGTGGCAAGGAGTTCCACAGGTTGACTATTTGCTTTGTGAAGAAGAACTTTCTTTTATTAGTTTGAAGCCTGCTACCCATTCATTTCATTTGGTGTCCTCTAGTCCTTCTATTATGGGAACTAATGAAGAACTTTTCTTTATGCACCCTCTCCACACCACTCATGATTTTATAGACCTCTATCATATCCCCCCTCAGTCTCCTTTTTTCTAAGCTGAAAAGTCCCAGTCTCTTTAGCCTCTCTTCATATGGGATCAGTTCCAAACCCCTAATCATTTTAGTTGCCCTTTTCTGAACCCTTTCTAAGGCCAAAATATCTTTTTTGAGGTGAGGAGACCCCATCTCTACACAATACTGAAGATATGGCGTACCATAGTTTTAGACTTCCCCTCCTCCTTCTTCCCCTGGCTTCCCCCTTCCAGCTCCCTCCTCCCAGGTTTCCACCTCCCCTCTCCCACCCTGTCTCTTCCCCTCTCCCACCTCCTTTTCCCAGTCTCCCCAGAGGTTAATCCCCCCCCCCCTCAGTTTTGTTAAATAAAGAGAGTTTCTATTTTTGAACACACGTGTCCTTTATTTTTTACATCAGGAAGGGGGGCTAGGGAAGGGTAAGTGGAAGGAGGATAGGGAGGAATGGGGCACGAGCCCCCGATGGGGAGGACTGGGGTGCCTCTGCGGGGTCCTCGGGGTGGAAGCTCTCCTGCAGGGCCTCCTGGATCCTGACAGCCCCCCGAATAACCCCCCCGGATGGCAGCCTGAGGCAAGTGCAGCTGGGCTGATGGCCGAGTGCTGTGATGTGCCGAGGGTGGGCACTCAGGGCACTCCAAAACAGGACTGCTTTGCTGTTCCTCATCGAGGTAGACAAGCAAGCGGGGAACCCTGAGAACTGTCTGTCCGGGATGGGGGTCGGGTCCCTTTAAGCACAGCCCTCGGCTAGCCTGAGGCAGCAGCTCCATGCTCTAAGTCCTAAGCTGATGCCCTGCCGGCACTGGTTCCGGCCAGCCTTAACTTCGGTTCAGGGTCCACTCAATGTGGACATGCTAGTTCGAATTAGCAAAACGCTAATTCGAACTGGTTTTTAAGTCTAGATGCGCTAATTCGAATTAGCTTAGTTCGAATTAATGCTGTAGTGTAGACATACACTCGTGTTTCAGGTTCACTTTCTGGTTCTTGTGCAAGCACAGAATTTTGTTATGGTTATGAGGGGAATGATTAGCAAGACAGAAAAATGTCCTAATTTACTGAAACATTTGTATTCTTATTAGATTTTGTAAATACAAATTAGGGATGTAATCATGTAGTCAATTAACCAACAAGCAAAAGTTTATAGGTTAATGTACATACATTCCCTTCCCCCCCCCCCCCAGTAAATTTTTTTACCTACCACCACTGCATTTAAAGTGTATTAGGAGTCAGGCAGGCAGGCAGCCCTGCTCAGTTCTGGCTCGTGCTGCGTCCGGGAGCTCAGACTCCCCCTGGACAGAGGCTGCTGCCACCCTGCACTGCTGCCTTTATCCAGAGTCAGCAGTGCAGGGTGATAGGCAGCGGGTTCATGAGTGGAGGTGCTTTTTAAACTGGCTCTCCTTGCAGTCCAGCTCCCGCCTGTAACCCCATGCTGTTGCCTCTGTATCAGAGGCAGCAGCGCGGAGTGGCAGGGGGCTCCTTGGGAGTGGGGCTGGAGTGCACCTCCAGGGACTGTAGAATAGTCAACTAACTGATAAGATTTCATGAGGTTAATTGACTATTCAATTAACTAATATTTAACATCCCTAATACAATTGTAACTTGAACCCTTTTACAAATGTAGTGTTTGAACTCTGTTGATGTTGTCCCTTCAGCAAAATCTTCTCATGAGCTCATCACAGCATTCTCAGAACTGTTGACAAGGTCAGTGTGAATGGTCTAGTTTGACATTTCCTGTGTAAAATATTTATTTTATTTCTCACGAAGACTTCTGCTGACCGTGATAGAAGGTTTTTTAAAACCTCTTCCAGCCACAGCCATTTTGAATATGAATTTCCCACAGGAGCTGCAAAATCAGGCACTCTGTAGCATACAGAACAGTTATTAAGGCCCAATAAAATCTAGGGCATTTGCTGAATTTCATGCACATGGGTAGTGCCTAGCATTCAATTGGAATACTCATAAATGTAAAAACAAGAAATTTTCACAAATATTTGCAGAATTGGGGCCTTAGTTAAAGCAGTCTTCTTGGAGAAACTATTACTGGTAAAAACCAACTTCAGGAGATGTGCTGATCCGTTAATACTATGTATCCAAGTTTAAAACTGGATCCGCAAAATGATCTTGATTTATATAATCCCTGAATAAATGCTTGAAATTGATATGGGGAGGGATCCACTTTATGTTACTACTTGGGGTAGAAAAAGAGAAAGCTGTGCAGTTCACCAAAAAGGAATATGGTTATGTAGAATATATGTTTTATTTTTCTTGCAGCATGTTCCAGAAAAAATCTAAATTCTAAAAAATCTAAAATCTAAAAAATCTAAACCCTTACTCACACAAGAAAAACTGGGAGAATATTATTTCAGAAAAGATTATCCAATTAATTATTTGTTTTTTCATTACTTTTCTTCTACCAGCTGTTGAGACTTTTATATATAGCATTTGTGAGATATGTTTTTCACTATCTTTTTTTTCATAAAGCAAAGAATAATTTGTTTGCAGATCAATTTTCCTAATATACAATAAATTATAGGATTTGGGACCTTTTACCTGACACCCCTACAAATAAAACAGTTACTCCCTGGAAGTAGATATCTCTCCTCTTCCTTTCCACTGGTCTGCTGCAGAATATTTCAAATAATAAAATAGCAAGTGTTAGTCAAAGAGTACCAGCAAGTTGCCATTTCACAGGTCATTTAGTGTATAATGGTATATTTTGATTTGATAGCCACCTGACCACAAAATCTAAACATTGTCTTCATGTTAAATGAGAGGTCTCATTCAGTGCAACCTGTGTCTTGTAACACAAGCTATGGTTGCTGTGGTTCATTCTTCTGCCTTAACTCTGAGATTTATTATTTTATGCCATGAGCTACATTGCAAAGAAGGATGCTTTGATATGGCATGGCAATGCCCTCCAGTAGGAGCATACCAACCTAAATTAGACAGATTTTTTTTTCTTCTAAATGCCAGGTAAAGATTCCCATTATAAAGTAAACAACTGCCCCAGAGAGAAGAAAGACGGAGGGGGATACAAACCTGGATCACAAATTCCTTGCTGTCACAATATATGTCTATTTTTATCATGAGCTGGCATAAACTACTACTGGCCTTTTCTTTTGTAAGAGGAAGCATTTTAAGATATAATGGGAAATGGTATATGGACAGAAATAATGTATAGAAAAGTCAGGACATTTGCCACAGGCACAGGTAACTAGTAGAATGAATGTGAATATTATCTTGACAGATATTATAATTATTATCATGATATATTTCTATTGCAGTAGCATACAGCAGATCCAGTTACTGCCTAATCTTTCTAGACATATGTGAACACTTAGAAAGACTTGGTCTTTAGCCCAAAGAGCTTGCACCCCAAGACAACAAGTGACACACACAAGGGAGTTGGAGGGAGAGAGCAATACAATCAAAAACAAGTATAAATTCAATATAAATTATAGAACCCATTTTCAAACCAGAGCGGAGAATTCAACATTATCTGTTCTGTGTCCAAACCCATATTTGCCCCTATAAAGGGTGTTTATCACCCCATTTTTGTGAGCAGCTAGTATGCACTCATTTTTGTGGTCCAGTTTATTGGGTATCTTCTCATTTCAAAATGTGGCAGTCTGTGTAATCTCCTGCATGATGCCAAATCTGCTAGTACATTCTAACAAAGGGATAAGATTTTATCTAGTCAGAATATAGACTGTGATTAAACGCAATTGTCATCAGAAAATGCATTTGTGAGCCCACTCAGAGCATGTGTACAAAACAACAACTCCTGAAACAACTATTTCAAAATAGCATGTCCACACTACAGGGAAGCCTTGAAATTAGTCTGAGGCAGGCTCCCTTAATGTGGGCATGCTATCTTGAATTAGAGCCCCATGGGACTCTGTTCTTTGACCATGGGACTCTGTTCCGGGCACAAGGATTGTTAGGAAGAGATGGGATCCACCTAACGAAGATCTGACCAGGGGCTGTGTGCAGCTTGACCTTCTGCTCACAAACAGTGAGGAACTAATAGGGGAAGTAGAGGTGGGTGACAACCTGGGAAGCAGTGATCATGAGATGGTAGATTTCAGGATCCTGACCAAAGGAAGAAAAGAGAGTAGTAAAATACACACCTTGGACTTCAGAAAAGCAGATTTTGACTCCCTCAGAGACCTGATGGGCAGAATCCCCTGGGATGCTAACATGAAGGGGAAAGGAGTCCAGGACAGCTGGCAGTATTTTAAAGAAGCCCTATTGAAGGCACAGAAAGAAACCATCCCGATGCGTAGCAAGAGAGGCAAACATGGTAGGAGACCAGATTGGCTTACGGGGGAAATCCTTGGTGAACTTAAGCACAAAAAGGAAGCTTACAAAAAGTGGAAACTTGGACAAATGACCAGGGATGGGTTTAAATGTATAGCTCGAGAATGCCGGGGGGTTATCAGGAAGGCGAAAGCACAAATGGAATTACGACTGGCTAAGGATGTGAAGGATAACAAGAAAGGTTTCTACAGGCATGTTAACAAGAAGAAGGTGATCAGAGAGGGTGTGCGGCCCCTACTGGATGAAGGAGGTAACCTAGTGACAGATGATGTGGGGAAAGTTGAAGTACTCAATGCTTTCTTTGCCTCTGTATTCACGGACAAGGTGGGCTCCCGGACTAATGCGCTAAGTGACGCAAGATGGGATGAAGATGGACAGCCCTTAGTGGGTAAAGAACAGGTTAGGAACTATTTAGAAAAGCTAAACGTACACAAATCCATGGGTCCGGACTTAATGCATCCGAGGGTACTGAGGGAGTTGGCAAATGTCATTGAGGAGCCTTTGGCCATTATCTTTAAAAAGTCGTGGAGATCAGGAGAGATCCCGGATGATTGGAAAAAGGCACATGTAGTGCCCATCTTCAAAAAAGGCAAGAAGGACGATCCAGGGAACTATAGGCCGGTCAGTCTTACCTCGGTTCCTGGAAAAATCATGGAAGGGATCCTTAAGGAATCCATTTTGAGGCACTTGGAGGAGAGGAAAGTGATTAGGAATAGTCAGCATAGATTCGCAAAGGGCAAGTCATGCCTGACCAATCTGATTAACTTCTATGATGAGGTAACTGGTTCTGTGGATATGGGAAAGTCAGTGGATATGAGATACCTTGACTTTAGCAAGGCTTTTGATACGGTCTCCCACAGTATTCTTGCCAGCAAGTTAAGGGAATGTGGATTGGATAAATGGACGGTAAGATGGATAGAAAGCTGGCTAGAAGGCCGGGCCCAGCAAGTAGTGATCAACGGCTCGATGTCAGGATGGCGGTCGGTTTCTAGCAGAGTGCCCCAAGGTTTGGTTCTGGGACCGGTTTTGTTCAATATCTTTATTAATGACCTGGATGAGGGGATGGATTGCATCCTCAGCAAGTTTGCAGACGGCACTAAGCTAGAGGGAGAGGTAGATACACTGGAGGGCAGGGATAGAGTCCAGAGTGACTTAGACAAATTGGAGGATTGGGCCACAAGAAATCTGATGAAGTTCAACAAGGACAAGTTCAGAGCCCTGCACTTGGGACGGAAGAATCCCAAGCATTGTTACAGGCTGGGGACCAACCAGCTAAGTAGTAGTTCTGCAGAAAAGGACCTGGGGGTTACAGTGGATGAGAAGCTGGATATGAGTCAACAGTGTGCCCTTGTAGCCAAGAAGGCTAATGGCATATTAGGTTGCATTAAGAGGAGCATTGCCAGCAGATCCAGAGATGTCATTATTCCCCTTTATTCGGCTCTGGTGAGGCCACATCTCGAGTATTGTGTCCAGTTCTCGGTCCCTCACTACAAAAAGGATGTGGATGCATTGGAGAGGGTCCAGTGGAGGGCAACCAAAATGATTAGGGGGCTGGAGCATATGACTTATGAGGAGAGGCTGAGGGAGTTGGGTCTGTTTAGTCTGCAGAAGCGAAAAGTGAGGGGGGATTTGATAGTAGCCTTCAACTTCCTGAAGGGAGGCTCCAAAGAGGATGGAGAAAGGCTGTTCTCAGTAGTGACGGATGGCAGAACAAGGAGCAGTAGTCTTAATTTGTGGTGGGAGAGGTCCAGGTTGGATATTCGGAAAAACTATTTCACTAGGAGGTATTTAAATCATACCTGTCATGATTTAATAGACGTCTAACATATCCCTCCTTCGTCTCCTCTTTTCTAAGCTGAAAAGTCCCATATGGGACCTGTTCCAAACCTCTAATAATTTTTACAGCCCTTTTCTTAACCTTTTCCTATGCCAATATATCTCTTTTGAGATGAGGCAACCACATCTGTACACAGCATTCAAGATGTGGCTGTAGCATGGAATTATATAGAGGCAATAAGATAGTCTGTCTTTCTCTCTATCCCATTTTTAATGATTCCTTACATTCTATTTGTTTTTTTGACTGCTGCTGCACACTGGGACTGTGTCTAGACTACGTTCTATTTTCAAAAGAGGATATGCAAATTCCATGCAAATTCTTCTGATCTCACTTTTGAAAGTGGATCTTTCGAAAGTGAAAGCAGTCTGGACACAGTTTTTTCAGAAAAAAAAACCTTTTTCGAAAAAAACTGTTCTTCCTTAAAAAATGAGGTTTACACGTTTTTGTTTGAAAAAGGGTTATTTTCCCGAAAAAACTGCATCCAGACTACTTTCACTTTTGAAAGATCCGCTTGCGAAAGTGAGATCGGAAGAAGATATGCAAATTCCCGTGGAATTTTGAAAATAGAATGTAATTTCGATGGTGAGTGGATGTTTTCAGAGAACTATCCACAGTGACTCCAAGATCTCTCTCTTGAGTAGTTGTAGCTAAATTAGTCCCCATCATATTGTATGTATAGTTGGGATTATTTTTTCCCATGTACATTACTTTGCATTTATCAACATTAAAATTCATTTGCCATTTTGTTGCCCAATCACCTAATTTTGTGAGATCCTTTGAAGCTCTTCAGTCTGCTTTTGTTCTTAACTATCTTGAGCAATTTAGTATCATCTGCACATTTTGCCACCTCACTGTTTACCCCTTTCTCTAGATCATTTATAAATATGATTGGTGCCAATATGGAACCTTGGGGGACACCACTAGTTAACTCTCTCCATTCTGACAAATAATAATTTTCATGATAGGACAAGTATCCACATCTGAACCCTATAATTAAAACATTTTGTTGAGTTGTTCCAAAATTAGTGTCTCATTTTGTGTCATCAGGGAGCTTAGAAATCTATCTGCAATTCAGGGATGCTCAGGGAATGAAAGAATTAAGAGTTAGTAAGCATTATTAAGGGTGATCTTAAAATGAAAAAGTAGATGAAAAGGATATTTCCAGTGAAGATTTCTTAAAGTAGTTTGAAATACTATAGGCTTGATTCTCATTTACATGAAGGCCAATTTAAGCTCATATGGCAATGTAAAGTAGCCTTTAAGTGGGCAAAAATTTAGTGTTTCCTTTTAGAGTAGGGTGTGAATTGAGAATCAGGCCCTAAATGTTTAGAATCATATTCTGCTCACTGTATTTTTGCAAGTAGCCCCATTGGAGTGTCCTGGATGAAGATAAGTAGACTTTGGTCCTCAAAAGCTTAAAAATATTATGTAAACATAAAAGATTTTTAAAAGGAAGGATCAGGGACCTATACTTTTGATAGTGTTTCTTTAATTTACTCCAGCTCTTTTCCAGGAAAATGAAGTGATGTTTTCTAGGCACAAGTCGTAATTCTAAAAAAGTTTCTTCCTAGTCTCAACAGCATTGAGATCATCATTTTGGGTAGATCTTTCAGTTTATAATATTTGGGATTTTTCTGAATCCAACATCTCCCAAGTCATCAGGTGAAATATTACTAAACTGCATGTTATTATTTCTAAAAGGGATATTGAGATCCTGGTTCATGCTATCAATACTTCACAGTTGGATTACTGTAATGCATTTCATTTTGGTCTTCCTGTATCTCGTGAGAGTTGCCAGCAAATGGTCCAGAACTTAACAGTTAGACTTCTTTCCTATTAGAGTTGTCCTTAGCATATCTCTTGAATTCTTTATAAGCTTCGCTGGTGTGATCTAGAGTAAAAGCTTGCTTGTGACTTTCAAGCATTGATATGGCCTTGCTCCAGTTTTCTTGTTTGACCTTCTTGTCTCCTTGGATCTCCATGTCCATTACTTGGATAGCACACAAGATAATTGTTTCTTCTTTGTACCTATCACCTTAGAATAGTAGTTGCCACATCCACCTAGAAAGCACTAGCTCGTGGTCTTAATTTTGAATTCAGAAAGTATGCATGTTTGATTTCATATTTAGATAGTTTTTACTAAGAAATGTTGGTATTTTGGGATAAATTGCCTTTGTTTTATTTTACTGAATATGGTCCCATGAGGTCATAAGTATAATGAAATCATAATGTATACATAGTATGGAAATGATATATATGTATACCAATATGGCATTTAATTGTGAAAGTAACACTTTTCATGTTATTCATAAATGCCTTTGCAGTATTTTACATGTCTGACTACTACCATGTACTCGATCTGCTGCTAATTTAGAAAGAGAGCATCTCTGGTGACGGTTATTATTTCATTACCAATCACATAATAGTTTTGTTGATTGATGTGCTCTTGCTTTTTGCTTCCTTTTTGCACAAATTGCAAAAGTTCCAGCTTTGCTGAAATACAGGTGAAATAAAAATTTTTTTTAACAGGTGAAATAAAAATTGTATGCACTGTTTGGCCCTTCATTAATAGCCTATTTCTGATCTTCCTAATATCAGAATAAATTGAGCATAATTTAGTTAAATTCTATTGGTGTCGAATTGGTGAAAGATCAAAGTGAGGTGCACAATGTTGGTACATGCATTGTGACTCTAAATTTAGAAAAAATGCCTCTATGGAAAGGAGGTTTCCTTTAATTACACTGTTGAGGTGAAAATGGTGGGTATTGAATGTTTAATGCCACATTTTAGATTTGCTGTTTTTTTTTCTTCGCACATTTACCTCATCTTGAACAGAAGTAAAAGGTTCAAGGCTTGTCAGCATCAGTTTATAGATAGCTGTTTAAAAATAATGAGATATTGGGTATTGTAAGGCTCAGGGCTGTCTTGCCAGACTCATTTATTTCCATTCACCTTTTGTCAGAATTGAAGACAGAAGACATTCAATTAAAAGTTGTCACCTGTTGCATATGAACTAATTTTTACTTGTAAGGGTCACATATTAGGGTAGTATGCTTCCTATGGAAACTTTTTTATTTTTTTATTGTAAAACAACAATTCACTTGGAAAACATTTTAAGCCAGGTTTTAAAAATGTGGGCACTGTTTCTTTAAAGGCTACTGTTTACTGACAATCTCTTGTGCAGAAAAAATGGAATATATTTTCACAAAACCTCATTTGCATGGGAAGATTAAATCTAAGTAGGCTTTATGCATATACATTATTTTGTTTTGTACACAAATTCCACATGTATAATTTCTGCATGAAAAGTTAAAAATTTTCTTGCAAAGAAACAGGAAGTATTATCATCCTCATTTTAAGGCAGGGAAAATGAGGCATAGATGACTTTCCCTCAGTCATAAAATAAGTTAGCTGCATAGTAAAATAAAGAACATACGATTACTCACTCCCAGCCAGTGCCACTAGACATGTTATATTCCCAAACTAGAGTGTTACAAGGAAGTCTCTAGTAAATGGTAAATTCTCTCCCCCTATTCAAATTAGTAAATATCTTTTGGGTCCTGACTGAATGCACATTAGGGGGATGATTTCATATTTCATATGCAATAGTAAATGATATGTTCAATAGTACAGATTGCTATCAGAAAACACAAACTCTGCAGACTTTCCCTTGCTAATTGCTAATTTAGCTGTAGAGGAAGAAAGCTTTAATGTGAATCATGGCTTTATTCTTCTCCTAATGGCCATGCATATTGCTTCACTGGGTGACAAGTATCAGAGAGGTTGCCGTGTTAGTCTTAATCTGCAAGAACAACGAGAAGTCCTATGGTACCTTATAAACTAACAGATTTATTGGAGCATAAGCTTTCGTGGGCAAAGACCCACTTCATCATGCATCTGACATGCATCTGACGAAGTGGGTCTTTGCCCACGAAAGCTTATGCTCCAATAAATGTTAGTCTATAGGGTGACACAGGACTTCTCGTTGTTGCTTCACTGGGTGAACATTTAGTTTTATCTCACATGCTTCCAAACATGCTATCAGGTGATTTCATACAATCACTAACTGGCATCTGTGGAATGCAGCACATACAACAAATGTATAACACTAGCAAATAAAGATAGTCCATGTTATCCTTTCTTTTCATGCTGTGTTATTTTCTGCACGTTTCTACTATATTGTGCATGTTTTCCCACTGCAAATCATTTTGATTTCAGGATTAGCTGTCTTCACACTATTCTAATCCTAAAGAATAGAAATTACTGACCTGTCCAAAAGCTATCTATGTGATGTTCCACACCTTATCTCCAAATAGTTTCTGTCTATAGTTATGGAGGGAAATTTTTTGTTTATTCATTTTGGTAAATAAGTGTGCAATTCAATGTACATAATATTCACTCAGCTTTATTCAGAAGCCTTCTAAATAAGCACAGCACGTCCAGGTTGAATTGAAACACCCTATCAGAATGTTGTCCCGAAGGAGAACTGCATCAGAGTCTGCCACTAAAATTCCTTCTGCACTTTCTGATACTGCTAATCTGGCTTTTGCCTCTAATACTAATGCTGCTGCTCTTTCATTCTGATGCTGATTGAGGTGCTCTTCCTGCAGCTTCCTCTCTTGTTAGTCTCACTGTACAATCTTAAAACAATTTTGGGAGTGCTACAAGCATCACTTTTGCAGAATGGAACTAATCCAATTTTTTATCCACACTGTGGTGGAAGAGACAACAGAGTACAGCAACTTCATTGCCCATGGTCAGCATGTAATTGGATGGAGAACCTACCAAGAAGATGTGTGTAGAACAGAATCCTGACTACCACAATTCTCGTGGCTAATTTAGAGGAGATATAGATGGAACACAAATATAATCCATAACATCTCCAAAACAAGTTAAAATTAAGAGTTTGATTTTGATCTCACTGCAGTAACTCTGATGATGTCAGGGGAGTTACTTTTGATTTACTCTAGTGTAAGTTTATTTATTTTAATAACTGTTGTGTCCACAACATGGTAGGTGTTTTTCAAGTAGGAAACAGTCCTGACCCCAAAACGTTCACAGTTAAAGACATGCAACTTAAGAAGGTAGGAGAGAGGGATAAAAATATACTTTAAATGAAATAAAATTTTACATCTCAACTGTTAGCAATTTCGTGTAGGCAATCAGTATACTAGAGCAGTGGTTTTCAAAGTATGGGTGGCAACTCAGTACTGGGTTGCAGAAAATCAAGCACTGGGTTGCCTTACTGTAGGGTGACAAAGTGGCCAGTGGGTGTGCTAAGGCCAGATTCCTGCCCTTCCTGGAACTGTGGACCACGCGCTGTGCTCTAGCAGCAGGTCCAGCTCCTGAGTGGAGGTGAGCAGCCAACTCTCACAAGATAAAAAAGCAAAACAAGCCAAAAAATGAAGCCAATCCCATTTCAAAACAAGCCCAAAATGAGCTCTGCCCATTTTTGCTTAGCAATGCCTGGCGACAAACAATCCAAACAAGGCCAATTCCCTTCTCGGTTGGCACTGCCCACTCCCAACAAATACACCCCAAACAAGCCATACTTCAATTTTTTTTTTCAATTCCAGATGCACCCCTAGTAAGCAGACACATCCTCAGCCAATTCCCCTGTACCCACCAAACCAAAAAGCACCCACCAGGCCAGCACTACATGGCAGGCAGGCAAAGACAGTCTCTTCCCCAGCTCCTTATGTACCATCCAAACCAACAAGCAACCCCCAGCCACATACCCCCTCTCTAGTCCACAGCTCTCCCTAGTTGTCACTTCTCAGGGTGGTAGGTAGGAATGAAGTTCAGCATCCAGGAGGGACTCCCAGGCATCTGAGTTTGAATCTCTTCTCTGTGTAAGTCTGACTGAGACATCAAAAAAAAGCAGCATGGAATCTGAGACTCCCACCCCTGCTCTTGGTTACCTGAATCCTTTATCTCTGGCCTGTACTTTCGTGTCAATCAGACTTACCTGGAGTGTTCACCTGTCCCCATTGGCCCTGGAGACTAGGCAATCACGTTCTCTGGCAGGAAAGCAGCCCGAACAAGCAACAACTCCAATAAGTCACTTAAAGAGCCAAGAAAGCCCCAAAACAAGCAACAAGTAACTGGAAGAAATGTCCCAGTCTGTGACGCTTCCTGCAGTTCCCATTGACCAGGACCAGCAATCCACTGTCAGCAGGAGCTTCAAACACCCCTACCTGTGGCGGCACAGATAAATATAGTGGCAGTGGCAATTGCTGCCCTTATACTGCCCACCCCTGCTTTATGCCATATTGAATTGTGTCGCTACATCTTTTAGAAGAGTTTAGTTACTGCATTCATATTTCTGTCTCTCCATACATTCCAGACCATGCCTAGACCATACCGTCTTGAGTTTTGTAAATCATGTTCGAATGTGTGATCTCCCTTCCTGCTCTACTAGGTGAGTTAGGGTTTGTAATGAGAGCCAAAGTGGAGTGTTCTGTTAGTTTATTTACTGATGAAAGCTAAAATCATATTTTAATTGATAATTGGCCCATTCCTTTAGTTCATACTGAGATAAAATGCTCATTCAAATGACTGGGATATCTCCTGTTTAAGGATTTCAAAATGAAACCTGACATTAGCGTGCATGAGGGGCCAGATCCTTAGCTCATGACTTCACTAGGCTTAGGTGAAGTTATACTCATTTATACCAATGGCCTAGAGTATGGTAATCATAGAATGCTTTTCATTGAAAATCTCAGGTCGCTTGAATTAGTTGGGCTAAGTACCAGGATTTTCATTTATGGATAGGGAAAACTGATGCACAGACAGACTGAGTTGCCTTACACAATTAGGATTAGTCTAAATATGGGCTTCAAAGTCTCTCTCAATACTATAAATTGTAAACATATTGTTTGCTTACACTATTTAACTTTATCACCTGTATATCAGGTGTTACTATTATTCCTCTTCCTATTATTCTTATGGATGTTTTAAAAGCAACTTTATTCATTATAGCTTAGGTGGGTGAGATTCGTAATGGGAGTAAGAGTATTAGAATTTGGTTCTGATATAGTAGTTTGGTTGTGCTGATAGGATTAAGCTACAATTTAATGACACATGATGGTAAATCCTCTGTATATACTAATAAAACTTCCATAAACCTACAATTTACTTTTCCATGTATGTTAACATTTAACATGTGGGGAAAATACTTAAAAATATTCTACACTAAGAAATAGTTACATTACGTAAGTATGTCATTTTAAATTTTTGTTGAGCAATACCTTTCCCTAAAATATTAAGAACTATAATGCTCATGCTTGTGTTGTCTGTAAAAATTGTGTATACACAAGGCCCATGTCTACACTAGGAAACTATTTCAAAATTAGTAAATTTGACTTAACTCCCAATTTAACAAATTCAAACTAGAGTGCCCACAACACAGAGAAGCCTCGAAATTAGTACAAGGCAGGCTCTGTTTAGTGTGGATGCGCTTTCTCAGATGTAGAGCCCCAGGAAACACTGGGGAGCAATTAGATCGAATTGCTCTTGGGAGTAATTATTTTGAAATAGTGGCCCTGAAGCATCCACACTATCGTTATTTTGAAGTAACTATTTTGGAATTAGTGTTACGCCTGACGAAAAGCAGGAGTACAGATTTCAAATTCAGTGGCCCATTATTTTGAAATAACAGGTTTGGTAGTGTGGATGCTCCACTTATAAATTCAACTTGAGGGGGAGGGGCTATTTTGAAATGAAGGCCGAGTGTAGACCAGGGCAACATGTCTAAATGCATGCATGAGTGAATATACATTTCTTTGTATGACTTTGCAACACATATTTTCTTCACATTGAACATGTGAGTGGTATGAACATGTATCTATGCAAATGTAAGGGAGGAAAAATAGTTCTTCTTGGTATTTTAATTTAATCTTCAATTCCATTACTTTTTGATTAACCATACTTCTGTCCAATGCGAGCTGTCTTTTATCTCTATGAAATCTGCTCCCAAGCAGAAAGAAGGATGACACCTGAATTATGCAGAATTCATTCTCTATCTATTTTTCTTAAAATGTTGGGCAGTCTTTTTATGCTTTCACAAATCTTATCTGTGGCTCACTCTAATCCTCTGCCTTTTTCTGAATGTTCAACCAACAAGCCAGGGTCTTTTTAATGTATTTCTTTGGCAATATAGTTTCTTGGTAGAGCTCAAACTCCTTGGCTGTTTATGGACATTTGTTAGCCATTAATTAAAAATGCTCTGTCTAATAAACTGTAATAACTTGTGCTAATGAATATATATGCTTAACTTGAATTACAGATAAGAATACACATGTTGTGTTTAATCTAATTCTGTTCCCGGTGAAGTTACTTTGCATTTATATCATATAACTGAGATCGGAATTTGGTCGTGTGTGTAATATACACACCAATATGTATGTGTATGATAACAATATATGAACAAACTGTAAATACATTGAGATTTCATTTATAACCATACTTTGACCTCTTTGGTTACATGATTTCTTTATTGTATGATTTATATATTGTGATTCATAAATGGATATAGATTAGATTGGTAATTAATCAAAATGTGCTCCCTGTGTTTAAGTAAGACAACGTACAATTTCAGTTAAAACCGTATGATTTCATGCAATACTATCCAGTCTTGGAGATCACTACATAGTCTCATGACTACCAAAGAGCATGGCAAATTCTGGTATAAAATTGTAGGTTGGGTATTGTATTTACTGACTTAAGGCCTGATTTTAATACAGATCTTTTCTCATGCTAGTAACCTTTACTCACAACAGCATTTAAGTCAATGAGAGCATCAGGTGAGGCCTACTTGTGTGAGAAATGGTTTGCAGGATTGGACCCTTCACTTAGGTTCTTTCTGAGGAGAGGAAGAAATTAAGTGTGTGAATAACAGAAAGAAAAGAGAGAGAGAGAGAGAAGGGATGGAAGAAAAGTAAAAAAGAGAAGTGCTATGGAGCTGGCTGTGGGACTTCTGACTCTTCATCAAAATATTTTTTTTTCCACCAAAATCCATTCAGTCTCTCTCCTCTTTGGTTGAAAAATGAGTGAGGGATCTAATCTTCTCTTGCCATTAGGTTGGGTATTTTTTTTTCACTAACACATGTCCATAGGCAGCATACTGATCCTTGCTCTTCTAGCCCTGCCAGTGGTGCCCCCTTGACAGCAGGGGATCCCAACATCCCATGCTAAGAACAAAACTGGCCCTAGAGAAGAGGCTTTCAGAAACTCCTGTCATTTGTAGGTTTTCTGAATTCAAGCCAGCTCTTGGAAAGATGAGGAAGGAAGGAGGCAGAGCAACAGTAGAAGATGATAATGGGAGGAAACCTAGGCTAGAGAAGAAAAAAAAAATCAGATAATGAAAAGTGTGCAATGGGGACATTATTACATGTTGAGTCTGTCAATAGTGAAATCTGCATTATCAGGGAGGGAACAAATTTTGTGCTTGGTGCTGGTTTTCCTGTTGCCTTACTCACTTGCTGAGGTTTTTACCTTAAAGGATGTGTTATTGCTGGGTTTTCCTTACACTCTTTGTGGCTGCCTGGAATCTGTCTGGATGAGTCAGAATGGAATAAAAATAATTTGTTGCTTTATGCCAGCCATTTTTTGCTAGAGCAACTCCAGCTTGTTTCAGGTAGTTCTGTTTATATAAATCCAGTGCCTAGACAGCTCAGGTAACACAAAAGCATTACTTAAGCAATATATAAGGTGACAGCAGATTGCAAATGCTGATTTGTCTTTACTGATATCCAGATGAATGCAGGTCTCCGTCCTTTGCAATCCCAACATAACCCCTACTGTTGAGTCATTCAGAAGGATATTAAACCCTGTCTGTCCCCCTATAATACTTCAAGAGGTTACTTTCTACAGTTCCTGCAGTCATTTCACGAGGCTATGTTAATTAAATACTACTGGATTCAGGGTTACTTGTTTCTGAAGTTCTCATTCTTCATGGCCCTTTTGCTTCATAACAGTAGCCTAGTAAATCCATTGATGCTTTCAGCAACATACAGAAGTTGACTAAAGAGTTTTCAGCTCAAAATTCCCCCCACTGGGAGGAATTCTAGACCAAATCCCAATCTCAGGAGCTGTTCCCATGTTACTAGCAAGATGTTATGAAAGTAATGGAAATAATATAAAATTATCTTCCCCACAAGAAATTAGTCTAAACTTTTATCTTGTGTACATGAAAATATAAATAAGTTGCAAATACTCAGAGTATTGATATCTTTTCAGTTGCTTTTCATGCTTGGTGTAAGAAAAGAAATGTACATTGACAATGCTATAGAAATCTCTCAAAGCACAAGGTAGAAGATTGTCATGGAAAATGCATGACAGCAGAAGTATTAATAAATGTGTTTAATTTTTCCCATTTTAGGGGTCCGCCTAGACAGAGTACGTGGAGGTCGCCAGAAGTACAAGCGCAGAATAGATGCAGAGAATAGCCCATACCTGAACCCTCAGCTGGTTCAGCCAGCCAAAAAGCCATGTAAGTACATCAGAGGTATCAATTTTCTCTCTGCATTCAAAATGTCACTAACTCCTGGCCCCCTTTTAAGCTTCCATTGACTTCTGTAGGATAAGAATTTGTCCCTAAGAGGCTACAGTAAGCACTATATGTTATCCAGTTAATGCAAGCATTTTAAAAAATCAGATTAGTTATGTTTATCTTTTCTTGAACTGTCAGCTGAAGATTTTTCAGGTGGAATAATATTAATACAGGGTTTATGCAGTGCAAATTTTTCATTTACAGGTTATATTTATTTTCATTGGTACATAAAATGGTTCATACTGTGATCATTAGTTCATTGGAGCTTCTAGTTTCAGATTTTACAAGAAAGTGATTTTTGTAGTTTTCACTAACTAAATGAGTTTGACTGCTCAACCTCCCAATGAAAATACATTAGGAGGATCATTAATTTATAGCTACAGCAGGTTAACACACTAGCTAAAATGAGATGAAAAAAGGAATCTGCTACACTAATAACAAGCATAGGTTGGTAGTTCTGTCTCTGATGCCCTTATGGACATTATGGCATTTTTTAAGTGCCTTGGGGGGTGTGGATAAAAAAGAAAGTGAGGGAGAAGAGAGCTAATCATCCTTCTGCTAAAATACAAGTTCCATCCTCTTTGCAGGTAACAAAAAATAGTTGGAGATTTTTCTCTGTAGCACATACAGACTCAAGCAGCAACTCTACTATTTCCATGAAGTAAATTTAATTGTTCTAGTGCAAGAGACTGCACAATTAGCCTACAAAGGCATGAATTTCCTACTAAGTGCTGTGGACTCTTCCATATTCAGATCAGAATTCCCGTACACAGCTGTCACTGTCAAGAAGATTGCTTTTTGCTATCAAAGGAGGGCAGCCCTCACCCTCCTCCCCATTTAGGGAAAAATAAAGGAAGCATGGAAGTTTTGTGACTGTGACACTACTGAGTAGTATAGAAAACTGTCTATTTCAGATCATGTGCTCCAGTAGGGGACACTGCTGTTGCAATACACGAGAGCATATGGGCATCTGTAAAGCAAATAAACAGTCTTTGAACTGTAAGCAAAAGGGCATTTTTAGCTATGTCAAAGGAAAAACAGCCAGTTTTACATAAAATTAAGGCTTAAGTGAACATATGGCATAGTTTCCTTTTGCCTTTCCAAAAAACATTATGCTGATTATACCTTCAATTGTCCAATCTGGCATCTTCTACTCAGCCTGCATAAGCTGTTCCACCATTCTGTAAATACAATCTAGGGCTGCATTAAGCAGATTTTTCAGATTATAATAAAAACTTTCTGATAATACAATAAAATGTAATAAACTCTAAGACTTAATTTCATTACAGGTTTAATTTAGGTGGATGCACAGATTGCCAGTTTTTCATTTATTTTACATTGCCATTGAGTTTAAATGTTGATAGCCTCCGAGCATATAAAAAATATCCCAGTTCTTTAATATAAGCAGGGGTTATCAATATTTTACTGAAGCATCTGAGAATATGTGTGTAAACCTGAGATTACTGGGAAATAGTGTATTACAATACCTTTAAGAAGATATCCACAAATTTCTGTGAACTCCATTTCTCTGAGGTAAACTAACCTTTTAATCATTACTCATTATCTAAAGGTCTCTCTTAATTTTCTTTAGTTCACACAATTACAAACATTTTTGTAACACTTATAAAACTTAATTTTTGGATCCTGTCTGGTAAGTGTCAGGGAACAGTTGAATCAGTTTTATTGAGGAAGTAGCCTGGGAGATTTTTCTGGACCCTGACTGATAGTTTGTGCATAACAAAGGCACAGGAATGAAAATTGGGTCTATTGATTCTAATTAGGGGAACATTAAATAAGATTTACTTAGAAACGGTGCTCATGGCTATTCAATTTCCTGCGTGATGGGACTTTCTGGGAACATTCAGAATTTCCTTATGACTTATAAACCTTATAAACTTACTAAACCATGCTTTAGTACATGAAACCGTTTCCTCTGTAGTGAAATAAAGGGGATTAAGAGGTCTCCTTCTGCCCTTTTTTGCATTCCCTTATCTACAAAATCTAGCGGCCTACCTTGTGGTCTAGCTGTGTTGTCAGAATAATGAAAGTGCAGATATTGTGAAGCAGAAATGAAAATGTTCACTATTCCTGAATCGTCTGCAAGAAGCAAACATTTGATGAAGATCCTGTGTATAAAAAAGGGAGCTTTCCAGTCTGTTCCTTATGTAGTTTGTACTGAGAAAAACTGAATTTGTGGACATTTACCTTAGCAATTCAGAGCTCTTGTTTTACTAATGTACTGTAATTTTAAATGCATGGCTTAAACCCCATTTATATACATTTTAAAAGTATTAAAACAAATATATTTTAGTTACTTTACTTTTTCACTGCATATGGATTTGTTGTTAAAATCTTGAGAAAATATGTTGTACTCTTTGAATTTTGGAAAGAATGATGTTTTCTAATAAGTTAAAACAAGCAAAAAATCCAAATAAAGCATCAGTTCATTAAAGAAAATGTTGAATAACTATTTGCCGCAATTCATTAAAATTACCAATTAACATCTTTAAATAAGATTAAAATTCCCTGTTAATCACTTTGATAATAATGGGAGTATTGAAATAAATATTTAGTTGAAAGCTCCTACAGGTTATATAAAACATGAATCCATCCCCTTGTACTAAAACATGCTTGATAGAATGCTTCCCAGATGGGTCTTGTACTTTTTTTTTAATGAAGGGCTTATCACAACTTTACACCGAATTGTAATAAGGCAAATACACTAAAGAAAATAGGTCAGAATCAAGGCAAATTGTAATGAGGCAAATACACAAAAGAACAGTAAAGCATCAGAAATCCGAATCAAGAAGGGTATTTATGGAAAATCCAACATGAGCAGTTATCTTGGAACCAGTCCTGCTGTCACTATTCAAGTCAAACTCTCTTTTTCTTCAGGTATAGTTTTTCCTTTGAGGACAGCAGGGTCTATATCTGAGATTTGGAAGCAGGAAAGTTATCAATTCCATCAGCATTCATGGCAATCTCAGTGAGTTGAGGGTGCTAGACACACTTCTCAGGATCGAACCCTATCTGTGTCAAACCACATGATTTTTTATCCCGAAGGACTGAAAGGATTAGTCTAAATCCCCTAAAGGGCTACGGTTTGGGCTCTAAGAACATATGCTTTATCTCTGGCTGATATATTGCAGGTATGCTACAAGATGTTCCTATCACTAAAAGGTAGGATACCTGGCTGCATATATTGGGAAAAGTATAGAAGACTTAAGGGCTCAATCCATATGTCTATTAATTTCTGTGGGAGGTGAATCAGGCTTCTAAAGAGGAAAAAAAGGCTTCTTTTTGCACCTCTAATTAAAGCCTTAATATACAGTATAATATGGACAGATTTGATTTATTTACTATTTATATACAGTAGGATTGTTGGCTTCTTGCCAATGTAGTTTTCTTGCTGGTTTTTTACTGTTCATTCTAATATAACTGATTGCTCCATATAGATGACATGATTTAAACACGTGCAAAATAAATATTCAATAAATAAAAATGTTACAGATATTAAAAATATGAAACAAATAAAATAGCATTTGGTGTATAAAAAAGTTTTCTCAAGTAGGGCTTAATTCTGGTATCACTGACACCAGTTTTACATTGGTCTGTTTCCACTGATTTCAGTGGAGTTACTCCTGATTGTATCTATAAATGAAAAGAATATCAGCCCCTTCTGCTAAAATTACCAGAACCGAATTTCAGGTTAGATTCTGAGGTTCTGCATTTCACAGTAGCACAAATAGGCAGCAACCATTTAATTTCTGCAATACAAGCCTATGGGTCACAAATCTTAATATTATCATTTTAAAAGAGCAGGCTATAGGTACTAAAACACAATATAAGGTGATAGCTGCTCAGAAATTCTTGAGATTACATGTATTAGGACTGTTTGACTATGACATCTGAGATAAAAGAATGGGAACAGACATTTCAGATTTAAAGGTTTTAATGATTGGTTAATTGTCTGCGTTGTTTTTATTCAGGCAGTGTACAGCTCTCCTTAAAAACACTATATCCAAAAAATATATAAATAACAAGAAAAGTCTCAATTTGCAAAATGTAAAACTTACTTCAATATTTAAAAGTTTTGTCCATGACAATTTTTATTCCAAATGTTACGATGTAATAATCTGAGTTGTGCATTCCAGTGCATATTGTTTTACTTGTAATTTATGATCTGTAGGTTAGTTTGCTGGAAACATTTATATGTGACCCAGTGAAGTTAAAAGTTTCCCTGGAGTGAATTGATCAATTTTTGAGCTAATATAAAACTTAATTTACCTGTTAGAAAAACAGAGTGACACTACTGGTGATCTTGTAGCATTCTGGTCTATTTTTACAGATAACAAGATTGTCTCCCATTTGCTCGTTGCTGAACCAGAGAAGATCTATGCCATGCCTGACCCCACTGTTCCAGATAGTGACATCAAAGCGCTCACCACACTGTGTGACCTGGCAGACAGAGAATTGGTGGTCATCATTGGATGGGCTAAACATATTCCAGGTAAATAATAGAGAGAGATATAATGGTAAAACTGCCTGCCTGAAAATCAGCACACAGATCTTTACATGACAGCGACAAAACTCAATTACAGCTTTATAAAGTTTTATATTTGAAGACTATGGAGTCATTACAGGAATGCCGATTATAATATGTCCTGGTCTGGTCACAGTATTATTCCTACTATTACATGGTACGAGTGGAGGTATAAGTTTTACAAAATATTCAATAAAGAATGTTTTCAAGAGTTTTTTAATGAAAGAGGGCTAGATTTCAGATGCAGCGGAACGATATATGGTACTAGTCAGAGATGTATGTTCAAAGAATCTTAAAGTAGGTTCTTTATCCTGCTGAAACTCTATCCAAGACTAGTTCCTCTGCACTAGGTTAGAGCAGCCTGTAGGCAGCACTGAAAACAGCCCAGAGTGGTAAAAAACGTAACTAAAGATCAGTGTGAAATAGGGGAATTCTGGCCACTCTCCTTCTACCCTACTATGCCAGGTGGGGAAGTGGCATAACAACACCTACTTTAGCAGGCAGATCACCTTATAATGGGCTTGCAGTCTCCGAGCCCTGGTGTATGTTAGGGTGTTATTTTGAAAGAATCTCCCTTAGGCTGAATTTATAAGCAGAGCATCCACACTTCCGAGCCCGTTATTTCGAAATAATGGGCTGCTTATTTTGAAATCTGTACTCCTGCTTTCCTTGGGGAATAAGACTAATTTCGAAAGAGTTATTTTGAAATAGTGGTAACGCTCCAGTGCTGCTATTTCAAAATTACTATTTCACATAGTAATTCGAATGAAGTAACTCCCCAAAGCTTCATGGGGCTCTAAGTTGAGATACCGCATCCACATTAACGGAGCCTGCCTCGGACTAATTTCGAGCTTCCCCATAGTGTGGGGAACTCTATCAGCTAGTTCTAATGTGTTAAACTGAGAGTTATTTATTAAGTCGAATGTAGTTATTTTGAAACAATTTCCTAGTGTAGACATTCCCTGAGAGTTAAAGTGGCTTCAGGGCCAGGTTATGCCATCAATACGGCACAAGGTAACCACATTCTCAAGATTTCCTTACTCTGTGCCAGATGGACCGGTGTCTGCCTCACACAATAACATACTTTAATTAAAGCTAATTTGCTATCTCTGCAGAGACGGACACTCCAAGCAGAACTCGTTAGTAGAAATAATCTCTCAGAGCAAAGGTTAGGAGACCTTCCAGGTCAGGTTCCTCTGAAGCATATTTCCAGTGCAGTGTCTGAGACACTTGTAACCATTGTCCAGCCATGCCTGGTCCAGGGGAAGAGGGTTACTCTAGTCTGGCATGTGCCTTTCTTCTGGTCACCTGGAGAGATGGGTTCAGTATCTCCATGCTCACCTACTCTACAGATGCTGCAAACTCACTTTGTGCATCTCTATCCCTTAAAGAGGTATGCACCTTCCTCTATCAAGCCAGAAAATGCCTTTCCTCCCATCCCCACTTATTGTGCAGTGTGGTCATTCAGTGCATTAACAAACAAATATACACTCTCCAGGGCTATCTGTCTCTCACCTTACACACACATGAAAAACATATTACATTCATTTTGGGCTGCTAGAAGTCTAACCAGAGGTATTTGTATATTTCAGTCAGCTAAGTGCCATATTGGAGTCTCAGAGGGCATGTCTAAACTACATCCCTCTTTCGAAAGAGGGATGTAAATTAGACAGATCAAAATTGTAAATGAAGCTGGGATTTGAATTTCCTGCGCTTCATTTGCATAATGGCGGCCGCACGTTCTTTTGAAAACGGGAATTTCGAAAGTGAAACCGCCGTCTAGACTCCTCAAAAAATGAGGTTTACAAGATCTTTCAAAAAAGGGTTTTTCTTTTGAAAGAACCACGTCTAGACGGTGGTTTCACTTTTGAAATACCCATTTTCGAAAGAACACGCGGCCGCCATTATGCAAATGAAACGCCGGAAATTCAAATCTCGGCTTCATTTGCAATTTCGCTCTGTCTAATTTACATCCCTCTTTCGAAAGAGGGATGTAGTCTAGACATAGCCAGAATGCCAACTATTCACAATGAGAACTGATATACTTTAACAACTGTGGCCAATAGAGCAATGTCCTTTTAGATTTCATTTTACACCAGATACTTAATGGTAACTAGGCAACTTTCTGTTAATCAAAGTTAAAAAAATAAATTATATTTCTAATACCATCAGAAATTGTACTCATATGATAATATTAATAAACTGCATAGACTACATATTTACACACAGCAAGCCAGAATACAGGATCTCATTCATGCATGGAACAGCAGATATTAAACAGTGACATTTCAGTATGTTGCTGTGCTCCTAAAATTCTTTTGTTTTAAGCATTTCTCATGGTAGAGACTCAACATTTAAGTGTGGGGTTTTTGTCTTCCTATGTGCCAAGAACAGTGGGGCCCTTGTACTGCCTGGGGCTTCTGGTCCAAACTAAGTAAAGATAATAATGATAATATTAATAATAGTAATAATAATAATATGCTTCTAAAGCATAATTTAACTTCTGTAGGGAGATAATATCCTACAATTGGTGAAATATTTCATGTTCTGCCCAGATGAAATGTAGTTGTTCAAAGTTTGTACCACAAATGGTTTATAAAAAAGCTTTAGAATCATGAGCAATGTTTTTCTGGTACAGTTAACTTATTTCTGTCTCCTTAAACTAGTTTGTCTTTATGCTTTGAATGCTACAGTAATTTCTTTAATCAAATTGATGGAAGTCCCTTTCCTAGCCCACACTGAAACCAATTTATTGGTCATGATACGCCAGCTATGTTGCTAACAGTCGTAACGAACTGTCAGGCAATATCGCAGTGAAGCTAATTTGAAGTCATTAGGTGTGCAGCGTTCAGGCAACAATTTGTTACAGTGGTTAGGAACACAGCTGACATTTCTGAATGGCTTTGTTCAGAGCAGTTCTAGATGAGCCCAAGCAAATTGTAAACTAATTTAAACATCACTCTGTATTATACTAGCTACTTTGTCTTACACTGGTTGCTAATAAAGCACCCGAAATTAAGTCAAAACTAGTTAAATAGGTGAATTTGAGCTTTATCTTTGGAAGATACCTACATCAGTCTAACTAAAATAGAGCAGTAGAGCTAGAAGTCAGTCACACACCACAATGGACCTTTTATCAGTTTGATTTGTGAATATGTTGCAAAGCTTTCTTCTGGAGTGTGGGATGTAGAGAGAGGGGAGAAAATGAGCAATCCTTTTTGAAAACCAATCACTGCCTGTAGTTAGCATGAAAAGCTATGGGACACTCTAAGCTGCTGGCATTATAAATTTAAGACCCACAATCTGAACTAGCTGAGGAAGACCTATATAGTAGGCCTGCTCTAGCTTATGGGACAAAGTCAGAACCACACCTGTTGGAGTAAAGCTTCAGTATCTAAGGTTACTTGCTTGACCCCATTTGGGTTTAAAAAAAAAACTAAATAGTAAACAAAGGCAATCCTTCCCTAAGCCTTCTGATAAGCCGAGGTCAGTGATAACATCTATGCTTGCTGCTTGACTTTAGATCACAAAAATCAAAATGAGGAAGGGCTTGACATGCTAAAGGGCAAATGTGATGAGCATGATCATAAGGTTTTCAGTTTGCTCTTGAATGATGGACTGCTGCTGAACTTGGGCTGCCAAACCTTAGCTAACAACTGCTGTTGGCACAAAACAACTGTAAAGAAGCCTGCAGTGGTGCTGCCCTGCCATTGCCTGTGCCAGCACATGTTATTCTAGGCAGTGATACAGTGGAACTGGGAAAAGGGACAAGTCATAAAAAGAACAAAGAGTAATAAAGGCATGAATTGTGATATCGTCATAGTCAGCCAAATAAACCTTTGGTGTTAGTCCATTGAACACCGTGGCATTATGTGGGAGTGCATTTGGCCCATTATGTGGGCCACACCAGATCTTTTTTGCTGCAATAATTCCTTCAGGTATGATATGATTAAAGGCCCTTTCATTTCAGTTGTATTAGAACCAATAAAAGACTTAGCTGTAATGCATTGTAATTCACTGGAAATCTTTTTATATTTCAAGACAACTCTTATTGAGGAAGAAAATAACATTTTCTTACCTATTATAAAGGAGGATTCTTTCTTGAAGTTATGTCCAGAACATAACATGCTGTGTGCATTTGATCCCTCTGAGCATGCTAAGCTCCACGGAGGACATATCCAAAATTTGCTTTAAAATCATTAGAACTTCTGAATGATAGGAAATATTCTCTAACGCTGCTTATTTTTTAACAAAAAGTGTACAGTTCTACAGCAGGAAATATTGCAAGAAAAATATATATGGAAAGGCTTTATCAGCAAATAGAATTAGTCTGCTCACGTTAATAAATCAAATAAATGGGAAGTGTGTTGTTATGAAACATGACCATGTCTTATCTGCAGAAGAAAAAGAGCACAATGGCATTAAGAAATGCTTGACTTTAGTTAAAGGAGCGTAAGGGCACAAGAACAGATGATGGTGCCCTAATAGCCCTTTTTAAGAATGACAGGGCCCCGCCATTAGCATCCTTTTATATCCTTGAAATTGCTCATGCCTCGCTTTTCTGGTTCCTATCTGCCTGACTCTTTTTTATTTCTCTTTCAATTTCGTCCGCGCTCGGATAAGCGCATACTAACACAATATGATTGAGCTGTAAAATGGAATGCTGTCGCCTCTAATCTCTTTTATGTAGATATGGAGGTACTTCCACACTCCACTTCATTCTCTCTTTCTCTCCCCATTGTTGGCCTTTTTAGAATGGGTTGCCAAGTAATGGAGGCTCAGTCAAATATTAGAGCTAGGTTTCACAGGGTGTGATAAGAAGATTATCAGCCCAGCAGTCAGATCTATTGTTGTTCTTTCTGTCAGATTAAAATATTCCTATGTACTGTAACTTCGTTAGCAAAATACTGAAGGTGCTTAGGGAGACACTGAAACTGCTTCATCTCCTGCCTGATGAGACAAAACGCACATTAGCTGACCTATATAAATGGCCTAAATATATTTGTGGGGATGGGCTAGACACTTTTATTACATAATAGACAGCTGTTTCACTCAGTGGTTTACTTGTAGTTGGGTCTTTCCCCTTTGCTTTGGGGTCGGGGTGGGGTGGGGGGGCGGTATTTTGGGCATGCTAAATTAATTAAACTCTTCTCCAGTAAGGATGGAATTCTGCTGATGTCTAGCCACAGTTTCAGAGTCACTTAGGCACAGTTTCTGTAATGTAACTGTCTCATTGACATTCAGCAAAAATGTGCAATGTTCTCTTATTGTAAGTGGAGGCAGGAAACATTAAGCTCTTAAAACTGTGCATAACAGGAAGCTAAAAGGACAAAATGTTCTCTAAAAAAATTTGCATGCATGAAAAAACACCAGCCAGATCATAGAATTCAAGTTTTTGCACTTCAAATGAAAAATTTTGTTGAAATCACTACATTGGACTAATTTATCAAAATTAGCAAGATACTCAATTTAATAAGAAATGGCTTTCTTTCAAATGTGTTCATATTTTGCCCAGGAATTAACACTGTCCTGGTATTTTAAAAGGGTACTACATGAGGGTATGATTTTTGACAGAGAAGATCCAAGAATGTTTTGAGTGTTTTAGTGCTAATGTTAATGTTTTATGAAAAGCTATTTTTTTCCAGCACACTCTTTGTAGAGGACAATATTTAAGCTTTCCTTTCCAAAAAACTCTCTGGGGTGTAGTTTAATAGTCTAAAACTGAATAGGAATATGATTCGCTGTAGAGTTGTCATTTTTAAACTGTCCTTTACTCATCATCTGCTCCAGAAATGCCACTTCTGTGATAAAAATGTGGATAAAAGCATAAAGATGCTGGAAATAATCATTTTAAAGTGTTCCAGCTATGTGCATATGTAGGTGGAAGGTGTGTGTGTGTGTGTGTGTGTGTGTGTGTGTATATTAATGCACATAATCTTATATCCTGTGTGTATGCTAAAGTATGCAAGTATATTATGTATACTGTGTAATATAAAGTTTAAATGAAAAACTGTTGAACTTCCATGCTAGTTCACAAGAGATCGAGTATCCAGGCTTCTGTGCACATGCAGATGTAACTCCATTTAGACCCAAAAAACTTTGGAGACAGGCTGGGAAAATTACATGGGGCTGCATGTATGCACTTCACCTCCCATCCCTCAAGTAGCATACCTTACAGCAGGGGTGGGCAATAATTTTTGACGGGGGGCCATTCCAAGAATTTAGAAAGTGGCCGCACTCTTCCATGATATTAATGGATGGGATGGAGGTTGGGTGCAGAAGGGAGCTTGGAGTAAGGGATTGGGGTGCAGGAGGAAGATGGGGTCAGGGAGGGAGTTTGGATGAAGGAGGTGGTTGTGACCTAGGGAGTGCAGAGGTTTGGGATGTGACCGAAGGTAGGAGGGGATTGTGATCTGGGGCAGATGATTGGGGTGCCAGATCTGAGAGGGTTATGGGTGCAGGAAGGGGGCAGAGGGTTTGGATATGCTGAGTGGGGGGGCAGACAGTTGGGGAAGGGAAGGGCTGGGGTGCCAGAGGCAGGCTCTGGCCAGGAGACTTACAAGCCAGCAGCCAAACCAACCTGCCTGCCTGCAAAGCTAAAGGTTTGCAGAGCTTAAAATGTTCCCCAGCCAGCCTGCCTGCCCAGCCACGTGCTTGTGTGAATAACTGAGCCAAGGGGAAGGAGGCATGTTTCTTCTTGGCTGCCTGTTACAGACAGCTCCCATTGGCCAGTTTCTGGCAAGAAACTGGCTAATGGGATTGTGCTGGGGGCTGGGGCAACTCCTAAAGTTTTCCCTTCTTCCCTCTGGGATTACAGTTTTGAAATAGAAATGGGGTCCAGCAGCCACTTTCCTGAGCAGTGTGCGAGGCAAGCAGGGGAGCCTGCCTGAGGCTCACCACTGCCTCCGGGGGCCAGATCCGGTGGCTTGGCAGGCTGTATCCAGTGTGGGGACCATATTTTGCCCAGGCCTGCCTTACAGCCTTACCATTGCCTTTACTTCAGTCTCTCTGCAGCACTTTGGCCACTGGGTATGTATAATCACATATCCATTGGCCAGCCTCCTAGTCCACCCCATAGTCCTCTTTGTACAGGCCTTTGTGGAGTTGATACAGAAATCAGCTCTGTTGTATGGAGGACATAGAGAGCCCCACTCTGCACCCACTCCATGCCCTCCATTCCCAAGCAATAGAATCATGTGGTTTGGTTGAGTTCATGGCCTTCCACAGCCTATTATAATCCAAGCTGAATTCAGGGCCATTTCAGGAAGCACTTGTAATTTTGATGCTGCACAGCAGTCCCCAGATCATGGAGTCTGTCCCTGTCCCTTCAGAGACAGGTGGAAATGCTAATGTGGTGGTTACTGCTCAGGCTACATGGTAAGGAGCATAAGCTGCTTCATGCTGCCTCACTACTCTGTAGTGATAATAATTTGAGCCACCTGAGGAATCAGGACAACTTGCCCTTTACCCCTGCACAGTCTTGGACACTTTGCAAGTTCCCCTTGTCTCATGTTCATCCGAAAAACACTGTCCACACGACCTTTAACTTCCACAAATATGCCCAGTAGATGACCTGTTCCCCTATAGTATTTTACCTCGCCCTACCCAATCTACACTTTGAATGGAACAGGAATCATGGGAGAAGGTTAGTGACTGGGTTGTACAGTCAGGGTGCATCTACACTGTACTGTAACTTGAAATAAAATATGGAATTTGAGCTACGCAATTTGCGTATCTTATTTCGATGCTATTTCGAAATAACGTATTTCATCATTTGGCGCTGTCTACATAGCACCAAATTTTGAAATAAAACGCTATTCCAAAACATCCCTTACGCCTTGTAGAATGAGGTTTACGGGGGCATCAGAATAGCAAGCCCGAGATAACAGGCTTGCTGTGAAGATGTGGGACAGCTATTTCGGAATATTCCAGTATCCCGAAATAGCGTTGCAGCATAGACGTAGTCTCAAGGATCCGAGTCAAACAGCTTCTTCTGAGCCCCATGTTCTTGATCGGTATCTCCCTGAATTTTGCCATATCAGAGAGTTCCACTGTAACAATTATAGCCACTTGTGGAAATAAATGTATATGACTATATGCTGATATTATGCATTCATAGGTGCACCTAACTGTGTTTCTCTTAACAACTTCAATGACGCTAAATGGCAGATTGGAACCTTGGAGCCTTACGGTGTGTCTAGACTGCATCCCTCTGTCATCAGAGGGATGCAGATTATGAGGTCGACATTGAAAATGAAGCGGGGATTTAAATATCCTGCGCTTAATTTGCATAAAAATGGCCACCGTTTTTGCTGTCTCAGCACTTTGTAGCAAAAAGCGGCAGTCTAGAGGGGGATCTGTCGAGAAAGAAAGCCTTTTTCAACAGATCCTGTAAACCTCCTTGCAGGAGGCATAAGGGACTGTTGAAAAAGGCTTTCTTTCTCGACAGATCCTCCTCTAGACTGCCACTTTTTGCTGACAAAGGGCTGAGTCGGCAAAACACAGCAGCCATTTTTATGCAAATTAGGCATGGGATATTTAAATCCCTACCTCATTTGCAATGTCGACCTGCCTAATCTGCATCCCTCTGCCGACAGAGGGATGCAGTCTAGACATACCCTTAGTGTGGGTGGACTGCCAGCTTTTGCCTCTGTTTTAAGCACCATGCTGAGTAGCCCTGCTCCAACACAATGCCAGCTACACATCTACAGTCCTTTGGTATGTCATCGTCACTAACACTGGTGGAACAGAACTAGTGTTAAATTGGGGTTGCACTTTTAGAAGTGCCCCTAAGATAGCCCATGCCACTGACAGTGGTTCTGTATGAAAAGAATTGTTATTAGTCACATACGTGTTTACCAAAGCACGCAGTGTTTTCAAATAAAAATGAGGAAGTTGTATGAGATGTGTATTTTAAAAGTATTTGGAATATTCTTTTGAGATCTTTCAATCTGGCACAGAAATCTTTAGGGGTCTGCTTCCACTCCTCCTGAAGTCAATGACAAAACTTCCGTTGACTTTGACGGGACCAGGAGCAGACTCAGTGTAATAACAGATACACACAATATTAGCAGGCCTGCTATTTGGGAACAATTGGTTCCAGGTAAGGATGAGGCACCCTAGAAAGGGGAGGATGTAAAGAAGTTTGGGCTACTGGTGTTCTGTATCTGGCCTTCAGTTTCTGATATTATCAATTCTGACATCTGACTAGCATTAAATTCGCAGAAAAGATAATATTGCACACCCAGGCATGTATTCATCGCAAGTCTGTAAGTTATGCTCAAATATAAAATATATGCTTCCAAAGAGCTTGATATAAAAGTAGCCAGTGAAATTCATACAAGTGACTCCTGCTGCTTTTGGTTTTAACATCCATTAACTGTCCACTGAAAGGCCAGTGTAAAAAAATAGTTCAGCTGATCAGGTCAGAAAAGAACTTTCAGCCCACCACATATTTATTATTTACTCTTCATTTGAACAAACCCTTTAAAAATGCATAAATCCTTCAGTAAAATCAGTTTCCCTTTTCAAACCAACCCTTCCCCCCAACACATGCACAGTCTGGTGGTTGCACTTTTTTTTCCTCAGTGTCCCCCTTTATCTGCCTCAACCAATCTCTAAATGAATGCATGTCTATCACGGCCTTAGCTTTGACACTCTGGATATATTGATTAATAGTTGCCCTAAGCTCCTTTTAGCAAATCAAATTTTCACTTTTAGCAAGGATTTCGCCTCTGATTTATTCAGCAAAGTGAAATGCACTAAATTGGCTTTGACATTCAGGGAAAATGGCTGAAAAACAAAGAGAAGAGGAAAGAGATATAAATTGTGTGGCAGCTGGAGACTTGAAGCATAAAAGAGACAGTTTCTATAGAATATCACAGACTAATCTGAAAACATATGCATTTAAAAAGGAAGTGGAAATTGTTTTCTTTAAAACTGGATATATTGCAGACTTGGAGAACAAGTTCTACATAGCAAATTGCAAGATTTCCATCCAGTATTTATCACTTTTTCAGCATGCTACAAATGTATTGTCCTATTTTATAGCTATTGATAATAATTGAATTAAATAGAAGATATGAAAGTTTCCAAATAATTTTATAACTAAGATTTTTTTGGAAAATATTTTGCTGCCAATACTAGCTGTTCACTCCTGTGACACTTCAAAAATAATAAATGGTTAATGAAATAACAAATGAACACTGAAGAGAGCAGTCCCAATAGTATTTCTTTAAAAAGACACAGACATTATTTGGCTCTTAAATGCCAGAATATAAAAGATTTAGGGATATCTTTGTATTCATAATTTTCGTAACAAAATCTGAACATGTATGTTTCCTGAGTGACATAGGAACTGATTTATACAGCCTGCTTCCTTATTAGATAAAAGTTGAATAACTGAGTTGCCCATTGGATTGTACATGATTGCATTTTTCATATTTAAAAGGATTTGAAGTCTTGGGAGATAGAGATGAGTGGGGAAATTGAACAAAACATAATCCCACTATATTAACATGTTGGGTTTCAAATTTCTGCTGAACATTTTAGGTCTTTAAGATCACCAGCAGAATAGATTTTAAATTTAAAAGAAGAATATAGGAATAGTTTATATTTGTTTAAGAAAATTCAATAATTAAAATGAGGCATTCTAGAGGAAAATATATATGCATGTTTATACAGTTAATTTAAAACACACTCAGGTACTGTAGTATGGCATAGTTTAACTGAAGTCATTTGAACTATGCCATATACTTCATTTGGGGTTTGACTCACTTCAGTAGTCCCTATGCCATTGAAAGCTGCCAGCACCTTTGAAGAGCTGACCCTAAACCAGGTAGTTCTGCTTATGGGACCATAGTATTCACATTAGTACGGATTATTTGTGTGACTGAGGGTTTAGTAGCTTAGACCCACGCTTTCTGTAGGGGTCTGTCTTAATTTTCATTTTTCCTAGCCAACACAGAATTAACCTTATTGCTAGAATAGAGTCTAATATGTATCATTGGATCCTATTTCCTTTTTTATTTTACTACACTCTCCATTTTTTCTTCCCTGTAAGAAAACTAATCTGGTATCTGCAGTACTCGCTGACCTCAAAATTGACCTGAGACTCAAGCAGCAGTGGAATTTACAAATGGGAGAGCATCTGGAGTGCCACACATGAGATGCCAGGGCATGCTCGGCATTTACCGGCATATTATTTTCTTAAAATCATGCTGTTTCCCCCATAATTTAGTGCAATTTCCAACCATTTTAAATGACTGCTAATTAGGAGAGTACTATAAAATACCAATTTAAATTGCTGAAATAATCTTTTTGGGTGCTTCATTTTCCAAACAACTTGGATTGTACAGTAAATAGACAAGGGAGGCCAATTCTTTCTATGATAAGAAAATGAGAAATACTCTGTTGAAGGCAAGAAATGTACTTGCTCTAAAACAGGCTAAAATCTGTGGGCCCAATCCCACAATCCTACCTCAGATGAGTAAATATTATTTACACAAGTTGGGAGGATTGCACTATTGGACTTTTTAAGTTGTGGACAATAAATATCACTTTTGGCTGTCTTCCCTTCCCTGCTCGTATACAGCTATTGGAATCAGAATCGCAGAGGATATAAAGGGCTTCCAAATACAGAAAGATTTTTAGATGATTGAAAAAGCCTAATACTGTCCCTGATTATTTATTTTCCATAAGGGCACATGCGCTGTATGTTCAGACTTGGGCATCAAAATGATCAACTCTCATGCTGGATATGTAGTGGTAAAATTTAAATCAACCTATTCTGCAACATATTGCAACTCCTCTGTCTAAAACCAGGCAGGTTACAGTTAATCATCTAGCTTTGCCCCAACAAAAATGTATTTGCTTTATATGGGTGGGAAAGACGAGGCTAGCTTTACAGCCATGGTGTTGACACTGTAAATCCAGGATGGGTGAAAGAGCCAGTTGCTCAGATTAGATTTAGAGCAGACAGGTTTACACCTGTATGACTAGGTCAGCAGCACAGCCTGGTCTAGTTTCTTGAAGTCATCTGAGCCCAATTAAATACTGTAATTCCAAGGGTGCTTCATTCCAACAGCATCTACTTTCTCTCTGGATGAGGTAGGCTTCACACCTGCTTAACCTACATTAGAATAGGATTAATTACCTGAATTGCAAGGCCCCCTTTACTAGTCAGCACGTTTCTGGCAAGGCACATGGTGACCTGGGCATGGATATGGGGGGAGGGGGGAGAGTAAAAAAAAAAAAGAGCATCTGGGTGCTAATGGCAAGACTTGGACCATGCTGATCAACAGAGTCAGCAGTTTTTAAAAATCAGTTGGATGTAATCTCCTTTTGCATCAGCTGGATCGCACACGAGCTTTGTGAATTTATGTTTTCAGTGCTTCTTCTAATAGTAAGCTTCTTTTTGAGCAGTGCTTGATATATGTATATAAAAAAAAGAATATTAGCCTTACATGTTGGGTCCTAAATGCTCATTTATTTAATTACCTAAAATGAACCCTTACTGGGCAGTGGCTATTAAGCTTGTTTCCCTTGATATTTTTAATTCACTCTCTCCAGGATTAAAAAAAAAATCTGGAATTAATTGCCCACAGTAGTGTTAAGAGAAGGTGTTTTATTTTACTTTAAAAAAACCCCTATAGACCTTACCTTGTTATTTGAAAATGTTGACTATGCACAACATGTCCTTTAACATTGTATAGCACTCCCAAGAGATTTTGCTCCCTAAACTTCCGACACTTTATTGTAGCCAGACACTAGAGGAATTTCTTAATTTAATCATCAGTCTGTGCTACTCATTAAAGGAAAAATCCTAAAAGCAGCTGACAGCCCTCAGCTCTCACTGACTTGAGAGAGTGGATAGGTTACTCAGCACCTTGCGGCAGCATTCATCACCTTGTAGGATCGAGCCCTCCTTATGTAAGGTGTTGAGTTCTTTTACTTCCAATTGGCTATATTGAGGGTTGAGATTACTCAGCAAGCACATGCACAGAGGTCCCTGGGCAAGGTGTGGTGGGGGGGGGGGCAAGGGAGAGTGTGGCTCTGCACTCCTGGAAGGGGCAGAGCCAGGGGCAACTATCAAGGTTCACACTTCAGATGTCTCTTTAGGAAAGGTAAGACTTCCATTGATTTCAGTGGGGTTTGGCTCAGACCTAAAGATGTGTCATAATCTGCTTTGCAGGCCTCAAAGCTTTATTATTTGTATTCTACTTTTGTTTGGGTGAGGCGGAGGGATGGGAGGCTCATTGCAGTTCCCTCCGGCTATGCTGGAGAAAGGACTGGAGACACTGGTTGTGTTTTAATTAGGCCACAACTTTATTCTTGAATATCTAGGAATGCCAAGCAGATAAATTTGCACAGTTCAGATAATTCTGTAATCATTGACATATATTGGAAGGGGCTGCTGTGAGCCCTCCCTCTGACCCATCCTGAGTCCCTGGCCAACCAGCTGCTGAGACCTTGTGACCCACTTCCTGAATAAGATTTTTTGGGGGGAGGCTTTACCAGAGAGGGGTAATACCAGAGAGGGGTAACACCTTATAATACCAGTCATGGGAGCTCTGACCTCCCTGTTTCCATCCCTTTTAAGATTGTCTCCTTTAAGTCATTTACCAATTCATTTTTTCTGTTCTATGTCCAGGCCCTACAAAGAAGCTGCACTGGACATCCACCCTGCACTTCCATAATGAATTGCATCATAGTCTAATTCCCCCTTTAGGCTTTTCCCTCACTAAGCCATCAACCAACTGCTGGGAAGGGGGAAAGCCCCTCTTGCCCTGCCAATGAATGAAACATTCTTTCCCAGCCTTCTGAGAACTAGCTAATGCCCACAGCAGACGAGGATGAAATGTGGTATTTTAGCTGCTTCCATGGGTGAAAGTGTAGCTGTTGCTCTGCCTGTTCCAGGTAAAAAGGCAGGCTTTTGTATACAGACGTGGGCGTAGACAGTCCCTTCTCTCTGTCTGTGGTTTGGGGGATGGCTCAGCCTCTGCAGGCCAACCTCTCCAGCTTTCCTCCATTGCAGGTAATTCTTTGGCTCTCTAGCCCTTAAAGGGACAACACACTTTCTCCAACAAGCCAGAGAGAGGGCCCACCATGTGTGATGAGATCATTAACAAGGAAAAGAGAGAGTCCTGCTGTGGAGAATTAGAATCACTTACTGTAAGGCGGAATAAGAATCTGTTCTTAACTAAAAACGTATTTCAGTCCTTACAGACATACCAGCACGTGGCCTGCATTTTAGTGTGTCAATAGTGGAACTTACTCCTTAGCTGATTATGTTATCAATACACTGCAAGGGAAAATCTATAGGAAGACGGTACTTATGATTTGGGAGGGTTTAAAAACATCACATAATACTCTTTTGAAACTGACCCCTTGTCTTCTGCCCATAGGTTGAGATTCCAACTGGTCAAAAGACATTCCCAAACTAGCTTCCCATAATATCTATATTCTAATAATTTCACCTGCAACTTTCTGCTTTTGGACTTGTGATGCAAAAATCCCCTGGGATTCCCTTAATTAAAACTGCTACTTTCTTCTGGGTTTTCTTATTCTAGCCAGATGGGTATTTTTGAGGGTTTTTTTAAGATGATAGAAGTCACAGTATGTCTTAGGCTGGTATGCCTACTGGTCCATTAATGCAGCTGTACTGTTCTGAGGTTTATACTTCTTGTTACATCCATACTTGGCTTGTTATCCTCTTATCAAGCTCTCTGCATCCCTTTGTTTATTTGAGGAGACAGGAAGACTGTGTGAAGGCTGCTTAGTCAGGGATATCAGCGTTGTTGGCAGGGGAGTGATTGCCAGTTGAAAAACAAGGCATTATTGCTCATTTTTTCCCTCTTATTAGTTTGATTACATTTGCAAATCAAATCAATCCATCAGACATGATCAGGCCTCGTCCGCATTTTAAGGAATAGTAATCTCCGTCTAATAAGATGCAAATGTGTCACATCGGTAAGTAACCAATAAATCATCGTCTTGTCTTTGGCAATCATTAAATATCAGAACCAACAGTCAATTTTTAGTATTTTCAATTTGCGATATGCCGCTGGAATATAAAGATAGATGGACGTAATTACACAAACCAAACACTATTTCAGTTCATTCCAGACAGCAAATTTAGTGGAAGGTATAACTGGCTTGTCATCACACTACATTATTCCTCACGGTTCATGCAAAGTTCACAGACAAGCTTCAAATGGACATTGCTCTTTTTACTTCCCCTAACAACATCCCCACCACTATGACCAAACTTCAGAAAATAACTGAAACATCGGAGGGCATTTTTTCTATGGGTACACGAAGACGCATGGAAAAAACATGACGCTTTTTTCCAATACAGGCCCATCATGCATACGCAAAACAGCAGTCTAAAAGTTTTCTAAAATTTTCATCTGCTCCCTCTACTTGCTCCCTTTCCTTTTTTGTGATATTAAAAAAACCTTATTTCAATCCTTACCCCAATTAGAAAAAAATAACTTTCAGATTTCCTACATAGAGCTTTTTTGACCATTTTTGTTGATCAGTTTATATGACGTATACTTTTTTTTATATAACTCTCCTGCACAAGGTATCTAGTATCTGTCTGAATGCAATAAAGATGGACTACAAATGTGAAAGAGTTTTCAGTAAAAGAGTAACCTGATTTTTTTCTATTTGAATTAGTGGAAATTCAAATTCTTCTTTCTTTTTAATTGATTTGGGAAAATTGATTGCCTCGTGTGCATCCTGTGGATTAATTGATATGTGTATTGTCTTACTTGTAGTGTGTTGCTTTCCATTAATGGCTCTATTTGTACACAAAGGTTTGGATAGTTTTCAAAAGGGGAAAAAGAAATAGACTGATATCCTGATACCATTGGAATCAATGCCAAAACTACCATTGACATCTAGAAGGTAGAGGTTTCACCCCATAGTGTATAATATATGCATAGTATATTTCATTAAGTGTATCTACATTTGTTGAAAATATATTGTATCAGGGATGTAAAATTAATTTTCATTATATATGAAGACATGCTGCATAATTCAATATAGTCAAGATATATACATCTGTACCTACAAGGATGCTCCCTCATGGACTGAACAAAATACCACAGCCCACTCCTTTATATTCACAGATATTGTTTTATGAGTTTGTAGAATGAAAACCCCCTAAAACTGTAGTCCTTTCTTGGTTAAAACTCCCAGTGCAGCCACTAACAGTTTTGTCTGAGTAAGAACTAGAGTACTGGGCCCATTGGCTACTTCTATTATTGTGATAGGATGGAAGGGGCAAGATTCTACAAAAAAAAAAAAAGCTGGCTTTCTACTAAGCTGTAAGTGGCTGTGCAGAAATCAGAAAAGAGGATTTTGGAGGCTTGGGTCGTCTTATGTAGGTTTCCACTGCACCAAAGCCGGACACAAGACTTAATTGTATCTGACCTTAAGAGACTTCACTATGGTATCTTGATAGAGAAATATATGCCACAGTTTGACCTTCTGTTGCTGAACTCTATCAAGCGAATGCCAGGGCTCTTTTGCCATTATGTCTATTTCAGTTCTTCTCCTTCCTCCCCCTGCCCTCATCCCCCCCTTCCCCCACACTCTCAGTCGAGGTGAACCTCATACACTGTGGAGTAACTGAGTAGAGCACAAGTTTGAAAGATTCTCCAGCAGCTGAAGTAGGAGTAATATTTTTCACAGCAGCATTTTGGTTTAATTTTATAAATAAACTTACACATTTACTGGGTGTTGTGTTGGTCCTTAAGGAGGGGCTCAGGGCAGGGGGCTGAGGACATGGGTATGCAGGAGTCAGGGTTGGGGGAAGAGGAGGGGCTCAGGCCAGGGGCTCTGGGGGCGGTGGATAGGAAGGACGAGGGGGCCAAAGCTTCCCCTCACCCCAAGATTTGTACCAGGGGTGCTTGCTCTTTCCTTTCCTGTCCCTGTCAGGGAGTAAGAATAAAGTACACAGCTTTTCTGTCCTCTGCGTTCTCCAAACAGAGTGAGGAATGCAGCAAACTGTGCACTTTCGCCTGTTCCCTGATGAAGAGGAACAGCCAGCAGTGTCCCTGTACGAATCTGGAGGTGTGGGGGAGCTTCAGCCCCTCCCATGCTCTCCCTAACGAGTGCTTGAGGAGGGGGGAGGGTTGTAAGCTTGGAGCTGGGCCAGTCCCAGACAGGGAAGGGGCACTTCCAACAGCCCCTTTCACCTGCCTGGTGATTGTCTCTTTTCACTATGGTTTTATGAGAAGCAACCCCATTCCAAGCACATCCCATTTTCCTGGCACAACCAAACCCTGGCCTTGCTTCAGGTTATGATAAGAGGAAGCTGTACTGAGTTTAGTGGTCCTAGCTCTTACCTTTTAGGAGATCTTGAACAAACAGGCAGACAAATTCTTTCAAATATATTGTAGATTAAGTGTAAATTAGACAAGAAGCTTCTTTGTGGGAAGTCTCTCTACTTGCTTTTGGATTTGCATCATTTGAATCTCTTTGCTGACAGTTGTCTGGAGAAAGAGAGGTGAGAGGGTGGAAGGCTGACTTTACAAACATTAACATGTGAAATGCTGCCTGATCAACACACAATTCATTCTTGGCATGAAAATGTCTTGTTCTTTTTTTTCTGGCAAAAAGAGGTGTATGAATGAGATTTAGAATATTGCAAAGTAATGTTAGTTAGCTGTATCTACATGCCAAAAATTTAGACAGCGTGAACTTAGACAGCATCAATATATAAACAATTCTTGCTGCTTTGAAAAATATAAAACATTAACATTTATGGGCCAGTTTTTAATCTCACTTAATATTGGTGTGAACCTGGAATAATTCCACTGATATGAAGGGATTACTCCATATTTAAGCTGGTATAACAGGTTTAGGCCTGAACAGGTTCTAAACAAGTAGTCTGCCATAATACATTCCTGGCACTCTTTTTCTAAAGATCGATATACCATGTTAGCATATTCCTTTGTGTGTGTAAACCTCAGCCGCAGTAGGCAGTCACCAGAAATCTCATTGAGGTATAATTGATAAAACCATTTTCAGTAGCCATGTGACTTACACGCTCAGTATCAGAACCTTATGCTTTCCCTAGCCAATTTACATACCACCATGGTATCTTTCATTTGCTTTTTCATCAAATCAATAATGGATCTAATTGAAAAAATTGGCTGAACTACGTACAATCTAATTACCAATCTCACTGTTTTCAGAGTATCAGAAATGTTGCGCAGCTCTGCAAGTGACACCTGTGTTAGTGGAGCACTTCTGTTACTAATGTGTACAAAAACAAACATTACTACAGGTGCAGCATCTGTACCCATTGATCACTGCATTATGAGAATTAATCACCTGGCATTCAGCGCAGAGAATAAAATTTACATTTTAATGTATGACATTTAATACAACACACATTTGTGCTACTAGCAACAGTATAGTTCAGTTTGAAATTGTATGTGTATGGTCTCAGCCAAAGTTCACAAGTTAACATTCTTAATTAACAAATTTCACAACAATTATATGGCTTGTATTTTTTTTTTTTTTAAGTTCCATTCTTCCAAGTGCCAAGCCTCATTCTGTTAGCTGGAGAAGTGGGGCTAATTTTTGGAGCCCTAGTTTTAAATCCTGCTCATTTTAAACTGAAAAGAAGTTGATGGTCTTATCTAGTTCATTGTGAACAGTGCTCCAGGTGAAAAAAAATCTCCAAATTTGCATATTTCATGCTTGGTGGGCCTTATTCAAGAGGGCCCATCAGTGTTGCAGGTGCATTGGCAAGCTGTGTGGAGAAGAATATAACAACTGTCTACGTTACATGTAACTCCAGCAAGTGGTATCAGTCTCATATCTTCCCAAGTACTAAATTACCTAGCATGTTGCCGATAGACTCTTGCTCTGTGCATAGGCATGTTGAAGTTAGTAGGACTGAGTGTGAGGGCCTGCACAGGTGGGTCTGACGGCAGCATTGGAGCTATCAAGAAAAACAGAGTTCAGCAATTGGGATACTTTTTTTTGCACTATGTACAGGTTGTCACCCACGTGACATGACTGGTCCCAGATGAGGGATTTTGCCAGACCATGGGAGGTCATTTTTGGACCCCTGCCACCGGCTGCTCTGGCCCACTGCTGGCCTCCCAGCCAGCTCCCCACTTCCTGCTGTCCCTACTTCCCCTGCCAACCTGCTGGGCAGCCATCGCTGGGGCTCCAGCCAGCCATGTGCACCACACGCTTGGACTTCCTGAGCAGCCATGCGTGTTGGGTAGCTCCCTGGGTAGCAATGTGCCGAGGCTCCCAGACTTGCTGGGCAACCCCACACCAGGTCTCCTAGCCCCACTGCGCAGCCCACTGTCCTGCTGGCCCCACAGGGATCCTTATAGCTGGCCCTTCACCGTGACTCTCTGGTCTTGCAACATCCATACCGGATCATGAATGTTGCTGGACCAGAGAATCATGGTTAAGAAGAGTTTCCACCTGTATAATGAAAAAATGTGTCTTACTCGTTAACATGGCTTTTAGTACTAAGAAAAAAAATTAAATCAACAAAAGAATTGTGTCTTGACACAGAGAAAGTTAATGTTTTCAGGGACATTTTATGGGGATGTTTTATTATGTGGCTAATTACATATTTATGTGTAATGGCACTGGCAGAGCCATTACAGTCCATTGGGTAAATAATATGTTTTAAAAGCCATTTATAAATATGTATTTACTTGACAGACCAGAACGGCTTTTTCTCAGTCATTCTCAGCCACTGAGTAAATAATATATGGATTGCTTTTAAAAATAAATATGTATTTCTCCAACAGACATTCCAGGGAATTGGATAAATAATATGCATATTTTTCAAACATTTAAAAATACATGGGGATATATAAAAAGTCTGGCCTAAATATGTATCTTCTATGGAGATCTGTATGATTCTAAAGGTGTCAGACTTTGGTTTGAAATTTCTGTTTTAAATTGCTTTTGTCAGTTTGTGTCACAACCTTCCAGTTAATTAAATGTATTTTTATGTATCTTCATACAGACAGAATAATATCAATGCTTATTTGGAGTTTTTTATAACACTAATACACTTGACCCTCTTACTCAGTGGTATAAACTATAAAGTCAGCACTGGATAGTTATTTGAGAGCCTTCTTTTAATTTTTCACCACCAAAAGTTGAATAGACTTACATTTAGGTCCAATCCTTCTCTCAGTGAAGTCAGTGGAAAAAACTCTTATCACCTTAACAGAAGCAGTATCAGTCTCAGTGGTACCAATTGGTTGAAATTTCCTGTTAACTGAAGCCTGTTTATGTCCCCTGAGTCTTTTTAAAGCTGATTGGTTCGTATGCATACCTATGATGTCATTGGGATTCCTTGGATGGGGTTTGGATCAGGTCTTATATTAGGTCTGTGTTATGCTCCAATGGGCACAGCACAAGAATGGAGGAATGAAAGACCTGAGTTCTACTTTTGGCTTGGCCATTGGTTCTTTGCTTTGTAACCTTGAGCAAATCACTTAATCTCTGAGTTTTATTTCCCTGTCTGACATATGTGAGTTATACCCCTAGCACAATGTGTCATCCAGTCGTTTCTCCTATGGGTACCTATATACTTCAGATAGGAGTGTGCTTCCCAGCCTGAGTAGACAGACATGTGCTAGCTCTACTCAAGGTGGCACTCTAAAAATAACCCGGTAGCTAGGGGTAGCATGAGAAGCAGCTGGGGCAAGCCATATGAGTCTGTACCCAGGCTTACGGATGGGTGTGTACTCAGGCTACCAGCTTAAGTGGCTGCCTCCAGCAAAACTGCTATTTTTAGTATCCTAGCTTGAGCAGAGATAAGACTCACGCTGGGAAGCAAACTTCTAGCCGAAGTGCAGATGTATCCTGCATTCTCCACGATTAGGGCCTATTCAGCCTTTCCGTTGCACTTTGGTCATTTTCTCCCATTATCCTTTTCAGGTATCTTCCAAGACTTTTCAATAAACTGAGTTCTACTAGTATCACCACATAACAAAGTTTTCTGCCCCTTGACACAGAGTTTCCTGGTGATATCACATGCTGTTCCAGAATGCCAAGTGCAGCAAAACGCAGCTTTCAAAACCGAGGAAATACAGAAACATCCACACAGTCTGAGTTCTGCCCCCACCAGAGCTCTGTATTTTCTGGATTGAAGTTTGAATTTAGCTGAATTCTGCTTTCTGGAAAGGTGCAAGATATCACTGAGCAAACTTAACTCATTGTTAACTAAGCTTTGATCAGTTAAATATCCTATGATAGAGGCAGTGGCACAGGGCTGGGGAAGGGGGGCAGGCAACCCTGCAGAGACGGTGCTGGGGGGGACTGACTTTTAAGCCAGCTCCCCCCCAGCACCAGCTCCTGTTTCCTCCCCTCCCTTGCTGCCTCTGTATCAGAGTGAGTAGTCGACTCGACTACCCGATAAGTTTACACTTATTGGGTAGTTGACTACTTGACTACTCACTTATATCCCGAGCAGGAGGCTGGGAGAGTGTATAGTCTCAGAGCAGATAGATAGGGATTTAGGGCAGGGGACTCAGGGAAGGTGTGTGGATGTGTGTAGGGGTGAGTGTAGGAAGGGGCAAGGGTGTCATTTTGGAGGGTGGGAGGGCTGCAGTCACACACGCCAGATCCCTGTTGTTTTTCCTGCTTCTTCTGACTAGGGAGCAAGAGGAAAGTGCAGAGCTTGTTGCATTCCTCTCGCTCCAGGCTGCTTAGTGGAGGGGCAGAGGAGGAATGCAGCAGGCTCTGCACTTTCCCTTTGCTGCCTAGTCAGAGGAAGCAAGTAGTAGGAAAAGCAACAGGCTTCTGGTGTGTGTGGCTGCAGTCCCATCCCCCCGCCCTCTGAAATGGTGGTGGATGGGGTTAGTGCTGGGACAGTCCTGGAAGGGTAGATACCCCCAGACAACTCCTCTGACTTGCCTGGTTGACTGCTGCTGAATGCAGTAGCCTGCAAGAAGCTCAGAGCCAGGTGGAGAGCACCCTCCCCCACCCACTGCTGGTGAGTGTCCCAGCAGGCCAGTGTCTTGCCAGAGCACCACACTGGAGGGCACAACTTACTTCCCCCTCTGCTCAGACCTCGCATCCTCTTCTGTACCTCAGCTCTGTACCCCAAGTCCCTCCTTCACTCAACCTCAGTCCCAGACCCCTCACACCCTCCACAGAAAAGTGCAGCTCTTGATCACCTTCCAAAATCTAGGAGTGGCCCTCCATCAAAAATTATTGCCCAGTTCTGGGCTACACAGTTGCTACTTGAGTCCTCGGTGGTCCCCCCTCTCCTATACATTTTTTATAGTGAAAGGGGATAACAATTGTGCTTTGAAATGTTAGCAGTGTGTCCTTGCTAATCTGGCCAGTGAGAAAAATGTCATCTGTGTCCCAGAACCACGACCATTTTATTACATGACTGTTATGGTAACTATTACGTGTGTGAGAGAAGACAGGTGTGTCTTTCTCCCTCTCTGCCCCACCACTCCCCACAACAGGTGTGACTCTGACAACATTTCCAAGTTCCCCACCTCTTCTGCTACCCCCCATTCCATGAAGTCATTAGTCAGTGTTATAGAAGCCATTAACTTGTAGGAAGTTGCCCCTTGCTGTCTCCAACCCCATACCGCTTCACATACATATTCCAGTTAGCAGCTTGCTGGAAGACTGAACAGTACTTCAGTTATATACTCTGAGCTGAGCCCCTCAGTCCAACTCCCCACCTTCAGTGGAGATTCCTGCCCTTGCTTCACTCAGCTCCCAGGTTCACCCCTTCTCCAAATAGGGCTCCTCCTCCCACAGAACTTATGTGTATCTTAGGCATTATGGCTACGTCTACACTGCAAGGGTTTTGCGCAAAAATGGCCATTTTTGTGCAAAAACCTGTGGAGCGTCCACACCTCAAATATGCTTTTGCACCAGTAAATCAGCAGTAAAATGGCAGAACAGAGGGCTTTTGCCGGTGTAGGTAAACCTCCTTCTACGAGGCATAACTCCCTTTTGCACTACAGCAATTGTGCAAAAAAGGCAAGTGTGGACGCTCCAGAGGGAAGAAGCGCAGATGTTCTGATGACCATTCTGTGAATGGCCATCAGAGCTTTCTTGCGCAAGAGTGTCCATGCAGAGTGGACGCTCTCTTGCGCAAAAGCACATCACTTCTGTGATGCATTTTGAGGTGTGGACGTGTTTTTCGCAAGAACTCTTCTGAAAAAGACTTCTTGCACAAAAATCATGCAGTGTAGACATAGCCTACTTGTCTAGGTTTCAGATTTTTAAATATGTGTTACTTTCATTCCCCTGCCTCGAATGTCAGCTCATGTTGTGGTGCAGGGAGAAGGGCTCAGACAGCCACAGAGAAGCATAGGTCCCCTAGATCCCAGAATGCACTGTGGACAGGAGGAGGGGAAGCTAAGATCCCAGCACAAACACATTAGGAGACAAATCATGGCACATGCATCTATAAACCCACAAGTTCCTCTGATACCCATATAGTGTCCAAACTTCTCCTCTCCCAGTCCCCAAATTCTTACCGCTCCTTACCTGAGCCTCCCAACCCCTTTCACTGGCCTGACCACCAATTCCCATTTGTCCCCCCTGCTTAAGTACTGGAAGCCTGGAGCAAACTCTGTGTGGCCCTTCCTCAGGCAAAGCTCCCGTTGACTTCAGTGGTTACTGGAGTGCAAGATTAGGCCCAAGTGAAATTTTACAGTGCAATGAGATATGCATACGGAAACATCATCAGTCATTTATTGTATGTTAGACTAGCACCCATTCAGATCAGGGTCCCCTGCGTTAGGCACTGAACAAACACCATGTATCACTGAATCAAGTAGATGTTAAAACCATATGGAATGGGAAAGCCAAGGGCAATATTTAAGGGAACATAGACTAGCTATGAGCACATTTATGATTCTTTTTGAAGCATATAAGTAAGCGAGATCATTATGACCACCTACATTAACATTATCAGTTGTCAATTTACTGAAAATGTAGTGGTAGGGATGGATCTTTATGCTGAATTGGAAGGAGAAGATGGTGGCATTGCACATCAGCTAGTAGGGTGTCCAGGAGTTAGGGGACTGGAGGCTTGGAAGAAAACACAAAAGTGCTAAGGGAGAAGATAGCTAGAGAAGAGATAACATTTGTATTTGACCCACTCTGTGATCATTCTGAATTTACCTGTTAAATTCCGTATAATTAAAGCAGATAGGAGCATTCGTACATTTTGTCACAAATTGATATGATCTTTTTCATCTGTGATCTGAATAAGATTGCCCTGTAGTGTTTAATTTGGAAGATTAAGAAGTACAATTAAAATATCATGACAAAGATTGTAATCTGAACCTCTTTCTGCTTTTCCCTGCCAAGTTGGTAACCAGGCCTGGTGTATGTAACAATTATCTCCACTACTGTAAATTTGTTCTAGTTTGTGGCTTGAAGTGTTAATAAATACCTTGCACTATTCCAGAGGGGAAAAGCTTTCCATCTAATTAATAAAACCTGGAAGAATACCCAGGACACTGAACCATATCTTTGTTATTAGTATTGGCTCCTACAAAAGAGAATCCCTGGCTCTCAACACATTAGTAAATGTCATACTCCTTGGTTGCACAGAGACCTCTTGAAAAACCGTTGATTTGCTATAAAAAAAAAATCACCATAGACTTTAGAAACAGTTCAGTTGCGGAATACCAAGGGTAGAAAATCACAGTAAAATGTGGCATGTATTGCAGCAGCTATAGATTTTTGCAGCATTAAATGAATCTTAACAGAGAAGACATACAATTATACACCATTCCCTTTCTGGTTTTGGCCTGTATGTACAGTAATATTTCCCCCTAAGCCAATGTGTCGTCTTATTATAAGTTATCTTTAAAACACTTAGCAGAAGCTTTCCTGTTCATGTAATCTAAAGCAGAGTTCTTAGGAACATCTTATACTAGCATGCCATCTGCATGGGAGAGTCCCCAAACTGAAAATTGAATGGATCACATAAAAAAGGATTAAGATAAAAACCAATACTGAAAATCTGTGTTTGATCAAAATGTATACTATCGATTCCCTTTTGCTTGTTTTAATTCATAGATGGGAATGATAAAAGTCTCATCACTTCGATGTGCAGGGGCAAGTTCCACCTCAACCAATATACAGAATGCCATGAATTAATTGCCTGAATATTTGTCATACAGAAATTTCTAGTCCTCATTTAAGAACTGTAGTTGAAATCTCACATTATGGTATATACATGTACTTACTACTACTAATTGGACAGTTACCAAAGTACATAAAATTCAAGCAATTCTTTTTGTAAAACAAGACTCACCGGATAGGATATGCTGGTTTTATCCAGTTTTTAATGTCATTTAGGGTTTTTTTTTAATAATTTTATTAGGCTGCTTTGGCATGTTCATTGGTATTACCTTTCCTGATAGAACTAAGAATCACAGCTTCTTTGGGGCTACATGTTTCTTGAAGTTTCTTCACTGAAAAATGCTCCTGCTGAGCATATTTGTATTTGCTTTTCATCCGAGTAGTGTGAGTGATTGGGTGGGAGTATGAAAAGAAACAAAGCTAAGGGGGCTCTTGCATGAGGCTGATGCTAATTTGGCTAAACACAAGTCAACTGACTGGGAAATGGTGGGGGTGGAGGATTTGACAGTTTTTATCCGTCTACATCAAATCTTCCCAGTTTTTATCAGTCTACATCAAACCTTCCCACCTGAATTTGGGTAACTTTTTTCAGTTTAAGGATGTAATGATACCCATGGAGTCTGATTCCTGAATATGTCTATAGTCTAGCATTCTGGATGTTTTAGTCCACTGTGTATGTTTTAACATTTTATGTTCTTCCCCCCTTTTTTGTATATTGATAATGTTTACGATGCTTCCAAGTACAATACAGGAAAAGATCCATTCATACCATGTACAAGGAGGAATGCTATCCATGCATATATTTTCCATAAAACATGTAAATGGCACACATCGGTCCTTAATAGACCATATATAAAGGATCTTCAACATTTATGCTGGAAGAAACCAGAATCACACACCTCATTCCTTCCCCTGCACTTGCAGACCTGCTGCCTGGTGACCCTCTGTGACTATGAAGACACCTCTCAGATTTAAGAAGTTGGATTATACTATTATGTTGTCTTCATAATTCAGACAGATTATCTTTCAAAAACCAATTTACGTAAGAACATAAGAACGGCCATACTGGTTCAGACCAAAGGTCCGTCTAGCCCAGTATCCTGTGTGCCAACAGTGGCCAATGCCAGGTGCCCCAGAGGGAGGGAACACAACAGGGAATCCGCACATGATCCCTCCCCTGTCACCCATCTCCAGAGAAGCAGAGGCTAGGGACGCCATTCCTACCCATCCTGGCTAATAGCCATTGATGAACCTAACCTCCATGAATCTATCTAGCTCTTTTTTGAAGCATGTTAAAATCCTAGTCTTCACCATATTCTCTGGCAAGGAGTTCCACAGGTTGACTGTGAGCTGAGTGAAGAAAAACGTCCTTTTGTTTGTTTTAAACCTGCTGCCTATTAATTTCATTTGGTGACCCCTAGTTCTTATATTGTGGGAATAAGTAAATAACTTTTCCTTATTCACTTTTTTCCACACCAGTCATGATTTTATAGACCTTTATCATATTCCCCCCTTAGTCTCCTCTTTTCTAAGCTGAAAAGTCCAAGTCTTTTTAATCTCTCTTCATATGGGACCTGTTCCAAACCCCTAATAATTTTTGTTGCCCTTTTCTGAACCTTTTCCAATGCCAATATATCTTTTTTGAGATGAGGTGACCACATTTGTGTGCAGTATTCAAATGTGGGCATACCATGGTTTTATACAGAGGCATTAACATATTTTCTGTCTTATTCTCTAGCCCGTTTTTAATGATTCCTAATATTCTGTTCACTTTTTGACTGCCACTGCACACTGAGTGGATGTTTTCAGAGAACTATCCACAGTGACTTCAAGATCTCTCTCTTGAGTAGTTGTAGCTAAATTAGTGCCCATCATATTAGTTGGGATTATTTTTTTCAATGTGCGTTATTTTCAATTTATCAACATTAAATTTCATTTGCCATTTTGTTGCCCAAAATGAACAGGCTAAGAAGGCAAAATTACCAGTCTCCATAGTTGTCAGAGTACCATGAGTGTGCTTAATAAACCAAAGTACACAAATACATACACTCACATGTACACTTTCATGTGTGAGTAACACAGATTTTTCACCTCGATTTCTATGGTAGTAACCTCAAGCATCAGAATGTGGTTCTACTTTGACAGTCAACACCGTGCATGATTTTATAGACCTATACAGACAGTGAAAGTCCAGATGCTGTGATATTGAGACTCACTAGCTGGTGTTCATCACCCAAACACCTAATCTTTTTTTCACTTGGTCCATTTTTTGGGCTTATCATTTCTTCCATTTTACACACACAGGCATTGCCAGACTGGATCAAACAGGTTTTGGAGTCCAGTATTCTGTCAGTACCTGGGGCTTCAGAGTGAGGTGCAAGATCTCTACAGTAGGCAGATGTGTGATCATCTGTCTCCATGAAGACCTCATCCTAATTCTTAATAGTTAGAGATTGGTTTAAACTACAAAGTGTAGTATCTTTATTGCTTTGAAATAGACCAGCAATGGGGAACCTGCAGCCCCAGCTTGCCTGCATCCGGCCGCCGAGGCTCACTCCCCCAGCACTGGGGAGCCTGCGCTGGCACTCCAGTCCCCCCCTCGCCCACTATCCCACCGTGGGGCTGGAGAACACAAAATCTACTAGCCTGTGGGTCAGCAGCCCCCGACCCGAAAATAGACAGACAAGTGTGTATGTATTAGTGGATGTAATATGGAGAAGAGAGCTTTAATTGTTACAATTCTGAACTTTATTGTTCTCTAGATCAACATCCAATATCCCTTTACATCTTGCTAAATTCTTGGTCTGTGTGACATCCTGTGGCATTGAGTTCCTCAGTCTAATTATGCATTGAATGAAAAAATAGTTCTTTTTTCAAATGTGAATTTGGTACCTTCCATTTTTATTGAATGTCCCATACTGCTGATGCTGTAAGGAAGGGAGAATAGACACTCCTGAGCTGTCTTCTCGGTATCATCTGATTTTACATTCTTAGCCATGCTTCCTCTAATCGCCTTTCTAAAGTAAAAATGCAGATGTTTTCTCTCTTCGTAGGAGAGCTTTTCCATGTAGCTAATCAGTTTTGTTGCCTTTCTCTTAACCTCTTCTAAAGCTAGTATATCCTCTGGAGTGACCCGCACTGCCTCTAGTATTCCAAATGAGGGCATACCATTGATGTGTTTAGAGCAGAGGTTATCAGACTTTTTTTTGTTGGCGGACCCCCTTTTAAAATTCATTGTTAATGATGGACTCCCAGTTGAAAAACTGATTTGCAAAAGTCTATGTGGACTTCATACAAACAGTTACTATTAGTAATGCTTTAAGAAAAAGAGTAGAGGAATAATCTGATACTACAGATATCAGCAACACAGGAGTGCCTGCTTCAAGGACATCTTCCCTGCCATTAGTATGGCACAAGCTCCAGGACTACTCTTATTAGTGTTGAATGAATGGTAGTTGAATGGTTACACAGGAGGAATATAACTGGTCATGGTGATATTCCCAAACTTATGCATAGTTTTCATCATGGTAAGGGCAGAAACACTGTAGCCCAGCTTTATTTCTCTGTAGAGAGTAGCCAAACAGACAGCACTTACCATATTGACAGCTGTAAAATAATTCCATTCCTATCATCTTCATAAAATGCCTGCATTATAGGGACCCACGTACCAAAGTCAATCCTATACCAGGGTCCTTTATACAAAAGGTAATTCTGATAACTAAATCTGCTACTTATTTCATCAACTTTCACTTTAGTTTTTTCTTTCAGATCGAAGAATAAAATGGTCTAATGTAGTGTTTCTCAACCTTTTTGATACCAGGGGCCAGTTTGCTACCTTCCTATATTGTGCCAAGAAGAACTTAGGAACTGGCACTGGTCCATGTTGAGAAACACTGGTCTAGGAAGATATTGCTTGAAATTAAGTTTGTTTCCTTACCTCATCTTCATTACTGAAAGCCTAAGATCTAACTAAATCTCATAACTATATTCAAAATGTCATTTTTATGCATGTAAAAATTAAATGATATTTGCTTTTCTTGATAGAGGGAATTTAACTGAATACATTTTTGAATGTATAAGATGAAGGAAAAGAGAACAGAAGGCTATAATTTACAAACTTGTTGACTTGAAATTCTCTCATCTGGGGCATGTTAATTTGCCCATTTAAATTCCTTTCTTCAAACTCTATAGAAGATTAATGCAGCATCTTCCCTGCCTCAGAAAAAAGCACGCACGTGTGCACACATATATACACATACACACAAAACCTGTATACTACTATTTCATTGTTTTCTAAAATACTGAAGCTTTCAAGAAAGGTTTTACATCTTTAAGAAATCAAATAAATTCCAAATTAAATAATAAAGGGAGCCACTTAGAAGGTTGCCTTCATGCAAGCAGCCAGCTTTCCCAAGTGTCTCATCCTCTCCCCTCTGTCATCCTGAGGCAATGTGCCTGCATTTGTGTGTAGATTTATAGTTTATCTTTATCTATGGCTTCATCTGTAGGTAGCTATTATAGCCGCCTTGCCTGGATATTGTTTGGGCCTGATAGATCTGTCTGTAGTTCATCAAAGGGGAGCTGAGTGGCTAAAAGCCATTGGGTCCAGCTGAGGATGAAATACGAGCCATCAGCCTTGGTAATGGCTGTAAAATTTCATAATTACACGGCCTTTATTACATTGCATAATGATCCTGAAGCAGTATGGAACAATTAATTAAGATTTTCAACCGTGGCTCTTTCAGAAATTAAAAGGTGCTAGTGGCTGAGAAATGGGGAAGTGTCTTGTCCTAAAAGCATTAGAGATGCTTAAGAAGTACTTCCTGAGTACTTAAAGAAAAAGAGAGAGAGAAAGAAAGAGAGAAAGAAGAAAAAGAGGAAGATCAACTAGTTAGGCAACTAGTAACAAGGTCACATTCTGTACTTGATGGTAACATTTTAATGTTGAAACTATCTCTAAAACTCTTAATAGAAGACACCATCACCAAGCTTTTTTTTTTCTTTTTATGAATACTACTTGTTTACTTATTTTCGCCATCTGTTGCATTCATACATGTTCATCTCTCTGCACCTTCAATAAATGTGTATGCCATGACACAGGAGAGTTAGTTAGCTGCATACTATGATGTACTGACCACAAATGTTCTTTTATGTACTTTCTCATATCGGGACGTACTGAAATTCTTTCAAGATCTTTACAATTTGATAGGCACTCTCAAGGAAGACTTTTCTTTTAAAAGCTGTTTTCATATTTATTTATTTTTTTCTTTGGAAAATAGCAAGTCAGACTTAATATATGTATATTTTTTCGTAATCTTGACCTTAGACCTGCTAAAGAGTAATTAGATTTGCTTCAAGAGTAACTGAATAGCCTCTGATGTAACTACTGAAGGACAGAGGGAAAGAAAAAAAATACATCTTGATCTTAAAAAACAGGAAAGAGAGAAAGACATGCACACAACCTGTTGTAATCCATTTCTGGCAACAATTCCAAAGACCAGCAAATTTGGATGAGGCAGTGTTCATTGTGCTAATTGTAATAATAGTAATGAAAAGATAGCAAAAATAAACCTAGCCTTTTTTGTGTTTAGTCCAAACTTTTAAGAGATCATTCGACAAGAAGGAAACTCCATTTTAAGAAGTGCCATTAGTTTCCCTTATTTCCCCCTCAAGCTATTTAGATTTATACAAAACCGGCCAATATTTGTCCACTTTGAGTATCATTGTTTTAAGTGACCTGTCATCCTGCACTGTCTTACCTTTCTAAATATTTCATGCGAGGCTAAGGTTTCCCTTGGGCATCTCTAATAATAAACTTTCCCCCGAAAAAATTTGGAAGGATTATGTGTCTCAAGGAGCTGCTTGCGTGGAGTAAATTCGCTTGTTGAGTCATTTATTCCCTTAATAGGAATTTTCTGATCTGCTGTCATTCTTGTTCACACACTGGGTGTCACTGCCTCTAAAACACTTGTCATTCTTTAATGGAAACAAAATAGTCATTGCAGGCAGAGCCGCAATGTCATTCCACTACCCCTTGCTGCGTCGGCAATAGTGAAAATGACAGAGCGGCTCTCAGTAGGGGTAATTAAAATGTAAATATTGATATTTTATTATTTGAAATTACTTTCCAGTGCGGCATTTAATATCTCTCCATCTGTGCGGCTCTGTTTAGCGGTCACTTTAGTGCAGCTCTGGGATGCCAAGCGGCGGCTTGATCCCCGTTATGTCAAAATGCTTGTTGCTGCTTAATTTTGATATCTAATTAAGTGGAAAAGTACAGTCCACACTGTAATCCATGGCATCTTAACCAGCTGCTTGGGTATATTTAGAATTAATCTCCACTATGGAATCATCCTAATGTATGCAATTAAGAATCTGCCGATGGCTAATTAGGTGTATTAGAATCAGGCAGCTTTTTTCTTCCTTTATTATTTGGACTGTTACAGACTTAAGACACTCTGCCTCCAGAGGTAGTCCTAATGGTCCATACACACTCTGCAAGGGCAAGTGAACCCTCTACATTCATATAGGAGAGATACCAGTCTCCCTCCTTCTCTCCTTCCCTCCTTTATTCCCCGAGAGCTGGGCAAATGCAAATATTATTTGAAACATACAGTATCCCTGTGATATTAAGAAAAGAAACTAACCAATAGACAGAAGCAAAAACCAGCTGTGGAAAAGATACAAGGCAGAATGTGTATAACACAAAGCCCTGATGTCACTTTTTTGTAAGGGGGAGTGAGGGGTACCATTCATCAGAGAATTTTACAGCCCTGATAAGTTTTTATTTCTGTACACTTGAATGGAAAGCTTTTTACACCTAGCTGTCACAGCACAGGCAGGCTTAATTTATGTGCATTGATTGCATTGTAAGCATAGCCATCTCTGTATGCTAATACATTCCAACACTGGCTTCGTATTAACCTGATTGGGTAATTCTTGGAAATTTGACTTTGCCAGATGGAAAAGATGGAGGGACCAGGGATTGTCACTGTTCTCACTGAGGAAATGACTGGTTGCTTCCCTAGAGATGTGAAAGCCAGAGAGTAATGACCTAGCACTGTTTGAGCCAAAGAGCACTCCAAGCAGACCAAGTGGAGTTTATCAATAAACGGTAGCTCATATTACACATACACAGTCTCCCCTCCCCATCTCCATTTATAATCTGTTTTTGAAAACAAACCAAAAAGCAAACAACCCCCCCTAAGAAATTCAGAGAGGAGGATTTTCATACCGTATTCAGTTCAGACTATTGTGCCCAGTCTTGGTGGCACACATGTAGTACCATGATCTCTAATTATTTTCAGACCCTGCAATATGTGCAAGTCTGTGTGACTCTAGGAAGGTTTAAGAAGCTTTAACTGTGAATATTCTAGTTGTGTTGGCTGTCCGTTGAGTGCAATCAAATGTCTCCAGAAGATGACTTTTGTTGTTCTTGTTTGTCATTTTCTTACTTTTTTTTCTCTTTACATTCTTTTGAGGAGAATTTAAAGAGGGAGAGAGGGAGACTAAAGCCACACTTTATAATTTCAGAGATTAGACAACAGGTCAGGCAGCAGTATATATGCTTTCTACAACAGTGCCTTCTGTTACTCTGGAAAGTCTATTTGTAGAGAGTCAAAATTAAGTCTCCATGCTCATTCAACACATACTGATATTGAGCAAGGGAGCCCACTCTGGTGCTAGTTTGTGTATCTGTTTTTTCTTTTTTATTTCCATTTGTATCAGAATGTCAATGTCAATCTCAGTAGAAGTGTGTGGTAGTTATTGCCATTTTCTGAGGATATGTGACATGATTTCTTACCCATTGTCACACCAATATGTACTTCACCCTCAGTGGGACCTGTATGAGTGGGCAATTTAATTCAGGCTAGTTAAAAACAATATAAAATGTTTTGTTAAATCCTGGTGGGAAGTACATACCCAGGAATGGCGTTCTTACATTAAACAAATGGGCCATTTTATGGGCTAAATTTTCAAAGCGGTTTCAACTCAGCTTCTAATTTTGCACCTGTGTTTTTGCATCTACAACCATTTGTAAGCACAAATGTTAGAATGTTGCTATCTACATGAATTCCAGGCACAAATGGCATTTGCACCTGCATATCTCTTCATAACATGCCTGAATTCTAATACTGGTATCCACAACTGGCTGGCTGAGAGAAAATGAGTGCAAAATGAGAGTCTGTGTTTGAAAATGTGGGCCTTTTGCCCAAAGCAAACTACCAGCATCATATATATAGACCTATTCCTTTCTCTCTCATGCAAATGCCCGAGCCTGAAGGCTAATGATCTCAGACTGTCTGGGACCATTTAGAGAAGCAAATTGCATAGAAAAGTTTCTGCCTGTGGCTCACACGCGTTCATATCTAGGCCCTGACATGGTAGTAAGAGCGTACAAACTGTAGCAGCTTTACACAGATGAAGAGTAACTGTTCCAGGTAGCTGGGACCCAATGATGTTTAAAGGTTATGAGTTGAAGGCCTGTACATTTTAACTTTAAACAAACAAACCACATTGTGCATATTGCTGTTCTAAAAAATGACCCAGGACTCTTTAGGTTAGGATTACTCTCCTTCAGGAGACCTACAACTGTAGTGGGCCACCTTGTACTAATAACCTGAATTTTTGAGCGCTTCCATGGGCAATATCTCAAAGTTAAAATCACCACCAAAGAAAGGCAGCACAAAAGTATTTTCATGTACCACCCTGACAATAAGAAGGAAAAATAATCCCTTTCTTCTTTACGGTTATTTTTCCCTTGTCTTTATAGCACCCAGTGATGAAACAAAATGTATTAGACTGGATTCTTGTTTCACTTTATGCTAGTATAAATCTGTCATAACTCTGTTGACATGTGTTTGAAATCTGTTTGAAATGTGTAGTATTAAAGTGATGAAGGTGGTGTGAGAGGAAAGGCAAGCCCTTTAATTGTTTAAATTTTTTTTCTTAATTTTTTTTTAGATCAGTATATTAGGATAGTATGTTGTGAAATTACAGGTGAAGGAAATAAGAGTCCAATGCTGCAAGCTTTCTGTGTGGAAAGGGAGTTCTACACTTTGAGGGCTTACTAAATCTGTCCCCAAGCAACTATGCCTAACTTGTTACATCTAACATGTCACATTGCTGAATGTTAGCAACAGAAAAGGCTAGTATGGAATCAGATAAAAGGTCCCATTCTGTGACACTTTCAAGTTGCTATTATGCTGTGAGTCTTAAAAAGAAACTGGCAAGAACAAATACTGTAGCTGAAAATAGCAAGAAACTAAAAGATATATCAATATGGACACATTTCTTTTCTTTCTGGGACATAAATCTGATTTAAACAACTCATGCTTGTGATCCGCAATAAGTGACATGAGGAATGAAGCCTTTTGTATGGAAAAATTACAAACTTAAATTGTTCCTCTTTAGAACTATTATGTAAGGTTTGATAGAGAGTAGTAGACAAAACTGAAATATTTCTAACTGGCATTTAAATTACATTAACACCTTCTTGTACAGCCTGAGTGAAAGGTCATGCTAGACAAGCAGCATCTTCACTGTTTGTAAATGTCTGATTTGTTGCTTTTAAATTGCTGTGAACCTCACTTACTTAGTCCTGCTGAATGATTCCAGTGTTGCAGATACTTCTGACAAGTGAATATTTGCTTAGTGAGAATCCATTGTTCTTAATGGATTGAGATGGACACACAGTGTGAATGCATTTTTATTGCCAGCCCCTGTATCTGCTATTGTTTCAGTGAGAGGATGATAGCATTGTGATAAAAGCCCAGGACTTCTCAATGTAATGCTTGGCACTTACCATCCTATCAGTAGGATTCACTCAACAGTGCTTATGGTCAGCATTTTTCTGTGCTGTAAAATAAAATCAATTAATATTTTATAAGAACTTACACAAACAGAGAAAAATATGGACATGCATTTAAATAAGAAATGATAAAATGAACAGGCTGGCCCAAGACAACTTTAGACTCTGTCGATGCATGGGAACCCTTTGTAAGGGACTCAGATTAGCCCCCAGACATCCTTGTTGTGAAATCTACCTATCTGATGTCCTTGCCACTGTGTCAAAGCTAGCATATGGCAGTCAGAACTGTTTGTGAAGACAGTATAACCTCCAAACTATATGATGAGGTGGAAGGTGTTTTCAGACCAGGATCCCTTTGCATACCTTTTTTTCCCCCATTATATTAATGAGGGAGAGGCTCAGTTTATCCCCCGTAGAAAAGCATCGATTGGACAAACAGAAAGCGAGAACTTTGGTCCATAATGATGCAAACTAGTCCCTAAATGTAAAATGTTTCTATGACATTTCAAATTGGTCCTTTAAGGCTGGACCAATGGCTTGTGTATTTGGGCTTGACTTACTGTTTTGGCATGTTTGCGCTTTAAGCTTTAGCTCATGTTTACTACACAAAAATCTTCACTTGTTGTCAGAGTCCATCTTGCTGTAGCATCATGTGCAGTTGCTCACCTTTAGTACCAAGGGTGTCTCTTGAAGACTGCCATGAAGCAAACAGCTGTGCTATTTTCAGGTTGAGGTATCAAAGAGAAACTTTTACTGTGGGACCCAAATTCAACCCAGATGTGACGAGAGGTAAATCTCTGGAAGTCAGTGGAGTTGTAGCAACCTTCCAGGAGACAAATTGGGCCTACAATCTATAAGATATAGTTGGTGATGATGTGGTAGCCGCAGAGTAAAAGTACTGCAGCAGCATTTGTTGATCTGCTTAAGGCCAAAGTGTTTATGGGCTTTGGTATTTCTCTGAATATAATGAGGTAAATTTGTGATTTTAAAAAAGGGATTAAATGCATTGCACTGGGAGTATATGTTTCAGGAGCCCGGCGATCAGGGAAGTGTTTACTTGCTGATCTTCTTGGGATTTCCACAATGGGAAAAGAGAAGCTTCAAGTTGGAGTCAGTACTACATAAGCACCTTTAGCCAGCTGCCTTAGTCCTGTCTAGACAATGTCATATACCTATAGCAGAAATGTGGCTGCTGGAGTCTTCTGCCAGGGTTTATATCTGTGGGAGCCTCCCGGTGAATCTAGGCAAGTACTGAATGCATGTGAAAGAAGAAAGGACAGTAGTCCTACAGTAACAAATATTAGGCCAGATTCTGATTTGACAATGAAGTAGAGCTACTGCGAATTTACAGTGGTGCACCAGAGACAAAAATTCCAAGCCAAGCACAATATATAAAGTACTCTTTTTTTTCATGAAAATTGAGAGAGAAATAAGCCATGGCATTTAAACCTTTGATTTTGTACTTTCATCCAATGGTGAATATGCATCATTTTAGAAATGAGGAAATTGCATTGAAAACCCCAGTACACACACAACATTTAGAAGGAAGTTAATTTATCAAAATTAAGGATGAATAATTTAAGAATCCAAACTCTGATATTTCAACTGTGGAAATACATTGAATTTGCAACACACTAGTGAACATGTCATTTTAAAGCACAGCTTTGATTATAAAAATGTAAATGAAGATATTTGAAGTATAATACATTGAAAACTGGATGAATATTTCGCTCAGAGACTTAACAGATTGTCAATAAACATCAGTAAATTCCAGATTTGTCAATCCCTTTGGTATTCACTAAAAACAATCCTGGTTTATAAACCAATAATATTGATGTCATAAATTCAGTTTAATGTGAATCAAAAGAAACCAGGGTTCAAGAAGGAGTAGCCTGGGGTAGGCATCAAATGCTTAATGCTGAAAATAATGGCTTGAAATAACTGTAGATGTACTTTTTGTAAAATAGTTCTCGTTTTGCTTTGTATATGCTACAGATCTTGCTTTGGCACTTGACCATCTGCAGCTGCTTCACTCTAGCCCCTAGTGAATTAGTGTCCATGAAGTCCATCTTAATGAAGTAGAGGAAAGGGTCTTCAGGAATATAAAAGATTTACCCTGCTCAGCATGGGGCTGTGTGCAATGTGAAATAGAAAGCAAGTGGTGCATGTGCCGATATTTGAAGAGAGCAACGGATTAAAAAGCCCCATTTCAAAGACAGCTAAATCTGTATGTAACCATGGTTTAGAAATCCTAATACTTGGATAATATAGTTCAGCTTCTTGTTAGGGGGAAGTACACAAAACAAAACACTAAGTCCTTTGTTACCTATTTATTCCTCACTTCCTCTAAGCACCAGGTTTATTTGTATGTGAAAGGAAAAATCAAGTATATGCTAAGCTGTTCAATCAACCTTCTCTGAATGTACACTTAGTGATCCCAGTGAATCATTATGGCATAATTACAGTTTGAGTGTGATATACTGTGTGTTGAAAAGTCACTATTTTTAGAGGGAGAAACATTGCATTCCTTCCTCCTGCAAAATACTGTAACCAGCAAATCAATCCCATTGCTAACTGATATTATGAGACACCCTGTAGATTTACAATGCTTGCACTCAGCTATATAAAAATGGCACTGAAACGAATGCCTACCAGGGGTTAAATTCCATATGCCTGCACTGCAGCCTACTTCTGTCAACACTCAGCTCAGGAAATAAACATTTATACTTTCTGAAATGAAAGTGTATTTTTGAAGACTAGCCGTCAGATATTTTTTGCCCTTCACACTTTCAAATGCTTAGCCTTTTTTGTAAGTTGACTGCAAAGTGCATCAGTTTGCTAGGCAAAAAAAAAAAAAAAAAAACTTGACAAGTGCCCATGGCATCATTGTCAAGCACATGAGTGTCTAGTAGAAGATGGCAGGAGGGTTGGCACCAAACATGCTTCCTTCAAGCTTATTACCTCAGGGGTACCTGATTCTTGAGAAGCTTTTCAGTCCTTCCAAATGACGTTATTTCAAACTGTCATCTGGTTTATTTGGAGCACACTGTATTGCAGATAAACATGCTATTTAACTGCAGGTCAAGGTACAGAGTCACTCTGCTAGCAAATGCCTGAGATACATTAAATGGCACTGACTCAGGGAAGGAGATGAAGAGAGATCAAAGTTGTCACCAGTATGCATGGAATGGTTGGGAAGGAGGGAGGAAAAGTACCATGGTGTAAGTGCATTTTAAAAAGCCATAATACATCTGAACATTTTAAACTATGACCTGTCAAACACCAGAGATTAAAGACCCACACAACACACTATAAAATGTTCAGCAACACAACCATAATGCAACCTCTTATATCTACTTGAAAAGACTTCACCATTGTGAGCTAGAAGCAGGTAACTAGTCCAGGTAGCTGGAGAAATATTTATATAGAGTTTGTGGATTTATTTTTCAAATAATTACATTTTAAATGTAGTATTGTTAATGAAACACTTCATAGGTCTCTTTATCATGACTTCAGTTAGTAACACTGATGCTGTCGCTACATCTAGATATTAGGCATAATTAAATATGTTTTTCATCAAAGTGTTCCTATATTTGCAAATAGAAGGCCAAATTTTGGAACTTCTTAAAATTTAGAACAAATTTTGGTCCTGATTGATTCATTGAAGAAGGAGCTGGAACATAAGAAGAGAGTGATCATGTGAGTAAAGCTTGGAGGATCAGGATCAAAGTTTGATGAGCTAAAGAAATAGGGATCTCAAAATTTTTTAAAAGATCTCATTATGTAAAGGCATATCCCTTAACCCATTCACTTACTGTGATATGCTGACTGTCCAGTGAAAGGACAATTGTATTGTACTTTAGGCATGCTGTATGTTTTCAAATATTCTTGCCCAAAAAACCAAAACAAAACAAAACCTCACACCCACACCAAACAAACACAGACCCACCACTCCATAGCTTAGGTGCAACAAGATGGAACTTTACATTCCTATGAAGGGGTGAGTTTGAGTTAAAATATACTTTCACTGAGCAGATTTTCAAGCAAAAGTTTGCTTTTCACAGAGTAGGAAATGTGCATGCATATTTGTTTTATTAGTAATGAGTAGGATTTTGTGATTTCTATTGGTCAGTATCTTTATGACATAATAATTTGGGCTAATATTTCAACATTTCCTGTGAAAAATCTATTTGCAGAAGATGCATTCTTCATAAATACAGCACAGAACATCACAGGCAGTAACCTCATTTTCTTCATAGAGATTGTATGCAATTTCCTTTGATTATGACATATGATAAATCTGGTATTGAAACAAACTGAATTTGTGAAAGCTCTTGTACAAAAGGTGATAAGTAAATAAAAAGAAGATAGTTGAGAGCTTTGAGAAAAATAAAAAGATATATTGCAAGTTAAACTTTTTTTGTAATCAAAACTGATTTTATTGCCTTTTGCTTAATTAAACCCCTTAGAAGTGTGTGAAACATTGTTATGGCTGAAAAATTGTTAATTTGTAAATCACAGGGACAAAAGGGCTCTACTGCAACTTTAAAGTTTCCATGCACGTAAATGTCAATAGAGTGCCTTCTCCATCATCAGCACTAAATTCACATTGATGCCTCTTTTCTTCTCTGTATTGATCCTTCCATGAGAACGTAGATTTGTATCTGTTAATTAATGCGTCCTGAAACAGCGTTTGTATTAATCAGGCAGATAAGAAAAATTGGATGCCTGCACCCTCATGACAACCGTAAAAGTGCTAGCCCTGATAAAATCGTGGATGGACCTCAATAAAAAAGTTCCTCCTTCCACTCAATAAACTAATCATCCTGCTTTTAATTATTCGGCAGAAAGATGTGTGGAGATTGGAGAATGTGTAAATCTATTTACTAACAGCAGTGTCTGGAAGGGAGAATAAGGCTGTCACAGGACGGTGCTGCAGGCTACATTCTCTGTCCATCTGCTACTGCAGAAAAACTGGTTCTGGAGAGAAGGGAAAGGAACAGAAACGTGGAAGCTAATTGAAAGCCTACCTTCCTCCTTATGACTTTTCAAATGATGATTTTTCTTCTCCCTTTCCCCTGTTGTTTATTTGAATCACAGATTCAAATTCTCATTCTCAGTTTTCACCTCTTCAAGGTTCTTCTTCCTTGATCAGTTTTTGCTGGATTTGTTTGGAAGGCAGGGGACTACAGTTCTATCATGGGGTACCAAAGAGAGTCTGAAAAAATGAAAACAAGCGTGTGTGTCTGTGAGAGAGAGAGAGAGAGAGAAAGCAGGCAGTTTCGATGCATTAATAAAAAAAAGTGACAGGTTCATTGCTAATTTGCAGCAGACACCTTTATAAATGTGCCAGTTTATATCATATTCTTACTGGGATATAAATACAGACTTTTAATATCGGAGGAAAGTGCATTTAAATATAGTTGAATGACAAAAGCCTGTTCTTTCAGCAGGAACCCTGTCAAAGAACATGTAAGCAGCTCCATAAACAACTACATGAAAGCTTCAGACATGTCTTAAGACCCCCTTAAGAAAAGCTTGACTAATCCCCTTTGATGATTTTATTAAGTACTTGTGGTTGATGGTGCCAACTGGCAAACTACTACATTTCATCAACGGGCCAGAAATCACTTCCTTTTTCATATTGTTCTGTAGCTCTAATGTGATTGGGAATATTAACAGTTTGATATAATAAATTAACAGCTACTGTAAACAAGAGCTTGAAAAAGTAAGACAGTAAAGATGTTTGCCCTTAGTGATCCTATTAGGAAAGAGAGCAGGAAAAAAAAAAGCAAAACTTAAATTCATTAAGAGGCATTATTAAATTTTCTCTCTCCCTCTCAAAAATGATGGTGTGATTACTATTCGCTTGCCACTTTAATGTGTCATCCTGTTATTTCAGCAGTTGTAGTAGAGGCAGAAGCCATTACAGAAGTAATTAGCATCTATTCTGAAGAGGGTAGGCCTTACTTCTCGTTCTGCTGAGGTTGAAGTTCAAAGCGCTCTTTGCTCATTGTGATAATCACCTTAATTCTATTAAAGCATAAAATCTTTCCTCTTAAAAAAGTTTTTTTTAAAACATGCTCCTTGATTTAAAGGGGGCCTCTGAAGACATTAGTTCATTCTCTTTATAGTAGTGATGAACAGAGGTAAGTGTCTGTTAATAAAAGCCCTTCAAGTTAGGTTTTTATCATCTAACTTAGCTGCCATCAGATCAGAGCCTCATAGCAATAGATGATAGAATGTTTCTACTGAGGGAGAAAGTGCAAACCATTGTATGTTGCTGTTTATAACTCTTCAGAATTAATATAACTCCCACAGAAAATGCGTACAAATTCAGGCTTGCTTCTAACTTTTACCTTGATTAGAAATCCTTTAATTTTATGCTGATTGATCTTGCAGAGCGGGAGAGTGGAATCCATATGTATTGATTCATAACTTATACCCAAAAAAACAAACAGGGAAAGTTGTAATACAGAGTTATGGAGCATCTGAACATATTTAATATTTTTCCCTGCCCTTTTTTTTGCTGTTTAGGATTCTCCACTTTGTCTCTGGCTGACCAGATGAGCCTTTTACAGAGTGCTTGGATGGAGATTCTGATTCTGGGCGTAGTCTACCGGTCACTTTCTTTTGAGGATGAGCTTGTCTATGCTGAAGATTATATTATGGATGAAGACCAGTCTAAATTAGCAGGCCTCCTTGACCTCAACAATGCCATCCTGCAGCTGGTAAAGAAATACAAGAGCATGAAGTTGGAGAAAGAAGAGTTTGTCACCCTCAAAGCCATAGCGCTTGCTAATTCAGGTTGGCAGTTTCTCATGATGGTTGCTACATTTGTTTTTTCATGTCCCTTTTTCCTTTCTTTACCCGTAGTATATTCTGCATGGTTATTCTAAACAATGTTTAGGGATAAGTAATTCTTAATTGGATTTCAGTTACTTGTGGGCTCTTATATGGAAAGGCTACACACAAGGCAGCTCAAGTTAAGGAGGTTCTTCACAGTGTTAAGCCATTGTGGAACATATTCCTAATGCAGTAAAGAATAATACACGGGACAATTTGGAAGGTATTACACAAGCAGCGATCCTTTCACATGAATATAGACGTTGCTCTACTAAATCCATTTTATAATCCAGATAAGACTCATCATTTCACTTAAACTGAATTGAATGGATGGATGCCTGACTGTATGCATTATATGATTTCCTTGAATGCAGACATTAAATGTATTGGTAAGGTGAACTCAGAGTTGGTTGTGGGTGGGGGAGAACCCCTGTTTCATTTTACAAGGGCTACACTTTACCATAATATAGAGGATTCATGTGATAAAGTTTCACTAAAAGATATTATCTATCCAGAAGGGGTTAAGATTTGCAGAAAGTATTTTTTCCTCTAAATTTGAACATAAAAGTGCTGAAGCAGTGAATGGTGTCTGATAAGTAAAAATCGTTTGTGCTTTGTTGTTTTGCTTTTGTGTCTCCCTAATGCTTTATTATGGTCTTAAGTCCCTTTTATCATTTGCATAAAGTTCAGGATAGATCCCTCTTTAATGACGTGCCGATCATTAGATACCTGTGTGTCAATAACGTGCTCTGATGCTATGTACCATTGACAGTCACACCGTGCCCCTCCATCTGCTTTTGTTTTGACCCTATCTTTGAACTTTATCTTGGTTGCTGGCCAGTAGTTTTCCCTTTAATTACAAGAAGGAAACTGTCAATAAAATCTGTTAAATGGGATGCAATGAGTGGCTTGAATGGGCGGACGGCTATTTGTTCAAATTCTGCAGCATTCAAGGTATTGACAGTTTGTTTTCTGGGGCCATATGTGACGATCAATCTCAGGCTGGGCTCAGCCGCGCTGAAAAATGAAAAACCAGATTGCTTTTGCTTACTTGTGGATGACGACTTGTGATTTGGCGCGGTCCTAGTGAGATGAGACCTTCTGCCCAAATTGCCCCCCTGAGAGTCAGGACGCGTGACTGTTTTTAGAAATAATTTTTTAATTGATTTTGTAATTAACAGTTCATCTACAATATTGATGCATGAATCCTCAGATTGATAGAAGGGAAATTGTTTTCAGCAATGAAGTTGTACTTTCCTATTTATCTTTGTAATGGTATTTAGTATTTTGCATTTTTAATTGGAAATATAATTCAAAAAAGGCAAAACCAAAATACCATTTGTTTCTTTGTAAAATACCCTCCATCATCCCCTTATTTAATCTTCTTAATTGATATGTGTCCTTTTTATTTAACCTAAATAGACTGGTTTGGAGTGCCAGTCAGTGCTCAAAGTCTCTGTTTGTTTGGAAGATGATTTATTTTAGACCAAGCTGAATATAGAGTTCAAAACACTTCACAGCTATAGGAAAGGTTTTCCCCAAGATTATATTCCGGGTTCAAAAGACCCAAGTTGTGCTCATTTAGGGGGTTAAATTGAGAAGTTTTTATTTATTATTAATATTTTGTGATTTTAAGTCTGTTTGATTAAGAAACATTCCTATAGGTTATTCAATAATAAATACATGATGGATCTGCATAAGATATCATCAAAAACATTTTAATGATATATGCTACATTATATGCCAAACTCATCTGTAGCTTAAGTTACTGCAATTCTCATAAACTTCAATGGGAATTGCATCCAGGATAATATGAAAAAAATATATTTAACATTCAAAACAAGTTAAAATTACACCATATTTTCATAAACTTATATGCTAATTTGAAAGTAAACCATTATGAAAGGATTTAAAATGTGTATCAGCAACGTAACACCAATTTGTAAACAAGGTTTTTTTATTGTTAACACTAGACATATTAGTTACTAAAAGTCAAAATCTTGATCCTACACAGTCTTTAGCATATGAGTAGTCCCACTGAACTTTTTACTTAAGGATAACACACGTTGACATAAACAGAAGTTTTGTCCGAGCAGGAATTTAGGATTGTATTCCTCAGGCATCATTTTCAGGAAAAGGTCAAACCAGTCTCTAGTTTTAATAAGTTACATGTGCACCTCAGGTAGTTAGATGTCAAACTTCTACTTATTGCTAGCTCACTAATTTGTAGGTGTGAATTGCACCTATAAAATTACAAGTCATTAATAGAGAATCAGGCCCTTAGTGTTATGATTGATAAATCTATTAAAGATACAGTATAAACTTTTTCTTAGATAAAATAGGAAATTTTACATAACCATGTCCTTGATTAATGTAAATGCAATTATAAGAATAATCATTTAGTAGTTTAGTTTTAAATATAGTTTGTTGTTGTGGCATCTTTTTTCTTTGAGAGATTTTAGAGTTATTCAGATATTTATTCCCCCAGCTTAACCTTAATGGACTCCTATATCTGTAGGGACAAAAAATCAAGTACCACAAGGAATCTCACAGCTTTCATATGTTTCAGGCTGATCTATCTTGTCTAAAAAGAATCTCAGGTTAACTCTAATGTAAATAATAGACGATAAGGGGTTTCTGACACAGTATCTGTAGTTAGTGTTTTATGATTTAACATCATGCCATTTTCATTACTGGTATTCAAAGGCAGAAAAAAGAAAATCTGGATTATCTTAACTATGATGGACTCTATTTTTAATAAATACCACAAGCTCTTTGTGTGAACTGACAAATCTAAGTGTCATTAAATAATCTTTCAATATTAAGTTCTCCTACAGTATATGCCATTGTTACCATTAAAAATCACCGTTTCCCAACAATTTGTGTAGAACGGTATCTAAAATACCACAGCTTTTTCCTACTAAAAGCAGAGGAGAAATTTTGTAGTTTGGGTAGTGCTGCATTGTAAATATTGGCAAGTTTTCTCTTTTAAATGATGACCATTTTAGTTCTGTTTCTATAATTTTCTAGACATCATACTGTGCCTGTTCTGTAGGTATCGGTGAACGCAGAATGTATACAAAGTCTGGGAAGAGTCTATAGTTGTTATAACTACATAACAGAATACATATTTGCACATTTTGTACACACCGTTCAGCCCTGTGTACAGGCATGATTTCAGTAATTCTTTTTTGACCTACAGTGTTTGATATGACATTCATCTAAATTAACAGCTTAGTTTTAAACATCTGGCTTGATTCAATAATAATTAATGCACTCTTTATGCTTTAATACCAAAGAAGAGACTTACTATTCATGTTTGTCCTATCAATATCCCTCCTTTCCTTTCCTTTCCTATCCTCACACACATAAAGACAGACAGGTATCTTGAAATGGCTTCAAGAAAATTCCCTGTGTTCAACAGTACTGCTCAATGGACAGAAAATCTGGCACCGCTGAGCGCTTTGTTTACTCACACAGAAAACCAACTTTGAACATTTTCCAAAATATTCACGTTCCAGTTCCTTTCTCAGATGTTAGGAGAGGTAAAAGGTTTGCACTGAGTGTGTGACTCTATACACATAGACTTGTGCATGTGTGCACATACACACACACACAGACACACAAAGGGGACCCTGCCCATCTCTTTATGGGATCATGATATGCTTTCATGTATTGATTTATACAAAGAGCCAGGAAAGCAGAGTTTTTGTTTTCATTTGCTTGTTTATTTTTGGGGGGAATTTCTTAAACTATGTCTTCAGGCCAGAATTTTAAAAAAGGGGGTCAGATTGGGGGTCAGATTTTTCCGGAATAGCTCAGCTCCCATTTAAGTTCCATTTCAGAGGCAGCTCTTTTAATATCCCTTGCCCCATAAAAGAGAGAGAAAGCAAGAATCGGGGTTGTACATCATAACACAATGAAATACAGACAAAATGTAAGGGGGGTGTGAAACTTCATTGATATCAACAAATTTGGCTCTTAGCTAGGATCTAACTTCTCAAACTTTATCTTCGCCTAAATTCGATGGAATCTATATTTTATTTTATGACCAATTTTGATGGTGGCTATATGGTATGCTATTGCAGACAATATCTAATTTCTAGTGATGCCATCTTTTGTCGCCTGTATTATCTCCATTGTATTATTATTTCCATTAGTCTTGAAATTGGTTAGTAGGACATATATAAAATTGGTACTGATGTCATTGTTACTGTATTAGTATTACTTCAGCTAACATAAATACCAAAAATGAGGGCTGCTCCTTTCCTAAAATATATTGGAAATTGCTAGTATAATAAAAGTTTCCTGATACACAAATGCCAGTTCATTTTCCATGTTGTCATCGAAGCACCATTCACTATTTGGAGAGCAGATGTCCCTGTTTGCCACCATTTGCTAGAATTTTATTATTAAATAGACTTTTCTCTGGCACTTCATGCTAGTATCGACCTTGTGTTCATTAATGAGTTTTTCTTCATATCTTTATGAAGTAGGCCGACATTATCCCCATTTGCAGATTAGGAAACTGAAGTACAAAGAGGTGAAGTAGTTTGCCCAATCCTGTGGCTAGACTGGGATCAGAACCCCAAGTTCCCTACTGCCATTTACAGTCCAGTGCCTTTACTAAAAGAGACTATGGCTCCCTTGCTAAGAAGCAGGTATATTGACCAGGAAGCAAACTCAGGTCAGCAGCTTTATTAACCACAGTGGCAGAAACAGAAATGCTTAAATTCATAGTCATTCCTCCTGTTTTTCCAAATCACAGCACAAGGAACTCTCATTGATTATCCTGCAGTGGAAGAATAGGACCCTTAATATTATCCATGCCGTCTTGGGGGTTTTGATATCTTGTTCAGTTACTCAGTCTTGCAGTCTACCCTTCTCCAAACACTTTGTATCTCTGCTTGATAGCTGTCCTGTCTACTTATTTATTGTCCTGATCCTGTGCTTCCTCTTGGGATGTAGGTAATTTTAGGACCAAAAAAACAATTTCCCCCCTTTTTAATTTATGTTAATCCTGAATTTACTGTTTTTTCATGACAGCATAAATCCTAACCACCTTAAACACCATCAATTAAAGTAATTCTTGAATTCATTTTAACATTCTGTTATCATCTTTAAAATATATTTTCTCCACTGTTCATTAAGGGTACCTCTATATTTTATGGTACAGTTGCGGCTGGCCCAGGTCAGGTGACTTGGACTTGGACTGTGGGGCTAAACATCGCTATGTAGACTTTCAAGGTCCAAGAGCTTGGACTCCAGTGAAAGCCTGAAAGTCTTCTCAGCAATTTTTCAGCCATGAGCCTGAGGCGCATGAGCCTGAGTCAGCTGATCTGGGCCGGCAACAGGATTTTTAATCCACATTTAAACTGTGTTGAGGATTCACTCTACTTAAAAATAGGCCAGATCAGTGTATTCCTAACTACATCTGTGTTGTCTGAAATTCCATTTTCTGTCCACTTGTTTATATATGCCCTAGGTGTTCTCCGTGGGGTACCAGAATTTCTTCGTTTGTATCTCTGTAATTTCCCTGGTATATGGTGGCGGAGAAGTTCTGCTTTCCAATGTTATAATCAGATATAATCTCCTCTTCAGAAAAGTTTTGCCCAATCACTTTAGCTGACAACAATACCAGACCACAGGGCAGAACGGTCACTGGGCCCCCCCACATGCACAAGTCACACCCATAGAGGTATGATCCACTGACATTTGGGTATTGTTGTGCCCAGAAAACTGCTAGTTGCTCTGCTGGTGTCCAGTGAGCTGCTGGGCACCCTCTCCAGGCATGGCCAGGCCTTCCACATGCCTGCTCGGCTACCTTCCCTAGCACTGGTACCAGCCTGCACATATCTAGGAGCCCTGCACCTTGTTCAACCAATGTAAAAGGAGTCTCCTGGCTGCTGGGCCCCCCCCAACCTATTTAAATTGTCCAGGCCCCTGGGCAGTTGCTGCCTTTGCTCACCACCCCCCAGGGGTAGCCTAGGTCAGGCCACCAAATTCATTCTGAGATATACTTCAAATTTAGATCCTACAGTCCAGTGTTGCATTAAAAGCTCTATAGTTACTGTTCTGCTTGTTCTTGATCTCATCACATTCTCTCAGAATCCTACAACTACTTAATGTTGTATCCATTTTTGACTTGTGAATTACGTAGTTATACAGAACTATCAATATATCCCTATGGTTGCTTTCAATCACGTTTTTTCTCCTACTTTTTGATATTTTCTTCTGTCTCATGTCTTGTGAGCATGTAAATGTTTATGCTCACTGCTGAATAATCCCTGTTGCTTGATTGCTACTATTTTCTTGATTTATACAGCCTCTATTTTTGACATTCAGAAATGCTTCATTTGAGGTCCATGTGTTTCATCTCTTCATGTTTTCTTCTTAGTGATATTAAATACATAAACACTACAAAGTACCATTTTAGAGTGGTCTTTCCCTCATTCTAGGTTCATGCCAAACATTTCCTAGTTTTTGTGCTTTGTGGTGTGTCCTGGGTGGCCAGATGTTTGTTTTCTGCATTTGAGATGAAGCCTGAATGTTAAATGAGGTGGATAGTAATCGGAGTTGGGATCTGGACCTTTATAGTGTTTTTCTGAGATGATAGGTCTAATTTTTCTCTTTTCTGCACAATGATATAATTAACCAGGTTTCTGTGAAGCTGATCAAAAGAAGTCCAATTGTATTTTCCCCTGCTGCTATGGGGAAACAAAGCATTTTCAAGAATAAGATGATTCTCAAAGCACAGCTCAATTTTACCGTCTTTCATTGCAAAACTCTGATCGACCACCTTTTTCACCAATTCAGCCATGAAGTCCCTTGATCTAAGCAGCCGACATTGGTTGGCATAGTATCAATGAGTTCCTGTGCCTGGCTGTAGAAATCTTCAACCTCATAGACCTGTGCTGCTTTTTTGCATCCTCATGTCCCCGTTTACTTTCATTGTTAATCTAGGCACTGGGTTGAAAAGATTTCATATCTGAGTGTAGATTTCTACAGGACAGTATCTCTTTGGAATGGTAATTGTAAGATGTCCAGGAGGTGGGGGGCTATTACAAAAATGATTTTTTAAATTTTATATTCACACTTGCCACAGACAGACCATTTAAACTATTTATATTTAACATCTAACTATTTATTATGTTATTTGATATGTTATGCCTTTCTGAGTCTCTACTTAGCTTCTGTGTTCCCTTAAATTATAATAATTCTCATTTACTTCACCATCATACACTTGCATGGACAGAGTTTATATTCAATAAAATAATATGCTTCTGATTTTTACTTCCGTTCCTGTATTTGCCACTTCATATTTTTTGCAGCAATTTCTTTTAACTTTTCAGGGCAGTACAACATTCTGTGCCACTTCCCTTATTTTCAGAAACAAACACCAGCCTGATTAAGATCTACATTCATTTAATACTGGCAAGGGACATAGAGCCAAACTGCAAGGCCAGAACATGAAGAAGGGTCTTAGTAGAGATTAATATTTTCTGGAGCAGTCTGCTATCTGAATCATGGTCGTCTAATTAAATAGCACAAATTTAGTGAGTTTGCATTTAAGTGTTAGCAGATGCCAGGATGAGTAAAACTGAAATGATTTTGATTCTTTTCTCTAAACTCAAGGTTAAATGTTAGTAATTAAATTCATTTAAAAATTTTTCAAGCTAAATCAAAGTCTGCAAAGAATAGTTTGAAATCTGAATCACTGTTTGTAAACATACCTCTCTGCTATGTGGTCTGTCCATTTCTTGTGACATACATGCCAAGGCGTCACTGCCCAAACTTTTGCTCATGAACCCATTAGTTGTCTGCAGAGTACATGCAGATGGCCCTTAGACAGTTGGCTTGTGACTCTGGGTTCATCTACACAGCACCCTTACCTCAAAATAAGCTACGCAATTTGCACTATGTAAATTGCGTAGCTTATTTCGAGGTTAGTTCAAAATAGCTTATTTTGAAATTTGGTGCTGTCTATACAGTGCCAAATTTAGAAATAAAGCACTATTCCAACAAGTCCCTTAACGCTCGTGGAACAAGGGTTACAGGGATGGCAGAATAGCATGTCCATTATTCTGAAATACATTTAGAAATAACGGGTGCATTTAAAAACACGGAATTGCTATTCTGGGATACTTCCGGTATCCTGAAATAGCCCCGCTGTCTAGACGTAACCTGTGTTTCCCACTGCCAAATTGATTTAAAAGACAGCAAAAATGCATTGCTACTATTACTTTTCTCTGTAAGCAATTTCACTATATATCCTAGGGATGCTATGTGATCACTGAGGTGAAAGGAAGGAAGCCACAATACAAATCCCTCTCTTAAAATGTAGTCCACACTGTGAAAAGGTTTGGGAGTCTGAGATGTAACAGCTATGTCACAGATTCCAGTTCGCTTTCCATCTTTTTTTTTCTGTGCTTCCCCTCCGTCCCCCATAATCAAATCCAGTATAAGGGGGGAAATGTACAGGCAGCAAGCATTTGTAAAGTCATATAGCTGGAATTTAATCTGAGTTGCATTGTTACAGATTTGCAGAATCCTCATTGATTTCAAAAAAAGTCTTGTACTCACCTGAGGAAAACATTACGAACCCATATATCAATGACTGCCCCCCATCCCTTTGAAAATTCAAACTTCACATCTACTGCATGAAAGGAAAATTTACCCAGTTAGGTGTAATTGGGATAATATGGTAAAGGGTAGAAATTAGCAAACATGTAAGGTAAATTTCTGGTATGTTTTGGCCTCTTTTTGCTCCTCTGGTGGCCAGAGGGGCTCAAGAACAGGCAAATTTGGCAAGCTGAATTTCTTTGGCATGGAAGTCCTTTCACCTGGCACAGAGCCAGCATACATGTTTTTTATACCAGCCCCCTAAGCATAGCATTGGCATAGAGAGAATGGAAGGTGTAGTCTGCACGTACTGTGCGTTAGCAATGCATGGGGATGGACAGCTCTTTGGGGATTGTTATTGGCCACCAGAGTTTAGAGCAGTCCCCACATTGTGCAATCAGAGAATCAGTGATCTGTTACTAGGAAATTGGCGCAATAGAGAGCCTGGGTTTTGGAATGCCATGCAAAAGTTTGCAAAGAAATCATTTTAAATGGAGTCCAGTGGTGGCCAAGAGGTGTTTGTTTACGAATGCTGAATTCAGTAGAGTACTCCATGTTTAAGATCAGAATGTATGTGTGTGCATGTGCACTGTTATGTTATATACTCAGGGATTTGCCTTAAATTGTCATAGGTGAATAGTATTAACCAACCAGTTCTATACTAATACAAAAGAAGGGAAGATTTGAAGTTTTTGTTACACAAGTTTGAGTGATAGAAACAGTCTAAAATTTAAGAGATTTCCTTTTTAAATTTTTTTAATCCTTATCTCTTCTTCACATATTTTGTTTTTATTATTCCCTTCTAATTTTTTTAGACTGACACCTTAGTGCATATTATCTATTCTCTGCAGTATATGTGTAACATGTCTGACTACCTGATTCTGAAAGCATCCATTCACTGAGACGTAGAATTATTAACCATCTAAAGCCCCCATAGGACTTCGTTATGTGTAATTAATAGATAAAACTGTAATCTGAATCAGTAAATATGCAAAATGATCCAAATTTGTATATAATTGTTTGTTTCAGACCAGGAACAATAACTTTTTTTCAGTTTGTACCTTTCTTTCAAGGTGGAATATAAGCCATTCTTTGTTAACCTCTTATTTATCCGTGCATGCAATGTTTTTTTCCCCTTTCACGTTGCCTTTTTTAGTAAGAGAAGAATTTCCCACATGCTGAAATTATCTCATAAAACAGGTGTTAGTAGGAAATATATGTATCTTATCTTTAAGATTCTAGTTTAGGTTTCTGGACCTAATCCTGCAATTGTTACTCACTTCAGCAACTTTTAGTCAAACGGTCCAATGAAAGCCAGTGGAGCCACATGCTTGAACAAAAATTACTTTGATAAGTAAGACCTACAAAAATCAAACTCATGTAGCACAACCTGACAGACAGTTATCTTCTGTAAGATAAAACTGACAAATTAGATGCTGTGTCAGCCACCAGATATATGATACTGCTTAATACAAGAGATGAAATAATGATATAATTGATTTTTAAATTTTTGACTATTTAGCAAAGCTCTTTTTTCAGATGCAATGATGTGTAAGTGAAACGTCTTCCTGTAGCCCCAAAACAAAGCTGCTACAATATGAGAGCTAGAAGGGGTCCCAAATCTACCTTCATCAGCCCTCCGATGATGGTGGCATTAATACCTCTTAGAGAAGAACAAAACATTTCTCCCCCCTTCATCTCCCCGATGCTGGAGAAAGAGAGGCTGTTAGGGTTCCTGTGGCTAAGTACTGAAGTTCCTTAACATTTCAATCTTGTTAGAAGATATCAGAGAGCAGTTAAGAGCTAACAGAGGAAAAAGAATGGGAAATAATTATTTTATTATTATTATGTAACAAATTTCATGTCAGAAACCATACCCAGGCAATTTAGGACAATACCTCTTTGACTTTAAGGGAAGAATAATCTATTGCAAGTGATGTACCCAATGCCCATTATTGCCCTCATAAAAATACATAAGGTTCTGTCACCTTTACATATCTGAACCACTTGTTTCATGGTCCATGTTTCTCGCCTCCTTCCCCCCCGCCCCAAATCTTCCATTATTTAGCGCTCATCGTTAAAGGAAATAATCATAGGATTAGGACTACAAATTTAAAATACACCCATTTTGTTGTAGTGGGTTTGGCTTTTTGATTACATCTCCTTGCTTTGTATCTGTGCTCTTCAGGGCTTTAAATTAGGTTGGACTGAATCTCCCCTTGTTGTCTGCAGCTTCCACTGCTTGAATCTTTCTAGGTCGCTTGGCAGTCCAGTTTGGTTCCTCCTGTGTGTTTTGGTTAGGTCTCTTATTCAAATCTCATAACAGTTGAGTTTATCCCACTGAAACAGCTAGACACACACAAAGTATCCAGGCAAGATGAAGAGAAGCATTTGGCTTTTTTGTTTTGTTTTAGATTAATTGGCAGAAATATCACAATGGGACTGCTAGATGTAGCCTGCCCAGAACAGAGGCATCTCCAAACACCACCCAGATGTGCTCTGCAGACCACTTGATTAGAATTTATGTAAGGATGACTGGCAGGAAGGAAAAGTTCTGTGCTAGCCCATGGAGGATGAAAGAAGTCACATGCACACACAGCTTCCTTGTGCAAGCCAATGTGACAGACCAGTGGCCCTTTTTTTCTGATCAATGGCATCTCAGTCTGTAACCATGGAGATTGCCATGGATTGATGCCACACATTTTGAACGGAGCCATTTTTGCAGAGCTAGCAATATAGGCTGTGACTGAGAGCTCTTTCATTACTCCAATATCTGTGGAACTAGGAAAATGACCACAGGTTGAACCTCTCTGGTCCGGCACATTCGGGACCTGATCGGTCCTGAATGAGGGAATTTGATGGACCAAAGGAGTTCCCTTGCTACAGGTTGCCCAGATCACCTTCCCTCCGTGCTGCCAGCCCTAGCCACACCCCCTGCCGTGCTGCCCCGGCCTCAACCCCACTATCGGGGCTGGCCCCAGACCCACTACTGGGGATGCTGTGGCTGCTGTGTCTCTGGCCCTGGCCCTGCTACTGGAGGTGCCACAGCCCCTGCTGTGCTACCGGGCCTCCGGCACCAGTCCCAGGTTCCAGCCCCACTGGGCTCCAAGCCAGGACTTCCTGGTCCAGGAACACCATGGTCCTGCCAGACCACGGATGTTGCCGGATGAGGGAGTCCTGGTTTTCCTAGTCCTGTCTAGGAAATGTGTCTATTTGTCTCATGGATAGTTTTTAACTTTTTCATATGTACATTCACTTAGCACTTTTACAGATGGCAATTACATGTGTGTAATTACACAAAAAGACCCAAATATTTTCCTGAAGGTCAATAGAGAAATAGTTACCCACTTACCTGGCTTATCTTAAACGAAGATGGATGTATTTACAGAGTATTTTCCAAGTCCATCAATAATTATGGTACTGTTACTTATTACAGTGCACGTTACAGTCTAGAACAGTTATGCTGTCATCCAACATCCTGGCACACTGCTGAAAACTGATATTGCTCCTCTATTTTGCAGACTCAATGCACATAGAAGATGTTGAAGCGGTGCAGAAACTTCAGGATGTCTTACATGAGGCTCTACAGGATTACGAGGCCGGGCAGCATATGGAAGATCCACGCCGAGCTGGCAAGATGCTGATGACTCTCCCACTTCTGAGGCAAACTTCCACTAAGGCCGTGCAGCATTTCTACAACATCAAACTTGAAGGCAAAGTCCCCATGCACAAACTTTTTTTGGAAATGCTGGAGGCCAAGGTCTGACTAAAGCATAATGGGCCTTCCCATCATGCTCATTGAAAAAAGGGAAAATACACAGGATAATAATGGCAAAGAAACTTAGTGTTTAATTAAGGGAAAAAATGACTGCACTGATATTTAGCAGCAAGACTGTGAAGCAGCTTTCAACTCTTTCTTCTGTGTCTATCTGATGCAGTTTTTCTTTTTTTTTCTTTTCTGTTTTCCTTTTCTGTTCTTTTATTTCTTCCTCTTCCTCTCTCACCCCTCCTCCCCCACCCTTTGCTGCTGAACTTTTTAAAAGAGGTCTCTAATTGAAGAGAGATGGAAGCCAGGCCTGCCAAAGGATGGAAATCCATAATATGGATGCCAGTGAACTTATTATGAACCATAATGTCCGCAGTGACAAAGGAATCAAAGAAAGAACCATCATACCTTGCAGTACAGTACAACATGATGAACTGACTGAATGCAGTATTAGATTTCATAGGAGCAGTCTCTAATTAGACAACTAAGCAACGATGCATCGGCTGCTTCTTATCATTGCATTTTCCATCTAGATCAGTTACAGCCATTTGATTCCTTAATTGTTTTTTCAAGTCTTCCAGATATTTCTTAGGTTAGCTACAATGTAACTTTTTCAGGGAATAGTTTAAGCTTTATTCATTCATGCAATACTAAAGAGAGAGAATAATACTGCATTTTTGTGCTGGCTTGAACAATGATGAACAATAATGAAGGACAAATGAATCCTGAAGGAAGATTTTTTTAAATGTTTTGTTTCTTCTTACTAATGGAGATTTTTTTGTACCAGCGTTACCACTTTTCAGCCATTTATTAATGTGGGAATTTATCTTACTAAAGCAATAGTTGAAGGGAAGGTGCATATTATCACGGATGCAATTTATGTTGTGTGCCAGTCTGGTCCAAAACATCCAGTTTCTTAACATGAGCTCCAGTTTCTAACTAAATGTTCACTGACACAAAGAATTAGATTACACCTACCGCATATCTGAGTAGTCTAATATCAAGTACAAATCTATGGTAAGAGAGTGTGACTGTACAAATGTACAGTTGCTACATGATTTCTAAATGATTCAGTTGTAAATGAATGAGATACTGCCTGTTACTTACAAAGTTATAAAGTTATCACACAAAGACCTGTGTACCAATACTAGCACAGAGGCAATAAGACAAATGCCAATGTTTGCGAAATTAAAAAATCAGAATAGTAGACTTCTGACCAAATTCAACAATTTAACACATCCACACTTTAGTTATTAATTTAGACTTTATTTTGTAAATTGCAATTTTTAACAAGTAGCTAAATCAATATATGTGCTTTTCAACCAGTATTGTCACAGCATGAAAGTCAGTCAGTTTCAAGACTGTTAAGAGGTGTAATCTAATGTATAAGCCAATTAGATGCCCCCAGAAAACTACAGTCGCTAAATAACCAATAAACAATAACCTCCATCAAATGCTATACCAATGTACCAGTGTTAGTAGCTGCTCCCTGTACTATGTGAACATCCTTATTCTATGTACACAGATGTAATTAAAATTGTAATCCTAACAAACAAAAGAAATGTAGTTCAGCTTTTCAGTGTTTCATGTTTGCTGTGCTTTTCCGAATTTTTATGTTGCATTCAAAGACTGTTGTCTTGTTCTTCTTGTGGTGTTTGGATTCTTGTGGTGTGTGCTTATAGACACAGGGTAGAATTAGAGACAATATTGGATGTACAATTCCTCAGGAGATTACAGTAATATATTCTATTCCTTACTGGTAATAAGGTTCTTCCTAGTAATAATTAAGAGATCGAAACTCCAAAACAAGTACTCATTACTAACAGATACACATTGAAATAATAATATTTTCAAAACAAGGGATAATTTCTGTAACAGTTTATTATAGAATACCAATGTATAGCTTAGAAATAAAACTTTGAATATTTCAAGATTATAGATAAGTCTAATTTTTAAATGCTGTAAATATAGCTTTTATTCAATCATCTCTCAGATGTTGTTATTAACTCGCTCTGTGTTGTTGCAAAACTTTTTTGGTGCGGACAAGTTTCCAAAACTATTGCTACTTTGTGTGCTTTAAACAAAATACAATAGGCTGATGGTGCATCAGCCTTGTGCTAGAAAATACTGTGTATCTATCATTAGCTCTATGGGACTATATTGTAGATTGTGTTTTCTCAGTAGAGAAGTGACTGTAGTGTGATTCTAGATAAATCATCATTAGCAATTCATTCAGATGGTCAATAACTTGAAATTTATAGCTGTGATAGGAGTTCAGAAATTGGCACGTCCCTTTTAAAAATGACAAAAAAATACAACTCCTGGGAAAAAAAGGTGCTGATTCTATAAGATTATTTATATATGTAAGAGTGCAAAAAAAGTTTATTTTCCAGATAGTTTGTGCAGGGTTTAAGTTACTACTGTTCAATTACAGTATATATATATATAAATATAAATATATAATATAAATATTGTTTTGCTGTATCACATTAAAGAACTTGGGCTTCAGGGTCAAAAGCCAATAAACTAAAAATACAAAAAACACACAAAAATGGAGATGTGTTAAAGGCACACGGTGCAAACATTAGTTTTCATTTTTAGTAATTTGTAGAGCTGCAAAAGAACAAGTATCTCAAGACTATAAAAACTTTTCAATGAAATAAGGCTAAAAGAACTGCACAGGCTTTATAATAATGTTCATCCTAAACCTAGCTGGAGGAGAGTTCTTTCAAGACCACTTACTTAATGTGAAGTGTTGGGAAAATTTCAAAAGGTGTCTGTTTTAGCCATTATGATTTAATTTCTATTTTTTTCTTCATTTTTTATTTTTTCTTATTTAAAGCAATATGATTGTGTGACTCCCAGAAGTTACACATTTGTTTCAATCAGATCAGATTGTTGTATTTATTCCACTATTTTGCATTTAAATGATAACATAAAAAAGATATAAAAAATTAAAACTGCTATTTTTCTTATAGAAGAGAAAATGGGTGTTGGTGATTGTATTTTAATTATTTAAGCGTCTCTGTTTACCTGCCTAGGAAAACATTTTATGGCAGTCTTATCGTGCAAAGATCGCAAAAGGACAAAAAAAATTAAACTGCTTATAATAAATAAAAATCCAGGAGTTGCATAATAGCCAGTAGTAAAATAACCATGTCTATAGCTGTAGATGGGCTTCACATCTGTAAAGCAATCAACTGTATATTTTTGTGATGTGTATCATACCGTGTGCTCCAACCAATGTCCATTTGTGTAAATGTATTTATTTTATATTGTATATATTGTTAAATGCAAAAAGGAGATATGATTCTGTAACTCCAATCAGTTCAGATGTGTAACTCAAATTATTATGCCTTTCAGGATGATGGTAGAGCAATATTAAACAAGCTTCCACTTTTGATCGCTTTTATTTTATTTTTTGTGTTGTGGTTATGTTTTTTTGGTTTTTGTTTTTGTTATAAGAGGGAAACAATTCAATAAGCATTACCTTTTGTTACTTCCATTCAAAGAGTAGCAAGCATTACCCCTTTCCCTTTAAAGTAGAGTACAAGTCTAAATAAATGCTATATAAAGGCTTGTCAAAATGAATTCCAGTGTGGTGCAAGACATTTTGCATACTCTTAAATATGCAAAATGTCTCATAGCACATTAGAATTCATTCTGACAAGCCTTTATATAGCTCTTATTTAATCTTAAAGCATCTCCACATCAACCTGCATTACTCAAAATCATTGTCTCTCTGTCAATGTCATAAAAGAAAACTTTCCCACTATTTTAAGATCATATTAATACCATCTAGAAATAATTATTTGATTTCTCCATCAACAACTAAATCCATCATTCATTTCCTATAAAAGGGACTCCTTTTACATGTTCTGGGTTTGTTTCTTTTAAAATATATGCATTATTTGAACCAGCTTTCATGCATAGAAGTAAGTAGTCATGGGAGCAATAATAGAGATTGGTGTTAATGAAGAACTCTCATAAGTCTTCGAGATCCAAAGGGTTAAACAGCTTGGTTTAAAACTGACAGTAAATAGCCTCTCAACCTTTTACCAACTGAAAGGTTATAGCCCTTATTGCACTGGGTCAAACTGTGTTTCCTGCAGACCCTTCTGGAGCCGTCACAGAAGTGCTAATGTGTGCTTTTCTTGCTTTTTAGACTCTCTTCTTGATAGTATTTTGTCATTGTGTTTGCCCAACATATTTCTCACCTTCAGTGCTGGCCATTCCCTGGAGACTTTGGCTGATGACACAAAGGCTACTGAACTGAATGGTATTCAGGGACAAGAATTGTTTCAGTCATTCAGACAAACTATCAGGAGAACGCTTGGTATTTTAGAATTGTGCAGTCTTTTAATTAGTAATATGCCATTGAAGGATATGAGAAGGGGGGAGGGAAGGTACTTTCTACATTTTACCAGTTCTAAGAAAGTTCTCCTGGAATAAAGGAATGACAGAAAGAAATCCAAATATTTTGAAACAGCATATACAATTTTGCCTGACTTGACTTTTATGATTTGATTTTGAGTTCTTGCCCAGTAGCTCTTCAAACTGGAGTATAATGCATCATCACATCCTAAAATGGAGAGCAGCATTGTTTATAAAATATCATTCTAAAAAAAGCAGAGCAAACTGTAATTTGCCATATGTAAACAATATGCCACTCTTCGAGTTGCAGATGCCCCAGATTTGAACAAAATGTAATTGTATCTATTCATTGGCTTGAAACATTTGACTGTGAACATTTCCACATACATTTCTTATAATAAGTAGCCCTTCTATTCCATTGTTCAGCTAAGGATCTCAGAACGCTTCACAAGCATTGATTAAGCATCACATTTTCCCAGGAAAGGCATAAATAGGGGTATATACAAAGCAGAGAGCGTTTCACACAACTGAAATGCACCCACTTCTGGGTGCACCATGGCAAACATTTAACAGCTGCTTAGTTGAGGAAGTGGACAACTATCCAATAGAAATATTTAAATAGGCACAAATATTTTTGTAAGTACCCATGGGGAAGTTGGCCAAGACTCACTAACTCTTAGCTGTAAAAGAGGAAAAGTGCTCAGAAGCTTGGTTTTTAAATCTTATTCAACAGGTGTTCTCTCCACCGGTGTGCTATCTACTGCTAAAATGCAAAAGATTCAGTACTGATTCTGGAGAAAAAAGTGCTACTAATTGAGTACACCACTGAACCGCACTCTATTTCCGATAGAATCTTGGTTTTCCTTGGAGACTCCCTGCCAGCAATAGTCTACTTCTCCTTCGCTTTTTATGATCTCATGGACTCACAGAACTGGGTGATATGGAACACCACCAAATTAGTAGCTTATATTCTCTCTAGATAAGCCTTCTGTAGAAAAAGACATTGTATGGAAATCATGCTTCAGTCAGTATATATGTTATACATACACTTGTGTTTGTGGTTACTTAGTATGTGGTACTATTGTTACAGAAATACTAGTGCAGATTAAATGGACGTAGGAAAACAATAGATTTCTAAAGATAACAAACATACAGAAATATTGCTTATGTGGGGACAAATATCCATGATGCATAAATGTTCTTTTTAGGTGCTCCCCAGCTGTCTCCTCTGGAAATGCCCCATACAAGGTATTTTCTCACTGGCTTTTTTTTGCAGAATATCAAAACACTTTCTTATTTTTTCACTTAACCTGTATTGGCTCTTTAGACTGAACTCAAGAATGGCACAATTTTAATCTGTTCGCTGAATTCTAAGTCAATTTTTATCTACCCTTGCTTATTTTCCTTATCTGTTTTTTCACTTGCACCTTTCCTTTCCTTTGCATTCGGTCTCTCTAGTGAATTGTAGTTCTCGTTGATTTCACGTGGCTCTTTGTTAATTACTATATCCTTGTTATATAGTCTGGCTACAGTAGCTACATCACATGTTTTTTCTTGTCTGATAAGATGTTGATTTTGTGTCTAGAATACCTCTCCTCTAACATATTCTATAAACTTTCTCCTCTCATTTGCTACAGAAATGTAAATGTGGAAAATGCCAGTGGTAGATTTGTTTGCCTTTTTAAAAATTTTATTCACAATCATTTAGTGTTTTATAGGTGGATTGATATATCTTGGTCATGCTAATAGTCATCTTTGTTGAGATTTTCGCCCATTCTTTCCCAGCATTCAGATTCCCAAGACTAATTTCTTACTATGTTAATATAAAAAAGCACGTAGTGGTAGATTGATTACACACAGCATCTTATTATTAAGTAGAACAGAAAAGAAGGGCATTTCAAAATATAATCCTCCTTTCCCAGGAGTATTTGTCTTGTTCTCCATGAAGTTAAAGGTCTGAAATAATGTGCCCATCAGGAGCTCAATGTTGCATGTCCATGCCAGTTGGTCCAAGGGCTTGTTATGATGGTAATGACCTGCTGAAACGTGAGCTTTGATGGCAACAATACAATTGCTACCAGCTCACCCGCTGGGAGAAATATTTTATTATTGTCAAATGCCCTCCACAGAGATTTGTTTTGCCTGTTCCTGTTTAAATTAAATTCAGATCAGCACTGCATTATTATTTCTCTGGAGTATATTTGAAATAAACAACTAGTCTTCAAATTTAGGATTCCTGGCTAGTTTAAATTTTCTTATTAGCAGAAAAATTACAAGAGGTGACAACATAGCTGCAGGAATATGATTATGGCAGCTGTACAAGAGATTTACTCACTGAGCACATGGCCTAAAAGCACAAGAACTCCCTTCTACTTTACAGATGCCAGCCAAATTAATAATTAACTGTGCCATAAATTCTGTAGCCTCAAAGAATGTTGTCCAATAGGAACAATGCTTTTCTGCATCTTTCTATAGGAGTTCTGTCACACACTTAAGTGAATGCTCTTCATGTGGTGTGTGACTGATCAGACTAAGAAACCAGCGCATGCCGTTCCACAGCTGCTCAGTGATAGTATGACTTGTGAGACCTAAGCAGCTTGGCGTAGCCCAAAAATTGTCTTTCACCAATTAAAGGTAGTCCAAAAAACATATTACCCCATCCACCCTGTGTCTCCAATAGCCTGGGCCCACCGTGGCTACACCACTGCAAACAGCACAAATTCGGAGTCATTTGTTGCTGGTTGTCTAAGGCATAACTGTGTCATTCTGCTAGCCCTGGCTCACTGAGAGTTTTGGTACAGATTAAATGTGCCAAGTTGTCAACTCCATGGACTACATTCACATACAGGAAACTTTGAGTTCCCGCTCTTAGGATTTCATTCAATATTCTTCTTTTGGAAAGTGGCGTTCCCATGCTCACCTATGGAATTACTTAAGGGATTGATGGCACTACAATGTACAAATAGCTGAGAATTTAGGACACGAATAAACAACACAGAGCACAGTACTGCATCCTGACTCCATAGCCCCACTGTGCGGTAACTGTAATTCTTCAAACACCTCCCCCAAATGCTGCAACTCTGTGGCAAATAGCGTAAGCTAATAGTGCCTGGGAGGGTATTTACATTGCCAAAATGTGTGTTCTTAACTCACGTTAACTAACTTGCAGCAGCTAAGTTGAGTTAAAGTTGCAAGGGGAGACCTGCTAAAACCTGTAGAGGAGCTTAGGGTTGGTGATGAGCTGGTAACCTGCATTAACATTTGCTGCTCACCTGAAGTAAAAGCCAGGTTTTTGTCTCTTCCATGTGATTTTGCCAGAGTTAAAACACCCTTTTTTCTTCAATATAGCCATATGCGGAATCAGGGTTTTTTTATTCAGGCCTTATACTTCTGAAGCATTTGGAGAGGGGGTAATAGTAAGGTCTGGATTAAGAAAGAGGTTTTGCAGGCTGCAACTCTGGGCTAAGGGGGGCACAAAAGGGTGAAAGTAGTAATGGAGCTATCTGTATAAACAAGGTTTCATCATAATGACTATTTGCATAGATTGCATTTATTCAGCACCTTGGGTATGTCTAGACTACATGGCTCTGTTGACGGAGCCATGTAAACTAGTTTACCCGGCATAGTCAATGAAGCGGGGATTTAAATAATCTCCGCTTCATTAAAATAAACATGGCCGCCGCGCTGTGCAGACAATCAGCTGATCCGGCACAGCGCGGCAGTCTAGACACGGATCTGTTGGCTGGGGAAGCCTTTGCTGACCGATCCTGTAAACCTCGTTTCACAAGGCATAAGGGATTGGTCAGCAAAGGCTTCCCCAGCCGACAGATCCGCGTCTAGACTGCCGTGCTGTGCCGGATCAGCTGATCGTCGGCACAGCGCGGTGGCCGTGTTTATTTTAATGAAGCGGGGATTATTTAAATCCCCGCTTCATTGACTGTGCCGGGTAAACTAGTTTACTTGGCTCCGTTGACAGAGCCATGTAGTCTAGACATACCCCTTGTGTCCAAAGAAGTCAGTGGACTTTTGAAAAGTGGGGATGTGTTGTTAAGTGCCCTGTTCATAATTACGCTGCAAGTCAGATAGCTGGCTTCTCACCTGACTCAGCCATTGACTTCCTGGTCTGCACTCTAACCATTAGCTTACAATACCTGTACCATGGAGAAATTCCTAGCACATCTTCATGACCTCCTGAGGTCTCTTCCAGGCCTATGATTCTATGATCTCTGGAAAAGTCACCCCACACCATTTAGCTGGATGGATGTGGGAAGGGTGGACTAGCTACTGTTCAGGTTGATGTTTCAGAGAAAATTAACAATGGCAATTGAAAGGGGTTAAAAGGAATGTGTTTTTATAGGGCAAGAGAATTGAACTGGAGAGGGTTGGGGGGTGTGAATTTAATCTAATGTGCTCTAGCTTGCGTCACTGGGAATGTCCACAAGGGACTGTCAGTAAAAGAAAGTCAATAAGCAGGACACACTTGTGGTGTGTGGCCTCCAAGGATGGCAAAGGTGCCTGTTTTACATGCCTGCATTTAACTTTGATCCTTTAGGACTCTCAGGCTATGTCCACACTGCAGAGTTCTTGTGCAAAAAGGTCCATTTTTGCACAAAAACTCGCAGAGCATCCACACCTCAAGCGCGTTTTTGCGCAAGAAAATTTACAGTGAATCAACAGAACAGAGGGAGGTTTTGCAGTATAGGTATTCCTCTTTCTACAAGGAATAACTCCTTTTTACACAAGAGCTTTTGCCCAAAAAGGTGTATGTGGATGGGAAACGGGGTTTTGTGCAAAAACAGCCTATCAAAAGAAATATGGGTGCCCTGGTGGCCATTCTGTTAATGGCAATCAGAGCTGTCTTGCAAGAGAGTGTCCATGCAGTCTGGACGCTTTCTTGTGCAAAAGCGCATCACTTTTCCGATGCGCTTTTGCAGTGTGGACGCGCTCTTGCACAAGAAGTTTTTGCAGAAGATCTCTTCCGAAAAAAGATTCTTGCACAACAAGCCTGCAGTGTAGATGTAGCCTCAGCGCCCTCCACTTCTTCCAAAGAAGAATCCGTGTAACACACTGATGAACTTTCCCTTCTGTTGCCACAGTTGTTTTAGTGACAAATAACAACTGAGGCTACCCTCTCTCCACCCTGCAACAGAATTGGAGCCTTCCCTCCCCCATCTGAACATTCTCTGCATAATTTGTCCCTTAGTGTTCCATTATTCCAAACCCATCTATTAATAAGTAGTACTGGACACACTGAGCTTGAGCCACTACTCAGTAATACAGGCTCTGACCCACATTCTAGGAGCCCATGTCATGTGTAAGTGCCTATATGGTCCTTCCTGCTTCATGGCCCATCCCCATTCAACCATCAAATTTGGCATGGGATATGAATGATTAGTCATTAAACACCACCAGTTAATTAGTTTGTGGCTACTACAGGGTGATCAACTTGGGAAAAAGCAATTCTTCTTAGAAAGCAAATCCCTGTTGCAAAAAAAAAAAAAAAAGCAAGCTGCTATGTTGCTAATAAGACCCTGGACTTATCAAAAACAAAAATGTTGCTACTTCTGGAAGGCTTTTATTATGGGACTCCCGTGACAGATTAGTGGCCCAACCCTGAGCCAGGCTGAGGGGGGGGTGGCAGGTTTGGGCATTCTGGCACTACCAAAATTTTTGCAGAGTGCCTCATTCAAATTCTTTCTCCTCCCCGCCACCTGCCTAAGGCTCTGGAAGGGAATTTAGGTTGGGAGTTTGGGTTCAGGCTCTGGACTGGAGCAGAGGTTGGGGGGGGGGCAAAAGGGAGTGCAGGTTCTTGGGGGGAGTTTGGGAGGAGAGGTTGCAGGCTCTGGAGGGAGTGGCGTGCACAAGATGGTGTGGTAGGAGTGGATGTGGAGAGCCACACTTACCTGGGACCACTCCCCTCTGGCAATGGGTGCTGCTGCCCCAGTGTGTTCCTCCAGACTCCCCCCTCCCCGCCCCCGCCATGATCCCCTTGTGCATCCCTCAGCACCACCTGCTTCCCCGGGTGATTTAAAACACATCTCATCCCAGCTGCTAGCATGTGCATCCCTGTGGCCCGGAGGATGGGGCGGGAGAGGCGGATGCCTGCAGGGGGGCAGCAGGCATCAGCAGGCAGGTGGCGAGTTTTGATGGAGCCCAGCCCCGACCCAGGAGTATTCCTGGTGCTGGGACACCATGGGCCCATATAATGTGGGTGCTTCCTAGGATGTATTGAGTTCCCTCAGCTCCCCTTGAGCTTAATGGCAGCAGAAGCTGCTGAGCAGGGCACTATGCACCATTCAGTACCTGAGGGGATTGGGCCCATGTCACCCTGTACGAGACCACAGAAGGCATCTGTCATTGGCCTAATTTAAGAGCTCCCACCTCTCATTATATCAGTCCTCAGGCTACCAGCCCACACCTCTCTGCTTATTTAGAAAAAATGACCAGAGCAGAGGCATACATGTGTAATCAGAGCTGGCCCTATAAAAGCACCGGAATAGAGGTTATGCATGTCCCCAAGCTGCAAGCAGCATGCAAAGGCTGAGACAAATGCTCCGGCCACTGTGCCTACATGGGGCACTCCCCTCTGCAGCAGTGTCACTTGGCATGCTAAAACTAGCCCTTCTTTCTGAATAAAGCTAGTACAGGGATGGGTGCCTGATGAAACAAGACAGTGTCAGATTGTTATGGCAAAAGTACAAATTCCGGGAGAGGATTAGTGAAAGTCTAAAGTGTGTGTGGTCACTGGATACTGGCTTAACCCCTTCACTGCTAACTATCACCGCAAGCCCCGCGAGGCAGCATTGTTTGTCAGTGGTTGCCAAAGAAAGAGGGGCAGAATCTCTGGTGTGGCTGAGGTGTTCTCTTGCAGGTTTAAAACACCTTTGCTTTTCTTGAATGCCAAAGACACTGCGTTGGCCCAGTCCCTATCATCTGCATACCTATGGCACTTAGCTAGCATGGAGCAGATGGGGATCCATCACATGAAACACTTTGCCCTCCACATGGGTAGCACAGGAACAGTTTGCTGCCCTAGCCCTGTGCACTTATGAGGAATCCTCAGGTTACTCTTCCACAAGTTGATGTCTACATTGCACTACATGGCTGTGCTTTATGAAATCTAGCTAGTCGCTGGCCCTCCCATTGGCATGTGCTAGCTATTAGCCAAGATGCTCAGGGACACAGCCCTGTGCTACAGACATCCCTAAACCTCACACTGCCAGCTGATAATTGCCATCTTCTGCCCATTGCCTTTGAAGCATCTGGCATCGGCCACTGTTGGAAGACAGGCAATTGGGATAGCAGGATCTTTGATCTGGCTATTCAGACCATCTTAATTTCCCCCTTGCCTCACAAGAAGGGAGTTGAAGAGGGCTCACCTGCTGCCCAGGTGACTGCCCTAATCATTGGGCTACAGTGATTAATGAGGACTCCCACAATGTTACTGATTGAAGCTGTTCCACTTTAATAAACTAGTACTGCAGTGAGGTGGTGTATGAGGCTCCCTCTATAGGCCCGTGCTGGAGCTTCCCTGGTGCGTTAAGGGAGGGTTCAAATCTCCTTTTTGCTCCTTGAAAAGGGTATGGGGGAAGAAGGAAGTGCTGCAGTCCATGTTTGTGCCTGGGTTGTACAGCTAGCTGTGGTGATGGAGGTCGGGGGCCTCTTGAGCTTGCCTGTTGAAACTGATACACTTTAGTTAAATATTTAGGCAGCAGCAGCAACTCTGCACGTTGTAGTCCAGTGGTTAGACTGCCTACCTTGCTGAGTGGGGCTGTGGGTTTGAATCCTCCTCTGCTTGCTGTAAGAAGGGTTATGGAGGAGTTTCAAACACAGTTGTTCTGCATGTGCCCTAGGTGATGTGGGGCTTGCTTCCCTTTTGCCTGTGGAAGCTGTTTAATTAAATTGGGCCAAAAGCTGCACGAGACTTCCTCTGTAGCCCAGGGGTTTGCCTGTGGGCTTGGACTACAGCAGGTGTGGTGTGAGTCTGCCTTGGTGCAAGCCTGGGGCTTTGGGTCAGGTGCACGACTACCCTCACTTCTAGTCCAGTTGCTTAAGTAGGATGGTGGGCAACTAGCAGCCTTTCATATACATTGCAAACAGCCACTGCTGGGCATTTCGGGCAGTGGGATTTTTATCAATAATGGGTCGTATTGAGAACTGGCCTCGAAAGGATTGAAATCCACATGGTCACTGCCAGCTGGAACTTTTTTGGTCATAGAAGGTCCCTGCACATTGCGCCCTGAAGATTGGATTTAAGGTCAGGAGGAGATGTTGCCCAGCCGTGGGCAGGTTGCAGTCTTATGGTTATCCATGATTAATTTGGATGTACCAGATCAGTAATAACTTTTTAAATGCCTGGAATACAGCCATGCAGTGTGGCCATGAACATCCAACTCTATGGACCCACGCTGCCAAACGTATTGTTGTTGTTATAAAAGAGCCCTCAGGTACACTGAAAGAGCCATAGAAGGTTCAAGCAAACCTGAGGTGTTTTAAGGATTTCTATGTATGCTTAGACAACAGTTTACCTATTTATATAAGCTGAAAATCTCTCCTCAAGTAGATATTGTGATGCCAGTTGCCAGCTCATGCCAAGGTCTTGGTGTCTTAGCAGGACACTGACAGACATGTAATTGGAATCTGTCTGGCTCATTTATGGGTTAATACAGTACTGCTAGAATAGCATGGGTGGCAGGTATTGTAAGCAGGGGGAGGCTGAACTCCCCCAAACAGCCTATTGTGGCCCCTCCCTCAGGCCAGTGCACTTTCTGTAGGGAGTCAGGGTTGGATGTGTTGCCTACCCAGTACCCTGAGGCGTGGAGCCCTGGGCGTGTGGGTGCAGCAACCACGCCACCCAGGAACTGTGGGCATTGAAGCTGCAGCACACCAGGGCTGGGGACTTGCATCTCTGCCACAAGCTGAGAAGTGCTGGAGTCATGAGACACCGTGGGTGTGCTTTGGGCTCCTCTTGTGGCTGGCTGGGGGGGCTAGAAGAGGGGGCACAAAGAGAGAGGCTGGAGGTTAGCCCCCCTCTCGAGGCCTGAGGCCAGAGTGGTGGAGGACCTTAAAAGGTGCAGCTATGAAAATTCTGACACCTCCTTCCCATGGGAAGAATAATTAATTAATGTTCATAAATAAGCCAGCACATCTGTTATATATAATAAACCACAGGGGGGAAAAACCTTGTGGGAGGTGTGTGTCTGTGTGAATTATGAGGCCATTTTTACACCTAGGGAAGAACCTATAATGGACAGACAAGTAGTTTAATTGTATTTTGCATCTCAGTTTGAAATGTAATGAAAAAGCTCTTTAATATTTTTAAGTACTCTTCTTCCTGATACTATTTCTATCATACTCACAGCATATGGCAGCAAACAATGCTGCCTTTGCTGTAGCTGGGGTAGTGAAATGTCTAGAAAGTTCATTGTAAAATTGGCTTTGATAATGTTGTGAGAGGTAAATGTAACTGCAAGGAGAGGATTTTATATTGTTACTATTCTGAACCCCTTACCACATTGTAACCTAGACTCAAGACACCCACTCATAAGGTGACCAGGGAAAAAATGCACAATGAAATGTGGGGGGGAGGGGAAGGGATCCTGCTTCTATAGAGTAACCAAATGTTTCGCTAAATGACTCGCTGAGCCAAGCTAGCCGTATATTTTTCATATAAATGGGATCCATCTTTTTACCAGAAGATTTCAGGAAAAAATTCCAGCTCCCAGTGAGAAAAGATTTAAGGTCAGCTTCTGTACTTCACGCTACAAAACCTTTTCACACGGTCAGGGTAACAAAGGGACCTGCAAATCTAACAGCAACATGTTTTATAACATGAAGAAAATCAGGAGATTTCCATGACATGCAGGTTTTCTTTTTCAGGGCTGTACTACTTCTTTTGTACCCCTGTTTTGGAAAAGGTTGGGGAAAGGAGGGTGATATTGATCATGTAGGAAGGATTGCAATAAACTTCTTTCCACTTACCTGTTAATGCTTGTTATTGGAAGAGTCTTTGCAAGGCAGTATGCATGTTTGATGCATAAAACACATATGCCTTGTCACAGTGGTCTGCAGAGTGTTACCCCCACATAGCAATATACATTTCTGCTTTTCCTGCAAATAATAATGACCTTCAGGAGATAAAGCATGTTTCAACTCACTGGTTTAGGTGAGACTCCATCTGAGTACAAGGGTCTATCTATGTGAATTCAGTTGCAGGTTTGGTACCAAGCTCACTAACATATAAATAGCCCCAGTATAAACTATATTGCCGAGAATGGTATTAATGACCTGGAGACTGAGTCCTTGTAGTAGGGTGGACTAGGCCTTGAAGCTCCTTGCTGGAGGCTTGGTATCCCTGCCACACCTGGCCCCAGAAAAGGGCAGTAGAGAGGTCCTCCAAGATGCCGAGAGTGTCTGTGTGAGAATCAGCCAATCGAGGCCCAACAGGTTAGTATAAGAAGAGCTGCAGGGCTAGAGAGAGTTTACTCTTTGTTAGAGCTGCAGGAGAGTGAACGGTGCTCTGGGATGGCTTCTGGAATTCCACCAGGACAGGATCCTGAGATGAAGATCAAGACTGTGCTGAAGCTATGGGGATATGGCCTACGGAATTGTAGCAGCAACACAATTTAATGAAAGGGACATAGCAATGGCTGCTGTCTATGGGCTGTGAGTGGATCTGTGTCTCCTGCTCCCTCACCAGCCACTGGGAAAGTGGCCTGGACTTTGATGCAACCTAGAAGGGAAACTGAATTCTTGTAGTGGCCTGACTGAAGAACTGGGGTGAGAGAGGCCCAGAAAGGTGAAGAGCCCCAGGGAAGGAGCCATAGGGGATGTGACTAGGAATGCTTAAAGAGAAGGGATAATTATAGGCCCTGCTGGACTGATCGATAAATTATTCCCATAATAGGGCTAAAGATAAAAGGACCTTACAGAGGGTGCTGCAACAGACCCCCTGTTGTACTGATACCCCAGAAGGCATTTGTTTTGCTTTTATCAGACTCCTTGTGAGTCACCAACAGGGCCGTGGGGAGGGGATGAGACAGCTGCCCTGGGGCTTGGTGATATCAAAGGTCCTGGCTGGTGCTACCTTGGCAGTGGCTGGAGTCCTGGACCCTTTAAAGAGTTGCTGGAGCCCTGAACAATGCATGCCTGGAGGTGCTGAAGGTCTGGCTGGGAGAGGCTAGTCCTCAGCTCTGCCACTTCTGGGGCCTACAGCTGGATCCAGCAAAATCCATCCTCAGCCCTGGTCACCAAAGACCCACCATGAACAGAGAGAGAGAGAGTGCAGGCACATGCACTCGGCCAGGCGGTGCTTATGCGAGGTAAGTGTACCCTGTTATCATTCTGAAGGGGAACTAAAAACACCTTTATGATATATTTTCTTGTAAATGTTTCAACAAACATGTATAGGCCAAAAGCTTCTACATATTATTAAAAAACCAGAACACAACACTGTTCTTGCCAACTCAGATTAAAATGCCTTTCCAGGTGAGTGAGATATTATGTATATTTATGCATTACCATCTTATTACCTGATTCTAATGGAGAACTTTCAGTAGCTATTGGCTGTACAGGGCCCATGACAGGTAGCTGAGCAGAATAGATTCCATTCTGTTGTGCAGTGGTACATATACATACCGACCACTTCACTACACTATGTAGATAGCTGATGCTTTATTTTTTCCGACTCTCTACTAAAAAACTTCACAGTGAATTAAAGCTATAGTACTGAATGCTTTCAAAGCTCAAGGAGCACCTCAGCTAGTAGGTGCTTTAGATGTAAACATTGTTCATTACATTCAAATGAACTCACCTACTATTCTACTCTAAGGAGAAATTCCTTGTTATGGTCTTGCTTCCCCAGCCAAAAGTCAATGGATCTAATCCTGACAAAACACATGAAGACAGAAAAGACTCGTTAGCTCAGCAAATCCATCTCCTTTCAGGGGTAGGAATCTGCCACCTAAGAAAGTATGTTTAGTGTTTTCAGCACCAGTTTGAACTTGGAGGGAGTTTGAGGGGAGGATCTCCTTGTTGCCCTCTTAACCACTTCTTTAGAGCTACACAGCGATAACATACCTCTTCCGAAAAAACCCCCAGTGTAGCCATACCCTAACAAGTGCCTGCATAAGGTGCAAATTTGAATCTGGCCTATGGGATGTTTAAGCCATTGTGTGTCTCATGCACACTTGCGGGAGCAGGTAGAGGAAACCGCTCCTGATAGAGGGTGACAGCCTTGAAGAAAGAAGATGCTAGTCCAAATCTTGTTCTCAAGGTCCCTTCTGTGGTCTGAGGAACTTTCCCTACACTCTGCTGCTGTCAGGGGAAGTCAGTCAACAGAGGTATTGCTGCATTGGTTGGTTGAGCTGAGTTTCACTTTGAATTTTCAGGTTTCCTCTAACAATCTACAGCTCTGAACCTATGGGAACTGGAACCCAAATCTAAATGTAGCTTATTATATTATGGATTTGTATTCATGTAGTGCCTTTCAGGCCCAACCCCACTGTGCTAGGCACTGAAGAAACATACAGCAGAGATGGTCCCTGCCCCTAAGGTATGACAATCTAAGTAGGAGATGACAAACAGATGCAACAACGAGATGCGTGGGGAGTACAAGGAAATAGTGAGACAAGGAGTAATTATAGCATTATAAGGAGTAATTATAGCAGACCAGTGGTCTAGCTAAATTTGGGGTTCCCCTGCAAACCAAAACCAATGAATCTGTTCGGTCAGACACTGAAGCACTCTTTGTATTTCATCTGCTGATATTGTATTCTGAGTGGGGAGTGGGTTTTTTTTTTTAATTCTTACCTCCCCCCCCCCCCCAAGTTTAGGGCATTGTAATGGCGGGGCATGGGATGAGAGGACTAGAAAGCTTTAGTTCTTGAGGAAAAATGGGATTAACAGTCCTGTGTGAACCAGAATTTTGGCAGCACAAGATTAGCATTCCTGTCTGGATATCCCTCAGAACTGTGCTCCATTCAGTCCTTGGTCTGATGTCTAAAATAGCTAACATGGGTGATGAGTGCTGAGGCAGTTATAGTAGTATCAAGAAGCTCCAATCAGGTCAACATTACATTGTGCTGATTGTTGTTCAAATACATAATAAGAGGCAGTCTGTGTCCTCAGAGCTTAGACAGTGTAATTGAAGGCAAGATAAGAAGTGCATGTCTGTCCACTAAGAAATGTGCTTGCTGTGCACAGAGTAGTAACCACCATCAGATGGCAACTGTTTTTGGGTTGTACCAGTTTAGATTGTCTTAAAATCAGTAACTGAGGGTATATCTACACTGCAGAGGGTTTTTTTTTTTTAAAATGGCCTTTTTTCAAAAAAAACTTAACTTACGCCCACACGGCAATTGTGTTCTTTTGGGAAAAAAATTGAAAGAACGGAGGAGTTTTTCCGACATTGGTAAACCTCTTTCTACGAGGAAGAAGCCTTTTTCCAAAAGAGCTCTTTCAGAAAAAAGGCATGTGTGGACGGGGAAGAGGGAGTTCTTTCAAAAAAGAGGAAAGAGGAAAAAGCACAGGTGCCCTGGTGGCCACTCCGTCTATAGTAATCATAGCTTAAATGTGAGATAGCGTCCATTCAGTGTGGATGCTCTCTGTTGAAAAAGCAGATCGCTTTTTCATGTACATTGGCAATGTGGATGTGCTCTTTCGGAAGAAGTTTTTTTTGGAAGATCTCTTCTGGAAAAGCTTTTTCCGAAAGAAGCCTGCAGTCTCGACGTATCCTTAGAGGTAAAAGGCTCTATCATATTAAAAGGCCTCTGTGTCATCCAATCCCTGAGCCACTAGTTTTTAATCATAGATCTTTTACCAGTGGATCACTGGCACTATTTTGCTGATTACCATTTTAAAATGGATACATGGCACTACAGAATTAAGAGACAGACTTTTAGTTTGAGCTACAGATGAAAAAACTGATGATGGCATTTCTTTTCAAGCAGCTATTTTCACCATTTTGTAACTTTAAATATTAAACTTCCCACCTGAAATATAATAATAAACTCACCCCTGGGAGAGTCTCCTTAGGAGAAGCGGAATCAGTTTTTATATGGGAGAGAATATTTTGGCATTTTGATCCCAGTTCTCACAGCTTTAAGCTGCTGCTTTTATGTCAAATAAATGCTTGGGTGGGGTACAGTCAATATAGTGCCTACTTTTCCTATTGGTCTGCTGGCACAGGTGTCATGGGCAAGATAAATGGGTTAGCCAGGATATTACTGCACATATTTCTGGTTGCTGGAATACCCCAACTGAGGCACAGGATGGGTAGGGAAATAAAGGCATATGGTGGTGAAGTGCCCTGCGGGAGTTCACACAGTAGGTCTTTAGCACAGCTGGGACTAGAACTCGGGACTCAAATCCTGGCTTCATTTACCAATATTTCATGTGAAGCCTCCTGATTTCCAATTGTCGCCTTTTTTCCTAGAGCCTGCTGCTCTTCTTTAAGTCTGCAAAATGGGTGCATATTCTCTTTTGTCCCATCCACCCTGAGCTGCCCTTACTTCAGCTCAGGATCTAGAGGCAGCAATCTAGGTCTCCTTTTGTCCCTTTTTCTGTAGGACAAATAAGAAATCACATTTGTAAAAAAAAAAAAAAAAAAAGAATCTTTCACAGCAATTCTCAAATATGTTCTACTGAGTCATTTTGAAAGCGTCTTTCGCAACCAAACCAAAGTAGGTAGAACTAATCTGCACAGATTAATTTTGTTCTCTTGCCCCATTTTATGGGGCAGCAATCTTGCAATGATTATTGATTATCAGGCAGAACTACTAATTCCCTTAAGGTCATTAAGTGTACTTAATTAAAGAGCAGTTAGCAAGCTTCTCTTTACCAAAGTAATAGTGGCTGTTAAAACTGATTTGCACATTACCAGTATGGTGGCTATTACTCTAATGGTCAATTTGTCATTTATATTTTCCAAAACAAATACATTTGGGAGTTCAAATGAGTGCAAAAAAACCATCAGACATGAACTTGTTACAAAATATGTGAAAAGCAGCTGTCAGGAAGAGTTTTTTTTCTTAATTAACATAAATGTGAATGCATTTGTTTTATTTGTACATTTTATTTGAAGGTGAAGTGTATAATTAAGTAGACAAAATTTTTATTTCTTTTATACACACATCAATATCTGAATATCTGTGTAGATTTTATCTTGATGGATTTTCAACTTTCATGTAATTCCTCATAGCAGTTCCTTTCTCAGATATTTTTTCCAAATTTTTCATACTTAATCTTAGCCCAGACATGAATATCTCTGGAAGGATTTTTAGAAAAATCAGTTCAGTCATTTTGCTTTTGAGGAAGAAGGGTTGGGAAGAAAATAAATGCTATGTGTGTTTGAAAAATCACTTCTGAACATGCTCCATGTGGTTCTGAGTTTCAACAGTTTTAATGAAGCTCTACCCCTTATGATATCACTAAGCAATCTGTGGATTCTCCTTGCTTGATGTAATTTAGTACCTGTAAGAGAGAGATTATAATTTCTCAAGTTGCAGCTGGGATACTTTTTGTGACTGAAATACACTCTACAAAATCATTTAACCTTCAAAGAGAAAAATCTCCACTATAAAAATATTGCAATAAATATTTTAGGTCTCCTTCCTTCTCTCCAACACCCACTTCTAGCTTTAACCAAATCTTAAAACTTTGTTTTCTTTGTGAAGACACAGTATCTGTTCCATTTCATTGTGGCAAACAGGATTGTTCGTCTTCTAATGAAATAAAGCACCTCTTTTGACCTCTGAAGGGTTACAGGATATTGGATCTTAAACACATTCTTGGTCCAGGACTCTGTATGACCCATTTTTGGATGTCAGGCAAGGGTCATTTGGGACTCTGCATGTGTGTGTTGGGCGGGGAAGAGGAAATGTTTCTATATGCTGTTTTCTTCTTAATGGCAGCTGTTTAAGGGGTTGGAGTTGACAAAGATGGGCACAGTGCAGGCAAGGTGGAACAAAGCTGCATAAATAATACATTCAGCTGCATAATACATGCAATTCATAATCCATCCAGGAAGAGAAACATCACATTATATATGGGTAAAATATATTTGGGTAAAAATTAGGGGTGTTAACTATTGGGTAATATAATAGTCAACTAACTGCATGAATTCTTAGTGGTTAGTTGACTATTCTATAGCCCCGGGGGTGAGGCCAACAGCCAGTGCAGTCTGGCCCCACTTCTGAGGAGCTCCCTGTATCCTGAATCAAAGGCAGCAGCGCGGGGTGCCAAGTGAGAGCCGGTCCACAAGGGGAGCCAGTTTAAAAACCATCTCCCTGTGCAGACCGGCTGCTTGCTGCCCCTGTATCAGAGGCAGCAGCACAGGGTGGCAGCAGCTTCTGTCCACAGGTGTCCAAGCTCCCTGTGGACAGAGGCTGCTGGGGAAGGGAGGGATCAGGGGAGGCTGCCACAAAGCAGCTCCAGTCTGTGGCAGCCTACGGGGGAAGGAGGGCTGCTGCTGAAGCAACCTCTGTCTGCGGCTAGCCCAGGCTGCCACAGACATGGGCTGCTTCTTGGCAGCAGCCCCTATCTACAGTGGGCCCCGGCTCAGCATGGATAGAGGCTGTTCTATGAGATGCGGACAGAGGCCTCTCTCTGGCATGCGGAGCAGCCTCTGCCCATGGAGAACCTGGGCCCACCATGGGCAGAGGCTGCTTCACAGCAGCCTCTCTTGTTCCCCACCCCCACACTGCCACCTCTAATAGAGGCAGAAGCATGGAGGGGGAGGGCAGGCAGCACCACGGAGACAGTGCTGGGGGGAACCGGCTTTTAAGAGGCAGCAAGATCGGGGGTGGGGGGGAATGCGGGTAGTCAACTAGATTAACTGATAAGCCTAGGCAGTTAGTCGACTACTCACTTACATCCCTTGTAAATCTGTCAGTCAAGTAAACTGCAAACTCTTCATACACAGTGCATGTTGAAACAAAACAAACTGCCCCTCCAACATGAGGGCAAATTCATAAAAGGGCTTGAGTGTGCCACTCTGAATCACACATGGGACTACTTTTGGAGTAAGGTATTAATCAACATATCTAGTGATACAAAAATCGCCATCCATAAGGACCCTGTTCCCTCTCACTGTGATGCCAAGGAGAGTTTTGCCACTGACTGGTGCCATAGTACATGTGCAACCATCTTCATTTTAAATACCTATATAGTGTTAGATCCCTCCACCCTCACTACATTTAATTTAGATATTTTCAAGCAGCTTACCAGCTAACAATCTTTTAATATTCTATTTATTTAATACTGTTGCTTAGGATGCCCGTATAATCAGATAAGAGTCGTTAAATCACTTTTGTGATTTAAATAGGATAATACTATTTATTCTCTTTACTCACCCTATTAATATTAGAGCTTATGCTGACTATATTTTGATATTTCAAATGAAGTTGTTATATTTTTCAAATATCATAATTATATGAAAAGGCTATATTATCTCATTGTGAGGATTACCCTCCTGTATCTTATCCACCATAATGTCTGCACATATTGGCCTTCAGATTTCCTCATGTTAGCTGCTGACCTCAGGCATTTCTCTAGTCTCCCATCTGGCATTTGTTATTTATCCTCCACATAGTTTTAAAGCAGGTCTCTCTCCCTCACCCCATTCCTGAAGATGTGCTGAGTAGTCACTCTTAAGAATTCATACTCTCAGTGATCTCTGCTTCATTCAAAAGTGAGAGTTTGCATTTTCTGATGAGGCTGCAGACCAATTTTTCATCTCCTCCTTTCTCCAACTGAAACCAAATTCTGCCAATTGTGACCATATCACAAGCCACAGGGCCCCTGCCTGAGGATTCTGGGGAAGGTGAGTGTGATTATTCTTTGAAGGTTCATGCTCACCAAGTTTAATCAACTTAGCTTCTATTTCCAAGGAGCTAGGAACAAATCTTCAGTCTCGCGCAAGAGAAGTGGAACTCAACAGCTCTTGGAGAGATCTGTGCCTAATTGGCAGTATTTGAAATAGTTTTGGAAGGGACAGTTGGCCAAATGCACTGGGTATTGGAGTTAGAAGCACCCTGGATATGGAGAGAGTTTGTGAATTTTATCACTTATGTAGCACTCCGCAGTCATGAATCATTCTGAACAACGCTGGGCAAATAATACAAACTTTTTTTCGAAAAGCATTTATTTGCATAGTTTGAAAAGTTTACCCAGCAATTACACCTACCTCCACAGCTTCCATATCAGCCTTTCCACACTTACAGCGCACACAGACATATTCCCTATATGCCACGCATGCAAGTGCTTGCTCCAAAACTAGTAGGAAAATTGTGTGCATGTATTAAAGGGAGGGAGATTCATGTGGGTTAAGTCTGTCAAACTATGAGCTCCATTGTGTATTAAGAAATAAATTTTATATCCTATAGTAAACACATCTAAACTTTCCTGAGGGCAGCTCATTATATTAATTCCAGGCAGTGTCCAGAACATCTCACTGAGGCTATGTCTATGCTACAGAGGTTTTTTTCGGAAAAACAGCCATTTTCCCCAAAAAACTTCACTTACGTTCACTCTGCAATCGCATTCTTTCGAAAAAAAATCGAAAGAACAGAGGGGTTTTCCCCACATTGATAAACCTCTTTTTTACGAGGAAGAAACCTTTTTCTGAAAAAGCCCTTTTGGAAAAAGGCATGTGTGGATGAGGAAGAGGGAGTTCTTTCGAAAGAAGAGGAAAAAGCACAGGTGCCCTGGTGGCCACTCCATCCATAGTAATCACAGCTTAAATGAGAGATAGTGTCCATTCAGTGTGGACTCTATCTTTTGAAAAAGCAGATCGCTTTTTCCATGTGCTTTGTCAATGTGGAATAAATTTTTTTGGAAGATCTCTTCTGGAAAAGCTTCTTCCAAAAGAAGCCTGTAGTCTAGACATAGCCTGAGGGACTGTCATGGAGAGGCCATACAAACTGCTTTCAAGGCCTATTAACACTGACCATCAACTACTGGCTTACCTGCTGGGAATGGTGGGTTTTCTCTGCAGTGGGGCAAACCAGTGGGGCTTGCCAGTGGTGCTGCTCTGATCAGGAAGCTGACCCATCACAGCACAAGGGGCTCTGGCTTGCCTGAAATGCTAACAGAACTTCATAGGGTGAAATCAGACTGGCGAGGGTGCAACTCAGAACTTTGTTGCTTTCTATGATCTCTAATTTGGTGCTTTCAATAATAGCCTCTCTGCTAAGCCCGTGTTTCTTGCTTTTCTGTCATGTTGTCCCCAAAGGGGCTAAATTAGAAGCCCAGAATGCCCACAGCTTAGAATGTTGTGTGTAAATAACTGGAGAGGCTCAGATGGAGGCTCTGATTTGGTCTGGACAGTGGAGATCCACTTCTCAATAGTGGGCCAGATCCTCTACTGTGGCTTGATCTTGCCTCACTTTTTGACGCCACTAGAACAGTCTGCATCCACACAGGTTCTGAAATCTAATGGACTCGGGAGCCTTAATACGTATGTGGATCTGAGCCTTTGCCATTAGCTTCAATGGTAACAGAATCAAATCCCAGCATAGCTGCACTGAAATAATTTTCACCAGCTACGAATCTGACCCTTAACTAATCAACTATAGTGCACATTGTAATTTATGAATTTTACATTAGTGAGAGGTTTGAATTGAATGCTGTTGTTTGGACATCAATCATCCAGTCAGGCAACAAAGAATATCTTATGGCTTGCTATGTCACTTACAAATGCAGCCCAAATTTTGCAAAAGTAGAACACTAGTCATAAACAATCTAAAGATCTGGAACTATCCGGTGAAGAAACTCACGGATGACTTTTAAATATAAAATATACTGAATATTTTGCAACTTGTTTGTAGACTGTTTATGAAGAGGACATGACTAATTATAGATTATTTGGAACATATTATTCATGCAGCTCTAGTCGAATACCCCTTTTGGAGTAGGTCAGTATTATCCATACTGGGGAATGAAGATAGGATTGGCAAGTTAATAACCACAGAGGGAATCAGTCGGGACCAGCAACTGAACTCATTCTATTATCCGATAATGCACAGTTCCTTTGGTGTTCCTTTCATTTAAATTACTATTCTGATCGTTTCAATTTATATAACTAAGTTTTAAACCAAGACTCAAGTAGGAAGGATTCCTAGAACACTCCTTCCTTCTGTCCTCTCCTTATAGAGTGTGGAAAGGATTGGATAAAAATCCATGGAGTCTTTCATTATTAGGTGGCTGGTTTCAAAATACAACCTGGTTGGTAGCATTTGAAAAGTATCATCTCAGGGCTATATGGTGTTTTATGGGAAAGGAGTCTGATTTTAACCCAGATACCTCACCCAGAGGGGCAGTATAATAATCCATACAAACAAATTGTGTACTAATGCAATGACAACAAATAAAAAGAACAATTAATTGTTGTCTTGTTACCTAATCTGAGAGGTGAGGTGAAGCACTGAGGAGTGGCGGGGTGTGGGGGGGAAGGGTTGAATTAACTTTCTCACACCTAGAAGTTATACCTCCAGATCAGGACTGAGGCAGACTGACTGTTAGAGTAACTTGTCATGTAAACCCTGTACATCAGGGGTGGGGAACCTAAGACCTGGGGGCCAGATGAGGCCCCAGCTTGCATGGATCTGTCCCCCAAAGTTCAGGGCTCCCTCCCACCCAGCATTGGAGAGCCAGAGCTGGTGCTCCAGCTCCTCCACCTCCCTGTGAGGCTGGAGCACACAATTTAATAACCTGCCCATCCCCCCCAGGCTCTGGTGTGCAAGGGAAATGTGGGGAATGTCTTTCCCATTCTCCGTTGGGAGCCACATCAGTGAGGGTGCACTGCCCCAGTCCGAAAAAGGTTCCCTACCTCTGTTCTACATAGTCATGACACAATATTTTTAATAAACAAATTATAAGGATCAGGTATGGAGTGTCAAAGGGAAAGTCTATGGGAGGTTCCCAGACACCTGGATAGGACAATTCCATTGTCCAATTATTTTGTTCAAGAAGTCAAGTCCGCATGCTGGGACAAATGCTTAATTTTCACTCAAGCAAACTCTGATTCCAATGAAATGGAGAAGGTATGTATTCCAAAGCACCAAAGCCTTGAATCCTAATTATCTAAGAAGCCAGAGCCTCTCAAACTATTTTGTAGCCAGAAATAGTTTGACTTTGTGACATCAACTAATGAAACAAATGCCCTTACGAATCTGCTCATTGCGCAATTTCTGCTGAATCTGTGTTTTGCTGCTGGTGCCTTAACTCAGGGCTTGCATGATGTATTAGTGAGCCCCGTTAGGATCTTTACATAGCAAAGAGAAGAATCCCAATTTCTGGTTGTAAGACTGACACGTCGGTGAGGAACACTGAGCACTTGGAGGCACTTTTTATACTGGAACCTTTGCAAAAGATCCTGAAAATAAAAAGTCCTGAGGGAGGAACAAGATGCTTGTCTTGTCGGTAGCCTAGGATATTGTATGAGGTTATGAAAAGATTGTATCTAACCAATGTGGAAAAGCGGTACTGGCCACTTCAAATGTCTTTCACCTTCTCAGTCGGGAGCCACATCAGTGAGGGTTTGTTTCAGGTTTTTTTGCTTGTGTGCAGCCCCTGACTGATTTTTCTGTGGGTCCACAGCACAGGAAGGCAAGGCAGAGCAGCCATGACCAATACTGAAGGAAAGTATGTGACAAGAGCACATGGGTTCTACCAGGTTTCCACTGAACAAAGGGTTCAGTTCCCTCTTTGCCCTTGCACAGATGGACAACTTATGGATTGGCTGCTTGGAAGACCAGCTCTACATCCACTAGTCATGGGACTCGGGTAAATCTTAAACTACGGAATCTTGTTTCCTTTTTTGCTTTTGTTATATTTCTTGTGGAAATGAAAATTTCTTAAACAGCCTTTGCGTTTGTTTCTGCTTAGTTATCCCATCAACTTACAGGAAGATTCTACCTTTATATAAAATCAAAGACTAGATGGGGAAGAAGACAACAATTTATAAACCCTTCTGGAATAAGATGGGGTGAGTAATGCTACAATGTGTCCGAAGAAGGGCAATTGAAAGAATCATGTGTTGAGATTAAGAAATTGTTTGGGAATCCAACCAGCAGCAGATTGCTGTCCTACTTGTCTGTCCAGTTGTTAATGACTGAGTCGCTAATTTGTGAATATATGTTAAAGAATAGAAAATGTCACTACTGGTAGACCAGGTGCCAGCTCCTGTCAAGTCTGTAAGCATCAGCTGAGCATTGACAAACTCATAGCCAGAAACCGGACCAGCTTACCTCTGTTAGTATTGTTCAAAATAAGTGTTAGACTTGTAGGGATGTTTACTCTCTATAAAATGCCTGTAAATTGCTCTGTTTTTACTTGTAATGTCTGTATCCCATGTTCATAAGGTAATATGTAACTCTTGTTTTATACCAGTAAAAATCTCAGAGCAGGAGTGGTTCCCTCACCCATCAAAGAGGACTATCAAAACTAAGTTGGCCATTCTGAAATATCACAATGTAAAGACTGTGCTAATTTCTCCTACACGGGTTACATCAGTTTAGATTCTGGAAGAAGGGAATAAAGATAGCAGCTATTAAAATTAAGGGTTTTTTTCTGTTTGGACTCACAGGATTGTAGCTAAGAAACAAAAGCAGAGATCCCCCAGATCAACCTGAGTTAGCACTGAATGTCTTTCTTTTAGGGCTGACAGATTGCTACATCTGTCACCTTTTGGAATTATAGTCTGTAATTCAGTTGTGAATATATGTTGTCTGCTTTAACCTTTAAATAACTCTCTCAGAAAGCAAAGAGACACTAGGGGAAGAGGTTGTTCTAGATTTGATTTTGACAAATGGGGAAAAACTAGTTGTGAATTTCCAAGTGGAAGGCAGCTTGAATGAAAGTGATTATGAATGAAAGCATTCATGATTCTAAGGAATGGTAAGAGGGAAAACAGCACAATAGACAATGGATTTCAAGAAGGCAGACTATCACCTTCCTGAGCTAACTAGGTAAGATCCTGTTAGATCCCCGCACTGGCCCTTTAATGGGTTAAAACGCCACCTGGGAGAGGGGTGGACCTATGGAGCCAGCAGCTATGGCTAGTATTAGTCAATTAGGGCCCAGCTGAGGGCAGTATAAATAAAGGCTTTCAGGGGGGAGGAAGGACAGACACACTCTTGCTCTAGCTGTAGAGCAGGAGGGACCTAGCTGCCAGAGAAGCTAGAAGCTTCCTGATTTAGAGCAGGGCTAGGGAAAGGGGAAAAATAGTTCAAGAGAATTGGCAGTTTTTCAAGGAGACGTTATTGAAGATACAAATAAACTATCCCACTGCATAAGAAAAACAAAGTAGGGTAAGAGACCACCCTGGCTTAATAAGCTCTTCGATATGAAACTGAAAAAATAATCAATTTCCATTTTTACTGAAGTCACATTACAAAGGAATATAAACAAATAACACAAGTATGTGGGGGAAATTACAAAGGTCAAAGTGCAAATACGTTTTACAAACACATTAGAACCAAGAACAGAGTAGGCCCCTCCCTCAGCAAGGGAGGTAGGAACTAACAAAATATGGAAACAGCAGAATTGCCAAAAGATGTTTTTCACCCAAAAGTTTAGTAGCAATTGGACAGCTAATTTAATGAAAATGAGGTAGGATCAGAGTTAAAATAGGGAAAGAACAAATTAAAAAGTACTTGGACAAGTTAGATGTTTCCATGATGAAATGCATACTAAAATACTCAAGGAGCTGCCTGAGGAGATATCTGAGCCATTAACAATTACCTTTTGAAAAAGTAATGAAAGATGGGTGGGATTCCAAAAGATTGAAAAATGACACATACTGTTCCCTTTCTTAAAAATGCGACTGAGATAATGGAGTGAATTTTGCAAACATCGAGAAGATGTGATAAATAAGTTACCATTCACTTGTCAAGAACAAATGATGTCCAACCTAATAGTTTTCTTTTGTCATGGTAACAAGCTTTGTGGGTAGGGGGAAAGCAGTAGACTTCATATATCTTGACATTAGTAAGGTGTCTAGTATCACCTTTCACAACCTTCTTGTAAGCAAGCGAGGTAAATCCATCTTATATGGAGCTACTACAAAGTAGGTGCATAATTGCTTGGAAAACCATTCCCAGAGAATCTGTGGTTCTGTCAAGCTGAAAGGGCATATCACATGGGGTCTCTCAGGGACCAGTTGTGTGTCTGAAGATATTGAACAGAAGCAATGATTTAGATAGAATATATTTCATAAGTTTGTGGACAATATCAATCTGGGAGGGGTTGCAAGTGCTCTGGAGGATAGGATTAAAACTCAAAATGATCTAGACAAACTGGAGAAATAGCCTGAAGTAAATAGGATGAAATTCAATACGGATGAATGTTCCCTGCCAAGTGGAGTACTTAGCTGCACACATACTAAATGGGAAATAACTGCCCAGGAAAGAGTATTGCAAAAATGGATTGAGCGGTCATAGTGGACCACAGATTGAATGAGTCAACAGTAACACAGTTGCAAAAAAAGGAAATATCATTCTGAGATATGGTAGCAGCAGGCTTGTAAGCAAGCTTCAAGAAGTAATTTTTCTGCTGTACTCTGTGCTGATTAGGCCTAACCTGGAGTACTGTGTGCAGACATGGACACCACACTTTAGGAAAGATGTGGATAAACTGGAGAAGATCTCAGAGAAAAGCAACAAAAAATAGGAGTCTAGAAAACATGACCTATGAGGGACTGAAAAAAATGGATTTGTTTGGTTTGGAGAAGAGGAGTCTGAGAGGGGACATGACAATTTTCAAGTACTTGAAAGGTTGTTACAAGGAGGAGGGAGGAAAAAAAAATCTCCTTAATCTCTAACGATAGGACAAGAGGCAATAGTCTTGTATTGCAGGAAGTGTGGTTTAGGTTGGACATTAGGGAAAAACTGTCAAGATGGTTAAGCACTGGAATGGATTGCTTAGGGAAGCCGTGGAATCTCCATCAGTGGAGATTTTTAAGGACAGGCTAGCCAAACACCTGTTAGGGATAGTCTAGATCATACTTAGTGCTGTGCTGAGTGCAGGGGACTAGACTAGATTAAAACTCTCAAAGTCCCTTTAGTCCTGTGAATCTGACTTTTTTTCCTAGTAAATAAATCCTTAGTTTGTTTTAGAATTGGCTATAAGCAGTGTTTTTGGTGTGAGATATAAGGTACAGGTTGATGTGGTGTGAGTGACTGATGTCTCAGGACTGGGAGGAACCTAAATGTTATGTGGTCTTTGGTATAATGACAATGTTTGCCTAAATCCTGGGTGGCAAGATGGTCTGGCATATCCTAAGGGACTGTCTATGACTCTATGATCTAAGTCCCAGTGTTGCAGCAGTTCACACTTGTTAGTGGGTTGATGAAATCCAATTATAGAACAAGCCACTATTTTGGGGAATCTGCCTTGCACTTTGTTTTGATAATCTGCCCTGACTTTGGCTCTCAGTCATAAACCACTCCAGACAATGTAAGGGTTAACCTGGCAGTTCATGTAATTTTCTTTTGTGACTCTAAACATTTTTTCAATCTAACACTGACAACCAGTTTTTATGCTTGAGCCTTGTATGCGTCAATTAGCCTATCTTGGTTTGGGTCACACACACGGGGGAGCTGACAGACTCACTGGGACCCTGGGCAAGGTGTGGTAAGGCGGTGTGGGAAGGGGCAGGACTGGGGGCAGCCAGTCCTCAGCAGCACCTGGAGCATGCCATGCCTCCCCCACCCTCAGTGCTGCCCAGAGTGCACAGTCAGGGCTCCAGTAGCAACTTAAAGCACTGGGGGCTGCATCCATGGCAGTGGCTGCGGCTGGGAATCCTAGACCCTTCTGAATCACTAGGACCAAGGGTAACTTCTCCCTTTGGCCCCCCTCTTCTCCGTGGGCAGGCTTGCACACACAGTATAATATTTACCTGCTAATTTGAACTGGTTCTAACCCACCAGAAAGGAGCAAGTCACTTCCAGCTATCTCCAACTTTCAATGTACTGCTGCTGTTCTAAGTATGGCTAGGCTTTCATGAATCACAGAATCTCAGTAGGCACTCCTATAGATGCTACAGTAGCCATCCTTACAATATTTCATAATGTAAGCCTTTTGCCTTCAGCCCTTATAAATGTGAGTACTCCAGTTTATTTTAATGGGACTGATAACAGAGCTGCAACACTAACCATGTTCCTCATATTGAATTAGGAAGAAAAATTGTTTAACATTATTCTCAAAGATAAAATGTAGGCTATCAAACCAACAAACTACATTGTACTGTATATTCAACAACAAACCAGTGTTAATTTTTTTCCTTCTAAAAATGGTTGCTCTAGTAGAGAGTCTGACCTTCTGAGCAAAAATCTATTGAAAAGATATTTAAACCATCTTAATTTAAATTTCCAACTGTTAGACTAAATGTAACCTGTTGACACATCTTAACATGAAGGAGGGAGAGGCTACCAGTTCAGTAAGTGAATGTGACATTTTATTTCTAGAAACCTAGATTTCACACCTAGCATTCAGTAACTACAACCTTAGCATAGTCCCTGTGAACATTTTACCATAGTTAAAACAACAACAACCTTCCTGCAGTTTTGCACAGTTGTTAGACACTCTGCAGTTCTCCTGAGAAGAGTGTAATTTCCTAGCACTGTGCTTCATTATTATTAATCTTCAGGAAAAAAGTGAAAGTATCAAGAATGCCAATGCACATAGGTTTGTATGAAGGTTCCCAGTGTAAATGTTTTATGGCTATCTAAGTAGAAAATGCCAAGTAACTGAATGACCTGTTGTATACCTATAAAAAATGAAGAGCAAATAATCAAAGACAAGCGCCCATCCTTGCGGTATCTGAGCAAACACCCGTAGCTTCATGAAGCTCCAGGGAAGATGATGGAGCTCAGTGGACATGCACGGCACCTGTATGAAAATAACTTCCAGAATGAGGGCCATAGCTGAAGCACATAGTTTATGAACAGCCAATAGGGCTGACATACCCTTTGCAATACCCTGAACATTCCTCTGTCTGTGCTCTGTCTAACCAAGACAATGAATGTTTGGGTTAGACACCAACATCCTGTTAACCTTTACCGCCTATTGTTAGAGTGTGACTGCCATCTCTTTGAGTCAGTCTCTATATTATTTAAAAATAATCACTATTGAAAATAGAGCAAAGTAGTCATAAAACAAAAGAAAGCGTTGCATAACGTACCTCCTATGAATGTTTTACTAAGTCCAATGAGATTATTTTCTGCTGCCAGGTGAAACAAGGGTTATTTTTAAGTTAACTAAACTGTTCTGAGCTTTAAAAAAAATGCCTGTATTTGATATGCTTCTAAACAGAACCTTGAAAATACCTTTATGTATTTTGCTTGTTTGCCTGAACTTCTCAAAAGGCTTTGTCAAGATGGGCATCGTTATTCTAAATTTGCAGATAAGCAAACCCAGTTGAGTGACTTGCACAAGGCCACTAAACAGCTATTGACAGAACTGTGGTTAGAATTTGGGTCTCCTGACAATGTTTGGTGCTCCCTTGGCTTATCCTGCTACTTCCCTTAATTTAACACCCGCGTTTCGCAGTTGGAAGATTGTTGATTTATCTTCTCCAAACTGGTCCAGTCTTCCTGAATTCCAGTTCAAGAAAATGCTGCTGAGAAAATGTATTCCTCAAAGGGACTCTAATATTCCTTGAAACTTGAAGTATGAAATTAGTGCACAAGATGACCATGCAGAAACATGCAAGTAGTTATGGCAGATAACTGGGAATAATAAACGGTTCCAAGTTTAAAAGATGAACTATGTTAATGTATTTCTTTTACAAGTGGAAGTGTAACCTGGTTAACACCATAACTCCAGGGAGACTACTGTCTCTTTTAGTGGAATGCACTTTGTAAAGGGCCATGGGAGAAAGATAGTAGTAAGAGCACAGAATAAATACCAATTTGAAGAAAGCCAAAGTGACTCACAAAGTCTGCTGGCATCTGTTTTGCTTTATTAAAAACAGCACGAAGTGGAACTGGGGAATTTAGGAGAGAAAAATGCATAGGAGTAAGGGACTTCCTAACTACGCAACTAAAGGAAAGAAAAGAGAATCAGAGTCCACTAACCCAGCTGGCTTTGCCAAAGCCTAGAACACGTCAAAGCCCAGTTCATTTGGGATGATTCAAAGAATTAACTTTTGATTTGAGGAAAAGGTACTATAGTTAAACACTGTACTGGGTGTGGGGGAACCTTCCCCACCCAGATTTCTGTCTGAAGAGAGAAATGCTGGGAGCAAAGGATAGCAGTGCTCAGCCCTTATTGCTGGCAATGAAGGCAAAATTGCACGGTAGCTCCCTGGCAATAGGAGATGCTTTGATGCTGAGCAGGCTGGAGAGTATGTAATGAGAGAGACTCTCATCTGCAGCTAGCTCAGCCCCTGCCTACAGGTTTGCTTCCTCAGCTTGCTCTGGGTCCTGTGCCTTCAAGCTGGGGGGATGGAGAAGGACTATGCTGAGGGGCAGAAGAGGGAAAGTCAGAAGTTGGGTTTTTGAGTCTGTGAGAGGTTGGGGGCAATGCAGCTTTGGACGGGGTTTGAAGTGATTGGGAACCAATGGAAGGGGGAGTTTAGAGGCTTAAACTCAGCAGGGAGGGATGATCGAGGGTGAGTGAAATGCTGTGCTTCACAGGAGATAGTAGCAGAGAATGACTGGGGGAGAACTCAGGCAGAGGACAGAGTGAGTCTGGAGCTGAGGGGTATGGAATGAAGGCAGATTGGAGCAGAGAAGGAGGGATTTGCAGGAAGGCTAGAGGGATAGCTTTTCAGAGCACTATGGTGAGGGGGTGAATCAGATGTGTTGGGCTCGGCAGATGAGCTTTGTGCTTTGACAGTTAAACCTTCCACCTTTTGAGGCAACATTAACATGTTGCTGTCAAGGCTGACTTTTGCTACAAATGCAACCTGTACGTTGAGGTATGTTTTCAGAAGAGAAGCCTCATTCTTGTGGGTAAGGTTTTCATCTGCCCAGCTGGAGTTGAACTAAAATTGAGGACTTCAATAACTAACTTACTCTCCCCTGCAGTGAGAAGCGTAGGCCTCAGCCTTCTTGGAAATTTACCTGATGATCATATTGTGACAGACCCCCACCCCTGCCATGCTTTAGAAAATGGACTTGTGGACACAGATGTGCCTAACTCAAAGGTTCTTTGGACAAATTGTCTCATGAAACCTGTCAATCTTCATGTCACAATCTGCTGGATCTGTGTATCTTATGTTGTTGTAGGTATTATCCTTGTGTGTAAAATTAGATGTATGGAGTATGGAATGCTTTATGGTCTTAAATGTGCAAAGGAAAAGCCATCAAGGGTGTTTCCATGCTGGAATGCCTCAATGTCTGGGCAATCACATGTAAATAGCCTTTTGTCCTTAAGTCTTAGCAGTAGTTGGTCTTAGGCAGTCACATGACCTCCCTAAGGGTATGTCTACACTGCCACCCTAGTTTGAACTAGGGTGGCTAATGTAGTCATTCGAACTTGCAATGAAGCCCGGGATTAAAATATCCCGGGCTTTATTTGCATGTTCCCGGGCGCCGCCATTTTTAAATGCCCGGTAGTTCGAACTCCCTGCCCGTGGTTACACGCGGCATGGGCTAGGTAGTTCGAACTAAAGCCCCTCATTCGGACTATTGTTACTCCTCATTCGAACTAGGGTGGCTAGTGTAGACATACCCTAACTGGCAGGGACTGGTCAGGTAAATTCTCATGCAAAAGTGGGAATCTTTAAAACAATAGGAAACGAGCAGGTCTTTGTCTTTGGTTGGCATGGCACTCCCAGGAAAGTGATCCAAAGACCTCAGGGTGAGGAGCTGCCCTGGTTTGGAGGCTTAGCTGGAAAAGGAACAGGTTTAGAGTGAGTTTGTAATAAGTTTGTACTGAGGTTTAGTGTTAGAGTTAGCTAAGCGTTTTCTGTTATTCTAAGTCTGTAATCTACTTTGCTCTGTCTGTTCTCACTTATTACCACTTAAAATCTACTGCTTGTACTTAATAAAATCACTTTGATTTACTATCAAGCCCAGTGTAAATAATTGTTACCTGGGGGAGCAACCAGAGTGTACATTTCCCCCTTTCAATGTTAAAGGGGGCTTACCTAAATAATTCTTTTGGGGTTCTGATCCCATATGGGGAGAGGTAACCCGGGAATCCAGGACCAAAACTGCACTCGCCTTGGACCTGAAGAGTTTGTGTCTGAACTGCTTCTCAGGGGGGCAGTGATCTCAGCTCAGTGTCTTGGCTGGAGGAGACCAGGGAGGTGGCTGAACAGGACAGAGTGGTGAGAAGCCCCAGAGAGCAGGAAGGCAAGTGTCAGTGGTCTTGTCAGCACTCAGGAAAGCCCCTCAAGGGGTCTTCTGTGACTGCACCAATGTCACATATATCTTAGAAATTATTGCAAACTCTGGGACAAATCCTGAAGTCATGCTTGAGTACTCATTTTGAAAATATTTACTCAAACCTTCCACTAACTTCATGGAGCATTGATGTGATTGGGTGCCCTACTCAAGGCAGAATAGGCTAAATTAGGAAGGATAATTAACTTAATAGGCAGCATTTTAGAAAGAGCCAGAGATTGAAAGGCTCCATTTTCAATCAGCCCATCTGTGGAGAAACAGGAGGGACTGGTATAAAGCCAGGAAGTTGACAATAAGGAGTGATAGGGAAGTGGGCTGCGGTCACCCCCGGGGAATGGGGAGGTGTGTTTGAGGGTATGGCGTTCAGCAGTCGGAAGCTGCTTCCTGAGAGGTAGGAGTTGAGTTGGAACACCTGGGAAGGGGGCAGAAGGTATCATAAGGAATCTAGGGAAAGAACAACAGAGCCCGAGAGCGAGCACGCCAGAAATGCCAGATTCAGGGCCACTGGACAGGAACCTAGGATTCAACTTTTTTGCTCACATGAATCCAAACCTCCTTGACCCAACTCACCGCTGCTCATTTCATTCCCCTCTCCCTCTGTCACTTGCTCTCCCCACCCTCACTAGTTCATTTTTCCTAGGCTGGCTTGGGGGGCTGGGGTGAGGGCTTTGGTTGGGTGTGCAGCCTCTGATGTGGGATGAGGGTGATGGAGCATGGGAGGGCTCAGGGGTGCAAGCTCTAGGCAATGCTTACCTCAAGCAGCTCCCAGAAGAGTGGCATGTCCTCCATCCGTCTCCCAAGCGAAGGCACAGCCAGGTGACTCTATGCGCTCACTCTCTGAAGGTACCTCCCCCACAGCTCCCATGGCTTGTAGTTCCTGTCCAGAAGACGGACTGATGGGTATGAGGGGGGCATGGGAATATGTGGGGAGCTGAGCAGAAGGGAATAAAATGGATTGGGGGGCAGTGGTTTGTTGTGAGAAGGAGTTAGAGAAGGGGTAATGGTTAAATTAGGTTAGAGACATGTTTGGAAAGGCTTGGGGGCATGGAGAAAGATGAGTGGGGATAGAGAATTGATGGTGCTACAAAAAGACAATATTGATGGGGGGAGATGGGAGATCAATGGAAATCTGAGGGGGAAAAGCAAAAGTGCTGACAGGAGAGAGATTTTAAAAAAATGGAAGGGGGGATCCCCTAGGACCATGCTACTGGATGGTGGTTGTGTCCGGGGTTATTTTTTAGGCACACACAAAATTTCTACATAAATGGCCTTCGCCTTTCAGGAAACTGACTTCCCTTTCTGCAAAGGACAAACTCATTCCCCAGTGGAAATATGAGAGGAAATCTCAGCAAGGAAGACCTGAAGTCCTCACCACTGACTTTTCATATGGGAGTGGACAGATTGATCCAGTACTGTTTCAGGTGAAAGAAATTGTTACAGCTTCTTACCTGAACGACCATTTCAGTCCTGCCCCTCTAGTGGCAAAATAAGTTTTTGGTGCTAAAAGAAGCTATGTGATGTAAAGAATTTCAAAGCTGTTAAAAGGCTCTTAACAGCTTCATAAAATGCTTGTGCCTCCTCCTGCTCTTTCAGAAAATTTTACTGTAGTATTTATCTCTCTGGCTTACACCAAATTTCCTCCCCTAAAAGATAAATTGTTAATTATTTGAGATGTCAGGATTTAACTCCCTTCTAGCTATTAAAATGTACTTGCATTGTGGTTTATTAGGGTTGAGAGAACATTTAAAAAATTCTGTAAGTCAGTTGAATTCAGAATATCAGCTTGATCATGTAAATGGGAACGGGTCTGGTTCACATACTGAAAATAAGTGACCGGTGAATTTAAAGAAATTTGAACTAGAATACTTGCTGTAAGTGAATCTTGAATTTTGCAGTTGTCCAATCTTTGAAATTCATGATATATTGAGTTGTTTACATAGGTCCCTGCCATAAAGAAGCAAAAGCAATACCATGTAATTTGTATTAGCCAATGCTGTACAAAGTTTGGTGTGGAATACAAGTTGTGCAAGTATATAATGTTCTCAGCATGTTCAAAATATTTTTGTAATTTTGCAGTCTGAGTAAACAGAAAACAAAGCAAAATAGATCAATCATTTGTTATGAATTATTTGCTCAGCACTAATTATTATAATGCTTAAAAGGGATTGATGCCAGATGTAAATGAATGTGCCAAATCTGTGGGGAAATTGATTACAGAAAATTTTATATTGCTCTCTGAATGAGAAGGAATTCTGCATAACTGTATTAAATTCTTCAAAACTGCATGCAGATACATTGGGGAGTATGTATATAAATTTCCACCTATACCAGTACAGTTTGGTAGAATCATGTGTGTTATTCTAGTTGTGTTCATATGTACACATACACAAACTATATTAAAAGAACATTGAGGTTGCAAAGTTGAATAGTCAAAAGTTACACATTGCAAAGGTGATCCTTCATTTTAAAAAAAACCCTTAATTTGGCCTGACCACGTGCAAACTAAAACTACATCTAAACTACGATCCTCTTGTGAAAGAGCAAATGCAAATGGAGTGCTCATTTGCATATGTTGCTCTCATTTTCATTTCCTCTTGCTTTCCCTTTTGTGCAGGAGGTTTTACGCAAAAAAGCGCTGTGTAGATGGCGTCTTTTTGCGCAAAACCCCCCTCTTGCGCAAGAGCCGTTCTTCTCATTTTTTGAGACTTATACTTTGGACAGATGTTCAGATACCAAAAAGAACCTCTCTGACCCAACATAAGAATGGCTAAAGTGAATCTGACTAAAAGTCCCTCTAGGCTATTCTCCTGCCCGACAGTGGCAATGCCAGGTGCCGCAGACAGAAGGAACAAAACAGGCAGTCACCAAGAGATCCAGTCCCTGCTGCCAACTCCCAGCCTCTGGCAAACAGAGGCTAGGAACACCATCCATGCCTAGCCTAGTTAGTAACTATTGAGACACCTCCCCTCCATGAATTTAAAAAGAATTAGAGCCTTCTTATAGTCTTGGCCTTCACAACATCCACAAGTTGACTACTTTTTGTTGTTTTTAAATCTGCTGCCTATTAATTTCACTTATTTCCAGTGCTGATTTTATATATCTCAATCATACCCCACTTCCTTAGACTTCTCTCTTTCAACCTGGAAAGTCCCAGTCTCATCCATCTCTCCTTATCTAAAAGCCATTCCATGGGTGTACCATGGATTTATACAGAGGTAATATACTATCTTTATCATCTGTCCCTTAATGATTCCCAAGGATGTTTTCAGAGAACTATCTATAGTGACTCCAAGATCTTTTTGAATGCTAACAGCTAATTTAGATATCAATAATTGAGATTGTTTCCCAGCGGGCATTACTTTGCATTTATCAACATTGAACTTCACCTGCCATTTTCTTGCCTAGTCACTCAGTTTTGTGAGATCCCTTTATAACTGTTTGCAGTCTGCTTTGGATGTTCTATCCAGAGGTAAGTTAGCCTATTCTGCCAAATTTCATGTCCCTGTTTTGAAGTGTGTATATGTGCAATAGCTTCTCAATGAAACAGTCATGATAATTTTAAATAGGAGAAAAGTAAATTGTTTTGCATATGCTTTTGAAATGGCTGAACTTTTTGTAGCTGAAATTTCCCCATAAACTTTTGCTGGAGGCAGATACTTGATATGGAAAATTTTCAAGCCAAATGGTTAATATGGTTAAGCAACTGAAAAGGATCTGCCTGATACTTTCCATTATTAACCCTAGGCATCTCTAGTCATACCTCATAAAATAACAAGTTAGACTGTTGGAGTTAGATTTTGGAGTTTCCCACAGATTTCCTGAGACTTTAAGCAAACCTTTCAGGCCCAGATTTACAAAAGTGATCTCAGTTTTGAGACCACATCTGTAAATAGCTGAGGCTTCACCTTCAAGGCTGCTATTCAAAAAAGGTCATTTCCTGTGTCTGTGTCTCCATTTTTCCATTCTTTAAAATGGGGGTCATATTTATCCATCTCGTGAATATATTTTCAAAATATATACACTTCCTTCGGAGCCTGTATTGGGCTCCAAAATTATGTTTGTATATTTATTAAATGGGCCTCACAACATTTCAGTGGAGTGAGTAAATATCTCCTTGTAGAATTCTCATTTAGATATTGAAGAGATGGTTTGTTTTGGCTCTTAACTTTTGGATAACTACTTGTAGGTCCAGCATGAGTGGCTTCACCAGGAGCATTTATTGCCTCTGAAAAGATTCACATGTTTCTGAAGATCACTTCTGAAAACCTGCCCTTCAATTACATGCTCGAAACTGTGGTAGGATTAGAAATCAGAGTCTTTTATATCCAGATTCTTTAGTCTCATGCTTTTGCAGCAAGTCCTTTTTTCTCCTCTTTTAGTTCCCTAGAAACAAAAGGCTAAGCAATATTTTCGCCAGATGTCAACTTAATCAAATGAATGATCACCTGGTTAAGTGGGTTTTTTAAGCAGGCAGAGAGTTGTGGGTGAAAAAGTTACCTGAACCCTAGCTAAAGATACAAAAATGAGGACTAGGAGCCCCCATTCACTCCTCTCACTCCTATTCATGATATGAGCAATGCTTGAAAGACAAAAGCAGCATCATTGCACTGGAGAAGGGGTCCTGGCTCACAATTTATCTGGAAGCATGTGATGTGAAACATTATTGCTTTAAGTTGACTTTGGTTGTTAAAATGCAAACTAATACCAAACTTACCTTTTATTTCTTTCTAACTTCTTATGCCTCATGAGTTGTAATCACTTTCTGTAGTTAATAAACTTGTTTTATTTGAAATGTTTGGGAGCTTCCATGAAATAATGGACTTTCTACAGGCTTGTACTATCCAGAAAGCATCAGCTGAGCAGTACATGATGCACTTTTCTGGTCTGAAGTATGGAACTTGGCATGTGCTGGTATTGCTCTGCAGTATAATTCAAGATGGCCCGGGGAAGAAGCCATCAGACAGCCACCTGCCCTGAGCCCACACTCTTCTCTGACTTCTGCACCCCCACCCCTTGCCCTGAGCACCTCCTCATGCCAACCCGGACTTTTGCACCCCCACACTCTCCCAGCCTCTGCCATGTACTTCTCACTCCCCAACCCTTACTCTGTACTCCCATCCCCCCAGACTTCTGCCCTGAAGCATTCGAGCAATGCTGGGTAAGTCTTTTAATAAAAGATACAAGTTAAATTGTCAGTATTAGAAACTAGAAGACTTACCTGGTGTTGCTAGGGGTCCTTACCTCATTTTTGTTTTTCTTCCTGTAAATCATTGCTCCAGAGTGTGGCTGGGGATGAGGGGTTCTGTATGCAGGCTTCTTCAGGAAGAGAGGACTACCCCAGCTCTGTCTCACTGCAGCACCTTGGGGCAAGGCAAGAAGCACCTCTCCATGGCTACTGCAGCTCTAGTGGGCACAGCCAGGGGAGGGGTGTATGTCCCCGGTTGGTTCATCTGACCCTTCACTTCCCAGCCAATGTGAGGAATGAAGCAAACTGCACTTTCTCCTCACCCCCTGAGGAAGGGCAACAGCCAGCAATGTTCCTGTATGAATTGGGGAGGATGTGAAGGTGCAGCCATCCGCACCTGGGGGATGGAAAGCTTGGGGCCAGGGAAGTCCTAGCTGGGAGGGAGGTGCCTCCGGTCACCCCATTTCACCTGCCTGGTGATTGTCTCTTTACAGTATGGTTTTATGCAGCCCCATACAAATTGGGGGAAGGGAAGAGCTACTCCCTCTCCTGTGTGCACAACCAAATCCTTACCTTGCTTTCAGTTACGATAAGGGGAAGCTGCATACCAAATATGGTGTTCCTAGTTCTTACTGTTCGAGAGGAGTTCTTGATCAGACAGAGAGGCTCGCTTCCTCACAGACCAACTCTCTCAGTTTTATAGTAGATTTATCATCTACAGCAGAAAAGAAAACGGAATAATTCTATAATTGCCACAAAGTTTGCAAATCGTGGTGTTAGTATAGCGTGTGTAAAATCATATGTGTGAAGGTGACCTGGTGATTGTGGAATCATGTTATAAATACAGTGATACACCAGGATACAATCCAAGCTAATCAGAAGCTGTGTCACCTCTGCCCTCTGATCTGGGGTGCTTTCCTGCTATAGACTCTGCTTGGACTCCTCACAAACAGCCTCTACTATGTGTGTGCTGCAGCCAGCCCGCCACAACTTGGTTCTTATTAGCTTAGCGTTTACTGCAAGGTGTTAGATTTCCCCAGAAATGTACATCCTGTGCTGCCTAGTCTCTGCTGGATAACACAAATGTATACAAAGTCTTCGGTTTCTTTAGTAGCAATATGTGCACAACTTGCTGCCTCAAATTGTTTTCCAAATGCTTCAGTTTAAACACATTGGATTAAATCAAATAAGTTTTAGCGAGATTTAGTGAGTACAAGTCATGAGACATAAATGTCAGAAATAGTTACAAGAAAATAAAGTTAAACGGCTATTGGTGCCAAACTTAAACTAGATCAGATTCAAGGAAAGTTTCCCATCATATGCTTTTATCAGTCTTACTGACCAAATAACTTAGGTTAGAACCCCTTCTCGCAGAGCTCAGTGAATGCTTGCTTTGTCACTTCTGGTGCTGTGAATGTGATTGGGCAGGGAGAGAGAGATGAGCTGTCTCAGGGGGATTGCTTCTCATTTTTCATAGTTTTGTCCCCCTTTTGCAAAACACTTCAAGCTAGGTAATGAAGGGACAAAAGGTCTGTATGGAAGAACGTTTCCTGCTTTTAACAGTGTTCCCTTCCTGCCTATTGACTGTTTACAGCTCAAATGAAAATCAGAGCACACATTCCTTTGTTGGAGGCAACCTGTTTGCCAACCTCTGGTTGGAACATATGTCCATACCATACAGTGGAGTCTTATAAAGTCACATATAATGTTGCTACACATGTTTTATCAGGACAACGTTGACTAGCAAATAGAGTTTTCAAATGATACTGTACAAAGGTTGTTACAATAGAATGTATCCCCATATCCAAACCCTACACACTGTCATGCCATGTTCCACTCCTGTGTTTTACCCATGAATCTAACTGCTTTCACACAATACCCTATATTTTAAATTGTTCCAACAGAAAAAAAATATTCCTCTGTCCTCATCTGTGGCATTCACTTAACATCTGAGCTCAGAAATCAAGTATGGGATGCATGAGAATACCTATTCTTAGCCAGATAGCAGTACCATCACAGGGCATAGCCTCTAATCCTCCAAAGCCAGACAGCAGAGAACATGCCAAATGTGGCACAACCTACAGCTTGGGTTCAGATACATGCTGCCCAAGTTTTGAGATTCCATACTAAAGTCTATTTTTCAGCAGTTTAAACGCTTGTAACCTTTGTAACTCACAAAAAGGAACAAGTTGTCATCACTTGCTGTATTAAATATTTTATCCGTTAAATTTGAGTGACTGGAAAATTGCTTGACAATGCACTTTTTTCAATCATGAGGGGAGGAAAAAGCAGAGTGTGTGTGTTGTGTACTGCTACCTTGAAATGATGTGTGTGTGGCTCCCATTGTGAGGAGTACTAGATGCTGGCCTGAGGAGTTAGGCCAGCGATGGGCAACTTGGGCTAGTGAGTGGGGTCACATGATTGGTCATCCCTCATCTGGGTGGGCCACAAGATTGATGTAACCAAGATGGTCTTCCAGGATAGGCTAGTTTTGCTAACTGTACTTGAGAACCTAGACTATGTGGGATGTGCCAATTGAACCATAGCAGCACTTTGACTGGCTGCAGAGGGAGTGCATAGCTCTCACAATTAATGTTGTGTGCAATCAGCACACACCTCATTTCGTATGCGGATGGAAACCAGTGGAATCTGCCAACCCTGCACGTGGGTAATGGTAAACAAAATGTTTTGTGGGCCACAGAGAGAATCCCAATGGGCCACATGCAGGTCACAGGTTGCTGCCACTGAGTGAGCTGTTGTAGCCAGGCTAGAGAGCAGACTGCTCTCCCACTCTGGTTAATAAAGTGCTTACCTGTGAGTCTGAGTGTTCCTGCTGCCAAGACCTGTTTACTAAGAGTAAGTGGGGTTAGCATGGTGTTGCCAGGCAACGGCAGCTGGCGTTCCTGCCAGTGAGCCAATTGTCAAACCGAGGGAGCAGTATCTTCTTCTTTGAAATGCAATAAATAACGGTAACTCAACTTATTTATCATTTGTAATTAAATAATGCTAGCTTTCCATATATAACCAAAATTATATATCTGTCTCTAGTGTCAGTGCAGACATTTTCTGTAAAAAGGTTTACATGGGACAGATGGTGATATGTTTTTAATCAGCTTTACTGAGAGCTAAAAGGAGCTGCATCAAATGGACAATAGGGGTAAGACAGAGCTTTGCAAACCTAAACTGTAACATTTTTCTTTCAAACTTTGGATGCACCTTTAATTTCCCATTTGTGTGTTGGATTTTGTGTCTTAAGTGCAGGTGAACAGTTTATGGCATTAGTACAGGTGAACATCCTGTGAACTTTTAAGTATAGCAGAATACAGCTTGTATTCTGTGTAGATTAAATATGAAACTGTAGAGCTATATAATTATGTTGCGAAGTTTAAGGTTTTGATTTAAAAAAAATCTTAAATCCATATATTTGGCAGCTAAACTGTGCTTTTATATTATACAGTATTTTCATTACTTTTGAAGTTATCATGTGTTTTATAATAAAAGTGTGCCAAACACTGCAATAAGATATTTTTGCAACTTCCATTAGGACTAATCCTATATTCTTTACCCAAACAAAACCCCCACAAGTTAAATAAGACTGAAATTAAAGGGAAAACTTATCTGAACAGGCTGCAGGCCTGCCTCACTGACCTGTAGTCGAAGGAAGATTTTGTCTCCTAATATTTCCAACAGGATGTCTTCAATTAAAAAAAAAATTAGCACTCATCCCATGGTTACTGTCTGTTTTTCTCAGTTTACAGATGCTGGTGGTCACCCACGACTGTGCTGTTGGCCAGAAGAATATCCACGTCCTGCAAGAATGCAAATCTGCCTTGTTTTCCCAGAGATGAAGCTCATTTTAGAACCACCCTACTTGAAAGCATCATTGCTGAGATGGATGGAATTATTTATTTAGGGATGTTTTAGTACCAGGACACTTTTTTGTAAACATGAATTGCCTGGTTCTTTCCTTGGGCTGTGGCTTCCTATTTCATGCCATTGAAACATTACTCTTAGCTTCTTATGCCTTCCTATCATTGGTTAGCTCACAGGGGTATTTCCCCAAGCTAGAAAATGTGGGAGCTTTCAAGAATGTGTCTGTTGTGCCAACTCAAGCAACATGTGGATTGCCAGACCGAAGTACTTTTTGTCATAGTTTTATTGCTCTTGAAAGTATTCAGTCCTGTACTCAACGGTTTTGTATTCAGGGGTGTCCATATAGATCTTCACCTGCTTCCTACACTGCACTTTTCTCAGCAGACCTTGGCACCTGTATCACAGAAGACAAGAATGATTTGCATCCAGGCTCCTCCATGAACTCTAGAAGTTTTATTTTTCATAATCACAAGGATTGCTTTTCTACTCCTCGTTCTCAGCGGCTCACAGCTTCATTTACTTTAACGGTGTGGCTGAAACCTGAGCAAGAAGGTGTAATGTAAGTAGTGTTGCACATGTTTACTTTCCTGGTGCTCTAAAAAATCAGTCATGGTAGTCAAGGCTGCTATTACTGTGTTGTTTAAAATTTAACAATGGTGCATTGTAAGGAAGTATAAGACCTTTTTAAAATTATATTTCAGATCAGGGACTTCATGCTCTGCAAATATTAAGGCAAATGAAGTCTGTTCCTGAAGTGTTTACTCATGAGTAGAGCCGTTAATTTCAATGGGGATATACATATACAAACCCATCTTCATTTTTTCAGTTAAATGTATTAAATCCTAATTTATATCAACTTTTTAAAAGATTTACTTGTAAATAACTTTTAAAAAATAGGTTTGTGCCCATTTTCACTTTCTTTTAAGATGGATGAAGCTGGCCTAATATTGTTTTTAAAAACATAGAAATATTAGGAGTATAGAGTCTGATTGTCACAGTATTGTTGGAGGATTTCTGCCAAGGTTAGGAATAAGGTGGATTTCTGTTGGTGAAAAGTTTAGGGATTTTTATTTAATTTGAAATGGTGCTAACCCTTTTAACAAAGGCTTATGTTATTCAAAATGTTAGCCATTGATGTCTGAATAAGTGTTTAAAATCTGACTAAAAATGGCTCCATTTCTCAATTGCTTAAATTTCACTTTCCTAGCAATTGTCATATTCATATATTAGTTCTCCCATCAACTTTCAGCCTGGAGAGGATATGAATCTAATGTTAAACAAAAGCAGGTTTAAAAAAACAAACAAACAAACAGCCTTTCAAGCTGACTTTATCATAAAGAAGAGCCCAAGCCCCCAAGTTTTTCTCTTTGCAGATGACCTTTAAAATATAGTATGTGAAAAGTATAATATCTTCCTGGTGAACCTATATTAAAAATAAAATGTTTCCCTATCTGTGCTGTTAATAACTTATTAGATTAAGGTTTTAAACTTTAACATGCTCTTCCATGCCATTCTAGATACGTGATTGTTTATATTTTTACTCATCTCAGACAAAACTTCTTGGTTTTCAAACAGCATGGCAAAGCTGTTGTGTTCTAAGCACAAATGTTAAGATGAAATGAGTAATTGTAATCAGGCCCTTGCCATACGCTGTGGACCATATGCATGCAGGGGTGCCGACAGCCTCCATGGACTCCTAGGCAAGGTGTGGGGGGTGGCCCTGCATTCCCAGAAGGGGCAGGACCGAGGACATATTAGGAAAATCTACTTTACTGGGAGGGCGGTAAAGCACTGGAATGGGTTACCTAGGGAGGTGGTGGAATCTCCATCCCTAGAGGTTTTTAAGCCCGGGCTTCACAAAGCCCTGGCTGGGTTCATTTAGCTGGGGTTGCTCCTGCTTTGGGCAGGGGGCTGGACTCCATAACTCCTGAGGTCTCTTCCAGCCCTAGGATTCTATGACAGCTGCCTGGCGCATGGTGCGCACCCTACCCGCCTAGCCCTCAGTGCTGCCCAGAGCACAGTGCAGTGCTCTGGTGGTGATTTAAAGGGCCCAGGACTCCAGCTGCTACTGAGGCAGCAGAGCCCTGGGGCAACTGCCCCCTTTTCCCTCCCCATATCTTGTCAATAGCCCTGCATTCCCTGCATTCATACATGGTTTTTGTGGTCAAAATCAGTGACTGAATCTGATGCCTTCTACAACAAAAGGGTGGGCCCCTAGTACTTATGCTAAAGGAAAAAATCAGCTGTGATATAGCTGCAGAGGGTTATAGGCTCTGAAGTTAGCTACTGTGGAAATACAATACAGACCCCTAGATCCTGAGCATGTGAGGATCTACAAAACTTTAAGTCTAACATGGGGTGACTAAGCTGTGCCTACATACAGACATCATGGATATAAAGGTAGAACATTCAGAACCAAACAGCAAACTCTTTAACTGGATCTCAGGGAATAATTGTAGCCCTGATGCAGCAAAGTGCTTAAATGTGGATTTAATTTTAAATATATTAGTGGTCCCATTGAAGTCCCTCAGTGTGACTAAAGTTAAGCATATATTTAAATGCTTTGCCAAATTAGGACCTATGTTAGATAGGAGCAGGCATAGACAAGATTTTGGGCCTGGTTCTTTGTTGGCTTGTTCCTTATTTTGCAGTCTTTTGCAGAACCATAAATGACTATACAAGGGGTATATATAGTGCCTTCAGTTGTTATGGAGATAGGATTTTAAAGTATCAAAGTTGAATGTTTTTGTTCAATTTTTGCATTGGATATCAGCAGTTTCTGTAATTTTGGCAATAAATATTCCGTACATATATGTGCATGTTATGCTGATTAGACTATGGTTGATTATAAACTGGTGGTCTAGCAGACCAAACTTGAAACAAAAGCTCAGCCTGACAGAGGGAACAGTTGGGTTTTATGCAGATAGACGCATTGGGCCATACAATGGTCAATACAAAGCCAGTCACTCACATAGTGCCACACAAATAGGCTTTAACCAATGTCTGATTCAGCAGGCATGCAGGTCACCACAGAAAAAGCAACATCGGAAGAGTACACAGAGAGAGCTGCATTTTTTACTTTTGATATACAGCATCTGTAGTAAACCTTTCCTTACTTGCTCATAGCAGTTGTAGGCCCTTCCTGTATCAGAAAAAATCTTTATACAGCAGAGAGACACTCCAAACCCCATTTGACCAAAGAGAAGGTGCACTGAAGTGGAAGCTGTACTGACCAAGGCTTTACACAACTGCGTTGACAACACTTAAGGAGACAGGAAAGTATTAGTTATCTGTTTTACTTCAGCTTAACTGAAAACTTACCCAGCGTTGGGCTAGACCCCTGATCTCAAGGATAACTGACCCAAGTCTCATCCGTTTTTCCAATTAGTGTTCTTACCTGTGCTGTTTTCGATGACCCTGACCCTAATCCTAACCACTCAATCCCACTTTGTTCCCAGAGCTAGGAATGACACCCATGAATGTAGTGTTGAGAGACAAGACCCCATAATAGTAAAACCCCTCCCCCAAAGATGCAGAATTAATGTTGAATTTACTAAGTTTGCAGACTTACTGTTCTCTTATCAGACATGTTTTGTATGCAGTATTTATATGTTCCTCTTTTAGTTAGATTTTAAGAAATTGAAGACAGAATGGCAAGAAAAAAGAGAAACATTAAGACAGAAAGAATGATCTTTGTATAACCATTGCATCTGAAATTTAAAAAGCTTTTCATTTCTCTGCCTTTGGACAATAACAGGATGAATCCCAACCTCCCTGGTCTGTCTTCTTTGCCCCCTCATGCTACCATGCACATTCTAGAGGCTATAGATCACCTTCATCTTTTTTTCTTGGGTTTTTTTGGGGGGTTTTTTGGTTTGTTTTGAATAGCTGACAGGTGTGGATTCCAAGAATTTTGCAGTCAGGAAGTAGGTCTTTGAAGATGTATTTTACCAGAAAGTTGGAACAGTCACAGAGAATGGCTGTTCCCTTTCACGGGTCTGGTTGAAATGCAAAATACCAGTCCTAACCAGAACTGATACCCTTATGCCTATTTCACCTTTATTGACATAATTTCTCCTCACACACACATCTCGCTTTTTTTCTTTCTTTTTTTTTCAGGGGTAGGTCGCAATTCATATCTGTAATTTCCAGTTTTCAAAATCCAGTAAATCAAGGTCACTTGCCTTCTTAAAGTCATGACACTGGGGGGAGGGAGAAAAAATGTGGGGGTTGTTTGTTTTAGATAAGTAAAATGAACAAATCCTGGATAATCCAATTATTGTTTATCCAGGAACTGGGTAAATCCAGTTCCTAAATATTTTGCTACTTAGCTGTGCCTTCTCTCACATTTATTATCTACCAAAACTAGCATGTTTACAGGCAAACAAAAGAGTGAGAAGACCAATCAACAATATATTCAGAAATGTGTTTTTAGTAAGCTTGGAAAATAGGAGTCTGTGTTTGGCAAGTAAATTTTATTGACAACATCCCTGGGGGCTAAAAAGAGTGACAGTCAAAATCCATTTATTTTTCTCTTAGTGGTTTTAAATGTGAGTCAGTTAACGACAAAGATACCTTTACCAATAAACCAACTGCTGTGATACCCTTGTGTGTATGGGAGAGAGTGGCCACCATAAAGGAATAAGGTTTAATAGCAAATAAGTATACTGAAACAAATTCTGGTTTCTCTTGCTCCAGTATGCTCTATGGAGATATGAATGTAAAACTGGTTTAACTCCTGATTTAGTTCAGTGTAACTGAGATCAGAATCTGGCTCTTTATGTATATGTTCATGGATGGGTGAGCTGAATTTTGCCTGAATGGCTTGATGGATTGATAATGCAACATAAAGCTTTTCAGCTTTAGATTGCCCACTCAGTAATGCCTAAAATACTTTACCATGTAGCCTATGTAGCCTAGGTCTGTTGCCTAGCTGCAGATAACATGGTGAGACTGGTAAAACTACTTTGACAGCTAGAGATGTGAAATGAGTTTGTGTGGCCTCAGTCGAGTTCCGTATCCATTGGTGTCCATGCTGCATTTGGTGCTAACCTGAAATCCCGCAGAAAAGCTAAGGATTGACTGAATAACCTTTTTGCAACTCGAGGGCTCTCTAGAAAGAGTAGAGCCATATCTACAAATCATTGTGAGGGAATCTTGCTCTGCTGGTGACTCTGCTGGTTCTGATCTGTGGAAAAATAGTAGCCTTCTGGCACATATTTCCACAATATTAAAATTAAAAGAAAGCATGCAAATGGCTTAGCCTTGTCATCATGCACCGAGTTTGTAGGAAAGGTACAGCAAAGAAACTAATGAACCAGAAGCTTAAACATTAGTTTTACAGACTGTAGCCAGCCACCATGTTTTCAGTCATAGATCCATGAAGAAAGGAAGTGGGACTGTGGGGAATAAATTGTAAATAAAGATTCTCCTTTCAAGTTAAAGAGGGTTTTAGCAGGAATATTCTTCCTAATGTGCAGTGCGTACTGTGACTCCTATCTTGCTGAACACCCACTTGGGTTGTATTTTTAACATTTTATTTTAATACATTCTGGTCAGTGTCACTTTTCTGCATAGCACCTTGGCTTGAGTGTGTCTTCATGTGTGCCTCTGACCTTATGTTGTTTTTCTTGGTTATTTTCAAAGGTGTGTGATGGAAAAGGCTATTGATGGGCAGACTGTGTTCAAACTCACAGTCTCCGAAAAAGAGACCATGTTTTATTATCGCACAGTAAATGGTTTGCAGCCACCAATAAAAGTAATGACACTGGGGAGAATTCTTGTGAGGAAATGGATTCATCTTAGCGTGCAGGTGAGTAAAATAATAAAAAAAAAAGTTTCCTTAAATGCCAGAAGTGAGTGTGGTAAATCTGCACAAGCACCAAGACTATAGGGAAAATATTTATCAATTAATGATAAATTCGGGGACCCTTCAGGAGTTAGTAGCTCATGGGATATTTTTGAATCAAGCTCTTTGTGTAAGTTTTTTTTTTGGGGGGGGGGGATTTTGAAATAAACACTACTTTAGCATTGTTGCAATAGCACATATTTGACCTGATGAAGCAGAGGTGGACACCTCTTCATTCTGTCCCACAAACTCAAAGCTCTAGCACTGGAAGTAAAGGAGAACACTTTTTTTCTGATACTAGTAGCTGGTATCATAGCCTCTAGAGGGCAATGTCACACTCAAATAGAGACACAAAGGCCCTGATCCTGCAAAGAGTTATGTATATGCTTATGTTTATGCACTGTGGATAGTTCTGTTGCTTTAGACAGACTACTTATGATTTGCAAAGTTAAGCATGTGTAGAATTCTCTGCAGGGCAAGGGTCAGAGCAAGTACATTACAACACTAAACTTTACTTTTATTAAGTGTCATGTACATTATAAAGACAAAGCCCCTGCAACTTAAAAATTAATCTGCCCTTGACGTATCAACTTTGTAAGGATTTAAAAGAGCTTGGAAAGACAAGCAGGATTTTTTAAGTATTTACAAAAATCCGTCAACGTATACAACAGCAACTAAAATGCTTTAAATTATTTGCATATCTTATAATTCCCAATCAGCTGTGCTAAATCCTGTTTGTAAGCCAATTTCAACTAAAAATGTAATTAACACTAATTATCTGATATTGAAACGTTTTTCTTCATTCTACTTAAGATTATTTGGTTAATGATACACTTAAGAAATGTCTTAGTGTATGATTCATGCAACTTGTTAAAGGGTATTTACTGTGATTTCTGTTAGTAGTGCTGATCTCCTCACTCATAGAAGTATCCAAGCTGTCCCCGATTTTTTTTTTTTTTGCAGTTTTCTTTTTCTGAGATAACAGCATGGTAGTGTGAATAAAATTTTGGCTGTAGGATTAAAAGAGTGACCTTAAGGTAGAACTAATGAACTCTGCACTTCAGACACTCAAAGGGTGCTATATTACTGCTGTGGCTGTCAGCCACATTTGGTACTAGCTTCAGAAGTTGCTAAAGGCTGGGATAGCCAAGTGAAGAGCAAATGGACCAGATTTCTTTTTGAAAAGTTTTAAATTGCATGAAAAAGAGAGCTCCACATTATTTAGTCCTTCATTTTTTTTGAGCTGGGGCTATGCACACTGCACTTCTAGTAATGCAGCTTGTGGCCACCCTGCTCTCTAATAAGGAAGTACAACCTTTTGGGACCAGGGGAGACTAATGACTTAATCCATTGCTGTGCTGCTCAGGTCAGGGTTGAATCTTGTATACTGTGATACATAGGCAGGTAACTCCCTACAAAAGATGATAATGTCAGCAGACTGCTCAATACTTTGTAGAATAGATGTGGCTTTTGATCTCCAGGCCCTCAGTTTTGAATTATTTTTGTAGTCCCTACATTTAGATAACTGTCTGCAAATAATAAGACACTAGGTTTGCAATTTTTGTAAGGATATGACGGTGGCAAGCTATCAATATTTGGGGAGAAGGGGTGGAAGACTGCAGAAAAGGCAGGCAGTAATGTTCATATGGGAGATGCTATACTAGTATTTCTTAAACCAATGATTAATGTCCACTAGGGGACAGATGTTTCCAGAAACCTCAATGTACTCAAGGTGGGGGAGGCAGGAGAAAGTATTCTTAAATCCAAATTTAGCTCAAGTTAAAATCCTAGTGGAGACAAGGCAGTCTTTTGTATTCACTCGAGTTAGAGAGTTGAGCTAAATCCCAGGTTCCCCATACTCTATCTCAATCTGCTAACTCATATGAAAACTACAGGCTGCTCTTCACTAGGTTATTAATTACAAGTCTTATTAATTACTAGGTTACTAGGTAATTACTAGGTTATTAATTACAAGCCTTTTATTTCTTAGTGAAGACAAGGCTCAGGACTGATCTGGTTGCTTGCTCAATTAGAAAAAGTTTAGTGCCTTTCTCTGACCAACTTGCTTTTTAATGTGCATATTAGTTAGGTACCAGGAATCTTGAACGCAGGTCTAGGGGCGAAGGAGGGAACTGAAGAGAGCTTTATCCTCCGCACAACTGAGCTGTGAAAGCTGATAAGGGAACTGTTGCTAATTCCCCCCACCAGACTCTACTAACTTAGTGGGGTCAGTTGACTAACAGCAGACTGCTGATTGAAATAACATTGGCATAAAATTTCCTGTTCCATCCCTTGTCTGAGCAACTAATTGCCAAACCTGTTGTTGCTCAGAGCTTTGAGACCAAATCCCTGCCTTCTTGCCTGATGTCCACTCCTGTCCCTACTACTTGATCTTGTTCCTGTTAGTGAGCCTCTCACCTGTTCTTGGTGCTAGGCTTGTTCCTGTAACCAGCCCCAGATTTCCTTTGCTAGAAGGAGATGATGGTACCTGCAGTAAATTTTGCAAGTTCATCACCTAATGCAGACTCCAGTTTGTGTTTCAGCCCCAGGAGTATACCACAGATCAAGTTAGGATGGGGCTAGTAGTAAACTTACCCAGAGGGTAGGATGTGTCATGGGCCTCTCCCTTTTTAGAACAGAATCACCCAGTACTGATCACCTGGGACTCAATTTTACAAGCCTTTGCTATTTTTCAAAGTCTGCATGGCAGACACTGTCTTACCAAAGCTTAGGCAAACCCAGTCATTAGCCCCTTCCTATGTTGTCCAGGTCCAATGTTTAGCCATAAATGCTGCCTAAATAATGCTGCATTCCTTAATCAGTTTTGGCTTAGCCTTTGCAAAGCACTAAAAGATCAGCAGACGTGGGGGGGATTGCCTCTTCAGTTTAAAGGCCTTCATGGACCTGGGCATGCAGATAAATACCAGACTGCTTGAATGGAAGTTGGAACATAGGAGAACCTCACAAAAAGGGAAATATTGTACAGAAGCAGCCAACCCTGAAGGACCACCCTTTGAAATATTAAAACCATGCCATTTCATTTGTGGGTCTGTATCTTTGGACTTCCTTACCATGATTGGAGCAACCCTCTCTAATAATCCTTTTCAATTAAACTCATAACTTCATCCAAGGAGAGTCTCCCAGCTACCACCTTATGTCGCATACGCCTACAGACTGGCTGACCCAAGCATATATTAGACTAGCAGTATGCAGGTCCTTTCGCTAATTGGCAGATCAGTCTAGTGGAATTTGAATTACAACTCTCTCGATCCTGGAAGATCCACCTAGTCTTCTATATCTTCCTGGTGAAGCCTTACTTTGTCCATCTATTCCTTGGCTGGTATATGCCACCTCCTCTCTTGGTTCAAGTTCAATACAAATGTAATCCTTCCACCAGGTAGGCCCGGCAGCAACCAGGGCCGGGTTCAATATCTAGGGGTCCATCTCACACAGAACTGGCTCGAGCCCCCACCCAGTAGCCTGGGAAATTCACATACCCCTGGGTGCCTCTGAGAAGCAATGCTTCCCCACTCGCAAGCAGAGAGTCTGAGTGTAGAAAAGAAACTTTTAATGAAAGAGAGAGAGAAGTCACATGGTATTAAGACAACTTTTTATTTCAGAAGGTTGAAAAAGCTACCAGGGGGGAAGCTGTTCTAGATTTGATCCTAACAAATGGGAGGAACTGGTTGAGAATTTGGAAGTGGATGGCAGCTTGGGTGAAAATGATCATGAAATCATAGAGTTCACAATTCTAAGGAAGGGTAGAAGGGAGAACAGCAAAATAGAGACAATGGATTTCAGGAAGGCAGATTTTGGTAAGCTCAGAGAGCTGATAGGTAAGGTTCCATGGGAATCAAGACTGAGGGGAAAAACAGCTGAGGAGAGTTGGCAGTTTTTCAAAGGGACATTGTTAAGGGCCCAAAAGGAAGCTATTCCACTGTGTCGGAAAGATAGAAAATATGGCAAAAGACTGCCTTGGCTTAACCACGAGATCTTGTATGATCTAAAAATAAAAAAGGAGTCATATAAAAAATGGAAACTAGGACAAATTACAAAGGAAGAATATAGGCAAACAGCACAGGAATGCAGGGGCAAGATTAGAAAGGCAAAGCACAGAATGAGCTCAAACTAGCTACGGGAATAAAGGGAAACAAGAAGACTTTTTATAAATACATTAGAAGCAAGAGGAAGACCAAGGACAGGGTAGGCCCACTGGTCAGTGAGGAGGGAGAAACAGTAACAGGAAACTTGGAAATGGCAGAGATGCTTAATGACTTCTTTGTTTTGGTCTTCACTGAGAAGTCTGAAGGAATGCCTAACATAGGGAATGCTAGTGGGAAGGGGGTAGGTTTAGAAGATAAAATAAAAAAAGAACAAGTTAAAAATCACCTAGAAAAGTTAGATGCCTGCAAGTCACCAGGGCCTGACGAAATGCATCATAGAATACTCAAGGAGCTGATAGCGGAGGTATCTGAGCCTCTAGCTATCATCTTTGGAAAATCATGGGAGACAGGAGAGATTCCAGAAGACTGGAAAAGGGCAAATATAGTGCCCATTTATAAAAAGGGAAATAAGAACAACCCAGGAAACTACAGACCAGTTAGTTTAACTTCTGTGTCAGGGAAGATAATGGTGCAGGTAATTAAGGAAATCATCTGTAAACACCTGGAGGGTGGCAAGGTGATAGGGAACAGCCAGCATGGATTTGTAAAGAACAAATCATGTCAAACCAATCTGATAGCTTTCTTTGATAGGATAACGAGTCTTGTGGATAAGGGAGAAGCAGTGGATGTGGTATACCTAGATTTAGTAAGGCGTTTGATACGGTCTCGCATGATATTCTTATCAATAAGCTAGGCGAATACAACTTAGATGGGGCTACTATAAGGCGGGTGCATAACTGGCTGGATAACCGTACTCAGAGAGTAGTTGTTAATGGTTCACAATCCTGCTGGAAAGGTATAACAAGTGGGGTTCTGCAGGGGTCTGTTTTGGGACCGGCTCTCTTCAATATCTTCATCAACGATTTAGATATTGGCATAGAAAGTACGCTTATTAAGTTTGCAGATGATACCAAGCTGGGAGGGGTTGCAACTGCTTTGGAGGATAGGGTCATAATTCAAAATGATCTGGACAAATTGGAGAAATGGTCTGAGGTAAACAGGATGAGGTTTAATAAAGACAAATGCAAAGTGCTCCACTTAGGAAGGAACAATCAGTTTCACATATACAGAATGGGAAGCGACTGTCTAGGAAGGAGTACGGCAGAAAGGGATCTAGGGGTTATAGTGGACCACAAGCTGTATGAGTCAGCAGTGTGATGCTGTTGCAAAAAAAGCAATCATGATTCTGGGATGCATTAACAGGTGTGTTGTGAGCAAGACACGAGAAGTCATTCTTCCGCTCTACTCTGTGTTAAGCCTCAGTTGGAGTATTGTGTTCTGTTGTGGGCACCGCATTTCAAGAAGGATGTGGAGAAATTGGAGAGGGTCCAGAGAAGAGCAACAAGAATGATTAAAGGTTAGAGAACATGACCTATGAAGGAAGGCTGAAAGAATTGGGTTTGTTTAGTTTACAAAAGAGAAGATTGAGGGGGGACATGATAGCAGTTTTCAGGTCATAAGGAGGAGGGAGAAAACTTGTTCATCTTGGCCTCATCGAGTCTGCTTTAGGTCTGTCCTTAAAACCAGGGGGAAAGGGGCAGGTTGAGCCAGTCTTACAGCTCACACCTGGCAGACATGAAGCAGGCTGACTCAAGCCCTCAAGCCCTTTACCCCCCTCCCCCAACTCAGTTCACTCAACTCTGGCAGGGGAGGCTTGTTCCTCTGAGACCTCTTACAATAATGGTGTCTCTCCTGCGAGCACTGGTGTCATATTTTACAGTTCCCACATTTAGGGGTAGCATGATTTGTGACCCTCACAACAGCCCAAATTAGTTACAATACACTACATTCCATTCCAACACTGATCCTCCATCAGCCCTGGCTGAACTGGATTTACATAGCCACACCTCGGATTCCTTCCCCCTCCTGGCATGAGCTGTATTTACATATCAACAGTTATCTTGCAGAGCTAAACAACTGGGCTGTGTCTAGACTCGCCAGTTTTTCCGGAAAATCAGCCGCTTTTCCGGAAAAACTTGCCAGCTGTCTACACTGGCCGCTTGAATTTGTGCAAGAACACTAACAATCTAATGTGTGATCGTCAGTGTTCTTGCGCAAATACTATGACGCTCCCGTTCAGGCAAAAGCCCTCTTGCGCAAATGCTTTTGCGCAAGAGGGCCAGTGTAGACAACCCAGAATTGTTTTGTGCAAAAAAGCCCCGATGGCTAAAATGGCGATCGGGGCTTTCTTGCGCAAAAGCGCGTCTAGATTGGCACGGACGCTTTTCCGCAAAAGCACTTTTTCCAGAAAAGCGTCCGTGCCAATCTAGATGCTCTTTTCCGCAAATGCTTTTAATGGAAAACTTTTCCGTTAAAAGCATTTGTGGAAAATCATGCCAGTCTAGACGTAGCCCCAGAGTGAGCACCCTCACCCCCAGGGCAGCTCTCTCCTTTTAGTTGGCTGATAGCAAGCAGTAATTCAGCCCCAGCTTACAACAATATCTTGTCTATGATGTCCTAGACTCCCAAATGAATGGTATTGTCTAATTGGGAGGGTTATGGGCCTGAAGCATGCCCTCAGGAGCCAGCCCATCTTCTGGATGCTCATACAAAAGCATGGGCTATCCACAGGAGCCGTTATAAGAAGACTGTACCATGGCACCCACGGATTGCCCTGGAAAGGGGATGGGGGTTTCAGGTGCTACATGTCTCAAACTTAGGCCCATAGAGGAGGGATATGTCTACACTACAGAGTTTTTTCGTGAAAATAGCCATTTTTCCAAAAAAACTTCAATTACATCCACACTGCAATCGCTTTCTTTTGAAAGAAAATAGAAAAGAATGGAGGGGGTTTTCCGACATTGCTAATACTCTTTCTATGAGGAAGAAATCTTTTCCCAAAAGAGCTCTTTCGGAAAAAGGCGTGTGTGGACGGGGAAGAGAGAGTTCTTTCAGAAGAAGAGGAAAGAGAAAAAAACACAGGTACCCTGATGGCCATTCTGTCCATAGTAATCACAGTTTAAATGCAAGATAGAGTCCATTCAGTGTGGACGCTATCTTTCGAAAAAGCAGATGGCTTTTTCAATGCACTTTTGCAGTGTGGACGCTCTCTTTCAGAAGAAGTTTTTTCAGAAGATCTCTTCTGGAAAAGCTTCTTCCGAAAGAAACCTGCAGTCTAGATGTAACCCAGAAGATTTAACCTGTACACCACTGAGCTGCAATGACTGAGAGAACTGCTGCTAATACTCTCCCACCAGAAGATGCACTTGCTGGTTCAATGGGGTCTGATGTCTAACAGTAGATACCACCGGATATAAAACTTCCTTTTCTTATCTCCTCTTTTGTCAGAGTAACTAGTTGCTAGCCTTGTTGCTGCTCAGACATCTGAGAAGAAGGTCTCACCTGGTTCCTGCTGCCATGTCTCATCCCTGTTCTTGGAAACACATCTTGTTCCTATTCTCTTGTCCAGACTCCAGTTCCTGACTCTGGCTTTGACCCTTAGCACGACTTCTGACTCTGAATTCAGCTTTGACTCTTGATATGTCCATGACTGAATCTGACCGTTAGGTCAGACAGCCATGTTATAGGCCATGATAGTACTGTACATTGCAATACCTTTATATTATTTATCAGACTTAAGCTATGTGAATGCATCAACTATATCGGGATGGGCAATCAGGAATAGTGAGTGGACTGCATGAGTAGCCTTCTTCACTTCAGTGGGCGGCAGCAGCCTGCAGCCTACTGGGGTTCCATCTGCAGCCTCGCAGCCCCCCGGCTGTCACCCTCCCCCATGTGCCTCTCACGCACTGCTGTAACAGAACTCCACACTTACCTGCTCCTCCTCTTCCCTCCCAGTCCTTTAGGAGCATGCAACTCACCTGATTCATGCTCCGTGCCCACCTCTCCCTCTCTCTCCCCAGAGCTGAAATTCCGCAAACAGCTGATTAGTGGCGTTCCAGTTCTGGGAGGGAAGGAGAGGAGCAGAGATGGAGCATGAATAAGGCAATTTGCAGCTCCTCCAAAAGTGCTGGGAGGGAGTGGGGAGGAGTAGGAAGTGCAGGCTCCGGTGCCCCAGTGTGTGGGAGAGGAGCTGACAGAGGGCCATGGGCTGCAGGTAGATCCCCAATGGGCTGCATGCAGCCTGTGGGCCACAGGATACTCACCTTTGAGCTATAAACTACAACGAGAAATCTTAGGTCACTATTCTACCTATTGTTATAGGACTGTGTGGAATCTGAAGTGTAAGGTTTGGGGCTGTCATATTCAATCATAAGCAATTACATGCATATAATGAAGAATCTGTTCTTAATTTGATTTTTTGAGAGGCTGTATAGACAGTGGAAGGCTTCAAAGCAGCCTCCCAGCTGCATTTGTTGTGGTATTGTTTGGGTTCAGTATTTTAACTCGAGCTGGGTGAAACTATTGCAAAAAAAAAAATCTGTACAAAATTGTTCACCAGTTCATTTTATTGGATCTAAAGTCTCCAAAATTCTGATGTGTGATTATTATTTTTGGTTTTTGTTTTGGATGAGAAGGCTAAATATTAGTGAAATGTTCTGAAAATGTGTAGAACCATTTTCATAGAAATATAGCACACATGAACATTTTTTTAAATAATTCTGGTCTCCCTTGAATCTCCTTTCATGAGCCCCTGTTCAGTGGAGAAATATGCTGTGGGCAGTGCTTTTTTTGTGACGGTACTGCCCGGTACACAGTACCGGCACCTCCAGAGTCAGTATTGGCACCTCCAGTCAGAGTTCAACAACTTTTCCCTTGGAGTACTGGCACCTTCATTTTTTTTTTTTTTTTTTACAAAAAAAGCACTGGCTGTGGGTATAGAGGTACCAGGCATTCATGGAGGACTTCTCTTTGCATGGATTTCAGCAGCTATGAGCTGACCCCTCATATTATTGAAAATATTTGTTTCAACCATTTTCAGCTATGATAGTAGTGGTAGTGTAACAGTTTTACTTAATTCTCATTTTCATGAAGTATATTAACGTTGTGAAGGGCATGTCATAAAATACAACTTACTGTCTGTCAAAAATTACTGAATTATTTAGAAACGTACTTTACAAGTCTTAAATATGGATAGCTCACACATTTATCCAGAGTACTGTATATGATTTAATTAATTAATATTTCTGGCCTTCTTTAGAAATGTGCTTTTGAGGAAAATGAAGTTCATGCTTGTTTTCCATGAGATAAATGAACATTGAAAAAATATAGATTTTCAAAGAATTTTTAGGGGGGCTTAAATATTTTGTAATGAGTGCAATCACCAACAGTGGGCCCAGTTAATCCTGTGCAACTCCATTGACATCAATGGTATTGCACTGGGGATAAGTTTGGCCAAAAATTTGCTGTTAGCAAATCACAAAGCATTACCACCCAATTTTTAGCAGTGCCCAATTGGTATATTATAAGCATTTTCACCTTCCTCTGAAATATTATTTATAGGCCACTGCTATTTACAGCATGTTAGATTGATGGACCAATAGACTTAGGGGAGATTGCAAATTCTGTGGGTTTCTGGTAATACTACACAATTGTTTTAGTAGATGGTTGGTCAGATTTCAATCTCATTAATTGAAAACTGGAATCTTGGCCCATTCTCTCTTTTTAAATCCCTGTGTACCTGTAAACAAACAAACAAAAATCTGTTTTCTTGCTGGTTTTCCTCAAGAAAATTGTGAATCATAAAATGAGGTTAAGAGCTGAGAAGGCCAGCTTGCTACTATTCTTACTGCATTTGCTGTCTACAGCTTACAATACTTACTAGTATTTTATACAGCCCTGTTTAATGTGTGCTATAATAATGCCTTAAAATCACAGAAATGCAGGGCTGGAAAGATTTCAGGAGGTCATCAAATCCAACCTGCTACACTGTGGCAGGATCAAGTAAACCTACACCATTTCTTGTTCTTAACATTCTCCAGTAATTGGGATTCCACAGCCTTCTTTGGAAGCTTATTAGAGAACCTAAGAAAAATGTTAATATCTAATCTAAATCTTCCTGCTGCACATTAAGCCCATTACTTTTTCTCCTACTTACTGTGAAGATAGAGAACAATTGATCACAGACGTCTTTATATTTGAGGATAGTTTTGAGGTCCCGTCTTTAGTTGTATTTTCTCCAGACTCAGTGTGCACACTGTTTTTAGCCTTTCCTCATAGGTTAGGTTTCCTAAATCTTTTAAAGATTTTTGATGTCCTTTTATTTCTTTCCAATATATCCATGTCTTTCCTATACTATGGCACCCAGAATTGGACATAGTACTCCAGAAGAGACCTCGCCAGTGCCGGACAATTACCTCATATGTCTTAAATACAACACTGCTGTTAACACACCCCAGAATGATATTGGCCTTTTGGCAACTGGATCACATTGTTGGCTTGTATTCAGTTTGTGACCCACTAAAACCCCCAGATCTGTTTCAGTAGTTATATGTTTATATCCTGGATTCTGTAATTTCCACTCCAACTCATCTGATGATGTTTTCAAGGACTTTTAGTGTGGCTTGAATATTTCATAATGAATGCAATCACCAAAAGTGGGCCCAGTTAAAGCTCATGACCTAATAAATGTGTACGTCTAAACTACAGGCTTTTTTCGACAGAGGCTTTGTTGACAGATACTGTCGACAAAGCCTCTGTGGAAAAAGAGCATCTAGACTGCATTATGCGGATTGAAAAAGCGATCCACTTTGTCGAAAAAGAGCATCCAGGCTGGCGGACGCTCTGTCGACAGAAGAAGGCACCCAGAAGTGCTTCTGGCAGGTCACAGGGGCAGCTGTAAATTCCAGGCGCTGCTGCATGCTCTCTGCAGAGACGCCTGCTTAAAGGGATCCTCCTGGACAGCTGTTGCTCTGCTCCTGCTTCTGGCTTGCCTACCTCCTAGAGGGAAAGCAAAGCTGCTGCAGTTTTTGCTCTGGTTGCCCTGCTTCCTCGGACACCACAGCAGTTTATTTTCAGGTTTGGTTTTGTTCTTTGTACTGTGTTTTTGGCCATGGAGCCTGAGCTGCCCCTGGGCAGATGATGGCCCCACACTGTGATGATGGATGTTCTGCTGCATCTGCATGAGAGCATCATGACGTTTGTGGCAGAGCTGGATTCAGAGCCCAGCATTGAGCCCCTCACTCAGGCTGCAGCCCTACTGCCCTTGCCCCCAAACATATTCCTGGAGGGGCGAGTTTGGAGGCTGGACACCAGTTCTGACTGGTGGGACAGGCTTGTTATGCAGCAGTGGGACGACGACCAGTGGCTCCAAAACTTCCGGATGCAGAAGTCCACCTTCCAGAAGCTCTGTGCTTGGCTTGCCCCTGCCCTGCAATGCCAGGACACCCACTTGTGGCCCGCCATCCCCCTGCAGAAGCGCGTCGCTATTGCTCTGTGGAAGCTGGCCACCCCTGACAGCTACAGCTCTGTGGGACATCAGTTTGGCATGGGGAGGTCTACTGTCGGGGCCGTCTTGATAGAGGTAAATCACTCTTGGAGGACAGGCCATGGGGGCAGGCAGATAAGGGGGATGGTCAGGACCAGGCACAGGGAATGGGGGATGGGATGGGAGTGGTAGAAGCCTGCCTGGCCTCACCCTGCAGTGGTGCGGAGGGCATGGGGGGGGTTGCCTGAGGGGGGGCTCTTGGGGTCTGGGTGGGGAAGGGTGGGGGAGCACCTTTCATCAGCTCACACAACTCCTCTAATGTCCTGTTATGTGTGTTTGTATTTGTCCCTTTCTGCAGGTAGCGACAGCCATCAACTGAGAGCTGCTTCACAGGACTGTCCACCTCGGAGACCTGGATACCATCCTGGCTGGATTTGCGGGGCTGGGTTTTCCAAACTGCGGTGGAGCACTTGACGGGACTCACATCCCAATCTGCGCACCACCCCATCGAGCAGCACAGTATATTAATAGAAAGGGCAACTTTTAAATGGTGCTGCAGGCCCTGGTCGACCACTGGGGACAGTTCACAGACATTTGTGTCGGGTGGTCAGGCTGGGCACACGATGACCGCATATTCCGGCACTCCTACCTGTACCACAGACTGCAGGCTGGGGCTTTCTTTCTGGAGAGGAACTATGCAGTCGAGGATGTGCAGATTCCTATGTGCATCATAGCTGACGCGGCGTACCCCGTTATGCCCTGGCTCATGAAACCATTCACGGGACACCTGGATGTGAGCAGGGAACTCTTTAACTCTCGCCTGAATGGGGCTCGCTTCCAGGTGGAGTGCGCCTTTGACCGTCTGAAGGGCAGATTTAGATGCCTGCTCACTTGGCTGGACATGGGGGAACACAACATCCCCGATGTGGTTGCTGCATGCTGTGTGCTGCACAACCTAGTGGAGAGGAAGGGGGAGGCCTTCCTCCCTGCGTGGGGGACACAGGCTGAGCAGCCCCGGACAGTTGCCATCCAGCAAGCTCACCAGATGGGATTGCACATTCGAGAAGCCCTGAGGAAGCAATTCTCCCAAGGAGGCCAATGATTTTCCCCAGGGTCTTCCAATTGTGGAATTGCCCCATGCCCCCGGGGCCTTCCTCCCCAAAACCCCTCCCAGCCCCACATTCACACATTGTACGCATTCATCACACACTGACAACAGAGACAGGTGTTGGTGAAAAAATGTGTACAGTTTATTTCACTGTTGGTTTTTTTAAAAAATAAAATACTCTTTTGTTCAGAAAAATAAAGTGTTTGTAAACAAAGTAAAGTGCTTTCCTCAGTGACTGTCCCAGGTGGGAAGGGGGAATGTCAGCCTGGAAGGGGGGAGGGAGGCTCAGGGCTGAGGGTGCTGCCTTGATGAAGATGAATTGAACTACTGAATAATGATCAGAAATGAATATGGGCTATTATATTATTTTTTCTTTCTTTTAGTGTAACTAATGTTTCGCTGACCATGATGTGCCATACTTACTTTACATTTTAAAAAATTATATATAACAGGAGCACAGTTATGATTTTTTTTGCATTGTAATTAATGTGTACTAAAAAAAAAAAGCTGTATCTTGTTCCCTTTCAATTCAGTTGGAATACTCTCATTGATTTCAGCAGATCAAGTCCTTAAGGTCTGGGAAAAATGCAGGCGTTAATTCTATTTGCTTTGGGATGTTTTACTAATATTTATTGTTTTTCTCATTTAGGTATATATTCCCAGACAAAAAACTCTGTTAAGGTGTATAATAGTGTAAAGATGGAGAATACATATCAATAAGTTAAGTGTAAAAGGAAGTTTTAAGAACACAAGATTTCAAAAGTAGGAATGAAAACCCAGAAATTGCATACTTAAAGGTAACCAAAACATTTAAATGTAAAACACTGCACAATGCATGAACCCATACTGCCTTAATTTTTGCTTCATAACAAAACCTCAGATCTGAAGATATTTGTATCACCAGCTCTCTCTATTTTTTCTTACTGCAATCTGTTCAGAGTCCCACATTTTCCCCTTTATAGTTTGATTTATTTAACAAGTTGAAGATGGAATTTAAACAAGGATTCTATAGATACATCCAAGTCTGTTAAAACAGGAGGTTCTGGAGAACATCTCAGATTGATGTGTTTTCATATTTAGTGTCTGCAATTATAAAAATAATCTTTTTACTAACCTTTATTTTGCCTGATCATATCTGTGTAACTCTGCTATGTTTTGGCAGACAGTAGCACATTAAAAGCTTTAGAAAGAAAGTTTAAAATCTAAATGCAAAGAGGTAACCATAACTGAATTACTCTCCTGGGAACAAAATGCTCTTAGAGTGCCTATTGAAATCAGCATTATCATTTCAATACATGTCAAATATGAGTCATTTCCTAGTTTAGGTAAAATTTCTTTATAAATCTTTAAATCTTCCACTTCTTTCAAGAAAAGGTTAAAGTACTTATGATTTAATGAGACCGCTTTACATCATAACTGTTTGACTATCAAGAGAAAACTTGTCCTTTCCAATTTGTGAAATCCTTTTATTTTCTGCACAAGTTTTTGACTACTTTACATTTTATATTGAAAGCCAAGAGCCCAACTGTGTCTTAAATGCATTGAGGAAAACAATAGCAGGTTCTCTATGTACATACAAAATATGGGATCCCTTTTGTATAGGCCAATGTGTGACATGCATCCCGATTTAATGGAAGCATAGTCTAAAAAGCAAGGAAACCACTTACTTCATTAAATCACTTTAGTCTCTTACATGTTGTCATCTTTCACTTACAATTCACAATATTTTGCCTTTTCAGAAGAGGATGGAATCAGCAATGCAACAAAAAGCTCTAGTAAATGTGTTTGCCTTTTTTATCCCCCAAAACATGTCTAACACTGACAGAGCCTTGCTTATTTTCTCACATGTTGCTCCAGTATGCAACAATCTGTATTACAGATTGTTAATGAGTTTTGTGTGTATGCTAACAGACCTGTGTGTGAGAAAATAAGCATGGCTCTCTCAATAACTGGTTCATCATTTAGAAGCTGTTATGATTAGGGCCCATACAGACATTGATTTTGACTTAGAAATGAAGGTCCCCAATGCAGCAAACTCACTCCACCAGAGTGAGAAATGCAGTGTTTAGGCCACAGTATGTAAAGTATGGACTGCTTTGTGCTGATTGAAAGCTCACTGGTTATAATGTCTTTAGCTCTATGGGAAACTTGGCTATTTCCCTCAATCCCCCATTATCTCTTCTTCCAAAGCTTCTATCTTTGCCAGAATAAGTACATATGTTGCTGTTCTGCAAACGTTTCCAACTCACAAAAGCATTCTGACTGAAGTCAAGCACTATGCCTATGGTTTTGCAAGATTTGGGCCTTAACCTGTGACTGGGATGGTAAGGTATATCCCTACTTTCCAAACCAGGAATTTAGCGCTATTATACAGTCCTGAAAAAGTAGTGTCACCAATATCATCTTTGCAGGGTAAACTGCCAGCCGTAGAACTTGGTCAAAAGCCCATTCAAATTAATGGAGACTTTCTATCAAGCGACCAACAGCGAGACTAGGAATTAGTGTCCGGTTAGTTAAAGAAAGGCCTTGCTTGTCTTTCTAGCAACATCTATAACACTTTCTACTGGAACATTAGTGGGGGGGGGTCTAATATATTGGACTATATGAAACCACATCTGGGTTACATTTCACTGTAGAAAATTGGTAGCAACAAATTGTCATATTTGTGTATTAATATTAAAAAGATCAGATTAAGAAAAATTCAGAGGCCATTTTCCAAATCTTTAGCTCTAAAAATAAAATTTTGCTGGTCTTTAGTGTAGTTTTGGGGATGTGTGTGTGTATAAAAATGAGTAAATTGCTCAGTTTCAACCTGGAACCCAGGATTTCTTTACATTTAAAAAGAGAAACCAAACCATCTTGTCCATCCTTCTGAATAATTCTACACATTTTATAGAATAAACGGTGTTAAAAATAATCAGCCCAGTGAGCCTTGTATTGACCATTTGTAATATACAATAAAACCATCACTGTATCTTACAGCTGATGGAATACAGCAGACATGGAGCCGACCAGTGAATTAACAGGAATATTTAACCTTTTTTCTGCAAGATTCTGAGAGTGATACCTAACATGGCATACAACAAAGTTACAGTGCATGTTAATCTTTAGCTGTCTATCCATTCCTTGTAGGAGTATGAGTGGGAAGGTGAAGGTGTAGGGATGGGATAAGTGTTCTTCTGAGTGCTCAAAATAGATATCAAAATTAACTATAATTGAAAGAATCAAGAGATGAAGGAGTGGGTGGTTTTCAAAGTCACTCTATGTTTAAACTAGAGTCTTGGGATTCATATATCTAATTGACTGATTTTACCCAAAGTAGGACAGGAGACACTTGATATGGATTGTAATCAGACTGCAACTTTCTTATAAAATATGTACAGTGCTGGTAAATCTACGTTTATTCAAATCAGTACTCAAGGTTTTCACACTCTCCCCCCCCCCATACAGTTCCCTCCCCTAGCAAATCCATGGCTTAGACCTTAGCATCCACCTCCCTTGTAGGAGGATTACGGTGGGCTATGAGAACGGGAAGAGGCTTGCTCCTGCTGTACCAGTAATTGGAGTCCCTAACTCTTCTCCCCTGTATTGTTCCTTTGCCCAGCACCTCCTTTTAAGTCCTTTACCAGCCATTTATCTGATCACTGGATGCCTTCTCTATGGAATACCTGCACTGGATATCTACCACAAAGAGGTGCCAACAATTTGCCTGGCTGCCTCCCCTCCAACCCAGTCAGTTTCCTGGCTATCTCCCACTGGCCTCTTGTAAAGTTGCCCCAACTGGTGAAGCCCCGTTCGCTGAAAGAAGTCATTGACCCTTGCACCATGGATTGTCAAGGGGTGCCAGCATCTTGGTAGTCCTCGTCCAGGTACTGCAACAACCATTCTCCTCAGTAGGCAGTGTCAGTGACCAGCGCCTGGGATCCTTAAATCAAAAGAACTCATTAAAAGATAACTGTGTGGCCTAAAGCCTAGAGCTCCATGTCACGACTACATCATATGCCTAGGTTCCATAGAGCCAGCAACATCTGCTCCGGTTCATTGATAGCTCCTGGTGCAAGCTCACAAAATCTTCTGTCATACTGGAAATGAGACAAGGCATCTGCTATGCCATTATCTATGCCCAGCACCAGCTTGGAAGAAAAACAGTGCCACAAAGCTGACCACCATTCACCTTTTACAGCAGTCTCTGACCTCATTTCCTCCCAAGCCATAAAGCACAGCTGCCATCCCTTGGCAAGCACAGCCAGTGTTTGCCCCACTTTAAGTGCAGTGCAATCGTTTGGGATGGCTAGAAATCTGGAGTCCTAATGCAAAAGAAAATGTAAGCAAGGCTTTCATTAGACTAGACAGATCTTGCCTCTGAATTAATCTGAGTGCATGCCCATGCATGCACCTTGATAAACCTCTTCCCATTTATCTATTGATTGCAGTGACATAAAATATGTTTATACAGTGGTCTGAGTACTTTTCTAATCGGTACACAAGCTGTATTCCCCGAGGCTGTCTAGGGAGCAAATTGCAAGAGTTACAAAATCTCTGAGTATGTCTGATATCAGTATTTGTAACTAAACATCAAAATTGTCCTGATTGAGTACCTGAAAACATCTGAAATTTAACAAGAAGCTTCAGAAATGCAGTGAAATTTTTAGAGCGGACTTGGATTTTTTTTTTCAAAAACAAATTATTGAATAGATTCAGGGTTTTCTGTGAAAGAAAAGTAAAAAAAAAAAAAAAAATCAGATCAATAAATTAAGGACCAGATTTTCCAGTTCTTAATCTGGCCTCCAGTTGTACATGTTCAGTTTTCTATCTGCAAAAACTTTTGTATGCATATTTTAGTGATATCACCTCTGCATGAAAAACTGGAAGAACAATAGAAATTACACATGCAGATCCCATCCATGGTCTACATAGGTTTGTTCATTTAAAATGCAAAATCATGTGCAGGTGTTAGTGTTCAAATAGTATGTATATGAGATTCTCTCACACAGGCAAAAATCTCTCCTGTACCCAGATTGAATAATTTAGTCTGAAATTGGGAAACTCTGTGGAGGAAAGCGGGAGCTGCTTCTCTGCCCAACTCCAGCCTAATAATTCAAATATCTCCTTCTCATAATATTACCCACTCTTTTATCCTCCTGGCCTATCCTTACTGACTCCTCTCCATTCTTCTTGTGAAACAGCATGTGGAGATCCACTGCAAATCTTAGCATTCTGTGTGTATGCATATACACATGCAAATTCTCTGCAATCGCCTCTCTGAATCCTCTCTTCACACTTGTGAGGAAAATGCACTGGAGGAAGAGTCACTGTTTTTCCCCGTAAAATATTTCCTTTATCATTTTCCAGGTGTGCTTTACCAAAATTAATGAAATAAGTAAATGCTGTACATGCAACCCTTCCCCCAAGAAGAGTACAATGTAAATTATAATGACCATGCAGATTACACCTCTAGCGAAGCACCTATGACTAGAGGACGATCAGTTCTTGAAGCACAGCAGGTGTCTTTAAAAAAATTATGAACTTGTTTCTCATGGAAAGGCCTTCTGGAAAAGTGAATTCTAGAAAAGATGACTCCAACAGGGTGGTGTCAAGGAAAAGGGGACTGTTCCAAAGGCAAGGGTACCCCAGAAGAAGGCATGAGAGAAAGCAGGAAGGGAAGAGTTAGGCATTGGTGCAGGAGACAGAATGGGTCAGGGAGGAAGAAGAAAGATAAATGGAAAGCAGAGTTGTTTATGGCTTTTAGAATGAAGAAGGATTTGATCTTGTTACAGACGACAATGGGAAGCTGAAAACACAGGAGTGGCTCAAGCAGTAGGAGAAAAGGATGATTTTATGGTTATACTGCCAGATTGTGTCTGGCCATTGCCTGGATGTTTGGATTCTGGGTGGAAGGGCACTCAAGATACAGTCTTTCACTCCACATATAAATCATCCTCCAAAATGTAGGGAGAGATGAGACGAGGCAGGTCCCTGTTCTTTTCTCCATGGTCCTGCATCCATGGAGCTGGCAAAGAAACTCCAGATGGCTTTTGTTCATTTTCCCCCTCAGAAGTCCTGCAGTGCCCCACCATGAGTCATAATTATGCCCAGAGTTCCCCCGGTCAGTTCAGTGCTTTCCTATGTTCAGCTCTGGACAGTGCCTACATGGATCAAAATTGCTCACATATTGAATACAACCCAATCAGGTGACTAGAAAGAGCCTATAATTAATCATGTGATCTGTATTAATCCTTGTGTATTAATAGCTGTTCACTTCCTTCATCTATGCAAGTAGTTACTTATTCTTTGGTAAAGTACAGAGACTTTATTTAAAACCAACATTTCATTTGACATCTACATCTCATTACTCATTTACATGATTACAAATAGTTCAGGAAAAAATCAGAATCAGTGGTAGCATTGTATTTTAAACAGATGAAAAAAACCGCAATGTTGTGAGATTATCTCAAATGTACTTCCAGAGCATTTTATTTCAATTAATTTTGGCAAGTCTATTTTATGTAGCCGTTTTAGTTTCTAAAAGGCAGCGTATTGAATCCTTAATACTGGTCTCTTTTCATGTTACTATAGTGATCATTGGTGCTTGGATTGATTTGTTCTGTAACTTGGGGAAAAACAGAGTTATTATGCAGCAAGAAAACAATTGTTCTCCATTTATTTTCAGATCTGATTATAAGGTCCTCTTATGTTGTATTGTATGGAACTCATTGGACCCACAAGTTACTTGCTTCTTCACAGTTGCATATGGAAAGAGCAAAGACTGCTAAAATAGTAGTTGGAGTAAAGCCTATTTTTAATAATGTAAAGGTTTTTTCAGAATGCTTACAATTTTGAGCTTACATTTCCCCTCAGCCCTCTTTGAAATGTATGATTTGTTCTCTCCAGAGGCATCTTTAATAGCATAATGGGGCATGACTAACTCAGGAAATAAAGACTATTTTTATTGCCACAATGTTGTTTTGGGGTGGAATGCAACTGAACTACAATTAACAATTTTAATCTTATTTCATACAAATAGCCTGATCTACATAGGCATTTTCAGACTCTTACTTGCAATTCTTGCCTATAAAGCATTGTGGGTCAATTCATCTCTGATTCAAAATACGCTCTTTTTAAAATTTTAAAACAATATTTACTCTTTGATTAAATACTAATTCTTCTATCAAAATAGAGACTTGTTTTATATGTTGCCTCTCTTCTTAATCTGTCATCTCCTCACTAGCTGGTTAGGTAATCAGATCTGTAAACTCTTTCAGTCAGATTTTAGACCTTGTCACGGCACTAAAATTACCTTTGTCCAAATAATTACAGGTACAGTTGTTATTTTGGATTCTTCTGCTGGGAGCTATATGACATTTTAGCATTTTGAGAGAGTTAATGATAAGGTGACCATTAGGTTGTCTGAAGTCCCTGAAATACCTTCAAGGCCACACCACATTTCCTTTCCTGTCTCATCTCACAATTTGAGGTTAAATAGGTATTACTACATGGCTTGTTCTTGAACACCAAGTTAATTGCTTCAGGAGCACACGAGGGCTCTATTCTTGGCCCCTTCTTTTATTTTAATTTCCATCATTCTTTGGGGGATTCAAGCTGAACTAGTGGCACTACTTAGAAAAAGAAAGACTTGGATTGAAGGAAAACCATTTCCTGTTGAGAAGGGATTAACATTATAGGAGATAGTGGAAAGAAAAGTAAAGGAGGGCAAAGAGAAAAGCTAAATATCTTTCTTCAAACACCAGGAGCATATGTAATAAGACTGCTGAATTGGAGTGACATGTTTTCAAGGATAAGAAAGATATTATTGGAATAAGAGGGGCAACCAGGAGAATGAAGGGGGGGATTTAAAATACCAAGATACAGAGTTTTAGTGAAGGGAGAGCTAATATGAAGCTGGAAAAGAGGTAGTAATATTGGTGAGGACTGATGCGGAATCTTCAGAGGAAAAAATCATAAATACTTTAACTGATCCAACAGAGACAGTACGTACAGAAGTTGAGGACAATATAAGTTATTTGCATGAGACCATCAGGAAGCCAGAAAAAATAGACCAGGAAGTCTTTTTTTCCAGCAAATAATAGACTCCCTAAAAAGATCAGGTTTTTGATCATTTGGGAAAAGAGGGAATCTGGAGTGAGGCTGTTAGAGATCAGTTGTGATGCTTTCTGAGTTAAAACTACAAAGGAGAGCATAGTGAAAGTGCAAGATTGCTGCCTTTATGCAGTTTCTTAGAAAGACTATTCAGAAAGAATATTCTGAATATTATTCTGGGATAGAATATAAATATGAATGTATATATGGAGATGAAGAACAGGCAGGATCAACTGATCACAAAAGCACTAGATTTAAAATGCTCGGGAGGGTATGTACTAGATAAAGGAAGCAGCCCTGAAGTTATTGATTTTAGCAAAGCTAACTTCGAAGGAAAGCAAAATGCTCCTGGGATTTTTGCCTGAAATCCTGTGATGAATGGGAAATCCACTCCACACAAATGGAAAGTAGACAATGTACAAAACAGGTAGAGAGACTGAAATTAAAATTCATCCCAGTTAAGTCAAAAAAGGGAAAGGCCAATATGGGCCTGAGGCAAAAGAAGGAAAGGCAAAGAGACAAGTTGCCCCTCCTGACCCTATGCTTCTCACTTCTCCTTCACTGTTCTTTATCAGTCTTCCTCCTGTCCCTTTATCTTCCCTAGCCCTTCTGTTTCTGACAGTTCTGTCACTCTGGTCCCCTGATGAGGTTTGTTCCTCAAGCCTCTGACAATTTTTCATTGCTTTTGTAGTCCTGCAGTTACTCAGAACATAGGCATGACTGTTGAAGGAAGTAAGAATGAGGGCACGTCTCAGCTTCCCCCATAACATTTTAGCATGGCTGTGCATCTTATGCATTTGAGGTAGCCCCCTACCCCCCAAACCTTTGTACATGGTTGCATCTTAGAGGTAACTCAGAATGCACCATGCACCTTACTGGGCATTTTGTTCTGAGATGTAAATAACAGCTGTCAGACAGGAAGTGCATTTAACGTATTTAGGGCCGGAGTCTCAGCAGCTCTAAATCAGTTTAGCTCCGACATGAGATTAATGGGGATATTCCTATTTACACCAGCTGAGGATCTGATCTCTCTCTTAATTGCTCAAGCCGAAGCATGTAGTTTACATGAGTTCAACTGTGGCATTTGTTTTCTAGGAAGAGAAGATGAAGACTATAGTGACAAAGAAGAGAAGGAGAATTGAGAAAAAAATGTAACAGGGAGAGTCATGCTGGATCAAGTGTCTTTGCTGTCTGTCAAATCTGTATCCCTTTATGAAGTCGTAATCATGTGTTAACTGCAGAAATTGGCAAAAGGCTGAACATGATGATGCAGTCATATGGCTTCCATGGCCAGTTGATGACTGACTAACCAATTTCTGAAGATGGTATGAGGGATCCTATAGTTTAGTTCCATGTGTATTGTGATGATAGTTGCATCTCTATTTAAAGCTTTCTGTCACTGAAGCACTCTTGGTGTTGTCAGATTGTCTGTTGGACTGGATGAGCTGCAACTTCTCGCAATTGAATGTCAATAAGACCAAAGCAATTTTGGTTGATTCATAGCACCAGCTTAAGCATATTCACATGCAAAGATTACATTTGACAGATAGTTACCTTCAGCTGAACTCTGTGGTTAGAAGCCTTGGTATACTCTTGACAAGTGAGCTTAGAGTTGATGCCTAATGTTTATTTCATATCCTGTTTTTACCTACCTAGTACTGCATGTGCATGTCTACATTTAAATATATTCACAGCTACGTTCTAGTCACTCCACTTGTTATCATCTCTGGACTAAATGTTGTAATGATTCAACTTCAATAATTTTAAAAAGTGCATTTTCCCAGTTAAGGAATTTTAATTCCAGAAGCCATCTGATCAAGATATTTTTGTTGGCTACTCCTTGATAAGCAATCACAAAGGCCATATACATCTTTGGAACTATGGGTGTGATTCCCAACTCTTGTAGATGTACTTGTGCTAGGTCTCATTAAACTAGCATGCTAAAAATAGCAGGGTAGCTAAAGTAGCATGGGCCACGGAGAATAGTGGCACAGGCGAACCATGCTAAGGATATACTAAAGGGGTTCAGGTGGGTTTGGAATCAGCCTGGCTGGATTGTGGTGCTGCTTGCTGCTGCCCTGGCTATACTACTATTTTTAGCATGTTAGCTTGATGAGAGTTTGCTCAAATGTGAGAGTCACAATCCTAACTCCAAATGTAAATATATAAGGAGAGTAGAAGCAAGAAAGGAGTATGAGAATGAAAAGGAAGAAAAGTTTGAAGTAAAAAGTGAGGTTTTGGACTTATTTCCTCAATGAACAGTTCTGCAGACAAATGTGTTCTACCCTGATATTTTGAGATATTCCAAATTCAGTAAAAATTGAAAGTGCTCAGTAAGATTGGACATTGAACTATATATCTAAAAATATTCAGGGAGAGGTATACACACATGTGCACATGTGTGGTATAGACACATGTATATTACACATGTGAGCATATATAATCCCTTATATTTAATACAATTCATTTGCCATGTTTTCTCATAACTTTCCTAAATAAGAATGAAGTAGACTGGTTTAAAATGTAGGTACACTCAGAGAGTTAGATATAAGAATGACCATACTGGGTCAGACCAAAGGTCCATCTAGCCCAGTATCTTGTCTGCTGACAGTGGCCAATGCCAGATGGCCCAGAGGGAGTGAACACAGCAGGTAATCCTCACGTGATCCCTCTCCTGTCATCCATTTCCAGACAAACAGAGGCTAGGGACACCATTCCTGCACATCCTAGTTAATAGCCATTGATTAACCTAACCTCCATGAATCTATCTTTTTCGAACCCTGTAAAAGTCCTAGGCTATGTCTAGACTGCAGACTTCTTGTACAAGAAGCTTTTTGCAGAAGAGATCTTCTGAAAAAACTTCTTGCACAAGAGCACGTCCACACTGCAAAAGTGCATCCAAAAAAGCAATGTGCTTTTGCACAAGAGAGCATCCAGACTGCATGGACGCACTCTTGCAAGAAAGCTCTGATTGCCATTAACAGAATGGCCACCAGGGCACCTGTGCTTCTTCCTATAGGCTGTTTTTGCTCAACCCCCGCTGTTTCCTGTCCACACATACCTTTTTGCACAAGAACTCTTGTGCAAAAAGGAGTTATTTCTCGTAGAAAGAGGAATACCTATTCTGCAAAAAGCCCTCTGTTCTGTCGATTCACTGTAAATTTTCTTGTGTAAAAACATGCTTGAGGTGTGGATGCTCCACGGGTTTTTGCAGAAAAACAGCTGTTTTTGCACAAAAAACCTGTAGTGTAGACATAGGCCTAGTCTTCACAAAATCCTCTGGCAAGGAGTTCCACAGATTGACTCTGTGCTGGGTGAAGAAAAACTTCCTTCTCTTTGGTTTAAACCTGCTACCTATTAATTTCATTTGGTGACCCCTAGTTCTCATATTATGGGAACAAGAAAATAACTTTTCCTTATTCACTTTTTCCACACTAGTCATGATTTTATAGACATCTATCTTATCCCCCTTTAGTCTCCTCTTTTCTAAGTTGAAAAGTCCAAGTCTTTTTAATTACTCTTCATATGGGACCTGTTCCAAACCCCTAATCATTTTTGTTGCCCTTTTCTGAACCTTTTCCAATGCCAATATATCTATTTTGAGATGAGGCAACCACATCTGTACGCAAGATGTGGGTGTGCCATGGTTTTAATTAGAAACATTAAGATATTCTCTGTCTTATTCTCTATCCCTGTTTTAATGATTCCTAACATTCTGTTTGCTTTTTTGACTGCCAGTGCACACTGAGCGGATGTTTTCGGATAACTATCCATAATGACTCCAAGATCCCTCTCTTGAGTAGTTGTAGCTAAATTAGTCCCCATCATATTGTATGTATAGTTAGGATTATTTTTTCCAATGTGCATTACTTTGCCTTTATCAACATTAAATTTCATTTGCCATTTTGTTAACCCAGTCACTTAGTTTGGTGAGATCTTTTTGAAGCTCTTCACAGTCTGCTTTGGTCTTAACTATCTTAAGTATTTTGGTAACATCTGCAAATTTTGCCAACTCACTGTTTGCCCCTTTCTTCAGATCATTTATTAATAAGTTGAATAGGATTGGTTCCGGGACAGACTTTTGGGGGACACCACTAGATACCTCTCTCCATTGTGAAAACGTGCCATTTATTCCTACCCATTGTTTCCTGTCTTTTAACCAGTTATCAAACCACAAAAGGACCTTCCCTCTTATCCCATGACAACTTACTTTACTTAAAAGCCTTTGGTAAGGGATCTTGTCAAAGGCTTCCTAGAAATATAAGTACACTATATCCACTGCATCCCCCTTGTCCATATGTTTGTTTACCCCCTCAAGGAACTCTAGTAGATTAGTAAGGTATGATTTCACTTTACAGAAACCATATTGACTTTCCCACAACAAACTATGTTCATGTATGTGTCTGACAGTTTTGTTCCTTACTATAATTTCTACTAATTGGCCCTGTACTGACATTAGACTTACACGTCTGTAATTGCCAGGATCACCTCTAGAGCCCTTTTTAAATATTGGCGTGTCATTAGCTATTTTACAATCATTGGGTATGGAAGCTGATTTAAAGGATAGGTTACAAACCCCAGTTAATAGTTCTGCAATTTCACATTTAAGTTCTTTCAGAACTCTTGGGTGAATGCCATCTGGTCCCGGTGACTTGTTACTGTTAAGTTTATCAATTTGTTCCAAACCTCCTCTAATGATACCTCAATCGGGAACAATTCCTAAGATTTGTCACCTAAAAAGAATGGCTCAGGTTTGGGAATCTCCCTAACATCCTCAGCCATGAAGACCAAAGCAAAGAATTCATTTAGTTTTTCTTTATTGTTTTTGAGTGTTCCTTTAGCAACTTGATTGTTCAAGAGCCCCACTGGTTGTTTAGCAGGCTTACTGCTTCTGATTTATTTAAAAAACTTGTTGCTATTACTTTCTGAGTTTTTGACTAGCTCTTCTTCAAACTCCTTATCGGCTTTTTTATTATATTTTTACACTTAATTTGACAGCGTTTATGCTTCTTTCTATTTTCCTTACTAGGATTTGACTTCAACTTTTTAAAAGAAATCTTTTTCTCTCTCTCTCTGCTTTTTTTACTTGGTTGGTAAGCCACAGTGGCACTTTTTTGGTTTTCTTACTGTGTTTTTTTCTAAAATCGGGGTATATATTTAAGTTGAGACTCTATTATGGTGTCTTTGAAAAATTTTCATGCAGGGTTTTTACTTTTGTCACTGTGCCTTTTAATTTCTGTTTAACTAACCTCCTCATTTTTGTGTAGTTCCCCTTTCTGAAATTAAATGCCACAGTATTAATTTTATTACATTATGGTCATTATTTCCAAGTGTTCCAGCTATATTTACTGGTCTCAGACCAGATCCTGTGCTCCACTTAGGATGAAATCCAGAATTGCCTCTCCCCTTGTGGGTTCCAGAACGAGCTTCTCCGTGAAGCAGTCATTTAAGGTGTCAAGAAATTTTATCTCTGCATCCTGTCCTGAGGTGACATGTAACCAGTCAGTATGGGGATAGCTGAAATCCCTCAGTATTATTGATTTTTTATTTTGATAGCCTCTCTAATCTCCCTTAGCATTTCATCGTCACTATCACTGTCCTGATCAGGTGGTCGATAACATATACCTACTGCTATATTCTTATTATTAAAGTATGGAATTACTATCCATAGAGATTCTATGCAACATTTTAATTCATTTAAGATTTTTACTTCACTTGGTTCTACATTTTCTTTCACGTATAGTGCCACTCCCACACCAGCATGACCTGTTCTGTCCTTCCAATATATTTTGTACCCTGGTATGACTGTGTCCCATTGATTGTCCTAGTTCCACCAAGTTTCTGGGATGCCTATTATATCAATATCCCCCTTTAATACGAGGCACTTTAGTTCACCCATCTTATTATTTAGACTTCTAGCATTTGGATATAAGCTGAATATACATAGCTGAATCTCAACTTGCAACTCTATTTACTGAATGTTGAACTAGAATGAAATAGCTAAATTATTTCAGAACATTTCATTTTGTCAGCTTCCAGGCTGCTTAAAGAGAATCCTTGTTTCTGCAGTGAAATTCAACCTCCCCCGACACATGTATTTAAATATACAGTAGTTTATAACTTTACATAAATATTGTCTTTTTAATGGCCTAAAGTTGGGGGGTTTGAGTATAATCTATTAAACATTTTTAACATACACTCAAAGACACTGAGAGCCCAGAAGACTTGAAAGCACCATGGAACAGACAGCGCATGGGCTTTGGGGCTTCATTTTTCTTTCATTTTTTCGATCTTTTTTTTTTCTTTTTTTTCTGCTGCTGCTGTCTCATATTTTAGGTTCGTGCTGTAGCTATTTCCCAGTTTGGGGAGCCCTGTTACACATAGCTAGTGCTGTAAGGACTTGGACTGAGTACATTTTATTTTTTGCAATGTGAATGATACATTGTTAGGTTACAATATGGGACCATAGAAGTCTTTTTTGAAAATCCAATATCCTTTTGTGGCCTTTGTGTTCCTTTTGGCTGCCACTAATGTATGTGCATTTCTTGCATTTTTTATATTTTAAAATATAATATTAGGCAGGCAATCTGGGAACAATGTAAAATGTTTAAAGAACCTTAAATGGCCTCCTGAGATGGCATTTTCATTCTCCTTTCTCAATGGAGCTCTATAAAGACAAATGCATTTGATACTATGATACACAAGATTTCCAGCAGAAACAGCATCAGGCTCATTGGCAGACACATCAAGTTGTGGTACTCACTTAGAAGTTGCCATTGGTCTGTCACATACTATGTAGATAAATTGTCTGAGCTAGCTTGTCCTCCTGGATGTCAGTCTTTGATTTTCCCCTCTGTTAACATGGCATTTGCATCTTTTTTGTCTGTTTGAGAATAAGGCCCTAGACAAATTCCTCATGACATCTGCAGGGAGGCTCTTTTATGTTAAAAGTGACGTGTGTCTTGTTCTCGTATGTTTGCTACATAAATTAATTATCTCTTGCCAAGTGTTAGATCTGCCAAGTTCCCTCTGTGTTGTCTCAATTTTCATTCCAAATCAAAAATTAAAATGCAAAGAGCAAAAGATTAAAAACTGCACTCTTTCATCTGTGGGGTTGTATGCCTCGCTTCAGGAAGAGAGAGCACTGAGAGATTTTTGGTATACGTAAAAATCTTGCTGTAAGGTCATCCCTGCTATATTGAACTTGTTCCTGACCGTTCCATTCAAGTACAGTTTGTAACTCACTAAATCTAGAATCCATTATTATGCCGTTGTGAGGGGTGGAAAGGCATCATGTGGCTGTATACACATGCTGTGCATTGGGCCAGCCAGTTCTAGCAGTGATTTGATCTGGGAAGGAAGCTGGCGTGTGATGGATGAGGTGGTATGGAGCTGTTCAGGATGGGTATCCCATCCAAATGAGCTTCTGGAGCCAGGCTGTGGAGATTCCTGCAACTCTTGGTGCTCGTAGCGTAACCATTGTGTAGCTGCTGAAAGGGCTAGAAAAAAAGGAATCAGGGTTGGCTGGATGGTTATATTCTGTTTACATGCTGAGAGGGCTGTGGGAGTATAGGATATATCTTTCTTTCCCTCTCTGACTGCTTAGGTTTGTGAGAAGGGATATTAGTCCCGATGGGCGCTGGACTGATTTCCAAGCTTATAGCACAGTGTTTCTAGAGAAAAGGAAGAAGCCTGCTTGAAAGGGAGAAAAAGGCACCTAAAGGGAAGAAAATAAAAATGAATAGAGTAATACAAAATAAGGGTATTTGACTGATCCTGAAAGGAAAAACAAGAAGCTAGAGAAGGAGCTGGACTAAGCGGGGAGGGAACCCCTTGGAGTGAGGAAAGAGAAGTTTTACAGAAAACAGGTACATGAAGGAGAGCTGACTCAGTGAAAAGAAAGGGTTGATATGTAAGGAAGTGATCTCAGCTGTTCCTGATGCATCAACTTCATTGGTACCCAAAAGTTAATATGCAAAAAGGAACAGAAAATGTTAAGGTCACTGGGCTGTACTTGAATTAATATAGCTCTGGTCACATGTGAAAATGAGTTTGCTGGTGTCATTCTGCTCTCTGCTTTCAAAGCTGACTGCTTTGAATGGCACAATTCAAAGCAGTCAGCATTCTCTGCGCATGAAAGGGAAAATGGCATGTGTTTTGAAGACTGGGATTAAAATGTATTGACAGATCTCTGAGAGGCAAGTTGCCACACTTTGTCCATTCACGCCAATGTCCTTGATCACTTTCAGGAGTACAGAATTCACCCCAACTTTACATATCTTTTAGTATTTTCATTCTTTTAAAAAAAAATTCTAAATAGATGCCCCATCTGTAACCATTGCAGTTGTGCAAGAAAATATCTAAGTACATAACCTATTACTCTCAGTTTTTGATGTGGCAATGTCTATTAGTGTCTCTATTTAGTGTTAACTATTATGCCTGTGCTCAGAAGCTGGGATGGTGTGAGCTTGTGTATCGGAAGAGAGAACCAACCCCTCATGGGAAAATATGCTATCTGTCTTCCTACATGAGGCAAAAGTAACGTATTTCAAAATTCTGAAGGTGAACAAAATTATATTTGAGTTTAGACTGTTGGAGCAACATCTCTAATTTGCTCCTCCATCTATTATTTCTTCTTTCATCTGTTGTCAGCAGTGCCCACTGCTAATTTGTTGTCTCTATTAAAAGTGTTTCAGGAAGCCATAGGCCTGTCATTTTTGACATACCCTTAATTTGTTTTATTACCTTGGAAAAAATGTCTTGATATGCAGCTGTCCATTCCTTTATAATGGGCTTTTGGGGATAGCTTCTGATATGTACAGTGTACACAGTATATCTGAAGGAGGTGGGGAGAAAAAGTCCATAAACTAGAAATATCCATTAGAAAAAACATACAAAATTACCAGATAAGGAACAGTTGAAAGGGAATATTGTCTAGAGATTTAAAGTTGATAGTGGGGAGTCACAACTATCACTAATTACCTGTGTGACCTTGAGCAGAGAAAAATTCCACTTTCACTTACATCAGTTTAAATCCAGAGTAATTCCACTGACTTCAATGGACTTCAAGACTTATCAGCATAACTAAGATGAGAATTTGGCCTAAACCGCCATATGCCTCAGTTTGCCCATCTGATACATGAGTACAGTATAGCTATATTTTTCTACCTCTCAAGTGTGTTGAATGACTCAGTTAATTACTGTTTGTAAAGTGCTTTGAAGTCCTTGGAACGTGCATAAGCGCGCTTTTTTATTAATAATATTGTTAGTCCTGAGGAACTTTTAAAGTGTAATTGATAATTATTTAACAGGTGAACTAAATTAATTGGGAGACTCTCTCCGCGTGCCCCCAGTTCCCAAATTATGTCTGAAATGTGGAGAAAATGTGAACACCTATTGTTCATAATGGCTCTGTGCATTGCTTTGCGGCCAGATAGCAGGTGCATTTGAAGTCATCTGTGTTTGTACAGTTGCTTGCAGAATGGGGCCCTGGCATATGACTGGATTGCCTATGCTCTACTGCAATACAGATAATATAGATTTTTTTTATTTGATGGAATCTAAAGGCTTCTCTCCTCTTCCTCTCTTCTCCATCCCCCCAACCATATTCAGATTTTATCAGGGTATTTCATGGTTGGGTTCAGTGGGGAGCTTAAGACAGAGATTTATTTCTACTATATGGCCCTGCTGACACATGAAAATTGTACTGATTTAACTAAACCAAACTAAGAGTGGCCACACAAGAGACATACTCTAATTTAAGTAAACCAGTTTCTAAACAGATTTAGTTAGAGATAAAATTTTCTTTTCTGAAGAGGACAAAAATACAATTCCCGGCCTCTTGTAAAAGTAGTTCAATCATTTTGCTTTATATAATTAATAATGACATTTTGAATGGCAAGAAGTTTTGCATACATATATAAAAACATGGTACGGTACATATGACATATTGTATGTGTACAGTACTCTAATCTTTTGAAGTTCACTCAGCATTGCAATCTCTGGACCAAAAGTTTGTGAATTCAGTTTCCTGTACATAAGGATTTAGGTTTATGTATGGAAGGCCACCAGGATGGTCTAGACTGGGGTCAAGATACCTGGGTTGTCTTACGAGTTCTGACAGGGATGCACAGTATGAACCTGGCTGCACTACTTAAATTTTCTACCACTTGGTTTTCTCATCTATAGAACAGGGTCATAATTACTTTTGTTGAGTACTTAAGCTGTGAAAGTGCTATAGAAGTACCAAGTACTTCTATTATCATTATACCTATAGCTGACATTCCAGTGCGATACTAGGCAGATGATATAGTGAGCTATCCCATGATGCAGTCATAGTGCAATATGGGCCTGACTATTGTCCATATATGTCAGAGTAAAATGTGTTACAGCTCAGCATGGTCAAAGCCATGCTTCAGAACTATTGTTAAATTGAGTATTCTTTCTTCAGTAGGAACAAACCCTCAAATGAGATATTCAGCATTTATAATGCATTTATTTTCTTCACCTCATTTTATGAATTGTGGGACAGTGTAACTTCATGCACAGTGAAGTGCAAACTGTACTTCTTTGAACCAGCTTGACCCACTGCCTCCATGGGGGATTTACCCCAGGGAGGGTAGGTGACCATACTTCTTCCTGTTTTCTAGGGGTTTCTGGCTTCAGAGGTCAGTTTTAATCACAGCTAGGGCACAAGGTGGATGCTTAGCTGTCATCTCACTGGACAGCCCACTGTTGAGGCTGTGCTGCATGATGGCAGACACTCCACCAAAGGAGAGGTTTAGGGCACCTTGCACCTCCACAGCTTTCTGCTAAGTGGATTTTCCACTGATTTTTTTTCTTTGTATCAGGCTCTGTATCAAGCCAGCACAGTTTCAAGATGAATCTAGTTCAGGGAAGGTGCGTCTACACAGCAGGGCTTAACTCGAAATAAGCTATGCAAATTGAGCTATGTCAATTGCATAGCTTATTTCAAAATAGGGAGTGTCTACACAGCACTTATTTCAAAATAGAGCACTCTTCCTCCAACTTCCCTTCCTCCTCGTACAATAAGGGTTACAGGGGTCGGAATAAGAAGTCCTCCAGCTTGACAGTATTTTAACTCCATTTCAAAATAACTGCCTACTGTGTAGACATGGACTAAGTAATTTCGGAATAGCGCTAGTTATTTCAAAATAGTGTTGCAGTGTAGATGTACCTAAGTAACTATTCCTTATAACCTATTTGTAAAGTTCTTCAGTGAATATTTGACAGATTGGGACAGAGTCAGAACTGGGATTAAAATTATGGCAGTCTAGGCTTCTGGTCCTGTGCTCTGTAAAACCTCAAGGCCATACTTAGCTCATCGCTTCATCTTTTGCTATTCTCTTGGGGGAAATTAAAGGTCACATAGAACTTTATAGATAGGAGAATAGGGGAAAACCCCTGTTGTTTTCCTGGCTATCTGACAGCAAAAATAGATAGTTTATTTGAACAGTTTTGTATGTGATTTAATACTCCTGGGCAAGACACTTTAAATAATCACATCAAATAATCTATTCAGTGCCAACATTTCTTCTTCTTTAGCTTAGTTTCCATTGACACCAAACTTGGAGAAGTTCCCCTCCTCCTGCAATGGAGAGCTGCTGAGATATTTTATCCCACACATGGTTACCCTCCTACAGTTTCCTCCTTTGTCAGATATTCATCCCCCCTTTAATAATCAGCAGACGGATCATCACATTGAGCTACTGCCAAATGCATAATGACTGATGCCTTAACTGTACACACTCACTGCACTGCTGCTATCCAGTTCAGCACTGTAAAGTGCTTAGGGCTACTTTCGGAATGTACTATATTAAACCCAACTATTCTAAATCCTATTTAATATAAAGAGGTTGCGGACGGGGGAGTGGGAAAGCTGGAGAGAGATTGAGATGGCATTAATCATCTATTTTTACTGTATAGAACTTCTAATCACTTAAGGTTCAATTCTGCCAATAGTCCCACTGATTTCCTACAGCAGTACCTATAGAGAAAGGCATTACTCAGTACAAAATAAAGGTGAGACCTATAAGGGTCCTGTAAGGATTAAGATAGCAAATTTGTACTGAGCTGATAGAGTTGAGAACTAGCCCACTCACCCCTAAGTACAGACGTTAATACAGTGAAAACAGAAAATCAAAAACACGCTTTATGTCTGACTCAAAATAAAGGTGCACTTAAACTTGTAAAAAGACAACATTTTATTTGAATGATATGACAGAGCTGTCACAGGAGTGTTACCTGCTATAAAGAAAGCTTAAGAATTATTACCTTTATTAGACCGGTGACACTGAGCTTTAGCCATACATTTCTAAGTTCTGTCCCTCTACAGAGACAATTTTCTTTTCTTAAATAAACTGTCATGCTAGTGTTAATATATTGTTGGCTCTCTCATACTCTGAGAATACTGCTGATATAAAACATGTATATGTTAGATTGGTAATAGTATCTTTAGTGTAGCTGACTAGAACAAATGTGTTTCCCTCATGGCTGTGCTAATGTGATAAAGGAAAATTGGCTGTTCATCAGCTTTTGGCTGGGTAAAGACAGTAGAGATGGAACCACATTCTTTTTTATGCATTAATACCACTGAGAACTTTTCACTAGTTATATTTCATGTGCCTGCATGTTGTGCAAAGATGTTGTAAAACATGAGATAATGCTACAAATAACAAAGTAGAAAAGCCTGTATCTTTTATAATGATAACAGTCATACACCAAATGACAGTAAAAGGCTGTAAAAAATGTGATGTAAATCCCACTCTTCCCCTCCCCGCAATTCAACCAGGACACAGATATACACTTGCAGACTCTCACATTCAGGGTTTGGGGCTGTTGAAGGCTTTGTATTAAAATTAAATAAGATCTTCCTGCATTTGGGTCAGTGATGTGTCAACACAGAAACCTAACTTAAAATGAAAGTGACGTGTTTAAAGTGGGGAAACCCATATGCGAGAACTTTTTGAACAAATCTTGATGCCTAGTAATTATGATGATAACCTTCAGATTTTTTTTTCAGTGGAAGGGCAATAAATCCTTGTGTCTAAATTTGGGAAATATTGAGTGCATCTGGAAATAACAATAATTAAACTCAGCATATGTATTTTAAAGTGTAATTTAAAAGTATAATCTAAGAGAAACAAATTTTCTCCATAAAATCAATTTTCTATTCATTTTATATTTTCTTACTTAAAATACTAATAGAATCATTGTGCCTGAAGCACCAATGATAATCACTCAAGCTCAGATTTATAGATAACTGTAGCTGTTTATCTTGGTCAGAATTTGAAAGCCTTTGTTGGTGGAATAGCATTCTGAATGCCCGTTCTCTGATTTTCAATGAATTTTTCAGGGTCTCGCCTTCCTTTTGCTCCGAATTACTCATAAGCCTTTTGTTTGTCCTGACACACCCCTTGTTCCTAGGGATGCAATTATTCTAGCCCTATTTGATTTGATTAGAGTGGATATCAAGGCAGGCTAGAGCACTCTAGCTTCTCTTATCCTCTATCAGTAGAGATGATTCACCAGGCTTCCATTTAAGTTCATGATTACCTGTTTCTTCAAAATGGAAAATTCCATAATCTGGCAACAACAAAATAATGTTTCAAAATCTGACTCTCTCCAAATCATCATTTGAAATAAAAGTCTCATAAATGAAATATAGTTAAAATCAGATAATTCCTGATTGGAATGTTCTTGCGGATAAATCTCTCTCATACCTTAACAAGAAGGTGTTTCAATGATAGAACTTTATTCATTGTATTTATTAATGCAGTGAGCTATCGGGGCAAGTCTGAACATTTTAGGGAAATATGGCTAAAAGTCAATGAAATTGGTATGTGGTTTCCTATCCCATGTGTTCATCTCCATATTTTTCAGATGAAATTTTAGAATTCCATAAAGTCAACAGCAAATACCCAGAGTTATATTATGAATTCTTGCTAATTTTGTGTTACTTGTATGCTAATGAAGATCAGGAAGTGATCCAAACAAGGGTCTGACCCATATTCTTGTTGAATCCCCACAGTCATGTGCATACACTTCATGTAAAATCACTATGGTAAAGGCAGAAATCCAGTAAATGCATGCATTTGTTATACTTTATGTTATGGTATATTTTATGGGCTACTCTTTGATATAATCGAGAGGACTAATTTTCCCCAAACACTTTGCCAGCTCTCAGGCACAGAGACTCTTTAGTAAGGGAGACCAGTGGTCATATCCTTTGCATTATTGGGAGCCCAATCCTTGTTGTAAACATTTATCTGTGTGTGTATCTTTATTCATGCACAATTGCTTTGTATGAAAGTGGTAAGAGAATTTAAATTTAAACTCTGCACTCCGCTTCTAAATCTGACAGAAATCTCACTTTTCTAGGAATGAAGACTTGGTAACATTTTGTGTGGCTCAGGAGAAAAAAAAAAAAGAATGCAAGCCTCTATGACACATCACCAGTTGCAATTAAGCCACACAGCTTGAATTCTGAATGTTGAATGTTGTATGCTATGAGCAAACTGGGTGCATCTACACGGCACCATTATTTCAAGATAACGAGTGTTATTTTGAAATAACAAAGCGAGCGTCTACACAGCAGTTCCATTATTTCCAAATAATTTTGAAATAATGGATGGCTTATTCCGAAATCTGTAACCTCATTCCACAAGGGATAGTGCCCATTTTGAAATAGCTATTTGGGAATAGGGTGTGTGTGGATGTGGCAGCTGGACTTATTTTGAAATAAGGGGCCTCCAGGAAATCCCACAGGTGCCCTGCTCACCACTCTGTCCATACTTATCAGGACTCTCTCGTTCCTCTTCTTCTGCAGCCCTTAAAGTTGCAGCCACAGGGGACCAGGCTTGTGGCAGGAAGCTGGCCCTGACAGCCTCCAGCCACACCGCAGATGCCACAGCATGTCCTTGTGTAATCATGACTGGCCCTTGAGCCCCCAAGAGCCCTCCCGGGCTCCCAGGGAGCAGTCTGATGGCCCCCAGGAGCTTGCCAGGTGCTGAAAGAGGTGGGCACCATCCTGGTCTGGGGCAGAGATCCTAGCCCTCATTGAGGTGTGGGACAAGGAGGAAAATCTCCAGGATCTCCAGGATCAATGCAGATATCTGTGGCTACATGGCCAATAGCTTGAACACCAAGGGCCATATCTGGACCCAGGAACAGGTCCGGATGAAAGTTAAGGAGCTCTACCAGGCCTACACCAGAGCAAGGGAACTCAGCTCCCACTCCGGGGCAGAACCCCACTCCTGCCCCTATTACCAAGACCTGCACTGCATCCTGGGGGGCAGTGGAGCCCCTTCCCCACCCCTGGTGGTTAACTCGGAGCTGGAGACTCCCGTCGTTACCTACCCAGGGGCCATAGCTGGTGATGCGGTGGAGGGGGAGAAGGAGGAGAAGGAGGAGGACCCCGATGTGGCCAGCACCGTGACCTCGGTGACACTGGAGCCAGTACTCCATGGCCTGAATATGTCCCAGGCATCCTCTGAGGCCGGGGAGGGAACATCAGGTGAGTGACCTTAGTTAGCTCACACAGACAGGGTGGAGGTGGAGGGCGGCAAGGGGCTGGGGCGTGCGCCTCCCTCAGCCTTCTCAACTTGGGGATCACGCTGCAGTCCGTGCACATGGATGCACGTGTAGCATCCGTCTGCGCCACACAGACCCAGAAGGCTACATCTGAGCACCCCTGGGCTTCTGCTCACAGGGTCTGGGGAGGCTGGCCACACTTCAGACACCCAGGTGGGACACTCTCCCACCACAAGCCACCACTAGAAGGAGGCTGGGGACATGGCCACACACACACACACACACACACACACAGACTCTGGAGTGCCGCACATGGCACATAGCACCCGCTCCCATGGACAGTGCTGCCAAGGGCAGGTGTGTGTGCTACTCACACAGCCCTCCCTCCCTACACCCTCACCCCTTCTCCCGCTGCAGCCAGGGATACAAGTCCTCTCCCCTTGGGATGCTACTATTTCTGGATCTGGGGTGTACGCAACACCGAGGCAAGCCCAGCCAGCCCAAGGCCCCCCACTCCTTCCAACTGGATCCCGGGGTGGCTGGCAACTTCCCATGCCTGCTTGTCCCCGGGATGTGGGGGGGAGCCTGCTCCTCTGGGGATGCCTGGGCCTCTCTAAGAAAAGGCCTGCTGTCCAGGCCACACATGGCCTCCCCTTTCCTTAGGGTTCCCCATTCCAGAACTTCACCTTCCCCCTCCCCAGACTCTAGCCTGAGATCACCATACCAACATGACGAGGGCCCTGACGGTAGACTTCCCCACACTGAACTGGTTCCCAATAGAGTGGTAACTGTCTGGCATGGCAAGCTTCCAAATAGCAATGGCAACCTGCTTCTCCAGGGGGATGGCGAGTCGCATCTGGGTGTCCCGTCACCTGAGGGCAGGGGTGAGCCGGGCACACAGCTCCAGAAAGGTCTCCTTCCTCATGCAGAAATTCTGGAGCCACTGCTGAGTGTCCCACCACTCCATAATGAGCTGGTCCCACTGGGTGGAACTGATGTCCAGCCACCAGAAGCGATGGTGCACAGTGGAGTGCAACTGGAACAGCTGTACTCCCAGACAGATGGTGAGGGTCTCCTCAATAAACTGGGGGTTGCGTTCCTGCAGGGCCAGGAGAGCAGCCCGAAGAAACTGCTGCAGAAACTGCAGCATGACAGACAGGGGCCATCACGTGCCGGCTCCGGCTCCATAGCTGGGAGTGCTGCGGTGTCCAACAGGGCAACCAAAGCACACAATGGAAATGCTTTGCTTTCCCTCAGGGTATGTCTACACTAGCCCCCTAGTTCGAACTAGGGTGGCTAATGTAGGCATTCGAACTTGCAAATGAAGCCCGAGATTTAAATATCCCGGGCTTCATTTGCATGTTCCCGGTCGGGCACCATTTTTAAATCCCCTTAGTTTGAACTGACTGCCCGTGGCTACATGCGGCAGTCAGAAGTTAATCCGAAATAAGTCCTTAGTTCGGATTAACTGTTACTCCTCCTGAAATGAGGTGTAACAGTTAATCCGAACTAAGGACTTAGTTCGGATTAACTTCTGACTGCCGCGTGTAGCCGCGGGCAGTCAGTTCAAACTAAGGGGATTTAAAAATGGTGCCCGACCGGGAACATGCAAATGAAGCCCGGGATATTTAAATCCCGGGCTTCATTTGCAAGTTCGAATGCCTACATTAGCCACCCTTGTTCGAACTAGGGGGCTAGTGTAGACATACCCTCAGAGAGGTAGGCAAGCAGAAGAACCTGAGAAACGGCTGTCCAGGGTGGGTCCCTTGAAGCACGCGTCTAAGAAGGAACTGCTGACCTGATGCCCTGCCTGGAGTACTTCCGGGTGGCTTTAAATATGATTCAGTGTCCAATCAGTGTGGACGCTCTATTTTGAAATAGCTAAGCGCTATTTCAATGTGCTTTTTGTGTGTAGACACGCTATTTCGAAATAAGTTATTTCAGAAAATAAATTCCAAAATAGCTTATTTCGAAATAAATGTGCAGTATAGATGTACCCTTTTGTGATTAGTCTTTGAAGTAAAAGGCAAAAGTTATGTGGTTGAGGAATTTGTGATCTTCTCAGATATTCTGTGAATAGGAAAAGAAGGCTAAATTAATCTAGTAAAGTATTTGTTCCAAATTATTCACTCAGATCTATAAATTAAAGGGAATTGCTTGCATTGCTTCATTTATCAATACGGTTAACTTTTTAAACTGTGTACCAGGTTCTGGCTTAGGTCTGGGTTTGATACCTATGAATGCCTAATTAGGAATACAGTGTGCTCTTGTATTCTTATCAGACCTATTCTTAGTGTCATACAACCCTAAAACAACCATGCAACTTCTGTTTACTTTAAATTGTAGATGATACACATTTTTTAAAAACCTCATAGTTTTAAGTTCAGGGTTTTCTCATGGTTAGCACAAAAAGGCTCTTGAAATCTATATCCCACCGGTCCCACTGCCTTGTACTTTGGCCATTGGCTAGTCATTTAAATTGACTGAGCCTCTGTTTACCCATCTCTAAAAGGAGGATGATACTTATATTATAAGTGTGTCACATAATTAGTTAATATTTGTAAAATGTGTTAAGATCCTTGGATGTAATGTGGAAGGTAATAACTATTATTGTAATTACAGCGCTGCACAGTGAAGGAAGGCTATCCTAAGCACTCTGAGAAAGATGCATTGAAATGTCTTCCCCGTGAAGAAAAAAATACGAATAGAATTATGGTGTGTGGAGCCCTGATCTTAAAATGAGGAAATAACTAGGCATTCAAGTGAAATTGGGAATCGAGTGATAACCTTGATTCTGCATTTCCTTGATTGTGCATTAGTCCAAAACAGTCCCCTTAATATTAATTAAATGTAGCTTTTTTTGGTTTGACCATTATGACACTTTTCTCGTGCATATAGCTGACATTTCTGTTGCCAAGCCTGGGATACTAGAATGACTAGTGGGAAGCTCAGTTAGTAAATACAGAAAATGGGCTAGGAGATATAAAGACACCAAGAAAATAAAAAGCTGCCTTTCTTAGTTTCAAATGGTTAATCAATAATAGATGCAATTAGTTCAAAATTCAAAATGATTATTTGTAATGAACCTTTATTTTATTCTTTATATGTATCATTGTAGGTTCACCACACCAAAATTAGTTTTTTTGTGGATGGGTTAGAGGATGACAACACTGCTTTTGATTCAAGAATACTTGGTGGACTAATTGCAGACCCCTCTGCTGATGGTGCATTGCAAATTGGGCAAAGTTTCAGTGGTAAGTTCTGCATTTCACAATCACTGTGCCAAATCTGTGTACTTAGCTGGACTCTTTGTAGCCACTTGACAACCTTACTTTTCTGAACCAGGAAGAGAACTCAAGTTTCCTGGTAACTAATATTCTTCCGCTGTGAAAGCCACTTGCAAAATGTGAGGTCCTTCAGCCTTCATCAACAGCTGGTTCACATAGATAATAATTTACTGCTGCTACCAGTTACTCCTTTCAGACTACATCATGATTTATAGAGCTCTACATCAGTCTACACTCAGAATTAGACACATTCTACATTATTGTATGAACAATGCAGCGCAAAATCCAGATGCTGTTAGTTTGTGGCTCTCTTCATTTTGGTATGATTTTGAACTGGTTCTATAGACAAAAAGGTACTACTGATCCAGAACATACTTATATTTAGGAGTTAGTTGCAAATTAAAGTATGTCTATCTTAAACAGAGTTATTTTGTTACTGAGCAACCAAGCCAAGTCATTTTACATACTACTTTTTAAAACTCTTAAAATGTCTAGAAAAGTCTTCTGTTGCCATTCTAACTTTTGAATGCTATTAATCTAATGACTGTATAAAGGAAAGGAATATTTTAAATACCTTTTATCTTTATTTTATAAATTGATAGGTACAGTTGTACCTACTGTATCTCTTCTCTAATTAGAGGTGGCACATAGACTGGCTCATTACTTCTGTCTAATGAGCCGGTCCTTGTGCCACCTCTCTAATCAGAAAAGAGATAGATACAAAATGTTCTTATAAAGTTATTATAAATCATTCTTTTTATCAAAAAATTAAGTCACTGCCCTGTATGCTTTTGTCCATAACCCAGATGGTTTCATTCAGGGGAGGTAACTGTGCAAGAGAAACCACTGTATGCTGAATAAAGGTGCTTTCCTGCAGTGCAGAGTTGCCTTCTGGATGATGTAATTAGACGATTATTTATAATATATTTTCATAGGTTTAGAGCAATTTGTGGGAAGAATGCAAGATTTTCGATTGTACCAAGTGGCACTTACAAACAGGTAAAACAAAACACTCTTCATTCCCTCCCCACCACTATTTTTCTTAGAAAAATCTAGGAGCATGATGAGAGGGGTGAAGAATACATAAAGGTAAAATTGGTTCCCAAAATAATGGGCTGTTTGATAGTCTCCTTAAAAGATTACTTTTGTTTCATAATTTACTGGGCATGGATTCAGTGGGACTGTTCACACCTCAAAGCCTGTTAAATGATTAGTCCATGGAATATTAAATATCTATTGTGCTTTTCATATGCTTTTTTCAATGTATATGGTAACTTCTAATGCTAGTTAGCCATACTGTGATATTTGTCTCATTTATATTTTGTCACTGTTGCAACCTGACCCAGTACCCGCTATACAGTTACCAAGCTTGTGATGAGTTACCAAGTTCACAGATGACACTAAGCTAGAGGGAGAGGTAGATATGCTGGAGGGCAGGGTCCAGAGTGACCTGGACATATTAGAGGATTGGGCCAAAAGAAATCTGATGAGGTTCAACAAGGACAAGTGTAGAGTCCTGCACTTGGGATGGAAGAATCCCAAGCATTGTTACAGGCTGGGGACCGAATGGCTAAGTAGCAGTTCTGCAGAAAGGACCTGGGGATTACAGTGGATGAGAAGCTGGATATGAGTCAACAGTGTGCCCTTGTAGCCAAGAAGGATAATGGCATATTAGGTTGCATTTGGAGGAGCGTTGCCAGCAGATCCAGAGAAGTGATTATTCCCCTTTATTTGGCTTTGGTGAGGCCACATCTGGAATATTGTGTCCAGTTCTGGGCCCCCCACTATAGAAAGGATGTGGCTGCATAGGTGAGGGTCCAGCAGAGGGCGACCAAAATGATTAGGGGGCTGGAACGCATGACCTATGAGGAGTGGCTGAGGGATTTGGGTTTGTTTAGTCTGCAGAAAAGAAGAGTGAGGGGGGATTTGATAGCAGCCTTCAACTTCCTGAAGGGAAGGGGCTGGGTTGATTTAGTTGGGATTGGTCCTGCCTTAGGCAGGGGGCTGGACTTGATGACCTCTTGAGGTCTCTTCCAGCTCTATGATTCTATGATTCCATAATTGGACCCTGTTACCCTCAAAAAATTCCCACTGGAGACCACCAAGGGTTATGCTAGCATGGGTTTATTGTTTGAGGAATTAGCACTCCTCTGTCTGCACTACAAACATAGAGCTGCCACCAAAGGTTTAAATTAAAGGGGGACCAGCAATCTCTCTCTCTCACACACAAACAAACAAGCACACACCCCTCCATTCATTCACTCATTCACACCCATTCATTCCTGCCCTCAGGCACTCACACACTTACACAGGCATATGGGTTGCAGAAGGAGCCAAGGCATGTAGATCCTGGAGGGTCTGTCTGCTCATCATGGGTGGGAAGCTGGTCAGGAAAGACACTGGCTGTAGCAAGGAGTTTCTCGGGAGCAGGGAAAGAAAGAGAGTCTCATGTGTGCTCCCTCTCCTTATATAGTGTCTGAATGGCTCCTGTGCCTCATACACCTCATCACCAGGGAGCATGCCCAGACTTCTCTTTATCCAGCAAAGCAACAGTCTCTGATGACTCATCACCATGTGCTCTAGCCTTAGCCTTGCAGCTTCAAACACAAACACACACATTCATCACTCAGGGTAGAATGCAGTTCAGAGCAAGTTACAAGCAAGGTGGCTGAGAGTTACAAAGGTTACCAAGTTGCAGCTTACAGTAAGTTTCTGAGAGTTACAAAGATTACAAAGTTTTACAAAGATTACCGCAAGTTACAAGATTTGACAAATATTACGAGTTGCAGTTTAAAACCTTAGACCTTACAGTTAGTGTAGTTTCAGAAAATGCATGAGTAAAATCAAGGAAGCTCAGGCGGAGGCTTTTTTATGGAACAGACCCCATTGCTATATCTCACATAATCCCAAGACAACTGGGTCAGAGTAGAGTCTAGGCTCTTTTTTGTCTCTGGAGCTCTACAGTCCCAGGCTCAGACTGCTGCTCTGAGATACTTTTCTGGGGTGTGTGGCACCACTCAACCATTCTAGATCCTGAACTCACTGCCTGGGACTTTCCAAACGCCCCCCGTTGTTTATATACACTTGCCAGAACTCCACCTGGCGCTGTGGGCATTCTGAGGGCATGTCTACACTACAGAGTTTTGTTGGAAAAACTTTAGGAAAGTCCACACTGCAATTACATTCTTCCGAAAGAAAACTGAAAGAACAGAGGGTTTTTCTGATGAGAAAGAAGCCTTTTGGAAAAAGGTGTGTGTGGACAGGGAGGAGGGGCTTTTTTTGAAAGAAGAGGCCTCCAGGGAATAGCACAGGTGCCCTGGTGGCTAGTCCATACAAAGTAATCACAACTCTATAGTTCCTGTCTCCTGGCCCCTCTTAAAGCTGCAGACACCCTGGACAAGCCTTGTGGCAGAAAGCCAGCCTGGGAGCAGCACCCTGACCGCGTGGCTCTCCCTTCCACAAGCCTGCATAGCAATGGCACAGCTCAAGCCCCCCCGCAACTGCTCTGGCCCTCGCAGGAAGCAACCCCAGGGGGCCCCAGGACACACACAGGGGGACCAAGAGGAGCTCCCCATCCTGGTCTGGCCTGGAGATCCTGTACCTTCTCGAACTGTGAGGCAAAGTAGAGACTTTACAGTATCCCTGGGCCAAGTGCCGCAATGTGGACATTTATGGCTGGATGGGCAAGTCCCTGGCGGAGCAGACCTTGGAACGGGTTCAGAGTAAAGTGAAGGAGCTCTGGCAGAGATATGTCTGGACCACAGAGCACAGCTCATGCTCAAGGGCAGGACCCCACACCTGCCCCTATTACAAGGAGCTCCACCAAAACTGGGGGGGTAGGGAAACATCTTCCCCACCCATCCTCATTGACAGGGCTTGACAAGCGGTGTCGAGCCCCGCTCGCCAGCCACGCGGTTTGGCATGCTGCGCATGCGCAGACCACGCTGCACATGCGCTGATCGCGCTGCGGCACCATGCCAGCTTAAAATCTACTCGCCCCGGGTGAGTAGATTGACTAATTTGTCGAGCCCTGCTCATTGACTCTGGCCTTGAGACCCCCGTGATCATCCAGCCAGAGGTCTCTGCAGAGGAGGAGAAGGAGGGCCAGGGCCAGCTGGCAGCAGAGGAGAAGGAGGAGGAGATGGGCACTGTGACCCTCTCTCTGGAGCCGGTGCCTGTGAGCCAAGATGTCTCCCAGGCCTCCTTGGATGAATGGCAGGGATCTTTAGGTGAGTGGTCTCACGTTGTCACACATACAGGGCGTGGGAGGTGGGTGCACAAGGTGGGGGGGCGAGTGTTGCTCAGGCTGGACATCGTGCTGTGGTCCCTGCACATGCAACCACATGCAACATTACTGTGCAGCATGTGGATACAGCAGGCAGCCCCTGAGCATGCCTGGGATCCTGCTGCCAGGTTGAGGGGAGGCCACACACATCCTGCCCCAGGGGGGCCACCACGGCTGGAAGCAGGCTAGCCACAAGGGCACAGGCACGACTCCACACAGACTGAGGAGTGCCGTGCCTAGCACACTGGCATGCCTGCACGTGCGAGACAGCAGCTGCTCCCGTAGACATCACTGAGAGCTCCACCTGTGTATGCAGACATCAGGGAGGCCCAGGCTGCTCCTGGCTCCTCTGCCGCCCATGAGGGGATCCAACTGTGGCCGGACACTTCCCTTGGCTGCTTGTCCATGGGCTGGAGGGGTGGGGGCCGGGGGAAAGCAGGCAGCATGGTCCTCTGGTCACTTTGAGGCCCCTGTGAGGCATGGCCCACTGTGCCGTCCACACATGACCTTGTTCCTGGGACATCCTCCACCTCTGGGCCGCAGACTGTTGGTCACTGCTCACAGAGGAGAGCATGGCCTCAGGGACAGTGTCTGTAGGGATGACTGACCGCCTCTCCCTCTGTGTGTGTTCTCCACAGCTGGACCAGCCAGGACAGCGGGCGGAGCCACACCACCACAACCACCCGCCAGAGCCCGGGGGACCTGAAGGCGCACCAGGGTGCAAGGAGAGCTTATGCACCAGAACATCGGTATCCTGTGCGACATCCACCAAAACCTGGCACACAAGGTCCGCGCAGACATGGAGTGGTGGGACTGCACATGGAACCAATTGATGCAGTGATGTGACACCATGTGTGCCGTCATGTCCCACATGATGGCACACCCGCCTGATGCTGCTGCTCCTGGATTCCACCCTCCCGCCCTCCATGCTATGCCCATTTCCCATCCGCCTGCACCCCTGATATGCCTCTGCTCCCTCTCCAGGTGATGCCCATGCCCCCTCCCCAAGTGATGCCTATGGCCCTTCCCCGTGCCTCCCTGCCAACCCTGAGCCTGCTCCAGCCCCCCCTCCTATCCACCTTTCTGTGCTCCCTGGACCCACCTGACTGCAACTCTGATGAGGTCCCCACGCCCAAGGTGGCACATCGAGCTGCTCATCCCCCTCCCCATTATGAACCCCCCCTCTCTCTCCCAGTTATGAACCTCCCTCCCTCTGCCCACCTTTTCAGAATGTTTCATTAATACAGACTGCATTTTTTTGAAAACCTTAAAGGTGTGTTTATTGAGAGGTCAGGGAAAGGGCAAAGGGAGGGGTTGTGGTGGGGAAGGGATAGGGCCACAAGCCAAAGGCCCCTAGGGAGGAGGCCCTGGGGAGAATTACTGGGGTCCTTGAGAGAATCTCTCCCTCAGAGCCTTCCAGATGTGCACCCTGGACCGATGGGCCTGGTGGATGGCAGCTGTCCGCAGCTGCAGGAAGGCTCACCTCTTGTGGCCGGTATATGCCCCCCATCCCAGGAGGAAGGCCTCCCCCTTCCTTGTCACAATGTTGTGGAGGACACAACATGCCATGACCACCTTGGGGATGTTGTGCTCCTTCACATCCAGGTGGGTCAGCAGGCACCGGAAATGTGCCTTGAGGCAGCCAAAGGCACACTCCACCTGGATCCTGGCCCAGTTCAGGTGGGCATTAAATTGGTTCCTGCTGGGATCCAGATGGCCGGTGTATGGCTTCATAAGCCATGGCATCAGGGGTATGCTGCAACCCCGGTGATGCACAGTGGCATCTGCACATCCCCAACGGCAAGTTCACAATGGAGGAAAAATGTGCCCGCCTCCAGCTTGCAGTACAGGCTAGAGTTTCTGAACACTCAGGTATCGTGTGCCCTGCCCGGCCACCCAACAAAAATGTCTGTAAATTGTCCCTGGTGGTCGACCAGGGCCTGCAGCACCATAGTAAAGTAGCCCCTTTGATTAATCTACTGGGTTGCTCAGTGTTCTGGTACTCAGATCGGGATGTGGGTCCCATCAATGGCTCTGCAGTTCAGGAACCCCAGAGCAGCAAATCCGGCCACAGTCGTGTCCAGGTCTCCCAGACAGACGACCCTCCTCAGCAAGATGGAGTTAATGGCCCTCACAACCTGCAGAAGGAGAGAAAGAAACACACAAAAAAGAGAATGAGAGAGAGGGTACCTGAGCCCTTGGGAGGTGCCCACCCAACTTCCCTTCCCTGCCCCCCCCAACACCCCAGGAGCCACCTCCTATGAGGCTGCCCCCCCCCCAGCAGCAGGGCTGGGTGAAGGCAGGACAGCACAAGCCCCTGGGGATGGGGCTTCCCTCCCCACCTCCACTCCACCCCCCACAGCTCCCAACCCCCCCTTTCCTTATGCAACACTCCCCCTCCCCTGCAGGGACTTCAGCTCAAGAGTGCCTTACCTCCACGAGGAGGGCATACAAATAACAGAGATGTTGCGATTTAACTTTTGAAGTTTACTTAATAGATGTCTGTAGTAGATAATAGTTCTCTTGTGAATACTTCAGCCATGAAGAGCACTGTCATTCAAAACATTTTGAATCATAACTTAAAACCCAGTAGTTAAATGATGTGCAATTATGTGTGTATTGGAGAAGTTATCACAATTTTGGACTGCTTCAGCAGCATGGACTTCCCCATGCCGAACTGATTGCCCACGGACCGGTAGCTGTTGGGGGTGGCAAGCTTCCAGGGGGCAATGGCGACCCACTTTTCCAGGGGGATGGCGGGCCGCAGGTGGATGTCGTGTCTCCGGAGGGTGGGGGCAAGCCAGGCACATAGCTCCAAAAAGGTGGCTTTCTGCATGCAGAAGTTTTGGAGCTACTGCTGGTCATTCCACTGCTCCAGAACCAGCCGGTTCCACCAGTCTGAACTCGTGATGAGCCTCCAAAAATGACTCTCCACATTGGGATGTGGTTGGCGGAGTGAAGCAGCTGCACATAGGGAGAGGGTCCCCAGAGAGAACTTTGGGTCCAGCTCGTGCAAGATCAGGAAGGAAGCTAGCAGAAAGTGCTGCAAAAACTGCAGCATGGCCGTGTGGGGCCATCGAATGCCCAGGGGCAGCTCCGGCTCCATGGCACAAAGGAAAAAGCTGTGGCATCCAAAAAAGAACAGGGCAACCACAGCAGGCACTGCTAAAGCTTTGCTGTCCCCCGAAGAGGTAGCAAGCATGCAGCAGAAGCAGAAAAATGGCTGTCCGGGGGGGTCCCTTTAAGCGTGTGTCTCTGCAAGGCTCCGGCACCAGCACTCGAAAGTAAATGGTGACCTAAAGCACTGGAGTGGTTCTGGGTGGCCTTTTATGTGAGAGAGTGTCCAATCAGTCTGGATGCTCTCTTTTGCAAAAGCAGATGGCTTTTTCGATGCGCTTTTGTGTGTGGGTGCTCTCTTTTGGAAGAAATATTTTCACAAGATCTCTTCTGAGAAAAGCTTCTTCCAAAAGAAGCCTGCAGTCTAGACATAGCCTGAGGTTTTAATTTAACTCATTTGGAGACAACATGGAGGCTGCGTCTAGACTGGCATGATTTTCCGCAAATGCTTTTAACCAAAAAGTTTTTCCGTTAAAAGCATTTGAGGAAAAGAGCGTCTAGATTGGCACAGATGCTTTTGCGCAAAAGCACTTTTTGCGCAAAAGCACCGTAACAATCTAGACGTGGTTTTGCGCAAGAAAGCCCCGATCGCCATTTTCACCATCGGGGCTTTTTTGTGCAAAACAGTTTTTACCTGTCTACACTGGCCCTCTTGTGCAAAAGCATTTGCACAAGAGGGCTTATCCCTGAGCGGGAGCATCGTAGTATTTGTGCAAGAACACTGACAATCTTACATTAGATCGTCAGTGTTCTTGCACAAATTCAAGTGGCCAGTGTAGACAGCTGGCAAGTTTTTATGCAAAAGCAGCCGGTTATGCGCAAAAACTTGCCAGTCTAGACGCAGCCGGAGGGTAAACAAGGAATGCAGGTTTAGCAAAAATATTTAACTAGAGAAACTTTACTGATTAAGCTCTCAGAGTTATAGATCTTTGAAAACAAAAATCCTTAGAGCACCATCTCAATGGTTGTTGTGAGTCTGAGGTTTGTTAATATAAAAGACTCTCCTGATGTAACCCTCTTTAAAGTCCTTCTTGCATGTGGTGATGATCTGTCACCTTGTCCAGAGCAGTACTCAGCTCTGAAGGAGTTCTCTGTTTCTGCCACGTGCTTCACTGGCAAATTCTCAACCATCCTTCAGTTATGTATGCTCCACTACCATGCAGACCCCCTCAGTAGAAAGGCCATTATTCCGTGCGAGTGAGTCAACAGTTGGGAAAAAGTCAGAGTTGATGACTCCTATATTGTAATTTGGATGGTTTCTCAGTAATTGTCCCACAAGGAGGTATCAGTCATTTTACTTTGGAAGATCAGCCGTGTGGATATACATTTACAATAGGCTGCTTTTAGGCAAGTATAGACACGGGTGCAAGGCATAATAAAAAATGGAGTTCATAATTCAGTACAGACATAGTCCTACACTGTCACAATCACATTGGCTATATATTCTCTCAAGGAAATGCTTGCTTTTTTCCATGAAAGAAATAATAGATTAATTGAGCCAAAAAGGTCATATTCTAAACTATGTTTATTTGATTTTAAAAGATTCTTAAACCATCATCCAATTTTGTGGGTGTAATGGCCACAAAAAAATGAGCACAAAATATCATGTCCAGAATTAACTGCCTGTTCAGATGACAGATAGTTGGCACAGGAGGTCATTAAATACTCAGATATTTAAAAGTATCCACTAATTTTATATGCCTTAACTTTTGTGTAATGTACCTAAGAGCTAGGGCCTAATTTCATCTGCCAAAAAAGTATGGCTGAATGTAGTGTAGTCCTCATCCTTTGAAGTCAGAGCCTAGTCAGCTAATCACGAGGAGAGGCACACAGAGTTAGTCAATATTTAAGATGTTGAAGCCAAAATTCTCCGTAAACATTTTTTTCTGTGCTCATAGTTATTTGAAGATGCAAATCTGCTTGAACAATTGGATGGGTTTTTTTAGAAAATTCAGGTGCTAACACTCAAGTACTACAGACATTATGTCAACGCTATAATGCATTTTAAGGACAGTATTCAGATGAGTGATCGGAGTCAGGCATGATGTCATAAAAGAAATCAATGAGTGGTGGTGCTCTGATCATATTTAGTGTGGTCGTTTATGATAGTGGTGGTTAAAGTTAGGGCTAGAATTTAGTCTGTAACCATACATGCACATAATTTCATTCATTTTCCCTTTTATCCAGGTGCCTTTTTATTATTTTTTATTATTTTTTTATGACAGAGACATTTTGGAGGTATTCTCAGGGGAATTGCCTCACCTGCATACCCAGTCAGAATGCCGCTGCCCAGGTAGTCACCCCCGGGTGCACCCGTTGGTGCAGAGGTATTGCATCCCAAATGATGCGGAAGACACAACTAATGACAGAGTACTGAGACTAAACCCTGAAGCCCATTCCCTGTATTATATCAATGATAATGATATTGGGACCTCCTGGATATCATCTCTGTTCATGAACACTGCACATCTGGACCGTGGAGTTACTATCACAATCGATTTACAAAATGGACAGTATGAGGTAAATGAGAAGATTATGTTTTTCTTTTCTGTCATTGGGGCATGAGAATGGAATGCTGATGCACTCTGATTTTATTAAATCAAATCTAGGAGGAGGTTTAAGCACACCATATTTCAATTATAAGCAAGTTCAAATCTCTTACTTTGAGCTATTGACAGATCACTTCGGTGGCTTGGAAGAAATTTCCTGCTGCCCATAATATTGCAAAAAGGAAGCAGGTGCATTATGTTTACCCTGGCTTTTCTCCGGTGGCAGAGGAAGTGTAGCAGAGTAGATAAACTAATGTTTGGCTTCATGATGACAACTCCTATCCTCATAGACAAAACACGCATGTTAAGTTGCTTCATTGCTATAATTTTTAACCTTAATTTCTATTAAAACACAAAGAACTTATTTCATTCTGTCGAGCAGTAGAAGACAGATGAAGTAAAAAAATAAAATCTACTCAAAGGTGCAACAGTACAAAACCATATGCAATCGCTGCTTCATCACAAAGGTGATAGACTGATGTTGGAGGAGAAAGAATGAGACCAACGTGTGTTTCTACCAGTCTGGATTCTGTGGGATCCTGGAGTCAGGGCCGGATTAATTGTTCTGGGGACCGAGGGCTACTAGATTTTGTGGGGCCACTAGACCCCAGAATGGGGTCAAAATGAAAGGTTTAGAGTGTTGGTGAGAACTGTGGGTTATCAAGAGGGTGGATGCAGGAGGTGCTGAGGGTTCCACCTGGGGAAGTGGACTCTGGGATGGGGCTTGGAATGAGGCATTTGGTGTGCAGGAGGGGCTCCAGGCTGGGGCCAAAGGATTTGTAGTGTGGGAAGGGGCTCAGGGCAGGAGATTGGGGTAGGGATGCGGGGTCTGGGCAGAAGTTAGGGTGCTGGCTCAGGGCTAGGGGTCAGTATTAGCATTTGGTTTCTGGGAGTTAGGAACTTAGGGTGCAGGAGTGGGTCTCAGAGCCATGTCAGAGGTTGGGGTTGGGATCTGGGAGGGAGTTAAACTGTGGGAGGGGCCTTAGGGCTGGGACAGAGGGATGGGAGAAAACAGGCGAGTCAGTATGAGCTGTGCTACCCTGCACTCACCTGCAGGCACTTCAGATACCCATCTCCTCGGCTCCCATTGACCAGGATTCCAGGCCAATGGGAGCTGCCTTGGCAGAGCCTGCAGTCAAGGGCAGCGTGGGGATGGCAATGTGCCTCCAGCCTAGCAAGGGGGTAGCAGTGCATGGAGCCACCCTCTGCTCTGGCCAAGCAGATCTGGATAATGTTCAAGGCTTTGGTGGCTGCAGCCCGGATTCCTGATCTAAGGGACCTCACAAAACACTTGGACTTCTGGCATTCTGGAGATCTTTTTGTGGAGCTAAAGGGGTCCTAAGCTGCAGCTTCTACAATTTCTTTCTTAATATGGGCCTGGTTGGAGTTTGGTGCTAAAGGGCAGGAGCCTACTGTGGCCTGCCCTCAGGATGCATAGAGCTACTGATGGAATTGCTTCATTGCTTCCGAATGTGTAATATTTATAGAACTTACTCTTATTAGCTTTTGGGTTTTTTTTTTTTCGGTTGGGTATGCACGTTTGGGGGAGAAGAAAAGCATATGAGGATAGATTTGGTTAGTTTGTAAGAACATGGTCTCTATTTAAAAGCCAATTTAAATATCTGTGGAATATTAAGGCTCACTTTATCTGAGTATTTGTGTGGGAATGCTTATTACAAATGCCCATATGATGGTGTAGTGGAGGAAAATCTTCTATGTCACAGATATTTAAAGTAGTTCCAGACCAAAGGCAGGGAAAAATGATAAACTGGGTGGTCTTAAAAACAGAAAACTATCTAATGCCTGGGTAGTGACACTTAAGTATGCCTTTTTCTTGTGACTAAATTTTGGTAATATCACAGACCATGGAATTGCTATACAATGAGGTATTAATTTCAAATAGACCTCAGAAGGTAATGAAGAATAATTTTCATGGAATGATTTCACTGCCTACCAAGGAGTTGTGTAAAGAGCAGGTTAAGAAGTAAGTTTACTTCGACTCTTAAAAGTGTTTGGGGGATAGGGAGAAATATCTTAGATATTTCTAGTGTGCAACATCTTACTGTTTTTTTATTCAAAGTACACATATATGGTGACTGCTGAGAAATAAGTTATTACCACATGTGAATACAGAAATTTAATATTTGTATTCATGTTGGTATTCATGCTGGTATGTAAATCTAGCAATTCTAAATTTTAGTTCCGTATTTTGTTGTTCATTTGTAGGTATTCTATATTATACTACAGTTCTATAGCCCACAGTCAGAAGCAATGAGAATTCAAAGGAAAAAGAAAAATGATTTAAATTGGGAAGATTGGCAGTATTTTGCTAGAAATTGCAGTATCTTTGGAATGGAAAACAATGGCTCTCTAGAAAGTCCAGACTCTGTCAACTGTCTTCAGCTTCCTAGGTATGAATAGATATTGTCTGTATCATACAGATGCTTTCAACAGGTGTCTGACACAATTTGTTTCCAAGTTCCCATTGCGATAGGTGGTTTCCATGTTCTAATGGAGTTGGAATACTGAAAAATGGTAATTCGTATTTTATGGGACTGTTATCACTTAGTGAAGAAATTGAGGCATACTGACAAGCAACATGGAAAAGAGTGCTAGTTTAACTGATTTCAGTCATCCATTTAATCTAAAAAAATTACCGATGACTTCTGAGAGTGTCGCATCTTGCGTTGGAACTTAGATGCTTTTGTATTGTTGAACAATAAACGGCAATGGCAAAAGTGAGCAAGAACACAAATACTTCCTCTTTTGGGGAAACGCTTTCAGAAACATATTGCCGGTCACGCCCATTTCACTGACTGCCTTGTATAAATTACAAAGTACCTGTCATAATGCATTAGCTCTGGCTTAATTTCAGACTCTAACTGGTGTTAGGCCTGTTTATTACTTGACTGGAAAACAATCTGTGAATACCGACCAGGTGCTTATGCTGTTCCACATTTGCCACCTCACCAAGGCTTTTAAAGTGTCATTATCTTTATGTGGGCTCGAAGAATTCAGGATTCTAAAGGAAACAGCATGTGGTCACATGAGTTCAGTCAGTTTTTCACAATAACTATTGAACATTGCTGCTATTCAGTGGGGGAGGGGGTTGGAGAAAGCCAGTTCATTAAGTAAGCATAGAAAACGGTTTTGATCATCGAAATTCGTTGTAAAATGATGCCTCTCTCAACATTAAAACTAAGGTTGGAAGGATTAGATTTTTATCAGGAAATGTCAGTATATGTCAGGTTTTTCACTTCACATACACACAAACTGACACAGAAATAGTTCCATCAATGAACATAGAAATGTATAGATAAGCAAAGTAAGAAGAATGCTGTTGAGGATTTATGAGAGTAAAATCAGTAATTTAGATTTTACTTGTTACAAATGGATTAGCAAATAAATAGTAAAAAAGGTAGAACTAACTGATTTAAGCATATTCAATGTACAGTAAAACTCCAATAGTCCTGCATCCAATTGTACGGCACTCCCGATAGTCCAGCATCAAAATGGCAAGAGCCTAGTGAGTGAGCTTCAGCAAAAAACGAGTCACAGGGCAGCAGTGGCAGCAGCTGAACCTAGTGAAACTGGACGGGACCTAGTCAATCTGCCACTGGCATTGAGTGACACTGGACAGTGCTTGTGCTACAATAAAAAGCGTTAAAACACTTTATATACAGTGTATACTATATATATATATATATAAAACCACCTTATTGAACCTCCTGATAGTCTGGCATATTTGATAATCCGGCACCACCTAGGTTCCAAAGGTTCCAGATTATCAGAAGTCTACTGTATTTTATATTTATATACTGCCTTGTTGATAGTTTGGGTTTTAGTAATTTATAAAACTTTAACTTTTTGAATCTCTGAATCTACGATCAGTTAATGTCTTTTTCCCTGCCATCTGATAATTTCCCATAAATGTGAAAATTTAAATAGATAGATTTTAAAAAGTTAACACTTAAGCCCATAATTTTGGACAACTACAAAACTTAAACTGATAAAAATGTAATAAACTGATATTATCTGTTAAAATTTAAAAAAAAAATCTGCCAAGCCTAATCAGCATGTCTTCTAAAAAGAAACAGCCAATGTATGAACTACTGTCATAAATCTACTATATTTTTTGAACAGTTTGTTTGTTTGTGGATTTGTTTGTGCAAAATAAAGTCGTACTTTGTGATTACCTACAGATACTAAATTTTGCATAAACAATCCTGCCACTTAAATTAGTGGAATGTACTACTTTTTATACTGGAATATCCTAGGTGAAAGGTTTAAATAATCATTTTTTTCCATTGGAAAAAAATCATGACTATTGTGATGAAAGTTCATAAAAATATTTGCTAACAAAATCAAAATCGAGTCTCCGATTCAAATGTCATTTTACTACAAAGAAAATTTTTACTGCCACAAATCACAAAATAATTCAGATTAGTTATGGAAAGAGTAATGGACGCTTTATGCATTTCTGATTCAAATTTACTGTGGATAGTAATTATTCAGTAAAATGAATAATATTTAAAGTTGTAATCCCACACATTTAAAACTGTTCTTTTACTTCTCTTTTGCAAGCACATTAATAAAACATTTTATAACATATATTTAATTTCTTGAACTTTCCTATAAGTGTAATCTACGCAAAATGACTTGCCTGGTCAATGATGGGCCTCACTTGCTAGCTTTTTATAATGCAGTACTTGTTTCTCCCATCAACTAGTGGCCTATGTGATAAAAGTGAATAATGTTGTGTATGAATGGCACACAATACACTTCATTTTTTAAAAAACTCTCTCAAAACCCATCTAAAGACCAATGTATATTCTGTATAATCAAACAGGAATTACATAGAAGAGAAGAATTGGTTACTAAGTTAAGTGTCTTTTTAAGGGCGGGAAAAAACCCACCAATTCCTGTAGAGAAAATAACATAGCTCTAATGCTAGCCTTCTCGGTGAAATTATTTAGTTATAGTATTTCTTTGAATATTGATTATCCAAACATTCTCTGGTCACTTGGTCCTATTTCTGATGACATCTTAATATACAATGTATATTAACTTGCAATTGTATATATTTTGAAGCCTCATCCTTGATGACCAAACAAAAACCAAAGACCAAAAAAAAAGTTTCTGTGTTAGGAGAAGAAAAACTGATGGGGAATCAAAATCAGAGATAGTTACAAGATATGGATTATAACAGGCTGCTTGGGGACCAGTTTGTGGTCTTCTAGCCAGATTCTGTTGAAAAACTGAGGTTCTAATGCTGGTAAGATGGGTCCTTGATATGTGTGGGGGTTTCAGCAAAGTTAATGGGACCCCCACTGAGACTCGGGGCCTACACTAGCAGAGGATTTCATTGCAGGGTAGGGGCTTAAACTGGGAATTGTTTACAAAAATTACTAGCAAGAGCTTCTACTTTTCAAAAAGCCCAGCAATTTTCTGGAGGAAAAAGAAATGCATGGGAATTTCATTAATCAAGTGCCAAGTTCTGCCATTGGGTGCATATGTTTTAGAGAGTCCAAATTTGGGTGGGGGAAAAAAGCAGTGGTTCTTCTCCATTGGCTCTGCCTACTTGCCAAACTCTGACCATTAAATATGCCAAAATGAGATGCTGCTCATAGTAGGTTGTGAAGACTGTTGTGCTGGGTTTTGCTTGGCTATGTCCTCCCTTTTTGAAGCCCACATATTCAGCTGTGCTCATTGGCCTTGGCTCCCATTGGGCCCTGCTGGGTTTCACTAGATCCAAAGCGCTTGCATTTTTCTTAATTTGGGGAGGGGAAAGGAAGTTGTGTAGTACTCTCTCAAATGCTACCCACTCATGCCACCAAAATAAGGTAACACAGTAGTTTGTAGGCTTTCATAATGTGATTTGTGTCCGTTTTTACAAGCTTTGATCAGCTGGGAAATAGTTAATAATGTGGGCACTTGCATTATTACCACTGAATGTATGAATTGCCTTTTATCAGCCAGACCAGTTCACGCCTCTGAGTCATTGTTCTAGGCTCTCTACATGCTGGGGAAAATATTGCTTTCAATTTCCAAGATTTTCTTCCCATCCATAAAGGCTAGAGACTTTGTAATCAAGAATATAAACTTTCATTTTAAAAATAAAGTGGCAGTCTGGGGGAAATAGACACATGGCATATTTGAGTCATGAGCTTTTATTTGAGCTCTGTATGTGATTTCCATTTGCATCAGTATTTGTCCATTAGAAGCCCTCTTTAAAAACATGAAGAATCAATATCTTTACAATGTTTTGCAGTCTTTGTGATCTTTTTATTTTTTAAGCAGATTTACTCCATACTCCCGTGGAAACATTACTTTCAGCATTCTTACACCTGAGCCGAATCGTCGGCCTGGTTACAATGACTTCTACAATACTCCATCTCTCCAAGAGTTTGTAAAAGCCACACAAGTGAGGATTCATCTTCATGGCCAATACCATACAACTGAGCCTTGGGTCAACTTCAGGCACAGATACTATGGAGTTGATGAAATTACAATCAGTGGAAGGTAGGCGTTATTGGTTAAAGACATTTCTGAAAAACTGAACATTTGGAAAGATGTGTGATATATCATTAGCTAGCTTGAAGTCAATGTCTTAACTCTGGTTTTACTTTGTAACTGTGCAAAGCATCTGGCCTATAGTATTGAATCAGATCTCACATACCATTACACTTATTTTCTGAACATTTAGCCAAATGCATGTTTAAAATAATTAATGGCTTTTATAAGGTAAATATGTCAAAAGAGTTTATTTTTCTTGGCATTACAAACTCTTCTAAATAGGGGCTTATAACTGAAAGCTTGACTAAGGTCTTCTAACTTTCATTACAGATTTCCAGACATGGCAATTTTAATGGTCTTAATGATCTACATTCTTCATTTTTGCCACAGTTTTTCCTTTAAAAAGGAAGCCATTCTGAAAGTGTTGTATTATCTCTGACTGACAACTTAAATATGTACGTTAAGCGTGCAATCTTGTTAAAGGACTAATTATGCAAATTCAGAGAAATAGTCTACAAATGAATATATGGTACTGATTTTTGTGAACAAGTATTATTTCTGAACTCATATTTTGAAAGATTTGATCTCATTTTGGGGGATAACACTCTACCCATGGTCACACTTACCTTCTAATTTCTGTAATTTGTGAAAAGGTGTTTATTTAGAAATATTGTGATTTAGTATGTCAGTGACACTGTAATGCACAGTACTTTCTATTGCAGAGCTACAAGACTAATTTCATACCTCAAAAAAGAAAAAAAACCTGTAGTCCCAATTTTGTCCTCAGTTACTTGGGTATATTACTTTACAAGTATTGACTTTCATAGGAGGACTTGACTTCAATAGGAATAGTTTATATGTAGTTGAGGGCAAAATTGGGCCCTTGTGTTTAAGTTCAATACATGAAAGATCTTTAAGATATTATGACCAAGTTATAAGATCAAAGGGTTAATATTGACAAGATAGGTGCTAGCTGTAGTAAATAATTAAGGCCTTGTTATCTGCATAGTATATACTGAAAGCACATAATGCACCCTTGATAACTTAATAGTTGGTCTAGAAACGGTCCTGTCAATTTATTCCCCTAGAAAGCTGCGTTTACTTGACATTTATAAATGTTGAATAGAGAAGACATCTAATGGTTACTACACTTAAGAACAGTATTTTCTGGGACTTGGTTTATTCTTAACAAAGCAGAAAATTACCTTCATGACAGTGTAAAAATAGTGGAGAGCTGTCTCTCAAATAATGCATTTTGTGTATTTCCTTTAATAGCTGTTTTTGTTTGCAGGTGTAATTGTCATGGCCATGCTGATCATTGTGACATAAGCACTAAGCCATATAGATGCCTCTGCTCCAAGGATAGCTACACACAAGGAGATAATGTAAGTCCTACCATCCTGCGTGTATTTTATCTAAATGTGGGCCTAAAGCACAAAATTTGGAATGGACTTTCAATTCTGCAAACTTGGAACATTTTTGTTGTGGCAGTGAAAAGTCACAATATTTGGCTTTAGATTCATGTATGGATTTTAAAAATTTCCATCCTTCAATTTCAGGTGTTTGGGCTCAAAGGTTTGATTTGGCCTGTTGCAAACATATTATGAGTTGTAAAAGCTGGATTCAGATCTAAATTTAGGTTTTGAACATCTGTCAAAGATTTATAGATAGTTGGGATTCCTCTGAAACCCATTTCTGATTTTTATCTTATTATGAAATACTTTCGTGTAGTAAATTGCTGGAAGACTCTATGTGGAGTCTAAAATGGAAGCATTTTGAACATGTGTTAATCTGTACTCCAAAAGTGAGTATAAAGTTAACAGAAAGCTGAGATAATACTTGTCGAGGTAAGTTTACTGCTTAGACATGCTCTCAGGATGATAATTGAAATAAATCAAAGAACAGAATCTGCCCCAATGGCTCTGATACTAACATTTTAAAACAATGAAATCTAAGCATTGGCCTTTTTAGAGGCTAATTGGAAATGTTAATCTGCTCATATTTTTACAGTCACAAATGACATTTAGATATTTTTCATGCATCTCTTGTTAACTACAATGGATTGTTGTTCTAGTAAGAAATCAGAGTTAATATTGAGATTTTTAAATGTTTTCCACATTTTTAAAAAATAAGAATTTAGGATAAACTTGTTATTTTCTATTGGAGCCAGAAGTAAAGCATCATATTCTTTACAAAAAACAAAAACCCAACCTGGATATACTCCAGAAAAAATGTCCTCAATTCCACTGTGTTCTTCTCACCACTAATAACAATGCTCAGTAAACAGGGCTTTTGTGAATTGCACTGCAGCCATTTGGCAAATTTAAGACTTGATAATTTTCCTGTGTACTTGGCACTGGCATACTCAGAAAGAATAAACAGAGAGTTAGGGGAAATTGGGGAGGAGGGTACAGAATAATGAACCTTTTAGTATATTTTCTGTTTTCTTGTCCTGCATTGTGCAAGCTGTATGAAATTGTAAAGTTGACTTCTCTGGAGGAGCTTGGGCAGATGTAATAAGAAAAAAGGTGTGCCATTTGGTGTTCTTACAGGATTTATCATATGTGACTCAGCACAAGCAAAGCCATCTGTTTATATACAAACTATAATAAATACTTTATTGAATATTCAATAGACAGCTCTGGTTTGGCTGAACCAGATGTGTAAATTAAGTCAACTAGCATAAAAAAGGCCTCAATTCCAAGTTCCCCTGTTCATGTGCTGGATGCTGGAAGGGGGTAAAGGAAAGAGAGGTGAAAATCACTGTGTCACCTTATGCCTTCTGGATGTTGGGATTGTTAGTTGGCAGGTCTGCTTTGTCTAGGATCTGGGAATGTAGCTGTTCAAGACTCTTAGGCGTGGGGTGGTAGTGATTTCCTTTTCTCCAGAAACCCCTTCTTTAAAAGTCTTCACCTTTTCCACTGTGGGTTTCTGGATCTCTGTGTTCTTGCCTAAAAGTCTGCTTGGGACTAATATTAAAGCCTGGCCAAAACCCACCTGGATTACAGACACTTTGAATCTGACCCAAGCGTGTTGGGTTGCTTCTAGACTGGACTTGACCCAAACCAGTACTAGGGTTGTGTTGGAATTTGATTGGGTTGCAAGGGTCTAGCTGCTGGCTCAGACTTGATTTTGTTTTCTCTGTAGAGTCCCTGAGGTTTAATTAGCTCCTAGCCCACCAGCTGCACCCTTGTGCTCCTGGCTCTGCATTGCTCATTGTAGAGCAGCTGGTTTCCCATGAACTTGTGCTAGCACTGCTGCTGCCACCTTGTCTTTAAGTCTTACCAGGTGGGGGCTTCTGGTACTGCATGCCTTGGATACATCTCTGGATGTCTCCTGAATGTGAGGTTAGTTACTGATGTGGCAACCACATGCTCTGCTCCTGCTTCTGGCTGCCTCGCTGTGTTGTGTGTGCTGCAAAATGAGAGGCACTGCAATTTGTTGGCATGCTCACCCTGTAGCACACCCTGCTTAGTGAGGGTGGGTGGCAGGAGGTGACATGCAGTAGCAAGAAATGCAGTCACTGCCATGCCAACCCCATGGGCAGAAGAATGTGATTAGAGGCTACCTGACCCAAGTCTGAGAGTGTCAGGTCGTTTTCATACTTGAGTCAACCCAATCTCAACACCTGTAATCATGTCCTGTTGAATTCTGGTTGGGTTGCATCTGTTCCCAAACTTTCTGTGAAGCCTGGGATGTGCAGGACAGGTGGACTGCTCCAGGAGCAGGGAGGAATCAGTAGAGAACGGACATTGGCTTCATGTGGGGAAAGAGGGCTGGTGGCTGTGGGAGTAGGCAGGTAATGTCTACTCTGGCTGCTCGGGGGTGTGGGTATGATGTCTTACAGGCCTTGCAGAGGGATTGGGCTATGAAGGAGAAACGTCCTGTTTGGCTGAAATAGTGGGGGGAAGTTTCCTCAGCTCCTGTTCATTAAGGTTGAACAATTTCATATCCCTGTATCATTTTGAGCTCAACATTGACAAACACAAATAATTATGTGCACAAATTTGTGGCTGGTGCAGTCAGAAAGTTCAATGAATAAGTAACAACAATTGCTGAAATAAAATGTGGACGTGTACTAGAGTACCCTGCCAAACCCTTAATTTTTCCTTCACCAAAAATTGTAAATGTTAATCTTAGTTTTTCCCCTCACTGCTGTGTGTGTGATCAGTGTTTCTTCTTCTGAATTATGCCATGTCTGTAAATTTCTTTAATAACTTAAAGTGGTGTTAATTGAAACCCGCTATATCCCTTTTCTTTTAATCACTGTTTCTGTACAGCTAGCCTTAGGGTGGCTCATATCATGGTAAAGCACATTGCCAGCACACTTTGTGAATTGGGGTAAGAACTTATCCTCTCTCTGCCACATGATGAAATCACTCATTTATGATAAGCACTTGCATTAGCCCTTTCTTTGAGATAGGGCTATAGGTTATCAACATCATCTAAATTCTAATACAGTGATTTTGTAAACACTGAAAAATTAGTGGGCTTGCCTTTTTTTACAGATTAACAGAGAAAACAGTACATTGCCATACTTATGTCTAGACTGTGGGGGGAAGAGGAGGGGTTCGGGATACCGCCGGTAACTGAAAAACACTCTACCGTGTCCAGGGAACGTGTTTGCTCTTCCACATTTTTTTTTTTTGGAAGAGCAGACATGCTCTTTCGGAAGCCCTATCTTCCTCATTCCACGAGGAAGAAGGGATCTTCCAAAATAGGGTTTTTTTAAAAAATGTGGCCCAGTTTTTTTCCAAAATGACGGGCCAAATTTTGGAAAAGCCTCTTTTGAAAAAAAAAGCGGAAAAAGGTACTCAAATTGCAGAGCACATTTTGAGTACCTTTTTCTGAAAAAAAAGTTGTAGTCTAGACATAGCCATATAGTATTAAAGGGAAATTGTCAGCTTAGCAACCACATTTCTGTCCCAAAATCCCAAACTACTTCAGTAGAAAGTAACCCCTAAAATAACTTTAATTGACAGGTATTAAAATATTCTGAAAATACTTTTTCATTTCCTTTATGCTGTGCATTTCTTTTGCACTCTATATAAAGAGTTCCAATGTTTTTGTTGCTTGTGCACGTCTCTAAAATGTGAAGTCTTACTCATTTCAGTCTCAAAGTTACCTCACTTATGCACAAATCTGATATCCTCTTCAGTTTTGTTGTTGAACATTTACCTCAGAAACAAAGAATTGAGAAACAAATCTAGAAAGAGCTATTTATTCTAAAGGAAGAGTCCTGCTTCATTTTAAGTTTCTTGCGTGAATAATTTTTTTGTGTTCATCATTTTTGGTCTTTGTCGTATCTTGTGTGCAATGGTAGACAAGCTTCCCCAAGGCCTGGAAAATCTGGAAGTAACAGCAACAGCAAAGATGAAACTGACCACGCAAGAAGAAGCTGAGAGGAAAAAAGGTTGAGGTGGGGTGAGAAGGTTAGCCTGGGTAGATTGGTTGTGCTCACAGGATCACACCACAGATACTTCTAAATACAAACAGTGAATTTATAATTGTTATAATTGGAACAGAGAATCTTCTAATTGTTTTTTTAAAGAAATTAACAAAACCAGACTCCAGTATTTAAATGGCACTCTACCAGAAAACTGGGGGTTTTTAAGTAGTTATTTTCAAAAAATTCAAGTTGACAGTGTCCCTTTAATTAGAACAAGCATTGTGAAATGTGACTTTGTAAGGATTAATTATAAATATTTAATAAGATCTGGAAGTTCAGCAAGCATTCTAGCAAGACCTGTGATATCTTGTGAAAACAAACCAAATACATGTTAATAGTATAACTACCTTATCAGATAACTTTTCTCATTGTTAATGGTCTGTTTCAGTGGGTGTCACTATTTTTTTTTTGCATTGATTGAGTGCATTGTGGTTTAAATTAACCAGATTCATTCAGAATAAAATAAGCAGGTTGTTTAATTGTATATTTTCATTATTAACAACAATATCAATATCCAGAATAGATTTGGTTATTTGGAATACGTTATTCTCTTCCTGGATTTTCATGGGGAATTTAGATTAATGAGATCCAAAGGGCCCAAGGTTTTCAGTTGGTAAGGCAAAACGTACAACTGATGTAATGCAAATCCAAAATCCGCCTGGTTGTGGCCATCTCGGGTATCTATACACTAGTGGTTGGAACTCAGAAGGTGTGTTTCCTCTATGCAGTTTACTTGGAACCATAATGGTGAATATGATACACGAGTGTGAAAACTTTAGTAATCCTGTATTTGATACTATGATTATTTGAAAATAAAGAAAGAGGTTAGTGTTAAGAAGATGGTAGGTATAATACTCCTTTCATTCCTTTTTCACGTCATCATAACTCTGTTGACTTCAGCAGAGGGACTTCAAATGCTGCTCTAACCTTGAGACTGAAGCAGTGGTTGCAGAAAGCTCTGTGGCTTGTGGAGGAGGATTTGGATTCTGCTGGCCTCTGCAGCTAACTTCTGTACAAAACTGTTGTGCCGTAAATTAGCGTATATAACCTGTGTATGTGTATTACCAGCACCCATGCATAACCCGTGGTTTTTCCTGACTGTGTAAAAAAGTCTTAGATAACCCGCACATGTGTATAGCACACGGGAGATGAACTGTTAATGAACAATAATGAGGGTAATTAACTCAGGTGTCAGGGTCTGAGCCTGTCACACAGAAGCATTTGAGCTCCAGCTACACCATTGTACAACTGCCAAAGCACAGAGTAGATGGCCGCAGCCCGGCAGGGCAGACTGGCTGTGTCGCGGGAGGCTGCATGGAAAGGGAAGGTGACTGGGCTTACCACTCGCACCGTCTCCAACCCTCCCTACCTGCCCATGGCTGGGAGAGCTGCCTTCTGCCCATGCTGTGCACTGCCCCGGGGGTGAGCTGTCTGCCCCAGGCAACCAGAGCCAGGAGCTGAGCAAAGGAGCTGTGTCCTTAAACAGAGCACCCCCCGTCTCAGGGAGAGCCAGCCACGTTCGGACAGATGCAACAGAGGGAAGAAGGTCGCAGGGTATTCCCATGCTGCTTTTATCAAGTAAGAGTCAATCTCGTCTTCCTGTAATTTCAGTAAAAAAAACATGTATAACACACGGACGAGTATAGCCCGCGGAAGGGGGGGGGGCAGGATTTATAAAACTTTTCATAACCCGTGGGTTATATACGCTAAAACATGGTACTCTTTGTACAGTTGTCAGGATTAATTCCACAGGTAGAAGTCTTCTGTTTGTGTGAAATCCCTCCATGCAGACTTAATGTTTCAGAATAAACTTTCATTCTTTTGCAGGCACAAATTATATCTGTATTTTCGAACCTACAAAAAAGAATTGAATTCAAATCTTATTACACCTCTATCTAGTTGTTATGCTTTGGATATAAAGCAAGCAGCTGTAGGATGAACTATTTATGTGTACCTAGAATTTGTTTTAGTTTCGTAAGAACCAATAGCTCTGCAAACAAAGTGACTGAGGATTAAACTTGTAATGCAAAATAGCAGTAATTGTTCAGGGGCTGCAAGTAAGGGAATATATGAAAATTAAATGCTTTTTTTTGAGTACCTTGGAACAGAAATCTCAGCTTCCTTGATAAACTCCTAACATAAGCCATACTGTGTCCTTGTCACACTTACACTATATACAACTATGTAAAGGTATCATCTTGAGCATATTTGGCATATGCATTGGAGGGATGTTGCACTCTAAAGCAACAAAAGAAATTAAAAATAAAAAAAAAAACTTATTACAGATGGAAAATGTCACTAAATGAATAACTTCCATCTAGTCCTTATCTGAAATAGATAGGTCTAAGATGAGTTTCCAGACATTATTTTTTTTGCCTTTTTAGAGAGTTTTGTTTGGGTTGAAAACCCATTTTGATGAGAAATTTAGGGCAGGGAATCCTTATGAGTGATTTGCAGATGTAGACCCAGGAGATTCTATAGAGGAAACAAGTATCTACATCAGAGGAAGAGAAAATAAAAAGAAATATCGTTTCCTGGAGGAATTTTAAAATTCTTCCTGAACCACTGGAAATATTGTCCATTACCATATGAAATGTAATGTATTTTATGAAATACTGTTTTCAAACTGCTGTATGAATCTGAGTTAACTAATCTGTACAGCACCCTTTATGCTGTAAGTAAGGAAGTACCCTCAATTTAAAAATAGAAACTGAGGCACAGAGACTAAGATCCTGATCTTACAGACATTTACACATGTGGGTAGCTTTACAAACAGGAGTAATCATATGTCCAAAAAATGTTTCTAGGCCAGTGGGACACCATATGAAAAATTGGAACGGTCCACGAAAAAAGCAGCCCTTGATCACTTCAGCTTTACCTTGTCACCCAGATAGACTTCATTAATTTGATCACAATTGAACATTCCCCTTCTGGTTCTGAGAAATGGAAATAACTCTGACACTGTGTACACTCTGGAGGTTAATGGGTGCAAATCTAAGAATCAGTTGTTGGTTACAACATGGAGGACTGAGGCATTCAAGGTTTTCAACATATATATGTAATCAGTACAATCAAATACCTCTTCTGTTCTCAGCATCCATTCAATTAAGAGGGTGCTGCACTGCTGATTGCCATGAATCAGATCAGTAAGCCATTTGCTATTATTACAAGGAATATCGCTGTTAATAAAGCCAGTTTGGATCAGTATATTTTTCAATACTTAATCAATGATTTCTGCATACTAGAAGACTTACCCAGTGTTGCCCTTCAGGGCAGAGGTTTGGTGGTGTGGGGAGTATCGAAGTGAGGACAGGGCCTTGGAGATATGGTGGAGGGCAGGGCAGAGGCTTCAGGTATGTGGGGGTGCAAGAGTGAGGGTTGAGAGTGAAGAGGGGTTCAGGGTGAGGGGTGTCATATGACAGGGGCCTTTTCTTTCCCCCCAGACCTGTCCCCAGGTGGCAGGAGCCTTTTCTCTCCCTCCCCCACAGCCAACCCCCTCTGGCCAGCAGGGGCCTTCTCTCTTTCCCGCTTAGGCCCTCCCCCTGATAGCCAACATGGGCCTTCTCTCTCCCCCAGCCTCCCCACCTCCAGTGCTGTGGCCAAGGGCTGGGGGAAAGGGTTTGGGACATGGGGCTACTTACCTGGTCTGGTGGCAGGCAAGATGACGAGTCTCAGCCCAGCTGGCCACTCTCTTGGTGCTACAACTGTCCCAGTATTGCTCTCCCCTGCATGTTCACTGCCCCTAGCGGCCACTCCAGTATTGCGTCCTTCCGCTCCGTGTACCTCCCTTTCCATGTTGTGGGAAATAGGCCCATTCCTAGCACTTCCCATTTTCTTGGCCCAACCAAACCCTGACCTTAAGGAAGTATGAGAGGATGATGCACACCAAATTTGGTGGTCCTAGCTCTTACCTTTTAGGAGGAGTTCTTGAACAGACAGACTCTGACAGATAGAAGTGCATTTCTAAAATATATGGATAGACTACTTAATTAAATGAATAAGTGCATTGCAATCCTGTCTGTCCAATAAATAGTGCACTGTTTGTAGTCCCCTCACTATAGGAGCATCTGACTTTTATTAGTAGGATCCTTTGTGCTGCAATTTAGCCCTAGTGACTACAACACCCATGAGCCTTGGGGGGAAAGAGAGAAAAAAACCTCTTGCTCTCTTCTAGGCAGGGAGAAAGAGGGTTGGTTAGCTCCATTTTGGGGAGAGGAGCCAGATTGCTGGTGTGGGGCCTTTTCCAGGTCAGGAGTTGCTGCTGGAAGCTAGAGCCTGTTACTGAGAACCTGCTGGGGCTTGTATCTAGCAGGCTGCTTCAGGGAATGTTGGTGTGATTGTCCCTGGAGGGGAGAGACTTTGGTTGGGCCTGTGGCTGAGAAGGGCCTGCATAACCCTGCATGGAAGGTACTGTAAGTACTTGTGGCTGTTTGGGAAAGTGCTGCCTGGGACAGAGCATAGACTGACTCTAGGTGCAAAGAGAGGCAGAGTGATCTACCCAGTAAATCAGAGCTGCTGGACTGCTTTGCCTGGACTGGCTGCACAGCTTGGACTGACACACACAGGACCTGCACAGTGCAATCTCCACTCCAGCTGCAGATCTCCAAGTGCACCCATGCAAGCGTCTAGGACTCTGAATCCCGAGGAGTGCACACACTGGGGTGGGATAAATGGTGGGAGTGTAAATGCCAGATAGTTAAGTTTCCTTTCGTTCTGTCTACTTTGTTAATTGATTTTATTCACTTTTACTCTGTTAAACCCTGTTTCTTTAAGTTTGTTAAGTAAAGGTGTGTTAATTCTAATTTTATCAATTAGATGTGTATTATTTATAATTGTTACAGAGTTGGATCCAGATTATTGCTGGAATAATTTTATTCCTGGAGGTTCCCAAGGCACACCATTGGGTATGTACAGAGCCAGCCAGGTGGAGGCACCACCATTGTATATACCTTTAGGAGCAAGGGACAGCAGCAAGGGGGTGGATAGGGAACCCCCAACTAAACAACATCACAGCTGAGGTACTCAGGATCTCCTTTTATGTTAAAAACAACATCAGGCATGCAGGCACACAGGTGAGTGTGGCCTGCTCCCGAGTAACCCAGGGAGGAAAGAGGATGTTACATATAATTGGGGCTTTAGGGATAAATCTGGGAAGAAACTAGTCATCTCAAAATGAACTGAAATAAAATATAACTGATTAGAGTTTGGGAAAAGAGCTGACAGAAAGTCATCTGGTTCAGGAGCCATACAAGCTTGAAAATTTCGAATATCATTTTTACGTGTTTTTAGAAATTATGGTTTTGTCCATGAATTCATCCTTGGAAAACCACTGTAATGTCACAAATGAAATATCATAGACTTCTTGTGTACACTGAAAGACTGAAAGAACTTGTTTCTGTCTCTAGTACCTAATCATAATTCAAAATGATCTAGACAAACTGGAGAAATGGTCTGAGATAAATAGGATGAAATAACTATCTATGAAAAGTACTTTGGAAAAGGATGTTGGGGTCAGAGTGCACAACAAGTTAAAAGTATGTCCACAATGTGACATTGTTTAAAAAAAAAAAAGTAGTAACAAGAGTATTGTAAGCAAAACATGAGAAGGAATTCTTCTGCTGTACTCTATGCTGATTAGACCTCAACTGGAGTATTGTGTGCAGTTTGGGGCACCACATTTCAGGAAAGATGTGTTCTGTCCTTAATGGGCATCTGCCAGCATAGGGGTCAGCAGGACTCTGCCTGAAACTGCAATTCTGGACTACTGCTGGCACTGGGCAACTGAACTGAGAGCAGGGGACTGTCTATCGCTGTCTATCCCTGCTGGGCTCAGATGGCAGGGAAGGAAACTGCCTGACTGGAATGCTGAGGGGATAAGAGCTAGACCTCTGGTGGAAATAGCTTGAAAGAAGAAGCCCTGGGAAGTGGTGAGGACAGAGGAGAGTTGACTGGAGACAGGCAGAGGGGAAGAGGGACACTGGAACTGACAGCTGGGTGTGAGGAGACTGATTGGCTAGGCAAGGAAACTAGGACAGGAGGGCGGGGATTCTGAGAGTCAGTCCGTGGGTGGAGACTGAGATTGGATACAAAGCCAAATGAGACTGGGACTGAGAATTGCAAGGGAGAGGTAAGCAATGTGCGAGAATATTTTACCAGAATTAGGGAAGATGGGCTTAATTAAGTACCACTTATTGTAAGGCTTAAAATACTCATACCTTTTCAAGCACCACTCTGCATTCCTGATATGTTGAAGATTGCTTCACTCTGATTTTCCTCCAGCTTTCCAAATGATTAATGGGGAGCTCTGCAAATCTGCATTCAAGCTGATGTCATTAGGTCTATCCACAAATTTGCTGGATCCAGGAATTGTGATAAAATGATTACAAATTAGAACAAAGGCTTGTTTTGACTAATGATTTAGATCAAGGTGAGCTAGATATTTTTGAACCAGTTGACTTCATGTAATGTATTTTCCCAGAAAACTATCCCTACAGAAAGTAGGGGATCAATTGTATATCACGCGTGGGCATATTTTTCCATTATATGCACAGACAGAACCAAACTCTGAATAAGTATTGTCTGTACCTAGTCCTGTGAGTGAGAGAGATGACACCCAACACAATTTACTGACATCAGTACTATCACTGGAGAAAGGACATTCTATCTATTAATTAGCAGCCATCATCACTAAGCTGTGTCCAGTTTTGGGCACACCTTTAAGAAGGATTAGAACAAATTAGGGAGACTCCAAAGGAGAGTAACAAAAATAAGACATTTAGAAAACATGCCCTGTGAGGAAAGGGTGAAAGATTTGTGCATGTTTTCTTTTGAGAAGAGACACAGAGAAGTTGTCAAACTTGTCAAACTTTTTAGGCAGTTATAAAGAGGACAGTGATCAATTGTTCTCCATGTCCACTGAGTATAGAACAAGAAGTAATCAGCTTAGTTTGCATCATGGGAGATTTAGGTTATATATTAGAGAAAACTTTGAAAATATAAGAATTGTTAAGCACTAGAACAGGTTATCCTAAGGGGGCTGTAGAATCACAGTCACTAGGAATTTCTAAGGAAAGATTACACTAACATCCCGGACAAGAACACATGGCCTGAGAAATCCTAGATGTGCGAGAAACACTCAAAATTCGGGACACGAGGAAAATAGTAGTTCAGGGAGCCTTGTGTAGGGAGCCCAACAGAATTGCCAGACCCCTAGGCAAGGTGGTGGTTGGGGGGGGGGGAGGGAGGCAGGCTCCATGCTCCCAGAAGGGTCAAGGTCTTAGGCAGAGGTGGTGGGATTGGGGCTAGTCTCTCCCCACCGGTGCTTTGGCACTGCCAAAGGCTCCAGTTGCCACTGCTACCGCAGCGGCATCAGGAGCGGCCAGGAGTCCCTGTTGGCAGGCCTGGCCTTGTGTAATGTGGATTTATGCCTAAAAAGAATACCCTCTTCATTTCAGTTTCTTGATACTAGTATATCTACTAACAACAGTGTGTAATCCCAACTAGTTCCAGATCCAAGTGTGGCTCAGGGCTAAAAGCTGACTGGACCATCCTCTGGAAAGAGGGACCTGTGTGAGGTGTGCTAGTTCTGACAGAGTAAACATGAGTGATAGCCTAAGTACCACAAAGAGACTGAAAGATTCGACCTATTCTAATCCTCTATTTTTTGTAACACCTTTGTAACTGTGTCAATACTTTTCCTTAGATAATTCTTGATTTTGAAAACTCATTCTATAAATAGCCTTATAGAAAAGCAATTCCTGGTAAAATACACATAACTGAAACTTCTAGGATCTGATCAGCTAAAATTTATCATGAAAATATGAACAAATATTTTACTTTCTGTTCCTGTGTCTTGCCATTGCCACCTCATTCACTCTAAGCTGCTCCCTGGGGCGAGCCACAAATATTTGTAACTTGGCACAAACATTTAAAAAATATCACAAGTAGTGTTTCCAAAAGTGGATGCTGCAGTGTTTAGGAATAAGAAAACAGCACTTTAAATAGTTGTTTGTATGCACAACTCCTGCAGTTGCAATAATGTTAATCACTTCAGCCATCACTAGTCTGTGATGTACCATAGCATTTGTCATTGGCAAGATTTCCCTTTGTGCCATCTAGAGCATATTGACTTTCTCTGGTTCATCTTGATTATTCTTACCTGACATTTCCAGTAGTAAGTATGACAAACACCCTGAATTCATGTGTTGGTTGCTATTGTTGAACTCTGAATCATAAAAATGAGCACCCAAGAATTTCACTCATCTCCTTAACCCTGCTGCTGCCTTTCTTTGGGTTAAAAATTGAAATTAGCAGTTGTTCTGTAATCAGAGTAAAAGCATCTTTTCCCATAGAGATATTAAACTTTTTAATTCATCCAACTAACCTTGGAGCGTCTCTGCGGAGATGAGCATATTTACATTCTGCAGAAGTGTAACAGCTAGAAGCAAAGGTCTTTTGGCATGCTCTCCCATTACATATGAAATTACAGCTCCTGTAACATACATGTGCAGCTAGATCCCAGGTAATGGTTTACTGCCTATGTACAAGTTTGCAAGGTTAAGCTATAGACACACTGCTGTTCTGACATACTTGGGTAGCTTCTCGTACAGAATGTGGTGAGTACCACAGAGGTCTTACAACTATTGAAAATAATACTACAATATTCCTATACACTAGAGACACTCAGTAGGGCCTAGGCACAGATGACTTGTGATATAGTTGTCTCTAAAAGATGCTGAATGAAGTCCAAGGCTTAAATAACTAAGTCACTGCTGCCCAATGTCAAATGCCAACATCACGTACCCCTTCCAATCAGCCATCAGTTGGGAGCACAGGATAAAGAAAGTGTTTGTTGCTTGGTGCATTACCTCCTTCTGCTTGTTGACATACACTCATTTTAATTCTGCTGGACCTCTCAAGCATTTAATACTGCTGACAACTAAACACTCTTGTCCTGTCAACAAGATACTGCAGGTGTCAATGGAAACATCTGATATGGTACAATTTTTTCCTTGGTAAGCAAACCCAGAATTGTCATGGTCAAAAGCCCTCACTTATGAAGTTGAGGTTGCGTTCCCATCCTGTTCAATACCAATATGAAAATGTCTTGGAAGCTATTAAGACAAAATAGGCTGCTGTGCTAGCACCAGGTGGGCAATGCCCAGCTTTGCATCTCTTTCATAGCAAACATTAATGACACTATCTCCAAACTTTCCTTAAGCCTGGCTGGGATCAGTGCCTGGCTGAGGAACATGTGACTGAAGCTGAACCCTGACAAGACTGAGAACATTAGAAAGATGGGAGTGCTTTGAAAAATTTGCCTCTGTTTCAGCCCTCACTACTGAAGTAATCTATATTCATGTTGTTAGAGTGAACTGTAGCCGTGGGGGTTGTCTTAGGCTGCACTGTGCTAAGGGACCCAAGTAACCATTGTGCAAAGAACACTCACTTCATCTGGGACTAGTCAGAGGAATGTGCTATTCCATCAAATACTGATCAGGCCACAACGAATACATGGTCATAACCTTGCGGTCATCTACTGAAAATTTCAGTATCTCGGAATGAAACTCAGTGGGCTGAGGAAGCTGCAGCTGCTTCAGACAACAGCAATTCATGTGCTCACTAACATAGGTTTTCAGGAATACATCCTCCAAATTTGCTGCTTCCTTTGCAGAGTCTAGTTCAAAATCATCAGCCTGTGTGGCATTGGCTCTGGCTATGGGAGAGATTCCTTTGCTACTGCAACAATGATCTCACATGATGGCTTCATTCCCCACAAAAAAATAATCTTCTGACAAATGGGAAGAATTATATCCACAGAAAGAGAACCAGAGGAGTTTTGGACTACGACAACTGAACTCTGCCAGACAGATTAAGAACAATAATCACCTTCACTGTATTCATAACTCAATGAATATAAAGTTTCCTGCAATAATCTTCTCAAATTCAACACTCCCTCTTTTAATATATTTGTTTCTACCAATACAGAGGAAAAAAAAATTATGTGCCAAATTCAGACTCTTGTTTATGTATATAATTACATGATTGAAATGAATGAAGCTGAAGTCTGAATGTTGTCCATTTTGCTTTGGCAGTAGATGCTTTCTTATACCATGTAGCTTTGTCCTATTTCTTTCTCTTCATGCTGGTGATGCATTTCAGATCTTATGAATGTCTCTGAATACTAGCTCCTTTTTAGTTTTTGTACTGGCCTGCATTGTGGTGCTGTAACTAAGAAACATCGATTAGCACAATGAGAACAGTGAAATTGAGTGAATAATTTGTAGAAAACAATTTATTTCAATAATTTAGCTTCTTTCTGAAAAAAAGGAAGCGATGATTACAATACATTTTACTACTCTGTTTCTCAGATCCAGCAGAGCATCAATAATTAGAGAATGGGGCCCTTCAAAATACCAGTTCCAGTACAAAAACTTGGCATAACCAATCATCAAAATATCTCTTCAGTGTCAACATTAACAGCTCTTTGAGCCAATTCTGTAAATAATTGGCTGAATAATTAGAATGTAATTGTCCAAAATACCATCCATTAGTTATCTGTAAGAAATCTATTCATTTTGTTTTGGATGAGCCAATAACAAAGCTTTTTCCTTGAAGTTTTCCAGGGTCTATTATAAACTTGACATTGTTGTCATTTCATACTCTTTACAGATTGTGTTGAAACCAAGCTATTGCATTACTTGAACAGAAATGTTAGGGTTCTTTTGGATTCTAAACTATTTTGTTCTTTTTAATTTCACATGAAGACGTGCATTTAAAATCATTTGGTTTTGTAAATACTAAGTACATTTAAAGAAAACCTTTTAGATTAGAAAACATTTAGCCACAGGACATTTATGCAAACAACTACAGCTGGTTTACTAATATTGCATCAACATCACATTTCACACTCAATTTAGTAAATAAACTATCTATAGAACTGGAGAGATTTTGGTTTAATCAGCTTTGAAACCACACCAAAATTTCTTAACATAAGTGGATATTAGAAATCATTGGTGAAATATGGACAAATAATTCAGACAAATATGAAATTTATGGAAATATTTCCAGTTGATGGATCCCTATAAATATATTTTAGAGTTTTTAAACTAATGCTCTTTTACCTTTTTTTTCTGAATGTGAACAGAATGTCTTTGAGTAGTTTGGAATATATTTTGGACTTGAAAATACCTGTATAAAACATTTGTAGGGTGAGATTATAGCTAGCCTTGTGTAGGTGCATTATGGTAGGGAGGGCGCATGGGGACCCTCTTTAGTGTCTAAATGCCATTGTAAATCTATCCCCGAGCTTTACTTTTACAGATTTTATAGAAAATATAGCTTTGGAGATCTGGAGATCCCCATACCCATGGAGGCAGGCATTATACCTATTTATTATATCTTAAAGCCCAAACATGTATAAGCAGGTTAAACACCTAATTGATGTAGCTGACATTTTTGCAAATCCCATCAGGAACCTGTTTGTATCTTTAGGTCCATAAAATGCAATGTGAATATTTATCTCATAGAGATATAAAGCAATAAACTTTTTTTTTTAATTTTAGTGTGAGCGCTGTTTGCCATTGTATCATGACAAGCCTTTTCATCCAGGTGACCAAGTTCAAGCTTATAATTGTAAACCTTGTCAGTGCTATGGCCATGCAAGAAGCTGCCACTATGATGTAACAATGGATTCCTTTCCTAATGAACACTATAGAGGTGGTGGTGGAATATGTGATAACTGTCAACATAATACCACAGGTAATTTAATGAGCGACATCAAAATACTGTAGGTAGGGTCACCTTTGAGAAAGTCATCAAAACCCCAAATGGTTCTGTAGTTCAACCATGATGGAGAGAAAATTCAAGCTTTTGAAGAAAACTACTGACCCAGTGTACTTCAGTAGTTAGAATTACGTGAATAACTCAGATAAAAGATTAGATAAATGCAGTCACTACAATGCAGTCAAAATTTTGTTTTCCATTTAAATTATATCCCAGCTTCCCTGCATCAGCATCCATGGCAGTGAAACTTGCAAAATGATTTTCACTGTACATGATGTGCAGTGTTTCTACCAGGACCATCAGTTTGGTAACCAGATAACATATAGCAAACATTGTAGATTTTGGGTAAAGTATCAGATTCCTGAATTAGTATAAATTTGCTCACTCCATATGTAGAGGATTTGCATATTTATGTCATTGTTCTTGGCTTTTTATAAGGTGAAAGTTTGAGGTTCAGCAGTAAGTTGTCCAAAATAATGTATAGGTATTCACAGCGCCTGTCTTTATAGAAGTGTGGTATTATATAACAGATGGAAGTTTAATGGAGTAAAACACAGTTTGTAACAGGTTCATTGTTTCATATGCTCTGGATCACTAAATTGGCAGGTAGAGATGAAAGGTGCATTAAAATGGACGTCCTGAAAATTATAGAATTCTCTCAAAGGAATAGAGTCTTTAATTTTGAATTATACAGCTAATTTTAATGAATTGGAAGCCATAATGCATAACCTTTTCCTCATGCAGGAAGAAACTGTGAGCTGTGTAAGGATTTCCATTACCGGCAAGCAGGTGCAGCTCTTTCAGCTGTCGATGTTTGTAAAACCTGTGAGTGCTATACTGCCGGCACCAAAAATAACAGCCTGCTGTGTGAAAAGGTAAGTGATCTCAACCCAGAATATCAGAAAATGTTCTGTCTGCTGGTTGCCATGATTGTAACATTAATTACAAGATGTGCTCAGATGGATACTGCTTTCTATAAGTTGCTGTAATTCCTCCTTTTCAAAAGGGTGGCTGATTCACACTGCAGGCTGAAAGGCTAACGACTTAATAAGCAATCTGAGAATGATGTAGTTACAGATCTTTGTTCTGCAATCTGGAGTGATTGTAACATATACAGGTACAAATGTTCAGAAATGAATATGGTTTTGGGTGCCCAAATTGAGTATCAACCTCCTTAAAATCTGGGCTCTAAGGTGTCTCACGTAGCATCGTCAAAATATGGATGCACCAAAAATTACTGACCAATTTTGAAAATATAGACAACTAGAGGATTTACTTGGCGTTACTTGGGTCCTTAATTCAAATATATATATTTTTATTTAAATCATTGCTCTGAAGTGGAACTAGAGATGAGGGGGTTGGTATGCAGGCTGCCTTGGGGAGAAAGGACAACCCCAGCCCTCTCTCACCACTGCAACTTGGGGCCAGATATTTAATGTCTGACCATGCTTGTGGCAGCTGCAGCAGGCACAGCCAGGAGAGGAGTGTATGTCCCCCAGCTGGGTGATAGACAGATACAGACACAAACACTCTCAAATACACAGTAGATAGCTGTCCCCTTCTCCTCCCCTGCCCACTGCTGTCCCTATGGGGTTATAACTGTCCTGTCCCCATCTCTGGCCCCTTGTTGTCCCCCTGTAGTCATTATATAATATAACTGTCTCTGCTAACAGACTCCTCCCTTTTTGTTTTATGAGAAACAGTCGCATTCCAGGCACATTATTCTGGAACCAACAAACCCTGACCTTGCTGTGACAGGGTGAGGTCACAGAAGACCCGCTGGGGGTGCCTCCCTTACTGCTGACACAGCCACTGCCACTCGCCTTTCCACTCTCTGGAGCTTCTCACCGTGTGGTCCTGCTGGGCCAGCTCTGCTGGTCTCCCCCAGCCAAGGCCCCGAGCTGAGGATCACTGCCCCTGCCCCCCACAAGAAGCAGTACAGACATTGAACCTCTTCAGGTCCAAGGAGAGTGAAGTTTAGGGCCCAGCTACCTGGGATACCACTCCCCAAATGGGAGCAAAACCCCCAATGAATTACCTGGGTAAGATTCCTTTGCCACCGGTTGACCCTCCAGGTAACAATTACTTACGCTGGGTTTGACAGAAAATAAAAGTGATTTTATTAAGTACAAGCAGTAGGATTTAAGTGGTAACAGATGAGAACATGCAGAGCAAAGTAGGTTACAAATCAAAAGAAACAAAACACTTGGCTAATTCTACACTGAAACCTCATCACAAACTATTTCACACTTAACCTAAAACCTCTTTCCCAGCTGTCTCCCCACCCTGGGGTCTTCGGCTCCTTCCTTCAGGTGCAGCCCAGCCAAAAGACCGTGGCCCCTACTTTCCTATTCTTTTTTTAAGGAATTGAGGCCACTCTCTAACAACCACTGCTCAGACTTAAGGACAAAAGAGACTGTTCAACAGTTGCTCATCAAGACTTTGAGGGTAATACCCTCAATGCCTCTCATTCACGCATTTAAAACCCACAAAGTATTCCCCACTCCATATGTCTGATTTTACACACACAAATGATACATACATCAAAGTAAGATAAACAGAACTAGTGGATCATGACATGAAGACTGATGTGTTACATGAAAGAAATTCATGTCCATAAGTCCATTTCATAAAGCATGAGATCACACTTGCTTTAAATTATGTTAAAAGGAACCTGCCTACAAAATTTGGTAATCCTAGCTCTTTCCGTTTAGGAGGTGTTCTTGAACAAATGGAGAGACTGGCACACAGACTCTTTCAAATATGTGGTAGATAAGCCCAAATTAAGCTAAAATTTACTTAGCTTTCCCCTGAACTACAGACAAAGATTGATCTCCATAGAAGTCACCATGTTCATCTTGTTTTTAACAATAAGTGAAGGCAAGTAAAAAGGAAAAAAAGGCATCAGCTATGCTTCTTGAGTCTTTAGATCTCATTTACAAGAAAGGCATATAGTCTGCTAATAAATCTTACTGTCTTTCCAAGTGCCTACTGAGTGTCTGTTAAAATGGTGCTCAGTCACAATGTAAGAATGATAAACCATGGGTCTTGAATCTAGCAACATGTTTAAAAGTCTGGGTTTGTGGTGGTTTGTTCCTCTCATACCTGCATATAGAAAATAAAGTGAACAAGAAAACACAAGAGACACTCAAATCTTACACACGCATTGCATTGAAAAATGCGTATGCACAACTTTTATTACATTGTACCAGAATTCTGATCCTGAACTGGCTCTGATAAGCAGACTTGTTTTTTTTTTCTCTCCCCAAATATAATTTTAAAATCTGGAACCATTTTAACATATTCTATTATTTCTCTTTCATTGAGAATTAAATGCTTCTTCCAAAAGTTCTTAAAAAATAATCATACCATTTGTCCTATGATTAGGTTTACTTTTATTTTACATACATTGTAAGATCTTTGCAGTAGCATTTTCTTTGTGACAAGTATTAGAGGGGTAGCTGTGTTAGTCTGCATCTGCAAAAACAGACTTCTCATTATTTTTTTTGGAGCCTTGATCCTGCAAATGATCCACCATGTCACTTCATCTACCTGTGTGGAGCTCATTGCAAGGCTGATGGCTATGTTTGCAAAGCAATACCAATAGCCGTAAGCATAGAATCATAGGGCTGGAAGAGACCTCAGGAGGTCAAGTCCAGCCTCCTGCTCAAAGCAGGATCAGTCCCAACTAAAACTATCCCAGCCAGGACTTTGTCAAGCCAGGACTTAAAAACCTCTAGGGATGGAAATAGAAACAGACTCTCTGATATCCATTTTCTGAGGATGATGCTTCTTAACTACAGTGCATAAATGAAAATCCTGTAAAACTCCGGAAACAACATTAGGACCCCACATTGCTATAAAGCACTATTGGATGGAAGAAACAAAAGAGAAATTAGACAATAGTTTTAACATTCACTGTTGCTGATGATTGGTTACTCTAGTCTAATAGTAACTTGGAGTAATAATTAAAGGTGGTAAAATAAATTCAAACTTTAATAACTAATGAAATAGCAAAATAATGAAAGAGGCTGAGATGTGAGCTTGAAGCTGTGGTTACAAAACAAAACAAGAAAAGGGGGAAATGGGGGAGACTGAGCTGCTGAAGAAGGCAACAGTAGACTGCTGCAACAGAAGCAGGGCAGAGAGAAATGATTAAGAGGCATTAAAAATAGATTAATAAGGCTGTAGACTAAGGTCTGAAATGAATTACATGCAATAGAAAGGCATCACTGAAGGAAGTGTTTCCAGGTCTGACCTGTGGAAGATGGAATCATAAGGAATAAGAAAATTAATTGTCATGAAAATTAATTGTCACATCACAATGATAATTTTCAAGGAAATACACTAAAAACGATATAGAATACACTTTCACTGCATAATTTACCATTTCCTACAGTTCATCAATGTTTTTTTTTCTTCTGCACATAACTAGTTATCTGTCATCGAGCTCTAAAGAGCCGTGGAATTTCAAAAGGGAACATTTAAATTACCCCTATAGCATATTTACTCATCATGTGCAAAAATATGCACAGACACAATTAGCAGGAGGGGCAAAAGAGTAGATAATCTATACACTACTGCTGCACCACACACTTCATTGAAATGAACATGCAAATTGTGTTTCTGGTCTCCTTATCTATTTCACTCTGCTCTAGATGGGAAATCTGAGGGTATGTCTACACTACAGAGGTTTTTTTGGAAAAACTTCCATTTTTCTGAAAAAAACTTCAATTACAGCCACACTACAATCATGTTCTTTCGAAAGAAAATCAAAAGAACTGAGCGGTTTTTCCGGTGTTGGTAATCCTCTTTCTAGGAGGAAGAAGCCCTGTGTGGATGGGGAAGAGGGAGTTCTGTTGAAAGAAGAGGAAAGAGGAAAAAAGCATAGGTGCCACAGTGGCCACTCCATCCATAGTAATCACAGTTTAAATGCGACATAGTGTCCATTCAGTGTGGACGCTCTCTTTCAAAAAAGCAGATCGCTCTTTCGATGTACTTATGCAGTGTGGACACGCTCTTTTGGAAGAAGTTTTTTTGGAAGATCTCTTCTGGAAAAGCTTCTTCCAAAAAAAGTCTGCAGTCTAGGCATAGCCTGACTGTTATATGTGTTGTATTTTTGCTTGAATGGATTCTAAATGCCTATAAGGTAGTAGTAGATCATGTATACCTACCAACCACTATGTTCTAGTAACTGTGGTGGGGTGTTCACGCCACACTTGCCCTGAAAGGGTTAATGAAGATGAAGAATGGAGCTTAATTAACCCAACAGGATACAACAGAGAGGAATCAGGTGGCTAAGCAATCTTCTGACTGTGAGTGAGGTAGCCCAGCTGAGGAGGAACAGTTGTGCTGGACTTACAAAGGCAGGAAATTGGCAGGGGGATGAGATGCTTGAAAAGTCTTTAGTCACTCCTTGGGAAAATGGAGGTGTGTTTGGGCTGATAAATCCGGAGAGGGTGGAAGGTAGGAAAGGGCTCAAAAGAAAGGTCTAGAAAGCAACAGACCTTGGCTGCTAGCTAGAAGAGGCCCTGAGCTCGAACCCTGAGCAGGGAGGAGGAAAACTGGGGTGTGCATTCTCTTGCCAGCCACTGAAGGAGTGGCACTTGTGGCAGTGAATGGGAAGACTTCTGAAGGAAGACTTTCTGATTCTGGAAGGCAATGTAGAATGACCTGGCCGGAAGGCTGAGTCACAAAGAGGTGGCAGCAGCAGTGAGAGAGGTGAGGTGCTGCAGACCCAGAGAGAGAGAGGTGGAGAGATTGTGGACAGCTGCAGGAAAGGTCATCAACCTGGAGACTATTCCCCAGAAAAACCAAGAGGCAGTGCCACCCTGGGGGTAAATGGAGCACCCTATCTCAGTAGCTTTATTTACATTTTAAGGAATAGCTTAAACATAAAAGCTCATTTTGGCCTTGGAAACCACAGCTGTAGTTATGGGAATTTGGAAGCACAGCATACCCAACGGCAGTGGCTGAAACACTTTGTGTGGAGAGAATGTCTCAAGGGATACCAGTGCATGCAAGAACCAGCTGCTACACTTTTAGGCTATGACTAGACTATAGGCTTCTTTCAGAAGAAGCTCTTCCAGAAGAGATCTTCCAAAAAAACTTCTTCTGAAAGAGAGCGTCCACATTGCCAAAGCGCATCGAAAGAGCGATCTGCTTTTTGAAAGATAGAGTCCACACTGAATGGACACTATGTTGCATTTACATTTTGATTACTATGGACGGAGTGGCCACCATGGCACCTGTGCTTTTTCTCTTTCCTCTTCTTTCAGCAGAACTCCCTCTTCCCCATCCACACAGACCTGTTTCCTCATAGAATGAGGATTACAATGTTGGAAAAACCCCTCTGTTCTTTTGATTTTTTTTTCAGAAGAACATGATTGCAGTGTGGATGTAATTGAAGTTTTATTTTTGAGAAACAGCCGTTTTTCTGAAGAAAACACTGTAGTGTAGACATACCCCCAGAAGGCCAATTCTTAACCACCAGTCTGTGTAGAAAAGATACAGAGAAATCCACAACTCATTTAGAGTATTTGGTGCCACTGCTAGAACTGTAACTTTCCCATTGTACTGAAAGTCCAAAGTGCATTATTTTACGTGTCCTGTGAAGAGGAGAATGAAGGAAGAAGTGGTGTCCATCTTCACTCTCCCAGCCTGTATGCGCATGTGAAAATTTCCAGAGTAATTTCATACTATGGTATTTCTTATACCATCTGGAGTTGGAGATTCATCTCTTCTGGTCCTCTTTCTTTGGTCCTCCCCTACCCCATAAGCATTTCCCTTGCTTGTTTTCACCTAAACCACGCTACCATCTCCTTACCTTCTCCAGCACATTCAGCAGTTCACAATCCTTTTCATGTCCCCACTGTAATACCATATGTAGTAGAAGGGAAGAATTTTATCCCTCTCATTTATCTTCAATGATATTTTCCTGGAAGGAAAACTTGAAAGTATTGCAAGAACTAATTCCCATCACTGTCAATTCTCTTCTCAATTAAGGGAGTCAAGTGGCTTCAGTTAGTCCATTTTTGCTCATTTATAACATATTAGGTGACTGCACCCTGATTTCTATGCTCACCAACCCCTCCCCTCTCTGACCACAAAAGCGGCCAGAGAGCGTGATGACATCATGACATCATTCTGTCGCCCGGCAGGAAAACTTTTTTATATATTGAGAGAGATGATAAATTTGTAACATGTATTGGCTGTGGTAAGACACTGCTCTTTATAGCACGGGTTGGGGCCAAGGTTATAAAAGCTTATACTTCTGTCACATTGTATGGGTCAGTGTCCAGTTCCGTGCCATATATGACAAGGAAGCTTCAGGGGGTAGCCGAGTTAGTCTGTACAGGATAAACTTAAAAAACAATAAGTAGTCTGGTAGCACTTTACAGACTAACAAAACATGTAGATGGTATCATGAGCTTTCGTGGGCACAGCCCACTTCTTCAGATGACTGGAGTTTTGAGTTTAGGATGTGCAGTCCCAAAATAAATAAGGGAGAAGGGAGAGGAGGGGGGAAGGAAAAAAAAGGAAGGGAGTGGGAAACAAGGAGCAGAGGGTATGAAAATATCAAAGGGAAAAACAAGTAGGCAGAACTGGTAACCTATATATGACAAGGTAATGCTGGCAGGGTAGCGTGGACATTTGGTAATAACATGAGGCTGAATTGGGTCCTAGATACATTGAGGAACTTTCTAGCCTTATAATGGAGACTGGAGTTGCTAGAAAAAACCAGAGCTGTTATCTCTTTTGTCTTTTCTGCATTGATTTACCATGCTGCATTCCAGAAAAGTGAAGAAGGCCACCAGATGCTGAGTATTACCCATCAGGATGCAATCACTGAAGATGAGCAGCACAACACAGAAGCAACACAGTTTTTGTCTATGTATTTATTTCCCCTTTGATAGCTTGCCCCTTTAATCCTGCTTCTAAGGAGAGGAGAGGGAGGAATTAGACATTTGTGATTTTCCTCAACAAAGACAGGGCTATACATTTAGTTCAAATTTGGAGCCATTTGATCCCTCTTGCTGCCCCAGCTGGTAGATATATGCCTCACAACCTATTGGTTACTACTTGGCTCCCTCCCTGTAGCCCTCTAGCCTTACTGAAGGTCTGGAGAGGGCAGAATGATGGCAGAATTCTTCCAATCCATTATATATTGTATTATACTAGAAACATGAAAAGGATTGTGAACTGTTGCATATGCAGGAGCAGGTAAGAAGATGGTTGTGTGATTTAGGTGAAAACCTTTGCTCCTCAAAAACAAAGGAAATTCTGAGAAACTTTTAGTTGTGAGTTAAGGTTGACCAGCAGTGCATCTCACCCTTGCAGAACATAAAAAACAAGAACCAGAATTAAGGTAAAACAAAGTTGAATCCTGTAGACCTATAAGGCAGTGTTAATGCTGCCTTTTTTGAGCAATGTCCCAGTATTCCAGTAACTCATTAGCTGTGCAGATAGAACTCTCAAAGAGCTATAGAACTCTCAAAGAGCATAGCACATTAAACCCCATATGACACAATCTAACACCTTCTTCGTTTACCTACATCTGGCTCACTCACAAATGCCAGGTCTGCTCACAGAAATCACCCTAGGCTTCCAAAATATTCACTGTTGAACTGTGGATTCATTGCTGATCTGTAGGATTCCTTCTGAGGCCACTTTTCCACTTACAGGAAGATCAGCACAGAGATGGTTGATCTTCCGGTGTTTGATTTAGTGGATCTAGTAAAGACCCACTAAATCAAATGCTCAGTGTGCCCCCATCAGCACTGGTAGTCCTTCTCCTTGTGAGGAGTAAGGAAAGTTGATGGGAATGTTTCTCCCGTGGACCTCCCACTATGAAGCTTGGCTTAAGGAATGTCAACTCCAGCTATGTTTTTTACATAGCTGGAACTGAGTATCTTAAGATCTGCCCTTCCCCCATAGTGTGGATATGGACTGAGGTGTTGCATTTGGTTTGCTTAGATGTGTTAGATATTCAGCTGTTATATTGGTATTTTGCTCATTGTAATCAACTGGGCTAGTGTTGGGTCACAAATTGTGTTAATGCTGATTGCAATGTCTATAATTATTGGGAAAATGCAAAAGAAGAAAGTCTGTGTTTAATTTCGCACAAAGGAGGGAAACACTCTCACTTTAAAGATTGAAACAAAAAACAGGACTATGTAGCACTGCTACATAGTCCTGTTTTTTGTTTCAGCTACACCAGACTAACATGGCTACATTTCTATCACTATTTTAAAGATTGAGATTCTGAATGTGTGTGTGTAAATACAGTTCACCCAGTTTGCTTAGGCCTGCTAGATATTCAACTGTTACAATAGTGTTTGCCCATTGTAATCTATTTGGCTATTGTGGGGTCACAAAGGGTGTGTCTACATTGCACCATAACTTGAAATAAGATCTGCACTTGAAGGTATGCAACTTGCATATCTTATTTCAATGCTATTTTGAAATAACTTATTTCATCATTTGGCACTGCCTCCACCAAAACGTCCCTTGTTTTTCATAGAATGAGGTTTACAGGGACATTGGAATAGCAAGCCCGAATAATAATGTGAAGACACGGATAGCTATTTTGGGATACTCCGGTATTCCAAAATAGCGTTGCAGTGTAGATGTACCCAAATTGTGTTAGCACTAAATGCAGGAATTGTGAGATATGATCACCAATGCTTGCAGTTACTGTGGGAATGCAGAAAAGTCAGACTGTATTTAACTCAGCTCAAAAGGAGAGACACTGACAGTGTAAAGAATCTTGGCTGGACAAGGGCTTGACTACCAAAGGTCTGTGAAATTAAGGGGGGCGGGCAGGACTCTGAATCAGCAGGCTACCTGTAAAACAGGTTCAGCCTGTTTCTCCCTGCTAGTCTAATGATAGAACTTGAACAGACTCCTTAAGAAGTCTCTTTTATTATTTTAAATTTACTCCAGTAGATGCTAGAATTTCTTGTGGCTGGACTGTGCTTTGGGTCAAGAGCTGAAATTATTAGGTTTGGCCCAGAGCCAAACCCACCACAAGCCAGCAGATGATATGCTGAGTGGTGGCAGCATGATAAATAGCAAGTAGTGCAGCAATGGAGAGGTGTAATGAGCAGCTAGCAGAGAGGCGGCAGTGAGGATCGATGAATGGCCAGCAGAGTGGCACCAGACAGCAGTGAGCGGGTGGATGGTGGGTGACCAGCAGAGTGAGTGAGATGCCTTCTACTCCCACCCCACTCAGGATGGGAGGTGAACTCTGTGGATGCACCTTTGAACTCTGCCTCTGCCCTGACCAAGGGCAGCAACTGTGAGTGGAGGTCAGAGAAGGGTTGAGCATGTGAAGGGGACATTTTAATTGCTGGACTTAAGAACCTGAGAGGAAAAGGATACTGCTCAACTTTCTCTTAGTTAGTTATGAACTCTGTGGTATTTTCCCAAATTAATGCCACATTATTTCCCTCCCTTTTTAATAAAGGTTTCTTTTCCACACTTAGACTCTGTGCTGGTGAGTGGGGAAGCATTGCCTCCCAGAAGCACCCAGGGGTGTGTGTGAATTTCCCAGGTTACTGGGTGCGTCTCAAGCCAGTTCTGTGTTGGATGAATGGAAAGAAACCCTTAGATATTGAACCCAGGCCTGGCTGCTGCTGGTGCTACCTGGCAGAAGGGTTACACATTCTTAGTTTTTTCTTATTCTTAGCCCTTACTGAATTATTTCCAGAGGCTGTTCCAGCTCCACAGGGCCTGAGTTAAGGTTGCTTTGCAGGACTGGTATGTACCTAGCATATGTAGTGACTAATTTTCTGTGACTTAAGCGTAGGTGCATTTAATGTTCTGGAAGGATAAGAATCATGGCCGGGATGTGGGTGTTCAGGCATAGTGGTTGGAGCCATGAGGATGGCCAAGCCTAGGGTTTAAAGCAGAACTGAGCTAGATTAAAGAGCAACACCACAGACAACTGGGAGTGTAAATGAGATTAAAGCCAAAAGCAGAGCCAGGGATCAGAAATGGAATGCCAATGAGCTAGCAAGAGATGTGGTCAGGAAATGGAGCCGGGGTCACAGTCAGGGACGCCATTGATTGGTAAGGGGGGAACAGGAACATGGTGGACAAGAATAGACATAAGCTGGATGAAAGTAAGAGCAAGCTTAGGAACCAGGATCAAGTGCAGCTGCAGCATGGAACATGTTGAGCAGCCAGGGAGCTCGGCGTGCTACTGGGTGAAATAATACTTTAGCTCTGCCAATCAGGAATTGCAGTCCATCCAGCAGCCTTTCAGGATCAGCTATGTTGCTAGGAGAATGACACTGGAGAAGCTGACTCCTGATGTTGCTGCTCATCATTTTTTGGTAATGAATTATGCATTCCAGACAGAGTGGCTGAAACAGATCTTCCAGTTACAGATCTTCCAGTTTGGTGATGGACGCACCTGGCACCTTGGGGACAAGGGAAGGATAAGGGGGGCACAGAATTTAGGGAGGTTGGGGGCTCCTCCAGTGGCACAGTGGCTAAGGTACTCACCTCCAGAGCCATAGGTAACGGGGGGCAGAAAAGTATATTGTCATCTGATGTTTTCTTGTTAAGAGTGATCAGAACACTTAATGATGTTTTAGAAATACTGTACATGGAAATTTGCAAAGGTGCCTACTCAATGCAACAGGAGGCTTTCTTTTCTACAGATATGTCTTTCTTCCTCACCTATTTCAAAACCTTGAAAATCAGGGTGGGAGACAGTGTGTCAGTACATGACTATAGAGAGCTTCTGCAGGTACATACCCATACTTCTGACCTCATAGTACCCACTCTGATGAGGCTTCCTCCACTGTTAAATATGTTCATTTAGAATCCCCATTTTCATTACCTCTTGTTTAGCTACTGAAAAAGATTATTACTGTTTTAACTGGTTGCCTGCCTTTAATCTCCTGTATTGATTACAAGGTGTTGGATAACTTTGAAAGGTAGCGCCACAGTAGGAGGGAGGGAATATTTATAATATGATCGCTAGTGGATTTTATCAACTGGTCTGGAGATAACTTATATTATACCTAATGTTCAGCAAATATTCCCTTCCTTCGAGAGCCTATACTTACTATTTTGGATTCTCTCCTTGTTAAAGGTGAGTTCTTAAGTGTACATTTTCTTCCATTGGATGTTTAGAGTACTGCATCACCTCTTGGTGCTCAATAGTACCTGGCACATCAATGACACTTCCTATTTCTGGCATTCACTACCCTGGACATTTCATTAATCTGCATGAGACTCCCCTGTAATTGAAACCACTTGGTGAGGTTTTGCTGTACATTTATTTCATGTAGTATCTTTGGTTTCTAATCTTGCTTTTTCCTCTGTAAAATTTGGTAATCCACAATAGGTGTCTTTCTCCTCAATACAAAGAGGTTCTACTGCATAATATAACACAATTTTCTTTCGGAATGTGCTTGGATATAACCTTGAGCCACCGTTTTTGCATCCAATATTTACTATCAGGCCTAGAGATGCTGTATTTTCTCTCACTCTGGTTAATGATCCCTAGATCTACAGAGTACAGATTAGAAGTTCCAAATAAATAGAAAGTGTATTTTACATGGAATATTTTTGCAGCTTTGACCTAGCCATCTAAAGCCTCATCCTTTGTTCTAGTTTGGCCTTGGTTTTGGGATTAAAAAAACAAAACAAAACAGAAAGACCTTGGTTAAAGAAGTTTTGAATTGTTTGGGAGATCATTTCAGTAGAGAGCATTTCAAGAGAAATGTTAATGTTTTAGAACATTTTGTTTCTCTTGAGCCAAATCCTGCTTTTCCTCACGCGAGTATTCACAGAGATGTAAATACAAACACATGTGTGGGTAAAGCAACTAGTTTTGGCCCTATGCATTTAATTAATGCTTCCTGATTGATGAGGTAATGGTGAACACATTCTACAAAGTTGACAAGTTATGGAAACACAATCTGATTATTCTCTTATGGTGTAAATATGGAATAACTCTGTTGTAATCAGTTGTTAACAAGTATCCAGAAATTATCCCATCCTGATCACATGAGGCATTTACCTTTATTTTGGGGCAAGTCCTGCAATCTTTATTCCGTTCTTATTTTAGCCAGTTCTCTCACTGAAGTAAATAGAACCATTATCTGAAAAACAAAACAAAACAGGAATTTGCCTTTAGAAATTATACGCTATTTTGTAATAAAAGGAAGTTCTTCATCACACAGCACATAGTCAATCTGTGGAACTCCTTGCCTGGGGAGGCTGTGAAGGCTAGGACTATAACAGGGTTTAAAAAAGAGCTAGATAAATTAATGGAGGTTAAGTCCATTAATGGCTATTAGCCAGGATGGGTAAGGAATGGTGTCCCTAGCCTCTGTTTGTCAGAGGGTGGAGATGGATGGCAGGAGGGAGATCAGTTGATCATTACCTGTTCAATTCGCTCCTTCTGGGACACCTGGCATTGGCTACTGTCGGCAGACAGGATACTGGGCTGGATGGACCTTTGGCCTGTGGCTGTTCTTATGTTCTTATGTTCTAACTGTAGATCAGATAGTACTATCTGTTTTTAAGCAGTAATCTCCATTTGTAGCCTAGGGTCTTATATTTCTCATAGGATAGCTGTCCCTGTGCACAAACTAAGCTTGGGTCCCCTGGAGCAGGTGAGTCCACCAGTTGATTAAAGAGGGCTGGGGTACACCTGGCCCACAGAGGGCTGTTAGTGGCAATTGGGGGATAGACTAAGACAGGTGGTACCATGGGAAGGGAAAGCCACAACAGAGTGATGCTAAGAACCTCAGAGGAAGGGGTGGGGGCTCAGGAAAGTAGCCACGGAGCTGGTGGTCGAGCAAGGGAGCAGAGCTGAGAGAAACTGGGAAGCTGCCAGGGACAGGAGTGCCAGAGACCCCTGGGAAGAGTGGCCCTAAAACCTGAGGCTAAGAAATGAGTTGACTGTTTTCCTGCTTGTTTGCTAAACTCCTTGCAAAGATTTGGAGTGGCAGAGGATACTCTGGAACTGGTGAGAAGTGTGGTCTTGTGACCGTTTTTCTTTATGGTTTTCAATATTTAGATTCCGAATACATCTGTGTTGTTTAACTCTTTAATTTTTTTGCACTCCAAAAATGTTTAATTTCATTTAATTAAATTCTGAAATTTATGCTTGTGATTTAATAATTCTTGTTTTTTCTTCTCGCTGAGCAAAATAGTATATATATTTCAGAGACCTGTTTTTCCCTTTTCCATTTCTCTCTCTCCCCCATCCCCTCCACTGTTGTTGCTAATGAGTGTATCATCTAAAAATAGACCCGTTCACCATTCAATAATATTTTGTATCTTTCTAGATTGGAGGCCAATGTAATTGTAAGAGACATGTGTCTGGCAGACAGTGCAATCAGTGCCAGGAAGGATTCTACAATCTGCAACAGTCAGACCCTGATGGCTGCAGTCCCTGTAACTGTAATACCTCTGGGACAGTCAATGGAGATATTATCTGTCACCAAAATTCAGGCCAGTGCAAGTGCAAAGCAAATGTTGTTGGTATGTGTAATATAAGAGTATTCAGCCATATTCCTTATCTGCTAAAAATAAAACATTTGATTTCTAAACTGAAAAGTACAGTAAATTTATTTTGCTGAAGGCAGATTTAAAAAAACGGAATGAAATTAACTGTCTAAAAAGTATTAATTTAATAATTCTATCAAAATACGGTTTGAAGCTTAGCTTAATCAACCCTTTAGAAGTCTCTTTATTCAATAGCTGCATTAACTCACATAGCTCCATACTAATAACTCACAGAAATAATATTAATTTGCTTACTGCATAGATGTTTCTTTTAGGAAATTAGCACTTTTTCAAAATGTTTTATACTTAATGAGTTCTAAGCAAATCGTTTCCATGCTAGTTTTCTTAATAGACCAAAATAAATGGATTTTTCCCCCTCAAAATAGTCTGTGCTACAGGGTCCTTTGTGATAAATCTTTCCATTTTTTCTATTGTATTTCTTTGAACTGTTCCTATGAAATGCAAAATAAGTCAACATTATTCCACAGATCATGAACATTGCTAGGGTTAGTTATCAAGGGCCACATAATTTTAATTTTGTAATTCAGTGCCAAGCTGATTATAATAAACTGCTACCTTCTATGTTATTTATCATTTTTTTTACAAGACGTGCTTTTTTGTTTGTTACTCCCACAGGTATTTTTCAGAAATTAGATTTGATTATAGCAATTTATTACTTCCAGCATATTTGAGGGGAGCCACAGCCACATAAGGACAAAATTTATCAAGTGCCCAAAATACACAGTGTACATAATACACTTTGAAATATTGATGTATGGGAATATTATGCAAGGAGAATTTCCTGATAAAGTGTGCCCTGCATGGTAACTGTACGTGTCTCAGGCCATACATATGGCTCAGAAGAAAAACCCATACTAATTTGTCATTCAAACTATTGGTAATCTGTATTTTCTGAACTAACCCAGATCATATGTTGATATCAAAAATACCTTTCAATGTTCAGATCTTAGGTAATTCACACTCACTAAATTGTGAACAACTGCTTCTTCCAGACTTCTAAATCTCTGTTAGTGTCCACCCATATCTTTGTAAGAGAGAAATATGATAGCTGTGGGCTTAAAGTGAATGCCTTACCTTAAAAGGTTGAATTGTTGTGATTTTTTTTTTACAAGCTATTAGTCTTTGTTCTTGTGGCTGGAGTTTCCAAAACAAGCCAAGAAACAAATAAATAAATACATGAAAATGTTCCTCTAAAAGGATCTGATCCTGGATGATTCTCAGCTTCCTTCCTATGGAGGGCTTGAGTGCCTTTAATGTCTGTTATCTACAGTAGGCATTAAATCAGAGCCAACATCCTTCAGGAGGTGCTCAGTCCCTCGTAGGATAAAACACAACCTGATTTTTTTTTTAGTAAACAGTTAATGCATCTTATAATTGAATTTCTTACACTAAATAAAATAGGAGTTTTCAAATAATTCTGTGTCTTTTCATATACATTTGGGGCCTGGCTTTGGATTCTTTGTACATTCCCAATCTTGCTTTGACGTCAGTGAGTAATTGGGTGCACAAGGAGTGCAGGTTCAGGCCCTTGCTTAATTGTTTGCTCAAATTATTTCAGGTGTTTTACTTATCTATCAATGTAATTCGGATTATTTTTCTCTCCCCCCCCAAAAAAAATCTATGGGAGATGAAAGATTGAAAAATACATAAAACACAGTCCTGTAAGTACGTAGGTACTTGCTCACCTTTAAGCTCATTCTCCTAATTGACTTGAGTGACACAATTTGCGCTTAAAGTTAAGCACTTGGCTAAATGCCAGTAGGATTGTTTACACAACTAACTAAATATTCTATTGTCTCCTGTTGTTATGAGTAAATAGGTGTTATTTTCTACTTCTGAGCAGTGAACTTTTACAATGAAAAGCTATATTTTAAAAAAGGATGTTGCATTATTTTTTAAACTGGGTTTACAAGTAAACTCAGACTATTGTCACTTGGTCTATTTAAATAAATGTGATAAGAGAAAATGTAACTGTGTACTGCTATGTTATGGAACATGAACTGTTAGAGTTAACACAACTGTTAAATCTTACTAATGATTCTATCACCAGTAAAATACATTAGCACCAATAATTTTATTAAAGTAGGTCATTCATCTAGAATAAAAAGGTAGAAGAATGTGAATTAAATGCCAAGCGTGCTAACTCCCCTGTACTTGTTAACATTGAATGTGATGCCCTGTAGGCCTTCCTCAGTATCGTTAGGAATAGATTACCTGTCAGGAATATGTATGGCATATTCAAATAAGCACTGCGCATATTTTTAAAACTGATATGATATGAATCCATGTAGACCAATTTTAATAGTTCACAATGAGTCATAATTCTTGTTAACAATACAGTTATTTTTAAAATTTGCAGCAATAGTGGTCCTTTTTTATTTTCCTTATTGAAATTAAATGATATGCCTTAGGTGAGCCATTCATCACTGTTAAGAGAACTTGCCTTCTGTTGGAGTTCTTGAGTTTTTATCCACATATATATAATGCATTTCCTACCATTTCAAGAGATGCTTTTCTGCATATGAGTTTCTAAATGTATTATTATATATTTATGCCTTTTTTTAAAGGATGGAAATATTTTGTTAGGACCTAGGTTTTTTTTTCTTTTACTGGATGCTACAAATAAACTATGGCATCACTGTGAAAGATTTTCCCGCCAAAAAGGAACACATATGAATTAGCATTTCTCAAATAATAATTTCGTTTGCTTTTTTGTGAGGTGAATTTTATAAAGAAAAAATCAGCTGCAACCCCCAAGTCAGGGATAAAACAATGACTTTGAAAACAAAGCTTGCAGAGCTACAGGATAAAGTATGAAGAAAACAATTTAATTTCTTATGTATTGAAGTAAATGTAAACTGACACGTACATTTGAACAAAAGCATTATTTCATCTTGGATTATGGAAAACGTTTTCTGTATCCCATAAATACTCCTAATAAATTCTAGCGTATAAGTATAATCAGTATTAAAACCAAATTATGATGCTGAGTAAAACTCATAGTAACTAGTTTAATTTGCAATGCCCATGCAAGTATTTATGTATATGTCATTAAAATGAGCTGACAGCCCTGACGTTTTCTGCCTTCCATTTTTGTATCATTAGTTGCAGTTAAGAAGATAGGCCAGCTTTCAGAGTGCTCACCTACATCATGCTTAGTTCTGCAAGAGATTTTAAAATGTTCTTGAGATGAAAATAAATCTACCTAAAACACTGTATATGAAAACCACATCAAAGCTGTTATTTCTGAAATATTCACAAAGAAAAAATAGCTGCTACATTAGATCATTCTGGTTTCTATAGTTTTGTGCAGCCACCTCATTGCTGCTGGACTTAAAAATTGTGGCAGGAAAACTTTAAAAAAATCTAAAATATATCATTTGTACTGAATTTCTACTGACTCAATTGAGTGCCCCCTGCCCTTTTTCTCCTTTAATTAATAACTGTTTCTGTCTTTAGGTCTCAAATGTGATCGTTGTAATTTTGGATTTAAAGTCCGCAGCAATTTTAGTGAACATGGATGTGGGCCTTGTCTGTGTAATATCTATGGCTCCCTGAATCAGTTCTGCAACCCGTTTACTGGGCAGTGCAAATGTAAAGAAAAAACGAAAGGGCTTCAGTGTGACACCTGCATGGACAACTTCTTTGGTCTGGATGATACCGGGTGTAAGGCATGTAACTGTAATATTGCAGGATCACTTTCCGGAAGGGTTTGCAATGCTATGACAGGGCAATGTGAATGTAAACCTAATATTGGAGGCAGACAGTGCAGTGAATGCTTGGATGGATACTACAAAGTACAAGAGAACAACTTCTTGGCCTGTCTGCCATGTAATTGTGATAATGCAGGTACAGTAAATGGCTCTCTGTTGTGTGGCAAATCAACAGGACAGTGTCCCTGCAAAGCTGGTGTAACTGGCCTTCAGTGCAATCAGTGTGGGCTTCACATGTACAATCTCACCATTAACAATCATCTCGGCTGCCAGATTTGTGACTGTGACCCCTTGGGGACATTAGCCGGAACTGCTTGTGACCAGATTAGTGGACAATGTGTATGCCTGCCTAATCGTCACGGAAGAAGGTGTAATCAGTGTGAATCAGGTAAGAAAAGTGCTTGTGACACTATACAGTATTCTAAATTCAGAACTGTCTTTTCCTTTATTACACTGATCTTTTTTTTTTTATAGGAAAGCTATAGGGCTTTAGAGTTTGTTTTCCCCATATGCCATAGACATAAATGAAGTTACTCTGTATTTGACTGGTGAGCAAAGGGGGAGGCCCTTGCACACTCATTTAGTGTGCCGCTAGGCAAAAATTGTTAGTTGGTATTTATAGTCTTACAGTAGTGGTGTGAATCAGGACTGAGCCTTGTAATGCTAGATATTAACAAAAATGACATTCCTTTTCCAAAGAGTTTACAGTGGGGTTGCCAAGTGACTAAAAATTATTTGTGATTTAAAAAAAAAAATGTGATCAATTGCATTGACCTTCCCTGTCTAGCAAAATTCCTTGTTCAGGACTGGTCAGGTCCTGAGGGTCAGGGAAGAAGTTGTAATCTTCCAGGGAGGGTCCAGCCTGTACAACACAATAAAAATGTACAGTATTCACTTCGTATTTTTATTACAAATATTTGCACTGCGAAAAAAGAAAGAAGGAATATTTTCCATTTTGCACTTGACTGAGGTGATATCTTTATCATGAAAATGCAACTTACAAATGTCTTTTTTTTTTGTTATATAACTTTGTTAAAAAAAAAAGTTACAGCCTATAAGTCCATTCAGTCTTCCTTCTTGTTTAGCCAATGGCTCAGACAAACAAATTTGGTTACAGTTTGCAGAAGATAATGCTGCTTTTTCTTGTCTACAGTGTCACTTGAAAGTGAGAATAGGCATTCGCATGACTCTGTGAATAATAAGATATTTATATGCCAGATGCACTAAAAATTTATATGTCCCCTCATGCCTCAACCACTATCACAAAGGACATGCACTCATGCTGATGATGGGTTCTGCTAAATAATGATTCACAGTGGGGACCAATACCTGTTCATTTTCATCATCTGAATCAGATGCCACCAGCAAAAGGTTGAGTTTCAGTTGTTCAGGTTCTGTAGTTTCCAAATCAATGTATTGTTCTTTTAAGACTCAGAAAACATGCTCCATAGCTCATCTCCCCCATGTTTTGGAAGGCACTTCAGATTCTTAAATCTTACATCAAATGTTGTTGCTAGCTTTAGAAATCTCACATCAGTGCCTTTTTTTTGCATTTTTCTCAAATATGCAGTGAAAGTATTCTTAAAACAAACAACAGTCATCAACTAAAACTGCTATAACATGAAATATATGGCAGAATGCAAGTGAAACATGGAGCAGGACCCACAAAGTTCAGTGACAAATTTAATTAAAGCATTATTTTCTTAAATGAATGTTATTGGCATGGAAGCAAGTCTTCTAAAATGGTGGCTGAAGCATGAAGTGGGATATGAATGTTTAACATATCTGGCATATAAAAACCTTGCAATGCTGGCTATAAAAGTGCCATTCGAATGCCTGATCTCTCTTTCAGGTGACATTGTAAATAAGAAGCGGGCAGCATTATCACCAATAAACAAACTTGTTTGCCTTAGTGATTGGCTGAACAAGAAATAGGACTGAGTGGACTTGGAGGATCTGAAGTTTTACATTGTTTTATTTTTAAATGCAGTTATGTAATAAAAATGTACATGTATCAGCTGAACATTCATGATAAAGAGATAGCAGTACTTGTCTGAGGTAAATTGAAAAATAGTCTCTTTTCCCCCAGAATGGGGAAGGGGTGGAGGCTCTAGACTTGGGTTGAGGGGTTTGAAGTGTGAGAGGGGTTCTAGGATGAGTGCAAATATTTGTAATTAAAATAATATAGAGTGAGCACTATATTCTGCATTCCATAGAATTAAAATCAAAATATTTTAGAATGTAATATATATATATATATCCAAAATAGTTAATAAATTTCAATTGGTACTCTATTTAACAGTGTGATTTAAGACTGTAATTAATAGTGGTTTTTTTAATCCTAGTTAATTTTTTAGTTAATCATGTGAGTTAACTACGATTAATCGACAGCTCTAGTTTATAGTGTAGTAGCATAAGTATTATATGGAAGTTGAAAGGAAACTGATGCAAACAAATGCATTCAATTTCATTTACGTTTATTTCTCAATTGTTAACATTAAAATAACATAGATCATCATCATTAATTGCAGCAATTTGGGTTCTTGAAGAGAGAAGTGGAAGATAAGTTTCTGCAAAGATTAGTTTAGGAAGGGAGCTCCATGCATGAGTGATTAGCACGGACGAAGTTGTGGAGATATTTTTAGGAATAGCATAGGAAGGCTGGCAAAACAAATTGTCCTATAAGTGCCTGTGATTGCACCGTTGTGTTGGGGATATTCAGCTTCTCACAAGGGCTAAGCAAGCAGCTGACAATGCTATTGGTATCGCACAGTGGAACAATTCAGGGATTTCATTCTACATTACTGTAAATGGAATTTATAACTGAGTTCATGATATTGGGTGGCACTATAATTATCTTTATTAATTTTTAGAAAACAGGTGAATATAAAGAAAATATAATATTATAATAGTGTAGTATTAACCTAACCTGTGTTAAAGAGAGAGATTTAGTTGAAGTTAAATTTATAGGCAGTTTGTTAAAGTAGCAGTGCACATTAGAAGGTACATTAGAGCCCCATTGATTTTAATATGCCATTCAGTAACTTGAACATAGGTTAAAAATGCAGCTTAACCTCCTTTTGTATTTTTTTTAATTAATTTAAATTATTTTCTGTACATATACTAATAAATACAGCAATATTGTGTTTTTCTTCCTTCCTCGGTGCTATCTGACCTGCTGACACTCTGCAGCAGGCACTTAATCAGACAGTGGGCTGCGGCTATGCAGAGGAGTAATGTCAAGGTTTCCTGAGACAGTAACCCACCCTTGTCCTTGAGAAGTGAAGTGAAGGGGTTATGTAGATCTATAATAGTTTTAAAATGACTAATTGATAATACGCACAGAATAATGTGGAATAATCTACATGGCGCATGAGGGAACATTTTCACATACTTGTTTGTTTAAAAAATCTTGTATTCAAGTAATTTATCTTGCTTTACCAAGAGGGGTCCACCAAAAGTCTAAGTGATTAGAATTAGTTTACTGCTTTGTAGATGAGTTTGATTCCTTAACATTGCAGGGTCCCAGTCTCGTACTCATTGTATTAAATGGGAATTTTGTACTGACTTCAGTGGGGACTAGTTTGGACCCTAATAATACCACCTAGCCAAGGTCTTATATATCTCCTTTCATTAGTACAGCTCAAAACACTTTACAAAGTGAGCCAATATCATTATCCCCATTTTACAGAGAGGAAAACTGAATAACAGAACAATGAAGTAATTTACCCAGGTCACCCTGCAGGCCAGTGGTAGACGTGGGAACAGTACCCAGGTGAACATGAGGCACAGACTAATGCACTCTCTCCTGGACCATATGATAGATGCTAATATCAGGGTATATTTAAAGGAGTTCAGAGAAATTGTGATGTGCAATAATATCCTGAAAAAGATCATTAAGGTGTCAGTACTAGATTACAACTGTTGTAGTAATGAGGGGGGGTTTAAAGTAGGGAGAAGGACTCATAGGATTGCCAACTGATCCAAACACCCTTCCCCACCCCTTCACTAAGGCCATGCCTCTTCCCTGCTCCTTCTCCAAGGGCCTGGCCACACTCACTCCATCCCCCTCACCTTGTTCGTTCATTCTCCCCACCCTCACCTTTACCAGGATGGGGGAAGGAGTGGAGGTTCTCGAGTTGAGCTGAGGGGTTTGACACGTGGGAGAGGGTTCTCGGATGAGCCTGGGGCAGGGGTTGGGGTACAGGAGGGGATGTGGGATGCAGGTTTTGGGAGGTAGATTGGGTATAGGCAGGGGCTCAGGATTGAGGCGGGGGTTGCAGTGAAGGAGGGAGTTTGAGTGCAGGAGGGGGCTCAGGGCTAGGGAAGGAGGTTGGGTATGAGCTCTAACCCAATGGTGCTTTCATTGGGTGTTTCTTGGTCAGCAGCATTGCAGAGACAAGGCAGGCTCCCTAGATGTCTCCCTGCTGTGGCCCCATGCTGCTCCTGGTCACTGGTGCAGGAGGGCTAGGGCAAGCTCCCAGCCTGTCCTGGTCCTGTGCCACTCCCAGAAGTGTCCAGCATGTCCCTGTGGCCTCTAGGCAGGGGTGGGAGCTAGGAAGCTCTGCGTACTGTCCCTGCCCACAGACACCACCCCCTCGAGTTCCAGTGGCCAATTTTCCTGGCTAATGGGAGCTGTGGATTCAGGATGTGAGTGGCACTCAGAATGGGGGTGGTGTGCAGAAGACCCCCTACTGTCCCATCCAAGGGACACAGGAATGTGCCAGACAGTTCTTGGAGCAGTGTGGAACCAGGGAAGGAAGGGAGCTTGCCTTAGCCCCACTCTTCTGGTGAACTTTTAGCAGTTCAAAATCTTCCAGATGGCTGCATTAACCTTTGGGATATTAAGCCCCATTCTATGAAACTCCCAGTAAAATCAGGAGGGTTGGCAACTCCAAGGCGGAGGAGAGTAAGAAGGCAGTATAGATTAAATAACAGTGGATGAAACACTTTTGATGGGTGAATTTAATCTTGCAGTTTATATATCAGCTATTTAAAAAAAAGAGAGAAACCCAAATCTGCTAAAATGACAACAGCCTAGCCCTGTAGTTAAGAATTATAACTTGAGTCATAGTAACATAATAAAAATACCCAGCTCTAAATAGTATGCATTATTAAAAATACTATTTGTTTACAAATTGATCTGATGATAGTAATGGTATTAAATTATGGAACTATAGAGCAGTTTAATCTGTTTCAAATAATCTTACCATGTCCTTCGGCTTTGCCTTAGGCCAAAAATAACAAAATGTACTGCAAGCATATTGGTAGCCATCACAGCATAATTAAAAGCACAAAATTAATTAGATAAAATGGTAACCATAACATATATTAAGAGTAGGTTAGATTGATGGGATAGTGTACCTATTTTAACTCAGTTTTATGATATAGGGTGTGTCTAGATTACATAGCTCTGTCGACGGAGCCATGTAGATGAGTGTACTCGGCAAAGGGAAATGAAGCGACGATTTAAATAATCACCGCTTCATTTACATCAAAATGGCTGCCGCTCTGTGCCTATCAGCTGATTGTCGGCACAGTTCGGTAGTCTAGACGGGGATCAGCTGATCCCAGAACCCTTTGTCTTCAGATCCTGTAAGCCTTGTTTCACAAGGCATAAAGGATCTGACGACAAAGGGTTCTGGGGTCGTCCGATCCCCGTATAGACTACAGCGCTGTGCCAACAATCAGCTGATCGGCACAGCGTGGTGGCCATTTTGATGTAAATGAAGAGGCGATTATTTAAATCGCCGCTTCATTTCCCTTTGCCGAATACACTCATCTACATGGCTCCGTCGACGGAGCCATGTAGTCTAGACACACCCTAAGTGTGATATATAGCATAAACATAAGCTATTTAAGTGTTCTAATTTCCCAGCATATTTACTTAAAGTAAATTCAAGTCAGAGGCCTACAATTAGCCACAATAAGATAGATATTTGTACTTTAACTTTCAAAATATCTCTCACTTTCATGTGATTCAAAATGTCAACACATTGTCATGCCTTTTCACCTTGCGGAGAAAGGAGATCAATTATCTGTTTCATGGAGGAAGGGGCAAACATGGTGAACTTCAGGTTTCCTGGTTTGGTGTTGATTTATAAAGAATAATTTTCTTCCACGTATTTTTTTGTTGAATGAAAAAATATTGAAATTGAATACAACATGTGTGAGGCACTGCTTGCTCAGTTTTGATTAGTGGTTTATAGAAAGCAGGAACAACCCTTTCTAAATGTCTTTTTACTTCATACATGAATTTAATGCCTAGTATGAAGAGGCATTGGTTTTACATACCTGCCTCTAGCCAGAAATAGGTATAGCGGGGTAAGCCCTGGATCTGTCTTCAGCCATTGTGTATATCAGTACAGTTCCCTGCCACTCTGACCTGGATGGACAACCTCTGCACAACCATTCAGGCCTTAGAACATGGGTGGGCAATAATTTTTGATGGGGAGGCACTCCAAGATTTTGGGAAGTGGTCAAGGGCCACAGTTTTCTATGGAGGGGCTGCAGGGTTTGGGACAGAGATTGGCGGCAGAAGGGAGTTCAGGGTAGGGGGCTGGGGTGCAGGAAAGGGTGTGGGGTCTGAGAGAAAGTTTAAGTGACGGAGGGGGTTGTGACCTGGGGCAGGGGATTTAGGTCAGGGCTGGGGAGGGGGGATGGGTGCAGGAGAGGAATTTGGCCTGGGGGAGGGATTTAGGAGGGAGTGGAAGATCTGCGGGGGGGGGGGGGGGGGGGAGGGGAGTTGTGACGTGGGGTGGGGGAGAAGGAGGAGGGTGCAGAGAGTTTGGGTTGTGACATGAGACAGGGGATTGGAGTATAGAGTCCAGGAGGGGATATGGGTGCAGGAGAGGATTCTGGTCTGGGATAGAGTTTAGGAAGTTGGTCCAGAGTCTGGGAGGGTGCCAGGGGGAGGGAGGAAGTGGGGTACCAGAGGCAAGCTCTGGCTGGGAGGCACTTACCTAAGCAGCCCCTCTCAGGAAGGCTTCCCCTGAGCAGCCCCAGACTACTGGCTGGCTGCACATGTGGCTCTCCGTGCTGTGAGGAGTGGGCAGGAAGCAAGAGGCTTCATGCACTGTCCCAACCCCAGGAAATCTCTCAGCTCCTATTAGCTAGAAACCCACCAATGGGAGCTGAGAAATTGTGATGGACTGCCCCCACCCCCAGCAAAATCTCCTAGCTCCCACTGTCTGGTTTCTGGCCAATAGGAACTGAGAGATTTTGCTGGGGGGGGGGGGGTGCTGGGGCAGCGTGCTGAAACCTGTTTCTCCCTCCCTTCACCCCGCAGAGCTAAGCGTCATAGGAAGCAGCCAGACACTTTGTTCTGCACTGCTTCCTGCCACAGGAGCAGGCCCTGACCGGATCAAAAGGCTTGGTGGACTGGATCCGGCCCGCAGGCCAGATTTGCCTGCCCCGCCTTAGAATCTGTATGGGGCAGAGGCCTAGCAACAGGAAGGAATTTAGGAAACTCTCACCGACCAGAGAGCACAGCTGTCAGTGCAGCTGCTCAGGGCAGTTCTACACAACCACTTTTATTGATACAACTTATGTTTCTGGGGGGTATGAAAAAACACCCCCCACTCTTGAGAAATGCAAGTTACAGCAACCTAAATGTTGTCCTCACTGACGTTATGTCAACAGGAGACACTCTCCCATCAACATATCTTCCACCTCTCGCAGAGCTGGAATAATTATGCCCATGGGAAAGCTTTCTTCTGTCATTCATTATAATACTTTAGACTTACCATTTATCTGTTGCTGTCCTTTGTTGCTTGTCAATTTTTAGTCTAATTATCGAGTGGCTAAGAATCTGTCTTTTTTTAGAGTGCACTAGGGTCTGCCAAAAATGAATCTTTAGTGCTCTCGGAGCAGGTTATAAATTAGCTACCCAAGAGGTGCTCTGACCTTTTTCGTGAGGTCTAGGGTTAAACTTGTTTCCTCTCTTCCATCTATACTCCTGCAGTTGAGTTGTTCATTTTGTTTGAGAGTGACATTGCTGGGAAATGGCCTCCTCTATTTATGTACAGAACAGGGGCTATACTGTACACGCAACTGCAGTAGGAGATAATACATGCTGCCTCACTAATAACTTCAAGATATTCAGTCTCTGTGATGGCTCGGTTCTGGGTCTCTCTGGAATAAAGTGCCAACAGTATGCTTGTTTTATGATGTGAATGTGTGTTAACTGGAGACTGATATCACTTGACTGTCCACTGGAGATTTAGCTCACCGAGGACCAGAAACTAAACTTGAACAAAGACTTGAGCAGTAAAATTCTAATGTTTTCATTTTGTTTAGTTCTTTTGCTATTTGGATATGAGCTCACAGCACAACACTGCTGCAAAGAAAGACAATACCACCCTGGGGTCTATATATAAAGATATCACTTGTAAGGCAAAGGAAATAATGGCTTGGTTAGATAGCACATCACCATGCATTTTTGGGCTCTTCATTATAGAACAGGACATCAGAAAGTTAGGGTGTCTCTACATTACAGGGGTTTTTTTCGAAAAAAAGTGGCCTTTTTTCAAAAAAACTTTCACTGCATCTAGACTGCTGCCATGTTCTTTCGAAATTAAATCGAAAGATCGTGGCAGTTTTTTCGACTGCAGTAAACCTCATTTTACGAGGAAGAACGCCTTTTTTCGAAAGTGCTCTTGAATGCAAACAGGACTTTTTTGAAAGAGAGCATCAAGACTGCCTGGGTGCTATCTTTCGAAAAAGCGGCTCGCTTTTTCGAAAGAAGTGGTTGCAGTGTAGACGATCTCTTTCAAAAGAGGCTTGTAGTCTAGATGTAGCCTTAGAGGAAGAGTTCATGGACAACTAAAAGAGATTCAGCAACTGAAGAGCACGACTAAGGAAGAGACTTAGTAATTTTTATATAAATCTTGAAGGAAAAATGACTAAGAAGTCTATGAAGCTATGTCTACTCTGCACAGTTATTTCAGAATAAGCTACTCCAGAATAGTTATTCCAAAATAGTTTATTTCCAAATAGCACGTCTACACTGCAGGGAAGCCTCAAAACGAGTCCAAGGCAGGCTTCCCTAATGTAGATGTGCTATCTCGATTTAGAACCCCAGGAGGAATAACTTAGAATGGACCTGGTGAGGGGCTATCTCAAAATAGCGGAAGTGGAGTGTCTACGGATGCCTTATTTCGAAATAGCTATTTCAGAATAGGCGTTATTCCTCATAGAATGAGGTTTACAGAAGTCAGAATAAGCCATCCATTATTTCAAAATTATTTCAAAATAACAATTGCTGTGTAGACTCTCTCATTGTTATTTTGGAATAACAGCTGTTATTCCGAAATAACTTAGCTATATAGACACACCCTGACAGCGCTGCAGGAGCGTATGAGAGAAGAGGGAAATTCTCAGTTATTCTGAGTCATACCATCAGGAATAATAGAAAAATGTTGACAGAGGGATTCCTTCCCAACCAAACATTCTATTTTTGTAAAGCACTTTGAGATGTATAGATGAAAAGTGCTATGCAAGGATTAAGTGGCATTCTTATATTAGAACTGGCTGTATTTGATATTTTATTAATGGTTGGGGGTGAAGGGTAAACATTGCAGTGGCATACAATTAACATAGATATATCAAGACTAGATAAGAACTCCAGGAAGACATAACAAAGCAAAGAGAAGGAGCAGCACAGTAGATGAAATTCATTGCTGACAAGTGCCAGGTAATTCACATTGCAAGAAATAATTTGAGCTACTCACCCTACTGGATTCTAAATTAGCTATTGTCACTCAGGAGGAAAGGCCAGTGCGTTTTAAATGTGAACCTCTGCTAAATGGACAGCGGGGTAACCCTCCCCACGCTAAAATAACGGTAGTGTGTACAGTAATTCCTCACTTAACATGTGCCCGCTGAACACATTTTCACGATAGCATGATTTTTTTTTAGAGAATATTTTTCAAACAACACGACCCCGTCCCTGCAATAACATGATTTCCCTTAGGGCCGGCCGGTGGCCGGCAGCTGCGTGAGGCTTCCCCTGCCTCCCTGCAAAGCGGCAGAGGTTTGCCGCTCGCAGCGCCATTCCCCGGTGACCCCCTCTGGCCAGAGGCAAAGCATCTGGCCAGAGGGTGTCACCGGGGAACTGCCCGGCGAGCGGCAAACCTCCACCGCTTTGTAAGGAGGCAGAGGAAGCCCCGTGCAGCTGCTGGTGACTCGCCAGCTGGAGAAACCCAGCCGCGGCTGCAAGCCCCCTCCCCTGTCCTTCCCTTCCCTTCTCCAGAGCCAAACACCTCCCCTCCCTGCTATAACCCAGTCCCCTTATGTCCCGGTCCCAGCTGCTAACAAGTGCAGGCTGGAGCTGCGAGCGCACGTGCGCTTGAAACGCAACCCTCACCTTTTCCATTATTTTCAGTGGGAAAATTGACCCCGCATAACACGTTTTCACTTAGCACGATCATTTTCTGAAATGCATTTACCGTGTTAAATGAGGAATTACTGTATAAGAAATGAGAGAGGAAATAATAATGGAAGATGCTACACTGTTATATTAGGGTATGTCTACACTTGCACCCTAGTTCGAACTAGGGATGCAAATGTAGGCATTAGAAATAGTCAATGAAGTGGGGATTTAAATATTCCGCGCTTGATTAGCATGATCTCGCTGGCGCGTTACTCCGATCAACAGTTGTTTCGAAAGTGAAAGTGTGCGCCGGGACGCGTTAGTTCAAACAAAACCCCTTGGTTCGAACTAATGTTACTTCTCATTTTTTGGAGTAACCAAGGGGTTTGGTTCAAGCTAATGCGTCCCGGCGCGCACTTTCACTTTCGAAACAGCTGTTGATCAGAGTAACGTGCCGGCGAGATCGTGCTAATGAAGCACGGGATATTTAAATCCCTGCTTCATTGACTATTTCAAATGCCTACATTTGCATCCCTAGTTCGAATTAGGGTGCAAATGTAGACATACCTACCCCCCATGTGTGGTACTATTTTATTTGAGTTCAGTATTCAGCTCTGGTCCATGTCTAAAAGATTTAGCAGGCATAAGAGATTCACAGTTGGGTGATAAAAATGATTAGAGAAATGGATAGACTTTCATATAAGGAGATATTGATAAAAAAGATGCTCAAAAGAGGACATGGTAGAGGAATTCCACATAATGAGTGAGGAAGTGAAGGTGAACTAAATGCTTCTCTTTATCCTTTTCCAAAATACAGGCAGCCCCCAACTTGCGACATGGTCGGTTCCTGAGGAAGCGTTGCAAGGCGGGTGCATCATAACTTGAACTCTCATATACAATAGGCATCGTGCACCATCGTAAATGCAGGGCAAGGACGCAAGTCGGGGGGTTTCGGCCCCTTCTACACTTACAAAAATGGTTGTAAATGTGGGGGGTCGCAACTCGGGTGGTTGCATCTTGGGGGTTTCCTGTATAAGAACATGTTGATGGGGGACAAAGCTGAAAAAAGCCATTTTAAAACAGAGAAAAGAAAACTTTTTACACAAGAGCTAATCTACCTGTTGAACTCATTATCCAGCTACACTGAAAGGAGGGCAGAAGATGCTTGACATGGGTTTAATCAGGCTGCAGCTTTATTATTATATGTCTGGGTCTACCCAGCAGATAAGGATACATTATTTATATGCTTATTTATTCTGTATTACCTGGGGAATTTCCATCAGCTCCTCCTCTTTTTCTATCCAGGTACTTCCAGCAGATCCATTGCTGGGACCTTACCATCCATTCCCATCATAAGAAGTTTAAGATGGGTTAAAAGAATATGAGGTTGGCTCCCTGCCGTAACAATCATAGGAGTCCCCAGCTGTTCCCATTTGTTTCTTTAAGAAACACCCCTTTTCCAGCCATGTTTCTGGTCACTCTATACTTTTTTGTGGAGTACTTGCACTGCGCTTCCACCCTATACTTGCATGAGTTGCACAATATAGCCTATTCCCTTCATGCCATGCATAACAGAGCTCTTCCTGATCCCACTGTCCATGAAGGCAGAAAATCCAACTGTACGCAGGCCAATATGATGGTAAGGAGAAAATTCTCACTGAGCCCCCTCCTAAAAATGGGCCCACTAGCATGCCCACAGCAGGCCTTGCCAAAACATGGTATTTTGTGACCTAAATGGCAGAGAGGGTGGGTGCTGCCTCGGCCTGCTCAATGAAACATGTAAGTTTCCTGTGCCCCTTGGAAACCCTGCATTCTCAGAGGATTTGTCAGTGATCGTGCTTAACCCTTTTTGCAGCTCACACGTGCAACCGTTGTCATAAAACACACTGCTTAGTAGAAGTGTAAAAAAATTATTTAGTTATTTATATGGATAAATATACACTTGGAGGAGAGGAAGGTGATGAGGAAAAGTCAACATGGATTGACCAGGGGCCTGGCATGATTGACCAAACTGATTACCTTCTAAGATGAGATAACAGGCTCTGTGGATATGGGGAAGGCAGTGGATGTGATATACTTTGACTTTAGCAAAGCTTTTGATATGGTCGTCTTTAGTATACTTGCTAGCAGGTTAAAGAAGTATGGCCTGGATAAATGGACTATAAGGTAGGTATAAAGCTGGTTAGATCATCTGGCTCAATGAGTAGTGATCAACAGTTCAATGTCTAGAAATGAGGTCACCAGTTTTGGGTTCCCTTCCCCCACTACAGAAAGGATGTGGACAAATTGGAGAGTCCAACACAGGGCAATGAAAATGATTAGGTAGCTGGAGTACATGAGTAAAGTAGGCTTGTTTAATTTGCAGAAGAGAAGAATGAGGGGGGATTTGATAGCCAAATTCAGCTACCTGAAGTGGGGATCCAAAGAGGATAGAGCCAAGCTATTCTCAGTGGTGGCAGATGACAGATCAAGGAGCCATGGTCTCAAGTTGCAGTGGAGACAGGTTGGGTACGTCTAGACTACATGGCTCCATCGACAGAGCCATGTAGATGAGGCAGGACGACAAAGGGAAATGAAGCGGTGATTTAAATAATTGCAGCTTCATTTAAATCAAAATGGCCGCCACGCTGTGCCGATCAGCTGTTTGTCGGCACAGCGCGGCAGTCTAGACGGGGATCTGTTGACCCCAGAACCCTTTGTCGGCAGATCCTGTAAGCCTCGTTTCATTAAATTATTGCATTTAAATTATTTAAATCGCCGCTTCATTTCCCTTTGTCGTCCTGCCTCATCTACATGGCTCCATCGACGGAGCCATGTAGTCTAGACACACCCGTTTAGATTGGATATTAGGAAAAACTATTTCACTAGAAAGGTGGTGAAGCACTGGGATGGGTTCCCTAGGGAGGTGGTGGAATCTCTATCCTTAGAGGCTTTTAAGGCGAGACTTTACAAAGCACTGGTTGGAATGCATTGAACAGGGGGTTGGACTAGATGAGCTCCTCAAGTCTCTCTGTACTTTAATCAACTATAATTCTATGATAGGAACTTTGACCGCATAATGTTAGCTCTCATGTCATAAAACAGGGGTCTCAAACTGGTGGCCCCTGGGCTACCTAAGGACCAACCATTTTTGCAATCCAACCTAGGAGTCCCTGAGGCCCGGGGGGTGTGTGTCTGTACTCATCTCCCTAGACCCACCCCAGCTTCTCCCCCATTGCACCCCTTCCCTCAAGAGATGCGGCCTCGGGGATTACCAGGGAGGCTTGGCATGGGGTGGCAGCAGGGTCTGGCCTCTCACACTAACCACAGTGGCAAGAACCACAAGGAAGCAGAGCAAGTACACGTGCCAGTATGGGGGGCCTGACTTCTAACGCTGTCCCATACCAGGCCTCCCGGTAATCCCCAAGGCTGCATCTCTTGAGGGAAGGGTCCAGGCTCGAAGGATGGGCCCCACCTGGGCCGAAAAGCTCCCAGAATAAATTGTGAAAATGCTTGTGCCATAGATGGCCCACGGCTGTCAGTTTGAGATTCCTGGCATGAACCAACCACTTAGCTAGAGACTTTAAGGAATTTCTCCAATGAGGACATATCAGTTTAGAGCATTTCCTTTGACTGGTACCGTATTGGTATTATCAGAGACAGGATCCTGGCTAGATGGACCACAGCTCTGCTCTTGCATGATATATTGTGTGTCTCCACAGTCTGTGTTGCATTCATTTGTCCCTCCTGTGCAATGTGATCTTTGTTTTCCTCATTGCCTGATACTTATGGCACTGCTGCCCTTTTTTTCCTCTGGTGTCTCCTGCTTTGCCTAAGAAGAAAATGTGTGAGGTTGAGAATAAAAATCAGAGTTGGCAATAGATAACAGCTTTAGAAAATGCCATTGAATTGGCTTAGACATTCTGTTCCACATGATGACTGCATACATTTGTAGGTATTGGAGTGTGCTAAATTTGAATTGGAGATACTAGATTTGTAGGTATTGGTGGTGCTAAATTTGAATGCACAAAATAGTGTTCTGTTTGTATTGCTTCTTCTGCAAGTTTGTTAAAATGTGTATTCACCAATTTGTCTCTGCTAGGTTTTTACATATCTCCGTACAGTGCATCTGGCTGCTTGCCATGTTTATGCCACAGAACTGGTTCAGTAAATCAGGTTTGTAATGGTTTAACTGGCCAATGTGTTTGTCAAGATGCTTCCATAACTGGTCAGAGATGTGACCGCTGCAGAGAACTTCATTTTGGATTTGATTCTGATTCAGGGAGGTGAGTATTATATTATTTGTTTTTTTATAAATACAGTTTATTTCCAATTTCTTCTTTTCATTTCCTCACCCCGACTAACTCTAAAATCTTTAGTAACAACAATATCATCTACTTTAAACAATCTGTCACCCTCATTTTGTGGTGCACCAGTTTTACACATGGTATCACACACCAACGACACATTTTCCCAGTTTTGCCATTGACTGCAGTGGAAGCATAATTAAAACCATATATTCCATGTCTCATGTTATAATTGTATGAGCATAGTCTTATTACCATAATTCTATATGTGAAATAGTCAGCTATTAAGATATTTGGTGTGGTACTTGGAAAAAATGTGCGTAATCACAAATTAATCAATAATTAACCCTGGTGGAAAAATGTTAGTGAAAATTAAATTTCTCTGGAGAAGAGTAGCAAAAATTAGATGCCCCCCATATTTTCTATTGACAATAAAAGAAATGTAAAATGTGCAGAGAATGGATTGATTTAATTACAGACTTTCCCATTTCCAAAATCTTGTAGTCCTAGAGGAGTAGAATTCTCTCTATCAGCACTCTAATTTTGTGGTGCATGTGTCCTAGCTATCCGAGAGCCTTTGTGCACACTAAAATAGTGTGACTATACTTCCTTGAATTTCTGAGATACATCAGTAGGTGATGCATTGTTATTCTGTCTATTGCTCTATCTTTTTCTTGCAGCTTCTTCTCTTGCTTGTCTAATCCCCACAATCTCAATTTCCTTTCTTATGTTGTCCAATAAGATTTCACAGGCACTCATATTATCACATTTTCCTGCAGCCCATATGATTGTAAAGTATTTTGCTACATTTAATATTTATGCTTTTTAAAAATAAACTTAAATGAAAGTGATATTACACCCCTATGCTAGCCTTGAGTAAAAAAGGAATAAATATACCCTGACTCTAGAAAGTAAGTGTATGTCTTCCTGAGTGCACTTGACATTATTCTAGTATAGATTTTTTTCACTTTAACTTTTATATTATTGTTATCATTAGGCAGGGGATTTTTTAATGTTGTGGATCAGAGAGGTATCTGTTTTTGGTGGTCTTGGAATTTGTAAGAATGAGATTTTGTTTTGCTTCCTGTCACCCTTAATGGTAAGGGATGAAAATAATATTGTATTTAAGTTTCCTTCTCAATTTGTCTTCCTTATACTTTTGTTAGAAATAGGATTTAACTTAAAGTTCCAAATAGGTTTTGGAAAGGTTCGTAGTCTGTGTCTGGCAAGCTATACCTTTCAGACACCAGGCTGAAACTACCATATTCAGATCTTAGTCCTAATCCCAAAGAATTTAATTTGAGAATTTCTGGATCCCAGAGTTTTGGTTACTCCTATCGTACAGATAAGTGCTTTCTTGCAAAACTAAGATTTGAATCCAGACTGAGCTTTGACACTCCAACAATTTATAAAAGCAAAAAAAGAGAGGTAATCAATTAATGCTAGGCAAAAGACTACGTGTGCCGTTGACTTGTGCCACCAATGAGTACCCCTCAGGTTCTTATACTACACTCCTAATGGTAATATTTGTGTGCCTTTCAGTAGTGCATTAAGCAAAGACTCCCGTGCTTGTTTGGCTTCATGTTTAGTAATATCCCCTTCGATATTTATAGTTATATAATTCTGTTGGTAACAGGGGCAGTGTTAGACAATGCCACTGTCATACTCATGACCAGGAATATGGATTTAATCTCTCATTGATGCAGGCATTTTTTGTGTGACTATTAGAAATTCATTTAAGATTCTTCTTGCTGTTATGCCACTAGCCCTCTGTTTTACCCAGAACTGACGAATTCTGGCTTTGGACTTTTTAGTAGTTTACAGTGTGATCTTTGTCCTTTGTGTAGGGGCAATGGAACCAGGGGGACAAGGGGAGACTAGCACCCCTGTAATGGAAATATTGAGGAAGGCACCACCTCTGTGTAAACTCCTACATGCCCTAGGGGTGGGAAGGGGAAGGTAGGATAGGCAAAGAGTGAGACTAAAATGGTCTGGGAGCAGGTAGGAAAACCAAGGAACCCTCTTTCCAAGCCAGAAGATGTTTGATTCCCCTCCCCCACATGAGTCTCACTACTTCCCCTCAGTCCCCCTCCTATCCCTTCACACACACACACCTTCATATGGAGCACCTTCCTGACCCCCATGTGAACAGCCAAAATAATCAGGTTTTATATGGGGAATGCAGAGGAAAGGAAATACAGAATTCTCCCATTTCAAGCTTAGATCCAGGAAATGGAAGAAGTCTGTGGCTGCTACTGGGCACCTAGCTACACTTGAGACCAGTAGGCCCAGTGGAGCCAAAAGTCTCTGTGGGCCTCGGGAAAGGTGAGGGAGGTGTCAACTCACAGGGACAGGCCCAACAGGGCTGTGGATTTGCTTCAAGACAGAGTCGATTAGGGATAGTTGCTTTTATTAATCTCACTACGTCACTACTATTACAGGCTTAATATTGCCAGATGGTTACACAGCTATTGCAAAGTAATACGCCAATAAGCATAGGCAAAGCAATGCATAAAAGAGTAACAGGCACTTGGAAATGCTTATGCCCCTTCAGTCTGCAGAGAGTCCCATTCCAGTCACCTTGCACCCAGCCGCAATGGACGTGGTTCCAGCTAGGGGGATCCAGGGCACCCTTCAAGATCTAGGTCTCTGGTGAGACTCAGTGGACACGGGACTAGTAACTCCCTACACTAATTATACTACAATTGTTTACCGGGTGTGCACGTAGCTGGCTCAATGCCATTCTTATCACTCTTATTAGCTGAAACTGAGGTCAAACTTGTTTACCGCTTAGTAGTTTCCCAGCTCAAGGCATGAGTTAGAGCTGATAAAGCCCAGCTGCTGTTTGGGCTTGCAGGGTCCCAGGCTATGCTAAGCTTGATACAGCAGTGATGGAAACTTAAATCCCAGGCCTGCTAAGCTGCAACACCCACATATGACTTTTATGTGACAGGAGGAAGCCCAGCTCTGCACTCCCAGAAGGGGTGGAACCAAGAGCAGAAGGGTCAAGGCTGAGGGCAGCTGGCCCTCAGCTTTGCCCGAAGTGCAAGGGCACCATTTCGGGAAGGTGGCAGGGCAACAGCCGTGTGCTCCAGGACACAGCTTGCTTTTCATCCGGTTCCCCAGACACTAAAGGAGTGAGGGGAAAGTGCTTGCATTCCATGCCTGCCTCTCATATGCAGCTGGTGAGCTCCTACTTCAGCAGTGCCAACTGCCAGAGCCCAGGGCCCCTTTGAATCACCGGGCTCCAGGGCAACTGCCCCTTGGCACCTCCCCTTTCCCTTCCCCGTTGACAGGCCTGAATAGACCAAAAGAATTTATAGACCTTATCATCTGTGTCAGTTTGCTCCCTTGGGCTCCCATAGTCCCTGAACAGGCTTATGGAGAACAGGCCCCATGGAGCTTGGCTTTGTAGTTGCTTTTGAGATCTGGTCCTCCCATGTTAACAGATCCATGATGGTTCCACTATATGTTTCTCCTCTTTTTCAGGAGGATTAATCTATTAAAAGTGATTGTCTTTAGTCATATTTGCTAATGTTTTATTCTTTTTTTTTGCAAATTTTAAGACTTCTTTAAGAAAGCAGGGCTGGATTGACTATTTGTGGGTCCTCTGGAGATGGATTGTAAAAAACAGACGATCAACACAGAAGGGCAGGAGGGAGGATAGTCCCCAGCTGGAGTGAGGCAGGGGCTGGGGGCACAGTGGGCTTGGGGACTAGGGTCAGTCACAGAAGTCAGAGAGGGTATGGGGGTAAGCAAAGCAAGGTGGAAGAAGGGGCAAACAGTATCCCCACCACCTTTCTCTACCTTTCTCACCAAGCTGTCCCTCCTCCAACAGCAGCTTCCTGCCCTCCAGGATGGGGGTAGACTAACTGCAGTTTATTCCTGTAACCCAGATTTTAGTTTCCAGTAGGGATGTAATAGTGTAGTCGATTAACCGATAAGCAAAAGCGTATAGGTTAATTCTATAGACTACATGCATTTCCCTCCCCCCAACCAGTACATTTTTTAGCAAACTGGCCAAAAGCCCAGCTCAAGCCTGGTCTGGGACTTACCCCTTTCCCTGCACCCGCCGTGGCTCTGCATTAAAAGTATATTAGGAGCTGGGTGGGCAGTTCTGGTTCGCAGTGGGTCCAGGAGCTCAGACCTCACTCCCAGACACAGGCTGCTTGCCACCCTGCACTGCTGCCTCTTTATCAGAGGCAGCAGCACAGGGCAACAAGCAGTCACTCTGCAAGAGGAGCTGGTTTTTAAACTGACTCCCCTTGTGGACTAGCTCCCATCTGGCACCCCGCGCTGCTGCTGGCCCCACCCTCGGGGACTGTAGAATAGTCAACTAATTGATAAGAATTCATGAGGTTAGTCGACTATTCAATTAACCAATATTTAACATCCCTAGTTTCCAGTCAGCACTGATAACCAGACCAGATACTGCTAAGTCTCCTTCCCTAATGGAATTTCCAACTGAAGAAAACTGGACAACTGGTAACGGGGGGGGGGGGGGGGCAGAAAAGTGTGGGAAGGATAATTTTTTAAAGTGGGAGGCCTAAGACTTAAGGGAGTGGGGTTGGAGGGGTGAAAAACAAGTGGTGGGAGTGGGGGTTGGGGGTAGAGGAGAGGAGCTAGTGGGCAGGACCATGTCTGCTGTGCTGCCCAGGTAGGGACATTGTCCGCTGGTCCATACCACAGTTTCCAACCTACAGTAGACTGGTAATTGTGGGATCACAATTTCCTGGCAGTGTTGCAGCCCACAGCCCAAACATGGCCGCACAGGGATCTCCATTCCCAACACATTGCCAAAGTCAGTGCTTCCTCCTCCTCCCTGACTTTCGCCTGATGGCAACAGAGTGTGAATGGCTCAGAGCCCCAGTGTCTCACCCTGCTGCCTCTTCCTCTGCTGCCGCAGCCTCAGAGCTGAGCAGTAACAGGGACTCTGTCCATTCCACTCCTAGACTTCAGGCTTCCTGGCCCCCAGGGGAGATGGAAGCAACCATGGACCCACTGTGAAGCCTCCATCAGTCACTGGAGTGGGCTGCCTGGAGGAATGGCGCGGCAGTGGCTGAAGACTCCTCCTTTTCCAAGCCTGGTGGCAGGTGTAGAGAGAGAAGCCCTCAGCAGGCAAGCCAAGAAAGGAGCCAAACTGTTGTGGATGGGAGCAAGGAGAAGCCCTGGGTCAGCCAGTCAGGAGGGCAGGAGACAGGCTGGAGAGATGAGCTTCTGCTGCAGCCACTGGATTGCAGCAGAAGAGGAGAGACCTGGCTGGGTTAGACTCCTGCTATGTGTGGACCCGGTGTCATCATACCTTTGGTGCCATTATTCATCTGATATTGTTAAAAAAGAGTGATTTACCATTGTTTGCACGTTCTACTCTGATTTAAGCATTCCCTGTCCCTTTCTAGAAATTTGGAGGTTATTAAATGAATCAAGCAAAGAATATTAGCCATCCGCAATCTAAACATCAGAGCTGTGTTAACTTTGGCTGTTTTTCCTATTACTATCCTGCGATATGCAGAGACAGAGTCATGAAGCCTTAAAAATCCACCAGTCTTGCAGGAACCCAAAAGAGTCTTCAGTGGAATTCAGTTTGCAAAGTAGGAAATTCCCTGCAGGATGGGGGAATTTTAGACTCCAGGATTTTACAGTGATTCAGGCAGAATCCTAATGGCCATAAACATTGGCAGAGAGTAATCAGCCTTACTTCTGTATTGTTTACTATAATAAACTGGTCAATGAACATTACAAATTGTTTATCTATATATATATATATATATATATATATATATCTTGACAGATTACTGTTTATGAAATCCACTTAGCAAGTGAGGTTTTCCCATAAGGATGAAAAATTAAGATTTTAAACAGATTGCTGGAGAGGCTCTAACTGCACCTAGAGAGTCAATGTAATAAAGGTTCTCTATATTAATATTACAAAAACCATTTATCCTCACAAAATCAATATTGCAATTCATCTTGACTTGGTATTTCTCTTTCCATGTTTTAAGTGTTTTTTCTTTGATTATGTACAATTCTGTTTTAATAAATGTGAAATATGTTTGATTTAAAATGTCTTGGGAAGATAGCATTTGAAAAATAACAAGCTTCTAATTTATTTTGTTAACAGCACTCAAGAATGTTGAAAATATTGCTTATATGGCTGGAAAGTTTCAAGGAATGAGTTTATTTACCACTGAAGTCCTTAATGGCATAAAAATATTGCTTTCACAAATGTATGGCAAACTCTTTAAATAATAAAATGTATTAATGTCATTATTTAGGATATTAATGAAAACTCTGATTCTGGAAACACGAGTGAGTAGTCCCATTGAACTCAATAGGACAACTTAAACATTAGTGTTTGCAGATTGTGGGCTTAAGTTAATAAAGGTGGAAGCCGATATTTCAGTATGTTGGATAGAAGACACTACAAGTACTTCAAACAACCTTCCCCCCTTCACACACACCCACTGCAAATGTATTGTATCTAAAACTAATTTGTTTCATGAGAGAATGATAATGAAAACTGAAATACTCAGGGGATCCTTATTTATGAGAGGTGCAGTAATATACAGTAATAGTAAGAGAAGTCTCATTATTTATGTACTGTGACACTAGCATTAAAACTCCCCACAAACTATACACACTAAATAGCAGCATGTAATGAAATTATTATTTGCCTATCAATACAGTATCTTTTTTATCTCTAACTAAACCATTTTCTTCAGCCATTACATTTAAATAGTCTAAACAAAACCTCTATTTGAAGAGGGATTTGGATGCACTGTCCACAGATGAAAGGAAATAATACAGTTTTTGTTTGAAAGAATTGCCCTTTTCTCTTGACTATCAAAGAGAGCAAACTACAGGGTAGTGATTTCCAGGAGAGGATGTATTTTATTTATTCTCAAGGGGATATTAGTCCATAAAACAAATTTGCAGCTTATTTTGCAGCTTTAGCTTTTATCAGCCTTTTTAAGGGTGTTGAATGATTACTCAGGAGATCACACCGCAAGAGTTGCAGTGGAGTACAAGAACTCTAATAAATAGAGCTCTGGGATGGGCAAAAAATGTATGTGAATAGTTCTCTTAAACTTGTTTAAAAATCTGTCACATTTAATGTCTATTTCACTGATTATTGACCTGGATCTTAGTACTCCAATGTGAAAAAAGATGTTTTTCCCCCTTTGCTTTTATCATCCTAAAGTGTAGTTGAACTCAGCATTATTTGACCTACAGGTGCACCTTAGTGAGGGAATAAAGAAAAGGGACGTTGAAATCGGGGGCAAAATCTTGAATATGATGCATTTACTTTATATTGTACCACATATGGAATCAGGTTACAGATCCAGTGTCAACCATCAAGGGAGGATCAGCTGAAGTGTGGGAAACCTTCCCAGGCTAGCACAGGGATCCTCCTGTAACAAAGGGAACATAATTGAATCTTTCATACATCTGTCAAGTCCTTTACTGCTGTTTAATTGTCATTTTGGGACTGTTGGCTCCTATGTAATTTAGAGCTGCTTTTAGGCTGCTTTCATTTATGCCACAAGACAGGACTCTTGTACAACCAGCTGAGGTTTAAGTGAGTGCAAACTGAGTTCCATAATCCTTTTGTGGCTCCCCTTCTGATCTGCTGCCAGGGAAATCTGGTAGGCTATGTCTAGACTGGCATGATTTTCCGCAAATGCTTTTAACGGAAAAGTTTTTCCGTTAAAAGCATTTGCGGAAAAGAGCGTCTAGATTGGCATGGACGCTTTTCCGCAAAAGCACTTTTTGCAGAAAAGCGTCCGTGCCAATCTAGACGCGGTTTTGCGCAAGAAAGCCCCGATTGCCATTTTAGCCATCGTGGCTTTTTTGCGCAAAACAAATCTGAGCTGTCTACACCGGCCCTTTTGTGCAAAAGGACTTTTGCCCGAAAGGGAGCGTCAAAGTATTTGCGCAAGAAGCACTGATTTCTTACATTAGAACGTCAGTGCTTTTGCGCAAAATCAAGCGGCAAGTGTAGACAGCTGTCAAGTTTTTGCGCAAAAGCAGTTGCTTTTGCGGAAAAACTTGCCAGTCTAGACACAGCCATAGTGTATTGCTGCCATGGATTTAGCCCATGGTTTTTTAACTTTTTTTCTGTCCATTGAGGTACAGATGTGACATTAGAAAATTAAAGCAGAAAAGTAAATTGTTTTGTTTGCTTTTATTAAACTCCTCACTGTGGTGGATGGCATGACTCAGAGAACTGGCAACAGTGTGGGATGTTGGTTGCTCATTCAAAACCAAACCATCGTCTGTTTAGCAGGGGTTTCATGCATACACTGTGGAGAGGAGCAAATTCCATTTTTAATTGTGATCCACAAGCTAGGATATAGCTTTAGGATCAAATATCTCAGTCCTCTAAGGATTTTTCACTGATGCCAATGAGAGATTTGCACAAAAGATGAAGGTTCATATGTGGGCATTTGTGTAGTAGTTAAATTTTTAATTATTGCCATTTATTTCAGCACCTTATTGTCAATTTCAGTATCACATAATGGGGAAAATGTGCTCCCAGTTATGAAAAGTGGTATTTTTGACCTTTCTCTTCTTACTTTGTCCTCCTTTCTCCTTCTTCCACGTCTCTGGATCTTTCCACGTTTATTTATTCTGCATTTGTGTCACTATCAATTGCTTCTGTGAGTAAGAAACTTTTTTCTTCGATGAAAGCATAGATTATTCAGGATCTCAATATATCTAGAAGATCTCTCATGTGCACAAAGCAGACAAAATAAATACATCATCCTATTGCATTATTTGTGTGAGTAAGGAATATTCTGGGTGAATAAGGATTACAGGATTGAACCACAATAGGCTTATTAATCAATATTCGTATGCACTCTGCATACAGGTCAATTGTATATTAACATGTTTTTAAATCTAAACCAGTTTCTTTACCCACTTAGCATACATTTCACCTAATGCTCACATTTCAAATGCTTATTTTGAGCATTTATTAAAACACTATGAAATAAATAACATGCAAATTTTAAGCTGCATTTTGAAAAATATTTTTTTTAGTGCACTTCGACCCACTAGTCTCTTTATTTATAATTCTGAATTATGTAAGACAAAAGAAGTCACTGAATAAAACCCTACTGTGTCTAACTGGAGTATTAATGTGCTTTGATGACTTTCTCCGTTTGTTTTTGTTTATAGATGTCAGCACTGTAATTGCCATCCTTCAGGAGTCATTAATGGGACTTGTCATCCTGTTACTGGACAATGTGTTTGTAAACCGTTTGTAACTGGCTTGAAATGTGACAACTGTGTTCCCAATGCTAGTAATTTGGATGCCCACAACCTGTTTGGCTGCAGTAAAAGTAAGCGGATGTTGGTCTTAAAACTATGTCTTTCAAATGAATGGCTTGTATTGGTTAATATTAAATTAGTATTGTCATACTAACAGTGATTATTTTTCATATTTTAGGACCCTATTTTTCTTGCCTTATATCTATTTTGGGAGATCCTTATGGAAAGATTTAGTTAGAGTATTTTGGAGCTTGAACTCAAGTTGCTGAGAATCATTTGCCTCCATTGGCTTCAGCATTAGGCTCATAAGAAAGCTATGTTGGCAAATGAGTTAGACAGTGGCATTAATCATATTGCTCCTGAACACCTGAACTGTAGTAATTGTAATGAGTCTGAAGTACAGGATGGCAAAGCATCACCCTTTATATGATTCCTAATTAGTCAAAATAACACTTTTAAATCTTGTTTTCCGGTGGATTACGTCTATGCTGGCATACATTTGGCTGCATGGCTATAGTAACAATTGCATTATTGATACCAGGGGTGAAAGCTGCACCACTGGGAAATGCTAAGAAGAAAGTGAGGTGCAGACAAGGAGAAAAGGTTTCAAGAGCTTTAAGTGATTTAGGCTCTTAAAACACTTTTGAAAATGGGGATTTAGGATCCCAAATGGCTATGTGTTTGGGGACATTGTTTCTGCATCTTATATGTTTATCCAGGCATTTACATTATATTCAGCACCACTGTATCTGTGTTGTACACTTGCATGCCTGCACATGTGCAAATACACACAAAAGGGCACTCACAAACACACAAAACTTCCACTTTGTTTGTGGTTTGTGTTAGGGTCCTATATCAAGTCAAGTTAAAACCAGTATACCATTGATGAGGACACAGTACTATAAATGGGCCTTAACCCAAAAGATGTATTTATTTCCAGATATGCATTTTCTCAACTTTGAAAGTATTCAGATTCAAGGTTTTGGTTCAGACCCATATCTAGAACACATGCTACTTCTCCATTGTTCTGATAGTTCATTGGTTTGGAATTTCACATTCAAGTGTATAATGTTTCATCTGAATTTATAATAATAATACTTAGCATTTTTATGGTGCTTTTCATCTTTAACTGATCAACTCATTTATATCAGTATATACATTTTATAAAGGTCAATGGTAATTCTACTATAAAAATTTTAAATGACATAGATTAATACAGATTTCAATTAGAAAATGTGTGAAAAAACTTACAAAGCATTCTGAATAGTAAATGGGGTCTTTTTCTGGACATGAATAAGGAAGCTGCTGCAGTCTTCTCCTTTCAAGTATTCTTGCCAATAGTTCCTAATTGTTGTCACAAGTTTTGGTGCTCTTCACCTCTAGATTAATGCTTAGCTTTACAAACACTATTCTGTGTCTGCTCAGTCTTGTTCAAATCTAGAGATCTGTGGCAAGACAAGGAATTCACACTCATTAATCAGAACTGTAGTAATGATGATGTGTCCAGATGTTCAGTACTTGAAGTGCGATGAATGTTCCGAAATGGAAATTCAGTATTTTAAGTGGTACATCATTTGTGATTACGCCTTATTGTAATTTAGCATTTTACTGACAGCTATCATATTAGTAAGTGCAACACCCACATTAATCTGTGTTAGCAGAAACAAAAGTAAGGCATTGCTGGTGTCCAAGTAGGATTCTATAGGAGGGAGATTTATTTTCTATTTTTTGGGGCCAAAGTATGCCAGATACTTCACCCCTCCGCCAAAAATCAGATCAGACCAGCAACTAATGAACAAAGCTTCCCCAAATGCAAGAGAAAGGCACACCCCTTGCCCCAAAGAGCTTACTACAACACAGGTTACAACAAATAAAAGCAACAAACTAGGGCAATAGAGAATCAAGGTTAACCTAATAAATTCACGCAGTTACGCAGCTGGTCAGTGCATGTCTTGCTAGGATAACAATATATCTACATTGTAGGGGAAACACTGAAAAGCACCTGAAGGATTTGGAAGTGCAGGACCTTTATGTGTTAAGGACTTTTGTGCCAAAGATGGTGCCATCATTCTTCACAAGTCTTATCTGTAACAAAAGACAGGACTATGCAGCACTTTAAAGACTAACAAGACGGTTTATTTTTTAGACTTTAAAAAACTTTATTTAGTCTTTAAAGTGCTGCATAGTCCTGTCTTTTGTTTCAGCAAGACCAGACTAACACGGCTACAACTCTATTACAAGTCTTATCTGTGGCAGTCAAATCCTTATATTTTAAAAAAAATCTGGTTTTGTGAAGCAGACTTTTTTTTGAGAGCGTTGACATATTCATTGAACCACTATATGTGATGATGACACAACTAGAGACCCAAAGTTCATGAACCTTCATGAGTTTTGAATTGTGATGTGGCTCCCACAGTGGACTGTTGGGCCCTAATAATAGGGAAGAGGTTTAATCTCCATAGCCATGATGGACTGTATTGATGAAACTTTCCTTGTAGTTATCAGTCCACAAAACTGAGTAGGTGCAGAAAAGTGGCAAACACATTCCCCCTCTGTACTGGAAAACAGAGGGAGTGTAGTGCTTCTGTGAGAATATTGCTTTCTGGAGCACTCCTCAGAGGCAGTGCACAGCTGCAGTGCCTTAGGCTGCCTAGAAGTTTAGTGGCCTTAAGTGTTCTGGCTCATACATTATGTCAACTTTATCAACAATGTTAATACAATTCATTTAAGGATACTTAAGATTATTTAATGAGAAACAATAACAACACTCAGAAAGGACCTGGTTCATTCGTTTGGATCACAGAAGAAAAACAGAGGAAACTTTGCTCCTTGTTATTAGACCGATACCTAAATATGCTTTGCCTCTGCTTGTTGATATTGGTGTAATTCAGGAGAAAATCCATTGAAGCTTATATATTAATACTGGTGCAACACTTGACTAAGGGAGATCAGAATCAAGCCCAATGTTGTTGAGATTGGTCTCTTGCAGCCTTATGTTAGCCAGAGGTAAGATTTTTCTCTTCTGCTTCATTAGATAAGGTTTATATGGGCATTGGGATCAGTTGATTGGAAATGAACATTCTGCAAATGGGATTGCTGATTAGTCTGCAAACTTTAATAATGTACACAGATAAATATGATCAAACTTTTGATAATTTCCTAAAAAACAAAGGAGCTTTTAAAAAATGGTGGTAATACCAATGTTCAACTGCTGTGGTTTTTCCAATTTTTTGTTGTTGTTGCTTTGATATAGTTAGATAAAAAGGTTTTTTTCCAGAGTAGTTCTGATGCAATAACTTTGTTGATGTTTTATTAACCGTATGTCCACTTGACATTTTTTTTATTAGGACAACCTTTAGCCTAAATAATTCACTTCAGTTTATTTGTATGTTTATTGATGAGCTCTGTTTTAAAAATTGTCCTTTAGGTCCATCCCAGCAACCTCCACCCAGAGGAGAAATTCTAAATTCTTCTGTTATCTATCTTTCATGGAACCCACCTGATTCTCCAAATTCCAACCGGCTTATTTATGAACTATATAGAGATGAGACTGGAATGTATACAATAGAAGACCACTATCCATACCGTGAGTGTTAGTGAAAAGAAGACAGCAGTGTTTGTCATATGTATAATATTTTTCCAGTTATTATCTCAGGTTCCTGTTATTTGTTCTAGGATCTATAAGGTTTTTCAGTATTCATGTTTTCCTACTAGTTGACTAAGGTTCCACACTGCTAGATTTCGTTGGAAAGAAACATCTGATTATGTTTTCAAAAATGATTACTGAGTTGGAGTGATATTGTTCAGTGTCTAATCTGATGCTATTTAAATGATGTTAAAACATTTTTAAAATGTTTGAGCAATATAGTCTGAATTATTTTTAATTTTATTTCTCTTACTTCTTTACCTTGTGTACTATGTAATACAGCTGAACACAATGAATGAAAGTTGAAAGTATATTGCATGTGTATTTAAGGGACTGGACAAATGTGGCGAGAGAAATAGAAAGGCTGCAAAGTTGAGTAATCATATGTTAGAGTTTCATTTGCTTCATTTCCTAGCAAAAAGCCAAAACTTAGAAATTATACTGAATCCTTTCACAAGTAAAGTCAATATATTTCATTCATGTTTATAATACTGCAGCATATAATCTGTTTAAGGACTGAGTGCAAGTTGAAGCTATTTCATTATCATTCAATGATATATTTAAGGAGCTACTTTAAAACCCCTAAATATTCACTACCTCGATAATTAGACATTGATTTACTCCTATTTAACAGGATCATTATTTTCTATTTGGTTCAAAAAATTACATTTCTGACATTTCCTGGCATTCACTCTAATTAATGTGAAAATCATCTGTATGGCATTTGAATGGTAAGACCTATTTGTTAATACTGTCAGAAATTTGTATTGTTCTACTAATATTCTGATGCTTATTACTTTATTCTTAGAATATGAGAGATCACACAGCCTCTATAGCACACACAGGAAATGCCACTTAAGTGCAACTGAGTGAATACAGATCTTATTACTAAATGAGACTTTGAAATTACAATTGTGGAAGCATTGAACTTTTCAAGGAAAATTAACAGTAGTCTTCTAACTTGGCCTGATGATTTGGCTGATAGTATTGCAGACTACCCTATTAGAGTGATTTTTTTAAAGCCTTCCACTAACTTTGCTATTGGATGGGGGGCGCACTCAGGAGATGACTAGAATGTTGCTATAAAATATGGAACAACACCAAAATCTATTTAAGATTCCAAATCATAGTTCATTGGACTTAACCATATAGAAATATAAAGGAGAAAGGAGAGAGTATTTCTGTTTGTTTGTTTTTCTTCCATACAAAATGAAAACAGAAAGCTAGCAGAATGAGGATGCAGATGAAACATACATGAATAAAAATCCTGTTCTTGGGCTTCAGCTCTTCTCTTTCCCTCTTCTCCCACTCCTCTGATACTCTGGGTTTGGAAAGACTACTTGATAAAAAAAAAAATTTTGGAATAGACACTGTTAGCCAGTTATATGATTTTAATTTATATTGTATTTTATACTTAATCTTTTCCTATGTGGATACTGTAGTCTTTCAAAACTTGCATAAAAGGCAACAAATTCAAGACCCGTGTTTGGCAGGTGGAACATAATTTGTCAGCTGGAACATAATTTTCTTCTTATGCTTGTTTTAGGAACTCAGAGCTTCAGTGACTCCACTTTGCGCCCTTATACCTTCTATTCCTATTACCTCAAGGTCAACAATGTTCATGGTTCTACAAGGAGCGCAGCAGTAATGTACCGAACAAAATCAGGCACACCTAGAGGAAATCTACATTTACAGATAATTTTTCCTGTTGGCCCACACACCATTTCCCTTAACTGGACAACCCCATCAAATGACTCTGGGCCTATAGAAAAGTATGTTTTGACATGTACTTATTCAGTTCATCTTCAGCCCTGTGGACAGTATGAAGGTTTAGAAACTTCTACAACCATTCAGAATCTAGTTCCTTTTACAAAGTACATTTTTTGTGTTCAAGCATGTACCAGTGGAGGCTGTTTGCAGAGTCTGCCAGTGACAGTAATTACTGCACAGGCTGCTCCGGAAGTGCAACATTCACCTGTGATAAAAAACATCAGTGCTACAGAGCTCACCTTAAAATGGTCTCCACCTACAAAACCAAATGGTAAGACTTTACTTGCTTAATTGCTTAAACCTGAGATTCAACAAAGAAAAAACAGTATTTTATCTAAATCTGTTCATGTTTCCCCAGTCACTGGGGGACAAGCACTGGACAAAAAAAAAAAGGTTAAAAAAAATCAGTTGAACTGTCTCTTATCTGTTGTTTCATACTCTTATTAGTCTCTTAGGCCTGGTCTACACTAGGACCTTAGCCCAAAATTAGCCCCCCAAAGTCAATTTTGTAAGTGATACGTTCATACTATCAAGCCTGTTAATCTGGAATAAAGGGCCGAGGAATTCGAACTCTGTAGTCCTGCTTTTCATGAGGAATAACGCTAGTCCTGAACTTGTATGTCCAAAATAACATTAGTGTGGACACTCCGGTGCTGCCAGGTCAAACTCATTGGCCTCTGGGAAGCCACCTGCAGCTTCCCAGAGTGATTCCTGGGGCTCTGTGTCCGAGATAGTGTGTCTACATTAATGGATTCTACCTTGGACTATATTCTATTCTTCCCCATAGAGAGGACACCAAACTTTGAATTTGTAAATTTGGGTTGAATTTAGTGAATTCAAAATAATCTCGTAGAGTAGACATGGCCTTGGAGCCAAATCTTGATTCCTCTTGGAGTGCAAAATTCCAAGTGACTGTAATGAGACCAGGATTTGCCCCTTAGTGACATCTGCCTCAATAAAAATAATGTTTACAATGAAAGGTTTACTGAAAAACCCATTTCTCACACCAGTTAGTTGACACAGATGCAGTGACCATTGCTGTATCTGCTAAATCAGTAAATAAAAGGATTAACAAAGTAAAAGAATTAACAGGAGTCTGTTTTTTAAACCATGAGGCATATATGGCGGCTCATTCTGTTATTAAGTGTTGGGGTGTTAGGGTGTGTCAGGGAAGGGTAGCACATCTGGTGGCTGAACATGTCGCGTCCTTTAGAGCGGTTTGTCCACCTTTGGCCCCCACCTGGCACCCAGCTCTCACCTGTGGCTCCTCGTAGCTGTTTGCATGCGACAGCGGCCACACCCCGGACAACGGCTTTAACTGGCTGGTCAAACCAGGTGAGGGTAGCCAATGGGCCCAAAACCCTCGGTGAGACGGGGAGTTGTCTATCCCAGCATGTGAAGATGGACTCCGGCGGAATGAGTGGATGAGACCAATGGAAGGTCCAACGGTCAAGAAGGCGGTCTCTGCAAGTGTTGTGGAAAGCGTAGAGCAGGACATGACACAGAAGACGCCCTGGTCATCCACTGCGCCCAGTCCCATCTCCAGCTGTCTTGACTTTTGTCTTGCTACTGGACCCAGATGGGAACTGGGAAGAGAGTGTGAGGTTGACGCTGCGTAACTTTTCCTCACAAAAATCCAAATCATGCGCAAGTCTCGACACCACATTATTACCATCATCATTATCGCAACCTTCGAAGTCCTGTAGCGATGGGTGAGTGACGAAGCAGCAGGTGTGGACACACTGGGAGCTGTAGTCACGGACCTGCGGCTCAGGTTTAATGGTCGTTTCTCGCTGATCGAAGCAGCAGTGAAATCCGGTGTCTACCGGGGCAACTGAGCAGTCCTCTTTAGGAACGCACTGCTCACCTCCGTAGAATTAGGGAAGGGGCTAGAAAAGGTTCCCTAAACATTGCCTGCCTCAGTATATCCTGGCCAGTGTACCGCGGCTGGCGGGAATCCCATTATGGTGGTCGAACAAATACAGATAAACAGATTAAACGTATGGTGACATTGCTCACCATTGGAATTTGGAACGTGTGCAATCCTACAACAGACAGACCAGAGAGAAGAACAGCCTTGGTTGCTAGAGAGCTTGCAAGATACAACATTGAAGTTGCAGCCCTCAGTGAGACTTGTCTTGCTAATGAAGGTCAGCTAACTGAAACTGGAGGTGGATATACTTTTTTCTGGAGCGGTCGTGGCACCGATGAGCGTCGCGATGCTGGAGTTGGATTCGCCATCAGGAATCACCTTGTTCGGCAATTTGCCAGTCTTCCCAAGGGTGTGAATGATCAGCTTATGACACTACAGTTTCCGCTACAGAATGGAAACCAAGCCACTCTGATCAGTGCCTATGCTCCCACAATGACTAACCCAAATGAGATGAAAGACAGGTTCTATGAAGAACTGGATTCCTTACTATCAGCTGTGAGTAGCAGCGACAAGCTGATCCTGCTCGGTGATTTCAATGCAAGAGTAGGATGCAACTCAATAGCTGGCATGGAGTCATTGGCAGACATGGAGTGGGCAAATGTAACAGCGATGGCCTACTCCTATTGAAGACCTGTGCAGCACATGACCTCCTTATCACCAACACAACGTTCTGCCTGCCTACCCGGAACAAGACCTCTTGGATGCATCCTCACTCTAAGCATTGGCATCTTATCGACTATGTTATTGTCAGGAGAAAAGACAGGCAAGATGTCAGAGTGACTAAGGCCATGTGTGGTGCTGATTGTTGGGCAGATCACAGGCTCATTGTCTCCAAAATGAATCTCCGAATTAGAATGAAGAGGCAGCCACAAGGTAGCAAGCCCATAAAAAGAGTTAATGTGGCCAGGCTAAAGAACCCAAGCATAGCCTCAGCATTGACTGAGGATCTAGAAAGCAGGCTTTCCAACCTGCACCTTGTAGGCAGTGCTGCAGACGACTGGGAACTTTTCCGGAATGCTATCTACTCATCTGCACTGAAGATTTTGGGATCCTCTTCGCGCAAGCAGCCCGACTGGTTCGATGAGAATGATGGGGAGATATTGTCTCTACTTGCTGAAAAGCACCGCCTTCATCATGCACATCAGAACGATCCATCATCAGCTGCCAAGAAGAACGCCTTTGCAAATGCTCACAGGACAGTCCAGAACAAACTGCGTAAAATGCAGGATGCTTGGTTAAGTGACCTGGCAGCTGAAATTCAGGGGCATGCTGACAAGAATGACCTGAAACGGTTCTATGCAGCCCTTAACACTCTCTATGATCCTCAGTCTCTCGGGAGCTTCCCCCTTACTAGTACAGATGGTTCAACTCTGATTACAGAGAAGGCTCAGATCCTGCAGAGATGGGCTGAACATTTTGAAGACGTCCTCAACCGACCGTCATTTATCAACGATGAGGCGATTGAGAGGATTCACCAGGTTGACATCAATGGCGCCATGGATGATCCACCGGTATAGCTGAAGTTTCACAAGCTGTTAGCCAGCTATCCAGCGGCAAAGCTCCAGGGGCAGATGCTATACCTGCAGAGGTCTATAAAGTCGGTGGTCATGTACTCACAGAGAAGCTCACCGAGCTGTTCCAGTCTTTTTGGGAGCAAGGATCCATTCCTCAGGAACTCAAGGATGCATCCATTGTACACCTCTATAAGAGGAAGGGCAATCGACAGGTATGTGACAATCATCGGGGAATTTCGCTGCTTTCCATCGCAGGTAAAATCCTTGCAAGAGTAATGTTAAATCGTTTGGTCACTCATCTGGAGTATGGCCTCCTGCTGGAGTCACAATGTGGCTTTCGTAAGGGCCACGGGACTATTGACATGATCTTTGCCGCGCGCCAACTTCAGGAGAAGTGTCAGGAGCAGAATCGTGAACTTTACACAACTTTTGTTGATCTCACGAAAGCCTTCGACACTGTCAGCTGACAAGGTCTGTGGAGGATCATGTCAAAGTCTGGCTGCCCCCCTAAATTTATTCAGATGGTACGCCAGTTTCATGATGGCATGATGGCCAGAGTGCTAGATGGTGGAGAATCTTCTAAGGCATTCCCAGTCACCAATGGCGTCAAACAGGGCTGTGTACTCGCACCTACACTGTTCAGCAACATGTTTACTGCTATGTTGAATGATGCCTTCCAGGACAGTGTTGCCAGAATCAGCCTTAAGTACAGAATGGACAGGAATCTTTTCAACCTGAGGAGACTTCAGGCTATCACCAAAGTAAAAGAGACTGTTCTGAGAGACTTCTTGTTTGCTGATGATTGCACCTTGTATGCTGGCTCTGAAGCAGAGATGCAAGTCAGTGTGGACAAGTTCTGCACAGCTTGTGACAACTTTGGACTCACCATCAACAGCAGAAAGACCGAAGTCATGTATCAGCCTGTCCCTTATGCACCGTACACAAAACCCACAATCACAGTCACAGGGCGGATGCTACAGGCAGTGGACCAGTTCACTTACCTCGGCAGTACTCTTTCCCATACAGCTAACATTGACATAGAAGTCACATGCAGAATAGCGAAGGCAAGTTCTGCTTTTGGTAGACTGCGCCCCACTGTATGGGAACGTCGAGGAATCAGCCAAGCAACAAAACTGAAGGTCTACAGAGCCGTGGTACTTACCACCCTCCTGTATGCCTGTGAAACATGGACTGTGTATCGAAGGCACGCAAGACAGCTTAATCACTTCCACATGACTTGTCTTCACAGAATATTACGCATCGGATGGCAAGACAAAATACCAGACACTGAGGTTCTCTCTAGAGCAAGTTTACCGTCAGTCCACACCCTGCTGATGAGTGCACAGATTAGATGGGCAGGTCATGTCATTTGTATGCCGGATGAACGTATACCTAAGCAGCTCCTTTTTGGGGAACTCTCTACTGGTTCCGCGTGGTGGACAGAGGAAACGTTACAAAGATACACTCAAGGCCTCCCTGAAGTCGTTCGGAATTGATATAACCACCTGGGAATCGCTGGCACACAACCGCCTTGCCTGGCGCAGTCTCATTCACAAGGGATGCCAAATTCTCGAAACAAGGCGCATCTCTGAAGCACAACACAAGCGCGTGCTGCGCAAGTCCAAAGCTACCAGTGCAACGATTGCAATGCCTACACATGTCTGCCCGACATGTTCCAGGACATTTGGTGCCCGAATTGGCCTGATAAGTCATCTTTGGACACATTGTATCCAGTCTCAAAGCACTTAGTGGTGTTGCGGTCGCAGGGTATATGTAGTGTGTTAGTTTTGGTGTGTAGAAACACCAGCTTTTGTAAGGAAGACACTGTGATGCACTCATTCTGCTCTTTCCTATTTTATCTTTCAGTGAATGGCCACATTTTTGTAGGGCTCTTGTAATCACCCTGGCAGCATTTGCATGACAAACCTCATAGATACTTCAGGAAAGAGCTTTTGTGTTCGCCAATGTGGTGAACGGGTCTCAGTTCCCACTTTGTGTGGATCGTATCTTCCTAAATTAGAAAGATCCAGAAAACTAACCTAGACTAGAATGTTTCTGTATGCTTAGTACTGCCATTAATATGACTACAGGCACTGCAGTGTTCACTTGTGTCAATGCTAGTCTTGCCATCATACAGTAAGTGCTTCTCTTTGCTGGTTGCCACCCCCTGATCTGTAAGCTGATGGTAGTTAAAGCTATCAGTGGTAGTTGGTAGTTAAAGCTCTTGGATTCCATTCACACTCTCCCAGCAGCTGCTGATGGAAGAAGCACTTCAGTTTGTTTGTCAGAAAACTCAGTGTTAGAGTGAATGAGTGGTAATAACCTCCTGATTGGTTAGTGCACATAGGTCAAAACTTTTGGGTTCACAGGGGCCCCTGGTAACTATGCGTCTCCTAGAGCACAACAGTGTTAGGAGCATGAATAGCAGGAACAACTCCTAATTGCTAATATCATATTCTTAGTACTTTCTAAAGTTCAAAGGATATTTTATATTGGGGAAGGTAACTATTGCTATGTATGCGGGGATTTTTTAATTTAACTTAATACTAACGAATGTGACTTTTCAAAGAATGACATAGAAAACAATGAGGTCCCGATACAACGTAATTATCTGTAGGTTAACATCACCAACTTACAACTTACATGTACTTGTAAGAGCAGGCAACTGTGGACAATGATATTTCATTTCTTTGATGCCTAATCAAATCTTCCTGTCTGTCAAAAAGACAAGGGGACAAATCATCCCCCCCTCCCCATCCAGTTATGGTTATTCAGTTTCTTGAAGTCCATAAATGCGGCTCGAGATACTTATTCATTCTGATGATTATCTAACTTCTGGCTGAGCAGTTCCTGGTCTTGTAGAAGTCTGCCATTTAATATTTACATTATTCTGCCCTGTCAGGCTCACTTCAGCAAGGTGCTTACGTACATGCCTAACTTGAAGCATGTGAGGTTAATGGGCTCACGCATATGTTAAAATTAGACATGTACTTAAGTAATGTGCTGTGCCTAATGTGAATGTCTATTTCTTGACCATTGAGATCTGGCCACATAGTTAACAGATTCTCTTTGATGGAAAATGGACAAAAAACAGACTCCCATTCCACCAGCTTATTTTAAAAATACTGTTCATTACTGCCACTAAAATCATCATCTGCCCATTACACAAACACTTAGAATCATAGAGCTGGAAGAGACCTCAGGAGTCATCGAGTCCAGCCCCCTGACCAAAGCAGGAACAACCCCAACTCAATCATCCCAGCCAGGGCTTTCTCAAGCCGGGACTTAAAAAACTCTAGGGATGGAGATTCAAACACCTCCCTAGGTAACCCATTCCAGTGCTTCACCGCCCTCCCAGTGAAATAGTTTTTCCTAATATCCAACCTAGACCCCTCCCCCACTGCAGTTTGAGACCATTGAAAATACTATTATGTTATACTGCTATAGTATCCATGTAGAAACTCTCTAGATCAAGTTGAAACCTACAAACCGTTTATCTGTCCTTAAAAGAAAAAGCATAACAAATCAAATTACAACAGTTCGACATGAGATATTTTCAAGTGCAAAAATTAAGTGGGTTGTAAAACCAAATGTTTAATCCAATAACAAGAAAAGTTGTGATAGAATAACAACACATTTTCATAGAATCATAGAATACTAGGACTGGAAGGGACCTCGAGAGGTCATCGAGTCCAGTCCCCTGCCCTCATGGCAGGACCCAGTACTGTCTAGACTATCCCTGCTCGACATTTATCTAACCTACTCTTAGATATCTCCAGAGATGGAGATTCCACAGCCTCCCTTGCAATTTATTCCAGTGTTTAACCACCCTGACAGTTAGGAACTTTTTCTTAATGTCCAACATAAACCTCCCTTGCTGCACTTTAAGCCCATTGCTTCTTGTTCTATCCTCAGAGGCCAGGAAGAACAATTTTTCTCCCTCCTCCTTTTGACACCCTTTTAGATACCTGAAAATTGCTATCATGTCCCCCTCTCAGTCTTCTCTTTTCCAAACTAAACAAGCCCATTTCTTTCAGTCTTCCTTCATAGGTCACGTTCTCTAGACCTTTAATCATTCCTGTTGCTCTTCTCTGGACCTTCTCCAGTTTCTCCAGATCTTTCTTGAAATGTGGTGCCCAGAACTGGACACAATACTCCAACTGAGGCCTAATCAGCACAGAGTAAAGCGGAAAAATGACTTCTTGTGTCTTGCTCACAACACACCTGTCAATGCATCCTAGAATCATATTTGCTTTTTTTGCAACAGCATCACACTATTGACTCATATTTAGCTTATGGTCCACTATAACCCCTAGATCCCTTTCTGCCATACTCCTTCCTAGACAGTCTCTTCCCATTCTGTATGTGTGAAACTGATTATTCCTTCCTAAGTGGAGTACTTTGCATTTGTCCTTATTAAACTTCATCCTGTTTACCTCAGACCATTTGTCCAGATCATTTTGAATTATGACCCTAACCTCCAAAGCAGTTGCAACCCCTCTGAGTTTGGTATCATCTGCAAACTTAATAAGCATACTCTCTATGCAGATATCTAAATCGCTGATGAAGATATTGAACAGAACCAGTCCCAAAAGAAACCCCTGCGGAACCCCACTTGTTATACCTTCCCAGCAGGATTGTGAACCATTAAAACTACTCACTGAGAATGGTTATTCAGCCAGCTATGCACCCACCTTATAGTAGCCCCATCTAAGTTGTATTTTCCTAGTTTATTGATAAGAATATCATGCGAGACCATATCAAATGCCTTACTAAAGTCTAGGTATACCACGTCCACCACTTCTCCCTTATCCACAAGACTCATTATCCTATCAAAGAAAGCTATCAGATTGGTTTGACATGATTGTTCTTTACAAATCCATGCTAGCTGTTCCTTATCACCTTATTATCTTCCAAGTGTTTGCAAATGATTTCCTTAATTACGTGCTCCATTATCTTTCCTGGCACAGAAATTAAACTAACTGGTCTATAGTTTCCTGGGTTGTTCTTATTTCCCTTTTTATAGATGGGCACTATATTTGCCCTTTTCCAGTCTTCTGGAATTTCTCCTGTCTTCCATGATTTTCCAAAGATGATAGCTAAAGGCTCAGATACCTCCTCTATCAGCTCCTTGAGTATTCTAGGATGCATTTCATCAGGTCCTGGTGACTTGCAGACATCTAACTTTTCTGAGTGATTTTTAACTTGTTCTTTTTTTATTTTATCTTCTAAACCTACCCCCTTCCCACTAGCATTCACTATGTTAGGCATCCCTTCATCAGACTTCTCAGTGAAGACCGAAACAAAGAAGTCATTAAGCATCTCTTCCATTTCCAAGTTTCCTGTTACTGTTTCTCCCTCCTCACTGAGCAATGGGCCTACTTTGTTCTTAGTCTTCCTCTTGCTTCTAATATATTTATAGAATGTCTTCTTGTTTCCCTTTATGCCTATTGCTAGTTTGAGCTCATTTTGCGCTTTTGCCTTTCTAATCTTGCCCCTGCATTCCTGTATTGTTTGCCTATATTCTTCCTTTGTAATTTGTCCTAGTTTCCATTTTTTATATGTCTCCTTTTTTATTTTTAGATCATACAAGATCTCCTGGTTAAGGCAAGGTGGTCTTTTGCCATATTTTCTATCTTTCCTACACAGTGGAATAGCTTGCTTTTGGACCCTTAATAATGTCCCTTGAAAAACTGCCAACTCTCTTCAGTTGTTTTTCCCCTCAGTCTTGCATCCCTACCAGCTCTCTGAGCTTACCAAAATCTGCCTTCCTGAAATCCATTGTCTCTAATTTGCTGTTCTCCCTTCTACCATTCCTTAGAATCATGAACTCTATGATTTCATGATCATTTTCACCCAAGCTGCCTTCCACTTTCAAATTCTCAACCAGTTCCTCCCTATTTGTTAAAATCAAATATAGAGCAGCTTCCCCCCAGTAGCTTTTTCAACCTTCTGAAAGGAAAAAATATCCCAAGCTTATATGAACTTTTGTAGGAATTAAAATTACACCTTTGCATACATTATATTTTCTGTGGTCTCTGCTAGATTATTAAACATTTTAAAATATTTTTGTGTTGATATTTTAATTGTGCATTGAATAACAATTTCCAACAACTTACCTTTGTTTACTCACTTTATTTCTAGGTATTATAATAAGATATGAAATCTATATGAGAGGAGCATTACAATCAGATGGAAGTCGTATTCCTCCTGAAAGTCGCATCTTCCAGAGCAGTGGATGGCTCAATCCTCAGCCAGTTATGGAGTCTGCTAATGAAAACGCATTAATGCCGCCTCAGACTAGTACCACAATTACCGATCTTGAGCCTTTCACAGAGTATGAGTTTTGTGTTTTAGCTATAAACATGGCTGGTAGCATATTTTCAGACTGGATATCAGCAAGAACTGGAGAGGGAGGTAAGTATTAGTTCATATTAACTCATTTTTAAAAACCCAGATTGCATAAAAAAGAAAGCTTTTATGTTAAATAAACAGCTTTATTGGGCCAAATTCTGTTCATCTTATTTATTCAAAACTCACTTAAATTTGCTGGGAATTTAGCATAGGTAAAATGACTATGGATGAAAAATCACAATCACACTGAAATAAGCTTCTAAGGTCATATGATATCAACAATCCTGTTACTTAAGTTTGGGTTTTTGAATTTTATCCAATTTTCCCCATCATTGTGTATATCTTCTTCAAGCAAACACTCATTCATCCACTTTTTCCCTGAAAACCTCAGAGAATATACAGAGTACTTGAGGTGAGCCTTGAAGGTCAACAAACTCAGACTCTGTAGCAATTTTGGGGGAAGCAGATGTGGATGTAACAAATATCATTTAAGTCCTTATTCAGGAAAGATTAATAATCCTAAGCCTAACCTTAAATACACACTTGAATTACTTCCTTACTTGAGAGTGTGTGAGTCTGTCTGTCTGTGAGTCTGTTTGTTCAAGAACTCCTCCTAAATAGTAAGAGATAGAACCCCCAAATTTAGTATGAAGCTTTCTCGTACCATAACTCAAAGCAGGGTTGGGGTTTAGTTGTACCAGGAGAATGGGACGTGCCTGGAATTTGATTGTTTTCCATTACATGGAAAGGGAGGGGGCTGATAGGAAGGACAGTTATGCTCCGCAATGACCAGTGCAGGCAGTAAGTGTGGCTATACTGAACAGTGACCATGGCAGGGGAGCGGGGCAGGGTGGGGGCTCACCAGGAAGAGAGTGGCCAGCTGTGACCAGGGCTCTCCATATTGCCAGCCACCAATGCAGGCAAGCAGCCCTCTGCTCCCAGTACCCTCCCCCCAGCCCTCGGTTGCAGCAACAGACAGTGGGAGAGCCCAGTCATCCAGAAACCTCTCCCCCTCCCTCCTGGAGGAGCTACTGGCTAGCTTGGGGGAGGGGTGCTGAGAAGCCCAGCCCTGTCCCCTCGCCAAAAGCCTCCCTGGTAGCCCAGCCGTGTTCCTGTCCCTCCCCACTGCCAAGAATCTAGGCACCCCAGCACTGTGAGGAGCCACCAGCCAGGGGGTGTTGATCAGTGCAGCCCTGCTCCCCCACATGGAAGGAGCCACCAGAACAGCATGACCCTAGCCCCTGGAAGGAGCCACCATTGAACCAGTGCAACCTCCCAACCCTCCTGGGCTGAACCCTTCACCCCCATCCCAAATCCTGCACCCCTCCTGCCCTGAGCTCCTGCATACCTCCCGCCCCTCCCCTGAGATTCCCACCCCTGGCTTGACTCCTGTACCCATACCTCCCAGCCCCTTGCTCTCACCGCCTGTCCTGAGCCCCAACACCTTCCAGCCCTTTACATTCAGGGCCCCTGCCCTGAATCCTGCAACCCCATGCCCTGAACTCCTGCACACTTCCCACTGAGCTCCCCACCCCGCCTTGACTTCTGTATCCCCCACCTGTCCCGAGCCCTCATATTTCGCAGCCCCTTGTCCTCAGCCTGCCCCCCAGCATATGTCATAAGAGAGTCAAATTCGCACTTGGGAAGAGGTCCACAAGTGTGGGCTTTGTACCTAAGAGGCACTAGGAACTGGGATTCTATCATTGCAAAGTGAGAAGGTGGGACTTTTACTGCAATGCTTTTGCAGGTTTTGTTATCCAAGACAGGAGCATTGCTTTATAAGAAGTGAGAAATGTGTTAATTTCAAACCTGCCCGGCAGACAAAATTGCTTTTAAGCTGTTTAAGCATTGAACAATCGCTGCTTTTATCGGTTTTCCAGATCACATTAAGATTTTGCATCTGAGAGCTTTTCATCTTGTACTTTCTACCTATACTTGAGAACAAAGGTGTTTAGTAGCCAAGTGGTAGTTAGTACTTCTTTAAAAGCATGTGCTTCACAAAACCAAGGTTTTATTCTACACAAGTGATTTTTTTTTGCCTTTTTACGTAATATTAAAAACAATATAACAATTCCATTTAGACCCAAAAATTAATTTTTTACAAGGTGCTTATTAAGGAATTGGATGTGAAAAGACATTTTATCGCCTATAACAGATGGCATTTTACAAATACAGTAAGAAAACTTGCATGACACATGTTGTTCATTTATTTTATGGTAAATTAGCACATTTGTTTTTAGCTCCTGTATTCATGCCATCTCCATCAGTAGTCCCTCTTTCACCGTATTCTCTCAATGTATCTTGGGAAAAGCCACAAAATAATGTAGCAAGAGGAGAAGTGATGGGATACAGCATCAACATAATTACCACACAAAACATCTTGCCAGCATTTTCTCAGGTATTGTTGTTATCAATCTGTTTTCATTTTTTGCTGATCTATGGGCATATCAGCCTTGGTGTCATGGCAAAATTTTTATTTGCCTATTTACTGTACGTTCTGCTCACCTAATTTCCTCACCATTTGACATTTGACATTCTTTTCATTTTCTGTAACATTGTGTGAATTGCATAAAGAGGTATTGAACTGTACCCCTGAAGAGAGTTGTATTTCAGAGATTCCCAGATATCAAGAGTCAATTCAGGTGAATTGTGTAAACTCCCTCAAGCTGTGCATATGCTGATTCTGTAAAAGAAGCATATATGTGTGCCCTCAGGGTGCCCAGCAATATGTGCAATCCAGGCATAGCCTCACTATTCCCTTGCTGGTGTTGACATCTCTGTTTTATTGAAAGCTTGGTGGTTGTTTTTTTCAAAGCCTTCACTTTTGGAGTCTGGAGATTATGCAAGAATTTCAGCCTTTGATTGTTTGTTTGTGTGTGTTTGTGTGTGTGTGTGTGTGTTGTTTCAAGCTTTTCCCTTGTTGTTTCAGGGAAAAGCTTAAAGTCATGATCTTCACATTCAAAAGGCAAATTAAAAGAATGAAACAATAGTGGGTCAACATCATGGTTTTTCAAAAAATACATGTAATGAGTTTTGGGGTCCTTCCTGATGATTGTTGAATTGTTGGGGCTGGCAATCCTGCCTTACACAGATGACTACTGATAGCTCCTTCAAGTACACTTGCTCCAGAGCTGTGCTAAAAGCAGGAATAATCTGTGTGCGAGGCACATTTAAATCAATCACTGTTGGAGTATGCCACAAGCACTAATTTTCTACTATCTCAGACATGCTCCATGCCCACTCTGCCCCCTTCCCTCAATGCCCCCCCTTGCTCCATATCCTAGTCCTCTTCCAAAGCTCCACCTCCACCCTGCTCTGTTCAGCTTCACTCTGCCTCTCCCCCAAGCTCTCGCCATCCTTTCTCCACTTCCTTCCGCCCCCAACTTCTTCCTCTCCTTCCCCGCCTCCCAGCACCTCCTTTTCACTGTAAAGCAGCTGATCTGTGGGAGGCATGGGGGGGAGGGAAGGAGCTGATCATTGGGTGGCTGGTCAGTGGTCAGTGCTGAACCAATCCCAGAGCACCCATGGTGTCGCATTGGTACCTATGGAGTATGCATAAGGACTTTTAGGCCCCATCCCAGAAAGTACCACATCTGCAATTCCACAAGCAGAAATCCTACACTGCCTGGAAATGTTTTGGGTGGAGCCCCAAATGGGAGTGAAAAATGGTTGTAATGAACTTCTCATTATCCTGTGGCTTTTACACTCTCTCTGTGTAAGCGTAGGTTAGAATTCAATCCATAGTTTATGAAGCACTCTGGGTACCCTTCAGGATGAAACATGCCATGTAAATGTAGGACTTGCAGTGTTAACCATTTTTGTAGTTTGATCACATTTATCACAATATTCTTTCTTTCATTAAACTCCAGTTCCTGGAGTCCTTTTATTGTGAGGATTTCAGCTATTGGTTTTAAATTACAGGTTGGACCTCCCTTGTCCAGCACCCTCAGGACCTGACCTGTCCCAAAGGAGGGAATTTGTGGGATCAGGGGAGGTCCTTGTCATCAGCTCCCAGGGCACTCCCCCTCCCTGCGGCTGTGTCCACTCTGGCACCACTGCCACTGGGCTCCAGCCTGCAGAGCATGGACTTGGGTTCCAACCTGCAGGAGCTCCCGGGAATGGAGCTCCCCAACTGTAGCATCCCTGCTTCTCCCCTGCCTCACTGGGAATCCCAGGGGATGGAGCTTGTCGGCTGTCCTGCTTCCGCCGTGCTTTGCTGGGAGTCCCTGGGGTTGGGACTTCCCGGCTGTCCCGCTTTTGCTGCTGGCTGCCCCTCTGCTATCCCATGCGACCAGGGCTCCCTAAGGATGGAGTTCACACTTCCAGGTGCCAGGGCTCTGATCCAGCAACATCCGTGGTCCTGCTGGACCATGGATGTTGCCAGACCACTGAGTCCCGGATTTTGGAGGTTCAACCTGTAATAACCTTTTTGTCTTCTGGTTGAAAATGTGAACCCTATAAAAGAGAAGGCAAGTAAAAAGAACTCCAGATTTTCATATCACAAGGTTTTTGAGGTCTTAGTCAGAATTTTTAAATGTTTGGGGTTGTCCAAACCGAATTTATAATTTTAATTATTTTGGCAATTATATTGAATGAAAAATGCAACAAGCTGTCATGTTATCCAGTAGCTAGAACAAGAAAATGCCAGACAGAACTCCTGCATTCTGATTCTGACATTGATTTAAGCATATAATTTATGGTACTGTTTCTATGCCTCTGTTTGCTTGTCTGTAAAATGGAGACCAGAATACTTGCCTACCTCATCAGCTTAATTATTTGTAAAGTGCTTCAGGCCCGAAGGGTTCCAATTGTGTGAGACTTTAGATTACTGGAGAAACAAGTACCTGAAATAATTTGAACTGAGGAACAACATCTTATTCAAGTTCACCGATTTCTAACCCCTTGATAAATTGCTTTACTTTTGGGATAAAATATGTCTTTTCTTATTAATTATTTGCCAGTTCCCAACAGAATGTATGCCACTCCTGTCTCTTATTCCACAATGATCAGCTGGATAGTCTAAGATTTCATCACTGAATGGTGACATCTTTGTCATCCATAATGTAGTGTTTTTAGCGATACCAGCACCACCGTCAGCTTTATTAGGCAATAATTATGTCTCCTCATTTATCTACCCAGGAACCGGATTATAAAACAGTGTGATGGAAGTATTATCATTTCAATCTTAGCTTGTTGAGATTCACCAAAATAATCCTTTTCTACTAAATTGGTCTTGGCAAACCTTTCCATGTCTAAATGCAGGAATCTACAAATTTGGAGGCTAATTTATTTTTAGTGACCATAGCCTCTATTAACAGGAGTGAAAATATTATGTAACCAATACCATCTTCCATTTTATTTGCCTTGCAGGTTGTGTATATAGCTGAAGCTCATGAGCTGTCCTATATAGTGACGGGATTAAAACCGTACAGAAAGTACAACTTCACTATTACTCTCTGCAATCGAATTGGATGTGTAACTAGTGAGCCAGGCATGGGACAAACCTTAGCAGCTGGTAAGGAAACAATCTGATCCATGTACAAAGTTGATGCAGTTTTCTAATGAGTACCATTACAGATGGTGATAGTTTGATGCCCAGTGACAGGAAGAGGTGTTGTATTAATATAAAGTGACTTGCTTAATTATAATTTGTTTATCTTGGCAGTGTAAAAACAAAACAAAATGTTTTCCATGCAGGTTACCTGTATACCCTAATGTGATAGGATTTATGTGCTTCTCTCTCAGTTACAAGTCGGTTATTTAGTTATCCTATTCCTTTTTGTTTATATCATGCCCATCCATAGCTCTTATGATGATTAGTGCTGATAATAAATCAGTTGCTTCTTTTAAGTCTTCCTGTGCCAGATTTTCAAATGAAGTCATGCAGAAGTGTATATGTGCTTTTGTATATGCCTGGCTTCACACACAAGTGGGGGTTGCATTCTTTTGTTATGAAATGGAATTGACCACTTGGACTAGCTTGTGTGTGAGGAATATTTATGTACCTAAGCCAGGGACGCACTGATGTGCATGCATATTTTGGGTTTGCCCATTTGAAAATATTCAGGTCATAAAGTTTCTCTGTTACAGAACTGCAGTACTAGAAATATCACTTCCACTAAGTCTGTGGAGTACTTGCTGTTGGGGTGCAGAATTGGCTGGTCACATTGGTCTTTCCTTATTTCCAGCTGGGGCATTACATTAAAAAAAATAATTTCACAATATTACCCATTTCCAATTATGCACCTGCTCTAGTTGTTACAGGGATGGTATGGGAACAGTAGCAGAGTTGATCCATGAAATGAGCTATCTATTGTGATGTGGTCCATATTATGAAAAGAAAATTGAGAATCTCTGCTATGGAGGATATATTGTTTAGACTTTTTAATGTGCTTTTCTGCCCTACCATGGTTGTCTGTCTATTTGTTTTCAGTTACGGGAAAAATGATTTGTTCCCTCCTGATGGACTCTGCTCCTTCACTGTTTAAATGGACAGAGTTGGCTCTGAGGGCCATGTCTTCTCAGTTACTAGAGAGATTCCTTTGCTCTCTTCATGCTACAGCCCCTTTAAAAGCTTGACTTGGCTGTCTTGAGAATAACCCATCTCATATAAGCGTGACTTTACTTCTCCACCATCATTCTGAATGGTTCAACTGTCATATATGGAACGGAGTATCAAACTAGTGCCAGCCTGTTCAGTTCTGCACCATAGAAACCTCACTGTTTCAAGGGATTCCAAGTGCTAATAGACCCAGAAACCAGTATGACCTACATAGGGCCCTTTGTTGTTACAAATTATCCAGTCTTGCTCGCCTATATTTATTCAAAGATCAAGAATGTATAGCTCTGTTAAGCTTGACAGCTTGTTTATGACTGTCTCCTCCCCAGTTATGTTAATGCTCAGGGACCTATCACATTAAAGAAGACAGAATACAAAACAGAGTAACAGACAGGAATGGATTTATTAGACATTTCACATTATAACATTTTTCTGTTTGCCATTTTCAGCTCTTGAAATCGACCACTTTGAGAATTGGAGGGTTCAGTCTTGTATTGGATGCTCTCAATTGAAACAATACCACTGATGTTGATTTCCCCAGATTTTATGCTCATAAATTTTAAAATGTAAAGGACAAAACACTTGGCTTTTGCATGCCATTTCATATTTCACCATTCAGACTTTTCTTAAATATGGCAAATTGTTTAAAATCCTATAATTCAACGTCTAAAACTACTTCAATAACAGTTTCATCCTGGGAGCAAATATTTCTAAAAATACATTTAAAATACATTTATTTAAAAAAAATAAAACCGACTTGTTTTTAATCTTTAAGTTAATATAAGAGCGAGGACAGTATGGGCTCGTCTAGACTGCATCCCTCTTTCGAAAAAGCTATGTGAATTAGGCAGATCGAAAGTGAAAATGAAGCACGGATTTAAATATCCCATGCTTCATTTGCATATGTGCGCCCAATTGCTGTTTCGAAAAAGGGCATTTTGAAAGTGAAACCGCAGTCTAGACGCAGTTCTTTCGGAAAAAAAAACCCTTTTTCGAAAGATCCTGTACTCCTCATTTTTTCAGGAGTACAGGATCTTTCGAAAAAGGTTTTTTTTCCCAAAAGAACTGCGTCTAAACTACAGTTTCACTTTTGAAATGCCCTTTTTCAAAACAGCGATTGGACGTCAATATGCAAAAGAAGCACAGGATATTTAAATCCATGCTTCATTTGCACTTTTGATCTGCCTAATTTATATCCCTCTTTCGAAAGAGGGTTGTAGTCTAGACACAGCCTACTAGACAGACTTGGAGATGCAATTCACATCTAGTGAATGAGGGGCTGGTCAATCAGATATTGGTCCAGGCAAAGTCCACTTGGCACTACTGAGTGGTCAAAAGGGAATTAAAATTGCCTTGAAAGGGTAGGTGAGGATTCCCTGAGCATAAAGAAATCTCTGTTTTGGCAAAGAATCTGTGCCACTCCTTGTTGACCCCTTGGTGCAGAAGAAGCTTCCTGGAGGAAGTGTGGCTGTAGTGTGCTTCAGTGTAATGGTACAGCTTTACAACCCACTACAATTTAGAGCATCCTTGAGTTTTGTTTCAGCTTGTAGCAGAGCCGAATGCTGCTTCCAGCTTTATGGAAACAGCTCATATTAACTTTTAGAAACAGAATTTGGCCCATTATCTCTTACAGATACCAGATTAGAAAGACCCTCCCATCTACCCACCCACCCACAGTCTCTTTTAAGGCACCACTGTAATTCCCAGACACAGCCAAAACTCAGAAAGGGTTTCTCAGATAACCCTGGGCTACAGCTCTCAGAAAATTTTACCTTTTGCCTCACCATCCCCCTTTTTAAAAGATTCTTCTGTGCTATTTTATTTGGGCACTGGCTCTCAGGTCTTTCTCCTTGGAGGCCCTCTTTTGCCTGTAGGCCCCTGAGGGACTGGAAGCAGTGGGAGCTGAGCAGTGTCTCTCAGGGTATGTCTACACAGCAGCATTATTTTGGAATAATTAACATCTACACAGATAACAAAGAGCACGTCGACACTGCAAGTCATTATTTCGAAACAATGGCAAGCTGGAGGACTTTTTACTTCTACTCCTATAACCCTCATTTGACAAGGAGTAAGGGAAATTGAATGAAGAGTGTTCTTCCTTCGGCTTCCTGCTGAGTAGACAGCACTAAAAGCCAAATTAAGCTATTTCAACTTCAGCTACGCAATTGATGTAACTCAAGTTGCGTAGCTTAATTCGACTTTTGCCCTGCTGTGTAGATGTGAAAGAGAGGGAATTTCAGAGAAAGAGAGAGCTCAGAATGCAGAGTCAGGAGAGTAGCGATTGTTCAGAAGAAGGAATAGAGCTGAGACTGAAAACTTCAGCGGGAGGGTTCTCCTGAAGTGGGGAGTAGCGGAGTCAGATCAAGCTGGTGAAAGCAGAAGGCAGTTGAGTCGCCTGTGAACTTCACCAGGATAGGGAGCTATGCCCAGAGTGGGCTGAAAAGGGCTGAGGTAGACTCCTGGCTCCCTATGCTGGAGAGCTGAAGACTGGGAAATCATAGAGGCATAAGCTTGCTGTAGTCTCTGGGAAAGGGCTAGCTCCACACCTGGAAAGCAAACAGAGTAGATTCTGAGGGGGGAGGTGTGGGGAGGATGTGAGGGCTGCTAGAGTGCAGTGAAAGGTGCTGGAGCTGGACTTAGAGTGTCAGTGTACTACTGGGACTGAAAGGAGTGAGTCTTCGAATGCTTGTTCACATCAATTCCAAACAAGTGTGTGCCTGTTGCATGCTTGAGTATCGGTGGTGGGGGGGGGAGGGATTAGAAAGATGATACTTCATTCCCTCTAGGAGGTACAAATTCCTATTCCCCCCCCCCCCCCCCATCCTACTCCATTGGTAGTATCTGCAGTGGTGAACAAGAAGGAGGGGCAAAGCCAGCAAGCGCTGTCCCCGAAAGCCAAGGTGGCCAAAAGATTAAACCTCTTTGGTAGAAAGATCTATCCAGTGGGTGGTCTTCAACTGAGCACAGCCAATCAACAGGCTGTCCTCAGTAGATATGCTTACAACTCTTGGGATGCCACGTCCAAGATTAAGGAACTCCTCCCTGCTGCTTTCAGGCAGGAAGTTTCAGCTGTCATTGAAGAGGGTCAGACTGTTGCCAGAACCTCACTGCAAGCCCTGCTTGATTTGGCTGACTCAACAGCCAGAACCCTGTTCTCAGGGACAGTCATGCAGCGGTTGTCATGGCTCCAAGCATCTGGGCTGCCACCAGAGGTCCAGCAAACCCTCCAAGACCTCCTGTTTGAAGGGAAAGGTCTATTTTCATAGCAAACAGACACTAAGCAATATTCAGTGAAGGACCCGAGAGCTACCATGAAATCACTTGGTATGCATACTCTAGCCCCTCAAAGAAAACTGTCCAGACCACAGTCCTTACAGCACAGATATACACTGAGGCCCAGACAAGAATAGTTTCATCACTGGAACAGAAACATAGGCGCAGGTCCTCTAATCAGCCCATGGGCCAGGGCCATAGCTCTACTAAATCCGCTGCACATCCCAGATAGGGGGTTTGAAGATGCGCTCAAGGATAGTGTACCAGATCTAACCCAGGATCCACATCATGCTTTTTGAACCAACTCTCCCACTTCTGCTGTGTGTGGTCTCATATCACATCAGACCTGTGGGCTTTATGCATGGTTGGGGTGGGATATTCTCTTCAGTTCTCCTCCTCCCCTCCCTCGTAACCTTCTTCCCGATTCTCCTTCAGGGATCCCTTATGCAGGAGGTACAATACTCCTCATGCTAGGTGTGATATAAGAGGTCCCTCACAATGTAAGAGGCAAGGGGTTTTACTCACAATACTTCCTAATCCCCAAGGCCAAGGGAAGTCTGAGGCCCATATTGGATTTAAGAGGGGTGTATCAACCAATACATGAGGGGGCGAACGTTCCATATGGTATCTCTAGCCACCGTTATGCCTTTATTGATCTGGGAGACTGGTCTGCTGCCCTCAGCATGAATGATGTACAAATTCATATTGCAATTCTCCCTGTACACAGGTGATCTCTCAGGTTCGTGGTGAACAACAACCATTTTCAGTTTACAGTTCTCCTGTTTGACTTGAGCACTGCCACACACGTGTTCACGAAATGCATGGCAGTGGTGGCAGCCTTTCTGCGCATCAGAGAAGTCCAAATCTTATCTGTATTTTGCCGACTGGCTTCTGAAAGGCCATTCCAGGGAGCAATGACAAGCTCATATTCAACTGACCCTGGTCATATTCCAGTCACTAGGCCTGCTCCTAAACAAGTCCATACTGACTCCCATTCAAAGAATAGAGTTCATTAAAGCTGATTCTCAATTCGATACAGGTGAGAGCCAGTCCCCATCTCTAGGTTTCAAACCATGGCCAACACTGTAAGATCACTCATACAGTACCCAATCACGACGGCAAAAGTGTGTTTGTGCCAACTGGGACACATGGCATCTTGATCTTACGTGATCAGTCACGCCTCAGGACACTCCAAGCTTGTCTAGCCTCAACACACCATCCAATGCAGGACAGCCTGCACCTTGTAGTGACAATTTCCAACAATGTGATTACCACTCTCAGCTGGTGACTGGACCCTCACAAAGTGTGCAAGGGAGTCCCTTTCAAATTCCCATCTCCTACTCTGATGATGGTAACGGACGCTTCGGACATCAGGTGGTAAAGCCCTTCTGAGGAACCTAAGAGCATGTGAGACCAAATAGATCCCAGACTACACATCAATGACAAGGAACTCAGGGCAGTCAGGCTAGCCTGCCAGGTTTTCCAGACCTAAATGCAGGTCCTGTGTGTGGCAGCATTGACAGACAACCCCACTGCCATGTTTTACATAAAGGGGGAACAAGGTCATTCCCTCTCTGCCAAGAAGCCTGAGTCTTTGGCACTTCTGCATAATGCATTCCATTCACCTCAAGGCCCAGTACCTCCCAGGCTTGCAGAACAACCTGGTGGACAGTGTCAGCAGAACCTTTCTTGCACACAATTGGTCCATCAGAACAGGTGTTATCTGTTCAGTTTTCCTGTGGCAGGGGCTTCCCCTACTAGACTTATTCATTACCAGAGTCACCAAGAAGTGCAACACTTTCTGTTCATTCCAGAACCACAGCCCAGATTCTTCCACAAAAGCATTAATGATTCACTGGGGTTAAGGGGCAGTTACTGTATGTGTTTCCCTCAATACTGCTGATTCACAAGGTCCTGATGAAGATATACAGGGACGGAGCAGATGTAATACTTCTGGCTCCAACATGGACACACTAACATTGGTTCACTACCCTGCTAGAGTTGCCAGTGGAGGCTCCAATATCTCTACCACTGTACCTGGACCTCATTTTGCAGGATAAGGGTCATCTTAGGCTCCCAGACCTCCAGTCCCTCCATCTCATGTCATGGAGACTGTGCAGTTTAACACTTTAGAACTGTAATGTTTAGCTCAGGCTCAAGAGCTACTCTTGGGTAGCAGGAAGCCCTCAAAGAGGGCTATTTACCTGGCCAAATGGAAGAGGTTCTCCTGTTGGTGTTTTCCCATGTGTGCACCCTGTTACCCCAAAATTCCCACTGGACACCACCCAGGGTTACACTAGTATGGATTTATTGATTGATTGAAGAATTAACACTCCACTATATGTATGATATGGTTAAACTAAAGAGGATAGAGCTGCTGCTAAGGGTTTAAACTAAAGGGGGGGAAAACTATCTCACACCTCACACTCCCCCATGCACATGCACACCCCTTCATTCATTCATTCATTCATTCACTCATTCACACCCATTCATTCCTGCCCTCAGGCGCTCACACACTTACACAGGTATATGGGTTGCAGAAGGAGCCAAGGCATGTTGCACCGGAAGGGTCTGTCTGCTGATCATGGCTGGGGAGCTGGTCAGCAAAGAAAGAGAACTTCTGCCACATGCTCTCTCCTTTTATTGCCTCTGTACAACTCCTGTGAGTCATCCACATTCGTCACCAGGGAGCATGCCCAGACTGCCCTTGATCCAGGTCCTTTGTTTGCACAGCCTGGATTGGTCTGATGACTAATCACCTGGCTCCACGTGCTCAGCCTTCCAGTTTCTAATCCCAAACACACAGTAGTCTCTACTCACACACACACATTCATATCTCAGAGGAGAATGCTGTTTAGAGCAAGGTACAAGCAAAGGGGCAGAGAGTTATAAAGATTACAAAGTTGCAAGGCTCAACAGTCACTAAGCTTACAGTAAGTTTCTGAACTTACAAATCAAAGTTGCTGAGAGTTACAAAGTTGCAAGGTTTTACAAAGATTACAGAGTTGCAAGGGTTTAAAAGGCAATGCAGCTGAAACAGTTACAAAGCTTCAGAGAATCATTTACAAATCATCAGTAATGAAGTGATTTAGAAGACAACTGCCTCTCCCCCCCCCCCCAAGCAATGCAGTCAGCAGGAGGTTTTTGTCAGTCTCTAAGTCACATGTTAGCAGGACCTTAGGGTTAGTGTATTTCCAGAAAATCCAGTAATAGGTCGGGCAGAGGCTTTTATGCAACACACCCATTTCCCTTACCTTGGGATTACCTCCTCCATTTGTGAATGCAAGGCCTGGCACCCTCCTCAATTTAAGGTCTATCCAGGTGCTCTAACAATTGTACCTCTGGCAAGACATTTTCCTTCCAGTTTTCCAGCTGAAACCACACACAAATGCCCAACAACAGGTGCTGCACATGCTAGATGTGTGTAGAGCCCTTGCATTTTATATTGATTGCACAAGGCCTTTTAGGAAGTCTACCCAGCTCTTTATAGTGATAGCTGACAGGATGAAGGGTCACCCAGTATCTGCACAACAAGGGTGGCACAGGAAGGGGGGGGGGGAATTGTTCTCCTTGGCATCTGATGATAAGTCAAGAAGCAATGGGCTTAAGCTGCAGAAAGGGAGGTTTAGGTTGGACATTAGGAAAAACTTCCTAAGGGTATGTCTACACGACAGCGTTAATTCGAGTTAACTTAATTCGAAATAGTTAATTCGAATTAAGCTAATTCGAATTAACGCATCTACACACAAAACCTATTTAGAAATAGCGTTTTGCTATTTCGAAATAGCGCGTCCACACTGAGGGTATGTCTACACTGCAAAGTTAATTTGAAATAACAGCCGTTATTTTGAACTAACTTTAATAGCATCTACACATACAAACCGCTATTTTGAAATAAAATCGAAATAGTGGAGCCCTTATTTCAAATTAGGTAAATCTCATTCTACAAGGAATAACACCGAATTCAAAATAGCTAATTTGAAATAAGTGCTGTGTAGACACTTATTTTGAATTAGGGGGCCTCCAGCCCTTCCCAGGGAGCCCTGGTGGCCACTCTGGGCACAACCAGGAAAACTTGTCTGCTCCCTCCCCAGCCCTGGAGCCCTTAAAGGGGCAGACTCTGGCCACAGTGCCTGTGCCAGTTGCCAGCCTGCCAGCACACAGCCAGCAGACCGTGCACCTGGCACAGCATGAGCCAGCAACCTGCTGCCACCCAGCCCTCCACCGCTCGCCAGGACGAGGCTGGCGGCTCCCAGGAGCCTGCCAGGGGCCGCAAAAGGCGGGCACCTTCTTGGTCTAGTGCGGAGATCGTGGGTCTCATTGAGGTTTGGGGGAGGCCTCCAATGCCTATGATCTCCACACTAGGTGCAGGAATGCGGCCGTCTACAGCTGCATGACTGCCAGCCTGGCCACCAGAGGTCACATGCGCAGCCAGGAGCAGGTGCGCAGCAAAATAAAAAAACTGCAGCAGGCCTATGCCAGGGCCTCCCAACCAGGGGCTGACCCAGAGGTCTGCCCGCACTTTGAGGCCCTGGATCATATCCTGGGAGTCAGATGGTCTGTGCCCCCCTGGTCGTCATCGACCCCGGGGCAGAGGGCCCTGCCTCTGACACAGGGGAAGATGAGGAAAAGGAGGAGGACGGCAGCAAGGAACCTGCAGGGAATGTTCCCTGCACCCAGGACCCCCGAGCCGAACCAGAGAGCCCATCAGCAGCCTCATCCAAGGCCGGGGAGGCCTCCACATGTGAGTGACATCACAGTCCCCTTATGCGGGGTGGGGGGGAAGGGAGGGGGAGCCCAGGGACCATGTGCGTCGGCCTTGACAACCTGTGCATCTGCCATGCCATCCAGGACATGTGGCCCCAGCTGGGTGCCATGCAGGGGCCCTGGCCTGTTCCCCACACGTGTCTACACGTGAAGGCACATGACAGGCTCCTGACCCCGGGGAGAGACACTGCACACTGCCCTCCCTCCAGACGCCCCCTCTACACAGAGGCAGGGCACATCTCCCCTCCCCCCCCCCACTACCACACTATAGGCAGCACAGGGGCTGGGGTGCAGTCCTGGGCCAACTCACACTCCCGGGGATAGCAGGAGCGGAGACCTGCCGTCCTCACCTTGCAGAGGGGGGCTGGGTTTCACCCACTGTGTCCCAGGGAGAACTGACCACTTCTCTTGTTTCACCGCAGCCACAGCACCTGTGAGTTCAGGACGCACCACCCCGCCTAGACCATCCACCCGCACCCGGGCCAGCAGGGGCACCTGCAACCTGGAGGAGTTCCAGAGGCAGCAGCTGCGGTTGCAGGGACGGCAGGTCCACAGCCAGGAGCAGTGGGTGCAAGAGGACCTGCAGCTGCGGCGGGAGAGCTTGCGGGAGCTGCGGGAGCAGGGCCGTGCCCTCCGCGAGCACCTGTGGGCCCTGGCGGACTGATTGCTGCCTCCTGCTGCTCCATCCTCTGCAGCCACCCCAGCTATTGCTCCTCCTCCCACCCCTGCTCCCCCTCCCGTTTCTTCCACCCCCCCATCCCTCCTGCCCCACCCTCCATCCCCACTCTCTCCCGGGAACACCGAGGCCCCCACACCCACAGTGCTGCGAGACGGGAGGGCCAGCAAGTCCCCCAACCCTGAGCTTCCCCTCCCCCTTCCTCCCCTTGCCTCCCCCTTCCAGCTCCCTCCTCCCAGGTTTCCTCCCCCACCCCAGTTATGTTAAATAAAGAGATTTTTTTGTGGCAACACAGGTGTTTTTATTGTATATCAGGAAGGGGGGTTAGGGAGGGGAAAGGGGAAGGAGGTGGGGGTGGAATGTAAGGCACAAGGCCCCAAAGGGCACGCCAGGGGGACTTCAGTCCTCGTCCGCCTGGAAGCTCTCCCTCAGGGCTTCCCAGATGCGGACAGCCCCCCAAAGGGCCTCCCAGCTGGCAGCTATGTGGGGCTGTGTGTACTGGCCAGCCAGGCGGGCAGGAAAGCCTCCCCCTTCCTCTCGCATAAATTGTGGAGCATACAGCACACTGCCACCACGTGCACAATATTGTGCTGGGAGAGGTCGAGTCGGGCGAGGAGGCACCTAAACCGTGCTTTCAGTCGGCTGAAGGCCCCCTCAACCACGATGCGGGCCCTGCTGAGCCTGGCATTGAAGGCCTACCGGGAGGGGCTGAGGTGTCCCGTGTAGGGCTTCATCAGCCAGGGCTGTAGGGGGTAGGCCACATCCCCCAGCAGGCACACTGGCATGTCCATGTTCCCGACCCTGATGTGGCGGTCAGGGAAGAAAGTCTCAGCGTGCAGCCTCTGGCACACAGAAGAGTTGCGGTACACCTGCATGTCATGTGCCTTGCCAGACCTGCCCACACTGATGTCCGTGAACTGGCCCCAGTGGTCAGACATGGCCTGTAGGATCACAGAGAAGTACCCCTTCCTGTTGATGAAGAGGGAGGCCTGGTGGTCAGGGGCACAGATGGGAATGTGCGTCCCGTCGATTGCCCCCCTGCAGTTGGGGAAGCCCAGGGAGCCGAACCCCTGGATGACCGAGTCCAGGTCGATGAGGAAGATGACTCTGTGGAGCAGCACCCTGTTGATGGCCTTCACCACCTGCAAAGAGACACACAAAACTGAGGGTCACTAGAGTGCCTGGGTGGCTGGGAGTGTTCGTGTCCCGCCACTGCCCCATGCCCCACTCTCAGGAGCAACCCCCGCTGCAATCCTGGCCACCGCGGGCGGTCTGTAGCATGGCTGGGACAGATCAAACCCTCCCGGGGAGGGCACTTACACCACCTCCCCCCTGTTTTCCCTGGGGCAGCCCATGTCCTCCTTGCAGCCCCCCCTCCTGACCCAGTGGCCGGTGAGTGCCGTACTTGCATGAGCACCGCTCCAACGGTGGATCTCCCCACGCTGAACTGGTTGCCAACGGATCGGTAGCTATCCAGAGTGGAAAGCTTCCAGAGGGCGATGGCCACCCGCTTGTGGAGGGGAATGGTGGGCCTCATGAGTGTGTCCTGTCACCGCAGAGCAGGGGCGAGCCACTCGCAGAGCTCCAGGAAGGTGTCCTTCTTCATCCTGAAGTTCTGGGTCCACAGTTGGTCTCCCCAGCGCTCCAGGACGATGTGGTCCCACCAGTCACTGCTGGTGTCCAGACGCCAGATGCGGCGGGGCATGCTGGTGTCCAGGCACTGCTCCTCCATGGCCCCCAGAGGGGGCAGGGGGAGGGCAAGACATTCAACATGAGCACCAGAGTGCCCAGGGGTGGCTCTGGCTCCATGGTGCCGAGTGCTGCGGTGTCCCAAATGATAGCAACCGAAGCAGGCGGAGAGGAAAACACTTTGCTGTCCCTCGGCGAGGTAGGCAAGCAAGTGGGAAAGCTGAGAACCAGCTGTCCAGGGGGGTCCCTTTAAGCAGGAGCCTCAGACAGCAGCCACTCAAAGCAACTACTGACCTGATGCCCTGCTGGAACCGGTTTCAGCTGCCCTTAAATGCGATCCAGTGTCCAATCAGTGTGGACGCGCTATTTTGAAATAGCAAAACACTATTTTGAATTAGTTTTTGTGTCTAGATGCGTTATTTCGAATAAACTTATTTCTAATTAACTAATTTGAAATAAGTTAATTTGAAATAGCGCTGTAGTGTAGACATACCCTGAGTGGACCCTGAACTGAAGCTAAGGCTGGCTGGAACCAGTGCCGGCAGGGCATCAGGTTAGGACTTAGTGTGTGGGGCTGCTGCCTGAAGCTAACTGAGCTCCATGCTTAAAGGGATCCTACCCCCACCCCGGACAGACAGTTCTCAGGGTTCCCCACTTGCTTGTCTACCTCGATGAGGAACAGCAAAGCAGTCCTGTCTTGGAGTGCCCTGAGTGCCCATTGCTATCAGCCCGGCTGCACTTGCTGCAGGCTGCCATCCGGGGAGCTGTCAGGATCCGGGGAGCTGTCAGGATCCAGGAGGCCCTGCAGGAGAGCGTCCACCCCTCAGAGCCTCCCTGGTCCTCCCCACCGGGGGCTCGTGCCCCATTCCTCCCTCTTACGTCCTTCCACTTACCCCTCCCTAGCCCCCCTTCCTGATGTCAAACAAAAGACACGTATGTTCAAAAATAGAAACTGGGTTTATTGAACAAATCTGGGGCAGGATGAACCTCTGGGGAGGCTGGGAAAAGGAGGTGGAAGAGGGGAAGAGAGAGGGTGGGAGAGGGGAGGGGGAAACCTGGGAGGAGGGAGCTGGAAGGGGGAAGCAAGGGGAAGAAGGGGGAAGGGAAGCTCAGGGCCCAGGGTTGGGGGTCTTGCCAGACCAACTTGATTTTCATGCAAACCTCCTCCTGGGTTCGCATGTGGCCTTTGGTGGCCAGGCTGGCAGCTATCCTGCCATAGACGGCCGCATTCCTCCATCTAGTGCGGAAATCATGGACTTTGGGGGAATCCCCCCCAAACCTGAATAAGGTCCATGATCTCCACCCTGGACCAGGAAGGCGACCGCCTTCTCCAGCCCCTGTAAGGCTCCTGGGAGCTGGCAGATTGCTTGTGGGGAGTCGTGGAGGGCTGGCTGCCAGTGGCTTGCTGGATCATGTTTTGGGGCCACTGAGTCAGGGGCCCCGGTGGCCACTGCTGGCTCTGGGCTGGCAGGGTCTACCCCTGTTTTGGCTCCAGGGCTGGGGGAGAGGAGAGTAAGTTTTCCTGGTTGTGCCCAGAGTGGCCACCAGGGGTCCCTGGGAAGGGCTGGAGGCCCCCTATTTCGAATTAAGTGTCTACACAGCACCTAATTTGAAATAGCTATTTCGAATTTGGAATTACTCCTCGTAGAATAAGGTTTACCAAATTCAAATTAAGCGCTTCGCTATTTCGAATTAATTTCGAAATAGCGGTTTGTATTTATAGACTCTATTAAAGTTAATTCGAAATAACGGCTGTTATTTCGAATTAACTTTGCAGTGTAGACATACCCTAACTGTCAGGGTGGTTAAACACTGGAATAAATTGCCAAGGGAGACTGTGGAATCTCCGTCATTGGAGATATTCAAGAGCAGTTTAGACAGACATCTATCAGGGATGATATAGACCGTGCTTGGTCCTGCCATGAGGGCAGGGGACTGGACTTGATGACCTCTCGAGGTTCCTTCCAGTTCTAGTATTCTATGATTATGGATCCCCAAGGAGTATCTAGTCACAAGGAAGATATTCAAAAATATAGTTGCATAGAATATTAGGAATATTTGCATCACTCCCTGAATATTAAAATGAGTTTAGAGATGCTTGTCATTAAGGATTTCTAGTTCATTTCAATGGTGCTGGAACTGTTTGTACAGTTGGGTGCTCAGAGCCATTGAACCAATCTGTACAGCTGATATATAATGGAAAGTACTTCAGGCCAGGGAGTGTTGCAGCACCCTTATATCCCATAATTCCAGCACCTATGGTTCATTTTTGACAGCAGGTTATATACTTAATGCAGATTTCTCAAAGGCAAAACGTGTAGGTGCTCAGAAGTTTTCAGTCAGGCACAGAGATATTTAGGGTATGTCTACACTACAGAGGTTTTTTTTTTTTTGAAAAACAGCTGTTTTTCCAGAAAAACCTTCACTTACGTCTACACTGCAGTTGCGTTCTTTCAGAAAAAAATTGAAAGAACAGAGGGGTTTTCCGACATTGGTAAACCTCTTTCTATGAGAACAAAGCCTTTTTGTGAAAGAGCTCTTTCGGAAAAAGGTGCGTGTGGACGGGGAATTGGGAGTTCTTTTGCAAGAAGAGGAAAGAGGAAAAAAAAGCACCCGGGCCCTGGTGGCCACTCCACCCATAGTAATCACAGCTTACATTCGAGATCAAATCCACCCAGTCTGGATGCTATCTTTTGAAAAAGCAGATTGTTTTTTCGATGCGCTTTTGCAGTGTGGACGCTCTCTTTCGGAAGAAGTTTTTCAGAAGATCTCTTCCTGAAAAGCTTCTTCTGAAAGACACTTGCAGGCTAGACATAGCCTTAGTTTAGTCACTTTCTCCCCCACCCTCCTATTCCTGGTTTGTGACATTTCAGCAGAACAGAATTAGCTATGTGATGTCTATAACAGACAGTAATCGCTTATCCTACAGATCGCAATATCAAATATTCGGTGTGCCTAAAACAATGTATACAGCTGTATTTTATTAGCTACTGTGTGACTGAACTCACTTTTTGTTATTAAGTTTGTCTTTCATTCGTCCTTTTGTAAGATTGAAAAAAATCTTAAATTTAATATTTGTTTTTAAGAAACATCAAAACATACACTTGTGACTGCTGCCATTCACCCCAGAACATTGCATTAGTACTCCTTTGCTTTTGATGACAATTACAGGGTTCATAAGCTAATGTGTAGAAGATTTTCTTCCAGCAGCAGCCGCATCTGGCTTCTTGGCAAACTCCTTACACAGTTGTATTGGTGGCTTTAGAGTTGCCTCTGGGTTGATTGGGGTAATGATGCTGATGGACTGTCTGGGCTGTCTTATGATCCTGGATGTCATGTTATTTTTTGATTACCCTTTTAATTTAAGTAATTTTGTCCACTTTTCTCCATTTACAAATAAAGAACTCTTTTGGAGAGCTACGTTCCATTTTCACTAGCAATGCATCACTTGCTTGTGCCTTTCACAAATTGTTTTTCTGCACAATTCTAAGCAACAGTGTTAAAACAACCCATCTCCCCTTATGCTGGTAATTAATCATGCATTAACTTTTCTCTCTCTACTAAAAGTAAAATATGAAGGCTTTTGCTGCTCGTCTGAAAACACACATTGTTTTGCATGCATGTACATAAGTCTTTTCATTGCAAATAAGACCCAAAGTGATTAAACAAGCTCTCTTAATATGTTAATTTATAATTTTAATTACAACAATCTTGTATATATAGTCATTAGTGAATACTAATATAAATATTTTTCTACCTTTTTATTCATAATGCATAAACCAATCATCCAGTTACTTCTCGGCAGTTGCCTGTTTTTGTTTCATAATACAATCTTTGTTCTTAGCTGTGAATGCATTTTGTTCATTCCTGTCTTGAATAATCCCTCATTAAGCTAGTCACTTTCTGCTCCATGCTAAAAAGGAAAAATTATCATGCAAATGTGGCATGCCATATTAAAAAGCACATTACCAAACACTTTTGTTGCTGTCCTTCAATTAGTTTCCCTTCTTTGAATTTAATTTCATTTGTTGTTAAACTACTGACTTGATGTATGGACTCGTGAATTTGAGGCTGCTGCCAAGAATGTAGAAGGCAAAAAAAAAAAAAAATCAAAGACTCTTCAGAAGGCAGCAGAGGCAAAACTGAAATGAATTTGTTTCACCTTTGACAATAACACTTGAACAGCATTGGAGTCGTCTGATGATTCAGCTTGGTTAATTATCCGATTATTTATTTCAAGAACAAAGGGGCTGTGTTACAATTATAGAAGTGTAAAGTAATCTGAGAAATTTGGTAATGACAGATGACTTAACTTCTGAGATAAACAGTATCTGCTCAAATTTGTATCTCTGAGTGTTCTCAGGCTGTAGCTAAACTCCTCTTTGAGTCTTGGAAAAATAGTAGAAAGCCAAAAGTTGCTGTTTGTTCTCCCAACATTTCACTTCAGAAAGTAGCTCAAATTATTCTTTTGCCAGTGTGTCAAATGTGCACAGTCTTTAAGGTATGTGTAAGTTGTATTTCTCTTGATTAAAAGCGTTTGGTTCAAAGCAATACTTTTTAATTGCCTAATGATATAAGTCAGTTCTTAGGAAAGAACCGAACATTTAGTAGTTCATTTGCAATATAACTGAAAAATTCATTGCATGGCAGTAAAACAATTTACTGTTAATTACAAGGAGAAGAATTTGCTGTACCATGCTCACAGATTGCCATGAATCATGCAGCACTCCTAGAGATTTATAACAGATGTGTAAGTGGGATGAATTAGCAGGGTTTAATAACAGAGACACAAATCATGCAGACTTCAAGGAGCTTTAATTGATATACTAGAATGTGACGGGCATGAATCACTCAGCCATTCAACAGCACTGTAACATATGGTCAGCTCAATATGCTGCATCTTAAATCGGTTGGTAAGTCGTTGGTTGTCCCATATGGTGGAAGCAATATATTTTTCATGATTTTTTTTGAATACTGTATTTTACATCTCTTTAAGATATGATTATAGTACATGTTATTAAAAGGTCTCCCGATACCTATTATGGATGCTTTTCATTTATTTTTACATTAACATTTCTAAAAAAACCACACACACAAAAAACCCACAAACCAACCTAAGAAGATTCTTTGGAAAAAGTCTAAAATGAGTGTCAACAGCCATAAATACAGTTGCTTCACTCATTTACTACTGACACATTTGGTACTGCTTGAAGTGTGCATGCAAGCAGAGCTTGTATCAGGAATGCTACAGCAACTGCAGGGTCCTGTGAACCAAATAATTCATAGTGCTAATGAAACCAATAGTGGTCTGGCTTTGCATATAGTTTTACTCATTAACAAAATTTGGAGACAAATAGGATTCATCCCATCCTGCCCCCCCCCCCAAAAAAAATTGCACCTCCAATATTGTTGGGAAGTTCACAACTGCTCTGATTTTGTGTATGTTCCAGTATGACCCCTAATGGGACAGCTGTCAAAAGTATAAGTATTTATACGTCTTTCATTGTGAATGTTACCTTTTAGAGGAGTAAAAGCAAGAGTAACACTTTGCTCCTGCAATGATCTTGAAACCCCTAAATAGCTAATTGTAGATTAATACTGATGGGTACAGAAACAATAATCTGTAATACACTGAAAATATGTATTTAAACATCTACAAGTATGTAGACTGGGTAATGGTTTTGTAAATGCATTTTTATTGGAACAGGAATTAGACAGTCAGTGGGAAAGCTTTAGCACTTGTATTAGTAAACCTGACACACTTGAGAAAGGAATATTGCATCTTTAGAACTGTGGCTGCCAGAATTTAATGTCAACAATTAAAATTTATTTTGATCCTTACCTAGTGTTTATTACTGTTTGTATACACAACAGACCTTACTAATACAGAGATGCACTATTAGATGGAATTGCCATCTGTTCAAAATGAATTGCTGGCATCTGTCTTAGATTCTAAAACTAAAATATTATTTCAAACAAAAAAAATTAACTGCTCTTTACTTAGCAATTTCATTTTTGCATGTGCACTCACATACATAGGAAAGGTTTATTTGTAATGACCTATGTAATAACATCTATATCTGAATATATGACTTTAATATCAGCTGTATGGCTCATCTGTCTTTACTGGTCTTTTTGGTGTCCTCCGTTACACAATGGCATGCAGCAATCATAGTCTTTTAAATATTGTTTTATCTTTACAATATTAAATATGTATTATAGTGCAAGACATTAAAACTACATAATTAAAATATACAAAATGTGACTTTGAATCTACTAAAATACAGTATGCTCATTATTTTGACAGATGTGTCTTAACAGAATGTGACTGAAAAAAATTAAATAGGTAAAATTATAGTCAATTCATCTTAACATTGTAGCTACAGGCACCACAGTGACACCTTTAGGAAAATATATACTGTATCTTTTAGTCCTGAATATTTTAAATTTTAGCATATAGTACCAAGAAGGCCAATGTTACAGATTTATTTTCAGCTTTTCTGGGGGAGGAGGGTCTGGACTTAAGTAAACTAAGTCAGAACAGACTCTTTCTGTGTGCAAGGAGGTGAATTCTCAAACACCAAGGACATTGTAGTTTAAACACTGATGTTATAGCAAAGACTTTCTGAAAGGCTAGGCTTCTATTCCATATATCACAAAATAATAAATTGTGTCATGCCAGTGTTTAATGCATGTACACAGTGCATTAACTATAACTGTAGTACATTTATTTGTGCTAGAGGAGACTTGAAAATGATTAAAAGATCAATACTTCCCTGTCACAGAAGCAAGTGTTACGATGCATTTAAGTAGTTAATTGCATAAGCCCCATAAAAGCTTCAAGTTTGGGTAGCGGGATGCCATAATTACAGTCCAAGCAACTGCCATTTATTAATGGTGGACTTCTAAGGGAGATTTGCTTGTTGTCATAAGTGTAGGCTGTCTGTGTACATTTTAGAAATAATGAATTTGAGCATTTCTGTTTTAGCATCAGTAGGTTGAACCAGAGGCCTCAACCTCAGTACTCACATTTAAAATGCTGACGTACAACTAGTCTCCTCAGAGATGAAGTTTTGATTGTTAAGCCATGTTTTCTGTTTAAACCTCTGCAGTTATATTGAAATTCATTAGTGTTTTGCCCCACTTATGCAGGGAAAGCTTATGACCTCACGCCACAGTGCTTTAATTTTGACATAGTAAATTTCTAGCATAGCAGTGTGATGCTAATTAGATTGTGAAGTCATAAATGATGTCTGTCGGAATTTACACCACACACAATGGCTGGTGGGTTTGATTTCGCCCCTTCATGACAAGTAATCATCAAGTTGGAGGAAAAGAAATAGCAACTTGTTATAGGAAAAGAAAATTATGTTTAATAATCGTGTAAAAGCAAGAATCTTTAAAAGAATGTCATGAATTCAGTCCAAATGAAAGTCTACACAATCAACTCATTGTGCAGACAATGGTGTGCTGTGATGTAATTCGTTAGATTTTGAACACCTGTCTTTTAGTCCAGATCATGTTATTCTGGAAGCGAGTTTGGTACCCATAGACATTCTAGCAACTGTTTACTTGAACATGCTTGAATCATCTTCCTTCCAGGCACTCACAATGAAGATCCATTTATTAAATCTTTATTTATCAGACAGGGGAGTTACTAACAATATAAAATGGATATGGATTCCATTAATAAAGAACTACTGCATAGCAGCTGTAGACAATAGCTGATTACACGGCTTTGCTGAATCAATTTTACTCACACCTCTATGACCATCACTTCATTATCCAAACAGGTCATGCTGCCCTCCAGTGGCTTACTGTACAGCATTTTTTAAAAAACTTCAGTGGTTTTATTTCATAATTTGACTGTCGAGTGATCAGCATAATTGTCCTGATTAAATAGGTGCCACACTGAATGTTCCAGTATCGGGAAAATAAAGAAATACTATCAGACTGTCACATGCTCATACCCACAAAAAGGCAGTCTTTGTATCGGCTTCTTAATGTTCTATGGAGCACCAAATTTTAGACAAGAAGAGACAGAGTGTAACATTTAATCAAGTTGGAGGATTACCTGTATACAAGACAATGGTGCATAAAACTATGTATCTGCTTTGAGGAAGAACCTTTCATGGGAACAGAGAGGAAGTGCCAAACTGGTTATTTGCTAGACTGCATTCACTGTGATGTGGGTCCTCAATACCAGTACTGGGGTAATGGTTGTGCTCCTGTTGACCAGAATTCATTCAGCTCATGGCAAAATCTTGATTTATCATGTACCAGAGTGGTAAAATGCAGTTAGGAAAAAGCTACTTAAGTTTGTTTTTCCTCTGAGCATAGGTCCCAGCCATGTACTGAGAACCCTCTAGGGGTATGCCTGCATGGAACCCCTTGAGAGCAAAACAGGATTGGAGTCTAGCACTCTAATCAAGGAGTGAAAATTAAATCTGTTTTGTAGGAAATGATTCAGATAATTAAGGGCTTGTTTACACTATGGAGGAGATTGACCTTTCGGAGGTCAATCTTCTAGTGTTTGATTTAGCAGGTCTAGTGTAGATCCCTAAATCAAACACTGAGGGCAGCCCCAACCGGCGCTGTGTACTTCTCATTATGTGAGGAGTAAGAGAAGCTGATGGGAGTGTGTGCTCCTGTCGGCCTCCCACAGTGTAGACACTGTGGTGGCTCACAGTGTAGATGTTGCAGTGGCATTAGAAGTTTGAAAAGCAAATGAGGCTTCTTACAGGGTTGGGATGGGGTGTGTTTCTTTTTAAACACCAACAATCTTCCCATTAATATAATAACATTGTATACAGGCTCCATGGAGATTTGTACTTGTTTGGTTGGCCAGAGACTGAGCTCCTTGTAATATATTATGTATATGAAATTAAATCCCAAGCACTCTGGACAGTGATACCTGGGTAATATTTTTTTCCTACACATAGCTCCAAGAAAACTCTCTGCCCCTCTTCTTGATGGAGTAAACAGCACAGTGTTAAAGATAAATTGGAATGAACCTGAGGAACTTAATGGGCCTTCTCCCATCTACCAGCTGGAAAGGATGGATTCATCTTTAGCTATATCCAGGGTAGAAGTAATGAAAGGAATTCGTTTCCGAGGAAATGGTTATTATAAATTCCCCAGTTCTACTCTCCCTGCCAATACATACTTTACAGGTAAATGACTTTAAATTACTTACAGAATGTTTAAAATGTACTCTGCATTTGTTTTACCATTTATTATCTTCTATATCATTTTTATTGCTAGATCTGTAGATTTTACTTTGAGTATTGTGTGATTGTTACTACGTAAAGACTACTTCAGTTGTGCTACGTCTATAACTGAATGCATGATTTGAAAGTCACAAATTCTCACAAAGAACCTCTAGAAAACTTTACCAGCCATGGAATTTTGATTCCTTTGGAGACAGACACCGAAACATACTCTACGGAGAGATCTGCAGCCGATGTGATACATTTTTCTTAGTAAATATAAACTAGGCTTTTATTTTCCTGGAGTGAGAGCTCTGCTGTGTATTCACTGTTGACCATTAAGCATGTTTCCTGCCCTGTTACCATTTAGTGTTCTAGTGATGGTGTGAGAGCTGGTAGAAAAACCATCCCTCTCTTGCTTCTGCTTTGATTTTATCTAGTATTTTAAGAGTGATGGGACAAAATGTGCCTGTGACTGTGAACTGTGTTCTGGCTGTGAGAGTGTGGTGGGGAGACCAGGGGGGATGCACCAATCTGACAAAGTGACTGGTACCAATACCTTCTGCTGTTTCTGGGTTGCTGTCTGTCATCAGCATGCTTTCAGTCTTTCTTCTGGCTCGGGAGAATCAACTTTTCAGGAAAGCCTGTGGAATATGCTGGGCTCTTTTGAAAGGATCTGCTTCTGCGGATGCCTTCATTCTGTGGACCCGACAAGTGAATTTCCAGGGCATCAATAGAAAGCGGGGCTGACGGGGAAACATCTCGGCCAAGCTGCTGCTGATGCCAGCTCATGGTACTGATTAAATCTGATGAAAAAGATTAAGACCAAAGTGATCATTTTTCTCTGATTTTCTCTGATGGTGACTCAAGTCGCTTTGCTCAGTGCTAATGTGTTTATTGGAAGTCTTGCATTCACTCATTTGGCTAACGTTGACTTAAGGTGCTTAAGCACAGCTGTCCCTGACTGCATAGTAGGCCCATAGCCACAGCCAGTGGACTCTCTTCCACACTGAAATTTCTTGCTGTTTGTTCCTCTGATAGAAAAGGCTTGTAACTTCCCCTTTATGTTTAGTTAAAATCTTTTATTTCCCATTGTGTCTTTGTGCTGTTGTGATCTAAACTGCACATCAATCCAGGGTGCAATATTTCCTGATTGAGCTATTATTATCTACTCTGTCTCTCCAGTGGAGCTTTCCACTATTAGTCTGAGAAGAGCCAAAGAGTAACAGATATCACTGATTCTCCCTCTACTTTGCTCAGAGCTCCCAAGTGTTCCATTTCCCGTCAGTGGGCGCAATAGGTAAATTGTCTCATTAACCTAATCTGTTCCATTGTCATAAATTCTAGGCTACAAACAAAATGTTGTTTGTAGCGGAGTGCCCCAAGGATCGTTTCTAGGGGCAGTTTTGTTCCACATCTTTATTAATGACCTAAATGAGGGGATGGATTTCATGACACTAAGCTAGGGGGAGAGGTATATACGTTGGAGGGAAGGAATAGGGTCCAGAATGACCTAGACAAATGGGAGGATTGGGGCAAAAGAAATCTGATGAGGTTCAACAAGGACAAGTGCAAAGTCTTGCACTTGGAATGGAAGAATCCCAAGCATTGTTACAGGCTGGAGACCAACTGGCTAAGTAGCAGTTCTGCAAAAAAGGACCTGGGGATTACAATGGATGAGAAGCTGGATATGAGTCAACTGGGCACCCTTGTAGCCAAGAAGGCTAACGGAATGTTGGAATGCATGAGGAGGAGCATTGCCAGCAGATCTAGAGAGGTGATTATTCCCTGTTATTTGGCTCTGGTGAGGCCACATCTGGAGTATTGCATCCAGTTCTGCCCCCAGCTCCCCCACTACAGAAAGGATGTGGAGACATTGGAGAGGGTCCAATGGAGGGCAATGAAAATGATTAGGGAACTGGAGCACATGATTTATGTGGAGAGGCTGAGGGATTTGGGCTTATTTAGTCAACAGAAAAGAAGACTGCGGGGGGGATTTGATAGCAGACTTCAACTACCTGAAGGGAGATTCCAAAGAGGATGGAGAAAGGCTGTTCACAGTAGTGACAGAATGAGGAGCAATGGTCTCAAGTTGCAGTGGGGGAGGTCTTGGTTGGTGTGACGGGGTGAGGCAGCCCCGCACTGAATCCGCAGGGCCCAGCCAGGGTTACCTGGCTGCAGAGGCCCCTCCCCTGGAGCCCTACCGAGTATGCCCAGGCTTCAGCTCAACTATAAAAGCCTGGGGAAGGGCTCAGTCTGGGCTGGCAGCCGGAGGAGAAGGACCTATGCAGGGAGCTCCTGACCAGTAGCGACCCAAGACCCCAGAAGAAGCCAGTGGAGACGCCGAGGCAAGTTGTTGGGGCATCACAGAGGCCACCAGCCGAGGAGAGTGACCCAAGGGAGGACAGGAAGCCTGAAAAATACATGGGGAGTAGCTCCAGTGGCCCAGATAGGAAGTGGCCCAGGGCAGGAGTGGGAGCCGCCTCTCCCGCCCCAGGAACCTTGGCGCGTTTCGGCAGGACTTCCCCGCCGAGGGAGTGGCACGCCATCCTGTCACTCACAGGGCCCTGGGCCAGGACCCAGTGGAGTAGGGTGGGCCCGGGTCCCCCTACCTGGGGCGGGCACCCCCACAATAACCCTATTCCGCCAGCGCTGACCTTGCCTTAAAGGGCTGCACTGAGGCTGCGTTTGTGGACTCAGGCTGATGGGCCCAGCCTTAAAGGGCTATCCTAAAACTGTGGTTGTTAAGACTTTACTTACTGACTCAGGCCAGGGGGCCTAGCCTTAAAGAGCCCTCCTTAGACTGCGTTTGGGCGACTTCGCTCATGGACTCAGGCCCTGGACATTAGGAAAAACAATTTCACTAGGAGGGTGGTGCAGCACTGGAATGGGTTACCTAGGGAGGTGGTGGAATCTTCATCCCTAGAGGTTTTTAAGTCCTAGCTTGACAAAACCCTGGCTGGGATGATTTAGTTGGGATTGGTCCTGCTTTGAGCAGGGAGCTGGACTCAGCCTCCTAAGGTCTCTTACAGCCCCATGATTCTATGATTCTATGATCAAGGGGCAGTTAAGACAGTGAGGTTGTTTGTATTATTGCAACTGAAGGCTAGGAGGAAGGAGAAAGTCTCTGGTGATAGCTGAAGGGGCCTCTGAAAGATACAGATAGAAAGGACTGGAGAAAATGTTTATAACAACATCTCCTTTAGACTGGCAATTTGTGGCTGATTATGGTACCGATGAATGTAATTTATCATCACTTGGGATTATAATCTTTCTATGAAGATCAGTTATTAGTCATAGTATCTGGAGATGAGCTGGAACTGAAATATGGTAAGCTATTTGTCCAGGCTTCTGCAGATAATTCCTGGCAATCAGGTTAAATCAGCCAGCTTGATACCCAGAAATATAGAAGTCATGTATCTTGACAACTCAATAAATTATCCAGAAATAAAAATCTGGCTAGCTATATATTCAATCATCTGAATTCAGTACCCCTTCCAAAAATATGATGGGGGAGGAGGATAAATTGAAGAATGAGATGATCAAAAGAAAGACATGTATGGAAAATAAATATCATTGTAATTGTTTTCTCCACACAGCCTTTCCCTAAATCTTTTCCTTACTATTCACCGCTAAAGTCAGGCAGTTGGCATACAGTGTATGCCATAGATGGAATGGTTTCATTATGCATGTGTGCGCGTCCATACACTTTCAGTTCCAAAAAAAGAGATCAGTTTATTCATTTCCCATAAATGGGAGTTGTCCTCACTTTTGCCTCTGATCATTCTTATGTTCTGAGGGGCAGGTAGTAGGGGCAGATATATTGTCTGGGAAGTTTTCCAAATTCAGCTTTTTTACAAAAAGTTAAGAAACAAACATTGGCTGTACTAGGAAGCATCCTTCTGTCTGGAACAAAGTGTCCAGCTGCACAGTAAAATGTTCTCTGAGTATACATTAGATAGAGAGGAAGTCACTCTGCCACAGCTGTCCACAAAGGACTTGTCAGTTCCCAAAATCATGACGAATTTTCCTCTATACAGTTGCATGTTTAAGGCATCTGCAAATAGTCTTCTACTGAAGAGGTGGATTGAATTATTTTGAATCATTCTGCCCTATCCTGTAGATAACCAAACATATCCTAATGTATCTGCAGTCTCCATATTCTGTAAAATGTGTTGGGAGAAAAATACCCAATTATGTGCATTAAAACTCACAAATCTAAGAGTTACTTGTGCAAACAGGTGACCCTAGAGTACAGACAGTGCATTTTCAGTCATTAAAAAATGTGTCCTGTAGAATGTAATTTACCAATTAGTTGCTTGTTTAGCATTTTTACAATGAGTATTGTATGTCTCACTAATTTTAAAGTCCTCAGGCATCCAAAGAGATTTAATATTTTTTTCTTCCCCCCCTCAACATGCCTGGGAATAATTAATGGTGGTCATAACGCAGAAGAGATGTTATTGTTGATGCTGGTTTGCTTGTTTCTTGAGAGGAGTCCCCAGTCTTTGATAGTGGGAGTGCTTACAGTGGCTAGTGGTTTTATTTTCATTGCTATATACAAAATATTTAATACAGAGTCTGAATTTGGCTACTGATTAGTATCCTTAGCACAGATTGAGAAGAAGAAATTACACTGAGATTAACATACACAGAGAGATACCTGTAAGCCCTGTGTAACAGGGTGTGTGTCTCCTTTAAGTGGCTGTGGGGACTGGAGCTTGCTAACCCCCGATTCCAGTTCTGGCACACATAAAGGTCTAGGGAATGGCAGAGGCAGTTACTGGGAGAAAAGAAGTCGTCCTGAGGGTGTCTGGGGGAGAAAACCCCACACAGGTTACTGCTGATTTAAAGGTATGTCTACACTGCAAAGTTAATTTGAAATAACAGCCGTTATTTCGAATTAACTTTAACAGCGTCTATACATGCAAACAGCTATTTTGAACTTAATTCGAAATAGGGGGCCTCCAGCCCTTCCCAGAGACCCCTGGTGGCCACTCTGGGCACAACCAGGAAAACTTACTCTCCTCTCCCCCAGTCCTGGATCCATTAAAGGGGTAGACCCTGGCCACAGTGCCTGTGCCAGCTCCAAGCCTGCCAGCCCAGAGCCAGCAGTGGCCACCGGGGCCCCTGACCCAGTGGCCCCAAAACATGAGCCAGCAAGGCACTGGCAGCCAGCCCTCCACTACTCCCCAGAAGCAGTCTGCCAGCTCCCAGGAGCCTGACAGGGGCTGGAGAAGGCGGGGGCCTTCCTGGTCCAGGGTGGAGATCATGGACCTTATTCAGGTTTGGGGGGGATGACCCCAACGTCCATGATCTCCGCACTAGATGGAGGAATGTGGCCATCTATGGCAGGATAGCTGCCAGCCTGGCCACCAAACGCCACATGCGAACCCAGAAGCAGCTTAGCATGAAAATCAAGTTGGTCAGGCAAGACCCCCAACCCTGGGCCCTGAGCTTCCCCTCCCCCTTCTTCCCCTTGCTTCCCCCTTCCAGCTCCCTCCTCCCAGGTTTCCCCCTCCCCTCTCCCACCCTCTCTCTTCCCCTCTCCCACCTCCTTTTCCCAGTCTCCCCAGAGGTTCATCCCCCCCCGCCAGTTTTGTTCAATAAACCCAGTTTCTATTTTTGAACATATGTGTCTTTTGTTTGACATCAGGAAGGGGGGCTAGGGAGGGGTAAGTGGAAGGACGTGAGGGAGGAATGGGGCACGAGCCCCCAGTGGGGAGGACCAGGGTGGCTCTGAGGGCTCTTTGGGGTGGATGCTCTCCTGCAGGGCCTCCTGGATCCTGACAGCCTCCCGATGAACCCCCCCCGGATGGCAGCCTGCAGTATGTGCAGTCGGGCTGATGGCAACAACCCCACGAGATGCACCAGTGTGAACAGGGGCAGCTCTGGCTCCATATGGCCAAGTGCTGTGGTGTCCTGAGTGCGGGCACTCAGGGCACTCCAAGACAGGACTGCTTTGCTGTTCCTCATCGAGGTAGACAAGCAAGCGGGGAACCCTGAGAACTGTCTGTCCGGGGTGGGAGTAGGGTCCCTTTAAGCACGGAGCTCAGTTAGCCTCAGGCAGCAGCCCCACACACTAAGTCCTAACCTGATGCCCTGCCGGCACTGGTTCCGGCCAGCCTTAACTTTGGTTCAGGGTCGACTCAGTATGGACGTGCTATTTTGAAATAGCAAAATTCTATTTTGAAATAGTTTTTGTGTGTAGATGCGTTAATTTGAATTAGCTTAATTCAAATTAACTATTTCAAATTAAGTTAATTCGAAATAGTGCTGTAGTGTAGACATACCCTAAGGGATTGGGACTAGGAGTAGGGTGGGATAAGGCTCTTCTCCCTCTCTGTCAATCAAGACAAGTTTTGGAAAAGAGGGCAGCATATATAATCTGCCTCTTAACTCATCATGGGAAAGATACTGGCAGAAGGACTGCTTAGCTGCTTCCAAAGTCCTCCAAGAAGTCTGGAGGACTATACTACAGGCTAGACAGCTATGCAGAAAGGGATTTATTATGAAGATGTGCAGATCTGATTTTTTGGGAGGCTTTGCAGCTAGTCCTGATAGAACTGGATGAGGTGAATTTTAGAAGAATATCTTGGAGAAGCTGGCTTGTAGCAAGACACAGCCCCATGAAGGAGGGTTTTGAGGTCCCTGACCAGGAGAAAGGCTGGTGACTTTAAGGGCCAGTGGAGAGTATTTGTATAAACTTAATAAATTAGGACACCTCCCTCCTCCCCCGTGAGAAAGGGAGTATTGTTCTAAATACTTGGCCTGAATAAAGTTATTGGGAGAGTCATGAGGCAAGTGATGATGAAGTGCTTATGGAACACCTCATGCCATAAGAGGGTGTTCCCTGAAGCTGGCATCCTGCTGAAGCCCTCATCACTTTACTGTCTGAATGCCTCAGAAGCCTTAGAAATGTGTTTTTACAATGTCCCTGTGAAGCAGAGAAGGTCCTGGAGAGAGAACTGAGGCACAGTGAGATTAGGTGGGAGAACTGAGGCACAGTGAGATTAAGGCTGGGGTTTTCAAAGGTTCCTATGGGAATTAGGTTCAACAGGAGCTGGGTGTGTGACTGTTGCACTCCTTTGAAAATTGTAGCCTAAAAGACTTGCCTGTGATTAGATAGATGTGGAAAAGTTCAAACGTGTCAGGAACCCTGAGGCTGAGTCTACATTGGCAAGATTTTGCGCAAAATCTCTCCGCCTGTCTACACTGGCCGCGAGTATTTGCGCAAGAACACTGACATTGTAATGTACAAAATCAGTGCTTCTTGCACAAATACTCTGACGCTCCCGCTCAGGGATAAGCCCTCTTGCGCAAGTATTCTTGTGCAAGAGGCCAGTGTAGACAGCAACGTTAATTTCTTGCGCAAGAAAGCCTGATGGCTAAAATGGCCATTGGAGCTTTCTTGCGCAAGAGAGCGTTTACACTGGCACGGATGCTTTTGCGCAAAAGCAAATCTTTTGCGCAAAGGCACATGCCAGTGTAGACGCTCTCTTACACAAATACTTTTAACGGAAAAACTTTTCCGTTAAAAGTATTTGCGCAAAATCATGCCAGACTAGACGCAGCCTCTGTTTGGTAGCTTTGCTGAACTAGAAAGCCTTTACAATCTAGGGTAGGGATTGATGGATTGAGTTCAAGGGCAGCTGTGCTTTATATTCCCTTATAAAGGCTCTACCTTGAGCTTCTATAAGGGAGTATAAAGTGTTATTAGGGCTGCTAGGAGCAGTACAGGTGCCACACAGGATGGAAGTTGCTCCTCCAGTATTTTTGGTTTTGTCCTGTTCAAAAGACCCTTTTGGTTTTTTTCATTTTGGACCAGGAAAGGACTTATGTGAGGATGTTAGTCTTCCCTAAACGGAGAAGATTCAAAAACTGCAGTTGGATAAACTGTTGAAGATCTGATGGCATTGTGTTTATTGTGATGTACACAAATATTCTCTAAGGACCAGTTAATAAAATAGTAGACCTATTTTTATTTGTGATCTGAAATGAGAGTGAAGTAATAGAGCAAATTCCATTCAACAAAGCAATAAATCTTGAACAACCATTTTGTAGTCATTAGAAGAAACAAATTTTATTACTTATAAATGGAAACCAAAACACAACTTCTCCCCTCCACCCACCACCACCAAAAAAATCCACCCCAACTATTTCAGACATCCCAGAAGAAATTTCTGGGATATATTATGATAAACTAGGACAGATGGTCACTTGACCAAGATGGCATTAAAAGCATGTTTGGAATTTCTCTCAAGAGGTGCTATGTGATTTCAGACCCTGTTTGATTCTTATGTCTGGTCCCCCTGAGCTCTCTCTTCAGACATAAGCTATGTCTACACTGCTGAGAAAAGTCGGAAAAAGATACACAAATCGCAAATTTACGTATCTTTTTCCGCTTTTTTTCTGAAAAAGCCTTTTCTGAAATTTGGCCTGTCTACAGGGGGCCAAATTTCAGAAAAAAACTCCTCTTTCAGAACATCCCTTATTCCTCTTACTGAGAGGAATACAGCGATGCCAAAAGAACACGTCTGCTTTTTTGGAAACTGTTCTGAAAAAGTGGACATGTTCCTTGGATGTACAGTATCCATAGCCTCAGTCTTATCTTCACAAAAGAATCATTTTAACCCATTTTTTCCTCTTCATTTTTCTTCCCTCCACTGAAGATTTTGTGCCTCTCCATGAATTTGGTGGCTTCAGTGAAGAGGAAAGCCATTTTTTCACTTTTTGCCAGATAGCCATTCATATAACCATTGCCTGATGACTCCAGAAGAAAGGCGGGAGGCAATGGATGTAGTGTAAATTAGGCCACAGTTCTATCCATGTAAAATATGTGGGAGTAATGGACAACAAGTAGCATGGTGCAGGAACAAGGGGGATCAGTTCCCCCCTACTCTAGAGGTATGAGTTCCCAGACCTTTTCATCACTTTCTTTAATGCGGGTTATGAAAAGTAGGGGGGAGGTCCTTTCCCCATGGTCTGAGATACAGGAGCCCAACTCCCCCCCCCCCCCCCAACACACACATACACACTCAGCTTCCACACAGACGCTTTCCTTCAAATCCTTTCCCCATTCATTTTATCTGATAACTTGATAACTATTTTCCTTCCAGACACAGTACCTGCACTAACCTCATCTCAGTAAAAAAAGGCTTCCTAATGGGTCCCTGCACTGTTAGCAGGAAGGACACTGCAGTGACTTTCTCCTGACCTGGTCCCAACTGCTTCCTGACCTTCCTGTATATCCCCAGAAACTTTCCTCCCCTCCTCACTCCTTGTAAGAAGTTTTAAAGTGGCAATGCCACATTTCTTCTAACTACCCTTGAATGAAGGTTGCAGTAGACACATTTTAGCAAGAATTTAGTCCTTGCACTCAAAATGAATTCACCGTTTAATCTGGAAAGCAACCTTCCCTCCTTCTTTCCTTCCTTCCTAATCCCAAGAAGCCAAAAGATCAGGAGATGGGGGGGGGGGGGAGATGAATATAAAGGAGTGATCCAGCTCAACAAAGGGAATTATGCTGCTTTATGAACAAAACCTCTTAAAACATTTCCTAACTCGCACAACAGGGACTTATGCAGCAAATATTCCAAGCTGACACTGACCTTGCCTGCGTTACAGGGGTAATATTTTCACAAAGATGAACTGTTTTTGTTAGGCATAGACATACTTTCTATCAGCATCAAGCATCTGCTTTTTCTCTCTCTTCTATATTGTAAAAAGATTTATTATAGCTAGGACAGAAAAACGCCAATTCTCCACTTGTGTATGAATTCTCATACTTACTACTTGTAGCATAACAGGTCAGCTATGAAGCACAGACTGTCACCCAGTTGCTTTTTTAGCCTCTCATAGACTCCAGAGCCAAAGGACATTGTTGGTGGTGGTCAGTGACATTCTGCACTGGTAGCTTTTACATTTATTTTCCTAAGTAGCCTCTCTGGTCTGCTCCACATTTCCTGTTTTCAATCAGTGTAATTTCAACCTACTCTTTGGATCCTATCAATTTGCCCTTTTATTTGGACTAATTCAATTATTTGGTTTCCCTTTTGTACCTTTTCCCATCAACATCTGAGATCACAATTTGGTAAATTTGCAAGCCCACTTCTTGCATGTCCTCCACCCTCTTGAATTTTTCGTGAGATAAATAGAATACTGCTATCCATACTGCCCAAGAAATCATTTTACCTTTTTATGTCCCAGTCTTGAAAAACAGAAGGAAAATGGTGACATAAAATAAATGATAGAAAAATCATCAAAGAAATACCTAAACAGAAATGATCAGTTCAAGAAACCTATCTTAATCATAATACATATTCATTTGAAGTGCCTTTTACTAAAGCATAAACAACAGCAGAAACATTTGTTCTCCAAAGGGGTTAGAATGCATTCAACATGTTTTGTGACAGATTGGTAAGATACAAGGCACCATAGAAGAAATCTGCAATGATGTTACCTGGTCCTTCATCAACATCTTCATTAGGAAATACAGGCTTGGTCTATTTTTTTCTGTAGAAGCAGACTTTGGCGGCAAGTGTTCCATATAGTGATGCCTAAGTAACTAATTTTATCACTGTCTTTGAGAAAGGAAAAACCTGTAACAGCTTCTCTCTCTCTTTCTACTATTTCTTCTTACTGCTTGCTGTATCCAACTCACGCCCTGTTGAGGCAGTGACAAAAACAATATGTAGAACAGAGACATTTTGAAAAGTTTTCCATTTTACCACTTTAACTTTTGTCCTACCCATGGGAGATTAGTCTAACCTACAAAAGTGAACGTTGCAAGACTGAGTATAATTGAAGTCAACTCTATTTGGTGGCAGTCTTATAAAGAATCCAGGATGCTGAATAGTTTTGTAATTATGGACACGTAAATGACTCGTGTTCATTTCAATAAGAATGGAGTAGTATGGGAGGGCATGACCTCAGACATATGCGAAGGGATTATATAGTATGTCTAGGTTTGGCCTTATTAGATGTTAACAGTCTTCTGTCTTTTGTCTGAGATAGCTGAGTTTTTACATTTTCAGTGAGATCAGAAAGCAACAACTTTAATAGTCTTGGCATCAATGTTAAATCTTTTTCATCTTGTGTTTTGCTTTGTTGTGCTATTGTGCTACATCTATTTGAAGAAGACTGGCTGGCCTAATTCAATGTGTCAGCAATGCCTTAATTTAGGGGTAGACAATAAAACAGCCCATGGGCTGGATGTGGTGCACTGAAAGTGGGCTGCTGGTGTTTTATTTACTTGTGTACCTTGGGTACAGCTGTTTGCAGCTCCCGTTGGCCATGGATCAGGATTTCTAGGCAATGGGAACTGTAGGAAGCAGTGCAGACTGAGACACCACTTCCCACAGCTCCCATTGGCCAGATACATCAATCCACAGCCAATGGGAACTGCGAGTGGTTGTCCCTGTGGACGTACAGGTAAATAAAATGCTGACAGCCTGCCAGGGACTAATCCTGGTGAACTGCATCTGAGTTTATTTCCTACCCCTGCCTTAATCTCACACCCTGACTCCAAGACCTTCATTAAGTCTGGGAAGATGAAAAACGGCAGCCTCTCCCTTCCCTTCAAAGTGTCAACAAAAAGATATAAACAAACAAACAGACAAAACAAACAGTCATTTAACTCTCACAATGAGTGCTAATCAGAACTGCTCAGTCACTCAACAGGAGCCATGATGACAGGGCTCCTGCAGTGGCATGAAGGACCCTGATTTTACAGGAAGGAACCCAGCACAGTGTGACAGGACATGGAAAGATATACAGTCAGGGGCTATATTACCTTTCTGTGAGGAGTTATGAGGAACAGGGGGAGGGTGTTACTCTTTCCTCCGATCTACAGTAAACCATAGACTCCAGGGAGAAGGATGCTAAGGAGGCATGTGGGATTCTGCCCATGTGGATCTCTGGACCATATTTGTTTCCATACTCTGTTTAGCACTTTGTTCCACTACATTGTTATCCAAAAGGGTGAAATATAGTAATCCATAATTCTGAGAAACTAAAACACTTTATTTCACTGACTCTGATCCTTATAAATGCTTTCTGCTGTTAAGACATGGTTTCCACATTCCCAGATTTTGACTTTTGAATAGAGCAGTCCAGGCAGAACTACTGAACAAAGTATTGAATAGACATGTATGGAAAGACATGCATTGATTATAATTGTGTTGTGCATATCATCAGGAAATGTTCATATGAACATTATCAGTATGTGTTTTAGCTTCTAATTGATCCTCCAGAGATATCAAATTAATACCATGTCTAAGTTTGATGGGCTTTATCAATTGAGTGGCTGCTAACAGAGTAAAGAAATTAAAGGATTAAAAATGTGTGCTTGTTAGGATTCACTATCTAAGGTCTAAAATCAATCAGCTCATAGAGTGAACAATGCCATTGTGTCAAAGCTATCATTCAGGATTAGACTGATGATTTAGTGGGAAAAATTGCTGTATATATTACATATACAGATTGAAAAAACAAAACCTACCATCCATGTTAAAAGAACATTAAGGTTGCAAAATAAAACCCTTAGGTTATGAAAAGCCAGAATGATGATGCTCATGCAACCTTAATTCAGACACATTTTGCATATACTCTATCGTAGTTTTTAATAACATGACATGTTAGGGCCATGTTTACTGAATGGGTAGCTATTTCTTTTTAATTGTCCTTATTCAGTGTATGGCCCCATATTTTATTTATTGCATACCACCATCTAACCGAACAGATTAACTGAGAGAAGCAGAAGGTTGTTATCTTCTAAGGCAGCAGTGGGCAAAAGGGCTTCCGCGAAGCCTCCTCCTGCCATTCCAGGAGCACGTGGCACTTTGAAGTGCTGCATGCTGCTTGCAGAGTGGGGGGGAGGGGAGAGCGGAGGAGGCTTTGAGCACTTCCCCACCCTCGGGCCCTAATTGGCCTGGGGGCGGGGGAGCTGTGTGAAGCTTCCTTCACCCTGCCCCAGCCCTGCGAGGAGCCAGCGGCACCTCAAAGTGCCACGTGCTCCTCGCAGGACGGAAGGAGGCTTCCCACACTCCCCTGCCCCCAGGCCCTGATTGGCCTGGGGGTGGGGGAGCGTGCCAAGCTTCTTCCAGGGCATGGGTGCTTAGTGGGAAGGGGGGGGCAAAGGGGCTCCCCCACCCCCAGACCAATCTTGGTCTGGGGCTGGAGTAGCCCCACCCCTTCCAATTTAGGCCCCACCCATTCTGGGGTGGTCTGGGGCTACTTCAAACGTTTTTGAAGTGGCCCCTGGGCAAAAATTATTGCCCACCCCCGTTCTAAAGGTACGTCTAAACTAGGTTTTTTTTGAAAGAGGATAGTAAGATAGGGAGAAAGAGGGGCAGGCTGAAGGAGCAGGAGCAGAAGGACTTCAGATCTCACTTTCGAAAGAGGATCTTTCAAAAGCGAAAGTAGTCTGGACACAGTTTTTTCAGGGAAAAAATGTGTAAGCCTCATCTGGCTTTTAGAAGGACGTGTTCTTAGGGTTACAAGTACTTCTGCTCCTGCTCCTTCAGCCTGCCCCTCTTTCTTCCTATCTTACTTTGTACCTCTTTTTTTCCCTTTAGTGGGCTGCTGTTGCCATCCAGATTGCTTGTGTCTTGCCTAAGAATTTCATCCTTTTTCACTACACCCTCTGCTCCTGACCCTTCTGCATTTGATTCAGGGTGCTTCCTCCTTCTTGTCTACATTGCTGGGTATCAGGAAGGGACAAAGTCTCCTTGCTCTCATTTCTGATGTCCAGAACCACATCAGTCTTCTGTAGTGAACTGTTTATTTGGAAGTCCTAGTGAGCCCTGGCACCCTTGAGTTAGAACATGCTCATTGTGGATGGAATCTTTGAAAAACTGAATTGCCAACCGCTACTAGAAAGAGCAAAAGGCAGTTCTCTGACCCAGGGGTTCTCTGCTGACTTTGAAGATCCTTCATCAAAGCTTGGAGGTGGTAAAACTCAGAGGTACCAATGAAACTGTTGTAAAAAATTCTTACAAACTGACAAAATGTCATATTTTCCCATAAACTGATTCTTTGAAATGGGCAAATTGTTTTAGCTGAAATGTTCTGAAATATTTAACCTAAAGCAGATATGGCTATAAAAGATTTTAGTCTGAACAGTTAAAACAACACAAAAGAGACATCATCATAGGACTAGAAGGTTCTCAAGAAGTCATTTACTTCAGTTCTCTGCACTCATTGGACCACTAAGAATTACCTAAAAATTACCTTTTGTTTTATCTAGATCAGACTAACACGGCTACCTCTCTATTACTAAGAATTACCTAGACCATCCTAGTCAGGTGTTTGTCTAACCTACTCATAAAAATGTCCCATGATGGAGATTGCGCAACGTCCCTATGCAATTTACTCTAGTGTTTAACCATCCTGACAGAAAGTTTTTTCCTAACGTCTAACCTAAACCACTCATTGCTCCTCAGAGGTTAAAGAGAATTTTTTTCTTCCTCCTTGTGTAACAACCTTTTATGTACTTAAAAACTGTTATGTCCCTTCTTAGTCTTCTCTTCTCCAGGCTAAGCAAACCCCTTTTTCCCCCAATCTACCCTGATAAGTCATGTTTTCTAGGCTTTTAATAATTTTTTATTGTCTTCTCTGGATCTTCTCTAATTTGTCCACATGTTTCTTTTTATGTGGCACTAAGAACTGCACATCATATTCTAGTTGAGGCCCAATCTGCACAGAGCAGAGCAGAAGAATTACTTCTCATGTCTTCTTTGCAACTCTCCTGTTAATACATCCCAGAACAATGTTTTCTTTTTTGCAACAGTGTTACACTGTTGACTTTTATTTAGGCTGTGGTCCACTATGACCTCCAGATCCCTTTCTGCATTACTGCTTCCTAGCCAGTCATTTCTTGTTTTGTGTTTGTGCAATTCATTGTTCCTTCGCAAGTGAAGTATTTTGCTTTTGTCCTTATTGAATTTCATCCTGCTTACTTCAAACCATTTCCCCAATTTTTCCTGATTATTTTGAATTTTAATCTTATCCCCTGAAGTACTTGCAACCTGTCCCTGCTTGGTATTTGATTGACACAATAAGTGTACCTCTGTGTCATTATCTAAATCAAGGGTGAAGATGCTGAGCAGAACTGGACCCAGAGCTGATCCCTGTGGAATCTCACTTGATATGTCCTTTCAACTTGACAGTGTTCCACTGATAACTACTCTCTGGGAACAGCTACCCCAACTAGATAGGAATATTTTTTGAGTTTTTAGACCATTGAAGATCTTTGGGTGAAGCCAGGATGGTCTCTTGCCATACTTCCTATCTTCCCTATGTGGAGGGATTGTTTGCTCTTATGTCATTAATCATGTCTCTTTGAAAAACTATCAACTCTCTCGTGCTTGCTTTCTAAGTTGACTTACCTGTCATATGGGAGAAGTCAGGACAGCAGCCCCCCACGTTGCTGTTCTCCTCACTTCAGCAGGCTGCAGTGCCCCAGAGTGCCGCGTGCACGTGGCAATGCACTACCTGCACCTCATTGCACCCCAACAGGGTGGGCAGGCACCCCTGCACCTCCCCGGCTACTAGAACACAGGCCAGCAGGTGAGGGAAAAGGGGCCTTGGCTGGCGCAGCAGCAGCCCGGGCCTTCCCAGTGGGAGGGGGGAGAGGGATGGGTGAGCACAGCAAGCAGGGGGCACAGCCTGCTTGTTATCATAACTATTAAAATGAAAACATAAGCTCCTGCCAAGTCATGTTGTTCGTATAATAGTCATTTAACTTGTATGGCAGAAATGTCATATCCCAAATTATTAGAGGATTTATGGATTTCAGCAATTTTATTTTCTACCTTAATAATATTTTTATCACAAACAAAAGCTTTGAAAATCAGAATGAAGAGTATTCTGAAGTACAGCAAAATTAGTCTTATACCACCCATCTACATCGAAAACAATGTTTGTTTGACATTTGTTAGAACTGTGCTTACTGACCTAAGATCCATATTCTCTTAAAATTAATTGAGAACATAAATGGAGAGGCTGACAACCTGGAATCTTGACTTCTTAAAATTGCTGACCCGATTACTGCTAAACCTCTTGCTGACATATTAATATGCTTTCTTAAACTGGTAAATTACACCATTCCGGAGGAGTACTGAAGTTAGTCCATTGGATAAAAAAAAATGTAAGTTTAATTTAAATAATTATTGACCTGTTTGACCTGTTCATTTCACTTGCATGGCTCTTCTCAAGGTAAGCAATTATATTTTATAGCATAGGATGGTAATCAATGTACAGGAGCTATCTTTATTGATTTAACTAAGGCCTTTGATCTGGTAATCACCAACTATTGCTATCTAGGTTGGCCTCAACTATATTAGGTACATCCACAGTTCTCTGATTTTTAAAATGAGCAAAATTAAGACATTTTATTTAACAGTGTTAGCTAAAGTTAAAGATTTGTGGAATCCCTGTAAAAGACATTTTGCAATCCTTATCAATCATGCTAAACAATAAGGTAATATACATGAACATTACAGTCTTACAATAATATTTTGAGGGCCTGGAAACTGGCTTAATTTGTCACCTAATCTCCTAATGGGAGACTGTGTTTGATTTTGTTTTTACCAATCCTCCCTAGGCACAGTGATAAACCGATCTCTATAGCTGGCATTCTAGTACATTTCTCACATGCCAGACTCATAAGCAAAAAGGAATAAAAATCTACTAGTTTACAGAGTCATACTTTCACACAAACAATACATAATACATTTGTGTTATGTATTTTTACATGGCTTTATGCTTCTGAATTGTGGCTTGAATGGAGGCAGAAGTGTGAATTTATAAGGAAACTTGCTCTTTTAAGGTTATCACATCAGTTCTGTAGCACATCAAAGTCCAAATGATCTTAAAAAGCATTTGGCATCTATCATGTTCAGAAAGTGGGGCCAGTTTGCGGGGTATCAGAACACCTCCAGATAATCTCATAATAGTCCAGTAATTTTAATTTCCTCCTCCTCTCATTCTCTTCTCATGTACCTCATGTACTCCCCTCTTAAGTTCCATAGCCAATGGCCTGTGTGCCAAGAAAACTCCACTTAGATTTGATGAGCCTTGCCCTTTAGATTGGCAGAGGCTGATGGAAGACGGCATCAACATAATGAGAGGGGCACTCTCTGATCCTGAGTAAATGTTGTAGATAGTTTTAAAGCTTAGTACAGAGACCTTACACTTAACTCTGTATTCTATGAAGAATCACTATATTGAGCAGTGCTGCTCTGAGCAGTTACTGTTCCTGAGGAGAATGGGCTGCTACCTTCTGGACTAACTGACCTGTTAAAAAAGTTTTAAAAAATTATCTTTATGTAGTGAGTTGCAATAATTTAGCTTGGAAGTCATCAAGCTGTGGGTCAGTGAATGTTTGATGAGAAAAGGCCTAGTCTCCTGGTTAGTTACAGAGGGTATAAAGCAGTTTGTGGACATTGATATCTAGATATCAAGCAGGAGGGAAATCAATGAAGTCAATGAACTTATTGATAATCAATCACTATATGTGATAATACAGTGAAACTAGTAATTAAGGATACCATTGCTCCTCTTTAGTGGCTAAATTTTGTGGTCTATAGTTCTGCTTTTATTTGCAAAAAGACTTGTACATTGGATCAGAAGTTTTAGATATGAATCCTAGTAGTATCGTAGCCAATGAGCTTAATCCGAGGTGCGATTATTGCCCGTTGAAAACTTTTTCTCAACATCTTGATCTTGATCACCATAGTCTGATTGCTTGTTTTAAAGGCACCTTGTTTTCTCAGTCCATGCTTGTATCTTTCTGAGGTGTTGCTTCCACTATTTACTTGAATGATTCTTCTATTAAGTCATCTGTATAGAAGCACAGTCTCTTTGTAATATCCAATATTGTTAATAGATTTACTTGTGCAGGCACTGAGTACTGCAAATCACTTAATCTCAGCTTTTGTTATTCAATCAAGACCCTGATTGTCTTTTAAGACTGGCAAGGATCCCACTTCTCTAGGCAGCTATTGGACTGTGTCTTTAACAAATGAACTTTTCATAATAATGAAAAGAGTGGTACAATCAAAGCTTTTATGGTGGCTTTTAAAGGAAGGGATTATAAATTTACCCAAATGGCATATAGGCCCTTGTATTCATTTATGGACATGTTGGTGGCTTTCTGTCAACCTATTATTGATTTAAAAAGCCACTGCAGTCATCAGTAGCAGTCTTTTTGTATCCAAGTGTAGCATATAACAGACTTGGCATGAAAAGTTTTTAGTGAAACAAGAAGCTATGGTAAAATCTACCTCTTGATAAAAGATTTCCTCTGGTATTGGGGGAAACCCAGGAAGGCTGAATGGTTCTATTTCACAGACAGCTCCTCGAGGTTCAGCTTTACGTCCTTTTCTTTTTCCGCTGTATTCCTCTGGCCCCTCAGGCCTCTTGAAATCATGTGTATACACAATGCAGATGATATTGCACTTCATATCACAGGCCATGAAATTGATGTATTGGCAAATGAATTGAATGAGGACTTGGAAATTGTAAGTAGGTGGGCCAAGGAACATAAATTCCATCTGTATCCAGAACAAAAAAAGTCCACCCACTTTAGGACAAATTATAAAAGGTTCAGCTACACTTCAGAATTGGAAAAAAACCTGTTGTCATAGCAAGGAACTTGACATATAGTGGAGTGAGCTTGGACACAGAACAAACGTTCAGACCACAAGTCAGAAAGATGGGAGTGAAAACAAAGAAAAGATTGTATCTTCTATGATGTATTGCTCCTACCAATTGAGGTTCGTTTGTTAGAACACCAAAAATAGCATATCACATAGTTTGTCCAATACTTGAATAGGCCTTTCCTGTTTGGTCACATACTGCTCTCAGTAATTTTTTCTAACATCGATGCTGTGTAGTCATTTGAAGCCTGTGTGATAACTGGAGTTATAAGATCCACTTATAAGACCCACTTGTAAAGACCAGGACTTTAACAGAGTTCGAGAAAGATCTAGATAAATTCATGGAGTTTAGGTCCATCAATACTTACTAGACAAAATGGGTAGTAATGATGTCCCTAGCCTCTGTTTGTTGGGGGCTGAAAATGGATGACGAGGAGGAAGGACTCAATGATTACCTGTTTCTCTTCACTCCCTCTGGGACATCTGGCATTGGTCACTGTCGGAAGATGGAGTCTTATATTCAGCTTCTCAGGAATCATAGAAAAGAGCAGCTAATTTAGTTCAGAAATCATCTTCATTCTCTACCTGAATGTCACCACTGTTTAGGTGTGATCAGAAACTGAATAATTGAATCAAGGCTGAAACAATCATCTTGTTGCAATAGACATGTAAAGGCTACTAAAGAAAGCATTTGGGGATGGTAAGAGAGTCAGAGTCACCATATTTCCCAAAGGGAGAAAGGGTCACCATGCAAGGCTGGCCCTAGCCCTTCCCTGCCTAGAACCATTTGGCAGATACAGGGGACAGGCAGGGCTCTGGTGAGCAGCAACACACATATTAAATAGAGTGGCCATATTTCCCAAAGGCTCAGGCTGGCATCACACCTCACCTGAGGTCTGCCTGCCCCTGGTGCTCTGCTGGCATCACTGCTTGCTCAAGCCCTGCCTCCTCTCTGCATCACAGCTTAGAGGAAAAAGAAGTGGAAAAAAGGGAAAAGAAATTGTCAATTGGAGTGTCCGTGCTAAATGAAGCTGATAAGAATACTTAGTACCCACTCTAAGAACCCTTTGTTTCGTTCTGATGTCATTAGGATGTGGAATGTAGCGGGCCATCCAGACCATCCAGTCAACATCTTTGTTTAGATTTCTGTTGTAGGAATCAAACTTGTAAATGAAATCAAGTTCTGCAGCTTCCCTTCTGAAATTGGTTTGAAATAATGCAGTGACTTTGAGATCCATTAATGAGCACCCAGGCAAGTTAAACTGTTCCCCAAATGTTGCCTTTTTGGCTATCTGATTTGTGTCCATTAATTCTTTCTCATAGAGACTGTCTGGTTTGGCCAATGTACATGGCAGAGGGGCATTGCTGGCACTTGATGGCATAGTTCACATTAGTGGATGTGCAGTTGTATAAGCCTCTGGTGTGGTGGTTTACATGGTTAGGTCCTTTGATGATAGTGTCTGTATACAAGTATGGACAGAGTTGGCACCAGGGCTGATTGCAGGAGTGGGATCCTGGATGATTATGATGGAGATGTGCTGCGTGGTTACTGGAAAGAATTTGTTTGAGGTTAGGGGGCTGTCTGTAGGCAAGTATTGGTCTGTCCCCTGAGGCCTGTAAGAGTGAGGGGTCATTTTCCAAGATAGGTTGTAGATTGTTGATATGAGTTGGAGGGGTTTAAGTTGAGGGCTGTAGGTGATAATAAGTAGTGTTCTGTTGTTTTCTTTGTAGGGGTTATCTTGAAGTAGCTGATGTCTGGGTACTTGTCTGGCTCTGTCAACCTGTTTTTTTCACTTCTCCTATGCCAACATCTTTACGGCTGACCTTGAACAACATTTCTTCGGCTCTCACCTCCTAGCACTCTTACTCTACTGATGCTACATTGATGGTATTTTCATTATATCGACCCACAGGAAGGAGACCTTTGTAGAATTTCACAGGGATTTCCACAACTTCTACCCCACCATCTACCTTAGTCTGGACCAGGCCACACAAGAAATCCACTTCCTTGACTCTGCAGTACAATTACACAATGAACACATTTCCACCACCTTATACCAGAAACCCATCAACCGTTACACTTACCTACATACCTCTAGCTTCCATCCAAGACACATTTCCCTATCAATTGTTTACAGCTAAAATACAACTGGATTTGCTCCAGTCCCACAGACAGAGACAAACACCTACAGGATCTATATAAAGCATTCTTAAAACTGAAATACCCACCCGGAGAAGTAAAAAAAAAACCAAAAAACAGATTAACAGAGCTGCAAGACTATTAGTTGTTGTTGTTTTTTAAAGTTTTTCCATGAAATTCTCGAGAATGTGTGTGGTTTCTATCTGTATTTTACTACCTGCCTTTATTCCCCTCTGCTTCCCGATCATGCCTGTTTTTTGCAGTAGGAAATTGAAAGGCAATCCATCTGTCCCACCCCTTACACACTTAGTACAGAGTACAAGGAGCATGGGTGCGGACTAGTGGGAACAGTGCTTGCAATAGTCTTCCATTCTCAGGTGTGTGGCGTTCATGTGCGCCTCATAGTGAAATAGAGATATCTTAAAGAGCTCCAGGTACAATAAAGTTAGTAACTTTCCTTATTCAGGAAGTTCTGCTGAAGTTAAATAAAATACATTCTTCTGAACTATTCCCTCATAGATTTTAAGGATTGACAGGACCATCATGATTATCTAGTCTGACCTGTGCATCACAGGCCACTCATACTTATCTGCATAATAGGTTTCTCCAGGTGATCCTCCAGTCTTCTAATTCCTCTTCAAAACTCATTGCTTCTGTTAACCCTACAAATATTAACATATGTGAAAAATATACTGTTTGTCACTCATTTCCATAGTTACATGAAAAAAGATGTTGTAAGACAGAATGATTATGAAATTATCCGAGTCCCACAGTTATTAGATTGTAGGCTTTCTGAGGTGCAGACAATGTCTTTCTCAGTGTATAGAGACACATACTGTTGTTGGAATTCTCTGCCAAAAAATTAAAAATCCTGCATACAGTATTTTAAAATTGATCGTATTTTATTTGTAAAAATTACACTGCATAATTATGTCATTTCCAATTAGTTTGGTAATTCATTTTAAAACATCTGTCAGCAACTGTGTGTGTAACAACAGAGACAACAGTAAAATGGTTCCTCCAGGAACAAAGAGTTTACAAAACAAACCCTATGACAACCAGTTTCTATTTTTCTGTCCTTTTCCCCCCTGAGACCAGCTAGAGGGAAAGTCATCAGATCTCTTCCCCACAAAACCCACACCCTGGTACCCTGGGCTCTGGGGAGGAGGTGTGAATGTCTGGAAGGACCCCCTCACCCCAGAGCCTAACCTGTCCAGACAGACTTGGCCAACGAGTTTGCAGGGCCCAAGGTGGCATGCTGTGGTTGGCTGCCAGGGCAGGGATCGAGCAGCCAGCGGGCGGGTGCCAGGCAGCATGGGGCCCTGAAAGCACGGGGTCCAAGGCAACTGCCTTTCTTACCTTGCCCTAATGCCAGGCCCGAGTCCAGACACCTCCTCACCAGAGCCCAGGTCCTGGACTCCCCCAGCCTAGGCACTTGGATTCCACCCCCCTCAGAACCCAGCCTTGGGACACCCTCAGCAAGATATTCATACCCCCTTTCCTGAGAATCGAGCCATGGGGTGCCCCCCAGCCCACGCACTCACACCACCATTTTGAAGAGCTCAAACGTGGGTGCCCTCGCCCAGCACATGCCTGTTCCATTCCTTCCCTTCCAGAGCGCAGCCGCTGTTCCCGTTTCCCTATGTATTTCAGGCATTGTAAATCAGCTTGTAATCTAACTGCCTGTTTAAAAGAAGCCTGGGATACCAATCATACCAGGTGATTCTGGAAGTTTGTATTGCACCGCAAAGATTTTTTTTTAACAAAACATTCCATGTGTTTTGAGAAAAAGGGAAGCAAAAGCAAAAACTAGAAAACAACTCTCCCTCCCCCATGAAATTTAGTCCTTGGGGTACGTTTTCCGTACAATATGACATTTAACAGACAAGTCCCATTAATGCTAATGGTCCTAGGCTTTCTTTTATTCATCACAATGCTGATAGCACTTCGTCAGCTTTTTATCAGCTTGAAATATTGACAGTAAGAAGAGGCATTCCCTTAACCAGGCTTGACTATTGCTGTGTTCTTTTAACTTAGTCATCATGCAAATGCTCCTATAAATGGGCTTATTTCAGCAGATCCAAAGCACATCAACCAAATCATCTTACCCTGATGCTGGGCTCTCTGCATTGGCTGCAGTTTGCGAGTATTCGTTTTAAAATATGGATTGTTAACTTATAAAGCACACTCTGGTTTTCTGCTGTCTTATTTGATCACTTTTTTAATTACACTGATGTCTTAAGGCCTACCTTCATTTTGTTAAGAAATGAGTATTTGTGCCTTATGGGCTTTATTAAAGTTTCCATTTTGAAGCACGAATATTCCCCAATGTCATGTTGTACCTTTAGAACTTCTGTATTGTGCTGTTAAATTTTGTTCTGGTCCTTTAGCCTTTCCCCCCAATCTAACTCCAAAATTATAGAGGTATTTTGCACAGATTGTATAGTACCTCTGGGTATATTCGGTGTAATTTTTTTTTCAGTGTGATTTTTAGTGGGAGCAGTAGACCAGATACATTGACATGGGGTGCATCTACACTGCACCGTAGGTCAAAATAAGATACATAATTTGAGCTATGCAAATTACATATCTTATTTCGAAATACCTTATTTCATAGTTTGATGCTGTCTACACAGCACCACATTTCAAAATAACCCGCTATTCCAAAACATCCCTTATTCCTCATGGAATGAGGTTTACAGGGACATTGGAATAGTGAGCCCGATATAACGGGCTTGCTGTTAAGATGCGGTATAGCTATTTCAGGATACTCCGGTATCCTGAAATAGCATTGCAATGTAGACATAGTCATGATGTCCAAGTCTTCCTCAGTTTTTTTCCCTTGTCTTCTCTTATTTGTAGGGAAAAACATAATGAGAACAGGAAAAGGGACAAAAGAACAAAAAAAGCAAATGAATGGGAAATGAGGAAAAGAAGAGTGACACCTTGGTTTACATCTGCTAAGGAATAATCAAAGTTTTCTAAGGAATTAGACCAAATTTTTTCAAATTTGTTTGATGTCCTTCTTCTCTGGAACATTAATCCTTTTTTAGATGCTAGGTCATCAAAGCCACTGAGCCAGGCTTTCATCCACAGCTGTAGTCTGCTCTTCCATCCAAGCAGTCTGCAACTTTCTAAACACAGCTTCAAGTTGCTACACCATTGGTAACCATTAAAACTCCACCAAATTCAGTGTAAAAAAGTAATAGTAAAATGTTTTTTAAGTACATCAGAAGCAGGAAGCCTGCTAAACAACTAGTGGGGCCTTTGGATGATCAAGATGCTAAAGGAGCACTCAAAGGTGATAAAGTTATTGAGGAGAGGCTAAATGAATTCTTTGCTTCAGTCTTCATGGCTGAGGATATTGGGGAGATTCCTAAACCTGAGCCATTCTTTTTAGGTGACAAATCTGAGGAATTGTCCCAGAATGAGGTGTCATTAGAGGTTTGGAACACATTGACGATAAACTTAACAGTAACAAGCCACCAGGACCAGATGGCATTCACCCAAGAGTTCTGAAAGAACTCAAAGGTGAAATTGCGGAACTATTAACTGTGGTTTGCAACCTATCCCTTAAATCAGCTTCTGTACCTGATGACTGGAAGATATCTAATGTGATGCCAATATTTAAAAAGGGCTTGAGAAGTGATCGTAGCAATTACAGACAGGTAAGTCTAACATAAGTACCGGGCAAATTAGTTGAAACTATGATAAAGAATAAAATTGTCAGATACATAGATGAACATAATTTGATGAAGAAAGGCAATATGGTTTCTGTAAAGGGCAATCACAGCTCAATAATATACTAGAGTTCTTTCAGGGGGCGGTCAACAAACATGTGGACAAGAGGGATTCAGTGGATATAGTGTACTTAGATTTTCAGAGAGCCTTTGACAAAGTCCCTCACCAAAGGTTCTTAAGTAACATACATTGTCTTGGGAGAAGAGGGAAGGTCCTTTCATGGACTGATAATTGGTTAAAAGACAGGAAACAAAGGGTAGGAATAAATGTTAAGTGTTCAGAGTGGAGAAAGGTAACTAGTGGTGTCCCCTAATGGTCTGTCCTGGGACACATCCTATTCAACTTATTTATAAATGTTCTAGAGAAAGAGGTAAACAGTGAGGTGGCAAAATTTGCAGATGATAGCAAACTGCTTAAGATGGTTAAGACCAAAGCAGACTGTGAAGAGCTTCAAAAAGTCTCACCAGGCTAAGTGATTGGCCAACAAAATGGCAAATGAAATGTAATGTTGATAAATGTAAAGTAATGCATATTGGGAAATATAATTTCAACTATAAATACAATGTGATTGGGACTAATTTAGCTACAACTACTCAAGAGAGAGATCTTGGAGTCATTGTGGATAGCTCTCCGAAAACACCCACTCAGTGTGCAGTGGCAGTCAAAAAAGCAAATGGAATGTTAGGAATCATTTTAAAAGGGAGAGAGAATAAGAGAGAGAATATCTTGTTGCCTCTATATAAAACCACGGTACACTAACATCTTGAATACTGTGTATAGATGCGGTTGCCTCATCTCAAAAAAGATCCATTGGCATTGGAAAAGGTTCAGAAAAGGGCAACAAAAATGATGTTGTTTGGAATGGGTCCCGTATGAAGAGAGATTAAAAAGTCTTGGACTTTTCAGCTTAGAAAAGAGGAGACTGGGGGGAATATGATAGAAGTCTATAAAATCATGACTGGTGTGGTAGTTTAAAACAAACAAAAGGAAGTTTTTTCTTCACTCAGCGCATAGTCAACATGTGGAACTCCTTGCCAGAGGATGTGGTGAAGACTAGGACTTTAACAGGGTTCAAAAAAGAGCTAGATAGATTCATGGTGGTTAGGTTTATCAATGGCTATTAGCTAGGATGGGTAGGAATGGTGTCCCTAGACTCTGTTTGTCTGCAAATGGATGACAGGAGAGGGATCACGTGAGGATTACCTGTTGTGTTCCATCCTCTGGGACATCTGGTATTTGCCACTGTTGGCAGACACGATACTGGGCTGGATGGACCTTTGGTCTGATCCATTATGGTCGTTCTTATGTTCTTATATCATTATGTTGGTGCAATACCAATGTGAGAATGGAATCACGCCCCAAATATCTTTATAACAGAAGACAAATAAGGATAGAAATGACACTAAGCTAGGGGGAGAGGTAGACAAGTTTGGCAGAGAAAGAGCTGGAGATTAAAGTGGATGAGAACCTGGATATGAGTCAACAGTGTGCCCTTTTAGCCAAGAAGGCTAACAGCATATTAGGTTGCCTTAGGAGGAGCATTGCCAGCAGATCTACAGAAGTGATTATTTCCCTTTCTTCAGCACTGGCGAGGCCACATTTGGAGTATTGCATCCAATGTTGCACGTAACTCCCTCCCCCCCCCCCATGTGGACACATTGGAGAAAGTCCAGCGGAGGGCAACCAAAATGATTAGGGGTCTGGAGCACTTAATTTACAAGGAGAGGCTGAGGAATTTGGGCTTATTTAGTCTGCAGAAGAGAAGATTGAGGGGGGGATTTGATAGCAGCCTTCAACTTCCTGAAGGGAGGTTCCAAAGAGGATGGAGAAAGGCTGTTCTCAGTAGCGACAGATGACAGAACGAGGAACAATGGGCTCAAGTTGCAGTGGGGGAGATCTAGGTTGGATACTAGGAAAAAACCTATTTCCCTAGGAGGGTGGGGAAGCACTAGGATGGGTTGCCTAGGGAGGTGGTGGAATCTCCATCCCTAGAGGTTTTCAAATCCCAACTTGACAAAGCCCTGGCTGGGATGATTTAGTTGGGGTTGGTCCTGGTTTGGGCAGGGGGCTGGACTCAATTACCTCCTGAGATCTCTTCCAGCCCTAGGAATCTATGATTTATGATTCTAGAGGGTGGATACTTTTAAATCACTTCGCACATGAGCCATTCCCTTGGTACTCTTTGGTATTCAACTGGTGCTGGGTTATATTAGTTTATAATAAAAGCCACATCGTTCTGGGTAATTTCAGATGGCATCAGTGGCACTGGAAAATAGACAACAGCAAAAGTGTTCTCAATAACATTTTATTAAAGATGTGAGATGGCATAGTTATTCATTAGGGGTGTGATTTTTTTTAAGAGTCCTAGCAGACATAGCTATGACAAAAGGACTTTTAAATGTAGACAGGCCTTAATTATACTGAGGGAGGGAGGCATTTCGTTTTCAGGATGGGAAGCACGAACGTGGCTGAAGCCTTCTTTACCTCACTCTTTTCAGCTGCACTGAGGATCGAGCCCTTACATTTTTTACTGCATGCTTAATTATTCAGATTTAATGTTTGCATTATTAGTAGATGTTGTCACATTTAATTTACATATTCCCTTTGGGGTTAGATATTCAGACGAAGTATGATGTCTTTAACCAATATTGTATGGCCAACAATACAACTTCTGATTCATTATATTACAATATTGCAATCAATCATAATCTTCTATGTCCTATAAAGCCTCCTATCTATGAGAGGAGAGAGGAAGAAAGGAATTAAATTAGCAGTGAGTTTACTATAGAGGAAGAGAGATATCCTTATTATAGTCATTCAGGATTAGTCAGTCATATATTTGTTAATCATTCATGTTTTAAGGAATAATATAAAAATCAACAGAAAGGCAGGAAACAATATTGCCTTTAATTCATGTTTGCCGTAAGGAATTAAAAAAAATGCATAGGTAACATAAGATAATTTAATTTCCCTTCTCACAATGCAATGAGGACAAATTTTATAACTCTATATCAAAGAAAAACTTTTGAGAAAATAAAATCTGTTTCTAATATGGCCCTTATCTTTATATGTTAAATTGTTGTTTAGAATAGATCATTAAAATTTAAAATATAAAAAAATACATGGCCAGACCCTCAGCTAGTTCAATTTCCCATAGTTCTGTCGACTACTGTCTTAGACTAGTGTAAACCATGAGCAAGTCCACTGAAATCAATGGGGTTTCAGCAGCATAAAAAAGAGTGAGGTAAGAATCAAGTATACGTCTTTTCAGGTTTGGATAAAAAGATGTCTGTGTGTATGCTTTCCTTTCAATGTTTTCTGTGATTCTGAAGTCTGTGACATTATGGCTCCAAGGGACTCCAAATGAAACCTTTTGGGTTCAGTTTCATTTTTCATTATCACAGCATAGTGCACTGCCATAAATGATAGCTTTGTATACCTTTTTTAGAGGCTGGGAGTGATGAAGTGGACAATTACATAGTCTAAACTTATTTGATCTTGCAAAGGAATTCTAAAGGGTATCGTTTAACTTCTTCCATTCTTGTTTTTGCCTGTATTTTATAAAGTTTCAAGCTCCAAGGAGTTCCAGCAAGTTGAATTTGCCTGCCCATGTCCTTGATTTCAGCAGTTGCAAAAAGTACTTTTTTTTTTTTTGGCTTTCTTGGCTGGAAAAAATATCCTAATGTTTTACTTGTCACTCTGAGACTATTCCTTGGAGTACAGATATTAAATAACAGATTAAAAATGTAAATGGTATACAGCACATATTGGAATATAGCCACTATGGTTTTCCCCACATGCTTTTCTTTTTCTTAACTGATACCGTTAATCCAGAGGTTTGAGTCTTGGGAATAAGCCAGACTCCAAACTGATGCAAAACCTTCAATAGCTGGCACACTGCACTGTGGTCATGTTGTTCCTTGACATTTATTTTGTAGACAACAGGCAGAGGAGAAGTGGTAGGGTGAATGTTGCCTAATGTACTGTGACCGTATTCCCTGTAAGCTATGTGCTAGTGTGGCCACTCAGGAAAATTAAAATGTTGCCCAGCTGTTTAGCAGTGTGCCCCCAGCTAGATTTTGTGTTTATATTGGTGATGCACATTCGTACATGCCTTGGTGCACATAAAAATTTATTCCGCTCATGGATGAAAAAAAATCTGCACATGGATGGAAAAGATTGAGGGAACATTGACTGTGATTAACATAAAATCCACTATGTGATCATTAATCCATATGTTTGTAATGACATGATCATGAAAATAAGATAAAAAGAGTAGGTATTAATATTGAACAGCTGAAAATAATTTTAAATGACCCTTTTAAGAACAATTTAAGCGCCTTGCCTGCTTCAGAAAATGGAACAGAGTCTAACCTTACATGCTCAGGAGCACTAGAGAGAATGAGGAGGGGCTATACAGAAGTGGGAATCAATCAGAAGAGATTTGGAGCTTTTCTTCTAGTGGCTTCTATGCAGTACAAACCAGTGTCATCTATGCCATCCATGATGAGGATGTATAACCCATAGTTCCTAGCCATCTCCTCTGAATGAGCATTGGACCTATAACTTCTTCCTACTGCCTTTCAGACCCTTTACATTTGGTGTCACTATGGGTAAGTCTACACAGCAGGGCTAAAGTTGAATTAAGCTACACAACTTCAGCTATGTCAATTATGTAGCTTAAGTCGAAATAGCTTAACTCAGCTATAGGCGCTATCTACATAGCAGGAGGTCGAAGGAAGGACACTCTTCCTTCAACTTTCCTTACTCCTTGTGAAATGAGAGTTACCATGTGTTGGAGTAAGAAGTCCTCCAGCTCGATGTTATTTTGAAATAAAGGCTGATAGTGTAGACACGCTGTTTGTTATTCTGGAATAATATCAGTTATTATAACACTGCTGTGTAGACCTACCCTATGCTGCCAGCCTCTCCACAGAGATGTTAGCTAGAATGGAGGGAGCTTCTTGTCTCCTCCCTCTTGCACATGCTTATCCAGAGGTTGGCTAGTGTATGCGTTATTTAGGGCTGAACGCTACCCTTACTAACATGGGTAAAATTCTCTTTGGAGGAGTGTCACTTGCATTGAAAAAGAGAGAATTAGGCACAAAATTATTATACTACATAGTTTTGTCACAATACAATAGCAGATGTCTTATTTAAAAATTGAAATGTGTGCTGCTTGCTTTTCTAAACTTTTATTTATAATTCTGAACATTGGTCTACATTGGCTGTAAATATCCATTCAATAAGGGACCATGAGAGGTCATCTAGTCAATCATCCTGTGCTGAATAGTAATAAAGATGTAGCCGTGTCAGTCTGGTCTTGCTGAAACAAAAGACAGGACTATGCAGCACTTTAAAGACTAACGAGATGGTTTACTAGGTGATGAGCTTTCGTGGGCCAGACCCATTTCCTCAGATCAAATTGTGGAAGAAAATTGGCACGACCATATATACCAAAGGGATACAATCAAAAAAAGTGAACACATATAAAATTGATAAATCAGATTTTAGAACAGAGGGGGAATGAGGGGGGAGGTTAGTGTCTATGAGATAATGATATTAGGGGTGATAATTGGGGAAGCTATCTTTGTAATGGGTAAGATAATTAGCATCTTTGTTAAGGCCCATTCGTAAAGTGTCAAATTTAAGCATGAATGACAGTTCAGAGGCTTCCCTTTGTAGTCTTGTGTTAAAGCCTCTTTGAAGCAGGATGCATGTAGTGAGGTCGTTGAGACAATGCCCAGTCTGGTTGAAATGGCAAGAGACTGTTTTTTCTTTGTGAAACTGTCTGATGTCTGTTTTGTGTGCATTGATTCTTTGGAGAAGTATCTGAGAAGTCTGTCCAATATACATAGCAGACGGACACTGTTGGCACATGATGGCATAAATTATATTTCTGGATGAGCAGAAATATGTGTTCTTGATCTTGTAACTGAAATGGTTAGGTCCAATGATGGTGTCAGCAGAGTAAATATGTGGATAAAGCTGGCACTGGGGTTTGTTGCAAGGGAAAGTTCCAGAGTTGGTATTAGTGTGGTATGTCCTGTGGTTGTTGGTAAGAATCATCCTGAGGTTAGGTGGTTGTTGATAGGAGACTATGGGTCTGTCTCCCAGAGCCTCTCGGAGTGTAGTATCCTGTTCCAGTATAGGTTGTAGTTTATTGATAATGTGTTGGACAGGTTTAAGTTGGGGGCTATAGGTGATGACAAGTCGTGTTCTATTGTTAGTTTTCTTGGGTCTGTCTTGAAGTAGATGGTTTCTGGGTATTCGTCTGGCTCTTTCAATTTGTTTTTTTATTTCTCCGGGTGGGTAATTGAGGTTTATAAATGCTTGGTAGAGCTCCTGAAGTCTCTGGTCTCTGTCAGTGGGATTAGAGCAGATGTGGTTGTATCGAAGGGCTTGGCTATAGACGATGGATCATATGGTGTGTTCTGGATGGGAGCTGGAGGCATGTAGGTAACTGTATGAGTCAGTGGGTTTTCTGTAGAGAGTGGCATCTAATTTACCATTGGTGATTTGTACTGTGGTGTGCAGGCCCCTTCTCTACTTACGCTACATCGATGACATCTTTATGATCTGGACCCATGGCCAAGAAACACTGGATGCATTCCACAGAGACCTTAACAATCTACACCCCACATCAATCTCTACCTGGACCATTCTACACGAGAGATCCATCTCCTGGACACCACAGTCTTCAAAGAGACTTTAACACAAGACTACAAAGGGAAGCCTTTGAACTGTCATTCATGCTTAAATTTGACACTTTATGAATGGGCCTTAACAAAGATGCTAATTATCTTACCCATTACAAAGATAGCTTCCCCAATTATCACCCCTAATATCATTATCTCATAGACACTAACCTCCCCCCTCATCCACCCTCCGTTCTAAAATCTGATTTGTCAATTTTATATGTGTTCACTTTTTTTGATTGTATCCCTTTGGTATATATGGTCGTGCCAATTTTCTTCCACAATTTGATCTGAGGAAATGGGTCTGGCCCATGAAAGCTCATCACCTAATAAACCATCTTGTTAGTCTTTAAAGTGCTGCATAGTCCTGTCTTTTGATCCTGTGCTGAGGCAGGGCCAAGTACACCTATATGTTTGTATAAACTGTACTTAAAGATGTCCAGTGAATGGGATTCTACAACCTCCCTTTGAAGCCTGTTAATGTTCTTACAGCTAGAAAGGTTTTTTTCTTAATATCTAATCCAAATGTCCTTTGCTTCAAATAAAGCCCATTAGTTCTTGTCCTACCTTCAGTGGACTTGGAGAACAAGTGATCGCAGTCCTCTTTAGAACAGCCTTTGATACATTTGCAGATAGATAGCAGGTCTTTTCTCAGCACTAAACATGCCCAGTTTCTTTTTTAACATTTCCTTAGATGTCAGCTTTCCTAAAACTTGGATCATCACTTTTGTTGTTCTTCTCTGGTCTCTCTCCACTTTGTCAACATTTGTCTTAAAAGTGTGATGATTAAATGTGGATATAGTACTCCAATTGAGGCCTCACCAGTGATGAGTAGAGTGGGACAATAACCTTCTGTGTCTCACAAAGGGCATTTCCGTTTATATACTCCAAAATTATATAGCCTTTTCTCAACCACATCATATTGTTGGCTCATATGCAACATGTTATCCATTATAACCTCTTTTTCAGCAGAACTATTGCCTAGTCAGTTACCCCTGGTCCACACTAGGGGATAAGTTTGAATTAAGATACACAACTTCAGCTATGTTAATTGCGTAACTTTAAGTCGAAATATCTAAACTTGAATGTTGGCACCATCCTCGCTGCAGGAAGTTGAAGGGAGAACACTCTCCCTTTGACTTCCCTTACTCTTCATAGAAGCAGGACTGCTGGCATCGACGAGCACCCACTCAATTCGAATTAGCGTATCTTTGCTAAATCCGCTAATTCAAACTCCAGAAGATCAACTGCAGGTGCTTTGACCTTATCTGTAGTGTGGACATGACCTTAGAGTCTCCATTTTTTAGTTGCCCATTTGATTTTTCCTTCTTAAGTGTAGTACTTGATCTTTATTGAAATTTCATCTTGTTGATTTCAGACCAGTTCTCCAATGTGTCAAGATTATTTTGTTTTCAAATCTTGACCTCCAAAGTGCTAAAAAAATCCTCCCATCTTGGTGTCAGCTGCATATTTTATAAGCATGCTCTCTCCTCTATCATCCAAATCACTCAATGAAAATATTGACTAGTACCATACCCAGCACAGACCCATGCAGGACCCCCGTCGACATTTCCTCACAGTTTTATGATGAACCACTGAAAATTACTCTTTGAGTACAATAATTTCATCCTGACCACCTATCTCTCATTTGCTTACTAAAATCAAGATGTACCATATCATGTCTGCAGCTTCCCCCTTTCCCCAATGACTAGGCCAATAACATTGTCAAAGAAGGAAATTTAGGTTGGTTTGGGATGATTTGTTTTTAAGAAATCCATACTGGCTCTTCATTGTAATCCCATTGTCTCTAGATGCTTAGAAATGGATGGCTTCATAATTTGTTCCAGTATCTTTTCAGATGTTACAGTTGGGTTGACTGATTTCTCAGATCTATTTCCCCTAGGGATGTGAAGGACTAGTTGACTAGTCAACTATCCATTAAGCAAATGCTTATCGGATAGTCAAAACACTAGTCAACTAGTCGCTCCCCCAACCTTGCTGCCTCTATCAGAAAGAGGCAGCAAGGGGGCAAGAAGAGAGAGGGTACTTCAAAGCCGCAGTGCCACTTGAAGCCTGGGGCCAGACCTTGGGCTTCATGAGGCGCTGCCACTTTGAAATACCGCGGAAGCCTAGTTTTAGGCTCCTCACAGCGTTTCAAAGTGGCAGCGCCACGTGGAGCCCAGGATCAGCTATGGACTCCCCTACCGACCCTGGGCTCCACGCAGCGCTTTTGCCTTTGAAGTGTAGCAACAGCCCTAAGGCTGTTGCTACACTTCAATGGCGGAATCCCCCTATCGACTAATCAAACACTAAATGCTCAGATGCCAACTTATTATAAACTTATGGAAGTTGTGCAGTTACATGCCATTTTATCAATATACATACTGCTATATCAAAAGACATTTCTGAAAACGCCAAGAAAAGTAGTACATCTTTATTTCTAATATTTATGCAGTTAAAAAAAAAAGCACTGGCAGCCAAGTCTGCATTTCAGAGCTGTTGCAATCCCACCCCACACAGATCAGATTAAAATATGAGAACAAGAAGTTACCACGGCCCATACATATCATTTCTGGCACTGCATGAAAAATGGATTTCAGAGATGCACAGCTCACAAAAAAAGAAGTGGATCTCAACATTTTTTAAAAAATACAAGACGTAACACAAAACAACTTGTGAACAATCTCAATTTTCAGTTTAATTCTGTGGGAATTTATCCAGCACAGCTCCTATTTTTTAGCTGCACATTGCCGTTATATAGTATTTTTGTAAGCAGTTTACAGAGTTGTACATTACACCCATGTTCACTGGATATCAAAGTGATTCCTGGATGTATACTGTATCTTTTATGTACATGTAACAACTACTGAAATTAACAAAAGATGTGGGTCAGCAAGCACTGCAAAATTAAACCCATCATAATAAAAGCACTTTGCAATCTACCAGGTCAGTGTGACTTAAGCATGTGCTTAAATTTAAGAAGGTGCATAAGTGCTTTGCTGAAGTTACAAATCTAATGAAACCAAAGTTTTTAGTTTGTAAAATAAAGCCTGAGAAAAATATTTCCTGTTTATCAAAATTAATTGGTCAGACTTTCAGTTATATCTGCACCACCACTGATTTCAGTAATGCTTTTTCAATGAATTACCATCTATTTTCTTTTTGTGGGATAATAGTGTTTCTTTTTTGCTACTAGTTAAATATATTGGCCTTAAAAAGTAACCCAGACCTGAAAGAGTTGTGAAAGCTTGTGTCTCTGACCAACAGATGTTGGTCCAATTGAAAAGATTACCTCACCCACCTTGTCTCAGCATTTCTCAAGTTATTTATGATTTTTTTAAAAACCCTTGCCTTTAAAAAAGGAACTTTTGTTCAGAAATGGGCCAGGTTTTACAGCAGTTTCACACACACAATTCCACCTCTGTGTTTATTTCCCATGATACATTCCTGATTACCAGCTATATTACATTTCTATCTGATTAGATGTATATATTTGTGGAAAACTGAATCGTATTTCCATGCACATACTGAAAAAGCATTGTTTCCCCCCTTAAGTCATCATTCATTTTAAGAATATTTACAGAATAATAAAGAGGGGAATATAAACTATATATATAGTCAGGAAAAAAATTAAACCACAATAAAAATTGCTAATACAGCTCTTTAGTGTAGCAATGAAGAGAAAGGTCTAGAAGAGAGTACATGGGAAAGGAGAGAAATCATCTGTAGAAAAATCTTCATGATAGAAAAATGACCCAATAGGTATATCACTTAATTACCATGTTCATATGTTAAACGCAAAATTTTACTATTAAAGAAAGGTAATGATTATTCTGTAATTAAGACAAATTAAGACCATGGCTCAGATCCTCAACTGGTACAAAATCATTAATATAGCTATGCTGATTTATACCCGCTGAGATCTGATCCTATAAATCTGGAAACTTTTCAGTTTCTTACCATGGTCCATCTATGAGCCTTTTAAGAGCTATCATTTCTGGCAAGTAATGACTCTTTGAAGACAAACAGGATTTCTTCCTTTCCAAGACAATCCATAAGTACAGGCTAAAGAACCAGTCTTTTTGAGGATTTGAAAGTTCTAACTGTACTTATATCAGTCCAAGTATGTAAGTGTGCATCTACACAGCAGGGCTTAACTACGCAAATTGAGTAAGTAAGTAAAGTAAGCTACGCAAATTGAGCCACACCAATAGCATAGCTTATTTCAAAATAGGGAGTATCTACCCAGCACTTATTTTAAAATAGAGCACTCTTCCTCCGACTTCTCTTGCTCCTCATACAATGAGGGTTACAGGAGTCGGAGTAAGAAGTCCTCCAGCTCAACAGTATTTCAACATTATTTCAAAATAACTGTGTGCTGTGTAGACATGGACTAAGTTATTTTGAAATAATGTTGTTGTGTTCACATACCCTTAAGTGTGTGTGTGTTAACGGAATATCTACATTTAAAATAAAATGTGTCCTGTTCCACACATCACTGGATGGATCCACATCTGGGTGTTAGGTTTTGTTTGTTTGTTTATTGTTTGTTTGTTTGTTTGTTTTAAAAAGGAAAAATGCTTTCCTTTTGTTTTCTGTCTCTGAAGGGGAGAGGGAGAGGGAGCTGGAATCTCTGCTTCTCAACTCTCTGCCCTCTACTGTGTCTGTCCTTCAGGATGGGGAAAGAAGTATTTCTGCAATTACCCTAATGACTTCCAAAACATTTTAAATGCCCATCATAATATGGTATATTTAAGTGTATTAGGTAAAGACTTATTGTCAGGTTATTTTAGTTTTACAGTATGTTTCAATATACATGTACAAATATCACACATGAAAGTTAGGGATGGAATGGTTTATTACAACAACTTGTAAATGAAATGCACGGTATCAGGTCTGTAAGCCTTTCTAGTTATATTTTTATTATTCTCCTTTTTTACTATCTCTTATGAGAAGAGTTTTGCTTTGCTTTTTATATTTCCCTATGCATAGAACTCTATGATATAATGTTGGCTAACGCTCAAGAATGTCAGAATTTGAAGAGGTTTTTTATATAATCGTAATAATATCTAAAACTCCCAAAAGGCTAATTAGGTCAAACTTAAAGTCTGAACAAGGCTGAATACAGGTACAATGAAAGTGTGAATGAATAAGTGAAAGAAGAGACACTAGTATATATTCTACATATCCCTACTTTCAGGGCTAAAGAAAATCACTTTGATTTAGCTTTCAATACTTTATGCTAAAGTGACTAATTTGATACCTGTTTTATTTTGTTTCTTTGCTATCCCATTATGCCCACTACTGGTAAAACAAACAGGACATTTTAGCTTTAATCTTCTTACTACATAACCCAAATAACTTCAGTCATGTTTGCATTAATGCTGCATTAATCATGTTGTTGCGTATTAATGAGTTTTCAGGCTATGCTAATTACTGTCATAGATTCTGCAGCAGCCCATTAAATATACAAATTACAGAATTAAAGAGCCAGAGCTCTTCATGATTAATCTTTAAATGGAGAAAAACTAATGATGTCTGTACAAAGTTTCTCTCTACTTTTGGCTGACTGAACCCAATGAACAATCAATTAGAATATTTAAAGAATATGAAAATGGTACATAATAAAGATTGTATGCAGTTATTCCATACAGGCATTGGATAATTTTTTAAGTTTGCTGTCATATGGACTTTTATATATTTTCTCATTTTGAAGGCCTTCTTAAGTTTACATTGGAGTAAAAGTTACAGGCTTTGAATTAATTATTACATACCCACTGGAAGCACCTAGTTCCCTATGAATACAGTAAATCAATCTTCTCTTTTTAGCAAGGACACCAGTCTTGTTACTCTCTAGTTAGTAAGATTTACAACAAACCTTGGTGAAAAGAAAGCCAAGATAAGTTTGGAGTCATTTGATAAGATTTGATGAATTAGTAACACTTTCTCCTCACAGTTATCGAGTGATGTTTTGTTAAGGAAAGAAGCAATGCCCAGTAGTTAAATCGCTATATAGCAGCTAGGAAACCTGGATTCTGTACCCATCTATTGATCAGAAGGTCATCTTTGTCTAATCATTTAATTTTTCTGTGCCTCAGTTTTTTCTTTCTGTAAAAGTGGGTCTAATAGTGCCTGCATAATCTGGCAGGATTATTTTCAGATTTTATTAATGTTTATAAATCAAACACATTGGGAGAAATAGTGTAAAGCTTGTAATAGCTTGTAAAGATCAACTGAAAAATGCCAAAGCTGCCAAACTCAAACAAATAAACTTGGAAAAATTACATGAATTCCAGATCTGTTCTTCCACTTCAGGAACAGCATTTAGCCGGGAAAAGTGTTCTTGTAGACCCCTCTGTAAATGCACTGAAATATACAGCAAATCACAGGTTTCCCCTGAAAATAATGGCATTTCATTTACTGTTTATATTACTCTGCATTTCAGTAGTTATTTTTCAATTTGGAGTCAACAAGGTCTTTATAAACACTAATTAACTGAGTCTCACAAGATCCTGGAGAAGTAAGTATATCCGTAACATTACAAAAAATTCTGACACGTGACTGGCTGAAAACAGCCATGTTAAGTGTTAGTATATTTCTATTATTTACTTCTGCCAGGGCAATCAATATTGAGGTCTTAGGAATGTAGACTGTTCAGCACCATATCTAAATCAGTGTACACGTTGAGTTCTATTTCCGTCTCAGAATGATCAAAGGCATGGACAACCTTTCACAAGTGAAGAGGTATTGAGAAGACTGATTGTTAGAGATGAAACAAATATGAGGGGAGCATCATAAATGTACATAAAATAATGAATGTTATAGAGAAATTAAATGATGAATATCTGTTCTCCATTTCTCATAATACAATATCAAGGGGACATTCAATGAAGTTGAAGTAGAAAGTTGAAATGAAAACTTGAAAAGTTCTAAGCCAATAAAAGGAAACCCATTTTCACACAATATATAATTAAATTGTGGGAGCTCATTGCCACGAGAAGTCATTAAGTCCAAGAACTTATGAATCAAAACAAGAGTGGACATTCATATAGATATAAACATATCCAATTACCTTAATTAATAAACATTTCAGAAGGATATTAAATCCAGGCTTCAGCATTTAAACCAATCTCTCACTACTAGGGATAGGATGAGAACTAATGTGGAGGTCAGATTATCTCCCTCTTATCTTTTGTGGTGTTCTCATATGTTTGTAAGAAGCATCTGGTGTGGGCCAGTGTAAAGACAGGATAGGTTACAACAGTTCCTCTGTTTTAGAACAGTGATGGGCAATCAAGAACAGCGAGTGGGCCACATGAGTGGCCCTCTCATCCCAGGCTGTGGCCACTGGGGTTCCACTTGTAGCCTGTGGACCCCATCGTTGGTCTCCATCCCCATGTGCCTCTTGCACACTGGGGCACTGGCATCCCACTTCCACTTCCTCTTCCTCCCCCCTCCCAGCACTTTCAGAGCTCCATGAATCACCTGATTCCCTCTCCATCCCTGCTCCTCTCCCCTCCCTCCCTGCCAGAGCTTGAACAGCTGCGAACAGAGCTGATTCCAGCTCTGGGAAGGAAGGGAAGAGTAGGAAGTGTGGGTCTCCAATGCTTCAGTACATTGGAGGGACACAGTGGGACACAAGGGGTATGTCTAGACTACATGGCTCCATCGACAGAGCCATGTAGATGAGTTTACTAGATACAGGAAAATGAAGCGGCGATTTAAATAATTGCCACTTCATTTACATCAAAATGGCCACCATGCTGTGCCGATCAGCTGTTTGGGGAAGCCTTTGTCGACCGTGCTGGTAAACCTCATTTCACGAGGCATAATGGAGCGGTCAACAAAGGCTTTCCTTGTTGACCACGGCGCGTCCAGACTGCCCCGCTGTGCCGCCAAACAGCTGATCGGCACAGTGCAGCGGCCATTTTGATGTAAATGAAGTGGCGATTATTTAAATCGCCACTTCATTTTCCTATGTCTTGTAAACTTATCTGCACGGAGCCATGTAGTCTAGACATACCCAAGTTGCCTACAACTGTCCTAGAAGGTAAGAAGGTCTTTCTGAAAATTAATTCAATAATCCCTTTTGATCATTTGTTGTTTAAAGGAATGGAAAAGCTGCAGGGGAATTGTGTAATGAACTGAAATTCTACTTATGAATATTTTTAGTCCATATTCTGGATTCATATTTCAGTGAAAAGCCAAGTTTGTTGTCCTAAAAGGCCCAATAGTTGCCTCTTGGGTTAATAAATGTTGGTTTTCCTGTCAACTAAAGTCAATATCTGCCCACTCTACCCATTCGTTTACACAGATGTATAATATGACACACAATAAAGAAGCTAAGTGTCTAGTCCAAGCTCTATAAACAAATCTCATAATATCTCAAGAGTCCTGACTGAGTTGTCTGGTCACAACACCACTAGATTATACCTTTAGAATGGGATTTCAGCTAAAAAGAAGGAGTTCGCATCCTAGATTCCTTCACAAAGCCAGGTTTTGCACAAGTTAGAAGCCGGTTGTAAGTTTGTTGTTTTATACAGAAAAACAGGGCAGTGGTAATCTGCATGAACAAGTAGCTGATTATTCATTTAAGAGCTTTTCTATATTATTGTCTGACTTAAGCAGAAATCAGGGAGCTTCTCAAGTATGTGGTGTTTTTTTCAGGTAACATCTGTGAATATTTTGGTTTATCTATCTAATTAGCTATGTGCCTATCATAGCAACCCAATTCATAGCACAACATGCAAGGTATAAAAAAAACCCACCCTGATGTATATAAGCAATATTTTAAAAATACATGCATTAAAAACGGAAAAGGTTGAAAAGCTATGTAAAACACATTTTCTGTGATAAAGCCTGATTAAATAGGTAATGCACCCATAAGGCCAATTGAAGCTCTGTTTACAGAAAAGGAAAGTAATTTCTGGTGTAAACTGCCCTTTCTTGGAAATGTCCTGCTCCCAACCCCTGATGTTTAAATACAGAGACTCTCAGATAAAGCAATCTTTGTAATATCCAATTAATCTCATTGGTGAAGAGACTGCATTTTACCGCTGTGCACTGTAGCTAGCAACATTGGGCCTTACTCCCTGACTAGGATTTCTAGGTTCAGCTATCTAGGAACTACATTGAGAGAGAAGAGGTCCCTGAGATATGCAAGAAACAAAACATCAAAGTGCAACACCATGAAGTGAACCCACAAGCAAACTGCAGTTCAGCGATTAAAGACATAACATCAAATATAATCCTTTTTTCTGTATTTGCAGCAGTTGTGCAGATGTAATGTTACACAGGCAGAGAGTAATTAAACTGATTGAGGGAAAAGAGCATGACTAGAACTGGGTAAAATACAAATACATCAAAATTAAAGTCAGTGTAATGATCTGAAACACAGCAAATTTAGACAACACCACACTGGCCAAGCAAGAATCTCATCACACGGCATCAGAGAAGTTAGAAGTACAATTAAATGAAAATCCTACAGCAACTGAGGGTGCTTATTGATTAGATGGTATACACTCTGAATAAGAGGACAGCTAAAAGAGTGGTTTGAGATATACACTAGGCCAATTGGAAAAGAAATAGGATGAAGAAAAAAAAAACTTTAGATAGAAATAAGACAAAGCAAAAGCTCAGCAAAAATATAGCAATTCAAGTGAGAACCTCAGCAAGTGATGGCAGAACTGCAAGCTAACAATGTATCCAGGCTAACACAAAGTTTCAAAGCAAAACAACAAACTCAGCAACTGACAAATGTTAATGATTCACACAAGGAGGCAATAAAAGTAAGTAAGAAATGTGCACTCTTTCATTCAGTAGCTGTTGCAATAACCTTCTCCTAATTATTTTTGACATAGTGACCTTCTTCAGAAAAAACCTAAAAAAGCTGGATTCACTGATAGGAAATAAACTCCTCAGAAGGGTTTTTCCATGTCTTATCTGTAGACAACAAACTATTTCATTTATGTTTAAGGGAGTGTTTGCCAGGTAAATATTTAATCGGGCTACATTTACTGTATATATACTGCAAACAGCACATTAAAAGCTTGCCGAGGAAAAATGCAGAGACCTCCACCTCTCTTAAATCTAATGAGAGATAGGGCATTCATCAACTCATAAGAGAAATGCAGCACCTTGTAGGAACTTAAAAGTGCAGTTAGTCCTGTGTCACAGCAGCTGAGAACAACATTCCATAACATTGCTTCTGTTTTCTCTTTGGACCCAAGCCTTTAAACTGAAGAAAGTTCAGCCCCAACTACCTTTCTTATGGGTCTGATACTAGTAATTGTAAAAAGTAGCATTTGCTGCAGAAAAAAAAGACAGAAAGAAAAGCACATAAACACACAAACAAACAAAACAAAAAAACAAACAACTAACAAAATCATCCAAAACACAGGATGATTTGGTAGTGATGCGGGACTTCAATTATCTAGACATCTGTTGGGAAACTAACACAGCAGGGTACAGATTATCCAACAAATTCTTGGAATGTATTGGAGACAATTTTTTTATTTCAGAAGGCTGAGAAAGATACTGTGGGTGGGAAGGAGGGGCTGTTCTAGATTTGGTTTTAACAAATAGGGAGGAATTAGTTGAGAATTTGAAAGTGGAAGGCAGCTGTGGTGAAAGTGATCATGAAATCATAGAGTTCATGATTTTTAGGACTGCTATAGAAGGGGGGACAGCAAAATAAAGGCAATGCAGAAAGAGATCTAGGGATAATCATGGACCAGAAGCTAAATATAAGTCAGCAGTATGATACTGTTGAAAAAAAGCAAACATGATTCTGGGATACATTAACAGGTGCTGTGAGCAAGATACAAGAAGTCATTCTTCCAGTCTACTCTGTGCTGATTAGGCCTCAATTGGAGTATTGTGTCCAGTTTTGGGCACCACATTTCAAGAAAGATGTGGAGAAAATGGAGAAAGTCCAGAGAAGAGGAACAAAAATTATTAAAGGTCTAGAAAACATGACCTATGAGGGAAGAACGAAAGAATTGGGCTTGTTTAGTTTAGAAAAGAGAAGACTGAGAGGGGACATGACAGCAATTTTCAAGTAAGTACCTAAAAGGGTGTTACAAGGAGGAGGGAGAAAAATTGTTCTCCTTGGCCTCTGATGATAGGAGAAGAAGAAATGGGCTTAAACTGCAGCAAAGGAGGTTTAGATTGGACTTTAGGAAAAACTTCCTAATTATCAAGGTGATTAGGCACTGGAAGAAATTGCCTAGAGAGGTTGTAGAATCTCCATCACTGGAGATATTTAAGAGGAGGTTAGACAGATATCTGTCGGGGATGATCTAGATGGGGCTTGGTCCTGCCATGAGGGTAGGGGACTGGACTTGATGACTCAGTTCTAGTATTCTATGATTCAAAGGCATATCAGAGAAATTGTAGCCACATCTGTGAGTTAGAAACATGGCTTTAAGATTAGTGCTGGGCTGTTCTCAGGCCTGTTTTAATTTGTGGCAGCTTTATACCCCAGTCTATCAACTGCTCTTCAGTTCAGAATGATCCAGGACACTGCACTGTAACTATCAGCCTCCCCCCACAGTCTGCCTTGGCACCACACAATGCTGAGAGGATAGCAAAGGGAATGGCATAGGGACACATGCCTATGCTGCTGCTGGAATGGCCCCTTTTGTCACAGGAGTGACATAAAGAACCCTTTTTGTTTAAGGAGCACATCATAATCCCAGCACACTGGCTATACACTGATCAGTTTCACATACCTATAGGTGCTGTACTTCCTCATAGCCCCTCCCCCCCCCCCCCGCTCTAGTGAAAGGAGTGGTTGGTGAGTCTACATGCACACAGATCCTCAGGCCCTGCTCTGTCTCTGGTCTGAGTGCAGCAGACCCCATGTATACAGCAGTGCAGAGAACAGGAGCTTAGGACTGTGAAGTCTCTATTGGAATGTCTAGTTCTCTACACAGCTTCTGGGAGCATTCTTCTTCCCGGGTGGACTATCTTATGCTAGTTCTGCTTGACCTGGGCACTGAAAAAGCAGTATGCACATTTCAGCATGGGTGGCAGCTTGGGCTAGCCATCCAAGTTCAAGCCATTCCAATGCCCTGGGCCTTATGCCGCAATGTCTATACTGCTATTTTTTTCTAGCACGCTAGCTGGAGCAGGACTAATGTGAGCCTGTCTACAGTGTAATATGTCAATACAAATTACTCATCGTTCTGTGCACTAGCCTTTGCTGGGTAATCACATGTGGATAGTGCCTCACGTTTCCTTCCTTAATCCACCCAGATGTTGCATTGACCTCATTATATTGTGTCATCTCTGAAGTTAGGCCCAAATTCTGCAGTGCAGTCTGCCAGGGCACACTCTGAAACCGTGTAGAGTCCTATTACATTCGTGGATTTTCATGAAGGATTAAATTAATAGTTTTTATACTTCCTGAGGCAGGAATCTAATGTTTTTTCTGCATTGTGGAAATCCTAAAATAGTTTTGGTTGCTTTGAAATACGTTGTTAATACTGCAGATAATTTCAATCATTCATGCTCTTCCCACTTTTTGTAAATGTACTTTATTGCGTTTAGTTAGTTAATATACCAACAAGTAGGACATAAAGGGTTGTAATAATACTGACCAACCTGATTGAATTAAATAAACTCAGAGTTAAGTCTGCTGAACTGACCAAATGCACCTGCTAAAATATGGTATGATAGCTAAAGAGTTTTGCTCATTGTGGTGACGAGGCTAGTTCAGGATAGAGTGACTGTCCCCAAATCAATGGATAGGTGCAGAAGCTGAATTGTGGCTTTGCAATAAGCCATGTACACGAGCAGACTGGAAAGCAGATTCTGACTTGGAGCTTACGGGTTTGCTCCAAGTCTGCCTTTGCCCTGCAGGAAAGACACTTGTGCAAGACATATCAGGCCCACTGAATAGCTACACTAGTTAGTGCCTTGAAAAATGGAGCCAAAACTCCAGCTCAGGGGCCAGCAGCCTTTGGCATGCAGCCCATCGGGGTAATCCACTGGTGGGCAATGAGACATTTTGTTTACTTTGACCATATGCAGTCATGGCCCCCCGCAACTTCCAATGGCTGCAATTCACTGTTTCCGGCCAATAGGAGCTGTAGAACGTGGTGCAGGTTGCAGGGGCATGTTGGCCTCCTCTTCCCGCAGTTCCCAGTGGCTGGGAACAGTGAAATGCAGCCCCTGGGAGCTGTAGATAGTCAATGTAAACAAAATGTCTCACGACCTGCCAGCGGATTACCCCGATGGGCCATGTGCCAAAGGTTGCCGAGCTCTGCACCAGCTAGTACTTGTCTTTTTGTGCTACAGTACAAGCAAGAACATGATTGAGCCCTAAATGTGTCCTGGCCTAAATGGCGAGTGAAGTTCAGTCCATATCTTGTGTTTCTGCATGTCAGGAAAGCACATGTAACCAGGGACAATATAATCTATTTTCAGTGGACCAGTTTCTTTTTCAGGTCGAATCTGTGTTCCAGGCTATAACAAGTTTGGTCCTGAGTGCAAGCACCCCTTGCTGGCTGAAGGGGGTCTTGCAATATTTAACCCGCCTGTCTGCAGGCGAGTCAAAGTCCAGTCTGTGGCCGAGGTTCAGGTCTCCTCTTTCACCCCCTTGCTCAGGTGTGGTTTGCAGGAGACTCGGGGGCGACCCAGGCCTGCCCACTCTTCTGGGTCCTGGCCCAGAGACCCTATATGTAGCAGATACCTGCCAAGTTTCAAAGTCTGTAGGTATGGCTGCATCCCTGGACCACTTCCTTGGGATGCCACTTCATCCAGGCCTTCTCTAGGGCCTTGCTGCAGAGTTCCCCTTGTCCGGGTTTCGTAGAGTTGTCCCTGGTTAGCCTTTAGCTGCAGGGTCTAGCTCTGCTTAGCTACAAGAGCCCAGCTACCACTCGAAGCTGTCCAGGGTTCTGGTTGTCCGAATCAGCCCAGAGGTCTGCCTGGGTTGAGCTCCAGGAAGAAACTGATGGGCCTTAGCTAGTAGCTCCTTATATAGCAGCCTGCCGCATTCTGATTGACTGCAGTGCAGGCTGCCCCTCTATCCTGCTCGGAGGACCTTTCCACTGCTCCTGCTGTTGGCCAGGGTGCTGAAAGGCTTCCAGTGGGGAGGTCGGCTTTGTCCACCCCATCACACAGGCCCACTCCAATGTGATTGTTTAGAGTCTTAGCTATCACTTTGCCTCCCTTAACTTTGAGTATTCTGGCCCAAATCCTTTTTTAAAAAATTTTGTGTGCATTTTTTCTTCCTAGAAAGATGTGTAAACTTGCTTTATAGATTGAAATCAGTGGGCTCCATCATGTTAAGTATTTAGGCTACTTTTAAAAATTCTTGTTGGTTTTAACCCAAGAAGCAGTAACAATGCTTTTGCAACTGTTACTGTCAGTCATATAAACAGACCTACAGAAGAAGCAGAGTAAATCTTTTGTTGTACTTCAAAATCCAATTGACTTAAAATTACATTCAGATCAAATTACATCCCATGGCTGGTCATGTTTACAATGCAGGGTGCAACTGCTTTGTGCTACGAGCCTGAACTGAAGTTTATTTGTGTGATAAATGAAATACTGTAGTAATTATAGTGTTGCTATTGTGAAAGCTTGTTATAATTGAATATATACAGTGTACATATTGTAGCTAACTGGACATTTTAGAAATGTCAGCTGTGAAAGCTGGGGTAGAGTCTATTTCTTTTAGAAGTTGCCTTTTAAATTTTTGCTAAAAAAATGTCTGTACGTGTAATTTAGTCTCATAGACTCAGAGACTTTAAGGTCAGAATGGACCATTATGATCGTCTAGACCAGTGTTTCTTAAAGTGGTCTGTGAAAGCACTTTGAGAAACCTGTTAACTGGCTGCACCAGTTTGTTTATTTACGGCCACGGAACCTAGCGGCTCCTATTGGCTCCATTTCACCATTTGCAGCCAAGGAGAGCCACGGGAAGCCATAAACCATAAAATCAAAAATTCTCTCAAAGTTTTTGGAGAACAGACCTTTGAAATTAGGTAGGGAGAAAGTCTTTGGAGAAATGCCTATAGATGTAAACTGTTGAAATTTGTCATTCTCATTGTATCAGGACAGCCTGCTCCTTTAAGAACAAGAGGCCCAGGCCAGTCAGTGCTGTGTAATTAGGAGACCAAACACATTGCTGCAATGTGAGGATAGAAGCTGTCCTTTGGCTAGGAACCAAACAGTCAGGTTGGTTGGTGTTCTCGAGGTTATAATTATATCATGTGAAATACCATTGCTGCTGGAAGCATGCCAGTACAGGAAGGGGGGCATGATACAATTTTGTGACTCAAAATTGATACAACTTGATACAATTTTGTGACTCAAAAAGGGATTCTCTGTTACCCTGAAAGGTTTTGAACACTTTAATGGAGCTTGGCTGAAGGGCCAAGTCACATTTGTAGCTGGAGGAAATTGTGGGGAAATGGAGGCAGGAGTGCTGCAACACCCAGCCTTTCGGCCAGGTGAGTCTTGTGACACACCTTTTCTTACTTATATTGTTCTTGAAAATTTAAGACTAAGCCCATGCAATTGCTGTAGAAGCAGCAGGAGTGCACGTCAAACTAGGAATGTTTAGGACCTGCCTGAACCATTATATTTGGGGACCTAGGGAAAAGGGGAAAGACAGCAAGAATGGGCTTCCACCAACTATAGAATCATAGAACCGTAGAGCTGAAAGAGACCTCAGGAGGTCATCAAGTCCAGCCCTCTGCTCTAAGCAGGACCAGTCCCAACTAGATCAACTCAGCCAGGGCTTTGTCAAGCTGAGACTTAAACACCTCTAGGGATGGAGACTCCACTGCTTCCCTAGGTAACCCATTCCAGTGTTTCACCACTCTCCTAGTGAAATAGTTTTTCCTAATATCCAACCTGGACCTCTCACACCACAACTTGATACCATTGCTCCTTGTTCTGCCATCTGTCACTATTGAGAACAGCCTTTCTCCATCCTCTTTGGAACCTCCCTTCAGGAAGTTGAAGACTGCTAACAAATCCCCCCTCACTCTTCGCTTCTGCAGACTAAACAGACCCAACTCCCTCAGCCTCTCCTCATAGGTCATATGCTCCAGCCGCCTAATCATTTTGGTTGCCCTCCGCTGGACCCTCCCCAATGCGTCCACATCCTTTTTGTAGTGGGGGGCCCAGAACTGGACACAATACTCCACAATACACACATGCTCCACATCCAAGACATGACTCCTGGGGCCTATTTCCCCCTGTGGGGATTCCATGTGGGACAGGAGGTCCCCCAATTCTTGATTCTTGGGAGGCATAGAGAAAGAAAGAGATTGGACCAGGGTGGGTCCCCCCCAATAATCTTCCAGCACCTAACAGCAGTGGCAAATCTACCATACTGCCTAACAGCCTTCTCTTGCAAATCCTGTAGCTAAAGAAGTGTGTGTTGCAGTGGTGAAGGATGCTGCTATCTCTTTTCCTTTACAAAAAAACCCTCTGGGAAATTACATTAACGAACTGGCCCTTTGCTCCACTCATCTGAAGAAGGAGGTTGTACTCATGAAAACTCATGATACTATGTATATTTTTGGTTAGTCTCCAAGGCTGCTTCTACAGAGCAGCATTATTTCAGATTAACTGACATTATTTTGAAATATCAAAGAGCATGTCTACACACAAAGCCATTATTTCGAAATAATGTTGAGCTGGAGGATTTCTTACTCTGACTCCTGTAACCCTCATTTCACAAGGAGTAAGGGAAGTCAAAGGAAGAGTGTTTTTTCTGCTACATAGACAGCACCACAAGCCAAAATACGCTATTTTGACTTCAGCTATGAAACTGATGCAACAGAAGTTGCGTAGCTTAATTCGACTTTTGCCCTGAGGTGTAGATGTGCCGTAAGGTACTATATGACCACTTGTTTTTTAAGTTTTGTTAACAAAATCTTAAAAATAGGTATGGGGTTTGCAAAGTCAAAATCTTGAAAGCTAAGAAATGCAAGATTTATAGTTGCCTGTGCAACCTTAATTCCACACTTTCCTGCTTCGAAAGACAAGATGGGTGAGGTAGCTTGTATTAAACCAGGTTCTACTGGTGAAAGAGACAAGGTTTCTGCATATGCCTTTTGATAGTCTTTAATGGGTCCCCTCAAGAAACATTTCTAATGCAGGATGATTTCACAATGGGTCAGAAGTAAGGTGATATGGGTCATGGTGAATTTGGCATTTTCTAGGCTTCTTGACTTTGTAATCTTATGATATATTTTAGAAATGTGCATCTGTCTATCTGTCCATCTGTGATTCCATTTGTTCAAGAATGCTTCCTAAATGGTAAGAGCTAGCACCACCAGACTTGGTATGCAGCGTCCTCTTATCGTATCTTAAAGCAAGGCCGAGGTTTGGTTCTGCAGGATAATGAGATGTGTGTGAAATCTGATTGTTTCTCATAAAATGGAAAGGAAGAGATCTGGCAGGAGGAAATTCCATTGCAGAATGACCACAGGGCAGGCAGCAAGCAGCCAGGGATGGGGACTGAGATAGCTTTAATAACCCCATTGGGCCAGCAGGGGTCAGGGTTAGAGAAAGGAACAGCTATCTACTACGTATTTCAGAGCGATTATATGTTTGGATACGTCTAGACTACAGGCTTCTGTCGACAGAGGCTTTGTTGACAGATACTGTCGACAAAGCCTCTGTCAAAAAAGAGCATCTAGACTACAGCCAGTTCTGTCGACAAAGCAAGCCACTTTTTCAACAGAGAGTCTAGACACTCACTTTTGAAAAAGCACAGTGTGGATGCAATAGCGCCTTTTTTTGACAAAACTCTGATGAGAAAAGGTATTATTCCTCGTAGAATGAGGTTTACTGCCGTCGACAAAACTGCCGCATTCTGTCAACTTACTGTCGACAGAACTCGGCGATAGTGTAGACGCAGGTATAGTTTTGTCGACAAAAGTCCACTTTTGTCAACAAAACCCTGTAGTCTAGACACACCCTTTGTGTTTATCTGTTCATCTGTCTGTCTCCCTCAACCAAAGAATGGTCACCTTTCTCCTAGCTGTGCCTACTGCAACTACAGCAGCCATAGACAGGTGCTTCTCACCTGGCCCCACGCTGCTGCAGTGAGAGAAGCTGGCCTTCTCCTCTCTCTCCGAGGCAGCCTGCATACTGAATCCCTCATCCTCAGCTCCACCCCAGACAATGATTTAAATGAAAACAAAATGTACTTGAATTAAGGATCTCAGCAACGTTGGGTAAATATTCTAGTCATAAATCACATTGTTTTAATTTTTTTAGGCTGTGTCTACACTATAGAGATAAATCAGAAAAAGAAACGCAATTTGCGTTACTAAAATTGCATATCTTTTTTTTCCGATTTATTTCCAAAAGAAGCTTTTCCGAAATTTGGTCCGTCTACACAGGGCCAAATTTCAGGAAAAAAGCCTCTTTCAGAACTTCCCTTCTTCCTTATAAAATGAGGTTTACAGGGATGCCAACAAAACACGTCTGCTTTTCCGATATTTCTTTCTGAGAAGCGGACGCGTTCCTTGGACACGGCAGAGTTCCAGTTCCTCTGGTATCCCGGAAAAGCTCTGCAATCTAGACGTACCCTCAATGTTCAGTTTTTAGTCTTAGCTTAGTAGATGGTCTCCAGACTGTTAATTGAACCCAACTTTTGGATCCCATATGCGTCCAGGTTAGCTGGGTATAGGTGGAGTCCAGACACGGTCTTTAGCTTTGGGGCACAATTTTAGGAAAAGAATACCTGTCTCAGACCCTTCTTTGGGATATTGGAATCCACAGTCCAACTGCCCTAGGTTCCAAGATCAGTGCTGAGACTTTCCGTTCTGCCCTGATTGCTTGTGCTTATGCACACTCTTCTAGAGTTCCCTTTTGTGGTCACTCTGGTTTATAATTTAATTATTTGGAGACATGTAGCAGGTAAAGAAAGAACAACGGGATTTGCATAATCTTGGTAATCTTGGAAAATTCATAAGCTAGTAGAGTTTCCCCTCTCCACTACCTGTTTCCTATGCTCTGTCTTACATTTTTCTCTTCTCTCTTTCCGAGAAATGGACTTGTGACAATTTCTGGTGATCATAGTGATCCTGTCTTTGAAGCTGAGCTTTCCCATCTTCTGCAGGACCTCTTTCTTCACTTCTGATTGCATTTTCCCACCTTTGTATTTGAAGGCACCATGTCAGTGTATCATTTCTGGCAGCAGCCAGATTAGCTATTCATAAACCCAAAAATCAGAACCTTTTCCAGAAAGAAGAATGGCCTCTAGAAATGTGTGTCTGTCTAGTCAGTTCCTAGAACACGCAGAGAGTGTAATAACATCAAGACATATCTACTAGCTCGCATCTTTTTTTGGACCAAGTGTGAGAAATAGATTGTAGGTCTGATGACATCCAATAGTATCATATGTTTCTTAATCTGAGGGTACGTCTACACTAGACCCCTAGTTCGAACTAGGGAGACTAATGAGGGCGACCGAAGTTGCTAATGAAGCACGGGATTTAAATATCCCGCGCTTGATTAGCATGATCCCAGCCGGTCGCCATTTTGGAAACTGACTAGCCCGAAGTAACTGCCCGCGTCTATACGCGGCAGAGAAGCGGGATTCCGAGATAAACCCCTTAGTTCGAATTAACTGTTACTCCTCATGGAGGGTTACAGGAGTCACTGGCGATTCTGTTAATCTCGGTTGTGTTCTGTACTCTCTTTAATCCTACTCAAGGGAATAAGTGATATTATTTTAAAGGTTTAAAAATCTCTGTGTGCATGTGTACATAAATAAAGTTCAATTTTGAAGAGAAAGGGGGAGAAGCATCATCCAAAAAATGTGGAAAGGCTGAAATATTTCTAGCTGAAATACTGCTATAACTTACTTCAGGTAATATAGCACTTGATTGGGTAATACTTCATATTTGTCTAGTGATGGTTATGTACATTTGCTTTTAGTAAGTATTTTAATAGCACAATTTTTCATTATCTAGAATGAATTATTTTGTATCTATGAGTGCATTGTGTTACGCTGTGTGAGAACTTGTACTATGATTAAAATATGAGAGTCAAAGGACACTACTTATGGGTAGAGGTAATTAACTGGCATTATCTAATATGAATATGCATTGGAGTTATGATTCTTTAATTTTTTGTAATAGATTCTGTCTACAAGAAAAGCTTCCATTACTTCTTATTTTCTGCCTGGCATAAGAAGGGGAAAATGAATGTGAAGAGGTTGAATTGTTTGATACAGCTGGGTAAAACCCACTAAATTACCCTGTTCTGTATTAAGTACTTTACGGGGGATCACAAGGACATGAGTATTGATGTATTTGAACTATGCAGCAATAGAAAATCATGAAAATGCTCCTGCAGATCAGTTCTGGATCAGAAAAATAATGATTGCATGCAATAGAGGGATGACATAACCCGCTCCACACTTACCTTTCACCACTTTCTTCCAGCTTCTCCCCCAAACTTTCTTCATCCAACATATGTAGTTTTGCTCAGTTACACAGTGAAATTGTTAGTGCATATTAGCTAGTTAGCATATGCAAACAGAATTTTGGAAACATGCAAAAATTTGTCTGCCTAAAAATTTAGTCATACATAGTTACACGGACCTAAACTGATATATACATTTTTCTTATAAGCATGGCTGTGACATAACATGCATTTGTCCAACTTGAGCTTTTCTTGAATAAATAATTTTTGAAAGGGGGCACTGAATTTTCTGACACTAAATTTGTTGGCTATTTTTCCCTAAAAACAAAATGAAAGGGCAAGCATATACTATCCCAGGAGAATTCTAGCTGGCAAATTCATGGGCATTTTCTTCTACAGTGATGATTTGATTCAGGGTGTGTCGAGACTACATGGCTCCGTCGACGGAGCCATGTAGATGAGTGTATTCGGCAAAGGGAAATGAAGCGGAGATTTAAATAATCGCCGCATCGTTTACATAAAATGGCTGCCGCACTGTGCCGATCAGCTGTTTGTCGGCACAGCGCGGTAGTCTATACGGGGATCAACCGACCCCAGATCCCTTTGTTGTCAGATCCTGTAAGCCTCGTTTCGTGTATGTGCTGTGTATGTGCCCATCCCTCCCAGCTGTTGTCTTGCCTCCTTTGTCCTACCTTCCCTAGAATTCCCCCCCCCAAGTTCCCGCTGGCCTTTTTCTGGCACCATTTTGCCTGCCCGGTCTCCCCTCTCCCCCGAGCGCTCGTGCCTCGCCCCCCCATTTTAGTCAGCCCCCTGTGCACTTCACTCCCCTCACTGATCCCATAGTCCCCTCTGTACCCCAGTGCAGCCAAAGGAGCCGGCCCCCACCCTACGTTCGTTACTGCGTTCCCTGTCCCATCCTGCCAGCGCCCTCCTCCTCTGTGTCCAGCCTTGCAGGGAGGAATGGTAGCTGGCTCCTTGGTTCCCTTTTTTACCCCACCCCTGTCAGCGCCCTCCCTCCCTGCAATCAGTCAGTGGGAGACAGTAGCTGCTTCTCCTTTCCCCCTCCCCCTCAACTGTATATCCCCTTACCCTCGCGTCCTTCCTCCTGCAATAGCGCCCTCCTCCTCTGCCACAGTCTTAGCAGGGAGGAGTGGCTGCTAACCCTCCCCTTCCACGGTTGCCCCTTCCTCGAACCAGTGCCCTCCCCCTTTCCATCCCCCTCCTTTCATTGACGCCCTCCTCCCCTGCCTGTTGCTTCGTGAGGAGTGGCTAGCCCTTACCCTTCCTCCTTACCATCTGTGCCTCCTTCCACCCTCTTCCTATGATGGAGGAGGCCCCTGCCCCTGCGGGCCCTACGGTCCCCCCACTGCCACCGTCCCAAATAACTGCTGCGGCTGACCTCCCGACCCCTGGCCCGAGCTCTGCCGTTGCCATGGCCGACGCCCCCCCAATACAGGGGGGCCTTCTACCTCGGCCGGTAAGAAGGGCAAAGGCCCGGCCCGGAAGGCTATACCTCCTGTGGCCGAGGCCGCCCCGCCCGTTGCAGCCCAAACATCTGCCGCAGTCCCTCCTTCCCCTGTTGTTCCTTCCACCAGCTCTGGGGGTGATCGACCCACAGCCCCCAGAACGTACGCCCAGGTGGCCGCTGCCGCCCCCCCACGTGCCGGGTCATCCGCCCATACTGCCGCCTCCAGCTCCATCCCTGGTGGCCGGGGTCCCTTTCCCACCCTGACCAGGAGGCATGGTGTTCGCTGCCTCCTGGTCGCCGCCTCGCCCCAAGTCGAAACTTACGTGAGGGCATTGGCGAGGGTGGTGGGGGCCTCGGCTGTGGTGGCGGCCTCCAAAATGTACAGCAAGGTGGTGTTCTTCCTTGCCTCAGAGGCTGCCGCCCAGGAGGCGGTGGAGAGGGGCCTGGCGGTGGGGGGCGTGCACGTGCCCCTCGAGCCATTGGAGGACCTGGGCGTACGGGTGGTTCTCACTTCCATCCCGCCCTTCCTCCCCAATGCCGCCCTGTTGCCTTCCCTCTCCACCCTGGGGAAGCCAATTTCTATCATCAGCCCTCTCCCGTTGGGCTGTAAAGACCCCGCCCTCCACCACATCTTGTCATTCCGCCAGCAGGTGCAACTGCAAATGCCGCTGGCGGCGCGTGGCGGGGTGGCGCTCGAGGGGTCCTTTATGGTGCCCTACCAGGGGGCCCTCTACCAGGTCCACTATTCTTCGGGTGAGGCCCGGTGCTTCCTCTGCCGGACGATGGGGCACGTCTGGAGGGACTGTCCCTTGGCCCGGTCGGAGGAGGCGTCCGGGACCCCCGGGGCCCGGGAGGGCGCCGACCCTACCACCGCCGGCCCCCCTGGAAGTCCGGCCTCCACGGCTGCCCCTTCTCCAACTGACGGCTCTGCTCGGGAGCCGAAGGCATCCCCTCCGGCGTGCCCGAGTGAGCAGGCGGGCCCTGCCTCTACTCGATCCATTTCTGCGGGGCCCGAGGAGGAGAGGGTGGCGCGGTCACTGCCGGGCGAGGGAGAGGGCTCCCCCCTCTCTCCCTCCCTTGCCTCAAGGCCCCCCCCAAAAACAAACTGCGCCCCCTGGCCTTGCCCCTGCTGACCAGCCCTCCACCTCCATCTCGGAGGGCTGGACGCTCATTCGGGGGAAGCGCAAAGCCCGCTGTTCACGGGCTCAATCTCCCCCCTCCAATGGGGAGGGTGGGAAGGCCCCCCTCCGAAAGATCCCGAGGGGGGCCAGCGCTGCCAAGAGCGCCCCCGACGAGCTCCAGCAGGAGGCGCCGGACAAGGCGGCCGTGGCGGCGAGGGGGGACGATGTGGCCCCCCCTGTGGAGCCCCTCCAAGAGGAGGCCTCGGGTGGAGCCCCCCCGGCCCCGGTTCCAGCTGAGCCCTCCCCCGCTCCAGCTGAGGTAATTGTTGCCTTGGCGGCCAGGGGGGAGGGCTCTGGGGCCGAGGGGATGGAACTCAGCTCCATCTTCGAGGAGATCGAGGCTCTGGGTCTGACCCCGCTCGCTCAGGGGGAGGACGACCCTCCGCCAGCGGGCCTCGGTCTGGGTGGCGACTCTGCAGCGCCGCCCCCTCCTCCCCCCAACTGCAACCCCGTGTCCCAGGTGGCCGACCCCGTCCTCACACTTGGGGCGCCCCTGATATTACCCACTGGCCCGGCCGACTCGAGCGCCAGAGTCGATGCCGCCGAGCCCTTAGGGGTGACGGCTAGTGCCGAGTGGCCGGGTCTTGGGTCTGGGGGCGCCCCCTCTCCTGCAACCAAGGCGGGGCGGTCATCTCCCCTTCCCGCTGGGGGCCCAGCAGAAGACACCACTCTGGCTGACGCCGAGGTATCAACTCCTGCCTCTTTACCTGAACCCGGCGTCAGCGTGGGCCCCCTTCCTGCTCCTGATTCCCAGGTCCCCATTCAGGAGGCGCCGCAGCCTGGTGGGATAGCCATGGGCGACCCCCTCCAGACCCTGCCCGGGATTCTGATCCCCTCCCATATCCCGATCCTCCCCCAACCCCTGTTTCCGCCCTCTACGAACCCATCTCCAGCCCCGAGTCCTCCCCTGATCCTGATTCCTCTCCTACCCCTACCTCTTCCCTGCTCCCCAACCCCGACCTACCGTCCGGCCTAGAGCCCACCCCTTCTCCCGCCCCTACTGCGAAGAACACCCCTTCACTGCCGTCCCCCCATCCCTTTCCCACTCCGGTCCCCGCCGTGACATCTGATCCATCCCCACTGCCCCCCAAATGTCCGCTAGTGCCACCCCCACGGGGGCCGTCTCGTTCCCGCTAGCTGTGGGCGGCCCTCGGGGGGTGGTATTTGTATCCCCGGTCCCCAACCCATTAGGGGCTGCCTTGTTCTCTCCGCCGCCCCCTCCCTTGCCGGAGTCAGGGACGGGTAGCACAGTGCCATCGGTGTCAGCACTGCGTTGGGGATTGGATCCCTGTTTGCCCGTCTCTGTGGCCCGTGAGCTTCACCCAGGGGCCCGGACGGAGAAGAATCCTGGTTCCCCCTTAGCGCTGAGGAGCGAGCTGTGCCAATTCCTCGCGGATAACCGCGGGGTAAAAGGGAAGGTGCAGCTCGCCCTCCAGCGCTGGGGGGACTTTCATCCCATCCTCCAGGCCACCAGAGCCCTGTTGCAGGAGGGGAGAGGGACCACTTGGCAGGACGACGCAGCCTACCTCTGGACCCGCAGATTCCGAGATGCGCTCCTGGCCTTTGGGGCAGAGTGAGGTCTGCTGCGGGGCCTGCGGGTGGCCGACGATCATCCTGCCCGTGAGGATCCACCCCAGCCCTCTCAATGAAGTACACCATCATCGCGATGTTGAACGCCCGGGGCTGTAGGGCGGGTCTCTCGAGGTGCTGGGGACCACCGAGGTTGTCCCGGGCCGCATGCTGCACGTCCAGGCCCGTGTGGAGGGGCTGATGTTGAACCTGGTCAACGTCTACACCCCGAACGCGGGCCTGGACCAGGTCACCTTTTATCAGCAGGCGGCCACCTTCCTCGGCACTTTGGATCCTCGCGAGTGTCTGGTCCTGGGCGGGGATTTCAACACCACCCTCGATGACCGGGACCGTGTAGGACTCGTGAACTGCCAGGCCGCAGCAGGCGCCCTCAGGGAGATCGTGGACCATCACTCCCTGGTGGATGTCTGGCGAGACCACCACCCGGACGACAACACCGCCTTCACCTACGTCGGGGCGGGGGACCATCGGTCGAGCCACTCCCGGTTGGATCGCATTTACCTCTCTCGTTTCCATCTGGCACGAGCCCACTCCTCCAGCGTCCGGCTGGCCCCGTTCGCAGACCACCGTCTGGTGGCCGTGAAAGCCTCTCTGAGTCCGGAGAGGCTGGGGCCGGCCTATTGGCACTTTAATAATAGCTTGCTGGAGGACGTGGGCTTCGTGGCATCCTTCCAGGAGTTCTGGCTGGCCTGGTGGGGGCAGCGGCCCGCCTTTCCCTCGGCGCGGCGATGGTGGGACGTGGGGAAGGTGCGCGCCCGGCTCTTCTGCCGCGACTACTCCCGGGGCGCCAGCCGGCGGAGGGATGCGGCGATAGAGCAGCTGGAACGGGAGGTCTTGAAGCTTGAGGGGCGTCTGGCATCCGCCCCCAAGGATCCACCCCTCCGCGAGGCGTACCGGGAGAAGCGGGAAGAGCTCCGTGCCCTGGAAGATCACAGGGCCCGGGGCGCCTTCGTTCGATCTCGCATTCAGCTCCTTCGGGAGATGGATCGCGGCTCCCGCTTCTTCTACACCCTGGAGAAAAGGAGGGGGGCTAAAAAGCACGTCACCTGCCTTTTGGCGGAGGACGGCACCCCCCTCACGGATCTGGCGGAGATGCGTGGAAGGGCCAGGGCCTTCTATGCCAGTTTGTTCTCCCCGGATCCGACCAAAGCCGACGCCTGCAAGGTGCTCTGGACCGAGCTCCCAACGGTCAGCGAGGGCGACCGAGACTGGCTGGAGATGCCTCTCACTCTGGCCGAGTTCTCAGAAGCCCTCCGTCTCATGCCCAACAATAAAACCCCGGGCATGGACGGGCTGACCGTGGAGTTTTACCACATGTTCTGGGACATCCTCGGCCCAGACCTCATCACCGTCTGGGCCGAGTCCTTGGAGAGCAGGGTCCTCCCTCTGTCGTGCAGGCGAGCTGTGCTCGCCTTGCTACCGAAGAGGGGGGACCTCCGCGACCTTCGGAATTGACGTCCCGTCTCGCTCCTCAGCACGGACTATAAGGTCGTAGCAAAAAGCCATCTCGCTGCGACTGCGGTCCGTGCTGGCGGACGTCATCCATCCTGACCAGACCTACACCGTCCCGGGCCGTAGCATTTTTGATAACCTGTATTTGGTCCGGGATCTCTTGGAGCTCGGGTGTAGGGACGGTTTGTCGTTCTCCCTCCTGTCCCTGGACCAGGAGAAGGCATTCGACAGGATGGATCACGGGTATCTCCTGGGAACCCTGCAGGCCTTCAGCTTCGGGCCCCGTTTTGTGGGTTTTCTCCGGGTGCTGTACGCCCTCGCGGAGTGTTTGGTCAGGCTCAACTGGACCCTGACCGAGCTGGTCAGCTTCGGGCGGGGGGTACGTCAGGGGTATCCACTGTTGGGCCAGCTGTACGCTCTGGTGATCGAGCCCTTCCTCCATCTCCTCCGTAGGAGGTTGACGGGGTTGGTGCTCCGAGAGCCGGAGCTGCGGCTGGTCCTGTCGGTGTACACCGATGACGTGCTCCTCGTGGTCCAGGACCCGGGCGACCTGGCGCGGGTGGAGGCCTGCCAAGCCGTCTACTCGGCAGCCTCCTCCGCCCAGGTCAACTGGGTCAAGAGCTCTGGCCTGGTGGTCGGGGACGGGTGGCAGGCCGGCTCCCTCCCACCTGCGCTTCAGGCCATCAGGTGGAGCGCGGGTCCGCTGCTTTATCTGGGCGTTTATTTATCCGCCACGCATCCTTCTCTGCCGGAAAACTGGCAAGGTTTGGACGCCAGGGTGGGTGAGCAGTTGCGGAGATGGGCAGGACTGCTCCGGTGTCTCTCCCTTTGCGGGAGGGCACTGGTGCTAAATCAGCTGGTCCTCCATGCTCTGGCACCGGCTCAACACCCTGCTCCCGGCCCCGGAGGTCCTGGCCAAGCTCCAGAGGACAGCTTTGGAGTTCTTTTGGCCAGGACTATACTGGGTCTCTGCAGGGGTCTTGTCTCTCCCCCTGGAGGAGGGGGGGCCAGGGCCTGGTCTGCGTGCGCAGCCAGGTCCGGACCTTCCGCCTCCAGGCCCTGCAGAGACTCCTCTTTAGTGCAGGTAGTCCGGCATGGAGCACTTTGGCGTGCGCCTTCCTCCGCTGCCTCCGAGGGCTCCGATACGACCGGCAGCTCTTTTTTATCCACCCGAGGGGTCTTCCGCGAGACCTCTCAGAGCTGCCGGAATTCTATCAGGACCTCCTCCAGACCTGGAAGCTGTTTTCGGCGACCAGGTCCGTTGTGGCCGCCGAGGGAGCAGACCTCCTCGCGGAGCCCCTGCTCCACAATCCAGCCTTGTGCGTGCAGGTGGCGGAATCTCCCTCGGTGTGCTGGAGGCTGATCCTGGCAGAAATCACCATGGTCGGAGACCTCCTGGACTACGACGGGGGGACTGGGTGGATCCCCGAGCACTTGCTCTCCACCCCTCGAACCCCTCTGTGCCTACTCCAGGAGGTGAAGGCGGTTCTGCCGAGGCCCGTTCTCGACTTCCTGCAGTGGTCCATGCGAGAGGGTATCTCCCGCCCCTCCCTTCCTGCAAATCCTCCGTCCCTTTTTATCGGGACCCTGTTCCGCGGGCCCCCCCGGCCTCCCCACCCTTGGACCCCCAGCCGGCTGCAAAAGTTGCAGCCGGTTTGCTTTCAAACCGCGCCTAGAGAATATCTGTACACGCTCGTGCTCCACACGTTGCATCTCCCCACCCTCGTGTCCCTCCCTGATACCAAATGGCGGGACTACTTAAGACCCGTTGAGGGTGGGGAACCCCGATGGGCCAGCGTATATTCCACCTTAATCCCGTGGCCCGTCGGGGATATCAGTTGGCGGCTCCTTCACGGAGCCATGAGCATGGGCGTATACCTGGCGCGGTTCACCCCCATCCCGGATACCTGCCCTTTCTGCGGCGTGAGGGAAAACCTGGCGCACACCTACCTCGAATGCGCCAGGTTGCAGCCCCTATTCCGGCTCCTCCAGAACCTCTTACTGAGGTTCTGGCTGCACTTTTCCCCACACCTTTTCCTTTATGCACACCCACAAAGTCGCGGGACCTCCTCGTCAACCTCCTCCTGGCTTTGGCCAAAGCCACCATTTATAATACCAGGGAGAGGATGCTAGACGAGGGGGTTCCCTGCAACTGTGGGGCCTATTTCCGTTCATCCCTAGCATCACGTATCCGGGCAGAGTTCCTCTGGGCGGCGTCCACTGGCTCCATCGACAGCTTTGAGGAGCAGTGAGCGCTATCTGGGGTTCTCTGCTCGGTGTCCCCATCCGGTTCTCTTCTTTTGACCCTGTGACCCGCACCCCCTGACCGTGTTTTTCATTATTTGTCCCAAGTATTTAGTTGAACCCCAGGTCCACTCATCCCTCCTTCAAGGCTGGGGGAGGGGCTTTTAGAAGTGGGTGGGCTTTGCCCGCCCACTTCCTGGGTTTCAAATAGGCTCCACTACACAGACCATCTAATGCCTGACCTCCCAAAGTCACCTGTTGGATTTAGCTGGCTTCTGAGATTCCTGACCAATATGGAGAGGATCTCAGCTGTCACTAGAGGTACGTCTAGAGTGCAAGGCTATTTCGGGATACTGGAGGTATCCCGAACTAGCCACCCTGTGTCCAAAGAACACGTCCGCTATTTCAGAATAATTTTCGAAATAACAGATGCTCTATTTCGACATCCCTGTAAACCTCATTCCAAGAGGAATAAGAGATGTCTCGAAATAGTGCTTTATTTCAAAATTTGGTGCCGTGTAGATGCGCCAAATTTCAAAATAGCCTATTTCAAAATAAAATTGAAATAAGATATGCAATTTGCATAGCGCAAATTGTGTATCTTATTTTGATTTTAGAGTGCAGTCTAGATGTACACTAAGGGTACATCTACACAGCAGCATTAATTCATAATAACTAGTGTTATTTCTAAATAACTTAGTCTGCGTCTACACAGCAGGCAATTATTTCAAAATAATGTCGAAATACTGTCAAGCTGGAGGACTTTTACTCCGACTCCTGTAACCCTCATTGTACAAGGAGTAAGTCGGAGGAACAATGCTCTATTTTGAAATAAGTGCTATGTAGACACTCCCAATTTTGAAATAACCTATTCTGAAATAAGCTACGCAATTGACATCACTCAATTTGCGTATCTTATTTCGAGTTAAGCCCTGCTGTGTAGACGCACTCTAAATGTCCACAAGCAACATTAGGCACCAATTTCCCCTTGAGTCCTGTGTCCAAGATTATCCAAGGATCTAGGGCCCCTCCTAACTTTCTTCAAATTGGACACTAGCCATAAGTAGGGACAAGCCAAGTAAATCCACACTGAATATTCATGGATACAGTGGGGAAAGTCAAACGATCCTCAATGCTGATTTTGCTGTAAGGGAAATTCCTTCCTGAACCCCCCAAAGGCTCCAAGGAACTGGTTTTGCCATCACCGAGGACCTTAGCAGACATTGGAAAACAATTATGTGCTATCTGGTGGACACAAAGATGGCAGCCCTGGGAGCAGAGAGAGGTAAGCTGGGAAGGAGGAGCAAATCAGACTAATAAGGTCTGTCCATGGCACTGATGGCTTTCCTTCCATGCTCTCTGGTTTTGTGGTCCTGCGTGAGAGAGAGGGAACACCAGTGTCTGATAGGAGGAGTTACAGCTCGTTCTCTCTTCCCCCAAATAACTCAGCACTCTGGTAGAATTAAGATTAGAGGGGAGTGAGTAAGACTGTTGTAAAAACTGGAGTGTGTTGGTTGTGCTACCAATAGTATGATTCCTTCCTTATGAGTCCAAAGTTGCTGTCCTATGCAAGTTTAATTTACTGTTGTACATTTACTCACAAAACACTGAATCAGGAAACTGAGAATATAGAAATTTACGTCAATGCTAAGAAATGCATATGGCATCACTTAAGGTTCTCATACGAATAATGCTCATGTGTACTGAAATTTGAGGTTTTTATCCCTATTTTGTTGCAGAAGTTAAAAAGAATGATGAGATGGCTGTCTTTTAATTTCCCTGTGCAGAATACTGGTAAAGTAATTGGTTCCCAGGGTCATGCTTTTAAAATAGACTTAGCCTTGCATCTGGATTTGGGTGTCTTAAATATTTAACCCAATATTCAGACCAAGCAGTTTTGCCCAGCTACCAAAGTTATATTAAGTAGTTAGCATATGCAAACCCAATTTTGGAAATAAGCAAAATTTAGGTTGTCCAAGAATTTAGTCACACATACTTGCATGGACCTAAAACTAGTACATACATTTTTGTTTACTGCTGTTTTTTTATAACATAGCCTTAAATATTAATGGGTAATTTTCTGTGGTGATTTCTGAATTTTGGGGCCATCTTTTGATAGACACATTCAGATATATATCAAGTCACTAAAGTACCTCTTTGGCTTGATATTTCATTCTGAAGTAGAATTAATGGAAGAAAATAAATTTTGTTCTTGTACACCTTTATTAAGATACTTTAATTGCTTGATCCTAATTGCTGAATTCCTAATTTCAGAATCTGCAATGAAGAACAGTTAGGTGACAATCTAAGATGTTCTTATGGTGGGAAAATAATTTCTTAGTACGTATATTGCCCCTCAATGTACTTCCAATATTTGTTGTAAATTAAAAAACCAGCATTTTGTTTTTCCATGTGTTTTATTATTTTTGAACTTCACACCTATACATCTTTCAGAAACTGTATAGTCATTAGTATTCCCAATAAACTTGTGATGTAGATAGGTAAGTATTATTATCCCCATTTTGCAGATCAGGTTATTAAGGTAAAAGGTAAAGGCCAAACACTGAGTTAAGTGGTAATACTAGGATTAGAGCTGAATTATTTCAGGTTCTCAGTCCTGTCCTCAGCCACTGGAATAGGCTGCAACTAATTTCAATTACATTTCCTTTAGAAAGAGTTTTCTTAACTCCATAGGGCCAGATTCCATCACCCTTACTCTGAATGAAGAATGCCTTATTGCACAAATAATCCCTTTGATTTCAGCATGGATGCTCATGGAATAAGGTGCTGCTCAGTTTAGGTAATGGTAGCAGAATCTAGCATAGTAACTAAATGGGGTTTAGTTATCAAATTTCCATAGTGACATATCTGCCATTTTGTTGTTGTTGAGGGAAGTAGCTTTTCATTTCAAGAATACATCTTTATCTGGAAGAATTCATAATCGCTATCATTGGTATTAACTATCTGACTGCTTTTTTCTAACCAGGTATTAAAGTGAGCTTTAGAACCAGGGAACCCGATGGTTTGATTCTTTTTTCTACGTCACCTGGGAATCAAGAAGAATACATTGCACTTCAGTTACAGAGTGGACGTCCTTACTTTCTTTTTGATCCACAGGTAGGGTAAGGAGTGAGATCAAATAAAAATAGCTTTATTATAGATCCACAAGGCGTATTGTATGCTTAATGGTATAAGATGATGGGGTGCTTGATTTTTCTTTTTTTTTTCTTATGGACCCAGGTTAATGAGTTCTTCAAAACCCTAGATAATTGGTGTTCTTTAGAAAAGAGGCATTGACTCCCTCCAAGGCTTTTGTAACATTTAGTTATGTTTACAAGCATTAACATTTTTAATTAGAGTTACATTACATTTTTAAAGTATTTTTTTAAATACAGTTCTTACCATACCACTGATTTAACAGTCATTATTACCACTTTCAAATTCATTTTTAAATACCTTCACAATTGTTGTCTTAGTATATCTCTTTAAGGGTACGTCTACACTGCACGCTTATTTCAAAATAAGTTATTCCAGAATAGTTATTCCAAAATAGCTTATTTTGAAATAGCACATCTACTCTGCAGGGAAGCCTCAAAATGAGTCCAAGGCAGGCTTCCCTAATGTAGACGAGCTATCTCGATTTAGAGCCCCAGGAGGCACTGGGGAGGAATAACTTAGAATGGCCCACGTGAGGGGCTATTTCAAAATAGCAGCAGTGGAGCATCAACACACGCCTTATTTTGAAATGGCTATTTCAGAATAGGTGTTATTCCTCATAGAATCAGGTTTACAGATGTCGGAATAAGCTGTCAGTTATTTCAAAATTATTTTGAAACAACACTAGATATCTCGAAATAACGGTGCAGTGTAGATGCACACTTTTTTATTATTAAATAAAGATAGTCTACTTTTCTAGTAAATATTTTTCAGTTTCTCATTTGATTGTAGGCCCATTAGACTCCATGAGAGTTTTCCCATTAACTTTACTGGAAACACAGTAGGACCCTAACTTCAAATTGGTGCTGAGACTATGTAAATGTATACTTCCTTTTTAATTCTGGTATTGAGACTTTTATTTTTTTAACATAGCTATAATTTAAAAATACAACTCTGTGGCCATCGCATCTTACTGATATAGGTCCTCTGATTGAAAGCTCGGCAATGTGCAAGTTAGGTGACTGCATTAGCTCGTTTGTAAAAAGAACCTAGAATGAAATCCTGCCCATTTGAAGTAAATGGGAATTTTTTCACTGACTTCAGTGGGGCTAAGATTGCACTCTGCGGGCTGATCCAAAGTGAATTGAAGTCATGTGGAAAGCATCCCATCAGTTTCAATAGGCTTTCAATGAGGCTCCTAGTGCTGTGACTATCTTATATATTTTTATTATAATAGTGGCCAAGTTCTTGATCAGAACTGGGGACACTATGTGAAGGGTGATATAGATAAATGGAGAGCCTCTCCTCCAGGGGTTTAGTCTAAAATACTTTGACAAGGCAAACACACACAGACACATACACTTCTTTTAAACTATGGGGAGCTGTTAATAATTAAGGCCCAGCCTATGGTTCAAGAAATTAATTCCAATATAGTCCCCACAAAGCATTTACCATTTTCCAATTTTGAAATGCATTATTTTACATAAGAATATTTAACTATGATCGCAGCAGCATCCAGCTACTCTGGAAAAAAATGTTTTACCGAAGCATTTGACAGAATGTATTTTGAATCCAGAGAATAGTTTCTTCCAAAATTAAGCACAGGTTGGTACATGTGGTCGTGTGGTCCCAGCTTGAACTGGTGACAAATAAATGTGGTTTCTGATGTATAAAGCTACTAATACCCTACATTGTTGCCAAACATAATATGAAGAGCTACTTATTCAGACACCTGATCTTTAGAATGCAGCATCGTTTGTAACAATTTTAACGCTAACTAAGTACACTTTGATGAGACAGCATTTAATAAAATGCTCATTAATTTCATCATTAGCAAGGGTATGCTAAGAAGTAAGCCAGTTTCTTATGTCACGCCCAATTAGCATCCCATGCTAGTAATCCCATTAGTATTGTTGAATTCACTAATGGAAAAACTAATGGGCATGCTACCAGGGCACATTAATTGGGCATGACACCAGTTCTGGTTTTAATTATTAAACTACGATAATGAAATGTGTGTTTGTAAAATATTAAAATGTTGAAATAAGGCAAAAGACAATAAAAATAGTATATGAAAATATGCATGGGTGCATGTGGATTTCTGTTATCACTGTGAGACAGTGAATTGATATACAAACCATGCCTGCATACCTAGGAAGTAAATACCTTTAAGAAAGGCACATGTATCTGTGTGGAAAACATACTGCATATGCTCATGGGAAATTACTTCATTTTTATATTCTTAAATACATCATACATATTCTCATGCATGGTATGCACAGTGACAGCATCCAATTAAAAATGTACTGTAGAAACATGCACTATATTAAGAATTTGTGTGCTGGCCAGCAACACTCAGATAAAGTTTGAATAGAACGGAGCTTTATTTCTTTAGGCTAATACAGCTCTAAAGGCTGTGGTAGTAATGTTCAACAGAACAATATTAGTATTTATCACATTAGTATGGTACTTTTTTTCAGCAGTATAATATTAAGGTCATTGAAAGGGAGAGAAGATGTGAACAAAGGTGTGAACAAAAATTACCAGAGCTATTTTTCATTTACTGCTGGGCACTGGCACAAAGATGCCAGCAACCACTGACACAGCAAGGCAAGATTTTATTTGCAAGTTTGAAAAATATTTCTCTGAAATCTGTTCCCAGAGTAACAATTGCAAAGGTAATTTTACTTTATTAATATCTACTGCCTATGCAAAGTAGCATTTTTGCAGTTAAATAATTGCCTTGGAAATTTTTCTTGCTGTAGAGACAAATACCCGTAAGTCTCAGCTGCTTCTTGTTAAAAAGGACTGATTTCACCTTGTTGTAATGAAATTGCAATATAGGGTGTCAATCTTCAAACAGCTCCAAACAGTAATGCTTAACTTCACTAGTGTTGGTGTTCCCTATGTCTGTGCAGCTTAGGATTTTGCAGAATTTGACTTAATTGTAGCCAGTTCTAAACCAAATTGTAGAAAATTATATTTGCAACCTCAGGCTAAATTAGAATATGAATTTAAAAGTGATTTCAGCTCCATCTCTAGATGAGGTTCACAGTATATAATAATCATGCACATCTCTAGACGTCATTTAGTTAATCCTATTGAATACTGTTGCTTCAAATATGAACAAGATATGGGGGGAGGGGAGGATACAAGTAAGGTCTTTATTAAAATTCTTCTATAGTTGGCATATTAGCATTTTGTAGGCAGAGAGAAAATATATACTAGATTAGATCATTGCTCTGACTATCCTGGTATCTTACTGCCAGAATTGGCAATGCCTCAACTATGTATTCAGAAATTCACTTTCCCCATTTTTATATTGATTGGTGATGGCATTTTACTCTTTATTTCTTAGAAGCATAGAAATGTCCTTTTGGGAATAACTTTAAAAATAGCAAATAGCAGAGTTGTCGACTCAAGTCCCACAACTTGAACTCGAGTCCGACTTAAGTCTCCTAGGTGACTCAACTTGAGACTCGACTCGGGTTCATTGTTTGTGACTTGAGACTCGACTTAAGACTTGCTAATTTTGTTAAATCGACTTGGTGAAAAAATTGTCCAAAAATGCCGATATTGATGGCTTGTACAAAAGTGACTTGACATTTTTTAAATTAAGACTTGAGACTCGACTTGGGACTTGACTCGAAAGTGACTTTAGGGACTCGAGACTCGACTTGAGACTTGAACTGTAGTGACTTGAGACTCGACTTGGACTTGAGAATGACGACTTGAAGACAACACTGGCAAATAGTCTTGCAGCACCTTAGAGACTAACAAAAAACGAAGATGGTATCATGAGCTTTCTCGGGCACAACCATCTTCTTCAGATGAATGGAGTTAAGGGGTCCAGTTTCCAAATAAATAACAGGGAAAGAGAGAGGGTGGGGGAGGGGAGAAGGAAAAGAAGGGGGGAAAATTGTCAATTAGTGTTCATGCTAAATGAAGCTGACAGAGTGGGTACTAAGTGCTCTTAAGTACCTTCTGCTTGGTTTTTTATGTCATTAAGGTGTGGAATGTAGTGGGCCATCCAAGCAAGGTCTTTCTTTAGACCTCTGTTGCAGGTATCAAACTTGTACATGAAATTAAGTTCTGCAGCCTCCCTTTCAAGCTGTTTTTTAAAATCAGCTTGCAATAATATGGTAACTTTGAGATCCATTAATGAGTGTCTGGGCAAGTTAAAATGTTCCCCAACTGGTTTCTTTGTGTTGCCTTTTTGAATATCTGATTTGTGTCCATTAATAGAGACTATCCTATTTGGCCAATGTACATGGCAGAGGGGCATTGCTGGCACTTGATGACACTCATCACACTGGTGGATTTGCAGTTATATGAGCCTCTGATGTGGTGGTTTCAACTTTTTCAAGATAGGCCCAACAAAGAAAACAACAGGACACCGCTTGTCATCACCTACAGCCCCCAATTTAAACCCTTCCAACATATTATCAACAATCTACAACCTATTCTGGAAAGTGACCCCTCACTCTCACAAGCCTTGGGGGCGGGGGGGGGGAACAAACCAATCATTGCCTAGAGACAATCCCCGAACCTGAAACAAATTCTTTCCAGTAACCACACAGCACACCTTCATCATAATCATCCAGGAAATCACCCCTGCCATCTACCCTGGTGCCAACTCTGTCCACACATCTACACAAGCAACATCATCACAGGTCCTAATCACATAAACCACATTTTCTGTTAGTCTCTAACGGTATGTCTACACTACCACCCTAGTTCGAACTAGGGTGGTTAATGTAGGCATTCGAAGTTGCAAATGAAGCCCGGGATTTAAATATCCCGGGCTTCATTTGCTTCTTGCCGGGCGGGCGCCATTTTTAAATGCCCTTAGTTCGAACTCCGTGCCCGCAGCTACACGCGGCACGGAGTAGGTAGTTCGAATTAGGATCTCTAATTCGAACTACCGTTACACCTCATTCCACGAGGAGTAACAGTAGTTCGAATTAGAGATCCTAATTCGAACTACCTACTCCGTGCCTCGTGTAGCCGCGGGCACGGAGTTCGAACTAAGGGCATTTAAAAATGGCGCCCGCCCGGCAAGATGCAAATGAAGCCCGGGATATTTAAATCCCGGGCTTCATTTGCAACTTCGAATGCCTACATTAACCACCCTAGTTCGAACTAGGGTGGTAGTGTAGACATACCCTAAGGTGGCACAAGACTATTTGTTATTTTTTAAGTTTTTTCAGTTACAGACTAACATAGCTACCCCTCTGAAACTTTTGGGAATGCTTAACACCAATTGTGGTGTAGTTATTAGAGCAGAGATTGGGAGTCAGAATTCCTGGATTCTTTTCTTGGATTTGCCACTGTTTTGCATGTGCCTCTCCATCTATCTGTGCTTTTGAGCAAGTTATGTTATTAACATTATTTGTATTCTGATAGCAGCCAAAATGTAGTAGCTATTGTCCACAGAGTAAGATACAGTCTTCCACTAAAGAGCTTGTAGCCTAAGAAAACAAGCAATATATGATGACGGAAACAGATACAATCAAAATGTTTTTATATCTGCATTAATTGAAGTGGAATATGCATGGCTAAGTACATTTCAGTGGTTAAAATCTCAACAGTTAAAAGTGTGTGCATATAGCCCTATGTGCATATAGCCCTATGACTGAATAGACTCATCTTATCCATCATTAAATAGCTTATTTCTTATTTCTTCACCTCAGTTTTTCTCATTTATAAAATCGGGAGGGGGATCATTTTATTTAATAGTTCAGGCACTTTGAGATATGGAGACAAAAAGTGCCATTGAGAGGCAATATTATTAATTGTTGCTTCAGGTTTTTCTACCAAACGTAACTCGTTAGCATACTGCTTCTCTTTCTTTAGCATGAGGGAGGCGGGCATAAAATTGTGATAGTGGAGAGCATAGTATTTCATTGTCAAGCATTCACAGTAGTTTATTGCCAACTTTGTTTCATTGTGAGCATTTCTTTTTTGCTTCCTGCCCCCATCATAGATCTATGAACATCAGAGATCTATTAACAAAAAGCTTATCTCCTGTGTTTGAAATGTGACGTGGAAACTAGCATTAAAACAAGAGTCTGGTCTTTGTTGTTAAGCCAGCATCTCTTGGATGCTGGAAATTGGAACCACCAGTAAGAGCTATTTCACCTGCTAATTAGAATGGGACTTCTTGATTTTAAAAAATAAAAGCTAATGATTTCTTTCAATGTTCCATTCTCTAAGAACATTACATTAAGCTGGCTTCCTTCACTGTCAATTGCAGCATGATGCCCAAGTACAACGTTTTGCTTTTAAGAACAAAAGGTGAAATCCTGGTCCCACTGAAGTCACTGGCAAAGCTCCCACTGACTTCACTGATGTGATTTCACTCAAAAGTAGTTTAAAGTTTTACTGAAACAGTAACAACCAAGATTCAGTGTACTGTTCTGCAACCTTAAAATTCTTTCTCTATCCTGCTTTGAAGGGTGAATTGTACTGAATAATTCTGAATTCCTTGGCAAAAGGCACTTTACCTGGCAAGTCAGTTGTAATTTAATGCTCTGGGATTATATTTACTAAGGATTGCGGAAGACTTAAACACTGACCAATCAATTCCCAGGAAATACCCTACGATGCAGTTACTTTTCCTATAACATTATGGAAGAACATCTGTTTAAAACATGAATCATTCATTTTGATGTGATGTCTGCATCCAATTATTTTCCCTTTACATGGAGTATTTAGAAAAGTTTTGTACTTGTCATTAACCATTGAGATCTCCAAGTGTGTCTCAATTATGTGATCATTTATAATTTTGTATGTCCAAAATAATATGAATATAACTTGGCAAGAATTATGATAAAATTAACATTTATTTTGTGTGCAAACTTTATGTACGAATGACATCTTTAAATGATTTTGTTTCCGCTGAATTTTTTATATAACTTTTTTCTCAAAAGACTGACTGTCCTTAAGACTGAAATCCTCTCTTTATCAACAGAATAGTTGGATAATACCAGTGCAAACTTCCCTATATTATCCTACCAGTATTCCTTTACTTAAAGAAACTACCTAGAGACAGCAACTGCCAAACAGTAAAGTATGCCAGTTGTCTTAAATGTGGTGATGGCTTTTGTACACTGGACACTCACTTCACACACTGCAGGTTGCCAAACGGTCATTCAATAACAGTTTGTTGAAACATTACAGAACTTCAGTTTTAAACAAAACCCCCACTGAAGTCAGTGGAGCTGCAGACGGGGTTAGTCAGCACATAAATTCTTTCTAATTTGAAGTAGCAACTAAGTTGAGTCCCTGATCCTAGACACAAACTCCTGAGTAGGCGAATTTGCCAAAGATTGGGATTCCAAAAAGATGGGTAAAGCTTGCTCGACATTAACCATTATTTACCAGTTTACCAAAAAAAATGTAAGAGAGACCTTTTTTGAAAATCTTCATCTACCACAGGATGCTTTGCTACAAGTCTGAGATTAAGGTTGCAATGTACCTAAATGCTTATATTTTACCTGCTTAGATAATATAGCAATGTACCTTCTGTTAATATTTTAAATATTTCTTGAAAGGGATCTGCAGTGGCAGTTACTCCAACAAATGATGGTGGAAAGCAATACAATGATAATGTTTGGCACCATATAATTGCTACAAGAAATCAGGCTTTGGGAAAAATCACTGTGGATAGTCAGTACACAGGTAATTAACCCATTGCCATCACATTTTATTATCAACAGAGTATTATTCACTTGCTTTCACTTTCACTGCTTCTTATCTGAGTGTCTAAAATAGTTGCACAAATTTTCATGGCAAGATTGGCCACAGTACATTGCACAGTTCTCGCCATACACAATAAAGTTTTTCTGCAATAGCTATGGTGTGTAAATCACTGGCAATTTTAATACTAGGTTTGAAGATTTTTGTCTCTTTATACTTTTTGATGATTGTGCAGCTATTATAATGTTATTGTGTTGTAAAATGCCATTGTAAAGCATCATGGGGCTTGTGTAAGAGGGCACTATATAAAAATGGATAGTACTAGATTTGCACCACCATTAGATTGATGATATATTGAAAACTTTGCATAGAAAAATAATCCTCCCTCCCCCTTTTTGTTAGGTTCTTCCTCAGCTACAAGTGGCAGTACCATTATTGGGGAAAACACAGGTGTTTTCGTTGGAGGACTTCCACAGGGTTTTACTATCCTAAGAAAAGATGTAGGTGAGTATAGTTGTGTTATTCATGTGATGTACCTGAAATCCACTACAGTGAAGTTGACTTACCTACCTTTGCGACACTGAAGGCTGCATTAATGATTTGCCAGGAACCCGAGGGCAGCACTTAATTTACATAATTATTTCTATAATTGTTTAATCAAAACACATTTACACAAATTTTCTTGTGTTTGCATCTTCAATGATAGAATTTACTTTTTGGCTGAGTTCAATAGTAATATAAGCAACATTACTTCATGCATATGTTGACTTACATATAAAGGTTATGCACATTTAACTTAGTAACATATACATAAAGCCTGTGAATGCATTTCATATTTCATGTAGTATAAGGATTCCAAAGTATTTTTCAAAATTATAAATGTATATTGTGTGGGAGAGACCTTAGTATTGATGCCAAGACAAAATTAATAAATATGAAGTTGCAATAATTTTAAGTCTTTACAAACTTATTTGTGCCTTTACTGAATGTGTGCTTAGAAATAGGTTGAAGTATGTGCTTAGCTAATTAAGTTTAAAAATGTTAGAGCTAATAGGAGAAATGTCAAATGTTTTCTACTTCTGTGTCCCAAGACAAGCAGAAAAACCACAGAAACAATTTTAGGAAGAAACCTGATTGTGAAAGGAATGTGGGTTTGTGTTATCGGAGCAATGAATCTAGGGGTGAAGTAAAACTATACCCATCTCCCTTCCCTTTTTCATTTCAAAGGAAAACCTGAGTTCGAAGTTTCACAAAAATAGTCGGGGAAAAATCTCATTCCTGGGGCAAGTTAGTGGTAAAAGGACAAATGAAGCGTAATTTGATTGAAAAAAATCTTCAGATTCATCATTTCAATCATGGTCTTAACCTCTTTGGTGGGATGGGATGGTGGGAGAATGGAACTTGCTGGCCCTGGCTTCTAGCTCCAGGCCTTGCAGATGGTAGCAATGGCAAGAGAAATGGGTTGAGTTGGATATCATTGAAAAGCTCTTTCTAGGAACTCATAAAAAACATTCAGACTTTTGGAAAACAGAATTTTATTTCCAGTCAAACTCTGTTAAAACTGAAAGAACATCTCAGAAAATGGACTGAATAGAAAGAAAGAGATAATGAACTTTAAAAGTTATCTAGATCTTTCTGGCCATAAGAACAGCGGCAATTAAAGAAATGTTGCATATTCATTAAGCAAATGGCATATTCAGGAGCTAAAAGTGTCATTTTAACCTGTGGTCCTCAAATTTTAGCAACCTGAGGACCCCCATTTTTATTTACATTTTTTTGCAGACCTGCATGCCCTTCTCCAAGCAGCCTCGGGCCCTGCCCCCACTCCACCTCTTCCCCCAAGGCACCATCCCTGTCCCACCTCTTCCTGCCCCAGCTCCACCCAACCCTTCCTCTTCCCCATTTCTTTCTACCCTCTCTCCTGAGCACATCCTGTACCACTCCTCCCCCTCACCCCGTCTCCCAGCATTGCCTCAGCTGTTGAAATAGTCCAGTAAGCTTAGCAAACTCCAAGGCTAAAAACTGATGGCTGCTCTCCCTAATGGCTGGCCAGGCACTTGAGTCTGGATTTGACCCAGGGAGGTGATCTATAAAGAAACTTGACATTTAAATACATATATACCTCTCTCCTTCCGTGTGTAAAATATAAAAACACCTTTTCATTGATTTTAAAAGCAGAGTGTTCATTTCATAAATGATATTTTCACTTTTGCAGGGATTAAGGCAACAATCCAGAAAGGTTTTGTGGGGTGTCTCAGTGATGTGTCTTTGCAAAAAACTCACAATCCCTATGAAAATTGGGAACCCTTAGAATGGCAGGATGCTGAAGAACAAAACAACGTCTATCACAGCTGGGAAGGGTGTCCCACTGTCCTTATGGAAGGAGCACATTTTCTGGGCAAAGGTAAAATAATATATTGTATAGTGGACCAATAAATTATCAAACCTGTATTTCAATTGTCCTCTTTTTAAACACACTTTTACTAATACTGGGTTGTTTTCAGCTGGGATAAGGCTTAGATTCTATCTTTACAAGAGCAATTCATGCCTACAGAATGAATTACATTCAGCAACAGGTGCAGCTGCTTGAGATGCACACACATTTACTACAAGGAACAATTTTGCAGGTGCTAATAGTGCCTACAAAAGGAGAGGGCACACCTTCTGAATATTAACACAATACACCAAGATGAATCAATGGAACACCATGGTGCAAACTTCACAATGAAGTATTAGGTTGTTACACTGTATTTCCTTTCTGGATTTTTGCTCCATTTGATAAAGAAGTGGCTTTATAAGGCTGCATGGCATTGTTCTAGAACATCAACACAGCCTGCTGTTAGAATTCTATAAATGTAATAAAGCATCTGTCTTTACTTTTGATTCCCTGCTTTGTTTTATTTATTTTAAAAACATGTTTGTTGTTTTGTCTTCAAGGGTTCCTGGAACTCCATTCAGATATTTTTCATGGTGGACTCGACTTTGAGATTTCCTTTCAGTTTAGAACAGACCAACTGAATGGATTACTACTATTTGTTTACAACAAAGAAGGGCCAGATTACCTTGCAGTAGGTGCAGAAGTGGATTATTATTACAAATATTCTTTTCAGATTCCTTGTATGAGCTTTTCTTGTTAATGTCTCTCTTTTTTATTTTTTCAAATTATATGATAATATATTTATATATTCACCAAATACCATTTCATACAATATTTTAAAATGTATATCAAAAGGATTGAAAAGTAATAAATGCATAGATTATAAACAAGAAAAATCAATGTCACCAGCATGGCAACATTTCCTACTGGATTATAAGCAATTACTATCAGTTAGGGTACGTCTACACAGCAGCATTATTTTGTAATAACTGACATTATTCCGAAATAACATAGTGCACGTCTACACTACAAGCCTTTATTTCAAAATAATGTCAAGCTGGAGGACTTCTCACTCTGACTCATGGTAACCTTCATTTCATGAGGAATAAGGGAAGTTGAAGGAAGAGTGATCTTCCTTTGACTTCCTGCTGTGGAGACAGCACCAAAAGCCAAATTAAGCTATTTCTACTTAAACTATGTAATTGATGTAGCTGAATTTGAGTAGCTTAATTCGAGTGTAGCCCTGTAGTGTAGATGTATCCGAGAAATGGAAAAGGCCTATAATGGGTCATCCAATCCATTCCCTTGAAAATGTGAGATTATTCTTTTATATATTTACAGTGTAAGACTTTATCCAGCTCAGTTTAATTATCTCAAGTTACAAATGTTCCATCACATCCCAAAGAAACTTTTTCAAACCCTAATAGAGCATCACAATCAGGATTTTTATTTCTTATAACCAGCAATAATTTTCCATTTTCAATAGGAATATAAGAATCACCACATTGGATCAGACTAATGGGCCATTTTAGTCCATTATCCTGTCTCCAACAGTGGCCTATATCAGATGCTTTTTAGAGGAAGGTGTTAGAAAAAAACGTGAGTGAGCAACTATAGATTACCTAGCTATAGAAAAGTTTTCTTCCTAACCTCCATTAAGCTGGTTTCTGCTGTGAAGCATTACATCTTTTTCTAAATTCTGGGATATTTTTAGGTTGGTCTGTTTTAGTGTTTTTTAACTCTTCATTTCTACAAATGAATTGTATATCACAAGAAACACTATTTCCTTTTATTAGTTTTAAATTTACCGCCTTTCAAATGTATGAACATTTTCCCTGTTCTTATACTATGAACAAAAGTGAAAAGATGCGCTCAATCCAATTCCTGCATGCCATCATTAATATAATAGTATATTCATAATATAATAATGTGTACATGTACTTTGGACAGTAAAACCTCCTCAATCTCTTCAATTCTCTTGGCAGAGAAGTTTATATCTCAGAACATTTACATTGGCCATCTCTGAGCTTCCTTTATATATGCTGTATCCATTTTCATACAGAGCGACCAGAACTGAACAATGATGTCTTTTTTTGCCTTGCTTCAGCCTTTATTTATTTATTTATTATTATTGTTGTATCTTTGTTTTTAAATGTCCTTTGGTTCTGGTAAAGTTCCTTCTCCAAGGATATTGAATGTAGTTTCGTGGTAGTCATTCTTCTTTGGTGGCTCAGCTACCTTCCTTCTTGAATCTATTCCCATTTGTGACATGGGATTAGGTTCAGCATGATCCCTTCTTTTAGCTGTTCTAAGAAGCAGTCATTTAAGGTGACAATAACTTACTTCACTGTGCCTTGGTCTCTTGTTACATTTAACCAGTTTATCTGTAGTAAGTTTATGTCATTAATATTGTTTTTAGCTTTTGTTCCCTCCTTGATCTGTCCCAACATGGCTCATTCCATATCCTTTTCCTGATGTGGAGGTTGGCAGTACAATCCTACTACTACGTCTGTATTTTCTTGACTTTAAATTTGTATGCATATGGATTCGACTGCATGGACCTTACCACTCAGAATTATCTTACTAGCTTCCAGGGATTCCTTTTGGGTACCATGCTACTCCTCATGTCTGTATGGTCCATTCTACACTCCTTGTATAGTTTTTATCTCCAGACATTACAGCATCTTATTTATTTTTGTCATTCTGCCATTTCACTAATGCCTATTACATCTCATTGCCAGGCATTCTAATTCACCTGGTTTTCCTTTTAAATTTCTGGCATTTATTATATAAGTCTATATAATGAGATCAAGTATCTGTTTTTTATCTAACTCCTTATTCTGACATTTGTTGATCTGTCGGAGTTTATTTGTGTGATCCCAACCAGCCTTGCTCCTATCCTGTCCTTCACATTACTGTCATCCCTGGCAGATGTGTTTTTCTGACCTGTGAACTCCTCTGCCCCTAGTTCAGTGTTTCTCAAAGGAGTCTGTGAAACCACTTTGAGAAAGCTGCTAACTGGCCACTCTGGTGTGTTTATTTACTGGCGTCATGGCCACGGAGCCTCGCAGCTACTGTTGGCTCTGATTCACCATTTGTAGCCATAGGGAGCCACAGGAAATGGCATCCCGGTCCAGTATTTGCAGGTATGGGCGGGGATGGGGCGGGGGTCACATAATCTTGCCACAAATATTATAATCTAAGAAATTAGATTGTAAAACCCTTTGAGCAGGTGCTGTCTTTGTGAAGCACTTAGCGCAAGGGATCTTAGTCTATGCCTAAGGCCTTGAGGCACTATGGCAAGAGTGTTATTATTAGTAATGGTAATAATTAATAATATATCTGCTTGTATCAAATCAAATATTTTTTCTCCATCTTCGATGTTTAGCAAGTTTACTATGCGTAGACAGTTATCATATTTTCTGTAGAGACTGTGCTGGACCAACTTCTATTGTTGAGAGAGACAAGCTTTCAAGCTACACCAAGCTCTTCCAAGTCTGGGAAAACTACTCAAAGCTAAATACAAGATCAAACTGAGGGTATGTCTACACATCAAAGTTATTTTGAAATAACAGCCGTTATTTCAAAATAACTTTACTAGCGTCTACGAAGCCAAACCACTATTTCGAAATTAAATTGAAATAGCGGAGCACTTATTTCGAATTTGGTAAACCTCATTCCATGAGGAATAGCGCCAAATTCGAAATAGCTATTTCAAAATAAATGCTGTGTAGACACTTATATCGAAACAGGGGGCCTCCAGCCTTCCCAAGGTGCCCTGGTGACCACTCTGGGCACAACCAAGAAAACTCCTCTCCCTCCCCCCTCCCCAGAGCCCTTAAAGGGGTTGACTCTGGCCACAGTACCTGTGCCAGCTCCAAGACTGCCAGCCCAGGCCAGCAATCACTGCCCCTGACCCAGTGGCCCCAAAACATGAGCCAGCAAGCCACTGGAAGCCAGACCTCCATCGCTCCCCAGGAGCAGTCTGCCAGCTCCCAGGAGCCTGCCAGGACCCGGAGAAGGCAGGCACCTTCCTGATCCAGGATAGAGATCGTGGACCTTATTCAGGTTTGGGGGGGGATACCCCCAACATCCATGATCTCCGCACTAGATGGAGGAATGCGGCCATCTATGGCAGGATAGCTACCAGCCTGGCCACCAAAGGCCACATGCAAACCCAGGAGCAGGTCTGCATGAAAATCAAGTTGGTCCGGCAAGACCCCCAACCCTGATCACTGAGCTTCCCCTCCCCCTTCTTCGACTTGCTTCCCCCTTCCAGCTCCCTCCTCCCAGGTTTCCTCCTCTCCTCTCCCACCCTCTCTCTTCCCCCTCTCCCACCTCCTTTCCCCAGTCTCACCAGAGTTTCATTCCTCCCCGCAAATTTTGTTAAATAAAGAGAGTTTGTGTTCATGAAAATATATGTATTTTATTTGACATCAGGAAGGGGGGTTAGGGAGGGGTAAGTGGAAGGATGTGAGGGAGGAATGAGGCACAAGCCCCCAGTGGGGCAGACCAGGAAGGCTCTTAGTGCTCCTCAGGGTGGAAGCTCTCCCATAGGGCCTCCTGGATACTGAAAGCCCCCTGATGGACCTCCCAGATGGCAGCCTGCAGAAAGTGCAGTCAGGCTCGCAGCAACGCATCCATGAGAAGCACCGGAGTGCCCAGGGGCAGCTCTGTCTCCATGTTGCAGAGTGCTGTGATGTCCTGAGTGAGGGCAACCAGAGCACGCAGAGACAAAATGCTTTGCTGTCCCTTATCAAGGTAGACAAGCAAGCAGGGAAACCTGAGAACTGGCTGTCCGGAGTTGGGGGGGTCCCTTTAAGCACAGGCCTCAGATAGCCTCAGGCAGCAGCCACACAAGGTAACTCCTGACCTGATGCCCTGCCAGACCTGGTTCCGGCTGGCCTTAAATGCAATTCAGTGTCTACTCAGTGTGGACGCACTATTTCAAAATAGCAAAAGGCTATTTCGAAATGCATTTTGTGTGTAGATGCGTTTTTTTCGAAATATGCTATTTTGAAATAACTATTTCGAAATAACGCTGTAGTGTAGACATACCCTGATAGTTTGGTATTAGGAGTTAGCACATATTTGGATGGACCATGCAAGATGGCATGGCCTAACAACACCCTGTAGTATTAGGTCCAAAAGGGAGGAGGGTTATTGAGAGACAAATTTTTGAGGTAAGACATAATTCTAGTGCCTTTATTGGAACATGATTTTGTGTCAAGCAAAATTATTAATTTAGTTCTTAAATTCATTTCATGAGAGTACTGTTTTGGTCTCCTTTGAAGATGAGCTCTGATAGGTCAGATGTAGAGTGATCATTTTGTGAAATGTGTGCATGTGATGTGATATTTTTGTCTTTTATCATTTTCCTGTTTGCGTAAATTTGAGAGTGCTGTGCGTGTCTGTCTGGTTTCACCAACATAGTTGCTACTGGGACATTTAGTAATGTGGATGAAGTATGCCACGTTGTTATAGGCATGTGTAGGACCTGTGGCTCTTGAAAGGTGCTGTAAGAGGTGTTGATCATTATAGATGTTGAGATATGTCTTCAGGTTTTGTATCTGTAGTTCTGGTGGGATCTAATGCCACTTTGAGTTTCAACTTGCTTCTTCTGATAAGCTTGGAGAGTTTGGGGGAATTTCTTTGAAGTCCAGAAGAGGGATTCAGGACAGATTTCTTTCAGGATTTGGTCTCCATTGAATATGGATTGCAGTCAATGAATGGACCTTCTAATCTTTTCCATCCATGTGCAGAATAAATTTTGTTATGGGTACTAAGGCATATGCAAATGTGCACCACCACAGAAACACATAATGCTGGATGTGGGCAGCTGTGGGTACTCTGCTCGTCAGCTGGGAGGCATCTGAATCTCTCATGGGCGACTGCTCAGTGCTCAGCTTACAGGGAACACTGGCTGTAGTTGTTTCATAATACAGGCGATCCCCGCACTTATGACCTAATTGGTTCCTGGAGAACCGTCGTAAGTTGAGCCATCGTAACTCGAACCCTTATTGCCCGTATGGGTTATGAATGGGGGTTCTGTTCCTGGCCTGCTTTTCCTTCTCGGAGTTGTAGTCTCCTGGAGCCAGGGGGCTCTGCTGGGCAGTAGGCGGCCCCGTGGTGCAGCGCGAACTGCGCCCTTAGCCAGCCAGGAGCTGGGCTGGGCAGTAGGAAGCCCCACGGTGTGAACGGAGCCCTGAGCCAGCCGGGAGCTGCACTGAGTGGTAGGCAGTCCTGCGGCTACCGGAGCAGGGCGGCTGTAAATGCGGGGGGGTCGCAGGTCAGGCGGTTGCAAGTCGGGGGTCGCCTGTATTCCATATAGGCTCCAGTGTGTTGTGGTAGGTAACAACAAGAATATGCAGTTGGAGTCAATCACTATACCCTTGAATGAACTCACAGGAAAATAATAAAAGACAAAACCACCATATCACCCTGGGTTAACACTTCTCAGAAAGAGCTCATTCCACATCTGACTTACCGGGGTGATCCTGAAAAAATGTATACATACTGGGACTTTCAAAAGACAAGCCTGGGAGCTGAAATCCATAATTCTGTTAGTCACAAAGATGATGAACTGAATAGAGACACTGGATTTATGGCTTATTACAACAATTTTTAATTTACTAGTTCCCCCCCACCATTCCTCCCCTTCCCATGACTGGAGGGGTGTTAACTGGCCACCTTACCTTGAAAGGTGCCTTGAAATGAAATATGTGTAATCTACTTATTCGAAAACATCTGTTCCACCTTATACCTAGTGGTGACGCTCTTAGGCTTCATCTATACTGCTGCTTAAATCGATGTAAGTTACATTGCTCAAGGGCGTGACCTCCTCTCCGCTCCAAGAGATGTAACTTATATCAACTTAATGCAGTGTCTACACTGCACTATCTTGGTGGGAGAAGCTTTCCATCCCACAGACATAGCTGCTGCCTCTCTTGGAGGTGGGTTAATTATGTCACCAGGAGGGCGTGCTCCGGTGGACATAGCTTGTCTTTATCAGATGCACTGAATCGATGCCACTGCATAAATCATAGCTGTGCCAGCTGAGTGCAGAAGTCAAGACAAGCCCTGAGTTGGTTTCCCAGGAGTTCTGTGTGGCTCAGAAGCTTGTTTCTCACCACCAGAAATTGGTTCAATAAAGGGTATTACCTCACCCATTTTGTTTTTCTAATATACTGGGGCCAACATGGCTACAACAATGTTGCATACATCATATTTGTTGTCAGTTGTTATTTAACTCAGCTATATGTCTTTAAAACATTTACCTTTTCCTCTTTAAAGTTCTGTAATAAATTAGAAAACAGCAAAAAAAACCCCAAACAGCTAGTATTGATTTTAGGATCATTCTAGTTTACAACTGAAGTAGCAACTAAAGGGACTTAGTCCCACATTTAAATTTTATTTTGGGTATTATGCTTGCCTGTTACCCCAGACAATTTTTTGTGGCATTACAGCCATTTTTTTTGTTTAATTTTAAGTGTGTTTTTTCTTTCCCTATTTGTGTGGAAGACTTGCAGAAATAGATAAAAATGATGATCTGACTACAAAGAGGGGGAAAAGACTGTACAAAAAGTGCTGTTTAATACACAAAGTAAGCAAAGAGAAAAATAATTTCCCCTTCTTAAAGACACTCTCTGTTTTAGTGAGTTTAGGTGTTACAACTCAGTTGTTTATGACTGCACTGAAATGTATGGTTGGATACATTTTCCTGTGTCCATTAGCAATTTTCATCTCACTTCATCCCCTCACCTCAAGGAGTGTTATGTGCAGAGTACATTTCCTAGTCTCTTGCACTGGAAAATAGGTCAGAAGTCACATCACTTTGCCAAGGAACCACTGTGGGTATGATGATATTCATGACTCATTCCTTCACATGGATCACACATCACCTGTATTGGATATGTCTGTAGCTGGTCAGAAGCATGGCACGAGAACACAAAGCTCCTTTCTTTTAATGTGATCTCCCAACCATGGATTAATATTTATTATGTTTATATGCAGCCTGTTCTTTTCCTAAACAAACCAGAACAGATGGAATAATGAAGTCTGTAATAACAGGTAGTGCTCAAATCTCAAAATGGTGTATGCCGTGTTTTAGTGGCAATTGTGTCAGACAGAAAAGTGAGTGTATGACATTGTGCAGGGACAAGGTGATAGTCAGCCCCCACTCCTTTCATTCCTAATATGGTCTCAGAATTTCCTCTAAGCCAGCCAATCAACTTGCTTGTTGTCTTCTTAAAACCATACTTGGCACTGGGAGAAAAAGAAACTATGTACACTAGATGTATCTAGGGCTTTGCTTTATTACACTGCCAGGACCAAACTGTTCAGACTGTCACCCTATCTATTCCTAGCCACAGCAGAACATTCTAAATGTCAGTCTGTTTCCTCATGAAGAATATAGAAATGGATTAGACGAGGGAGATCACTGTGTTACCATCTAGCTGCTGTACTTCTCAAGTCTCCCTCCACCACAGAACAAACATTCTCCACATACTTTCAGGAATGTGCTAACATCAGAAGTCTGTAAGGTGGCAACATGTAGTAATCCTCCTTTGCCGAGCACTATACCAGCATGGTATGACTGGGGCAAAGGCTAAATTCAGGAGAGCCATACATCAATCACTGTTTGATCGATACAGCTGAAACTCTTCCTTCCCATCCTCTTGAGGGTTTACTGCTTGTTGGTAACCTACAGTCAGTTTAACACTGACAAATAACTGTAGTTCTATGTTGTAGTCACTGTGGATCCCATGACCCATCTAGGGTCCCCCCTTTTTTTTGAGTGTTCATGTACCCAGAGCTTCAAATTATAACAGAAATGAGAGACTGTCATGGCTACTCCACCTTTTATGCCTTCACCTGGAAACACAAAGAGGCACTGCATGCATTTGCAGCCTTGACTGCAAACCCCCCCACGTCTTACACACATAAAGTGCATAGTCACTGACAGTGGAATACCCACAGACTGTAGGAACTTGAAGAACCACATTTACTATAGGGTAGGTTACCATTGTTTGGACAGGTCGATACTAGATCTAGAAGGTCAGTTAAGGTACGCAACTCCAGCTATGCAAATAAAGTAGCTAGAGTCAACGTACTTTAAGCCGAGTTTGGTGCAGTCTCCACAGGTGGAGGTCGATGGAAGCAAATGCTCCTGTTGACTTACCTTACTCCTCACGAATCAAGGAGTACTAGCACCAACCGGGGGGCACCCTCATCATTCGATTTAGTGGGTCTTTACCAGACTCACTAAATTGAACGCCAGAAGATGGATCTCTGGTATGATAAGTATAGACTTGGTCTTAGAGTAATTGTTACCACAGTGCAATCAAAATTAAATTCTTTAATGTGAGCTATCATTGATATGCTCTGTTTCTCAAAAATATAAAATGCTTTTCCATAAGAATGTTAAAGATGTATATTTTACTTCACTTAAGATTTTGGCATAGAAAATGAAATGTATTTTTGTGGGCTTATTCGGTTTTTTTGTTCACAGCTACTATGTTTAAAATGATCAGAATTCTGTACTAGCCAATTTGGAACCTCAAAACATATTTGCTGGTGCATCCCAGTCAATCAGGATGAACAATTTTGCAGTAAAACATATGGAAATTTTACTTCCACAATGAAAATTTAAGTAAAATGTATTCATATTTCAAAACAGATACATTATTCTAAGATACATACATAAACAATTATTTTAGGGATGGAAAACAATAAGGAATAAATATGGAATCAATATGTTATTGTGCAAATTTGAAATTGCATTCACTAGATAATTAAAAGGAGCTTAATCAGGTCTGACATTTAATTTCCTTATTGTCATGTCACATTTTTCCAAAAATTAAATTGACAGAAGAAAATGCTGTTTTGTCATTTTCAAAAAAGTCTTAAGCTGTTCTTTTCTTTTCAATCAATTATACTGCTGGTGATACTGAAATCCTAAATAGATTGCAAAAAGAGATGGTTTTGTGACATGTCAAATTGTGTCATTAGTTGATATGAGTACACTTGCTATAGTAGTTGTATCCTATGTTAACAACTGTACTGTCATTACAATTACTTGAAGGAAAAATGTATTTGTACCCTTCCTTGAGTTAAATGTCTTAAACATCCGTAACATGTTGACCTTTTCCTGATCTGTGCTGGTGTCATTTTTTAAAGCTTTCTTTTATTTTAAAATTCAGGCTGAGCTGAAGAGTGGAATTTTGAGCTTCCTGTTAAAAACTGGCACTGTTCTCACACAAGTGGATCTCTGGGTGGGGTTGTCCTATTGTGATGGAGAATGGAAGAAAGTAATTGTGAAAAAGGAAGGCTCAATAGTTTCTGCCAGTATGAATGAATTGACAGAGCATGTTTTGGGATCCAGTGCTCAGCAACTTAAAGTGAACTCTCCAGTCTATGTAGGAGGAATCCCCTCTGAGCTACAGGACTTCTATAAGGAACTAAGATTAGAACAAGGTAAGGAATTCCAAGGTAAATCCAGTATTGAAGGAACTTGTGTTAGTAATACTGTGGACAGCTGTCTTTACTCTGGGTTGGTACTAAATGTATTCACTAATACAGTGCTAGAAGCCATTTCAACAATGTAGTACAGATGTTTTCCCTAAAGGTATTATTGTCCCATATTTTCGCTAACATTTCCATCCATCCACCCCATGTAGCTAAACTTCTTGCTCCAAGCCTAATATTTCAAAGGTCACTTGCCCCTTAGCTTGTCTGCAAAGCCAAGATGATTGTACTCTGATTTCAACATCAGTTGTTCTTGGTCAGAGCTGTTAGCTTAGGCTATATCTACTCTTGCATTTTTGTTGGTATAACTTATGGTGCGTAGAAACACCCCTCTATGAAAAAGGCTTCTAAGGCTATGTCTACCCAACAACATTATTGTTAAAACACTAGCGTTATTTCAAAATAACTTAGTCCGCATCTACACAACAGGCAGTTATTTCAAAATAATGTCAAAATATTGTCAAGCTGGAGGACTTCTTACTCCGACTCTTGTAACCCTCATTGTACGAGGAGTAAGGCTACATCTAGACTGCACTGCTGTGGAGAAGTGCATGGCAATTGCCCTATGGAAGCTTGCAACAGTGATGCACCCTTTTGCCATCCCTGTAATCCTCCTTCTATGAAGCATAAGAGATGTGTTGAAAGAGCACTTTTTTTCAAACTTTGGTGCCATGTAGACATGCCAAATTTTGGAAAAGGTTCTTTCGAAAGTAAATCAGAAAAAGATATGCAATTTGTGTACCACAAATTGCATTTGTTTTTCTGATTTAACTCTGCAGTCTAGACATAGCGGAGGAAGTCGGAGGAAGAGTGCTCTATTTTGAAATAAGTGCTGTGTAAACGCTCCCAATTTCAAAATATGCCATTTTGCAATAAGCTATGCAATTGACATAGCTCAATTTGTGTAGTTTATTTTGAGTTAAGCCCTGGTGTGTAGACACATCCTAAGTGACATAAATTACACTGATAGAAACACTGGGGTGGACAGAACTATATCAGTGGGAGACACTCTCTTTTTGATGTGGCTATCACTTGTCGTTGGGGGCTCAAAGTGGCTACACAGGAGATCTTATAGCAGTGCAACTACGTTAGTACAGATGTGTTGCTGTAAGGTCTCTAGATGTGGTTTTAAATAGAATAAAGACTTGTCTACACATAAGATGCTGCAGAAGCACATTTGCAGTTCGGTGAAGAGACTACCTATACTGACAGGAGGGTTCTTCCATTGACGTGAGAAATCAAGATCTATGAGGATACGTCTACACTTGCACCCTTGTTCGAACTAGGGATGCAAATGTAGGCGACCGAAATTGCTAATGAAGGGGTTTAAATATCCCGCGCTTCATTAGCATAATCTTGCCTGCGCGCTAGTCTGATCACCAGCTGATTCGAACCAGGAAGTGCGCTCCAGGCCGTTTTAGTTCAAATCAAACCCTTTGAACTAACGTTACTCCTCATTTTAAAATGTCCCTATTGTGAATAACTATATTTACTATGTTTACAGGACCGCTTGGGAATAGTGACCATAATATAATAACATTCAACATTCCTGTGGTGGGTAGAACGCCTCAGCAGTCCAGCACCCTGGCATTTAATTTCAAAAAGGGGAATTACACAAAAATGAGGAGGCTAGTTAAACAGAAATTAAAAGGCACAGTGACTAGAGCCAAATCCCTGCAAGCTGCATGGAAACTTTTTAAAGACACCATAATAGAGGCCCAATTTAAATGTATACCCCAAATTAAAACACATAGCAAGAGACCTAAAAAAGAGTCACCGTGGCTTAACCACCATGTAAAAGAAGCAGTGAGGGACAAAAAGGCATCTTTTAAGAAGTGGAAGTCCAATCCTAGTGAGATAAATAGAAAGGAACACAAACACTGTCAAATCAAGTGTAAAAATGTAATAAGAAAAGCAAAAAAAGATTTTGAGGAACAGCTAGCCAAAAACTCAAAAAGAAATAACAAAATGTTTTTTAAGTACATTAGGAGCAGGAAGCCTGCTAAAAAACCTGTGGGTCCCCTAGACGATTGAACTATAAAAGGCACAATCAAGGACGATAAAGCCATTGCGGAGAAACGAAATGATTTCTTTGCTTCAGTCTTCATGGCTGAGGACGTTGGGGAGATTCCCAAATCTGCACCGTCCTTTCTGGGTGATGAATCTGAGGAACTGTCCCGGATTGAAGTGTCATTAGAGGAGGTTTTAGAACAAATAGAAAACTTAATGTTAACAAATCTCCGGGACCGGATGGCATTCATCCAAGGGTTCTAAAAGAACTCAAATGGGAAATTGCTGAACTATTATCTGTGGTTTGTAACCTATCCCTTAAATCGGCTTCTGTACCTAATGACTGGAAGGTAGCCAATGTGACACCAATATTTAAAAAGGGCTCTAGAGGCAATCCTGGCAATTACAGACCGGTAAGTCTAACTTCAGTACCGGGCAAATTAGTCGAAACAATAGTAAAGAATAAAATTGTGAAGCATATAGAAGAACATAATTTGTTGGACAAAAGTCAACATGGTTTCTGTAAAGGGAAATCCTGTCTTACTAATCTATTAGAGTTCTTTGAAGGGGTTAACAAACATGCGGACAAGGGGGATCCAGTAGATATAGTATACTTAGATTTTCAGAAAGCCTTTGACAAAGTCCCTCACCAAAGGCTCTTGTGTAAATTACATGGCCATGGGATAAGAGGGAAGGTCCTTTCTTGGATTGAGAACTGGTTAAAAGACAGGAAACGAAGGGTAGGAATAAATGGTAAATTTTCAGAATGGAGAGGGGTAACTAGTGGTGTCCCCCAAGGGTCGGTCCTAGGACCAATCCTGTTCAACTTATTCATAAATGATCTGGAGAAAGGGGTAAGCAGTGAGGTGGTAAAGTTTGCAGATGATACCAGACTGTTTAGGATAGTCAAGACAGAAGCAGACTGTGAAGGACTCCAAGAAGATCTCACCAAACTGAGTGATTGGGCAACGAAATGGCAAATGAAATTTAATGTGGATAAGTGTAAAGTAATGCACATTGGGAAAAACAACCCCAACTATACGTACAGTATGATGGGGGCTAATTTGGCTACGACAAATCAGAAAAGAGATCTTGTAGTTATCGTGGACAGTTCTCTGAAAACTTCCACGCAGTGTGCAGCGGCGGTCAAAAAGGCAAATAGGATGCTAGGAATTATTAAGAAAGGGATAGAAAATAAGACCCAGAATATCTTACTGCCCCTGTATAAAACTATGGTAGGCCCACATCTTGAATACTGTGTACAGATGTGGTCTCCTCACCTCAAAAAAGATATTTTGGCCTTGGAAAGGGTTCAGAAAAGGGCAACTAAAATGATTAGGGGTTTGGAACGGGTCCCATATGAGGAGAGGTTAAAGCGACTGGGACTTTTCAGTTTCAAAAAGAGGAGACTGAGGGGGGATATGATAGAGGTATATAAAATCATGAGTGGTGTGGAGAGGGCCGATAAAGAAAAGTTATTTATTAGTTCCCTAAATAGAAGAACTAGAGGACACCAAATGAAATTAATGGGTAGCAGGTTTAAAACTAATAAAAGAAAGTTCTTCTTCACACAGCGTGTAGTCAGCCTGTGGAACTCCTTGCCAGAGGAGGCTGTGAAGGCTAGGACTATAATAGAGTTTAAAGAGAAGCTAGATAATTTCATGGAGGTTAGGTCCATAAAAGGCTATTAGCCAGGGGATAAAATGGTGTCCTTGGCCTCTGTTTGTCAGAGGCTGGAGAGGGATGGCAGGAGACGAATCGCCTGATCATTGTCTTCGGTCCACCCTCTCTGGGGCACCTGGTGCTGGCCACTGTCGGCAGACAGGATACTGGGCTAGATGGACCTTTGGTCTGACCAGTATGGCCATTCTTATGTTCTTATGTTGTAATGCTTGTAATAAGCCATATTGACTGTTCAAGTTACTTACCATTTTGCCTATAATTAGGAGGTCTTGGGTTGTGTTTTATGGTGTGTTTGAGAATGAGGTACCAAATATGCTCCAGTTATGATAATCTCTGTTATGTTGATGTTTCCTCTATACTCAAATATATTTGCTGTATATAGGCTCTTCCTAGTTCAAGTGATGGAGGATACAATGCAAATTTATGAAATATCAGTGAAATGCTGGAGCTGACCCCAAACTTAAAATCAATATCATGCACTGATTTCATGTTAATACTTTTGAACATGTGGACAGAAGAGACAAAAATAAAGATTGTTTTTCCTCGGAGATAGGAATGTTTAATAATAAATGTATATTTCAATGTAGCAGGGATTCAACACTGGAATATTTGGCGTCCTTAACAGTTTAACATGTAAAAAGGGGAGAAATCATTTCGCAAACATAAATTGAAAGTTAACATTTATACCTAACTCCTCTTATCACAGAAAATGTAGCATCACAAGGAATAAAAATGATTCTTAATTAACAACTGGAGCCCTTTATGTGATACTAATCCCTTACTATTTGCTAGGTTTCGGTGGTTGCATGAAGGATGTTAAATTTACACGAGGTGCTGTCGTTAACTTGGCATCTGTGTCCAGCAGTGCTGTCAGAGTCAATCTGGACGGATGCCTATCAACTGACAGTACTGTTAACTGCAGGGGAAATGACTCCATCCTAGTGTACCGAGGCAAAGAGCAGAGTGTTTATGAGAGTGGTCTACAGCCATTTACAGGTAACACATAGGGCCTTAAATAAAATACTACATTTTTATTTCGGTCTGCATGAATGTGTTCTTCAGTTCAGTCTTTCTTTTTCTTTTTTTTTTAAGAATACCTGTATAGAGTGATTGCCTCAAATGAAGGAGGATCAGTGTCTAGTGTCTGGAGTCATGGTCGGACAAGAGAATCAGGTAAAGATAGCTTCTAAGGATATCTATTTTAATATTTCATTTATCCTCTGTTAGGCTATTTTCTAGATTCCACCATGAGAATTAAATAGTAAAAATTGCACAATATTTTAAGGAAATCAAAATTTCTTTGTATTTTGGATTAATAATATACCGATATTTTATTGTAGCTATAAAATTCACAAATGGCATTTTTGCAATATATTTCAAGGTGTTTTCTAAATATAATACCCCATATTTTTATGTCAGTTCAAACAAATTTGAAAGGCTGTATTACTTCATTTTAGGATGAACTTATATTGATATTAGCTACACCACCAGTTTCTGGGGATATATGCAAATCTAAACCTCTAGTCAAATTACACATGTCTGCTAGAAAGAAGGCATCTGGTAATGATTGTTAAAGTGCAAGGCCACACAGGACTCACAAAAAGCATTGCAAAGCAGAAATACTGTGCATAGTTGGCATTACTGCTCATGATGGGTCACAAAGATGTGTTTGTTCACACAAAAAGATTAACCTCTCTTAAAATTTCATGAAGGAAATTTGGAGGCACGTCCCATTTTATACAGTTGGGTTTTTTACACCTTGCTGAGTTAGTAATTTTCTGAAGATGCTTCACACTGTAAAATCTGTATCATCAATTCTTTTCATTATGAATTAGATCCGGATTGAATTGTTGGTATAAAGAGTTTCCACTGGTAAAAGACATTCAAACAGCATTTCTGTATGATCTCCCCAATTAAACCAAACTATTCTTGAAAAAATGTACTTATAATATAATTGCATTTCAAAAACCACTTTGAACATGTTCACCAGAGTAAATATTTGACTTGCAAATGCATTGCTTATGTAGCTGAATGTCGCCATTTTGTCTTCCACCCAGAAAAGAGCAAATACAGCCATTTTATATAAATTATCTGACCACCCTAATTTTTACCATAAATTTGTATCTACAATCTGACCACAACATTGAGCAGCTACATGTTCCCAAGGGCTCGAGAATAATTGCACTCTTTAATTATTTTGAGTCAGTTTTGTTGTGTCCCTTATGAAAAGACCATCTGCTATCCTGTACTTTACCTTGCCCCTATGCTGTATTTCAGAACTAGTAAAATCAATATATTGCTGTAGTATTGTCAGTAAGCTGCAGCTTTTCTAAGGTATTGCATTTTTGCCTTCCATAGTAACCATCAGCATTCAAACACTTTTATATTTAGCATTCCAAGGCCCCTCCCACCTCAGCAAAGGATGCATTTATTCAATGAGTCTAAACGATAGGATCACTTAAGAGGATATTTGATATATGGAAAGCAGAATAATCTTCATGGAGAGGACTTAAGAGTCCACATGCTTTTACAGCAAGCTTGCCATCTACCATCCTGCTACAGTATCCCTTGGGCCTTTCTTTCCTGATCCCTTGTGCAGTCATCAATGAGGAAATTGCTACTGGCCAGACTTTTATTTGGTATAACAATATCTAATAAATACTTAAAGGTTATGGGAAATGGGATGAATTTTTTATTAGAAATTGTAGGTGTACATGAGGCTGCCTTTCCACTTGTTTTAAACATCTTTTCATTTGATGTGATTAAAAGCAAAGGCCAGTGCGAAAGGCCTTGCAGAAGTTCAATTTTTACTTCTGACAGTTGTAGGCAGTTACTTTATTTTCGTATGTGATGGGACATCTGCGCCTTAAGGGTAGTAGAGCCTAATGTTCAGCCTGCCCAGAAATCCTATTACGGGTTCTTTACAGACCTGGGGCCAGGAAGTTGCAAGAAGGGGACCAGCAAAAATGCTGTCTTGTCTCTCATAGCAGGGCACAAACTCAGGAGATATTAGCAGGGCAAGACTGGCCAGCTCAGCATGCTTAAGGAAGAGGGGTCTGCTGAGGGAGAAGCTGGCTAGCCCACAATTCAGCTCTATCAAGGAGAGCTGGGGAGACCCTTAGTTAAGGAGAGAGTTGGGGGCTAACTAACAAAGCCTGGTTTGAAAGGGAAAAACTGGGCACTCCTGTTTAGGGAGAGACTGAAAAAGAGTAACCCAGGATGGGAACTGTGGAGGGTTCCGGAAACACTCTTCTAGGCACAGGAAAGAAGAGCCTTCTGAAGGGAGGAGCCAGAGACTGCAATTTGAACTGAATTTGAGATGATGAATGTTCCCATCTGTATTTGAGTAAGCTCCTGCTTATGCTTATGGCATTCATTAATGAATTAAACCCATAAAAGGTGTGTATGGGGGGGGTTGATAAATATGTTTGTCTGGGCTCATTTCTAAATTGGGTAAAGGGAAATGAGGCAGGGCATACCTGTGACACAGTGCCTGGCTGAAAGAGAGTGCACAGAGATGAACTCCAAACCATCAAACCACATTTTCATATGCTTTTAAAGTTATTTTGAAACACTTGAATTTAGAACATGAAACTGGTCATTTTCAGAATTTGATCATGTGTGATGTTTTGTGGTTGATGTACATGAGAGATCTGTGCCAAATCCCTCTGCATAATAAATCTCATCAGCTTGCTTCATTCAATTACATCATTATATTGCCTGCACTTGTTAGCTGCCTACAGTCCACCTCCTCCTTTCAAGCGATGTTGAAACACATTTGATACATTAAATGTTTTTGGAAAACCTGAACTAGACAAGAAAGAATGTTATGTAGATGGAGTTTTGATGGTTTTGAAATATAGCTTAAACTGAAGGCTCAAGATGTGCAGTCATATTAAATCAATGCTGAAAAGTTACAACTCTAATAAATTGTATTTATGCTAATGGTTCAGTCTGATTTACTGCCGCCATTAAAAGTGAAGAATAGGGGCAATAGTCTTCTCAGAAGTGCCATTTCCTCTATTTTCTATTTTATCCTTCTACAGTCCCAGAAAATGTGCCAACTCCCTCAAGAATTCACAGCATAAATGGTTACAGCATTGAGGTGACTTGGGACAAACCTGCAGGGGTCAAAGGTGTAATTGAGAAGTACATTTTGAAAGCATACAATGAGGATGGTCCCCATGTACCCATCATCAGTGTTGAGTTGCCTGACACTACTATGCTCACAGGTAAATGTTGCTAACTATTAGTTTGAAGGGAGATGTAATAAAACAAGATGTATATAACTTATTTTGTCAAGCTGAAAAATATTAGTTAAGTACAGTGTAGTATATCCATCTTTGTGTGGAAATGGCTTAAATTGTGTGTGTGTATGTGTGCGCGTGCGTGCGTTTATGTACAAATATTGATTTACTTCAAGTGCAATAGAAATGAAATGTAGGCCAAAAGATGAAAGGTATTTTTACTCAAATCCATATTTGTCATTCCATTCCCATTGAGTCTTTCTGTGTTTACTTGACTCTCCTTAGCGATTTTTCTTTCTCCCTCTTCTTGCCGTCCCAGTTCCCTTAGAAGGATGATCCTGCATGGTACTTCAATCCTGCAAACACTTTAAAGATCTAAAAAGGAAATGTGGGGCACAAGCCACATTAGTGGAGGGGAATGGTTTTTGTTTTGTTTTTTACAGGCTGGGGCCTATCAGAGAGAGGTAGCAAGATGGGGAGCAGGAGCTGGTGCTGCGGGAGCCGGTTCCCTCCAGCACCGTCCCCATGAGGGTGCTTCTGCCTTTGAAATGTAGCAATTGGGCAAGCACCACAGGGAGCATGGGGCAAAACGGGGGCAGGGGGAGTGGGACTCAAGCTGTCCCCTTCTCACCCTGTGCTCCCTGCAGAGCTCTTGTACATTTCAAAAGCAGGGAGCACGGGGAAAGGGGGGGGACTGCTTGAGTCTGCCACTTGCCCCATGTTCTCCATGGCACTTCTGCCTTTGAAATGTAGCAAGAGCTGGCAGGGATCTTACTACATTTCAAAGGCAGAGGCCCCCTTGTCGACTAATTGAGTAGTCGATGGAAATTCCATTGACTAATCAATTAGTTGATTAATCTAAATTTAACATCCCTTGTTTGGGTGTGGGGCCAAACTCTGACATCTTTTCTTCTATGAAATGATCACAGAAGACTTGGGGACCATCTCCCCTGGGCAGTATGGGTTAGATCAGACTATCTGTTTTGCCAATAGAATCCTTTCCCTATGTCTCCGCCTTTGCTTTGTGTAGTTAGCTCTCTCCCTGGTGCTAGATGCTGAAGACTTGGTCCTTTGTGTGAACCAGATTCCTTAGCTGGCAGGGAAGAGAGCACACAACAGATGCTGCTGTGTGATCTGTGAAGACTCGGGAGGGCCTCAGTAAAAATCTAATTTTCCAGAGTGTAATGAATGAGATTTGTTTAAGAATTCCCTAAAATTAATCAATTATATAATTCATCACAGCGAAACATTCCAGCAATGTATTGGCCAAAGCTGAAGGCTTGGTGTGGCTCAGTTTTGAATGTTCTAGCATACATCTCAGGAAGGGCTCATCTAGACTACATTCCTCTGTCGAAAGAGGAATGTAAATGAGCCCGATCAAAAGTGCAAACGAAGCTCAGATTTAAATATCCCGCATTTCATTTGCATGTTGAAAGAACCCGTACTCCTCATTTTTTCTAGACTGCGGTTTCACTTTTGAAACCCCCTTTTTTGAAACAGTGATCGGATGTGAATATGCAAATGAAGCATGGGATATTTAAATCCATGCTTCATTTGCACTTTCGATTGGGCTCATTTACATTCCTCTTTCAACAGAGGAATGTAGTCTAGATAAGCCCTAAGTATCTTCTCCTTGAGCAACTGCTTAGTTCCTCAAACCCAGTTATTATTTGCTTCATGTTTGTGCATAAATATGTATGTTTTGTACACTGTGTATGTGTATTTAAGAGACAATATTCACATATTTTACTTAACGCAAGTTGAAGCTTCTTGATCACTTGTAGTTGGTCTGGTGACTATTATAGTCATTATGTTTTATTCATTTAATTAATTAGTTTCTGGCTGAAAATTGTCCAAGCTGTAAGGTGATACCAAATGTATTAACAGAAATGGAGGGTCCACTCTCAAATTATTCAAAAATCTAAAAAGGGCTAATATAATCAGATAATTTATTCACATGAGTAGTATGACTTGGATTAAAAATGACATTGGTCAATGTGTTGTTCTTCTGCTGCTTTAATTGTGTCAGATATGAAAAGGTTAACATCATGCTGAACAGGTCAGAGCTATTGATATATTACTTGTATGATGCAGAAGTGAAAAGACATGGTTTTATGTTACAAGGGAAATACGCAGAGGGACAGTATAGGAGCCATAACTCTTTTATCATAACCATATATGAAATGCTAGAAGATTTACCCAGCATTGCACAGGTCCTTTAGAGCAGGCGGCCGGCCGGTGGTGTGGGGTAGTGCAAGAGTAAGGGCAGGGCTTTGGGGATGTGTGTGGAGGGGGGAGGGAGTTCAGGGCAGGAGACATGGGGCGTGCAGGAGTTAGGGAAGGGAGTGAGGAGGGACTCAGGCAGAGGGTGGGGGGTGCAGGAAACAGGTCAGGGGTTGGGAGGATGGAGAGCTCAGAGAAGGGGGAGGAGACTTAGGGCAGGAGTGGCTGAGAGCTTCTCCCTGGGGGTGGCCAGAGGTGGCAGGGACTATGCATCCTGTCTGCTGGCTTGTCCCAGGGTCCGCCCAGGTCAGAGGGGGGCGGATACTCATCTGCCAGCTTATCCACAGGGCGGCAGGGACCATGCACCTCACCTTCTGGCTTGTACGAGGGCCAGCTCATGGGGACAGGGTTCAGGGCAGGAGGCAGGGAGTGTGGGGCAGTGTTCCCTCTAAGCTGCCCAGCAGCCCAGCTTCACAGATGACTAATCAGCCCCGCCTAGTCAGTCAGCTCAGTGCAGGGAGCCCTGAGCCTCTGACTGGGTGGGGCTGATTAATCAGCTGGGCTGCCTCTTAGAGGGAACACTGCTGTGGGGGGTGCAGGAGTCAGGGTGGGGGATGGGGATATGTGAGAGTGAGAGTTAAGGGCTAAGAAGGGTCCTCGGAACAGGAACTGGGGGTCTGGGATTCAGGGCAGGGAGTGAGGAGGGGTTCAGGGTGGGGGAGGGGGTGCAGGAAACAAGCCAGGGGTTGGGAGGAGGGAAAGCTCAGGGAAGTTGGGGGGGGGGGCTCAGGGCAGAGGTGACTGCCAGCTGCTCCTCAGTGGTGGCTTGGGGCAGCAGGGACCATGCACCCTGCCCTCCGGCTTGTCCCAGGGCCAACCCAGGGCAAAAAAGCATGTGCACCTCACCTGCTAGCTTATCTCTGGGGCGGCGGGGACCATGTACCTCATCCACTGGTTTATACCAGGGCCGGCCTAGGGGGGGCTGTGCTCCCCACCTGTCTGCATGTCCCTGGGGCACGTGGAGCACATAGGCTGGCCCTGCTGGCGCTCTCTGGTCCAGGGCCTTAGAGTGGGGCATGCTGGCTGGTGCTCTCCAGGCTCAACCTGGGAGGTGGAGGGGTGGGGCTGCGCAGGCCAGCCTTGTAGGTGTGTGTGTGGGGGGGAGGGGCAGGCAGTCTGTGACTCCTCTATGGGGTGGTGGGGCTTTCTTTCCGCTCCCCAGCTCCAGCACCATGCCTAAGGGTTGGGGGCAGGGGTTTGGGCCAAGAAGGCTAATTACCCATCCAGTGACCAGGCTCCTGCTGGCTACTCTCATGGTGGTGCGGCTGCCTCCTGTGGTCACTCTGCAGTGTAGCTTCCCCTCTGATCAGCCCCCTCCCTTTCTCTGTTATGGAAAACAACTGTATTTCAGGTAGATTCAATTTTCCTGGCACATCCAAACCCTGACCTTGCTTTATGTTAGGAGAAGAGGATGCTGCATACCTTACCTACCTCTTACCTTTTAGGACGAGTTCTTGAACAAATGGACTTACTAACGGACAGATGCACATTTCTAAAACTATATTGGTAGAAACACATACACCAAAAGCTATAAACAGGTTGACACTTTAGGGTTCCAGGTCTTTTGTGCATTTTAATAAGTAGTACTGAATACAGTAAGACACAAAATAGAAGACAGTTCAAATAACTTTCCCCTGTGCGCTGCTAATATTCATTCACTTTTGCAAGCCTTAGCATATGAATATAAAATATTACTCTCAAGAGAACCCTGTGAGGTTCAGAAGGCAAAAGTGAAAGGAGATGCCTGTCAACGGTCTGAGCTCATAGAAACTTTGCATTCATCTTAGCAACAACTGTGCAAAGAAGGCTAGTCGAATGTTTATGGTGCTAAGATAGTCTCTCTCTTCCTCAGTTTCCCATCTGTAAAATGGAAGAACAGGACTTCTCTACCTCAGAGGGTTTTATGGGGGTCATTAAAGGCGAGTAGGTGTTCACATACCAGTAACAGGGACTATTCAAGTGCTGCAGACAGGTAGGGGACAGCTCAGAAGTGGGTCTTGGACTACTCTCACCTCCTAACAGGTGGTGAAGTGATTTTGCTTCTCTGTAGACCCATGATCTCCAGAAAGCATAGTGCTGTAATGAGCCACAATGCCTCTCAAAGCTTCCAGTGATACAAGGCAGTATGCACAGATCACAACTGAGCCAAGTAATGTTCTTTAATGTCTTTTTTTAAAATACCGAATCTTGAGTTTTCTCCTTCTGGCTGCCTTAGAGCTTGATTGCAATGCAGTTTACACAGCTGGGCAGGTCTGCAGGTGGCTGAAAATGTGTTAGACAGGTGGCCACCTACTAATGTGTGAGTTAATATGGAGGAGTTAGGAAGTCTCATAGGGACTGAGATTTTGCTGGCTGTTAACACAAGTGACCTCAGATAGCAGCAAGCCATAAGAGCAGGCTCCCCTGTATCATGAATGCATATGCTTCTGGCATAGTAAATTCATTTTATGTGCAAATATTTGTATTGTTTTAAATGATTAAGTGCAATTAATGTAAATGGGCAGTATCAAAATAATACTTCTGAGTTAAAATAAATGTTGTTGTGATATCTGGATTGTAATAACAGAATTTTTCAAATCTTATATATTTCACCATTTGTGTTGGGCTTATTTTTTGCACTTCACTCGTTATGGAAAAGAAAAGTAAGCTTTACTCATTTCAATTTTGTTTCAGGTCAGTTTTGCTTTTTGGTTTCTCTAGATGGACATAGTATCTTCACTGATTCCACAATACGGAAGTTTTAAAATATTTTTAAAACTTCTGTTTTTATGGAAACGGTAGTGAAAATATTTATTTTATCTGTCATATAGCACCATATTACAGGCATGTAATTTAGAAAATACAGCAATAAAACAAACTCCATAGTTTGAGGAGCTTGCAGCTTAAGTAAAAAAAAAAGTTCTATGTAATTAGTTTTGTAATTTTTTTTAAACAAAATCCACTTTTTGGGTCTACAGATAGTTGACTGTTTCCCCATAACTAACTTCTTGGGGATTTAAATGTGTCCTCACTTTATTAGGTTATCAACAGACAGGAGGTAGAGAGTGGTTCATTACCTCACAACAGAAGGCCAATGCTAATTGCAGTTATACTGCAGTCTGTTGGAAAACTGGTCTGTGAGAAAAATTGCAGGGCTTAGAACCACTTTACTGTTTATTGAAAAACAATGACTAGAGACTGATCTGGACAGGACGAGTTGTTTATCTAATATTTGGAATCTCTGCTTGAAGAGATATTACAATGCTACAATACAAGAAGATAAGAAAAAAATTGACTCATGGTTAAGGCCCAGTTCAGTGCTGTCCCGTGGCTCTTTTTTTTTTTATTTATCTGATAGATGCAAGATCACTAAAGAGCTAATAAGGCAACCCAACAGGAATATTCTGGATACAGCAGGTGCCCTGATGGACTTAACATTGTGTTAGCCAGCCTTGAATCACCTCCATGGCAGGGCCAGGTACAAGAGAATTTGAATGGAGGCCAGATGTGGGGGGTTATGCTTAACTGACTAGCTTAAGCAAAATATAGTACCCCAAACAAAATTAGTAGATGAAACTGCTTGAGTTCAAAAAGCTCTTGAGTCCCTTACTTCTCAGCTTAACAGGAATTCCTGTCCTTCCTCCAAACTCATGCACACTCAGGGTGTTTCTACACAGCAGAGTTATTTTGGAATAATGGCCGTTATTCCAAAATAACTATGTGAGTGTCTACACAGCAATTCTGTTATTTCAAAATAATTTTGAAATAACGGACAGCTTATTCCAACTTCTGTAAACCTCATTCTACGAAGATGGATAACTATTTAGATGATGGTGTGTTTAGACCTTATTTAAAAATAGCCCCTCACCAGGGCTATTCTAAGTTATTCCTCCTGGGGCTCTAAATCAAGATAGCACATCTACATTCGGGAAGCCTGCCTCTGACTCATTTTGAGGCTTCCCTGCAGTGTATCTGTGCTGTTTCAAAATAAGCTATTTCGAATCACAGTTCCAGAATAGCTTATTCCAAACAACTGTGCAGTGTAGACAAAGCCTCAGAGAGCCTCTCTGCAGAACTCAACCAAATAAAATGGCTGCTCGCTGTGCAGTCTTCCTACTTCCTGCTTTGTGGCCTGGGGACCATCATGAGATTCAGGGAGCCAAGACCCTTTCCATCTCTCTATCTTATCCTCTTTTACTCATCTTCTCAAACCATACTCAGCACTATAGCATGCGAGGGTCATGGCATCACCACAGTTATTCATAATGATGCTCAATGGATACAAACTTCCTTCAAATCCTGCTGATATTATCCTTTTAAAAATTGAATGTACAGGTGAGCCACCAGGCTGCTACTAGAACTTAGGATCACTTTAACCACAGGCTATGTCAGGAAAGTGTGGAGCACCACAGGTCAGTACAGCTGGGCCTATACCAAAGTACTACATCCAAATGCCCCCAGTTTTTGGAGAAAAAAAAATGGAACCCTGATTGTAACTCTGTGGCTGGTTCTGCTGAATGGAATCAAAGCCACAGATCTGAATATCTTTGAATTTTGAGGCAATCCAATTCTCAAGTTTGCCAAGTTTGCAACTCAGGAACTTATCACTATTTTGAGGTAACAAACCACACTCTATCCCTCCAAGAGTGTTAATTTTCTTAATGTAACTAACTGAATAGTTTGGTTCCTCTTGCAAGCAAGATTTGGTTTGGTTCATTGGACACATTAAATGCATTTAAATAAATGTGGTGAAATAACATTTCTCCATTGTATGCAAGCTCATCATTACAGTATTCCACATTCTTCTCTTCAGTGGTCTCCCAAAGTCAGTCCTCTCTCGTTTGTCTTCTGTGAAAGTGACCAGTTTGTTCTGCCTCCTAGTAGCTTCAGCAAACAGGCCTCTGAGTCACAGAGCACAGAAAACCCTCCACATTTTCAGACAGGACTGAAAATTTCTTTATCTCATCTCAAGACTTTCTTTTCAAGACATTTTTTTTTCCTGGAGGTGTCTAGGCCTTTCATGAATGTTTGGCTCCACAGCATGCATCAAATCTCCTTCCATCCCAGACCCAAAGATGACAATGGAACCCTCCAAAATGAAAAGGAAATCCTGAAGATGTCACAGCTTCCTTGCTCAGTTTACAATCTTGCTTGCAGGAGGAACTTTGCTCCTTCTGTTCCAAGGACAATTTGTCTTCTGCAAACCATTCTTCTAATAGCTCATTCACTAGCTCCTGCTACAGATGTGGTAGGCTCCTTCAGACCTCTCAGAGAGACATGGTAGGCTCCTTTAGCCCTCTCAGAGATTGCTGGTCTTTCTGCCTCCAGATGGGGTATGTTCTATGAGTCAAAACCACAAGGGAATGCACAGCAGCTCCTGAAGGAGCAGAGACAACGCAGTTCCACTGGGAAGCTCCAGGAAGGCCCAATAGCATGTTCTAAGCTTGTCTCTTTCTGACAGGCTCCTACAACCAATTTCAGCAACCCCTCTAGTTTCACTTTTGATCCTAGTTCTGTCTTTTTGGCCAGCCCCAGGCCAAATCAAGTAGCTCTCCAGCTACTCATCCTCTGGATATACATAGAGAACCTTCAGCAGTGTTGCCTTTTACCCCTCTAGCACTGAAGTAAGCTTGGCTTATCTTAGCCCCTTGCAGTGTCTACCTCAATCTATGACTGACTATAGGACATCCCACATGGTGAACAATACTTAGAGTGGGTAATGGTAATTTTGTTGTCATTCTTTATAACCCTTACTACAGAGTAGATCATGCTTCTGAAGTCTTGCAATGGTGCTGGACCTCTGGAAGATTCTTGGGTCTCCCTTCTTACCTTGTCCTCATTCCCTCCATCTCCCATCTTTGTGCATATAGGGACCCTGTCTTCACTACAGACTGACACATCTAAATATGTAAGTTTTTAAAAATGTAGACCCCATCCTTAGCTTCCTGGGATCTGAACTAGCTTTTGGCATCATCAGCCTTCAGCATGGCTTCTCTAAAGCCTGGTTTATGTGTCTGTGCCTGTGGGGAGTCTTGTTCTTCTGTTCCCCAAGAGGAGAAAATGTCAAGCTAAACACACACAGGCTACGTCTACGCTGAAAGGTTTTTGCGCAAAAATCGCCATTTTTGCGCAAAAACCTGCAGAGCGTCCACACCTCAAATGCACTTTTGCGCAAGTAAATCAGCAGTAAACAGCAGAACAGAGGGCTTTTGCCAGTGTAGGTAAACCTCCTTCTACGAGGCATAACTCCCTTTTGCACTACAGCTATTGCACAAAAAGGCAAGTGTGGATGCTCCAGAGGGGTTTCTTGTGCAAGAAAGCCCTATGGGAAAAAGCACAGGTGCTCTGATGGTCATTCTGTGTGTGAATGGCCATCAGAGCTTCCTTGTGCAAGAGCATCCATGCAGTGTGGACGCTTTCTTGCGCAAAAGCATATCACTTTTGTGATGTGCTTTGAGGTCTGGATGTGTTCTTGCTCAAGAAGTTTTTACGCAAAAACTTGCACAAAAAGGCTTCTTGCACAAGAAGCCTGCAGTATAGATGTAGCTACAATTGAAACTATGTCTCAAGATGAACAATATCCTACAGATTCGAATTCTTTGTAATACAATCCCAAACTCCCACTTAGCTTTTTAGAAGCAAAAGGCCCTCAAACTCTAATCTATTATCATCCAAATCTTAAGAGTTTTTCCTTCTATCTTATTAGAGAGAATTCAAAGCCATAAACCACTTAAAATAAGGACACAGAATGAGGTAACTGAACTAAGATATGTTTACCAAGGATACCTGCTTCTTGGTTTGGTAAGGTACCTACCACTTCATGTTGGGACAACAGTTCCAGGATGAGACAACTCACAATATAAATTTGCTAGAGCTCTGGAACACTTGGCTAGCTTTCCTTGCCCTTATTGCAATAATAGGTGATACATCAACATGTTTTGGTGATAGGCAATTGAATCACAGTTGTGGCCAGTGAGGATCAACATAATAGCGCAAGTTGATTACAACAGTACAGAACAATGTGATGTTGCCAATAAATGGGGCAGCATGAAAACTGGAAATCATTCAGTCTGTACACATCAAAGGTAAGTTCTTCATAGAGGCAGACTGGTTGGTACTCAGCAGACAGCCCCTGGATCTGCAGAATGGAGTCTTCTCCAGTCTGCATTCCAGGATGCCACAGAAATTGAGAATATGAAAATGGGACCTTTCTTAAACCATCAGAATGGCTAGATCCAAGTGAGAGGAAAAAAGCTGTGAACACACAGCTGAAATCCTGGATTTTTTTCCTGGTCTGTTGAATTAATCTCCCATTCCAGAACTCCAAAGCAAGTAAGGCAAGAGAAAGACAACCTAATTCTAATGATTCTGTTTTGAGCCTCTTTGTGGACCATCTGGAATGATCCCATAGTCCTGTATGGGATGTATATATTTTCTCAATGATCCCTCTTACATCCACCTGCAAGTTATTTCTGCAACCCAGCATCTCCCACAATTCTGCAACACATTGCTGCTCTCCCCTCTGTGCAGCTACCTGAAGAGGTTCAAAGCTGCAATGCAGTCTGTTCCTTCTCCTGCTTGCTACCAGATCTTCTGCGCCTGTAGCAGAGAACAGTGGAAATTCAGTGAACAGTGGTTGTTCCCTCCTTTTTTTCTGTCAACTAAATTGTGTGGCAGTTTTTCAGATAGTTTTAGTGTTTTGCTTTGCTTTGTTTTACTTTGTTTTGCTTCAAGCCTCCTTCTTCTCTTCTCTCCACTTCTTTTTTCTCATGATCCAGGGTCCAGGTGTGGCAGAGAGGCACACAAGTACTGTGCAAAATCAAAGAAGAACTCTATATGTGAGGCAGCATTCTTAGGCTCAGCAAAAAGCAAATTAAGACTAGTTTGCTCTTAGCCAGACAACCCTAATTCTGCTAGCATATGGGACTCTGATTTTAATATATTAGGTCCCTAAGGATAGTGAAGACTCAGAGAGTCATCTGTGTAAATAAGCTGCAAGAAATCCCATTCTAGCCAGGCCTGGGAAGAACACCAAAGAACCAAAGGTTCTCTAATGAAGAACACCAAAAATTCAAAAATCCAGAAGAAAAAAGAAAAGGGACAAAAAAAGAAATCCAGAAAGCACTTGTCTTCTGACTCTGCCTCCTCCACCTCCAACAAGGGAGGAGAGCTGTCAGGATCTGAATATGAAAAGGTAAATTCAGCAAAAATGTTTTTCCCTAATGCCATTTGAGACCATGTACAAAAAGGCTGTGTCCCCGATTCAGATCCAGACTGAGCAGACTCATGAGGATAAGCATCATAGTAAACAGCACGCTCAAAATCCTCCCCTGAGAGTGCAGCTCCCCCACAATCCCCCTTTTAAGGGTCTGATTAGAAAGGGTGGGGGAAAATCCGACAAGAGTAAGCACATGAAATGACCCGACCTTGGATTTTAAAAGCTGCCAGAGCCAAACTATGTTATTACTCTATGGAGATTCCAAAGGGGGATGCCATAGCAGCATTCTTCGAAAGAGATATGGTTATTCCAGTTGAAAGGGAGGTTTTTTTCCCCTAAAGACCATACATGTAGGGGTCCTTGGGGATGGGTCCTTGGTCATTCTCAGAGCATTTCTCATGTTTTGCAAGAGCTTCCCTGTCTTGGTCGGAAGACCTCAGGGCCTTGAAGCACAGGGATCACACTGTGGGATTCAGCTCCATTCTCAAGAACATTTCTCTGGCAACAGCATTTGTGGCTGACAGCTCAAGGGATGCAGTGAGGTTTTCTGCCCAGACCATAGCATCCAGCTCTGTGGGCAGGCATGGCAAGTCCTGTGACCTTCAAGTACACAGAATCTCTCCTCTCTGGAGAGCTAATAGAGATTGTAGCAGAAAATGCTGCTACATTTATGCATTCTCTCCCTTCTCCAACAAGTGCTTTCAGGAAGGAGTACAAATGTGCCTCCAGGCACTCCCTTTGCCTATCTTCCTTACAGAAGTCCCAGAGGAAGAATAGATATTCCAAACTAAAGCACCTGGAGACAAAGCCCAGATTTCAAGAGCCCATCCTCAAAATGAGAAGATATGCCTCCACACAGAAGTGCATCTCAGAGGCAGAATATCTCTCCTTGTAGAAGACTGTTTTATATTGACCACAGAAAAATAGGTGGGAAAAATAAGAAGTCAGGAATACTCACATGAGCTATTGGTTCCACCCCACCCTTTCTTCATCCAGTCCCCCATCTCCACTGATCTCACCAAGTGCAATTTGATCCGGAAGAAAATATCCCATCTCCTATACCAGAAGAGTGACAGAAGGAATTCCATCATAAGTAAAGCATACAGGGTTCTACTCTATATTCACCATCCTTTGGATGCACACAGGGAGTCATAGTCATTCTAGATCTCAAATGCCTCAACAAGTGAATTAAGAAAACAAACTTGGATAGAGACCCCAGTTTCTTCGATGTTGTTCCTGTGCCAAGGATCAATCCTAACCTCAGTGGAGCTAGTGGATGCATATCTGTCTCTACATTCCCATCCATTTATGCCACTGCAGTCTTTTGAGATTGTTTGGGACAACAGCACTGTCTGGACTGAAACCTCCCATTAGGTGTCTTTTTTGGTACCAAAAGTCTTTATAAAGATGATGGTAGTAGCCACAGGCAGACTCTTATGCAAGGGGACTGACTTATACTCTTTGCTGGTTGACAGTCTGATCAGACCTACGTCCCCGGCTGTGGTGCACACCACTGTCATGCAAACTCTGGATCACCTGTGGACCCACAGCTTTATGAAAAACCTGAAGAAAAGTTCCTTGATCCCATTGATCACTCATCAGAGAGTGAACATAGACTCATTGGCAAAGAACTACCCATTACATAACACGTTCCCAAAAGTAACAGAGAGGTACCCGTGTTAGTCTGATCTTGGTAAAAACAAAAAAAGCAGTCATGTAGCACTTTAAAGACTAACAAGATGGTTTATTAGGTGATGAGCTTCTGAAGAAGTGGGACTGCCCCACGAAAGCTAATAAACCATCTTGTTAGTCTTTAAAGTACTACATGACTGCTTTTTTTATGTTCCCAAAAGTTCAGGTTGTTATCCCCATCCTGCATTAGAGCACCAGACCAATCATATCTCAGGGCTTTCAGCTGGTGGTTTCCCTGGTGTTATACATTGGTGTTACCCAACTGGCAGGATCCCACAACTGGCATCTTTGAGCTTTCATTTTTTAAATGCAGGACTACTCCCCAGAATGCATGAAAGATCAGGTGGTGCTCCTGAGCCAGTAGCATGTTGGACAATCGCTGGGGAGGGACTTCCATTATGTTTTCCAGAACTTGTGGGTCTCATAACCAATGCCAGCTTTCTAGGTTGAGGAACACCAGGGACCCAGAATGATTCAGGGTACCTGACATGCCAAATAAAGGGAACACAGTTTCAGTCTGGAGCTCAGACCCATCACCTTGGCTCTCAGAAGATTTCAGAGTACTTCTAGGACAATCAAATCTCAATTCATTCAGATAATATAACCCCAGTTCAGTATAAAACCACGTACACAAATACACAATGGGTGATAACTGGCTTGGCAGTGGCACTGCTGAAAAAAATCTGGGAATTGTGGTGGGTCACAATCTCAGCATGAACCAGAAATGTGAAAAAAAGCAAATGCAATTTTAGGTTGCATTAACCAAAGCATATCATGCAAGTGTTGGGAAGGGATAGTACCACCCCATTCGGTGCTGGTTATGCCTCGGCTGGAATACTGTCCAGTTTTGGTTATCAGTTTCCAGTTTTGAGAATCTGGAAATGATCCAGAGGTTAGTGACAAAGAGGATCAAAGGGATGGAATGCAAGCTGTATGAGCAAAGGCTGGAGGAGCTGAGTATGATTAGTGAAGAAAAGAGGAGGGTAAGGGGGAACATGATAGCAGGCTTCCAGTAATTGAAAGGCTGCCATAAAAATATGGAGAAACTTGGTTCTCTGTTGCCACAGAGCACAAGACAAGAGTCAATGGGTTCAAACTACAGCCTACCAGACTTAGATTAAACCTCTGAGAAAACTTCCTAACTTTAAGACCAGTAGGACAATAGTACAGACAGCTACTTACTGGAGGTTTTCAAAAGCTCTGGATGGTGTAGACACCAAAAATCCTGCATCTTGGCAGGGGATTAAACTAGATGATCATTTTGATCCTTTCTAACCTTAAGATTCTATGATAAAGAGCCAAGGAGAAAAAATGAGCATAGCTCGGCATGCAGAATTGATATAGCTAATGAAATCGTCCAAAAAGATACTACCTTCCCAAAAGCAATACACACAAAAACCAGAGCTAAATGAGAAAGTAGACTAGCTCAGCAGATACATATTCAATGAATCAGAAAGGTACCTGAATCAGCAATTTTTCAATCTGATCTCAAAGCTATTCTGTTTACCCTGAGTTGATTGGTTTGTAAGTTGCAAAAAATATCTCAGAGATGAAAAACTTCACCTGGGAAACATATCCCAAGTTCATAAGAACAGATGCTCTGTTGCATAAGTGGCTACGTGGTCTGCTATACGCAGTCCCACCTTTCCCTCTCACAGGGCAAATAGTCAAAAAATAAGAATGAACAAGAAAAGAGATTGATAACTCCACTCTCTGATCTGATAAAACTGACATTGGAATCACCATTATAGCTCTCACCTAGACCAGACATTCCTCTCCAAGGCTGTCTGCAAGGCTGTCATGCCAGCCCTAGACTGACTTCCAGAGTGATCAGGACTTTGCTCATATCCAGGTGAATCTACATAATAAAAGCCTATTCTGTAATCTGGATCAAATTCAGTTTTTGATGCCAGAAACACGATGCTAACTGAAATATTAGCTATCCTACACTTTTTCCAGAAAGGTGTGGATAAAGATCTTCAGCCCAATCTTCCATAAATGATACCTACCTCTGGTATTGAAGGCCATAACTACTCATCCATATGGGTATGTCTACACTACAAAGTTAATTCGAAATAACAGCAGTTATTTCGAATTAACTTTAATAGCATCTACACAGGCAAACCGCTATTTCGAAATAAATTCAAAATAGTGGAGCCCTTATTTCGAATTTGGTAAACCTCATTCTACAAGGAATAACGCCAAATTCGAAATAGCTTATTCGAAATAAGTGCTGTGTAGACACTTATTTTGAATTAGGGGGCCTCCAGCCCTTCCCAGGGAGCCCTGATGGCCACTCTGGGCACAACCAGGAAAACTTGTCTGCTCCCCCCCCAGCCCCGGAGCCCTTAAAGGGGCAGGCTCTGGCCACAGTGCCTGTGCCAGTTGCCAGCCTGCCAGCACACAGCCAGCAGATCGTGCACCTGGCACAGCATGAGCCAGCAACCTGCTGCCACCCAGCCCTCTACCGCTCCCCAGGACGAGGCTGGCGGCTCCCAGGAGCCTGTCAGGGGCCGCAAAAGGTGGGCACCTTCCTGGTCTAGTGCAGAGATCGTGGACCTCATTGAGGTTTGGGGGGAGGCCTCCAGTGCCCTCGATCTCTGCACTAGGCGCAGGAATGCGGCTGTCTGCAGCCGCATGGCTGCCAGCATGACCACCAGAGGCCACATGCGCAGCCAGGAGCAGGTGTGCAGAAAAATAAAAGAACTGCGGCAGGCCTGTGCCAGGGCCTCCCAACCAGAGGCTGACCCGGAGGCCTGCCTTCACTACGAGGCCCTGGACCGCATCCTGGGGGGGTCAGATGGTCTGTGCTCCCCTGGTTGTCATCGACCCCGGGGCAGAGGGCCCTGCCCCTGACACAGGGGAAGAGGAGGAAGAGGAGGAGGACGGCAGCCAGGAGCCTGCAGGGAGCGTGCCCTGCACCTAGGACCCCCGGGCCGTACCGGAGAGCTCATCAGCAGCCTCATCCGAGGCCAGGGAGGCCTCCACATGTGAGTGACATCACAGTCCCCTTATGCGGGGCGGGTGGGGGGAGGAGGAGCGCGTGGGCCTTGCTGACCACGGAGCAGGCGGCAACCTGTGCATCTGCCGTGCCAGCCAGGACATGTGGCCCCAGCTGGGTGCCATGCAGGGGCCCTGGCCTGTTCCCCACACGCGTCTACGTGTGAAGGCACATGACAGGCTCCTGACCCCGAGGAGAGACACTGCACACTGCCCTCCCTCCAGACGCCCCCTCTACACAGAGACAGGGCACATCTCCCTTCCCTCTCCCCTCCACACCACACTATAGGCAGCACAGGGGCCAGCTCACACTCCCGGGGATAGCAGGATGTGATGGTGCGGAGACCTGCCGTCCTCGCCTTGTAGAGGGGGGGTTGGGTTTCACCCACTGTGTCCCCAGAGAGAACTGACCACTTCTCTTGTTTCACCGCAGCCACAGCACCTGCGAGTGCAGGACGCACCACCCCGCCTGGAACATCCACCCGCACCCGGGCCAGCAGGCGCACCCGCAATCAGGAGGCGTTCCAGAAGCAGCAGCTGCAGTTGCAGGGACGGCAGGTCCACAGCCAGGAGTAGTGGGTGCAAGAGGACCTGCAGCTGCAGCGGGAGAGCTTGTGGGAGCTGCGGGAGCAGGGCCGTGCCCTCCGTGAGCACCTGCAGACCCTGGCGGACCGATTGCTGCCTCCTGCTGCTCCAGCCCCTGCGGCCGCCCCAGCTATTGCTCCTCTTCCCACCCCTGCTCCCCCTCCCGCTTCTTCCACCCCGCCCCCATTCCTCCTGCCCCACCCTCCATACCCACTTCCCACCGGGAACGCCGAGGCCCCTGCACCTGCAGTGCTGCGAGACGGGAGGGAGGGCCGGCAAGACCCACAACCCTGAGCTTCCCCTCCCCCTTCCTCCCCTTGCCTCCCCCTTCCGGATCCCTCCTCCCAGGTTTCCCCCTCCCCTCTCCCACCCTCATTCCCCTCCTCCCCCCACCCCAGTTATGTTAAATAAAGAGTTTTTTTGTGGTAACACAGATGTTTTTATTGTATATCAGGAAGGGGGGTTAGGGAGGGGAAAAGGGAAGGAGGTGGGGGTGGAATGTAAGGCACAAGGCCCCAAAGGGCACACCAGGGGGACTTCAGTCCTCGTCCGCCTGGAAGCTCTCCCTCAGGGCTTCCCAGATGTGGACAACCCCCCGAAGGGCCTCCTGGCTGGCAGCTGTATGGGGCTGTGCATACTGGCCAGCCAGGCGGGCAGCCTCTGCCATCCAGGCTGGCAGGAAAGCCTCCCCCTTCCGCTCACATAAATTGTGCAGCACACAGCACACTGCCACCACGTGCGGAATATTGTGCTGGGAGAGGTCGAGGCAGGTGAGGAAGCATCTAAATCGTGCTTTCAGTCGGCCAAAGGCCCCCTCAACCACAATGCAGGCCCTGCTGAGGTGGTAGGCCGCATCCCCCAGCAGGCACACTGGCATGTCAACATCCCCGACCCTATGTGGCGGTTGGGGAAGAAAGTCCCGGCGTGCAGCCTCTGGCACACGGAGGAGTTGTGGTACACCCGTGCATCGTGTGCCTTGCTGGACCAGCCCACACTGATGTCCGTGAGCTGGCCCCGGTGGTCAGACACGGCCTGCAGGATCACGGAGAAGTACCCCTTCTTGTTGATGTTGAGGGAGGCCTGGTGGTCTGGGGCACAGATGGGGATGTGTGTCATGTTGATTGCCCCCCCCCCACAGTTGGGGAAGCCCAGGGCACCGAACCCCTGGATGACAATTTCCTGGTCGGTGAGGTGGACGACTCTGTGGAGCAGCACCCTGTTGATGGCCTTCACCACCTGCAGAGAGAGACACAAAACCGAGGGTCACTGGGGCGCCCGGGTGGCTGGGAGTGTTCGTTCCCTGCCACTGCCCCGCACTCCACTCCCAGGAGCAACCCCCACTGCAATCCTGGCCACCACGAGTGGTCTGTAGCATGGCTGGGACAGACCAAACCCTCCTGGGGAGGGCACTTACACCACCTCCCCCCCCCCCGTTTTCCCTGGGGCAGCCCATGTCCTCCTTGTAGCCCCCACCTCCTGTCCCAGTGGCCGGTGAGTGCCGTACCTGCATGAGCACCGCTCCAATGGTGGATCTCCCCACGCCGAACTGGTTCCCCACAGATCGGTAGCTATCCGGCATGGAGAGCTTCCAGAGGGCGATGGCCACCCACTTGTGGAGGGGAATGGCAGGCCTCATGAGTGTGTCCCGTCGCCGCAGAGCAGGGGTGAGCCACTCGCAGAGCTCCAGGAAGGTGTCCTTCTTCATCCTGAAGTTCTGGGTCCACTGTTGGTCTCTCCAGTGCTCCAGGATGATGTGGTCCCACCAGTCGCTGCTGGTGTCCAGACGCCAGATGCAGCGGGGCACGCTGGCGTCTGGGCGCCGCTCCTCCAGGGCCCCCAGAGGGGGGCAGGGGGAGGGCCAAGGGGCTGGCCTGCAGCAGAAGGTGCCAGGCAGCCTCCAGCAATTGTTGCCAGGCTTGCAGCAAGATGTTCAACATGAGCACCAGAGTGCCCAGGGGTGGCTCTGGCTCCATGGTTCCAAGTGCTGTGGTGTCCCAAATGAGAGCGACCAAAGCAGGCGGAGAGGAAAACGCTTTGCTGTCCCTCAGCGAGGTAGGCAAGCAAACAGGAAAGCTGAGAACCGGCTGTTCAGGGGGGTCCCTCTAAGTACAAACCTCAGACAGCAGCCACACAAAGCAACTACTGACCTGATGCCCTGCTGGAACCAGTTTCAGCTGCCCTTAAATGCGATCCAGCATCCAATCAGTGTGGATGCGCTATTTCGAAATAGCAAAACACTATTTCGAATTAGATTTTGTGTCTAGATGCGTTATTTCGAATTAGCTTATTTCAAATTAACTAATTCAAAATAAGTTAATTCGAAATAGCACCGTAGTGTAGACATACCCTAAGAGATTCTGACTTCTATATCATTTTATCTCTCCTTCCAAACTAGTTTTATTATCACTATCACATTTATTAGGCACATTTCAGAGCTGGAGGTGTTCTGCATGTTCCAAGATGGTGGTTCTAAGAACTCTGGAGTTGTTTCTTCCCAAGGTGAACTCTCCTTTCTGCGCCTCACAGAAGATTCTTTCCTTCTTTCTGCCCAAAGACATAGCCCCTCCCCTCTCTCCGCCCCACCCCCCGTCTGAGGAGTTGTGGCATACTTGATGTCAGAAGAGCACTGCAAATCTACCTCAAATGTGCACAGTCCAAAGGGAGAATCAGGCACCCTTTTTTACTCCTTTCCTCTTAAATGTCAAGGGCTCAGAGTACCAGATGCTTCTGTTCCAGAAGGAATCAGGGCATGCTCTGTAACATCTGTGGGCATGTGCCTTCACTGTAGAGATGTGCAGAGTAGCCCCAAAGTCATTGGTTTACAACTTTATCAAACATTAAGAAGTGGACTTTCTGTCCTCCACCAAAGCCTCCTAAAGCAGAAAGATGCTGCAGGTGGTAGTCTAGTAATGGCCTTGCCTTTTGGACAGTTTTCAAGAGAAGCTCTATCAATCTCTTTTTCCATTTACCTTTTCTTGTTCCTCCCAATTCCTGTTCACTAATTACTATTTCCTCTGAATAGCAAAACTGGGATGAGAGGCACTGGGTTACAAATGGAAAATTTCTTACTCAATAACGTCCTTTCAGTTAGCAGTGTCTTTTGTGATTCTACTTACTCACTCTGAGTGGCTTTCTGGCACGAGGGTCAGCATTTTATTTGGTCAATCTGAGAATTGACCAGATTTACATAATTAATGAGTTGAACATTGATGTTACGATGATAAATAATTTCCTGTATGAGTTTTTCACACAGTTATGGAATGACTTATCTGGTGGCAAGTGAGAGAAAAGAGTGTGACCACATGAGCCAGGCTGGAGCTTTCAGATGCCTATGGAAGCTGATGAGTAAGAACCGCAGGCTATGCTTGGAAGAATTGTGGGAGTTCCCTCTAAGCAGAAAGGAAAGTATCAGATAAGAAAGTTTCCATTCCTGTGCCCAAGGAGGAGAGGCTATTTTCAGAAATTGAATGAAATGCTCCCTTCTCTAAGACATTTATTCACTAACTTAAAGTATACTAGGATTTGGAGATTTGGAATGGATTAAGTTCAGCCACATCTCACAGTTCCTTGATTATTCACAGGGTGAGCTCACTCAGCCTTGAGGCAAACACTGCTCAAATGTGCCTCCACAAATTCCATCTATTATAGAATTATTCCAGCAAGACTTTTTCACATCACCTTTATTAAATAATTCATGCTAAAAAACCCCCATTCTCTCAAATGAAAAACTAAAATCATCTTAGGATTGCATCCTTTGAAAATTCTGCCCTAAGACAGTCCACTGACAGAAAAGCAAAGTCCTATTTTGGAACTAGTCTCATCAGGACAAACTTGTTCAGGAAATGTATGGCATGCTTATTTGTTGTGCCTGTTCTGATACTGGGAAAAAAATAAAGCTTGGTGCAATCAGGCTTTGATGTTGTTATTGTTGATTGTGTAACATAGCGCTGGTTATGGTCATTCACATGAGGTTTCACTGCTGCAAAAACCATAGTGTTGGAATTTTGACCTGGAATGTGATGGAAAAAAGAGAAATGTGTTGTCTGATTTTTCTTCTCCAACTATCCATGAATGCCATTGCATTTCTCCATTGGCATGCTTTAGGCCAGGGGTGGGGAGTCTAAGGCTTGAATGAATCCAACTCCTGAGGCTTGGGGCTCTCCCTCAGCATTGGGGAGCCCACACTGGTGTTCCAGCTCCCCTGCTGTTCCCCCCATGGGGTTGGAGTGCACAAAATGTATTAGCCTGTGTCAGAGTGATTTTTCTGTGGGTCAGTGTCCTCTGGCCCAAAAAAGCCCCCCTCCCCAGGTTTAGGCCTTTGCATATGGATTTATCAGAAATTGTTAGTCTAATGGTACAATATAGTTAATCAAAATCCTTATAAAGCATTCAGTTTTGGAAATTATCTAATGTGGGATGTTCTCAGACAGGGACGTTAATTCTACTTGCTATAACCAATAGATCTAATCTGCCTCCTGAGAACTTCAGAGCAAAGCAATACCCATAGTTGGAATAACAATCCTGTGTGTTTGGAGAAAAAACACCAGGGAAGATACTTCTCTGTCTAATGCAATACATGTAAAAAGAAAAGGGAACCTGCAAATCTTTGAGAGTTCTGCACCATGCAGATTACTCTTCAGTGCACAACCGGAAACTTGGTTTCCCCCGAGAACAGGTTCCAGGCCTTTTGTTCATTTGAACATTACTACTCTGCAACTGATGTTTCAAACGTCAGTAAACCAGAAATGTAGTCAGACAAGCGGAAAAAGTGCTTTGCCTTACTTCATGGTGGTTAGTATGTGTCATCATATTCTCAAGTACCTAAGTCTGTAAACAATCACGGAAAGGTTAGGCCAATATCTCCCCATCAATATTGTCATATAATACCATTAGCTAGATAGTATTTTACAGATATCTCAAAACTTTTTAAAGATATTGATTTAATAAGCCCTCACAACAACTCCTCACAAGTTGTTGAATACAATATTGTCTCTACTTTGTAGAGCAAATTTGAGTCCCAGATTAGTGAATTAATTTCCTTATGGTCACACAGAAAGTCAATGGCATAGATAAAAATAGAACTTAGATGTTATGACTCCCTGCTCTAAATAGTAGACAGATTGCCTCAGCTACCTGTGAGGTATTAAAATGCTAGCATTTCACAGGTATAAATAACGACATAAAGTGCAAATCAGCAAAGGCCCAGTATGTGTAATCTATTTCTTTATTGATTTGCATAGCTTAGAATCAGACTGCATGTTTTTATAATTATTAATCATAGAAGTTTTTTTAAATTAGCACTTTCCAGAGAAGACTTTTTTTCTGAAGTTTTACTCTATCAGTTGATTGACTGTGTTTAAATACAAGTATGCATATATATCACTCTGAAATCAACTCTTTCTTTATCCTTGTAATTTGGAAATCTTTGGTCTGAATGATTTGCCCATGGCATCAATTATAAAAACATTGCCCAGAGCAAAGAAAGAATAAAAATATGAATGGTGCTATGTACTCATCTGACTTGGAATAAGGTATAAACTGTGTGATTTTCTTCTATCATTATCATGATGAAGCCCCAGTTGTGGATATATGTATATACCTGAGTGAATATTTGATTTTTTTCAATTTGCTGGTAGTTCTGAAAAATCTAAAAAAAAATTGAGCTCAGGTCGAATACAAACCAAAAATTACAAAAATATCTGTAAAATAAAAAAGTTGGCAAATTTCATTTTGAATAAACAGTTTCATTTTTTCACAGACATGTTTAAATCAAAAGCAAAGGATATTACACACAGAATAGCAGGATAGGGGGTACAAGTTGGTGTTGGAGGTTCAATTTTTTTCAAATAAATAGTTTCTTCTCCAACAAATGTAGTTTTGGTGAACCCCAAATTATTCATGAACCCTCCTTTAGTTTGCTGAATAGTTTTGGCTCAGTTTCTTTTGTGATTTAAGTGACATTCACAAAATGACAGAAGGGGGTTTTGGCAGTGGGAGTGTCTTTTAACCTGTAGCCCAGTGGTTAGGACACTTATCCAAGACTTTGTGTTAATTCCCATCTCTGTCTGATGTGAAGGGATTTGAGCTTGAATATCCCATATGGGAAGAAAATGCCCTCCCAGCTGGGCTCTGAGGAATTTTGGTGCAGGTCTGTCTGTTGAAGCTGTTCTACATTGTATTTAGTTAAGTTCTCTAATGACTAACTGTTGATACAATCTCTTTTAAAAAAATTTTGTTTGGTTTATTTTCTAACTTTTTCTTTTACAAATATTTCATAACCTCTATGGGGGAGAGGTGATCAGTGTTGTTTCTATTTTTTATAAGCAATGGCTTTAAAATGGGTCATCAAGAATTAATGCTACAAGGGGAAAACAATGTAAAAATGTGTTGCAGAAAACAATTGAGATTTCTAAAGTAAGCTAGAGGAAATACCCATTCAACTCCTATTAATTTCACTGGTAGTTGTAATTCTATGGCTAAATCTTGCAGTTGATTTTGAATACCTCATCCACTGCAAAAAGTAAAGGTGAAATGCGTCAAATGAGTATGCCATGAACATAACATTCTAAATGTGTTGACAAAATTGTGCTAATGCAACCTGATAAAATTCTGTTCTCATACTAGTCTGAGATGAGTACATTTTTGGCAGCTAGGGAAAAGTATCTTTGTCTAAGTATACTGAAAGAAGAACAGAAGACAGTTGATATGGATTTTAATCAAATGTCAACTTTATTATATAGATTTCTGATACTTACCTGGCAGATAAAATGTACAGTGCAGGCAAATTCATGTTTATTCACATCATTACCTAAGGCTCCACCAGACTCCCTTAATTTACATTCAGGTCTCCCAACCAAACCATGGCTTGGACCTTACCATCCAACACACTCATAGGAAAGTTAATGTAGGCTATGAGAACGGGGGGGTAGTGAAGGTTGGCTCCCCGCTGCACCAAGCAGAAGAGTCTCTAAACTCTGACCCCATTCTGTTCCTTTATCTGGCACCTCCTTTAAATCTTTTACCAGGTCATTTACCTGGTCCCTGAATTCCTTCCCCATGGAATACTTACTTTAGACATCTGCTACATAGAGGTGCCAACAATTTGCTTGGCTTCCTCTCCCCCAGCCCAAGCGGGTTCCCAGAAAATTCCCAATGGCCTGTTGCACAGTAGCCCTGATTGGTGACGCGGCTGAAGAACCCATTTTCCCTTGCAGGATCATCAAAGGGCTCCAGCCAGTGCATTCTCCATGACCTAAGAACCGCATTAACCACCCTCTCCAGTGGGCTACATAGTGCTTGCTGCATTGAACAGAGGCTTCCCTCACTCTGGGCTTGTACCTTTATACCTTTCAAACCTCACATTCCTGAGGGAGGGAGTCACCGTCCACCTCACTGCAGCAGTCTGACTTCATTTCCCTCACAGCAGAAAGCAGAGCATGCCCAAACAACCCCTTCTCCCACTGTAACTGTGGTGCAGTCATTAACGTTTGCATGATTGTGACAGTAAGGGCAAACAGATTTTGTGCCTAGGTTGGTGATTACTTTCTGACTGTTTTGTAAAACTCCTTTTGCGGAATTTTAGAACTTAAAGCTTAGGCCTTCATCGAGTCATTTAGCCAGTCCATTATTCTGAATAAAACTTACGCAAATATTCATAACAGCATGGATTCCCATCTCTGAAGACTAGTGCCTGCTTAGAGAAACACCTTTCTGGAATGCTCTGCAACAGTCTGGAACAGCTGAGCTCCCACACAAAGCTCCTAATTTAAAAGGTGTCAGCAGTATTTTCTAATTTTGTTGAATGGGGCTTGAATACTAACACTACCCTGTCTCTACTGCAAATACCTTGCCTGATGTATCCGAATACTTCATTCACCTTTTTCATTGTTGCATTGCACTGACAGCTCATAATCATCTTATGATCAGCCAATACACCAAGGTCTTTCTCCTCCTCTGTTGCTTCCAACTGATAAATCCCCACTTTATAGCACAAATTGTTGTTAATCTCTAAATGCATGACCTTGTACATTGCACTATTAAATTTTATCCTGTTTCTATTGCTCCAGTTTACAAGGTCATCCAGCTGTTCCTGTATGATATTCTGATTCTTCTCCATACTGGAGTCTCTCAACTTTGTGTCATTATAGATTTTATTAACACTCTCACGTTGTGTGCCAAACTCAGTAAGAAAAATGTTAAATAAGATTTGTCCCAAGTCTGATGCTTGAGGAACTCCACTAGTAACATCCCTTTAGCCTGACAGTTCACCTTTCAGTATGATCCACTGTAGTCATCTCTTTAACCAGTTCCTTATCCATTTTTCAATTATCATATTAATCACCATCTTCTCTAATTTAACCACTAATTTCCACATGAGTAACTATATCAAATGCCTTACTGAAATCCAAATAGATTAGATCTTCTGCCTTTCCTTTGTCTAAAAAAAATCATTTATTTTCTCAAAGAAGATCAGGTTAGTCTGGCACAATTTACTTTCTGTAAAACCATGTTGCATTTTATCCCAATTACTGTTTGCTTCTGTCTTTTACTATTTTCTTTTTTCAAAGTTTGTTCCAAAACCTTGCATACAATTGAAGTCAAACTAACATGTGTGTAGTTTCTCATATCACTTTTTCACCTTTCTTAAAAATAGAAACGCTATTCGCAATTCTCCAGTCATAGGATATGAACCCTGAGTTTGAAGACTAATTAAAAGTCCTTGCTATTTGGTTTGTAATTTCATGTGCTGGTTCCTTTAATATATTAGTATGGAGACTTATCCAAGCTCACCAATTTAGTACTATAAAGTTCTTTGAGTTTGACTCACAATTTGCATGTGGTAATTTCTACCTTCATATCTTCATTACAGCTAGTCACCCTGCATCTACCTCTAAGTTGTTCATTAGCCTTATTAAAAACTGAGGCAAAGGATTTGGTTAGGTCATGGGCCATGCCTAGATAATCTTTAACCTCCACCCCATCCTCAGTGCTTAGTAGTCCCACTTCTTTGTTCCATGTTTTATTTTTATCTATGTGACTAGAGAACCTTTTCCTATTGGTTTTAATTCCCTTGGCAAGATTCAACTCTGCTTGCTTCTGGAAGTGCTTACTTTGTCCCTACAATTTCTGACCTTCAAGAGGTAGCTTCCTTGCTGATTTCTCCTATCTTCTATTCCTTGTGGGTTTTCTGCTTTCTGTTAATCACCTTTTTAGAGATGCTTGTTCATCCTTCTTGGTCTACAACCCTTCCATCTGATTTTCCCCTTTGCTTGGGATGCAGACTCCAGATAGATTATGTAACTTTGACGTAAAGTAAATCCAGGACTCCTCCACATTCAGATCCTTGAGTTCTTTCATCTAGTCTACTTCCCTTACTAATTCCCTGAATGTATTAAAGTTAGCTCCTTTGAACTCAAGGACCCTTGTTACAGATCTATTTTTGTTTATCTTTCTATTTCGTTTAAACTGAATTCACTCATCAGTTGACACAAGATTGTTCTTTACCTCATACAGTTCTTGTATGAGGTTCTCGCTGTTCATCAATACCAAATCTAAAATCACATCATCCCTTGTTAGTTCAGCAATTGTTTGGTGAAGAAAAAAAACTCTGTCAGCTATCACATCCAGGAAAATCAGATCCCCATTGTAATTAGTAGTACTTATCCTCCAATATACATCTGGGAAGATAAAGTCTCCCTACTTTCTCACAATTCCCCAAACTATTTATTTCATTTAAAACATTAAAGAGGTCTCTGTCTGTATCCAAATTGGATCCTAGTGGTCTGGAACCCCAAGCACTATATAAGAGAAATCCTATAGTAACTTTCTTTCCCAAAGAGACTCTGTTTGGGTCAAGATTAGTCTTATCCACTTCTAATTTCTTTACAGTCTACTGTATTATTAATATATAAGGCTACTCCACCACCTTTGTCCTTATTTCTGTCTTTCCCGAATAGTACAATACCCATCAATATCTGTACTCCAGTAAAGACTATTCTTCTATTATCCTTACAATATCTGGTTCCAATTCTTCCAGTTTGTTTGACCCAGGTTCCTTGCATTAGTGTATAGACAACTGTTGCTGCTTGACTTCACTGACATTTCATTCTACTGCCAGTGTCATTTATCTATCATCTTACCAGACTTCCATTTGACCATACATTTGTTGTGGCTCCTTTTCTACTGTTCAGTTCCATGCATGTTTCCCGCATTGCAGATAATGTGAGATTAAACTTCATGCTTTTTCTTCCCAAACAGTTATTATATCCCAGCTTTAAATATTACAAATATTAAAATTAAAGTCATTTTAATAAAAGTATAGACAATTAAATACTAGTTTTGCATACCAAGTGGTCTTAATGTTCTAGGTGTGCATTTCCAGATCTGCTAGACTGTTAACTTTACATCCATATTTAACAAATGACATTATTCAGTTTCATGGGGTCACTGCGTCAAAATGTCTGTGTTAGGACTTTAATTTATTTCCTGAGGTTCCTTTTAGTGGGCAGGAAGAGTGGTGCATTGCTTTGATTTACTGTCTCTAATCCACAATGTGGGTTTTAAAGCTTGGAACTTATTCTGTGATGTAAATTTAAAATCTGAAAGAATTGAACTGCAGTTCAGTAGCATATTGAGCTGAACAAGACTGGGGATCTCGTAACTCAAATGTTGGGAGGACGACTCTATTGCAGAGATGATGTTCTCTAATTTCAGATTTGACTGTGCCACTTACTCAGCATCCCATTCTACACACAGTTCCTGATAACTTCCAATGGTAGCTGCGTACACACATCTCAGGGCAGAATTTTGTGCTGTTAGCATTACTTCCTGAGGCAGCCACACAAGCTAGCCACCTGAATGTCAATTATTGTCTTTAAGAGGCACCGATAGGATAGTGTACAAATTAAGGATTTTAAAAAAACAATTATTTTAAAACCTCTCTCCCATTTTCACGTGGGCCTCAGGGCAGTTTTATAACATTATTACACAACTTTCTATTTATAAATTAAAGCCTGTATCTCAAAATGCTCTTGGTTATGGGATTGCTGACTTTGTATGCTAGGACAGGCAGGCACCGGGTGTAAATTTCAATAGCTGACTAAAAGTGCAGAGGAAATGAGTGGGTAATGAGAGAAGAGCAGCCAGTTCTTTAATTGAATTAAAAGCCGAGTGACACCAAAGCAGACACCTGTCCAATTACAGACAGGCCAAGGTGTTTACCATTGCTGTACAAGCGATTTGAAGATGACAGCAATCTTTCCGCCCACAGATTAACATAATGAAGGAGAACAGATTACAGCGGATGCTGGCCAAATAGCTAGGTTGGCAGCTGAGAAAAAAATAGTTTGTTCATAAATAAAAAACTGCACCTTCCATTGCCTACCTATTTGGTTCATCTGTTTCCCTGTTGCTGGCAAAACAGTGTGCATGTATGTGTAAAGACAAGGAGTAAATTATAAGGCGTCAAAATAGAATTTCTCTGTAGAAGCCTTAGGTGATGAAACAAACCAGGTTTACAAAAATAAGGGTTTTTTTTTTTAGAAACCCAATCTCCTTCATATCCCTGATGGGTGATTCAATAAGTATAATCAAATGCAGTGCAGATCCAGCATGTAAAATCTTTCCATTTTGTAAACTAAATAAATAAACATTCATCCAGTGCTTTGGGCATCTTTCTGAATGTACTTTTGCTGTTGGTAGTGCCTGAAGCCATTGGAAACCCTGCAGAATCTCTTCCAACAAGAAATGCTCACTATCTCATAAGAAGAATAGGCTATGGCTGCCAAATATAAAATACAAGTAAATTGTATTCAGCTGCACTTTTGGACTTCTCTCAGCAGAGAACATGCAGCTGTCACATTTAGATGCATAGGCTCATGCACCTATTTATTGGCTCAAGGTAATTCAAACTGTGTGATTTTACTTTCCTCTTCCACCCTCTCCACCCACGCACAAGGTGGCTGCATCTAGACGAGCATGATTTTCCGGAAATACTTTTAACGGAAAAGGTTTTCCGTTAAAAGTATTTCCACAAAAGAGCGTCTAGATTGGTCCCGGAGTTGTCGTTAGAACGATGCGCTTTTGTGCAAAAGCGCGTCTAGACTAGAGGCGCGCAAAAGCAGAAGCCCGGAACCATTTTGAAGAGGGCAAAAGGGCACCAGCCCTTTTCAGGGGCAGGGCTGGAGCTCCGTTCAGACACGTGCTTAAAGGGGTCTCGCCGGACAGCCGTTTGTCTCCTGCTCCATGCGTTAGGACCTCTTGCAGGGACTGACAGCCACAGCAGGTTTGGTGGTTGCCCTCTGCCTTTTGGACACCACCCTTTGCCCCCTAGTGCTTTTTCCTGGTTTTGGTTTCTTGTGCTTTGCTTTGTCGGCCGTGGAGCCACGGGTGGCCATGTGCCTGCTCTGGCCCCTGTCGGCCATTTTCGAGTGCCTGCAGCTGGTGCTCCAGGCTGGTGCCCTCGTGTTCCAGGACCAGGAGGCACAGATCGCCTTGGACTCCCTCACCAGGGAGGCCATGGAGTCCCTGTGGCATCCCCACCCCACTGTGGAGAGGCCACTCTGGAGACTGGACACCACTACAGACTGGTGGGACTGGCTGGTCCTTGGGCAATGGGACGACCAGCAATGGCTCCGGAATTTCTGCATGCGAAAGCGGACGTTCCTGGAGCTGTGTGCCTGGCTCACCCCTGCGCTCCAGAGAGCTGCGGGCACCCATCCCCGTGAACAAGAGGGTCGCCATCGCGCTAAGGAATCTGGCCACCCCGGACAGCTACCGATCGGTGGCACACCAATTTGGGGTGGGAAGATCCACCGTCGGTGTGATCGTCATGGAGGTAAGTCCCAGGGGGAGTGGGGAGTGGGGTAGGGGGAGGGTGCTGCACTCCATGCCCAGGGGCAGCCAAGACTCCAGGCTGGGTCACCCAGGGGTTTGGGCCGTCCCTCCCTTGCACAGGCCTGCTGGTGGGGCGAGGGGGCCCTGGTGTGTGTGTGCATGTGCGTGTGTGTGTGTGCGTGCGTGAGGACTCACTGGGGGGGGGGGGCCAAGGGAGCACACACTCACCCCTGCCTTATGTGATGTGTTCCCTTGTGTTTCTCTTCACCCTTCTGCAGGTCGTCCACGCCATCAATGATGTCCTGCTCCCGAGAGTGATCCGCCTGCGCGATGTGGACGCTACGCTGGCCAGCTTCGCTGCCCTCGGGTTCCCCAACTGAGGGGGAGCCCTGGATGCAACCCACATCCCCATCCAGGCCCCAGAGCATCGAGCAGCCCATTTCACGAACAGGAAGGGGTACTGCTCTATTGTTCTCCAGGCCCTCGTGGACCACCGGGGCCGCTTCCTGGATGTCTACATGGGCTGGTCTGGCAGGGCACACGACGCCCGCATCCTCCGCAACTCCGGACTGTTTCGCAGGTGGGAGTTGACTGTTGGGGATGTGCCTATGCCCATCTGCGTCATCGGGGACGCAGACTACCCCCTGCTGCCCTGGCTAATGCGGCCCTACATGGGGCGGCCGGACCAGAACCGGGCCCGGTTCAATGACCGCCTCAACCGGGCCCGAAATCAGGTGGAGTTCACCTTCGGCCGCTTAAAAGCCCACTTCCGTTGTTTGCTCACCCATCTCGAGATGGGTGAGCGGAATGCAACAGAGGTACTGGCCGCATGCTGCGTGCTCCACAACATTGTGGAGCGGAGTGGGGAGGCCTTCCTCCCTGCATGGATGGCAGCCGAGGCACAGACGTTTGAACAGCCCCACACAGCTGCCATCCGCCAGGCACACCAGGATGGGGTGCGCATCCACGAGGCCCTGACGGGCATGTTCGCACAAGCCCCATAGTAGGGTCGCCTCGGTCTCCCCATACAACTCCCTCCCATCCTCTACCCTTCTCCCTCCCCTCCCCTTACCTCTCCCCAATTGTAAAGCATCGGTTCCAAGCACATCGGCCGTCATTGTGAATGTTCGTCGGGTGCGTCAGACGTAGCTAGGGTTTTTCTTTTAGATTAGGCTAGGGTTTAGGCCACCATCGGCTGTCCGAGCTGTCCCGAAGAACAAGAAGAGGATTCGTGGTTCGTGCGGAAGGCTCGAGTCAGCGTACCCGATTCCAGTCATCTTGGAGGGATCTCCTGGCTGTTCCTCTCCCGAGGCCCGGAAGGAGCAAAGTATTGAGGTTGCCAGCTTTGCCGTCGTCTTCCATCGAGGGATCTCCTGGCTGTTGCTCTCCCGAGGCCCGGAAGGACCAAAGGATTGAGGTTGCCAGCTTCGCCGTCGTCTTCCATCGAAGGATCTCCTGGCTGTTCCTCTCCCGAGGCCCGGAAGGACCAAAGGATTGAGGTTGCCAGCAACACTACAATCGTCCCTGCGTCTATACTATGTACATATTCTTTTGTGTGCGTCTTTTACCCTTTCTTGCTCGTTTGTTATCTATGTTAATGTAGTTGTGGTTTAAATTTAACTTAAAAGTGTCAGTATTTATTTATGCGCCACAAACCAATGACCACTTAAAGGAACGACTGCTGATAGATACAGAATTTGGTGTCCGCATTTTGTAATCCTCTTAAATTTAGTTGGCTAATTGGCATCTCAAATCATTTATTACAGTTACCTTGAGTAACACAATAACCAACACAGTTTTGTTTTCAACTGAAAAACTTGTATGTTTTTATTTACAAGGGGGAGAGGGGGAGGAGACCTTCAACTGGGAGGGGGAGGGGCTACTCCTGAGAGGGGTGGCCCCTGTGAGCACTCCTGCGGGGGCGGACCTGGGCATGGGGGGCAGGCCGCATCGGGGCAGGCCGCACGGGAAGGTGGGCAGGAGGGGCTATTGCAGGAGCAGTAGGAGGGGGCATTGCAGGAAGGGGCATTGAAGGGGCAGGAGGGGGCATTGCAGGGGCGGCAGGAAGAGGCATTGCAGGAGGGGGCATTGCAGGGGCAGGAGGGGGCATGGGCGGTGCTAGGGGAGGGATGGCGGGGGCATGGGGTAAGGCTATGCCATAATGGATGGCATGGGCTATGTGGGCAGTGAGGGTGGCGATGGAGTCAGCCATCCTGGTGCACTGGGTCTGGAAGGCGGCCCAGGCCTCCTGGTGCCACTGCAGGTCCCTCTCGACGCGTTGCCTAATTGCAGCCTCAATGCGCTCGATGGCCCGCACATGGTGCCGAAGGAGCTGGTCCCCGTGGCGGAGTCTCTGGCTCTGTGGTTGGGCAGCTGGGGGTGCCGCTGCTGCTGGCTGGAGGGTCCCCGGCTTGTGCCTGGTCCCGCTGCAGGGAAGAAAAGAAAGAATGGGTCAGTCAGGCAGGCCAGCCACTGTCCCCACACCTCATGCCCTCCACCCCTGAGCCCAGGTGACACCACACTAGTGTGGCTTGGGCCCACTCGGTTTCCCCCCCCACCCGCTGTGTTGTATGTTTGCAAGGAGGACCGCCCCTGGAGTAGGGTCCTCCTCCATGTATTGTAACCACCAGTCTGTGTCCTGGTCCTGTGGAGGGTGGGAGGGCGCTTGTGTTGCGTTAACCTGTGGAACTCCCTGCTGGTGGAGGCTGTGAGGCTTTGGGCTAATCACTGGTGTTTGACAGGGAGCGAGATGCATCCCCACACAGTGCCTGGGAGCACATCTGGCAGAGGTGGTCTGGGATCTCAGATCCCCATCACGTGGGATATCTCCTGGACGGAACCAGGAGAGTGACTGGGGGGGTGGTGTCTCATCCTTGCAGCAAAACTCAGGCAGCCCTAGGGGCGGCCCGAGCGCTTCCCCCCCTTCTCCCTCCCACTATCCCTCACACACGTAGCCCAGGGACATGTGTGGCCGCAGTGGGGACTTCCCTCGGGGAGCCAGCCAAGGCACCGAGAGCAGGTGAGGGGCTCAGTGGGGGCCACGTTCACAGGGCTGTGACGCTGCGGTTTACCCAGGAGCAGCTGCCTGTGCCTCACAGCCAGGCATGGGACAATGTGCCGTTCTCCGTGCTGCACCCTTGCGGAGGTGCGGGCTCTGGCCTGAGTCCCTGGGGCCCTGGCCTGTTCCAGCCGGCATCCATCCTTCCCCCTGGTCCCGCCGAATGTGTGTGAGCAGCACAGTCCCAGGCGTGCCCTGCAGCTGCCTGCCGCGGCCACATGCCGCTCGGTCACCAGGCTGCATGTGGTTGCACGTGCTGCTTCCTGCCTAATGCTACACAGCGTGCAGCTCACGTGGCCTGAGTGACATGCTCTCGCCCTCCCCCCTCCAGGCGCCTGGCTCCCCCCTCCCGCCCCCCGCCCTTGTGAGTGCAAAGTGCAAGACTCACTGGTGGATCCTTCCCCGACCTCGGAGGATGCGCGGGAGACGTCAGGGCTGCTGGAGGGGGCATGCTGGGTGGCAGTGCTGGCCTTATCCTCTGATGCACTGCTGTCGTCTCCTTCCCCCGCCTCAGTGGTCCTGGTGACGGGGGGGGGGGGGGACGCATGCTGCTGTCGACGGGCACATCCGGGGCTCGCGGGGCTGGCTGGCCCAGGATGGCGTGCAGCTGGTCATAGTGGGGGCAGGTGTCTGGTCCTGCCCCCCTGGCCTCGCTGGCCCGCACATAGCCCAGGCGAAGTTCTTTGACTTTAGCCCAGACCTGTTCCAGGTTCCGGGCTGGATGGCCCTGCTGGGCTAGCGCCTGGGCCATGTGGCCAAAGATGTCGGCGTTGCGGCGCTGGGACCAGGTGTTGTGGAGGCCCTCCTCATCCTCCCACAGGTCCAGGAGGGTCTCCAGCTCCCCCGAGGACCACGATGGGGCTCTTCTTCTCTGGCCCTTGGGGGCCTCCTCTCATGCTGGGCTGCGAGGTGGCTGCTGGGCACGGCAGGGGCACCGTGGCAGACCTCAGGCCAGAGGTCTGAAGCACGCTCCTGCCACATGTGCTCAGCAGCCTGTGGCTACTTTAAGAGCTCGGGTTATCAGGAAGTCCGGGGCTACTACGGGGTCTCCCAGCGTCCAAACAGCTTTTTTCCGTTTAGCCTGCTTTTGCGCAAAAGTCTTAGCTAGCTGTCTACACTGGCCCTTTTGCGCAACAGTTTTTCACAAAAAGGACTTTTGCCCGAACGGGAGCGTCAAAGCTTTTCCGGAAGAAGCACTGATTTCGGACAGTAGATCGTCAGTGCTTTTGTGGAAAATCAAGCAGCCAGTGTAGACAGCTGGCAAGTTTTTCCAGAAAAGCGGCTGATTTTCTGGAAAAAGTGGCCAGTCTAGACACAGCGGGTGTGTGTCAGTGTTGAGCATTAATGCAAAATGCATTAGTGCTTAGTAGAGAGATTCTCTGGAGACACTGGTGCCAAATAGTTTAATACAGATGCATTCCTGCATTACTTGGGATGCTAAAAAACATCAATAATGCCTACTTTGTGCTTGTCAACATGCTTTCAGATTGGTGTCTTCCATCATCAAAAGATAACAGGCAAAGTTTGTTGGTACTGCTGCTGACCTGGCTTTTCCTTCAGTGTATCTACTGCTGTTGACCTGGCTTTGCCTTTTGTGTATCTACTGTAGCATTTTTACATTAGTTTCAGAGGTGGCAGTGAAGCTTTCCATTGTCAACTGAAGATTAGCAGAATCAAGAACTATGATCATAGAAGGTTGGTGGTGATCTTTCACCATTTTTGCTCTTAAATGAAACTACATTGTCTGGATTTACTCCTGATTTAAACTGTTGTAAAGGAGAGGAGAATTAGGCCCTCAAAGAGGCAAATTGAAAGATCTTGCAGATGCCTAACATTCATGATTTTTCAGTCAAGTACAATAGTAGAGGAAGCATCTCCATTTCAGTGAAAGGTTGTTCTGGAAAAGTATAGTGTCTACAAGCTTCCTAGCAAATACTAGCAGACAGAATCTGTCATTTCTCTTTCTATTGTCACCTGTATATCTAAAGGAAAAATGGCACCAACTTTGACATTTATTTTGTTGTCCTGTGCAAAAATAAGGGAAGTTTTCTGCACTGACTACTAATGGTAGGGACTGGTAGTTTACTTCCATCTCCAAATACATACATTACCCCAAAGGAAGCAGAAAGGGGGAAGGAGCCAGTGTCATGGCACTCCAACTGCACTCAAGAGACTTCGGGGCAAACTCTTTACCTCTGTATTTTCCAATTAAATATATATTCACAGCTTCCGATAACAATATCTTTCCCAAGCTGCTCATGAAGAAGTATAGGTTTTTATCACCCCAATACCTAAATAGCAAACTATGGTTCCTAAAGTGAAATTCTGCACTTGCAAGCCCATCTATATGTATTGGATATCAGACTATGGGGCAAGCTGAAAGTCTTTTTATTTCCTTTTCTTTCTTTTACTTTCCTTTTTATTTTTTTTATTTTTTTCTGAAGTTTCTGTTCGCATTATTTAACTATTCCCCCTGCTTTGAAATATGAATGACTAATGTTTTGACTAATATCTTGAATGTTTGGTCGCTTCCACTGGGGCCTCTCTATATTTTCCAATTTCAAATAATAGTGTGATTACCTACTCCAGTGCTCCTCACTGAATCATTATACCTAGCCATAGATATTTTGAGTACTAGGATGACCATTTTTTGAGGCATGCATCCAGGAGTAAAATCAAATTGATATCACAAATGGCTGATTTATAGCAGGATTCTACCCACCTCTCTTCACTAACACCATTAGGTTCTGAAAATGAACAATTATACAGCTCTTTCCTTGTTGAATCCTTGGGTACTGTGTCAACTGAGTTTCATTACTGGGGTGGTGTATTAACATGGGGATTATACAATGCCACTACAGTAATGGAACTCTTGGTATATTTCAGTGTTCCAGGAGCTTGGTATCTTGGCTTAAAATGGGAAACTTTGTAGAACAGTGTTAATGCCTAAGAGAAAGATCTCTTGAGTTTTGCCCAAGAAGTTAGAAATTGCTTGGGAAAAACAAAACCTATAAGTAAAATAATTTGATGGGGGAAGAGATGACGAAAAGCTATCAATAGTTCTATGCATTAAAGTAAGATTCTGAAAGCTTGAAATAAGATTCCTGTCCATAATATTAGCATATTGTTCTGAACAAAATGCTATTTATTTTTAAAAAGCAGAAACTATTCCAAATGTGCTCAGCCCTTTCCTCTTGTACTATTAAGTATATTATTTTATGTGAATATGTATTGCTGGATAATGTAATTACTGCATTGTGACTATATATCTACATACATGTGACCACATACAGTACATACATAACAGTTTCCTCTTTTGTAGGCATGTTGACAGGCTTGCAACCCTTTACAAACTATGGTGTAACCCTAACTGCCTGCACTTTGGCTGGCTGTACTGAGAGCTCACATGCATTGAACATCTCCACTCCACAAGAAGGTAAAGTAATTTCAAAGGTCTTGACTTCCACATTTCAGTCATGAATAATAAAATAGGAGAAGAGCTAAATGCTGCAAAGCCATTTGCTGGAAAACCCCAACCTAATTTGATGACAAAGTGCATTGCCAGAGCATAATTGCTCCATTTTTGGGGGGGTGCGAAAATGAATCAAACTCCATACCCTTTAATGACATGCATCTTTAATAGCTGTAATGCAGATTAATGGGCTTTTTAATTGCTGTTACATTGTTCATGCAAGAGCCTTGTCATTAATATGAAGCATCTGAAAGATTAATGAAAGCTTCCTCATTTTACTATGGCTCAGAAGTAAATCTAGAGACAGTCTGACTAAAAAGAATTGATTGTATGGCACAGTATGAAATTGAGAATCAAACGGTTGATTTCCATGGTCTCTTTTAACTGCTAAACACTAGCATAGGCAACAATTATTTTAGTATGATAGAACCTCCAAATGCCACTTGAGCCGTGTATTAATCACTGCTCAGTTTTCTGTTGTTTTTCTTAACTCTTATGCATTTTTGTTATACTTAGAACTTAAAAGTTGCAAGCATAAATTAATGTTTCTTAAGCTTCCATGAAGATCTAGAGCAGCAAGAAAGAGAATATATATTTGAGTTTTAACTTTAAAGACCAGTTCAATAACTACTGTGCATTAAGTACGAGAGGAACTGGTCCCAAAAGATCTGAAGCATATGCAACTCTTATCTCGGTTAAACATAAGATCCAGGTCAAATTCATCTGTCAGTTAAATCAGTCTAAAGCTTGAGTAATCCACTTGAAATCAGCAGTTACTCCAGATTTACACCAATGTAATTTGGCTTTTATGTGTAAAATAATATATAGTCTTCCACGAGGTGAAACAATTTAAAAACTCCTCTTAAAAAAAATCCCGTTAGTGTGCTGTGATTTAGGGAAGCGAATGTAGGCTTCTCTTTGTCTTTATCATGTTTTTAAGTACATTTGATAGAGAAAAGTGATGAAATACTAACATTGAGCTGAGACTTCAGAATAAGTTGGCATAAATTAGAGGCAAACCAGAAAAATCAAAACTGTATTATTTCTAATGAGTTAAAATTAGACATGATTCTCAGACTCAAAGTTTGGATTAGCTGTCAGCTTATCCCAAAGCTCCAAATCTTTTTAGGGGTGGGTAAATCAGTGTAGGGAAAAATAACCCTTTATCCCTCTGGACTTGCACACTTTTCTAGAACTAGGTTTTAGCTAAAAGGTCAGTTTTCAGAATAGTGACAGGTAAATAGTGTCATTCTCCAAAGATCTGCACTGGCACCAGTGCTGTGCAGCATATTTATTAACGATACGGAAAAAGGGGAAATAGTGAATTGGCAAAATTTTCAATCTATGCAAAATTATTAAGGTACAGGTTGAACCTCTCTACTCCGGGACCCTCAGGACCTGACTGGTTCTGAATGAGAGAATTTTCTGGACCATGGGAGGTCAATATTATCTAGCACAGGCCTGGGCAAAATACGACCCGTGGGCTGCATCCAGCCCACAAAGCCACCGGATCCGGCCTGCAGATGGAGTGGGGAGCCCCAGGCAGGCTCACCATTTGCCTTGCCCCGCACGCAAGCCACTCAGAAACATGGCTGCCAGGAGGTTTCGCTTTAAAATCCATGAGCCTGGAGGGGAGGGGGGAAGAACATAAGAACGGCCATACTGGGTCAGACCAAAAGTCCATCTAGCCCATCAGCGCTCTCTGCTGACAGTGGCCAATACCAGATGCCCCAGAGGGAGGGAACACATGTGATCCCTCCCCTGTCACCCACCTCCAGAGAAACAGAGGCTAGGGATACCATTCCTAGCCATCATGGCTAATCGCCATTGATGGACCTAACCTCCATGAATCTATCTAGCTCTTTTTTGAACCCTGTTAAAGTTCTAGCCTTTACTGCATCCTCTGGCAAGGAGTTCCACAAGTTGACTATGTGCTGAGTGAAGAAAAAACTTCCTTTTGTTTGTTTTAAACCCGCTGCCTATTACTTTCATTTGGTCACCCCTAGTTCTTATATTGTGGGAATAAGTGAATAACTTTTCCTTATTCACTTTTTCCATACCAGTCATGATTTTATAGACCACTATCATATCCCCCCTTAGTCTCCGCTTTTCAAAGCTGAAAAGTCTAAGTCTTTTTAATATCTCTTAATATGGGACCAGTTCCAAACCTCTAAACATTTTGTTGCCCTTTTTTGAACCTTTTCCAATGCCAATATATCTTTTTTTGAGATGAGGCAACCACATCTATATGCAGCATTCAAGATGTGGGTGTGCCATGGTTTTATATAGAGGCAATAAGATATTCTCTGTCTTATGCTCTATCTCTTTTTAAATGGTTCCTAACATTCTATTTGCTTTTTTGACTGCCACTGCACACTGAATGGCTTGAGGAGCTGCTCCCACGCCCAACACAATCCCATTGGCTGTTTTTTGGCCAGATACTGGCCAATGGGAGTGGCTTGTTTTAATAATTGGTAGCCAAGAAGCACCACACCCACTCCTCTCCAAGGTTCATAATTATTCTTAGAGCACATAGATGCAGCCTGTTCAGGGATGGGAGGCTGCTTCAAGAAAGTGCTGAGCTGCTGACTGGTAAGACTCCTGGCCAAAGCCTGCCTCTGGCACCTCAGCCACTCCCTCCCAACCCTCTGCCCCCCTACGACTCCTCCCTACTCCACATACCCAAATCTCTGCCCCCCCTGCACCCATACCCCTCCCAGATCTGGCAGCTCAGTCCACTGCCCCAGATTACAGTCCCCTCCTGCCCTAGCTCACAACCCAAACCCCTGCACCTCAATCCCCTGAACCCCCTCCTGTAGCCCAATTCCCTGTCCTCGGTCACAGTCCAACCCCCTGCACTCCAGTCCAGTGCCCCAGGTCACAACCGCCTCCTTCACCCAGACTTCCTCCCTTATCCCAAGCTGCCTTCTGCACTCAACCCCCATCCCAGATCCTGCACCTCCTCCATTAATATCATGGAAGAATGTGGCCCTTGACCTCTTTCCAAATTCTTGGAGTGGTCCCCCATCAAAAAATATTGACTATTGCCCACCCCTGGTCTAGCAGCATTACCAACACTTTCAGTGCTTACTGTGCTGTTAGAGGACATTTAGGGGTACATTAGAGCTAAATAACAGCACAGAACACTGAGAGCTAGTACTGGTGGCAGTTAACAAACTTTATGGGATTGTGGGAAACTTGGCCACACCCATTAAAAGTGGACATCCAGCTAACTTAAATCATTCTAGATGACTGATGTTTCTGGACGAGAGAGTTCTGGATTAGAGAGGTTCAACCTGTAGTAAGATCCAAAGCTGACTATGAGGAGTTACAAAGGGATCTCAAAAAACTGGGTGAATGCACAAATAAAATAAAATTCAGTGCTCTAAATGAAAAGTAATGCACGTTGGGAAACATAATCCCAACTATACATATAAAATGATGGGATCTAAATTCACTGTTGCCAGTCAAAACAAGAGATCTTGGAAGTCCTTGTGGATAGTTTTCTGTGTAGTGGCAGTCAAAAAAACTAACCAAATTCTAGGACTAATTAGGAAATAAATAGTAAGCAGAAAATATTGTAAATCCATAGTACTTCCACACCTTAAATATTTCATGCAGTTCTGTTTACCCCATCTCAAAAAGATATATTAGAATTGCTAACGGTACAGGGAAGGGCAACAAAAATGATTAAGGGGATGGAACAGGTTCTAGAGGAAGAGAGATTTAAAAGACTGCAAATTTTCATCTTGGAAAAAAATTACTATGAAGGGAAATTATGGAGATCTATAAAATCATGAATGGTGTAGAGAAAGTGAATAATGCAGTTTTATTTACCCCTTCACATAGCACAAGAATCAGGGTTCACCCAATAAAATGAATAGGCAGCATGTTAAAAACAAACATAAAGAAACACTTCTTCTTTGCATAGTGTCCCTATCGATGTGCTTGTGACCCCGCGTGGCTGTTTAGTGAACTTTGGTAGCAATGTCCATTAGGCCTGCCTGTGCCCTGCCACAAGGCTAACCAGAGCCAAACAAACCAAACTTTATTTTTCTCTGTTTTTTGTTGGTGGATTATACAATGCTGCAAGGTATGCCTGGCTCACTAGCCTTCAAGATGTGGCTCTGCTCAGTTCTCCCCACCAGAGAGTGAGATAAGTTCTTCCATCAATATCGGAAAAGTGTCGTGCTTGTCTGTCATTAAGACGCTCCTTGGGTACACTCTCAATTTGCCCAAACACTACCGGGTATGACCTGCCATGGGCTCCATTCCACCATCCCAGCAGCTGTATTGGGATTCCTAGGTGGCATATCACACCCAAACTTCTCAGGCTTCCAGACTTATTTGTGAGCCCCTGAGACATTCCCCCTCATCCTGCACATTGGAACCCTCAGAAGAAATCATGGAGGCATTGTGGGATGGTGTTGAGGAAGAGGTTCCTCTGAGAACCAACATCTCTTCTTCCTCCCCAGATGAGGCACTGTTCTCCCCTCCCCCATCTTTAGCCAATGATTTCCAGCTTTTCCAGGGTTTGACAAAAAAGGGTTTAAGAAATACCGCAGATACCCTTGGCTGAAGTCAAGGACACTTGTCACAAATTCCTTGACATCTCACCCTCTTTCTGAACCTCCAGGGTAGTCTCCTCCATCAATGAGGCTCTTGTGGAACTGTGAAACTAGATGGCAAACCTGAGCTCCAGTGATGGATCACACAATAAATGCTGTTCTGTTCATTCTTTCAGAAGCACCTGACATTGGCCACTATCAGAAGACAGGATGTTGGGCTTTGCACCATTAATCTGACTCAATATTGTCATTCTTACATTGTAAAGCTGAAAATCTGACATCAGAACGTCCATTGACTTCAATGGAATTGTTCTGCATAAGGGTAGATTTTGCCCTTAATTTAGTTTTTTAATTTTAATTTTCAAATAACTTTTTTCTGATTTTCACCCATTCCAGAACTATCTTGACAGAGGTTATTCTTCTGAGATTTTTAGCCTAATTTTGTAGAATCAAATAGTTTGTTCAGCTATTAACTGAAACCAAACCTAAGTTAGGCCGGCAATATTTTTTAAAGCTCTCAGTGTTGTTCCAACTCTGCTCCTATTGAGGTCTGTATGGGTTTTAGTGTGAATTACAGAGGGATCAGAGTTCAGCATATGCTCAGAGTTTTTGAAAATCTCACCTTAAACTTTTTAATGTTTCATCATCCCTCTATCACAGTCAGCTGGTCTGTAAATGGTGGGGGGGAGAGTGAGATAGCTTCACCATGAGAAAAAATATGCTTTTTCTCTTCTGTTGCTCTTATACATATGAATCAGCTGGTGATGTCCCATGGAGAGTCATCACACTGATATGTATGAGGGAAATTCCAGTTGCCTGTGTGCTAAATGAAAGAAAATTTTACCAAAATAAGCAGGTCTGTTAGGTTTATCTGGAAGACTATTTCTACCTGCAATTCGGGCATTATTTTTATGTGAATCCTTTGATATCTACAAAGAGCACCAATTCAGTTCTAAATCCTTAAATCCAAATGTAGTCTTCTAGGATATCATAAATACACAAACTGATATTTTAGTGAATTGATAACTTCATGCTCTGGTGGCATTATAACTCAAAATTACATTATTTGTGGGTTTCCCCTGGAAGAAAATTGTTAATGGAGCTATATATTTGCTTTATTGTGTATTACAATTTTCCTTAGCATTATTTTTCTTATTTGCTCAGCCTAGTTAGATGTACTAGCCAATACAGGAATTTTTATTTGAATCAGAAAAAAAATGCCCATTTTTGCGATTTAGAAACCCCCCCCCCACACTCCTTTCTTTTATTTTACATAAGAATAGGGTTTTTTTCTCCACAGAGAAATTAGAAAAGGCCATGGGAAACCTGTGTTTTCTCTCTGTGAAGGACCACAAAGTCAATGTGTAGAGTTTCAATTTCTAGGTGTCTGGTTGGTTGGATTCTCATAGCAACAATAATCTGATGCTACAGGAGACAGACGCTATATCACGTTTTCCAGCTATCCTTCTTTCCCTATTGAAACATAGATTACTTGGTATTATTTACATACTGCCAGCCAATCCTGGTTATTATTTTAAATTGCCAACATGGAGCTTTCAAATTGCCAGATATTCCTGCCAGAGTAGGGCTTCAGTTCTGCCAACCTTATCATAGCCAAAGGGATTACTGTGAAGCTAAGGTTTAACTTAGCGTAAGGGAGGTACAACTGGACCTTTGAGAGTATGCCTGTTCGGGCTATGGCAATGAGCCTCCGAGCTCAGGTAGAGAGTAGGCTAGCATTCTACAAATAACTGGGTGGATAGTTCTTGGAAGATAAAGCTTGGGCTGGAACTCAGACCCTTAAGCCAAGGTGGGGGGGAATGGGCTGAACTCCAGCTCAAGCCACAACCTGTGGCTTCAATGAACTGTCTACACAGCTATTTTTTAGACTGCTGGCACAAGCCTTGGAAACCCAAATCTGTCAACCTGGGTGAGGAAGCTTGCTACCGTGAGTTGTGTAGGCATAGCCTAAGCTAGGGCTACTCAACTTTGGAATCCCCAGGGGTCACAATGATACTCACAGCACATGTCAAATAGATTCTTTCACACAATGCCCCGGTGCCCCCGGCATCTCTTCCCTGGGGTCTAGAAATGCTAACACCCTGTACCTGTCTGTTCCAGCCAGCCCATCCGCATGTGTCTTTCAATGCTCATCCTGCCTGGGAGACGCCTCACTATTGTGGAGCATGCCCCTAGTGGAGGCCATGTTCAAAGGATCCCACTCGCAGGCCGCTTGTTGAGCCCCACAATCATGGGTCGCAAACAAACGGGCTGCGGACCGCATGCGGCCTATAGGCTGCATGTTGAGTAGCCCTGCCCTAAACTACCAAAATGATTAGGGGGCTGGAGCACATGACCTATGAGGAGAGACTGAGGAATTTGGGCTTGTTTAGTCTGCAGAAGAGAAGAGTGAGAGGGGATTTGATAGCAGCCTTCAACTTACTGAAGGGAGGTTCCAAAGAGGATGGAGAAAGGCTGTTCTCAGTTGTGACGGATGGCAGAACAAGGAGCAATGGTCTCAAGTTGCAGTGGGGGAGGTCTAGGTTGGATATTAGGAAAAACTATTTCACTAGGAGGGTGGTGAAGCACTGGAATGAGTTACCTAGGGAGGTGGTGGAATCTCCATCCCTAGAGGTTTTTAAGCCTCATCTTGACAAAGCCCTGGCTGGGTTGATTTAGTTGGGATTGGTCCTACTTTGGGCAGGGGGCTGGACTTGATGACCTCCTGAGGTCTGTTCCAGCTCTATGATTCTATGATAAGCCATTACCAATGTCAAGTTTATTACACACACAAAAACAATGTTAAAATATTATTATTACTGTTGCACAGTGAAGCTTTCAAATGTTAGGATGTGCCAGAATTAAAGTTATGTGTGCATAATAATATAATACCTACATCTGTGACTAAAAAATATCTATTGTGGCTCAGGATATGAAGTCCAGAAGAGAGGGATTAAAGGTCCTGGTTATATGGTTAATTTTAATGAAAAATGTCACAAATATCTCAACAAATATCTTCAGTTTAAATGTTCCCACTTGAGAGTGCTTAAAGTTAGGCACATAAAAGCCTATTTAGGCATTTAAATAGTGGCCTAATTTTCAAAAGTGCAAAATGTTTTAGCCTCTTTTTGAAATTTATGCTGAGTATCTGTGAGAATAAGAAAAATTTAGATTTAGGTGTCTAACTTTAGACATTCAATTGTAAGTGTTTTGGTCTCGAGTAACTCGTTTCTAACATCTTTGTTAAGGCTGGTGAATATCCTTTAAAATGAACAGCTGCTTGAACTGGCACCCGTTTTCCCACCTGTAAATAATTGTTAGGTCCCTTCTTTCTTCCTTCCCATAAACTGGCTTGCTGACCAATTATATAAAAGATTCATTGCTCTGAACAATGCCTGAGGAATTTCCTAATACTGTCTGGAGAAGTGGTGATGTGCACACACAAGGGATTTTCGCTAAAAGAAAAAGTAAAAACCAGAGAATAAATCACTCAGTAGACCTAAACAATCATTTCTGGTAAACATGCCCGGTTCTCCTCCTGGCAAGTGCTGAAGAACACCCTCTTGTTAGTAGCACAGTTTCAAAAAAGTAGTTGACGTCTTGTATCCATAAGAGCCCCTTGTGAATGTATAATGTTAACTGAGCATACTTCTAATAGCAATCAATCACTAAAAGCTACATACCCTGGAATACCACTATGGTATGTTGTTTTCAGATCTGTAGACTTGATTTATAATTGTGAAGGTTGGAGAATTTTATATCTATAGACACTGATAATTCTGTGAGTGGATGTGTATCTGTGTATCCCAAAATATTACAATATACCAGAGTTTATGCATCTGTCTGTCTGTGATTCCATTTGTTCAAGAGCTCCTCCTAAATAGTAAGAACTAGGACCATGAAATTTGGTAGAAAGCTTACACTTCTCCTAACTTAAAGCAAGGTCAGTGTTCGATTGTGCCCGGACAATGGGATGTGTGTGTAATGTTATTGTTTCTCATCACATGGAAAGGGAGAACAGTGGTAGCAGGGACAGTTATAGTTCAGAATGACCACAAGGGGCAGCAAGCAAGCATTCCCCTGACAGCCCCAGAGAACAGCGAAGCAGCTGCGAGCTGGACAGCACAGCCCCCACTGCCCCTGCCTGCCTTGGAGAGCAGCCACCACACAGGCAGATCAGCCCCCTGCCACTCTGGGCCTGCCCCAGGGAGCAGCTGCCAGTTGTCCCCACCTACCATGATTTTCCCTGACACCTCCCAACCCTCTGATCCCCCCCCCCGCCCTGAATTCTGCACTCCTACTGCCTCCTCTGAGCACACTACCCCTCTCCTGAGACTTCCTGCACCTATGTACCCACTGCCCTGAGATTTCTACCCTCTCCCCCCCATGTCCACACCTCCTAACGTCCTTCCTTGAGGGACCCAAGAGACACCAGATAAATCTTCTGGTAGTTATAGATAAACAATATTTTATGTATTTGTTTGTTTCCCCAGCCCCTGAAGATGTACAACCACCTACAGCTATATCCTTCCCTACTTTCTTAGTACTGAGTTGGAGTCCTCCAAAGAGACCAAATGGTATTATAACAGAGTATGCATTATACATGGATGCTGTATCCATCTACACTGGAAATGGGACCAAATATATTGTCAAAGGTGAGTTGTATAGAGGTGACTCCTAAGATGGATATATTGAGCTAACTGTACATCTTACCTTTTGTGGTCCCATTAAGTGTACCCTCCTCTCAGTTCTCATGCCCATAGCTGTCACCTATGTTGGGGTGGAAGCCCGGGGTTCTTGGGCTCTCTGCGTGCATTATTCACTGCCATCCCCAGGTCCTAACTGTGATTGCCTCAACAGGCCTGATGTGTCTTTCTTAAGGACCTGCTATTCTGTTCTTTTTGGGAACAATGACATCAGGGAGCAGATACCCTTCTTATAGCAAAGTATTTATTAGAACAAAAGAATTTAAGAGAAAAAAAACAGCTCTTGTAATAGTAAAGCAGATTAGATACATGTCTAGTTTATAAGCTACCTATCTTCCACATGATGATACTAGTGGCTCTGGGATCCTATAGAGTCCTCCAGAGAGTCTCTCTCTGTGCAGGTGACCATCTCTTTCCTTAACTCATAAACCAGTACACTCACTCCCTACCTCAGGGAGTCTTTAAATCTTGCCCAGTCCTTTCATCACCCCCCTTTCATCAAGTCAGGTTTTAATTGTTTATCATCCTTTGATTAAGTAACTTTCAGCTTAGGCAAAACAAGGCTTGAAACTTGTTGGAGATAGGCAGTATCCACAAAGATAGTAGTTTTCTATTTTATTCTTCAAGTGCGTGCTTGGATGGCTTAATCTGTGTTGCCTGCCTTCATAGCCCCACTGAATCTGAGCATATAATAAACATTTCACTATCTCTGATTCAACTTGTATAGTCTCAATATTTAAGTTATATATCCGTATTCTTAAATTATTACGTAGCAGCTCCAAGATCTCTTTGGGCTATTTCTACTGATGTAGAGCCATCTGAAATCTTACTTTCACTTTAATCGTTTCTCTCATCAAGGTTCCACAAATTAACCATTTGCACAGTGATTATCATACACTAAAAATAATGAATTATGTGTAGCCTTGTGAAACAAAAGGAAAATCTGGTCTAGTCACAGCATTGTGCATGTTTATGGATAGATGTAAAACAAAAAATGTTTTTCAAAGAGAAATTTACCCAGGGTATGCGGATGGACAGAGGGGGAGTCAGGGTCTTTGGTTATTTCTAATATGAAACCTTAACGCTCAAAGGACTTCTGCATTTTGAGTTAGTGCAAAACATTTTTAAAAATGCATAGTTCAATTTTTTTTGCATTGCACAGGCCATAAGCTACTCGTGTGGTGGGTCAGTTGTGACACTGAAAAATGAATCCAGTTAGAGAACCTCCTGAAGGCTGTTGATGTTTGCTATAATAAATAGTGCACACTTTAAGTCAAACTTTTTCATTCTGTATTCAAAGGTAATGGATTTTTGTAACCATAGTAACCTTGTTGTATTTCTGGATACATACATGAGATATATACATTCTGGTTTTATTTTTGAATATAAACTACCACATTATGTATTACTAATAATATGAAAAATAGGATATAGGTTAGCATAATGACAGCTTAAACCAGTATGCATTTTTCTTCTGCAAAAAATAAATATTTATCAGAGGTATAGGTTCAATTAGTTTAACACCTTCTCCCTCCTCACCCCCCTCTCCCATTTTCTGGTATTCTTGTAGTGCCATTTATCTTTTTTTTTTCAAGATCTCCATTAATCTCTTATTGATGTCCCATAACATTATTTTTACAAATTTGAAAGCAGAAATACATGTGTTTCCAGTCTTCTTATTAAAAGCAATATTGAAAGATCTGCTAATGTTAAGGTTGGGCTCTGCCCCATAGCGTATGTTTGCAAAATGGGCATGAATTGGAGAGGGGGAAAAATATTTCTCGGATATGTTCACCATGCTAGTGAGGTTTTTTAAAGAAGGCTATATCCTGACTGATGATTACTATCCAAGCTGTAATAAAAGGTTACTTATTGAAACTGCAACCAATATAACTTTTAAAAGTTTGCTCGCAGCAATTAAGGGTAAGCTACTCTCAAAAGGTTCAGGATTTGGCTCATCATCCAGAATGCTGGATGCTTATATGAGGCTTTTCAAGCCAGACCTGATTCTGTAAAACTCGCCTAAAGAACAGACTTTTAATTACATTTTTAGTACTCATTTTTGTGGTTATATCTGGAAATAACCCAACTTTCTCACAGTAATGTGGCATTTTTGTTTCTGCTCCTGAGAACATTTATACGAACATTTCAGTACCTTAAGGTAAGTTTGGTTTCCCTTTGTTTTTTGAGTCTATCATAGCTGCAATGAGTTAAGCCCATTTCAGTTATAGTGGATTCTGACATCTTTTGGGATGTAGGAAGTTCCCTGTATCATCATATTTTCTGCAGTAATCAAAAAACAAAGAGAAATCAAACTTACCTGAAGGTACTAAAATGTTCACATAAATGTTCTTGAGGTATGCTATGAAGTAATCATGAAATCATAGAGTTCATGATTCTAAGGAGTGGTAAAAGGGAGAAGAGCAAAATAGAAACAATAGATTTCAGGAAGGCAGACTTTAGTAAACTCATAGAGCTGGTAGGTACGGTCCCATGGGAAGCAAGATTAAGAGGAAAATCAACTGAAGAGAGGTGGCAATTTTTCAAATGGACATTATTAAGGGCCCAAAAGCAAACTATACCACTGCATAGGAAAGATAGAAAGTATGGTAAGAGACCACCTTGACTTAACCAGGAGATCTTACATGATCTAAAAATCAGAAAGGAGTCATTTAAAAAGTGGAAACTAGGTCAAATTACAAAGTATGAATATAAGCAAACAATGCAAGTATGCAGGGGCAAGATTAGAAAGGCAAAGGAACAAAATGAGCTCAGTCTAGCTAGAGACATTAAGGGTAACAAGAAGACGTTCTACAAATATATTAGAAGCAAGAAGAAGACCAAGGACAGGGTAGGCCCATTGCTCAGTGAAGAGGGAGAAACAATAACAGGAAATTTAGAAATGGCAGAGGTGTTTAACGACTTCTTTGTTTTGGTTTTTGTTAAGATTGATGGTGATGGGATGACTAACCTGCTGAATGCTAGTGGAAATGGGGTAGATTTAGAAGTTAAAATAAAAAAGAACAAGTTAAAAATTATTTGGAAAAGTTAGATGTCTTCAAGTCACCAGGACTTGACGAAATGCATCCTAGAATACTCAAAGAGCTGATAGAGGAGGTATCTGAGCCCTTAGCTATCACCTTTGAAAAATAATGGAAGTTGGAAGAGATACCAGAAGACTGGAAGGATACATCTAGACTGCAAGCTTCTTTCTAAAGAGAGCATCCACACCTCAACACTGGATTGAAAAAGCGATCTGCTTTTTTGAAAGAGAGCACCCAGACTGCATGCACGCTCTCTCAAAAGAAAACCCCGATTGCTATTCACAGAATGGCCACCAGGGCACCTGTGCTTTTTTCGATTGCCTCTTCTTTCGAAAAATGTCCCTGTTCTGCATCCGTACACACCTTTTTTCGGAAGACCTTTTTTGAAAAAGGCATTCTTCGTTGTAACTTAGGGTGTGTCTAGACTACAGGGTTTTGTCGACAAAAGTGGACTTTTGTTGACAAAACTATACCTGTGTCTACACTACCACTGAGTTCTGTCAACGGTAAGTTGACAGAACGTGGCAGTTTTGTCGACAGCGGTAAACCTCATTCTTCGAGGAATAAAGCCTTTTTCGACAGTGTTACGTCGAAAAAAAGGTGCTATTGCATCCACACTGTGCTTTTTTCAAAAGAGAGCGTCTAGACTCTCTGTCGAAAAAGCGGCTTGCTTTGTTGACAGAACTGGCTGTAGTCTAGATGCTCTTTTTCGACAGAGGCTTTGTCGACAGTATCTGTCGACAAAGCCTCTATCGACAAAAGCCTGTAGTCTAGACGTACCGTTAAGGTTTGCCAATGTCGAAAACCCCCCTGCATTCTTTTGATTTAATTTTGAAAGAACGCAATTGCAGTGTGGACGCAAGTGAAGTTTTTTCGAAAAAACAATGTAGTCTAGACATACCCTGAAAAGGGCAAATAGGGTATGTCTACACTAGCTCGTTAATTTGAGCTAGGTAGGCAAATCAGGCAACCGGAGTTACAAATGAAGCCCGGGATTTAAATATCCCGGGCTTTATTTGCATGTTCCCGTCCGGCCGCCATTTTGAAATCCCCCTTAGTTCGAACAAACTGCCCACGGCTACACGTGGCAGTTTAAAGTTAATCCGAACTAAATCTTAAATTCATATTAACTGTTACTCCTCGTGGAATGAGGTGTAACAGTTAATCCGAACTAAGGACTTAGTTTGGATTAACTTTAAACTGCTGCGTGTAGCCGCGGGCAGTTCGTTCAAACTAAGGGGGATTTCAAAATGGTGGCCGGACGGGAACATGCAAATAAAGCCTGGGATATTTAAATCCCGGGCTTCATTTGCAACTCCGGTTGCCTGATTTGCCTACCTAGCTCGAATTAACAAGCTACTGTAGATATACCCATGTAGTGTCCATCTATAAAAAGGGAAATAAGAACAACCCAGGAAACTACAGACCAGACAGCTTAACTTCTGTGCCGAGGAAGATAACGGAGCAAGTAATTAAGGAATTCATCTGTAAACATCTGGAAGATAATAAGGTGATAGGTAACAGCCAGCATGGAACAAATCATGTCAAACCAATCTGATAGCTTTCCTTGATAGGATAACAAGGCTTGTGGATAAGGGAGAAACAGTGGATACCTAGACTTTAGTAAAGCATTTGACACAGTCTCACATTGTCTTCTTATCAATAAACTAGGGAAATACAAAATAGATGGGGCTACTATAAAGTGGGTGCATAACTGGCTTGATAACCATTCTCAGAGAGTAGTTATTAACGGTTCACAATCATGCTGGAAAGGCATAACAAGTGGGGTTCCATAGGGGTCTGTTATGGGACTGGTTCTGTTCAATATCTTCAGCAACGATTTAGATGATGGCATAGAGAGTACAATTATTAAGTTTGCAGATGATACCAAGCTGGGAGTGGTTGCAAGTGCTTTGGAGGATAGGGTCAAAATTCAAAATGATCTGGACAAACTAGAGAAATGGTCTGAGGTAAATAGGGTGAAGTTTAAAAAGGACAAATTCAAAGTACTCCACTTAGGAAGGATCAGCTTCACACATACAGAATGGGAAGCGACTGTCTAGGAAGGAGTACTGCTGAAAGAGATCTAGGGGTCATAATGGATCACAAGCTAAATATGAGTCAACAGTGTGACACTGTTGCAAAAAAAGCAAACATGATTCTGGGATGCATTAACATCTAGTGTTGTGAGCAAGACACAAGAAGTCATTCTTCCACTCTATTCTGCACTGATTAGGCCTCAGTTCAAGTATTGTGTCCAGTTCTGGGCACCACATTTCAAGAAAGATGTGGAGAAATTGGAGAAGGTCCAGAGAAGAACAAAAATGATTAAAGGCCTAGAAAACATAAGGTATGAGGGAAAGAAATTGGGCTTCTTTAGTTTAGAAAAAAGAAGATTAAGGGGGATATGATAGCAGCTTTCAAGTATCTGAAAGGATGTTTACAAGGAGGAGAGAGAAAAATTGTTCTCCTTGGCTTCTGATGATAGGACAAGAAGCAATGGGCTTAAATTGCAGCAAGGGAGGTTTAGGTTAGATATTAGGAAAAAGTTCCTAACTGTCAGGGTGGTTAAACACTGGAATAAATTTCCTAGGGAGGTTGTAGAATCTTCATCACTGGAGATATTTAAGAGCACTTTGGATAGACATCTATCAGGGATGATCTAGACAGAGAGTGGTCCTGCCATGAGGGCAGAGGTCTGGACTTGATGATCTTTTGAGGTCCCTTCCAAGTTCTAATGTTCTATGATTCTATGATTCTATAAATGGGAAGGCACCCATGGTAAGAAATCTGATCTGAATTAAAAGGTTGGGATTTGGGTCACCAGAAATCAAAGCCATTCTGTCTCAGGACTATTCAGATTTCTATCCTAGATTTATTCATGGTTCTAATTTTAATCCAAAGAAATGTCATTGTTGCTAGAGCTGAAGAATGTTTCCTTACAGATCCCATAGTCAGCTCCCTTGTAGGTTGGAGGAGTCATTACAAAGTGGTAAAAGGGAATCTTTCTTCTCCCCTGGCTATATCTGTACAGTGATACAAATTAAAGGCTTAAAAGTCAAATTCTAGGGCTCTTCAGTGTTGTGTGTTTCTCTTGTCTGCCTGTTTTGTTTATTTTTGTTCTGTTTTTTCCCTTTGGGTGTGACGTTTAGTGCTGTTGGCTTCTTCTCTTTTTTTCAGAAGCCTATAATTAAACCACATTGGGCAGATTTTTCTAGGGACAGCAATGCACTTCTCTGGCTCCAAAGGAACATCCCTTGCCAGAGCATAGAGTCTCTAGAACTTCTTAATGAAACATCTATAAATTTTTTTCTCACATTAGCAAAACAATGTAGTTTTCTTTAATATCAGTCTCATAAATAGTTGATCTGTTTTTTTTTTTAATCAGCTCAAGGCAGGCACTCAGCATGAATAGTTTCAGACCCAAGTGGTTAAAGTTTGGCAAAGTTGTAAACAACCTGAAAACTTTGTCTTAGGATGAAAAGTGTCAAACAATGTTAATTCTAGTCATTGTTGTCAGTACTGCTTATAATGGGCAAAGAAATATTAATGTAACACAATCTTTTTCTGAGGAGATTGCTAGTGATGGCCGATTGTCAAATCTGAACAAAATGTTTCCCTCCCATGTCATCTGAGAGCTAGCTACCTTTGTGAGAAAAGTTTCTGACAAAAGCTTGCAGTGAAAATAGACTTCATTTCAGTAGTGATTGAAACACAGTTGATTGTTTAACCTGGTGAGGCTAAGAAAAGCATTACTTGTAGATATCTATGACACACAAAATATGTATATTTCTGTCCCTGTAGAGTGTAATCTCCAACATTGGCACTCAGCACACTGAGAATACACAAGTCTGCATTTTCTTCAGTACTGCATACTTGACGCTGCTAACAAATTGGGCTCATTTAATTTGTTGCATATAATAATGACTCTGATTGTGAATATTTTTAAAATATTCTTATTAATACACATCTGATTGACACTGTTACTTTCTCTGTTACGCAGTAAGAAAGAATAGTGATCGCAGCATTTCAGGAAAGAGATAACGCACCAAACAAGTCACAGGGACAGATCTTCAACTTGCTCAATAGAGCTGTGCCAGTTTACAACAGCTGTGGAGCTGGCTTCATATTCACTCACATTTCTACAGATACATTATCAATCTTTTCTGGTGTTTGTGCTATGCCATTTTTTATCATTTCATTCTTCTGGAGTATAAAACCAAGAGCAATCCTTAGAAGAAGATAGCCTGTAGGAATAGGCAATGCTTTGACTGGCTCAAGTTGTTCTTGGACTTGAATGCTGAAAGGCAGATTTTGTTCAGAGTTGAGAAGAGAATGATGAGACTTGTTAAATCTGATGATTAATAACTGGGATGTGGTGGGAGTAGCAGGAGTTCAACATTTCTAAATATCAGGCCTGCTGTGTCTAATGTTCAGAAACTGATGCACCCAAAATTAATCAACATTTATTAGATTTTTTCTTGAAATTAAGGATAAACGGTCTTTAATATATGCTATTGCACTAATGCAATACTTCTTCAAAAACACTTTTCAACACTTTTCTTTGTGCTTTCCACAACTATAACATTCTATAGATAACTTAATAAAATACCTGATTTTATGTTTATCATTAGGAATCCATCACTGTGGTCAACACTCTTACTGTACAATTAAACATGAATACAGAAAACACTTGAACTGCAGAATTTGATTGCCAGTCTGGGTATCATAAAGAGAAAAAGGTCTGTTAGACCATATGATTGTTGTTGTTATGGTTATTGTTCTAATTAAATTTTAATAGTATAATAGCACCCAAAGACCCTAGTTAGGATTGAAGCCCCATTGTGCTGGGTGCTGTAGAAATATAGAAGAGAAAACCTTTGCCCTATGGGAGTCAGTGCGGGACTATTTACTATCTTCAAAGATGTAATACAATACCTGCAGGAGCCAAGTTTTCTGTTCTACTAAGTCCTAGAGTAACCTACTTCAAAGAATGATTCAACACCAATAAAACAATGGCACCGAGGCCAGCCAATGAAAGATGTGAGGGGGCAGAAACAGCGTGCAGAGTCGCTGTTGCCCCCATACTCACAAGGGAGACTTATGTAGAAAAACATTTGCCCCAGCAACCAGCTGCTTTGAGCAGCATGTGGGGACATGGCAGGTAGGCAGCCAGTCTGTGTGCCCTGCTGAGCCACAGGACTGGAGGGTAAGTCATGGCAGGCCCGATTTAGCCCACGGGCCATATTTTGCCCACTCCACCCCTACTCTAATATGTACTGGAAGCATTGGCATCTGCTTTATTAGTGTGAACAATAGAATATTTACCTCGACCTGAGGTCTTACTCTACTGAGCTACAGTTGTATAGTCATCATTCCTGCAAGACTGAATAACATATCCAGATCATAAGGCAGTACAGCAAGTAACATACTTCCCAAAACTGTACCAAGAACATTACTCCTACTGAAGGTTTCATAGGGTACATCTACACAGCAACATTATTTCAAAATAATGTTGAAATACAGTCAAGCTGGGGGACTTCTTACTCTGACTCCTGTAACCCTCATTGTACAAAGAGTAAGGGTATGTCTACATTACAGCGTTATTTCGAAATATCTTATTTCAAAATAGTTATTTCGAAATAGCTTATTTCGAAATAATGCATCTAGACACAAAATGCATTTTGAAATAGCTTTTTGCTATTTCGAAATAGCGCATCCACACTGATAGGACGCTGAATCGCATTTAAGGCTGGCCGGAACTGGTTCTAGCAGGGCATCAGGTCAGGAGTTACCTTGTGTGGCTGCTCCCTGAGGCTATCTGAGACCTGTGCTTAAAGAGACCCCCCCCCCCCGACCCAGACAGCCGGTTCTAAGGTTTCCCTGTTTGCTTGCCTACCTCCCTGAGGAACAGCAAAGCATTTTTTTCTCTGCATGCTCTGGTTGCCCTCATTCAGGACACCACAGCACTCTGCAACATGGAGCTGGAGCTGCCCCTGGGCACTCTGGTGCTTCTCCTGGACGTGTTGCTGCAAGCCTGGCAGCATGTTCTGCAGGCAGTAACAGTCTCCCTGGTGTGCCCCACTGGGGGCTTGTGCCTCATTCCTCCCTTATGTCCTTCCACTTACCCCTCCCTAACTCCCCTTCCTGCTGTACAATAAAAGACACATGTGTTCATTACAACAAAGGCTCTTTATTGAACAAAACTGGGGTGGGGGGGAATGAAACCGAGGTGAGACTGGGGAAAGAAGGTGGGAGAGGGGAGGATGGAGAGGGGAGGGGGAAACCTGGGAGGAGGGAGCTGGCAGGGAGAGACAAGGGGAGGAAGGGGGAGGAGAAGCTCAGGGCTCAGGGTTGGGGGTCTCGCCGGCCCAATTGTCTCCCAACACCATGGGTGCGGGGGCCTCGGCATCCCTGGAGGTGTGGGGAGGGTGGGGAGGAAGAAGCGGGAGGGGGAGAAGGAGTGGGAGGAGGAGCGGGTAGCTGGGGAGGCAGCAGGGGCTGGAGCAGCAGGAGGCAGCAAGCTCTCCCTAGAGTCGATGACCACCGGGGGGGGCACGGACCGTCCTGACCCCCAGGATACGGTCCATGGCATCAAAATAAGGGCAGTGGCCTGGGTCTGCCCCTGTTTGGGAGCTGTCCCCTGTGGCCCTGGCATACGCCTGCCGCAGGTCCTTTATTTTCATGCGAACCTGCTCCCGGGTTCACATGTGGCCTTTGGTGGCCAGGCTGGCAGCCATCCGCCTGTAGACGGTTGTGTTCCTCCATTCAGTGCGGAGATCATGGACGTTGGAGGCATCCCCCCAAACCTGAATTAGGTCCCTGATCTCCACACTGGACCAGGCAGGCGCCCGCCTTCTCCAGCCCCTGGCAGGCTCCTGGGAGCTGGCAGACTGGTCCTGGGGAGCGGTGGGGGTCTGGCTGGCACTGGCTGCCTGGCTCATGCTGGGGCCACTGAGTCAAGTGCAGCAAGTGCTGGCTCTGGGCTGGCAGGCTTGGAGCTGGCACAGGTACTGTGGCCAGAGTCTACCCCTTTAAGGGCTCTGGGGAGGGGGGGAGGGAGAGGAGTTTTCTTGGTTGTGCCCAGAGTGGCCACCAGGGCACCCTGGGAAGGGCTGGAGGCCCCCTATTTCGAAATAAGCATCTACACAGCACTTATTTCGAAATAACAATTTCGAAATTGGCACTATTGCTCATGGAATGAGGTTTACCAATTTCTAAATAAGCCCTCCGTTACTTCGATTTAATTTCAAAATAGCAGTTTGGCTGTATAGACGCTGGTAAAGTTATTTTGAAATAACTTTGCTGTATAGACATACCCTAAGGGAAGTCGGAGGAAGAGTGCTCTATTTCAAAATAAGTGCTTTGCAGACGCTCCCAATTTCAATTTCAAAATAAACAGTAGATATAGTAGACTTAGATTTTCAGAAAGCCTTTGACATAGTCCCTCACCAAAGGCTCTTGTGTAAATTACATTGTCATGGGATAAGAGGGAAAGTCCTTTCATGGATTGAGAACAAAACAGGAAACAAAGGGTAGGAATAAATGGTAAATTTTCAGAATGGAGAGGGGTAACTAGTGGTGTCCCCCAAGGGTCAGTCCTGGGACCAATCCTGTTCAACTTATTCATAAATGATCTGGAGAAAGGGGTAAGCAGTGAGGTGGTAAAGTTTGCAGATGATACTAAACTGTTTTTAAGATAGTCAAGACAGAAGCAGACTGTGAAGAACTTCAAAAAGATCTCACCAAACTGAGTGATTGGGCAACAAAATGGCAAATGAAATTTAATGTGGATTAGTGTAAAGTAATGCACGTTGGAAAAAATAACCCCAACTATACGTACAGTATGATGGGGGCTAATTTGGCTACGACAAATCAGGAAAAAGATCTTGGAGTTATCATGGATAGTTCTCTGAAAACTTCCACAGAGTGTGCAGTGGCAGTCAAAAAGGTAAATAGGATGTTAGGAATTATTAAGAAAGGGATAGAAAATAAGACCCAGAATATCTTACTGCCCCTGTATAAAACTATGGTACGCCCACATCTTGAATACTGTGTACAGATGTGGTCTCCTCACCTCAAAAAAGATATTTTGGCCTTGGAAAGCGTTCAGAAAAGGGCAACTAAAATGATTAGGCGTTTGGAACGGGTCCCATATGAAGAGAAGCTAAAGCAACTGGGACTTTTCAGTTTAGAAAAGAGGTGACTGAGGGGGGATATGATAGAGGTATATAAAATCATGAGTGGTGTGGAAAGGGTGAATAAAGAAAAGTTATTTATTAGTTCCCATAATAGAAGAACTAGAAGATACTGAGGGTACGTCTAGACTACATGGCTCCATCGATGGAGCCATGTAGATTAGTTTACTTGACAAAGGGAAATGAAGCGGTGATTTAAATAATCGCCACTTCATTTAAATCAAAATGGCCACCGTGCTGTGCCGATCAGCTGTTTATCGGCACAGTGTGGCAGTCTAGACGGGGATCTGCTGACCCCAGAACCCTTTGTCGGCAGATCCTGTAAGTCTCATTTTATGATGCATAAAGGATCTGCCAACAAAGAGTTCTGGGGTCAGCAGATCCCCGTCTAGACTGCCGTGCTGTGCCGACAAACAGCTGATCGGCACAGCGCAGCGGCCATTTTGATTTAAATGAAGTGGCAATTATTTAAATAGCCGCTTCATTTCCCTTTGTCGTCCTGCCTCATCTACATGGCTCCGTCAATGGAGTCATGTAGCCTAGACATACCCCAAATTAAATTAATGGGTAGAAGGTTTAAAACTAATAAAAGAAAGTTCTTCTTCACATGGCACATAGTCAACCCGTGGACCTCCTTGACAGAGGAGGCTGTGAAGGCTAGGACTATAACAGAGTTTAAAGTGAAGCTAGATAATTTCATGGAGGTTAGGTTCATAAAAGGCTGTTAGCCAGGGGATAGAAATAGTGTCCCTGGCCTCCGTTTGTCAGAGGCTGGAGATGGATGGCACAAGACAAATTGCTTGATCATTGTCTTTGGTCCACCCCTGTGGGGCACCTGGTGCTGGCCACTGTTGGCAGACAGGCTACTGAGCTAGATGGACCTTTGGTCTGACCCAGTATGGCCATTCTTATGTGCTTATGTTCTTATGTTCTAACTACGCAATTGACATAGCTCAATTTGTGTAGCTTATTTTGAGTTAAGCCCTGCTGACTTAAGACCCCAGTGTGTCTACACTGCACTGTTATTTCGAGATAACTAGTGTTATTTCGAAATAACACTATGAGAGTCTAAACGGCCATTCCGTTATTTCAAAATAATGGACAGCTTATTCCAACTTCTGTAAACCTCATTCCATGAGGAATAAGGCCTATTTTGGAATAGCTATTTTGAAATAGACACTCCACTGCTGCTATTTTGAAATAGCCCCTCTCCAGGGCCATTCTAAGTTATTCCTCCCCAGTGCCCTCTGGGGCTCTAAATCGAGATAGCATGTCTACATTAGGGAAGCCTGCTTCGGACTGATTTTGGGGCTTCCCTGCAGTGTAGATGCACTATTTCGAAATAACTGTTCCAGAATAGCTTATTTTGAAATAGCCGTACATTGTAGATGTACCCATGAAGTTCAAAATATTCAACCATTATGATGAACACTGTAAAAACACCCCAGAATAGATAATGTTACACCTAGCACTGGAGGAGGGCAGATTGCACCAGGCTTATGGAAGGAGTCAGCTTCTCTTAAAGTTATATGTATATTTAAGGAAGTACATTTGATACACCTGAATTGACAAACACTGACACTGCTGGTGACAGGTACTAGTGTAATTAATGCTTCAAATCCAGGATGCAGATTCAGCAGGCTCAAAACCAAAGGGCAACTGGGACTGTCTGAGTCTTGTCATTTCTGTGTTGCAACGTCAAATGGAAGGTGCAAGTCCACTCATTGGATTTAACTGTACAGATCTGGAGGCCAGAAAGGAAAGCATTATGTTTATTTGTAGCTGCTCTCTTGTATCATTTTCTGTTGCAGTGCATTCGTGCAGTGTTAAATAAAATCTGCTTATTTAAAATCCTTTTAAATAGTGTTTAAATATTTCCTGCTGATACAATCTGCTAAAGTAGTTATCCTTGCTGCAGCTTTCAGTTAACCTTGTCGCAGATACTAAGCCTGGAGCTACACAGACTTTTAGGGGCCTTGATTATGGAGCAAAACCTAATGGTGTCATTATAAAACCACAGCTGGACAAGCTTTTGGAATCCATGTCCTTCAATCAGATTTGGGTAATACAGCAAGCCAGGAGAGAACTCGTGTTAACCCTGCTTGGAATGCTGAGCTCTCCGGTTATCTGGGCACCACTTTCCAGAAATTGAAATTAAAATAAAATAAAACTCAGATTATAAAAGTAAAGGGATTGGCACCTCTAAATCCGGCACATATACAAACACAAACTCTTTTGAACAAATAGCTTTCTCCAAAGCTAATACCAATGGATTAGACAAAAGAACAGAAAAAAAGGCATGTTTATATGGCAATGTAGGGAAAATCTGCATCGCTGCTTCCCATTCTGGATTTGTTCAGTGAATCAAGAGAAGGGAGGCATTAGCCTCCAGGTCTATCATTCTCAAGCCTTTACAAGAATTAAAGTCACTCAAAAATGTAAAAAACTAAAATGATTCTTTTTTTCCTGTGATCTTGTGATCAAGAGTTTGTCACAAGAAGAAATGTGTAAGACACTAGTCATTTAATTTGTTCCTTTACAAATATGTAGATTCGATAAGAGAGTTTATCACTCAAACAGCATTTGATATTGCATTCTAAGAGAGAGAACGCAAGTGTTTCCACCTGACTGCAGTTTATTTATATATGTAAAATTAAATATAGTAGTTATCTTGCAAATCATGGAGCTGATTCTCCCGTCTCTTCCACCTTTGTAAATTAAGAGTAACTCCAAAGAAATCAGTGGAGTTTCAGCAGGTCAAATATGCTGTGAGGGACATATCACATCCCATGCATTTTGCATTTAAATGACTGTAGATTATGATAACCATTGGTGATGCTCATTCATTTGTACATCTCTCTGGTAACAATGGTTCAATTGTGATGTTGGTTCTTCTAAGCACTTATTCCCTAATAACTATACTGAATCTATTGATTCTTCTGATAGCAGCCACTAAGATGAACAAAGTGTATGGAAAATATAGTTTGGGTTCTGATAGTTTGAGTTTCTAAAGGTAGGCACTTCAATAAACAAAAGGGGTTGTGGATAAAGGTTGTGTAGTTGATAGGTGTACTTGAATTTCCAGAAAGCCTTTGAAAAGAATCCCTCACTAAAGGCTTGTAAGGAAACAAAGTAGTCATGGGATAAGAGGGACAGTCCTCTCATAGATCAATAACTGGTTGAAAGATAGGAAACAACGGTAATACAAATAATCTCATAATCTTTAAAAAATCATCTTTTCACAGTGGAGAGAGGTAAACAGTGGGTTCCCTCAAGGAGTTACACTGGGGCCTGTGCTGTTCAACATATTAATTAATAATCTGGAAAAGTGGGTAAATAGAGCAGTGGAAAAAATTGACCATGATACGAAATTATTCATGATAGTTAAGTCCAAAACAGACTATGTGGTATTATAAAGGAATTTCACAAAACTGGGAAACAAAATAACATAATGAAATTCAATGTTAAGTGCAAAATAATGCACATTGGAAAAAATAATCCCAACTACACAGGTACAATGCTGAGTTCTGACATAGTTCTTCCCATAAAAAAGAGATCTTTGAGTCACCGTGGATAATTCTCTGAAAACATCCATTCGGTGTCCAGCAGCATTTGAAAATGCCAACAGTATGTTATATGGCAGAGCTGTGGCTGTGCCCGTGGGTCCTGCACTTCTGGCGGATCATGTTCAGCCTCAGAGGCTCGCTGGGTCCCACCACATGGCCTCTTTCTCTTTACTAGAGGCAGGGTGCACAGCCTACTGAGCCATACTCATCATAGGCTATTCCATAATATGGGGGGTGAAACCCCTCTGTAGTCCTGGTCTCCCTATCCAGACACAGACTCTGTAGTAGTGTGGGGAGAGTTGGGGGGAACCTGGGCCCGCCCACTACTCTAGGTTCTGGCCCAGGGACCTGAAGGCATCAGGAACAGATGGGGTTTGTTCTACTCCCCATCTGGCAATTACTTCTTTGAGCCACTTCCCCAAATGATCCCTCCCAGTACCTTTCCTCTGGTACCTGAGCATCCTCCAACACAATCTGCCTGATTTCCAGCTCCCAGCTCTCACCCAAATTTTTTTTTCCTCTCTCTCTCTCTCTCTCTCTCTCCCCTCCTCCCCCCCCCCCACTTTGGCTCCTACCAACTAACCAAAGAGGAACCTTATTAAACCAGTCTCATCTGGTTCTTGATTGGCCCCAGGTGGTCTAATTAGGTTCTTATTCCCTTTGCTCTGGTAGGCTCCAAATTAGCTCCATGTGTTCTAACTGGCCTGATTGTCCAGACTGCTTCTGGAAAGTTCCTGCTGGTTCTAGGCCCACTCCTGCAGTTTACCCAGGGAACAGAGACCTCATTAATCTAGGGCAAGGGAAAGTACCTTTTAGCTCAGCATATAATAATCTGGGGAACTCATTGAAATGGGATGTTGTGGTGGCCAAAAATATAACTAGTTCACAAAAAGAACTGGATGAATTAATGGAGGGTAAATCCGTTGTTGGCTATTAGTAAAGCTATGATTTGGTCACAGATTCCATAACTTCAGTGAATTTCTCTGACTTCTTTGGCTTTAGCCTCCTGCCTCACCCTCTGTGGCAGTGGCAGGGGCTGGAGTTGTCAGTCCTCCCTACTTGGATAGCTTGGATTTCAGTCCCACTGGTGGTCAGCTTTCCATTTTCACCCCAATTCATCTGACTGCCACAGTCAGTTGTGTACGTCTGTATATTTTTGTTTATTGCCTGTCTGTCTATAGCTTTTATTAAAATTAACTCTGACAAAACCTTAACCTTAGTTATTGGCCAAGATGATTAGGGATGCAACCTCCTGATTGGGGTGACCCTAAATCTCTGACTACCAGAAGCTGGGTGTGGAAAATAGGATGGATCACTCCATAATTACCACGTTCTGTATTCTGCCCCGAAGCTCTGATATGGGCCACTTTCTGAGACAGAACACTGGGCAATATGGACTGTGGTCTGAACTAATATGACTACTCTTAGGTTCTTCTACTCTTAGAATTTCTGATGTGTTGAGTAACCTCACTCAGTTTGAAGTCAACTGGACCACTTATTTAGATGCCTAGACATGGATTCAGATGCCTGAGTGTGGTACACAAATTCAAAAATGTGCACTTATCTTCACAGTGGTAAAATCTGCACAGTTCTATATGACATCAAGACTTAGCAAAACCATAGTTTAGTCTTTTCCTCAGTTAATGTGTTATGTTCCCATTAACTCTTTTAGGGTACGTCTACACTACAGCATTAATTCGAGTTAACTTAATTTGAAATAGTTAATTCAAATTAAGCTAATTCGAAATAACGCATCTATACACAAAAACTATTTTGAAATAGCGTTTTGCTATTTTGAAATAGTGCGTCCACACTGAGTGGACCCTGAACCAAAGTTAAGGCTGGCCGGAACCAGTGCCGGCAGGGCATCAGGTTAGGACTTAGTGTGTGGGGCTGCTGCCTGAGGCTAACTGAGTTCTGTGCTTAAAGGGACCCTACCCCCACCCTGGACAGACAGTTCTCAGGGTTCTCCGTTTGCTCATCTACCTCGATGAGGGACAGCAAAGCAGTCCTGTCTTGGAGTGCCCTGAGTGCCCGCACTCGGGACACCACAGCACTCGGCCACATGGAGCCAGACCTGCCCCTGGCACGCCGGTGCATCTCGTGGGGCCGTTGCCATCAGCCCGACTGCACTTGCTGCAGGCTGCCATCTGGGGGGGTCCGTCAGGGGGCTGTCAGGATCCAGGAGGCCCTGCGGGAGAGTGTCCACCCCGAGGAGCCCTCAGAGCCACCCCGGTCCTCCCCACCGGGGGCTCGTGCCCCTTCCTCCCTCACGTCTTTCCACTTACCCCTCCCTAGCCCCCCTTCCTGATGTCAAACAAAAGACACGTATGTTCAAAAACAGAAACTGGGTTTATTGAACAAAACTGGGGGGGGGATGAACCTCTGGGGAGACTGGGAAAAGGAGGTGGGAGAGGGGAAGAGAGAGGGTGGGAGAGGGGAGAGGGAAACCCGGGAGGAGGGAGCTGGAAGGGGGAAGAAGAGGAAGGGGAAGCTCAGGGCCCAGGGTTGGGGGTCTCGCCGGACCAACTTAATTTTCATGCAAACCTGCTCCTGGGTTCGCATGTGGCCTTTGGTGGCCAGGCTGGCAGCTATCCTGCCATAGACGGCCGCATTCCTCCATCTAGTGCGGAGATCATGGACGTTGGGGGCATCCCCTCCAAACGTGAATAAGGTCCATGATCTCCACCCTGGACCAGGAAGATGCCCGCCTTCCCCAGCCCCTGTCAGGCTCCTGGGAGCTGGCAGACTGCTCCTGGAGAGTAGTGGAGGGCTGGCTGCCAGTGCCTTGCTGGCTCATGTTTTGGGACCACTGGGTCAGGGGCCCCGGTGGCCACTGCTGGCTCTGGGCTGGCAGGCTTGGAGCTGGCACAGGCACTGTGGCCAGGGTCTACCCCTTTAATGGCTCCAGGGCTGGGGGAGAGGAGAGTAAGTTTTCCTGGTTGTGCCCAGAGTGGACACCAGGGCTCCCTGGAAAGGGCTGGAGGCCCCCTATTTCGAATTAAGTGTCTACACAGCACTTAATTCGAAATAGCTGTTTCGAATTTGGCGTTACTCCTTGTAGAATGAGGTTTACCAAATTCGAATTAAGCACTCCACTATTTCAAATTAATTTCGAAATAGTGGTTTGCATGTATAGACGCTATTAAAGTTAATTTGAAGTAACGGCTGTTATTTCAAATTAACTTTGCAGTGTAGACATACCCTAAGAGAGACTTTTATTTAAATTGGGACTTGATTGAACATTTAAAAATAATTGACAACCCCCCACAAACATAAATAAGGGTATGTCTACACTACTACCCTAGTTCGAACTAGGGTGGTTAATGTAGGCATTCGAAGTTGCAAATGAAGCCCGGGATTTAAATATCCCGGGCTTCATTTGCATCTTGCCGGGCGGGCGCCATTTTTAAATCCCTTTAGGTCGAACTCCGAGCCCGCGGCTACACGCGGCACGGGGTAGGTAGTTCGAATTAGGATCTCTAATTCGAACTACTGTTACTCCTCGTGGAACGAGGTGTACTGGTAGTTCGAATTAGAGATCCTAATTCGAACTACCTACTCCGTGCCGCGTGTAGCCACGGGCACGGAGTTTGACCTAAGGGGATTTAAAAATGGCGCCCGCCCGGCAAGATGCAAATGAAGCCCGGGATATTTAAATCCCGGGCTTCATTTGCAACTTCGAATGCCTACATTAACCACCCTAGTTCGAACTACGGTGGTAGTGTAGACATACCCTAAGAGGTTTATATGAGGCTCTGCAAAATATTTACAAAAGAAGAGGTTGTGAGCCACATTGGTGAATATGAGGATTTTGCATATTTTTGAAAAGGGAGCTGTTTTTGGAAAAGAGTCACGTTTAATGAAAAGCTGATGGAATTTTGTGCTTTCACTAACAAATTCCGATTTTTCAATGAAAATCATTCCATGCTCACTCAAAGCTGAGGAACAGCAAAAATCTCTACATTGTTTAGACTTTTTAAATTTGTTTTCCTTCAACAAAGATTAATTTTGCTTTGAAACATTTTAAAATTTTCCATGAAACAGTGAGAGAATTTCAGTTTTATGAACAATATTTTAAATGAACTTTTGGGACTATGAAATTATCTAGGATAAAATGGCATTTTTTTTCAGCTAGGGTACGTCTACACACCTGCTTACATGAGGGTCGTTCTGAGCCAGTTCTCGCAACCCATTGGACAAGGGTTAGGTTCTTTCTTTAATATTTGTATTTGTGCTGGATCCTCCTCACTCATATTCTCTATCCCTCTTTGGAGTTGAACTCCCCCCAGAACATAGTGGATAGCTAATAACGTAATTAGTTGGAAGATTAATGTGATGGTTCAAGAGACTGGAAATATGCTTTCTGTCAATTTTAGCATACGGCAAACTTCTGAGTTTTGTATCTTTGGTAAACTTTGGATGAGCATCCAGACACCTGGGTGCTTGTTCAGGCCTCTTGTTTCTGTAAATTTGTGGTAAAAAACTGAGTGATTTTTTAAAATAGTTCCAGATAATTTTACCAGTTAATAGCACTAAATTATTACTATTTAAGTTTAGAGAGGCCTTTCCTTCATAGTTCTCTCTACCTGAGGTTCTTATCTGTTCATAGTGAACAATACATATCTGAATATTGCAGCGTCTTAAACTTAGATTTGAATTTCTAAAAATACATAATTTGAAAAGTTGGAGGAAGATTCTTGTATTGTCCAAATCTGTTGTTGCTCACTCTCCTATATTAAGCAGAAATAAAAATGCAGGGCATAAATCAAGTCAGATTTCAGCTTGATGTGTCACAAAGATCATGAAAGGAATTGTGGCAGATTTCTTTTCCTGTTGAATCATTGCAATGATTTAACCTACATTTTTATACCCATCACTCAAATTGTTTACATAAAACTTTATAGCCAATTAGTGGGTACTAAACTTCATCATACTTTTCACCATTCCTTTTTAAATATAGTATTTTATGACAATACACTTCTGATGTAAGCATTTTTATAGATTGTAGTTTGCCTTCAAAAGTTTTTTTTAATATGACAGATATATTCATATCCATCACACAGATTCATGCCATATAAATATAGTAACAGTTTAAGATGATGTATTACAAAGAAAATAAATAGTGCATAAAAGCACTAATATTAAGTGAACATAAATCATGGCATGTAAAGAAAATATCAGATTAGCATTCTATAAGTAATGCATAAACTCAAAATCTTTTAAGATGACTATCATGAGTCAGATGAGAAACAGAATTCATTACTATTTCAGTGATGGTAGCATTGCAAATACTGTATTCCATTATTGCAGATGCAACTTAAATGTTCATATATTGATTTCTTTTTCTGCCATTGCTTGCAATGTATATGATGGCATGTAAATCAACATCTGGATTCATAATTTTAAAATGCTGTTGTTGTTTAATCATTTCAGTAATATACTACAGAGCGCAAGGTCAGCAGGCATAAGGGGGAAAAGAGTTCGCTGAGAAAAGTGAATTTTCATTTTGATGATAATCTACTGCCTTGTGTCCTGTATCAGGGAGTATATCTCTGCTCATTTTTTATTCTAATTTGCTATTAATCAGTGAAACTTGAGATCTTTCTATAATGATCCTTATTGTGAGTGCCTGAAGGTCCCATCAGTGTAGGTACTCAAAATGTGTAATTTTGTACAAATATCCTTATGGAAACATTTAACATTTTATTTTGCGATTTATTGGGGCAATATAAATTAGAGTGGTTTGGAATAAGTACTTGATAAAGAGCAGTAGAAGATGAAATACTCCTTGTTTGAATTTAGGATGGCATCAGAGTGGTTACATTCCGAATGGAAATATTTGATCTTGCAATGAAGACCGTTCATATTGGTTTTTATATTAGAAAGATTTATACTGAATTGAAGTATAAATAGGTTATATGATAGAATTTACTGGGCAAATAAATATACCACTTCTAGTGAGGAGAGAGCTCATTTTTCGTAAGAAATAAATGTTTAATTGAATATGAACGCTGTGTTTACATTGTACATTTCATTGTACATTTAAAGTGTGCTCACAAAACTAGTATTTTAATGATCGTTTGCACATTGCTGCAATCTTAGTGGTGCACTGGAATCTTTCTTTTTTGTGTCTTTTTTAACTGATCCAGAGGGTACAGAAGTTGTTTTACATGGCTACTCTGGACATACAAGAATACAGATAGTTCCTAAAGTGCATAATATTCTAGACCCAGAGGTACTTAAGATCTCTCTTTCTCTCATCATGCCTCTAAAGTAATTGAAGCTAGCTTTCTCTCCCTTTTGAGACTCTATCTGATTCCGGCCTGGGAATATTAATAAGACTTAGCACTTTATGTATTCAAAGCAATTTAAAGACATTAATACTTACAATTTACTTGGAGAAGAAAGTGGGCAGTTAGTGTTAGCCCCATTTTTCAGACAGAAATGCTGAATATTTCACAGCTCTTTTGGCACCACTGAAAATCAAGCTACATGCAACTTACCTAAGGTCACATACTGGAACAAAGTCTGCAGAAGAACACAGCAGTCTGGGTTCCCCTTGTCTTGCTTAGTTCACTTGGCCCCACTATGTTTCACGTCAAATATTTTAATGAGTATTCATATAAATGTTGAACAGACCTGTTGCATCTGACAAAGTGGGTCTTTGCCCACGAAAGCTTATGCTCCAATAAATCTGTTAGTCTATAAGGTGCCACAGGACTTCTCGTTATTTATGCAGATTCAGACTAACACAGCTACCCCTCTGATACTTGCTACAAACATATTAATTTTGTGATAAAAATAGGTATTTCTACTTATTAAAAGAAAATAATTGTTTGAATACGTATTACCAACCTGGCCTTTACATGATATCAAATCAGCAGAGCTATTTCATAACCACAGTAAAAGAGTTGGAGTGCCCTTTTAAGAAGGCTTCCCCTCCTCTTCCTCTTTGTTGGTTTTGAACCCACAGTGACATAGAAGGCTAGAAGGAGTGGAATGTATAAGTAACATTCACAGGGGAAAGGCGATAAAAGCCTATATGTAGATATAAGTAAAGGTGACATTAACAGAAATCTGGATATTTGAGGGAGGATGGACGATTAGAGTATAGTCATAGGGAGCAACATGAGGGAAGACTGTGGGGAAATCTGCTCAATATCTTTGTCTATTTAGAAAAGCAGTGAACATGGGGAATAAACAGGAGGAATGGAGAGTACGAATACCTAAGCTAAATTAGTGCTTAATTGCCATTGTTCATTGGTGAGATAAATCTCATGACTGGAATATCAGTTTAGAGGGAGAAAAGGAAGTTGGGATGTAAAAAGTTAACTGGCTAACCAGTTACCCGGTAAATACTAGCCTTATCTGCTTGCTTACACCATAACCAATTAAACAAAGGGCCAGGCAGGGCATGTGGCCCCCCCTCTCGCTGTGGTCCCTGGCTGACTGGAGCAGCTCCATGGCATGGCAGCACCCTAGCTGGCCAAAGCAACCCCGAGGCACAGTACGGTGATACCACAGCCGGCTGGAGCAGCCCCTGCACACGGAGGGCCAGGCTGGAGGAGCCCCACCCCCATCCCCAACAGGCTGTCCAGATGCCAGCTAATCAGTTAAGCAATTAAAAAATTATGTCATTTAACCGGTTGACTTTTTAAGGGGTATTTACATCCCTAAAAGGAAGGAGGTTTTGCATTTATATATCAAGAACATACACACTTGCCATAAAGATAGGAGGTTAAGAAGGAGAGAATAACATACAGTGTCACAGCCACAGAGACAACAAAGAGAACGAAGATGGAGTAGGAGCCCTAGTATACCTCCAAAAGAGACCTAAGTGTGATCTTGAGAATAGTGGAGTTGAAGGAGATTAAATCAATTCCTCATCTGTAGACCTTGTGTTTGAGTTTACAGATGAAGAGGAGGAGGCAGATGAGATGACTAGTGGCTGATATGGTCCAGTGTGTGTCCCAGGACAGGAGCTTACTGAAATCTTTATTTTCCTGGCACAGAGAGAGCAGAAATTTCCATTTGTTACTTCTCTTGTTTAAAGCTGCTTAATGCTTGAATTACCCAGGTATGTGTCTTATGGGAGGGACAGGTGGTTTTATACTGTCATTCTGCTCTGCTGATTATTCTGTAGATCAGCCCTATATGGGCCAGTTGAGGAGTCCAACTAATATGCTTAACAAAATACATCTGGACATTTTTCTCACATCCCTGTGTTCTATGCCCTGGAAAGCTGGTCCCATAGAAACAAGTTCGCTAGGCACATTGTTTTCATTTATTTGGGATAATTGGGACACATGCTAATGTCTTTAAAAACTAGGGTAAAAAGGGGACTTTCCATTTTGTCAGATAAAATGTTTTTGAGCTCCTGTTGAGAGTCTGGTGGAATTTAATAGCATTATTTTAATGCCTCAAATTCATTTTCTCAAACTGTTAAGTTGTAAAGGGAACGTGAATATATGTGTAATTGAAGCTTTTCTGTTAAATGTATATGAAAATATAAAACACATAGAATGTTAGCTAAATTATACTCAAAATAATGTAAAATGCATTGAAAAAAATATCAGAATATCATAATATATGTTTCTCTAATTTCCTGGGACCAACATGGCTACAACAATGCTACATGAGATAATGCATGGGAGTTCTCAAAAAAAGAGGTACCTAACTCTTAGGTAAGGTCTTAGCTTAACTAGAAAAGTCTCTGGCGGAGCAGAGAGAGAGAAAGAAGCAGTGGAAACAGATGGTAGCTAAAACTAGAACGTGATTGACAATATTTGCATACAGGGCAAAGGGAAACTCCAGGGAGCTAAATGGACTGATTTGGTTTGAGGCAGTTCAGAGAAATTACAAGAAAACTACTTTTATCAAATAGGCTGCCCCAGGTGATTCCTCTTTGGGAGACACATTAATCAATGCTACAGTGCTCCACCCACAGAACCCAAATGAATGCCAGAGCTACTGAAATTGTTCCTCTTTCCCCTACTTTACAGTTAGGTGGCATTGTTTTGTGGAGGCAAATTCACTGTAGCTGAAGCTTCAGGGCTATCTATTGATGATGTGACCTTCCTTTCCCATCATGTAAAACCTCATCAAAATTGGCACTATCTCTGCAGATAGTCTCCCTCGAAAAGAGGCAAGACATACTGATGAGGGAGTGTGTGAGGAAGATTGCAGCATTGCTGCCTATGGTGTGTCTGTTTTGTAAGTAAACAGAGGACTGTAGTTTTCCAGAGTTGTAAAATATGATGCCTTCTGAAAACATACATCAGTCAAACTTACCCGAATGCTTTTCTTTCTGAAATAATTATCCAGTTGTTTCATTATAGTCTGACTGAGTCTACAGCAGACTTCTTTTGGAACATCTCTAAAATTTGCTGCAACACTTTTGAGGCAGTTCATACCAGTACTGGCTATGGTGGAAATTATACTATAGGCAAGTCGTCAGACATTTTAGCACCTTTTTGTCTAAACCTGTCCAGAGCAGAACTGGACAACCCAGTGGTAAAAATGCTTGTGAACACTGATGCCCCACCTGCACAATCACTCCTTCCCATCACTGAGTACAACATGGGGGAGGGGCAATTTCCCTAGCAGTACAGGGGCTATGAGTATTCAGAGAAAACTTAAACCTCCATTCTGAGTGACAGCTCTGCATGGACTAGACCCGGAGAGGGTAGAATCATTCTGCCTGGCACTGCAACTCCCATTGATGACAGAGAATTGCAGGTGTCCAGAGGTTCATATGATGAAATTAACCTCAATATTTGCCCCTTGCTTTTCATATGTCTCCTGTGTTTTAATATATTTTAGTACATGTCATAGGATTGGCCAGTTTTCTTCTCTCCACCCTCCTTTTGTTGTTGCTGCAGTACTACAGTGTCTTTCTGTCTCTCAGTGTCTGTTACAGTAGCCAATCTGTCACAAGCAACTCCAGAAGCGTTGCCTCAACAAGCAAAGGAAATAAATTCTCACCAACAACACTTACGCTACAGAGTATTAACCATTAAGGCTACATCTACACTACAGGTATTTGTCAGCAGAGAGTATGTTAATGAAGTGCTCATTAGCATTTGTTGCGCTGTCATTTGCATATCTCTATGGATGCTTTTTGTATACAGGATCTTGTGCAAAAGGAGTTTTTTGCGCAAAACAGACCCATCTACACTGCTTGTTTTTGCGCAAAAAACCTCCTGCGCAAAAAACATCGGCAGAGATATGCAAATGACAGCACAACAAATGCTAATGAGCGCTTCATTAGCATACTCTTTGCCGACAAATACCTGCAGTGTAGACGTAACCTTAATGGTTAATAATCTGTAGCCTTTCTGTGCTCTAGAGAGTAGGATATGGAAAATCTGAAATGTGGATCTAGAGTAGGGTGAAAAAAGGAAAATTGTGGGACTGAGGAGAGTGAATAATATACCTTGTTCTGCACGCTTGAGTGTGGGGACTTTAGAAGTCTCCTAAGGGTTCACCACTTTTGAATTATGCATCTCACTCTCACTAGTAGGCGTAAATGCATAATTCTAATCTGTTCTTATTACTTATTTATAACACACCAGTAGAATGTAAATTCTATGCCTCCTTTGTACAAGCTGCACATGCCACTTAGGGATGCAGATATTTCAAGGAGCACACAGACAACTCTTCCACATAGTTTCCAATTTAATGGCCTAAACTTCTAATGATAAATTAAACTTACTCGTCCCCAGTTCACAGGGGAGAGAAAGGGGAGACAATTAATAGAAAATAAGTATTATTCTGGAAATAACCTACTCTGCATTATTATTGTTTATTTTAGTTACCGTTACTACATAAACTGTATGGATGTGGGGGAATGCCTGCAACAAATACTAAATATATGAGATCAGGCAAAGGTGATTTTCTTTCTTTACAAGTATCCGACATTGATCAATTTGTGTTTTTTCCTAATGATAGTTTTTGCCACAATAACTGTTTAATGGCCTTTTACTATTGAGTTATGGTTGCAACACATTCCACATATGACAACAGGCCTGTGAACTTTATATCCTAACCTGGTCATCCTACAGATACACAATAATACAAAACATCTGACTCTACCACCTGTTATCTATGTACTCACAAATGTGATTTATTCTGGTAATCCTAGTTTAATACATCACATAAGATTGTAGCAGTTATGTTATCTGATGACATTAGTGTTGCTATATGACATGACCAGGTAGTACAACACATCAGCTAAAAACAATTAAACCTTTGCAGAGTATTTTTTTTTCTATGTTAAAGATGAAGAAAACTTTAAAAGGTCCCTTTTCCCAACTACATATTAGGAATGAACCCTTAGTTGTAGCTGAATTCAGCTCAGCACTGCTTAGGAGAGAGGAATAGGCTTTACACCACCTTTATCTCCCTCCCCATCCTAGGGCCAGCTGGAGGCTGACTCTGCTCTTGCTCCATTTAGAATGTCTTCAGTGCTGTTCTAAAATGGTCTGACTAGGACTAGCCCTTAGGGCCCATTTCACTAGTGCAAATGGTTTTTCTTTGGCCATGCCTCTTTCTTCCCAGCAATACCTCAGGATACACTTTTCACTGCATCTGGGAAGAGAGTGGCATGCCTCCTATAGAACGTCTCCCATCGAGAGAGCAGAAATTTCCATTTGTTACTTCTCTTGTTTAAAGCTGCTTAATGCTTGAATTACCCAGGTATGTGTCTTATGGGAGGGACAGGTGGTTTTATACTGTCATTCTGCTCTGCTGATTATTCTGTAGATCAGCCCTATATGGGCCAGTTGAGGAGTCCAACTAATATGCTTAACAAAATACATCTGGACATTTTTCTCACATCCCTGTGTTCTATGCCCTGGAAAGCTGGTCCCATAGAAACAAGTTCGCTAGGCACATTGTTTTCATTTATTTGGGATAATTGGGACACATGCTAATGTCTTTAAAAACTAGGGTAAAAAGGGGACTTTCCATTTTGTCAGATAAAATGTTTTTGAGCTCCTGTTGAGAGTCTGGTGGAATTTAATAGCATTATTTTAATGCCTCAAATTCATTTTCTCAAACTGTTAAGTTGTAAAGGGAACGTGAATATATGTGTAATTGAAGCTTTTCTGTTAAATGTATATGAAAATATAAAACACATAGAATGTTAGCTAAATTATACTCAAAATAATGTAAAATGCATTGAAAAAAATATCAGAATATCATAATATATGTTTCTCTAATTTCCTGGGACCAACATGGCTACAACAATGCTACATGAGATAATGCATGGGAGTTCTCAAAAAAAGAGGTACCTAACTCTTAGGTAAGGTCTTAGCTTAACTAGAAAAGTCTCTGGCGGAGCAGAGAGAGAGAAAGAAGCAGTGGAAACAGATGGTAGCTAAAACTAGAACGTGATTGACAATATTTGCATACAGGGCAAAGGGAAACTCCAGGGAGCTAAATGGACTGATTTGGTTTGAGGCAGTTCAGAGAAATTACAAGAAAACTACTTTTATCAAATAGGCTGCCCCAGGTGATTCCTCTTTGGGAGACACATTAATCAATGCTACAGTGCTCCACCCACAGAACCCAAATGAATGCCAGAGCTACTGAAATTGTTCCTCTTTCCCCTACTTTACAGTTAGGTGGCATTGTTTTGTGGAGGCAAATTCACTGTAGCTGAAGCTTCAGGGCTATCTATTGATGATGTGACCTTCCTTTCCCATCATGTAAAACCTCATCAAAATTGGCACTATCTCTGCAGATAGTCTCCCTCGAAAAGAGGCAAGACATACTGATGAGGGAGTGTGTGAGGAAGATTGCAGCATTGCTGCCTATGGTGTGTCTGTTTTGTAAGTAAACAGAGGACTGTAGTTTTCCAGAGTTGTAAAATATGATGCCTTCTGAAAACATACATCAGTCAAACTTACCCGAATGCTTTTCTTTCTGAAATAATTATCCAGTTGTTTCATTATAGTCTGACTGAGTCTACAGCAGACTTCTTTTGGAACATCTCTAAAATTTGCTGCAACACTTTTGAGGCAGTTCATACCAGTACTGGCTATGGTGGAAATTATACTATAGGCAAGTCGTCAGACATTTTAGCACCTTTTTGTCTAAACCTGTCCAGAGCAGAACTGGACAACCCAGTGGTAAAAATGCTTGTGAACACTGATGCCCCACCTGCACAATCACTCCTTCCCATCACTGAGTACAACATGGGGGAGGGGCAATTTCCCTAGCAGTACAGGGGCTATGAGTATTCAGAGAAAACTTAAACCTCCATTCTGAGTGACAGCTCTGCATGGACTAGACCCGGAGAGGGTAGAATCATTCTGCCTGGCACTGCAACTCCCATTGATGACAGAGAATTGCAGGTGTCCAGAGGTTCATATGATGAAATTAACCTCAATATTTGCCCCTTGCTTTTCATATGTCTCCTGTGTTTTAATATATTTTAGTACATGTCATAGGATTGGCCAGTTTTCTTCTCTCCACCCTCCTTTTGTTGTTGCTGCAGTACTACAGTGTCTTTCTGTCTCTCAGTGTCTGTTACAGTAGCCAATCTGTCACAAGCAACTCCAGAAGCGTTGCCTCAACAAGCAAAGGAAATAAATTCTCACCAACAACACTTACGCTACAGAGTATTAACCATTAAGGCTACATCTACACTACAGGTATTTGTCAGCAGAGAGTATGTTAATGAAGTGCTCATTAGCATTTGTTGCGCTGTCATTTGCATATCTCTATGGATGCTTTTTGTATACAGGATCTTGTGCAAAAGGAGTTTTTTGCGCAAAACAGACCCATCTACACTGCTTGTTTTTGCGCAAAAAACCTCCTGCGCAAAAAACATCGGCAGAGATATGCAAATGACAGCACAACAAATGCTAATGAGCGCTTCATTAGCATACTCTTTGCCGACAAATACCTGCAGTGTAGACGTAACCTTAATGGTTAATAATCTGTAGCCTTTCTGTGCTCTAGAGAGTAGGATATGGAAAATCTGAAATGTGGATCTAGAGTAGGGTGAAAAAAGGAAAATTGTGGGACTGAGGAGAGTGAATAATATACCTTGTTCTGCACGCTTGAGTGTGGGGACTTTAGAAGTCTCCTAAGGGTTCACCACTTTTGAATTATGCATCTCACTCTCACTAGTAGGCGTAAATGCATAATTCTAATCTGTTCTTATTACTTATTTATAACACACCAGTAGAATGTAAATTCTATGCCTCCTTTGTACAAGCTGCACATGCCACTTAGGGATGCAGATATTTCAAGGAGCACACAGACAACTCTTCCACATAGTTTCCAATTTAATGGCCTAAACTTCTAATGATAAATTAAACTTACTCGTCCCCAGTTCACAGGGGAGAGAAAGGGGAGACAATTAATAGAAAATAAGTATTATTCTGGAAATAACCTACTCTGCATTATTATTGTTTATTTTAGTTACCGTTACTACATAAACTGTATGGATGTGGGGGAATGCCTGCAACAAATACTAAATATATGAGATCAGGCAAAGGTGATTTTCTTTCTTTACAAGTATCCGACATTGATCAATTTGTGTTTTTTCCTAATGATAGTTTTTGCCACAATAACTGTTTAATGGCCTTTTACTATTGAGTTATGGTTGCAACACATTCCACATATGACAACAGGCCTGTGAACTTTATATCCTAACCTGGTCATCCTACAGATACACAATAATACAAAACATCTGACTCTACCACCTGTTATCTATGTACTCACAAATGTGATTTATTCTGGTAATCCTAGTTTAATACATCACATAAGATTGTAGCAGTTATGTTATCTGATGACATTAGTGTTGCTATATGACATGACCAGGTAGTACAACACATCAGCTAAAAACAATTAAACCTTTGCAGAGTATTTTTTTTTCTATGTTAAAGATGAAGAAAACTTTAAAAGGTCCCTTTTCCCAACTACATATTAGGAATGAACCCTTAGTTGTAGCTGAATTCAGCTCAGCACTGCTTAGGAGAGAGGAATAGGCTTTACACCACCTTTATCTCCCTCCCCATCCTAGGGCCAGCTGGAGGCTGACTCTGCTCTTGCTCCATTTAGAATGTCTTCAGTGCTGTTCTAAAATGGTCTGACTAGGACTAGCCCTTAGGGCCCATTTCACTAGTGCAAATGGTTTTTCTTTGGCCATGCCTCTTTCTTCCCAGCAATACCTCAGGATACACTTTTCACTGCATCTGGGAAGAGAGTGGCATGCCTCCTATAGAACGTCTCCCATCAGCAGAATCCCTAAGTGAATGGTAAAACTTATTTTTCATCTCCCTTTCATTACTGACGCAGTGGAAACCATGTGAACTGATGCAATCTTATCTAGCTTTAGAAATGTATAGCTTGTGGCTACTTTAAAAAATAGAGGCCCTTTTGCTCGATTTACACTGTTTATAAACCATCTAGTCCAGTATTTTGTATATGACAATAGCCATCACGAGACACTTACACGGGAAGTGTAAGAACCCTGCAGTAGACAGTGGTACAGTCTGTCTTTCACATTAGGCCTCCTCTTAATGTAGTAGCTAGACATTGGTGTAAGCCCTGAAACAAGAAGTTTAATATTCCTTTAAAAATCTTCACATTTTTGTCATCCATCTAAATGTCTGATCCCTGTTAGATTCTTGTTAAATTCTTGGTCATAACAGCTTCCTGAGGCAATGATTTCCACAATTCATTACACTTCATGCGGAAAAATATGTTTTCCTTTGTTCACAGATTTGTGAATTCTAAGGCCAGATGGGACTACTGTGATCATCTAGGCTACATTTAGACTGCAGGCTTCTTTTGGAAGTAGCTTTTTCGGAAGAGATCTTCTGAAAAAATGTCTTCCGAAAGAGAGCGTCCACACTGCCAAAGTCCACACTGCCAGAGCATCCACACTGAATGAACTATCTCGCATTTAAACTGTGATTACTATGGATGGAGTGGCCACCAGGGCACCTGTGCTTTTTCCTCTTTCCTCTTCTTTCGAAAGAACTCCCTCTTCCCCATCCACACACATCTTTTTCCGAAAGAGCTCTTTCAGAAAAAGTCTTCTTCCTCATAGAAAGAGGTTTACCAATGTCGGAAAAACCCCTCTGTTCTTTCAATTTTTTTTCTTGAAAAAATGCGATTGCAGTGTGAATGTAAGTCAAGTTTTTTCGGAAAAACAGTCGTTTTTCTGAAAAAACTGTAGTGTAGACATAGCTCTAGTCTGACCTTCTGCATAACAGGCCACAGAACTTCCCAAAAATGATTTCTGGAGCAGATCTTTTAGAAAAACATCCAATCCTGATTTAAGAATTGTCAGTGATGGAGAATTTATCACAATGCTTAGTAAATTGTTCAAATGGTTAATTACTCTGTTACAAAAGTATAGTCATGATTATCCGCCACCACTCTCAGATGTTCTTCAGAATCATTGTGTCCTAGGACAGAATCCACCATCCTGTAAATATGCTCTACATTCTGTGTTCCTAGAAGTGATTTGAATTGATAATAAAACATACACTGATTGTGGCTTATTTGCCAAGTGATCCAAATCATTCTGAACCAGTGAGTTGTATTATTCATTTTTTAACACTCCCACAACTTCTGTGTCATCCAATAATTGTATTAATGATGATTTTGTTTTTTCTGGGTCATTGTTAAAGATGTTAAATATTTTAAGGTGAAAAATCTATCCTTGTGGGACCCAAATAGAAGCAGTTCCCACTCAATGACGATTCTCTGTTTACAGTCACACTTTGAGACATGCCACTCCCCCTCCCATCTTGCTCACACAATCCTTCCTAAATAGGTTATAAACATTGATTTTAACATTCCCATCAGGTTTCAATAATACCAACTAGATTGAGTTTATGCTCATAAATGAGCACTTTCCATTCTTCTTGTTTGTTACCTAGGCTCCTAGCATTGATGAAGAGAAGAACTTAACTGCCTATACATGTATTCTGGCTCCTTGATTAAGTTCTCAACATCTTGATTTTGATTCTGAGTGCTTATAACGTCTTCCTTTCTACCCCTCCTTTTTTAGGTATTGATTTGACCCTCTCTTGATTAGTTTAGCCAGCTTCTCCCTGACAATATTGGTTCCCCTTCTACTGAGGTGTATAACATACAAACTGTACAGCCACTTCTTCTTACAGAAGATAGACTAATGTTCCACAAAGCTAAAGCTCTCTACCTGCTCCCACTTATCTAGCCAGTAATTCACTTCCAGAATCTTCTTTCTTCTCTTTTTCATTGTTCATGGACTAAGAAGATTGCTTAGACATTCTTCTTTTTCAGCTAATTGAGATATTCCACAATGTAGTATCATTAGTGTTAGAGAAGAAACAGGCAACCCAGGAGCGGATGGGGTAAATGGAACTGCTTTATTGCCCACGAACGTTTACCTCAGATATTCAACACAATGTCAGAGTGGCAACAACCTGGTGCCAATTGCACCCTTTAATCTATTTTAGTATGTTAATTCATGCGTCTATCACTACTTTTCCTTAAAGTTTATTTAGTAATGTTAACTCCCATAAAATGAATATTAATAAACAAATAATGAATACAATTATACTGGCCCCGAATTACTATTGACAGAATTTCTAATTAAATCAACACTTTTCTACTCTACAAACTTTCTAAATCAGCAGGTTACAAAGATTACAAAAAAATTAATCCTAAAAATATTTTATACAAAGCCAATGAGGATAAGCAAAAAGACACAACAAAGTAGAGCAGCTGCATGCTTATCTATTTTTCTAGGCTGCAAAAAGGAAGGAAAAAAGCATGTTCAAGAGTAATGCTTGAACTGTGGCTGAACTCCTTACTACTATCCCTGTCCCCTATTCATTTTACATATCCCAACAATTAGTACCAATGTGAACCATTAATAGTTTTTATACCTTTTACTAAAAAATGTTTTCATTTAGTTAGATAGATTCTCTGCTTTTGTTAAACCCTTCCCCTCCAAATATTCCATTATGAGCATCTGACTATGCCTAGAACTCTGGGCTCCAAGAATTGTATATTTTGTCCCCTGTTCCTTCTCAGTCAATAATGACTGTGACTTTGTGGAATGCTTCTCCTGTCTCAGGGAGGCACATGTTGCAGTGAGGTGTAATAGCTGCTGATCTTCTCTTAGCTGTACCCATGAGACTCTATTAAGACTCTAGACTATTAAACACTGTTGACAAATTATGATTGTGTCAACTGTTCAAACTTCAGACTTTTTAGGCAAGCTACCAACACAAGACAAAGCTCACTTCCAAGCTTTTACTGATGAGGACAAGCACATGGCCAGAACAGCACATCATCCAATAGCTGAAGCAGAAGATGGATCATCTAGGTTGATGGCAATGACCCTAATCAGGCATTACATGCTTTAGAATTTCTCTGCAAGGTTCAAAACACTGCATAGGACTTGCCCGTTGATGAAGCCCATCTTCCCTTCTCTTGAATTCTATCCATGTGTTCTGATCCTCACAACTGCTGGTAAACTCTTAGGGAAGTGGGAATGGGTAATGTGGACTTCAGAGTTGATAGCAAAGTGTATTGCTAGCCACAGCTTTTGTTCTTCAAAACTAGGTGGCAAGTAATATTACATCAGTGACCATGGCATTATTTTTATTTATTCTGACAAGTGACTGTGGGACTATGTCTAGACTACAGAGTTTTTTTGAAAAAACTTCACCTGCATCTAGACTGACATTGCATTCTTTCAAAATTAAATCGAAAGAATGTTGTGGTTTTTTCGACAGCAGTAAACCTCATTTTACGAGGAAGAACGCCTTTTTTTTGAAAGAGTTCTTTTGAAAAAAGGCGTTCTTGAATGCAAACAGGGATTTTTTGAAAGAGAGCATCCAGATTGCCTGGGTGCTCTCTTTCGAAAAAGGCTTGTAGTTTAGACGTACCCTTACTGAGCAGGACGAGCATATGGCCAGAACAGCACATCATTCAATAGCTGAAGCAGGAGATGGATCATCTAGGTTGATGGCAATGACCCTAATCAGGCATTACATGCTTTAGAATTTCTCTGCAAGGTTCAAAACACTTGCATAGGACTTGCCCGTTGATGAAGCCCATCTTCCCTTCTCTTGAATTCTATCCATGTGTTCTGATCCTCACAACTGCTGGTAAACTCTTAGGGAAGTGGGAATGGGTAATGTGGACTTCAGAGTTGATAGCAAAGTGTATTGCTAGCCACAGCTTTTGTTCTTCAAAACTAGGTGGCAAGTAATATTACATCAGTGACCATGGCATTATTTTTATTTATTCTGACAAGTGACTGTGGGACTATGTCTAGACTACAGAGTTTTTTTGAAAAAACTTCACCTGCATCTAGACTGACATCGCATTCTTTCAAAATTAAATCGAAAGAATGTTGTGGTTTTTTCGACAGCAGTAAACCTCATTTTACGAGGAAGAACGCCTTTTTTTTGAAAGAGTGCAGATGTAGTCTAAGGTGCTAGAGGGCTACTCGTTTTTAAAGTTACAGACTAACATGGCTACCGTCTGAGATCCACAAAGGAAAGTTTATTCAAACAGTAAAGATGGCAGCATCGAATCTGGTGGTGTTGTAGACTCCATGTTTGTTCTTCTGACCTGTTTGCTGAAATACAAATTTGCTTCTTCTCCCTGCTATCTTAAAGACCTTGTTTACTACTTCTGAGTAAATTGAGGTAAACACGCATTTCTTCATACAGGATGCCAGGCAATCAGGGTGGAAAAGGGGCAGTTGCTCTAGAACCCAGCAAACATCATCACAACAAACAGGAGCGTTGTGAGCAAAGCACCAGAAGTAATTTTTCTCCTCCACTCTGCACTGATTAGGCCTCAGTTGGAGTATTGTGTCCAGTTCTGGGCATCAGATTTCAGGAGAAATTGGAGAGAGTCCAGAGAAGAGTAACAAAAATTATTAAAGGTCTTGAAAACATAAACTATGGGGAAAGACTGAAAGAACTGAGTTTGTTTAGTTTGGAAAAGAGAAGACTGAAAGGGGACATGATAGCTGCTTTCAAGTACTTAAAAGGATGTTACAAGAAGAGGAGAGAAAAAATATTCTTCTTAATATCTGATGACAGGACGAGAAGCAATGGGCTTAAATTGTAACAGAGGAAATGTAGGTTGGACATTAGGAAAAACTTCCTAGCTGTCGTAGTGGTTAAACACTGGAACAAATTGGCTAGGGAGGCTGTGAATCTCCATCACTGGAGAGATTTAAGAGCAGGATAAATATCTCTCAGGGATGATCTAGATGGTGTTTGGTCCTGCTGTGAGGGAGAGGACTGGACTCGATGACCTCTTGAGGTCCCTTCCAGTTCTAGTGTGCTATGATTCTATGATTGAAAAGGACTTGGGGCTCCTGGTCACTGCCACCACTACTCAGCAGCACCAGCGTCCAGGGTCCCCTGTGCTCTTTAAATTTCCTCTGAAGCCCCACACGGCCTGCTCTGGGCAGCTCTGAGGGCTGCCTGGTGGGGCATGGCACGGCTTGGGCAGTGCTGAAGGCGGGGTGCCCCAGCTCTGCCCCTTCTGACATAGGGCCCAGCCCTTCTGGGACCACGGAACCAGCCCCCAACCTTGCCCAAGGCCGCAGCAATTCTGTCCTCACCCCAACTAAGAACATCATACCAGGGGACTGCATAATTTTATGTATATACATTTAACCATGCTACTATTGATCAGTGAGTTTTTAGTTTTCAGTAATATCTTGCAAGCAATGTTCCCTCTAATTTTTTCCATCAATGTGCAGAATAAATTTTGTTATATGCTCTGAGGCATGTGTGGAGGTACACCACCCATACAAACAGGTGATACCTCATTTGAATCTCTCCTAGGTGGCTGCCCAAGCACTCAGCTTATAGGGACCACGGCTCACAAGAGTATAAAGAGTATTACAGTAGTGTGTAGGGTGTGACTACAGGAATGCTTTCAGCCACAGTGAGCATTTGTCAGTATTTTAAAATAATACAGAGCCTTTACACTGCAGTAGACATGAATGTATATAACATACTCCAAAGCAGAAGAGACAATAGCATCTCTATAATTTCCTAATGTGGGAGTCAGTAACATGATAAAAACTCTTCAGTTTCTGCTGTGAGTTAAAAGAAAATCATTCCTTGCTTATTGGATTCATTTCATAAATTGAGATCAATGAAATTCTTCCAACAACAGCTTGAAATCAATCATAAAATAGCATATAATTCATGACCCATACTGTAAATTATAGTTTGTTTGACATTAATTGGTGAGGTGTCCATGCACTGGGATGCATTTCCCTGTAACACATCTTCAGATAATGCTTGTGGATCCATTTCTAATGCATCTAAGAGTGATCTGTTTGTCATGCCCGCAACTGCCTACATTTGATCTTATGCAAATAATGCAATCAAGCAAATGGAAAACAAGATGTTTGTACTAGAGAGCCTTGACAACCAATGGCCTTTGGTGTTTAGGGGTCCTGCCATTTAAATGCCTGTTTATACCACCAGTTGTTTGAATCTATTGATTCAATATCAAATACTTGAATTGGTTGATTTGATTAGCATTAACAGATCACATGGTGCAAGTTTTTTGTGACAGCTTTGAGTTTAATTGTAAGTTTGTTGTCTTCCTAGTTAGAATTATTACAAATTCAGCCCATTTCCATTTCAGGCACTTTGGGAATGTCTACACTAGGAGGAAGATTGCCGCTGCCATGGTCCATCTTCTGGGGTTCAATTTAGTGGGTCTAGTATAGACCCACTAGAGCGAATTCAAAGGGCACCCCTATCAGTGCCAGTATTCTTGCTCCTCATGAGGAGTAAGGGAAGCTGACAGGAGCATTTGCTTCCTTCGGTCTCCCACTGTGTGAACGACGTGAAAACACGATGTAAGATACGTTGACTTCAGCTATGTAATTTACGTCTTTGATACTGATGGTGATGCAGGGCCCACATACATTTCTGGGCACCACATAAATGCATCTTCCTTGTCCTAGTATCTTAATTCTTTCAAAAGTACCTTCTTCTTCAAACCTCAATGGGCATTCTGGGAACTTCACATGTCTATTTAACTTTAGGAAGAAGAGATGAGCAGATGTATTTATTCAGGAGAACATTTCTCCACGTGTTTTTTTATGATGACCAAACTTCCCTTCATATTTTAGATGCTTCTTCCATCCTGCAACCCTCACTCATATAATTACTTTCATTAACATTAGTATGAATGGACTAATTTGCACAAATAAAGATGACAGGACTGCTTCAACAGAAAGCAAAAGCAAGAAGGTAAAAGCGTGTATGTTGCAGGATTATTTTCAAAATGATAGCAAAAACATGAATCATTTATTTGCAACAATTTCTAGAACTAAATAGTAAAACATTTACTTTTCCTGACATACAACTCCTCACTACACTCCTTAGTGACAAAGCATCGGAATAGGCTCAAAATCCAAAAACCAGGTACTGGAAGCACAGCATTTTTGGCAGCAAGGTACTAGCTGTGGGCTTCTTGCCAGAAGACAGAAAGCTCACCCCCAGATTAAATGATGTGAACCATTTTGCTAAAGCAGTTCCCCCAAGGAAAATGAGGGAGGGGGCAGGCACCAGAAATATCCTCAACATCTACACAAGACAATCATACTCTTCTGGCCTACAGGAAAGAAAAGGGGATATATGCTTGTTCTACCAACCCCCAGTCCCCTGAGATTTTATGTTTTCTGTAGAGTCCATGGAGACTGGCTCTACAACAATGCCTCAAATTGGAGAGGCAGAGCTGTTAATGAGGTCATGTCCTACTGCTGTCTTGAGCTGTTTACTACTTATTTTTTTAAAATTGAATTGCTGTTGCTCATCTCTGTCAGCCCAGGATTCAGTGTGCCACAAGTCACTTTCCTTGAGATTCACCCCCATCCACTTCCTGGCAGTCACCACCCTTCTCTGTTGCTCCTCCTGTCATGGCAGCAACAGAAAATATGGGAATGAGGGAAGCATGAACTCATGATGCGAACCTGCTGGTGTAGTATGTGGAGTTTACTTTTTCTACCTTCTGAGCCAGTCTGTGATCCTGCTCTGGGGTGCAATTCCCTCTCTCGCCCACTTAAATACTGCTTACCCCTAGAAGAATCAGACCCATTATGTTGATTAAACATATCCCAACATTGTACACATTTCTGATTATTTTTTCTTTAGCTGTGGATTTTTTAAAAACTCACGCATTAGCAATGTGCATCACAGGAATCATATCAGCTTAGCTGATGCTTTTTTGGTTGGCAGTAAAATCCCCAGGACTTGGTTCTTCTCTCACTTCCATTGATGTAAGTCAGAAATAATTCCAGTGTATGCAGCCAGTGAAATTACACCAGTGTAAAACTGGAATCAGGGGAAATACAGGTCCATGACATTATGTTTCTGAAGTATTTTTATTGTTTTTCATTTATCTCGTGTGTACAAATATTTGTATAAAAATAATAGTTCTTATTTTATGTTTAGTCCATGTTATATGTTTAATTCACTCTGGGAAAACTTGTATTTGTTATGTCTTATGTACAAAAAAGTCAGAAATTTTCTGGGATTTTAAAAGATATACATTAACACAAAACATGATTTTATTTTCATGTGCATCATACGATTCCCAAAATCTCAATTTTTCACCCTTCATTGAAGGACTTGCTAACTAAAATATATAATTATTAATTTTATTATTATTTATTTTTTACAAATAAATAAAATTTCAGTATATTATCTTTTTTTTAGAATATTTAAATATTCTTTTAACAAAGCTTTCCTTGCCAAACATAGCATTCTCAGTAAAGCCAGTTGTATTATAAATACCTTTATAACATTTAATTAACAATGATACTAAGTTTTCTTCAGGCTTGTTTCTAAAGCAGTTGAAATCTACCTTAGAGCTAACTTTTGCAACTGTTTTGTTATTTTAATCAGAGAGGCTTGGGTTGAAAAAAGTACATTTTATAATTATGTTCATGAAGGTAAATATAAATGTATAGCGCCTATGCTAGTTTATAAGTTAATGATGGCCAAAACCATGCTTTTCTGGAGTTCATTTCGTGAAATGTTCTGTAGGATGAATCATCATATTTATTGATACTTAACACTGACGTGTTGAATAACACAGTTTCTTGTGAGGAAAAATCCTGAATGTATCAATCAATCTGTATGTGTATTAATTTGTGTGTGTGTGTGTGTGTGTAGAGAGAGAGAAAGAGAGAAAGAAAAATGTGATTTAATCATCTCAGAAATATAAGATTGCTTTGTTTTGTATTCATGCTGTATATCAGTGTAGTTAGTGTCTGCATTGTTCAATGGGGCCATCAAAAGCAAACTGAGTTCTGCAATGATGTTATTAGTCAGGATTTGCAATGGCCTGACATTCAGAACAAATATCAAATCAGAGACATTTAGAAAGGGAAAGTTCTCCTTGACCCCCATATTTTTTATTCAATACATTATTCATCTAAATAAAAACATTAAAAAAGTACAGCCTAAAGTAAATTCCTATTTTCCTTTTTCATAGATTTAGCAGTTTTTATACCACACCAGTTCTTGCTCACTGCATGCACGCTTGTTGGCTGTACAAACAGTTCCCAGGTCACCTTGTGTACAGCACAGCTGCCACCAGCTCACGTAGATGCCCCAGTCCTGACTGCTTTGGATTCCAGAACGATATATGTACAGTAAGTACAGATTTTCTCTTTCCTGACAGCACAATGGTGTATCCGTTTATGCAAGAATCCCAGTGATTTCAATCAGGGAAAGGGTTTGTGACATAAAATTAAATTTATTATGATTAAATGCACAGAAGTGATTAGTTTAGTGGTTCTGTGAACCTTTGATTATCACTTGCCAACTTAATTTCCATTTTGTCTTTACGCAATCAGGATAACCTACATGTGGGCATAGCCTCAGTGCAAACTTCAGTGCAGGAAAAATGTGCTAGTCATATGACAGTTTTGTAGCTCTAACATTACATATGTTGTTGTAATCATTTATCTAGTGAGCACAAATACAGCATTAAAGAAGTCTTTTTAAAAATAGCATTTGTTCTCTCAGACAGATACACAGAAGAAGGCTTTAATGTGTGGCTTGATGATTTTCAGTACTTTTAAATTGATTTCATTTTACTGTTGTACAAATATATGTTCAAGCTCATTTAAAAATCTCCACATTTCAATAATAATGTGAATCATGACTGAATTTAATGGCGTGTTGCTTTTATTTCCAGATGGAAAGAACCAGTAGAAGTAAATGGAATTCTGAACTGTTATATATTGTATATGGCCAGCGATGAGCAGAATTTTACAAATTGGAATGTAATCTATAACAGCACAGAACTTTTTCGGGATTACACTATCCAGCAGCTTTTCCCGGGTACTAAATATCTCGTAAAGCTAGCTGTAAGTTTTACAGAGCTGCAGTGGATGAGAAAAATGGTGAAATTCGCTGTTTATTGTTCACGTCTCATATACATAAATATCTCATTTGGCCATGTTATTTAACTTCTTTATTAATTTATTTATTTTTGGTTAAAGGCCATCAGAAACAGGAAAAATAACAAATGGTTAACATCAGTAATAATCTTGCATCTAATGCAGGATTACAATGAATTTATTTCTTCATTTGTTTAATGCAAAGGTTTTATCTCAAATATTGTAGATAATTAAAGGGAAGATCAAAAGCCGCTAAGAGATTTAGGAGCACAAGTCCCACTGACTTTCAAGAGCAGAATATTTGAAACTGGCCAACTAAAACGTCACATCTGTTCAGAGCTTGCTCCAGGAGAGCCTTAACTTTCACCATAAAGCCTCATAAATAAATGTGTGTTAGGATGAAACATAAATAGTTTGTGTAGAACAAAATAGAAGCTTGTTTTGTTTTTTTGTTTTTTTGAAGTCTTTTAAAAGACCTTGATGTTTTCGTTGTAGTTTTTGTTCAGTAGTTTTTTGTTGTTTTTTGTGAAATGGAACACTTTAGGTTCAATAGCACAACTGAAAACATCTGAATATAAACATGAGATTGTCCCTGTTTGTTTTAAACACACTCTTCATTTTATAGCAATACTATATAAGGATATTTGCTTTGATAAATGCCATAGAAAAATATTCTGCTCTTGATTATGAATAAATTTACATTTATGTAGACTCTGTGTATGCATTCATTTTATTTAACATGCTTTGAATGTTCTAAATAATATACCACAAAGAAAATAAACCACCTTCAAGTAACAATAAGGAACTGACTCAAACCCACAAAAGTAAGGACAATCATTTTAAATAAAGCTAATAAACTATTTTTGGATTGAACTGTTTTGTGGTTAAGCATGCTAGCCCAGTAAATTGTGTGCCACACTGTCCAAAACCTATGCAAAATTAGTGTGCCATGTAATTTTGTTTTTACCTGATTGACATTAATGGGTATTTTATATGTAATGTAGATATGTAGCACATGTTTTTTTCAATTTTCATCTTCATAGTCTCTCTTTAAGAGGTCCCCTGGAAGGTCTCTTGGATGGCCAAGTTGTCTGTCTGGCCAAGAAATATGGCTGACTTTGAAGCGCTTCAGTTCCATTATTGTACTGGACAGCATGATGGGGAGGGGGCGTGGTAGGCATGTTGGCTCAGATTAGAAGTAACTGACTGAAATGTAATGGCAAGCAACATGCAGGGAATCACACTAGATGGCCTTATTGAATCTGTGACTGAAGTCAGAAGCTCTGTTCCATACAAGTGGCAGAATGGACTTGACCCATGTGTACCTGAAAGCACAAGGCTGATTGGAAATGTACACTTATGGCTCAGACCTATGTGTTGTTGTCTGGTCTTGAGAGGTGCTTAGCACTCTCGTCTCCCTGGGATTCTGTGGGAGTAACAATTGTTGGGACTCAGCAGCTCCGAAGACTGGTCAGCCCTGTGCAGGATGGTGGCTTTAAAACACCACATGTGTTGCAGTGCCACTCTGCGTTCCATCCAGAATACAATGTGGTTAGACTCAGCATAGAATTAGAATAAAATATTGTGTGTTCAGTCACTGGTTTTCAAAAAGGAATGAACCTACTTTTTAATGCATTTAAGGGAACAAATTCATATTATGTAATGATTTCATCTGCCAAACCAGGGCAACATTTTCAAAGGCAATTTAAGAATTTGGGTCTTACATCTCACTGAAAGCCAATAAAATTTAGATTTCTAAGTTGGTTTTGATCAAACACTCTAAGAATACATCGACACATTCGGATGAATGAATGTTGAACACACCACATTTTAAAAATGAATGGCCTTGATTACATTGATTTATGTCTGGACCATATGCATAGCCTTCTGGTTGTCCAAAATGCATGTATGGTCAGTCACAGGAAAGGAAGGCCCGGTGTGGTGGACTCCAAAACAAAAATGCTCCACAGCTGAGAATAGTGGAACTACCAAGTGAGAAAGAACTCAGGAATGTGAGCTCTCTGCCATTTTGCACCTGTGATATGCTTGCTTCATGAGATTTTCATGAAACCCATGAGGAGTAATCCTTCTCTGGTATAATTTGTGGCTGACACACTCTGGTCCAATCCTTGAAAATTGTTTTCTAATCAACACTACCATAATGCCCCTTGGTATCTAGTGTAGGTTTGGGATTGTGCTGGTGGGGAAACCTGGCAGTGAGAAGTTCTCGGGCCTCTTCCCCTCTCTTTCACTCTGATTCTTGCTCTCTTTAAACAATATTTGCGGCTGAGCCATATGGTCCCATTTCATGTTATCTCTGACTGACTAACAGAACAAAGCAAGTAGCAGTTGAGGAATGGACTATACCTAGGCTGTAACGACTTGGAGCTTCTTCCCCAGCAGATTGTATGTTAATCAGCTGACTAAGAACCTGATGTGCCACATGATCAGTGGATTCCTGCTGATACAGAGCTTGATCCAAACCCCACTGGAGTTACTGGGGATCATCCCATTGACTACAGTGGGCCTAGGTACAGACCCATAATTTCTAAAACCCAGTGCATAGGAAAGGATCTACACAGATTTCCTAAACAGGTGTGTCATGGTGACAGAAAGTGGGATATTTCCCACTTGAATAGTGAGTATCTGATACAAATGTGGAGCGCAAGAAGCCCAGAGAGCTTCTGTGGGAGAGGAGATTGAGCCCACCAATCTGAAAGATATAGGAAAAGGATAAAACCATTTAAACTCAAAACTCACCTCACTGGAAATTGATGTAATCTGTTAAAGAAAGTCCTCTAAAAATCAATTCAATATCTGTATTGTACACCACCGCGGTAGAGTAAACACTGATTTGTGACTTTTCTGAAAACCATGGTTTTGTTCTTTTGCATTCCCTTTGGGAGGGCAAAATGAGCATTGTGCTCAAATTCTGCAGTTACTCTGGATTGCAAAATTCCCAGTGAAATGAATACATCCTGTGTGTGCATAAAGCAGCCTGCCTGGGCAAATCTCTGATGAACTGTGTACGTTCCTGTTGACATTGCTGATGTGAGTGCACAGAGCAGGAAGTGACTATGAAAGCAGATTAATGCCTTCTCATTTTAAAACACAGAGAGAAGTGGGGAAATCTGTGCAAAATGGGTTCAAAAGGAATTACTCCAGATTGAAAGGAGTCTACCTGCCATGAGTGCTCATTGGATGCAAGATCAGGACTTTTGTTTTTATTTGGGGACTGATCCTGCAAGTGGGACTTCGCATTTTCTTTGGCACATTGTCTATTCCTGTTTCAAAAGGGGCTACTCGGATAAATTTAAGAACCTGGATAAATCCTTGCAGGATTGGAGCCTTTATTTGTTTTCTTATTACTTTTAATTTTTCAAATTAAAAACATCCTCTGCTGAAATGTTGGTACACTAACCCAACAGACTTAAAAATGGCTTCCTGATAGGCTTTTCAAAAATGTTGATTGCATAAATGTTTATTTACTAACATTTCAAAATGCTTTCATTGTGGTTTATTAGGTAAATCCCTATCTGAACTGCTAAAAAACAAACAAAACCCCACTCTGATTTGTCTCATCTACTACACAGTCTGCCAGATCCTGTGACTCCTACTCCTATGAGAAACCCTGGCACTTGCTAGTAATCCCAGTGCCAGTAATACCATGAGTAAGGACTAAAGAATCAGGCCCACAGTTTATTACATAAATATACAGGGAGAGAACATAAAAAAGTCTATTATATAAGTTAATATGCACAGCTTCTTGTATGTCAAGAGTGTTGTCTCATGATTAAGCAAAATGTGGAAATCATGTAATGAGCTGATCTCTGCTGGCAACTAAAATACAAACGATCTGACCTCCTTATCCATTAAGATGCACTCAGCAACTGTTATGTATTGATTTATTATAAATTAATTTTTTCACTTTTTAATTGCATTTGAAAACTAGTAGTCAGTGCGCTCCCATAAAGTACAAGAATGTCCTGATGGTAATTTCTTTTTCCTGTGGCTATTCATTGAAAGATATATTTTTCCTTTCTATGTGCAGCACTAGGCATTTGGTATTTTCCCTGTCCGAAGGTTCTGAGTGCACATTATTCAATTACAAGAAGAGTTGTGCTACTATAAATGATATATATTGTACATATATACTGTAATTTTCTTTAACTATTGCAGTGAGAGCGATGGAATTTTAATCGCCATGACTTACATTCCAATTGAAAATACTGTAAGTTCAGCATTAGTGCGGTTAGCATTAGGTTTCATCTTGACAGTACTTAAAGACTATCTAAAAGCTAAATATAATCAAGTAGGATATTTTTTATGTGAGGGAATATCTTTATTCCAGGACAGGGGTGGGGGGAAAGCCGTACAGAAATATGTAAAGCACATGCTTACTGTGAATCACACAAGCTTTATTAATTTCTGAAGAGTAAAATTACGAATCTTTACAAAAATTGATTTCTAGCCTTTATATTTTGGTATCACTTTGGTTGTTGATTTGCTGTGTTTGATATTTTAAGGCTTGCACAGGAGGTGGATGTACAATAAGTGAAGCTAGCATAGCTGTTACAGATGAGAGTACACCAGAAGGTGTTACTGCTCCAAAAGCCCAGTCATATTCATCTGACTCCTTTAACATCTCATGGACTAAGCCTGAGTATCCGAATGGTAAGTGAACTCTTTTAGCCTCAAGTTAAAAAGATGATTAGTAAAGGTAAATTAATATTCTAAATGGCAGCTTATATGTGGTGCTTAATTTTTAATGATCATTTTAGCACATAAAATACCTGAGATAGTATCATTGTCTGTAGCTAGGAGATTGTGGCTTTCAGCCTAGCACATGATTTCAGTAGCTCAAAAGTGCTCCCTTTTGACAGTTCTTGTGTATTGCATCTTATTGCTTAATGTTTTCCAGAGCAACTTGGCTACCAAAATAGGTATTCTTTGAGCATGACCATATAGGGGCTGCATTGTACCTAACCTAACAAATTATTCATTTTTTATCCAGTTAATATTTTAATTGTCAGATTAATTCATTAATATTATTGTTCTTATCTTCTTTTATTCTTAACATTAATTTCATTCTCTGTACTCACAGAGAGACAGAGACAGGGAGAGAAAGAGAGAGAAAAACCCCCACACCTTTACTGTTTTGGAAGTTTGACAATAAAATTATTATAATTTGGAAGATTTTCTCTGTGTGTTATGTACATTCCTTGAATTTTATGACACTTGGATATGTTCAAAGATGTGAAAATGGGACTTTCTTTTCCCCAATTGTGTAGCTTTATGCCTATTCCATTCAAATAGCAACACAGAAGGAGGGCAAAACATTTAAAAGAATTGAGATTGTTATGCCTTTCATAATCAAAATAAAACACTGATGCATATCAACTATTATGAATTGCAGAATAATGTGAGTTTTCCTCCTTTAAGTTTGCCTGTTTGAGAACAACATATCCAACGCTCATATAGTTTGGTTTCAAAGGTTCAGATTTTTAAAGGTATTTCGGTAGTGCAGCACTCATTGTTGCTCCTACATGCCTAAATCTCTTTTGAAAATGAGATTTGTGCTTCTTAAATTAGTTAGGCATTGCAAGGCATGGAGCAACAACACCTGCTAACTGTTAGTATTAATCTGGGCCACCACACTTTGAGCAATATAAAAGTATATAGGAATTTTTAAAAATTTATTCTAATATATAGTATCATACTTACATTAGATGTGCAAGTAAATGCTAATTGGCAATTAAGGTTGTTTAGGTTACCGTTGTTTTTATGTTGTTAATGTTTTTATTATTTGTAGTTATATGGGCCTGATCCCCACAACATTCTTTGTGGCACAACAAGGCAATGAACCCTTTTTGAATGCCATCAATGTACTTGGTACAAAATGTAGAGGAAGGAATAGGAGGAAAAATTTAAAACAATTACATGTCTTAGGGCCTCAGTCCCATTGTTTTTTTTGTTAGTTAGTTTGTTTGTTTGTTTATTTGTTTGTTTGTTTTTGATGGGAAGTTTCTGATCATTCTACTCACAGAGCCTGTGATATAGTGCTTTCAGTCCGGGGCCCAATCCTGCGATCCTTGCTCTCTAAAAACTTTGGCTGAAGTCAGTGGGGGATTCAGTTCATTAGGAAGGTAAAATCAGGCCTTATGTTTTTAATCTGATTAAAATTAAAATCAAATTTTATCTAAATTGTGTGAGAAATGATTGGGTTGGTAGGAGGAGATGGCAAAATTATACACAGACTTCACACTCCTTTTAGTACAGCAATTATAGCTTGTAGGTATGGCTCAGTTTTATTTACACTGTGGAACCAAACACAAACCTAGAAAATGCTTTGAGGAGTTCCATAGTGACTGGAGAATGGAAGTCCTCTACCCTAGTCTCCATCAGCCTTTTGAGGCTGAAGGGTGCCGTAGCCTTTGTGACTACGCTGTCCTCCTGGGCAGAGATGATTTGGCCAGTATAATTCTGTAGTGACACCCCAACAATCATTCCTGGAGCCTGCCCTTCCACCTCAATTTCCTGGGGCTGTGCTCCACAATACACAAGGAGTCCTCCTAGGTGTGCTTCTCTCTCCTTGCCTGACCCCTGCACAGTAGAACTGCATATTTTCCACTGTTTTCAGCCTTCTCTGGCTAGGGAGTCAACGTGGGTGGATTTTGCCTTCAGAGGGGAAAGGTTCTAGACAAATACGTGGAGGCTACAGATGTTGCTGACAAGAGGAGTGCTAGGGTGACAGGGCGGGTGTGAGGGCATACGGAAAGGCTTCTCTGTGGTCAAAGTTAGCAGCCACACTTAGCCAGAATCCATCCTGTTGACTTCTCGGGAGAGAATATTAAACTGGTAGCCCTGCCACAGTGGCAACTTCCCTCTTTTCTTGTGAGCATGGCTGGCTCGGAGAAGAAAGAGTTGCTACCTCTTTTCAGGCAACTGGCACCCAGAGAGACGTTAGCTGGGATCAGGGCCTGTGCTTTTGTGCCTCACTGTGGTTAGTACTCACTTGCACTGGGATGAAGGAGGGGTTGGATTATTTGTCACTTCTCCTTTGTCCAAACATCAAGAGACTCACTACAGTCTGAGCCTGAATCCTGTTGTGAATGTTGTTATGCTGCTATTGCTTCTTTTCTAGCTTTGCCTTATTTTTGGAAGGTTAATTGAAAACAGGACCACTTTAAAATATATTATTGAGTAACCATGTTATCTCAGGAAGATCTGAGTCTCTGAGGAGCTCCGTGTTACTCATTTTCAGCAAATGTTTTGGGCTGGCTAGTGAGCACTTCCTTTATTAAGAATACTTGTGCCAGCATTTTAAAATTGTGTTGTAAGTTAAAAAAGATCTCAGGTGAAAGGGATCTTAGCTCAATTTGTATGTGAACTAAACAGCACAGAGGCATTTTACCGTAGCCATTCTTGCTTCCTCGTACTAGTTTCTTCTCTGACCTCTGCAATCCAACCATTATAGGTTGGGCTCAGTATTTTGTTGTTTGCAGCGGGATGCATCCTGTTTTCCTTTGATTCACTGATTCGCATCCCCTGAGTTTTGAGCTCAGGGGATTGAAACCATGAGAAATTACCAAGGTTTCTGTGTGCCCATCCTACACTATAAATTTGGATCTCCCCAGTAGATCTCAGGAATCTCTTTTTATCTTTTTGACTGTCCCACTGACATCTATCCTAAATGGGGTAAGGAGTCATTATGTGGACCCAGGAAATCCATTTGTTGCCATTGAATGTAGTTGGGCAGGCAGACCAGCTGCTGCCTTTATCATAAGCAGGGAATTAGATCAAGTGGATTTTTCTATTCCCTTATAAGATGATAGATGGTCGAAAGACACACTCTCTGCCTGACTTTCCCTGGAGAAGAAAACAGGGATTGTTAATACAACCTTTGAAGACACCAGTGGTGGAGCAGAATTCTTGTAGTCTATCAAACTAGACCAAAGAAAACAATCATGGGTAAAATGAAGAGAAACAGGGGCTCTGAAAAAGCGACGAGGAGTCCTGTAGCACCTTATAGACTAACAGATGTATTGGAGCATAAGCTTTCATGAGCAAAGACCCTCTTCATCAGATGCGTGTAGTGGAAATTTCCACTACACGCATCTGAGGAAGTGGGTCTTTGCCCACGAAAGCTTATGCTCCAATACATCTGTTAGTCTGTAAGGTGCTACAGGACTCCTCGTCGCTTTTGCAGATCCAGACTAACACAGCTACCCCTCTGATACATAAGGGGCTCTGAAGTGTTTTGGGGCGAGGCAGGCTCCAGTGATGAGTTTCTTATCAAAACCTGGAAACTGGATCCTCAGCTGGTTTCAGTCAAATTGGGACGCAGATTCTGGTGAACTTGGACTCAGTATCATTCAATAGTGGACCCGGTTTTGACAAAAGCTTTTGGCAAGATAGGTCTGAGTTTCAGGTTTGTAATGAATTCTTACAGAAAGTAACATGTTGGGGAATGATACGGCCGAATATCACATTTGTAGCATCAATCACAAACTTATTTGTTCCTGTATTCAAACTCAGAAGCAAGCTTAGGTGAATTGAGAAGCAGTGCACTGTAGCATACCCTTTCTGCTACCCCTTTTATACGTGCATAAAGTCAGTGTGACTGCTTTGTTCAGGGGCCAGGCAGGATACACAGAAGCACATTTGGTGATATTAGGCATAGGAGGGTCTCTTTAGTTAATCCGGGCTTTATCATGCTTCTTGTACCGGTGTCCTCAATAAAGGATCCACTCTATACTCATTAGAACCAAGTCTTGTCTTACCTTTACCAGATCAGTTATTCCGTTACCTTTTATCGAAGATAGTTGCTTCTTTTTTTCTATTAATTTTTTTGGAAATTCCCTTTTGTCTGATAATTATCCTTAAATAGTAAGCTCCTCAGGGGAGTGCTCATGTATGTGTACGCTGCATACAAAAAGTGGGGTTCTGATACGGACTGCAATCTCTAGGCCCTTTTTTAATGAATATATGAAATAATAATAAATTATAAGAAATTACTCAGTGCATCCCATTATATTTGCCTGACTTCTTGCCTGACCCTGGAAAAATTTAAGCAAGTGAGAAACTTTACTCAATTGAAAATTAATTGAACTATTTATGTGAGTAAAAGTACTTTTTTGCAGGATTTATATGCATGTTTATATGTATGCTTATATACTTCATATACATTTCTTTTCATCTTCAAACTCAGGGATCTGACTGAGACATGGCACTCTGATATATAAGCTCTTCTCTGATGTCCCATCATCTGATTAATAATTTAAGGTTTTATTTAATAATTAAATTAAATAAAGGGTGAAGTCTTGGCCCATTGAAGTCAATGGTAAAACTCCAGTTGACTTCAGTAGAGACAGTATTTTACTCTATCCTGGCTAGACTAATGACTGAGAATAAAACAGCTCCTTTTCATGGCCACTGTGAAGCCTAAAGATGACAATGGACATGTTTAACATTAACTGTTTAATTGCTGATCATTTTAGCAGTTTCGCAAAAATATTCAGCAATTCTGAATTAATAGGCAAATTTGTAGACAGGCTTTGAATCCACATTGAATGTGCTTTATAGACAGTCACCAACTAATCTCATAACAGCTCTTTGAGATAGGTAGAGAATTATATTATTGCAAATTCCCAAGAAAAAAAAGTTAAACAGAGGGAAGATAGGTTAAGTTTCTTATCCCTGGCCACAAAGGGAATTATTGTCACATTTAGAATGAGAACTTGATTTTCTCACTCAGCATCTAAAATCTAAACCACCAGTACATCTCATTTCTGTTCATTCTGAAACCCACATTTTCTTCTTTGCACAGAAAATTGCAGGATTAAAGAAGACCCCTGTAAAACAGAACCGTGTATTTGGATTTGAGCATTAAAATCAGGAGATAATGCATTGTCTTTATTAAAATGACAATTGTTTTCTGATTTCTGACAGTACTCAGAGAAATACCAGCAGTTCATATTTTATTTTAGAAAGTTGCTTTTCATGGTGTGTATGCTGCACAATGTTGTTATTGCAGGAATCATTCAAAATACTGATCCAGGTAAGGAATGTTGAATTATAGTGGACATCCTATAGCTGTACTAATCACACCTACAATATTATCAAATGAATACATAGTCATTAATGCTATTACAATAAATACTAAAGGAATTAATAACTATTATGCCATTATTTTAAAGTGTTAGTGTTATTTCTATAAGTACTTAAAGTTCTTCTACTTCATTTCCTGTGTAAGACAACCTATATAGTCAAGGCTTACGTTTAAGACTGTCCTGGGCAATCTTTATTTTTATATCCTTCTTTTGAAGTAAATTCAATATATTTTATATTTATGTTAACTTATTTATATATTGTAGGCTAAACACAACATGCTTTAGTTCTCTTTACATAGTGAAACCTCCCATGAAGTCCCAGGGGAATTTTGCCTCAAGCAGGATGTCAAAATGTGATGTGATATTAGTTCGAGTATTGGTCCCGAGTTTGGTTTTTTTTCATATGATTTCTGTCTCTGTCCTGGGTTCAAGCTCTTAGTTTTCTAGGGGAGAAAAGAATCACGAAGGTCAGTGCATCAATTTAGCATACACATCTGATTCGGTTTAGAGTAGGTAGCTGTGAAGCACAACACTTCAGTGTTTCATCGAAACACACCAATTTTTATTCATCAACCATATCCTCAATCAATTGAGAGGCAAAATCCCTTCTCAGTTTCAGACATAGTTTTCAATATAAGTTCAAGCAATGCAGTTTTGGGGAAGCATAAATGTACTGAGATTATTCAACCATATGAAGGCTGTTTTCCCTTCTTAATTGACGCCTCAGGCATATCCTGCACATGGGTTCAGATCCACCACATTCAGCATACCCAGACATGGTTGCAAAGTAGGGGTGGGGGGTTCTCTGGAATATTTTGACTACAGAATTGCAAAAATATTTGTAGTTACTGTGGCCTGATTTTCAAAGATGCTGTGCCCCTACAAATCCAGTTGAAGTCAGTGGGAGCTGCAGATGTTGAGCACCTTGCAGGATTGGACCATAGTAATTTTGTGCTCCTTACCCCACCACCCGCAGTTTGATTCATGAGCTAAAATTATTCAATAATTGTAGAATAAATAATAGTTTCCCAATAATCACAAAAAGTGTCATTCTTATGCACAACAAAATTAACAATGAACAAAGTTAAGTGAGTGCTACTTGAGAAAAATGGTCCTAAAATGTATTTAGATTTACCCTTTACTATTTCTTACTGTATGCTTTCAATGGAGATTATTGCAAACACTAGGATACATTTAGCTGTACTGGGTGGTAAGTGGCTTGTTTTTAATGGTGCCTATTGAATTAATATGAGTGATTATCTGATGTTTGAATGAGCCTGAGTGAGGTGGAATTCAGACAAACCTAAGTGGTGTCAGCTGAGTGTCCTTTGGAATCCAGCACCGAAACCAACATTTGTAGTATAAACTTATGCAATCTGACATTTGAAAAGATTTATACAGAGCCTGGCATACCACAGCTGTTCACTGATTAACTTTTGTGTAGTTTTTCTAGGTGTGAGGCTATCTGCTGAAGTACAGTTTAGGGGATGGTAGTACCCACCATATAGCTTCCCTTTTAAACCTGTGGCAATTCTTTAAAAAGGTGCAAGAGTGAGCATGTCAAAGTTATGAATCCATGGCACAGCTTGAGTGCTGGAACACTGCGGAGGGCTTTTTAAGACTTAATGTGTGTGTGTGAAACAAATCCTGCTTACTTTTTTCCTAAGAATGTGGTGCATATTACAGATTTAGAATTAGAATTAGAGCTGGGGGAAAATGGTGTGCTCCAAAGATACTTGCAAATGTGGGTTGAATTCAGCAAATTGTTCCAGCCAAAATTGAAAATAAAAATTCAGAAATGCAGAAAAGGAACCAGTTTGAAAATGTCGTTACTGGTCAATGTTTCATTTTGAAACATTGTTTCACTTTGATGCTTCTTTTCAAAATGTGGTTGCCATTTAATGTGAACAATTTTTGTTCTGTTTTCACTGTTTTCCTATGGGAGAAGGACCCCAGTTTTGGAGGATCAGTATCCCTGTTGTTAAAAGGGTCAGTACTATAGCTCTGTGACATACTCAAACCAACTTTAATGTTAGCTTTGAATTTGAGGTTCATTGTGTTTGCAAATCTAAGCCTATTCTTGCTATAGAGCATGGGCTATCTGCTGCAATCCCTTCACCAGCTGCTCAACTGACCCTTGGATTCCACATTAAAACAGCTAGGAAGAGAAGGAATGTATCCAAATGTGAGGAGGAGATGGGGGTGGAGTGCCATGTGGAGGTTGAAAGTGCTTGAACTCTAGACTGAAATAAACCTGTAAGGGGCAATTCTTTTAGTTAATAAAACCAAACTGCTGTGTGCAGTTCTTTCGCCTATCTATAAACTGATTCTTACAGGGGTCACACATTGTATTAGTGTCCCCATTTGACAAGTGAGCACTTATGGTTCCCTTAGACATGAGACCAGCAAATCTCTGCACCCAGAATTAACATCAGTGCCAGAATCACCATCATACTCCCTCTGCAAAATACCACTAATGTTAACTCTGTGTGGCTGGAGATTTTATTCCTTTGATTTTTAACAAAAGCACATCTGTTTTACTACAAGATCTTTAATATATTGTGAAACAATCATATTGTACCTATTCTGATCACAAGACATAGACCAGCACAGGTAAAAGTAGGTTCTATTTAATCAGGGCAGGCAAAAATTGTGATCTAGAAAAGGACAGTTTCATAGTGGATCTAGTTCATTTGAGAATAGCGAACAGAAAGTCTACATGCCATTTGCCAACAAAAGGGAATTTCCCTAAGGTATTTAGTGTGACAGAATACATTTTCAGTCTGCTTATCGTGCATCCTAAATGTAATAGAGCTTTACATAAATATAGACTACAAGTGCTGACTATTTGAAATATTTTAGCCTTAAAACAGACCTTTTTAATGTAAGGAATTCCTGTGCATATGTTCCATTGGATGAAGGCTAAGGTCAATGTGATAGTTGAAGGGATTGTTCTTTTGGCCTTGGTCTGAGCACTCCTTCAGCATTTCATTTACAATGTAGATCACTATTTTTTCTAAGTCTGAGGGTGTTAGGCTTTAAAATGGTTACTATATATCTTTCATGTCTTTGTTTTAATCTACATACGCATTTGCATGCAGAGCAGGCTGTGAAAGAGAATTGCCTCAACTTTCTCAGTGCTAAGATTGCCTTGACTGTTTTAGTTCAGAAACACGTCTATTATACTATGCTCTTTGGAACAGTATAAGTTTTGTACGAAATGAATGTGGACCTCTGGCCAGATTTTCAACATTTAAAGATGGAGAGTACATTTTGTTTCACTGACATATATGCATTGCTGCTACAGGTCATGAAATCCTCAATTGCTTAAAATATTAGTTAACACCAGTCTTAATATTTTGTAGCTTTCATGGTCTTCCTCCTCCCCCTCACATCCTTCTGTTGTCATACAGGTATTAAATTGATCCCGTTAAATCTAACATTGTCTTTGTAGGTATTATTACTACTTACAGATTGTATATGAATGGCATTCTGATGCATAACTCAACACAGCTAAGTTATTATGCTTATGGGCTTGCTCCTTGGAGTCTTCATTCCTTCAGAGTCCAGGCATGTACTGCAAAAGGTTGTGCTTTGGGTCCACTGGTGAGTACTTCAATTTGCATTCTGGGAATGTAATAAATGTCAGATGGCAGTGAATATCAGAGTAAATGGTGATGATTCACTCTGGTCAGTACTAACCCATCTGGCAAAATGTGACATTTTATAAAAAATGCCATTTAAAGAGCTGCTAAGGATTTGATAGGTCATCACTAGGCACTGTTCCAAAATAGCACATAGGTACAGTAAAAGAAGTGACAGGGAGTTAAATGTGAGGCTGAAACACATATTATTGAAATTAAGTAGAATTAAGATGTTTAAAAGGTGCAGATGAGGTTTAACCTGATTTATAAGGACACACATAAAGAAAGAATTACTATTCCAGTAATGAGCAAAATTTTAGTTGCCTGATGGAAAAGGTTATTTGAGGATATAAGGCAAAGGGTAATTTGAGGATTATAGAAGACAAAACATAACACTGCAAAAAATTGATATGCTAATTTACAAATATTTGTAAAATCCAAATCAGTATTTAAAGGGAAAATATGTTATTAATCTGGTACAAAAATCATTGTATTTGCAATTTAAGTTTACAGTAATTTCAGCATCAGCATCTGAAAACACATCTTCCGAGGATTAAAATATTTATATATATTCTAGAACTTCAGAGAAGCAACTGGACTAGTAAATTCAGTATGTTTTGCTAATATTCTGTAATTGATCAGTAATTTTAATAATAATTGCTCTGCTTGATTTTGGTTTAAATATTGCTAAATTGGCCCTTTATATTTTTCTTAGATTTTTTTTTTTCAGTAAAGCTCAACCCCTTATTGCGTTTTAACAGTTTTAAAAATACAGTTGTCTAGTGGTTTTGGAAAAGTTGTTTTCCCCTATCACTCTGCATTTATATTAATATCATACTTTCTAATCCCAATGATCTGTGCTATATAAATTTTATCTCAAAGTTAAACTTCAGGGTTCAAGTTTTGCATACTTATTTGTGATTACATTTCTCATTTTCTTCCCAAGATTAGTTACTTTTACCTGCTGGTAACATCACCTATACATAGAACAGGGCTGAAGACTTTGTAACCATTAAACATTTTATAGCTAAGTCTACTGTGATGAATATTTACTCTAAAAAGCATGGGTTGCTTTTTTCCAGTTTTTTTAATCTGTTTTTAAAAACTGCACATATACCAGAAATTTAAACTTCTGTTAAGAATTCAAACTCCGGAATGAATATCTAGATATTACATAATTCACAGCTGTTCCTATGTGCCAATAGCATCATTAAACATGCGGTCTCATAGCACCCCTTTGCAGCTCATATATAAAAAAGCAATGTTAATTCAGTACATCAGAGCCATCACATATGCACTAAAATAATGGACAACAAAACAATTTAAAAATAAGGGTTTTTTTTAAACTTTTTTACTTTCACTGAATTCCAAACACGGTCTTGACTTTCAATACAATTGCTCTTGTGGATATTCACTTCATCCCATGCCCATTACACCAACTATTTTCCCAAGCCAGTGATCCATCTATAATCACAGGAATTGAAGTACAATGTCTTTATTTAGAGCAACTCACCTAAATGCTGCCAGGAAGTTCGAGCTCTACATCTTCATTTGATTTTCTGAAAGACTTTTATATCAATTACAGTATAAATGCTACACTTTAAAAATACTTTGCCTCTTTGAGTACTCTAAATACTACAGGGGACATTTCCCAGTAGTAAACTGATATTATCCTTCCAGCTATTTTTGTTGCTGATCTTTTATTTAATGTGTCTTAATCGATTGAAGAGATGCTACCTTAAGCACTAGATTCTTCCAGCTTACATTTTCTGAAGGGAGCTGTGAAGATTTTAATCAGTTATTTTAGAGTTGCCAGTTGCACTTATCAGTAAGAATTTTTGTTTTAACTGCTTTTCATAGTAGATACAATTATTTCAAATGAAATATAAACCTACAAAGTATGTATTCCAAAATGTTTCATTTTAATTTCTTGCTACAACATGAATGGTGTCTCATTTTAGAATCTGTGCTAATTTCATCCTACTGCTTTGGTTAAGCAAAAAGACTGTTCTTGAAGAAGTAAAGTTAGATTCTCTATTTGATTCAGTAGGAGAATTCAGATACATCCCTACATATAAAACTCTACTGTTTTTGAAATGTACAAACCACTGAAAAAACAATTAGTATGTGATTTAGAAAAATTAGAGAAACTAAGACATTAGAGGAGATGTCTTGACAATAATTCCATAATATAATGAAAGATAAATATGATTAATGATCAGGGAATATTTTTATTCTCATTTCGCTAGTTTAAACATTCTAATTTCACCTGTTTAGGCTAACTGTATTTTAGTATATTCTTCTAATATACTTTGCCAAAAATGTTTAGTACAATGTAAGCATTATTATTACTTTACCCCTAGTTCAGATTTGTCTTAGCACGGTTTAAGTGCATTACTTTTTAAATGATTAAATATTAAAATTCTTAAATATCAAAATACTTTGACTATATAATATAAGGTAATATGCAGAAAAAGAAACCATGACTGGGTTATACAGAAGTATCTATTGTTTACACAGTGTTCAATGTAATGTACCTTTCTAGTATAGCCATCCTGTATGCTACATACACTATGCTGATCATGTGGATCACTGTGCTGAACCTCTCCAGTCACTCGCCTCTCACAGTCATGGCTACCCTTTATAAGACCGAACCAGTGCAATAAATTAAACAGTTGGGTGTACATTCTGTGTGTCTTTGGGGCATCAGCCCCTCACTCCTATCTCTGGGAGCCAAGGCATTCAGCTGGCTTTCAATTCTCTGAGGGGCTGGGGCTGCGTTAGGCACTCAGTACATCACAGGATCTAACTTAGATTAGAAAGCATAGTATAGTGGGATCCTGTCATAAGGATTGATTTGGGGCAATCCCCATTTGGACTGCAATATCCAAATGCACACGCTGGTCCTGATCCAGCAAAGCACCGAAGCATTTGCTTATCTTTAAGTATGAGAGTAATCTCATTGAATTCAGTGGGACTATTCACCTGTTTAAAGTTAAGCTTGTGCTTGAGTGCTTTGCTGGATCAGGGAATATATAGAGGTCAGTAAACCAATGAACTTCCTAAACCAGATGTGCTAAGAAGTAAATTCACCATTTTTGCAAGGACAGAAAAAGTTCCTTTAGTTATTTTAATGTCAAAACATTAAATTTGACAGGTTAAAACTGGCACTAAGCAGCACACCCACAAACTGTAACATTCTTTATCCGAAGCCAAGTGCCACTCAGAAAGAGTATAAAAATCCTTTCCAACCTTAGAAACCATCAAATAAATTATGGGTGAGAAACAAACACGTCATCATAAGTGAGAAATGACTTTGGGACTGTAAAGTTTGATCCATGGCACTCTGAATAATGGCTCCAAGCCAAGATTAATAAAACTGAATTCCACTGTAATTACACATTTTTCATCTCTTTGTATAATGAAGCACAAAGACTAAGATTCTTGTTTCAGAAACAAGAATCTTAATCTTCAGGCTTCATTATATAATTAAAGGGTTTTTGTCAAATTTTATTTTTATTTTCTCTCAAAGGACAATTTACCATTGTAACTTAAATCTTCCAGATGTTGGAGCTGGAAAGCTAGAAGTATAATTCTATTTCTGAACCAAACTCATCTAAGGATTATTTTTTCTCTGTCACATATCTGTAGTAATGTACTAAGCAGACTTAAGCACATTTTTGTATTAAAGTTGCTTTTTAACATAAGCAAATTTAAGGGGCCTTGTTCCTCTACCCATCTTTTCCTGGTTCACTGAGCAAGATTACATGCATTAGAATCAGGTGCCACTGCATTTTCTGGCTCAAAGACACTTCATAGATTCCTTCCTTCCTTCCTTCCTGCCATCCAAAATATTTTTAAATGGGAGGCACATCTGGGTTGGAGAGAAAAAGACATTCTTATTAAAAAAATAATATTCCAGCATGAAGTGTTTGTTACTATTACATTTTTAATTGGGGAAACTTGCATTAAAATGTTGTAGAACTGATTTGTCCAGTTATTTACAAACTATAGCAACAAAACTCTGTCTTTACAGGTCGAAGCTCGAACAGCTGAAGCAACACCTGAAGGTGCACTTGAAATATTTGCAACCATTGATGGATCCAGAGGAATTAAAGTAAAATGGCTAGCGCCAAATAAACCAAATGGACAGTTAACTTATGCAGTCTTTGTCACTGGTCTCTTCTATGCCACTCAAGGTATTTGCTTTATAGTACATCTAATTTTACAATAATAATAATAATAATAATAATAATAATAATTAAACAAACCACTAGAATTCTGTTGTTTTTTTCAAGTATTTCTTTAACAATGAATTTTAATTTTCTGTCATTATGTTTAAGTTGTTGATTTGAGAGAAAGAGCAAGAGAGAGATAGAGAAATATGTCATTGATTATTTTAGTAATATAATTATATATTACAGCAATTGCATATGGTAGTTTACAATAGCGCAAACAAATATATGGGCAACTAAAGACAAGATTCTTGACCTAAAATCTGTCAGTCTGAAGATACAAACAAGGTCTCTGATCTTGTTATTCACACAAGCAGTACTTATTTACACAATATCAGTATGTTTGCTTTTGTAAGTAAAAGTGACTCTCAGAAATAAGTTTTGCAGGTTTGGGTTTGGGTTTGCGTGCAGTGCTATTCATCCAAGCAATGATTAAGAGGTATTATTTATATTCGTAAGGTAACTTCCTGCTTTTATGGAGGTCATTTTAAAGATTACCTATGTAAATCAACCATTTATTCTTTAAAAAATTATTTGAATAAAAATTGTAACTTTATTTTATTTAACAAAATAGTTTCAACCTATGAAATTAAAAACAAGTGACATCTTAATCTCTTGTAATGTACATTATATGTAATTATCTTGTCTCTCTACTGCATTTCACCTTCTATAATCATTTACACTTGTGCAAAGGGATGCAGAGTGGGTATAAAATTCAACCAGATCAAATTGTAGCTTTACAATCACTTTGCATATACGAAAAGGAATATACAAAATATAGCTAACTGTAACCAGGCCTATTTTAAATGCTCTACGTTGAACACATGCCTTTCAAGCCATTGTACAGCGCAATTAAGTGCAATTCAGTATCAACTTATTATAAAGAACATTATAAAATACATGAGTAATGAATAAGAATAAACATTGACAAAAAAGCATGTGAATGCTTACTATATGTTAATTTAAACTATCAAGTTTCTTTTAAGGTATCAAAATATCATACTCAAATAACATTTATAAATTCTACCATAATAGCAAATGCAATTAATTCTTTTGTCTTTTAAATTATGCTTGTTGCAAGATAGCTATAAAAGTATTTCTGGTGATATTGATAATTGTGGAAAAAATTCTGCTGAAAAAAATTATTCAGATGATAGTTATTTAATCTGTTTTAATCCTTCTATGTGCTGTAGGCAAATAAAGTTAATCAGTATCCTAAGCACAGTTATAAATGTGATGCTGGATTACTGATAGCTTTATAAGATGTCTTTTTTTTTAAATAATCAAAGTAAAACCAGTTTGATTCTTCCAATATTGCCAATAAAGAAAAAATATGTACTGCAATTTCTGTCCTCTGAGAGAAAGTATAAATGCACTTGTGTGTGTAGATGTTTGGAGGAGCATATGTTCTGAGGAGTTTAATATGTGGTAGGAAGTCTCAGCTGACCCCTCACAAAAGCCCTTTTTTATGCAATAAAGGCTTTGATGTATTCTACTGTGAACCACTTGTAAGATTATGAGGTAAAGAAGTGATGATCGATTTGAAAAAAAGGAGCAACATTTTGGCTGGACCCATGACAGCACCGCCATTTCCACCAAGGCAGCAGGGTGAATAATGCAAAAGCCATATTCCCCTTGTGTTTAATCTTGCATTGTTTTTGCAGAGAAAATTTCTTCTTGCCTTCTAAGTCATGTCATCCTTGGTTGTCATCCCGTCTCTCAAACCATCAAAACGGTATTAAATGTTGCAAAGCTTTGCAGCAAGAGAACTTTCAAAAGTCAGAACCCATTTGCAGAGCAGCCCTTGTAGAAAATGTATTCTGTTCTCGGCAGAATTTTCTTTCAGTTCTTTCCACTGAGAAGTTTACTGATTTCTCCCAGTGGAATCTGCTGGAATTTATCGGTTCATGGTTGGCAGTCACAGATTAAGGTAAATGTCGATCCGTAATGACCCTCTACATGTTAGTATTGCAGTAAAGCTGGGCTTTTATGTCAAAGATATCGGAGAGGGAGCTATTACACATGACAGGGGTGATCAAGGGACTCCAGACCAAGGCAAGCATTATTAAATATTGACTAGTTCTGTGATTTATGTAGAGCTGGAGGAAAAAAGTGACTTTTTAACCATTATATATTCTTCAGCAACGAAAACCAGCCATTTATCTCCTGCTGGTAATAAAGAACAGAGTGCCTGCATATTTTAGTGGAGGGAAAAACCTGGCCTTATAAATGAGATGGACTCTTTCATGATAACATTTCAGTTTGCTAATTGCCAAAAGCAAAACAGGCAAATTGGAAGCAATTACAAGATTTGACTTAAAGAGGTTGATGTGTTAGTTCAACTTGGGACGGGGCTCTGGGGGGTTGGAAGAATTGTCTTGGGGAATGGAACACAGAAAATGTTATTATATTTGTTCACTGTTGCTGAAACTTTGGTTTGCAACGTTAAATAAATAAATAGTGTTTAAATATTATATCCCCACCCCCACCTCAAAAGTCAGCAGCTCTATCAGTCGACATTTATGTTCACTGTTTGGGGATGTATGCTCCTCTGCAATAAAGAAATTGAACATTAATTCATCAAACTTATTTAAAACATCATCTGTTCACTAGATTTACACAAAGCTTATTGAATTGCCTGATGGCTAATTGATATTTCCTTGACATAGTGAACAACGGTGATGGTGTCTGTTAAAGAGTCAGCAGTTAGGATGTATACATTGGGGGTGGAATTTGGCATGTACGAAGATGTGTTAGAATCAAAATAATTGCATTCAAAGCTTGGATCAGTGGCCTGCTTGGCAGTGTGCGAAGTTTGGGACACTACATTAGGAAGCAGACTTTAGATCTTGGATACTTGCAACTGAATATGTTTTAGAGATTAAGCACTCAGCTTATTTGCAAAGAGTGGGCGGTAGCAATCACAGTGATGTCAGAGTGCTGTCATTTATGTGTCTATATATGTTCATATGCTATAAGTGGATGCACTATATATAAATGCTTTATTGTGTGTATAATCTCAAGGAGCATCCATAGCTTCTGCTGAAAATTTGAATCTCTTACAGACAGTCTCATATCTGATCCCATGTAAGGCCTGTCTTACTCTGCAGAAGCATTGATATATTCTGCTGTAGGGCATGTGTATGTTTACTAGATGCCAAAATGCTGTTTTTTGGGGTGGAAGCAGGACACTGAAAATTGCTATGTGATCCCAAAACAGAGTCAGTTTGGCCATTGCTAATTATTCCCTGAAGTCATTTCTTAATGGCTTTTGGTTATGAGAACTAAATAAGAATGGCCATATTGAGCCAGACCATGAGGTTGCATCCATGGCCTTCTTGGCTAATAGCCGTTGATGGTCTTAAACCCCCAAACCTCAATCAATTGTACAGACCTGAAAAAGTCATCTTAGACTAGGTAGATGAGATTACGCTCATATTAAAAAATAATGAATTAGGAAACCCCCCCCCCCCATCATGTGATTGCTTTAAAGATGATGAAGTTTTCAAAAAGTCATGTTTTGTTTTTTGCAGGGAAAAGGTATTCTTCTGGTTTTGGTGTCCTTATGGTACACGCTGCTCATGTTTTCTATTTTTTCTTTGAGATCACAAGGGCTAGAGACTTACTTTTTGTAAAAGGAAAGTTGAAATTCTCACATAATCACATGAATCCAGGCACTGAGGCTTTAAGAAAAACACCAAATATCATAAGTACTCTTTTGGCATAACAAGAGTATTTCATTGACATATTTCATTGACAAATGCAATATATATTACCTATGTGAGTTTTTTTAATGTTTATTTAGACATTTAGAAACAATACTATCTATTTAAATAATGTGTTAAATTTGGGAAGGTACCCTTGAAGCTAAAGAGAAGTAAACAAATACTTAAGCCTGCAAGGTCATCCTACACAAGTAGCTACAGATGAGTTACAATGTGTTCTGATCTTCTGAACTGCAGAGCACCATTGTCTTTCACTGTAAATAACTATACAGCCTCTCACAAAGGTCAGCCTCCAAATATGCAGCATTTTCATGGCATTTTTTTTACAAGATCTGTTGAACACCTCAAAGGGTTGGACCCATGGTTTATATACTTCATTAAGTGCTGAAGTTTTTCTTCATGAAAAATAGCTTCTAAGTAAGTATGGCAAGAGATGTTGATATATGAGGCAGTGATCCTTTCAGACATATCAGATTGAATTCATATAGGGTTTTTTTTTTTTACAAACCCATTCCTAATGTATATCACATCAATGTATTTGATATGTTATCTTATCAGTGACCTACTATAGCATATGGTATATTGAGATAGCAGGTTAGTGACATAAAAACTATTTAAATAACATGTAATCTTAACACTTTCTGTGTCAGGAACCTGTTATCCCAACATTTTTGAAGACACCGGCTGATCTTCATGCTGAATATTATGTAGCTGTCCCTAGGCTTAGCTGCTGTTTCATTCCATCCAAAACCTTTTTGAATTTCATACACACATCTGTCTCTGTCTACTTGATATACACTTGATTCTCCACAAAAAGAAGTGACTACCATTCATCATTATTTAAGATATCATCTCTCTAACTTTCCATCTAGCTATATATTTCTAATAACACTGCCACTTCGGAGTTTAAAGGATATTAAACTGCCTAATGGCTTATTGGTTATTTCCTTTCTGCAATAAACTATATTTAATCATATACAGTGTTCTTAATATGGGGACAAATTATCCCATTTAAAGTCACCCACAGAAGTTGTAGAGAAATGTATTTAGGAAATAGTATGTAATTTTGTAATTAAAGACTGCACGATAATACAACAGCACAAAAGAGTAAGTGAATGTTGCATAGACAAGCTTCACTTTGTCATTTCTGACTTGTGAATGCTCAATCATGCAACCATAAAATGTAAAGTTTTATGGAATGTCCTGGTTTGTCAGTACCAGCAGCTCCAATGGTATCAGGAAGCTGGCCTCCAATTTTTTTGTTTATATGCCAGTAGGGTACATATCTCAGGAAGCAGCTAAGACCCTTCTGGTCACCACCAGTAGGTAAGGAAAGGAAAAATGTTTCATAAACTTACTGGAATGATCCCGTGGAGCTGCAAGAGTAGATCACAGATCGGGAGGTGCTGCTTCGGGTTTTCTAGCAAAAGAAGATGCTAAGGTCGGATCTCTTCAGAGTTTGACTACCTAAGGGTACTTACAGTAGCACTTGTGGAAGACACTCCTATGATGAAGGGAGAGCTTCTCTTGCTGGCATACGTAGATCACCTCCTTAAGAAGCAGCAGGTGTGTAGGAGAAAAAAGCCCTAGTATCAGCATAGCGTTGTTTAGTTACAATCCACAACCTGCATGACATTGGTATGCCAACATGAGATTGTAGTATAAATGAGCACAAAGAGAGACTTTTGTAACCTTAGTAGTCTTCTCTAGCAAACAGCACAGAAGCTTCTGTGTCTCTTTCTGATGACTATACCTCTAGCTGCAAGGGCTTCAACAAAGACCATTCTTCTCTAGATGGGTACGGTTTCTAAATACATTCCACTTCCTATTAAACTACATATCTGACTGCAAATGGGCTGTGCAGTTCCTGGGTTCTGTCTCAATTCTAAAGCCATTTCCCTGACATCCTGTTTTGTTGCAAGTATAGAATTACAGAGACATATCTTGAAGAAAGCTAGAAGTGATTTGGAAAAAAAATTGTTCAAGATCTGCTGCCTCCCTAGAAAAAAATATGTAATAGGACTTTGTATTGCAAGTGCAATGTCCAAGCTTTAAACACCCCGTAAAGTTTGCTTAGTTACTTGTGTGTCTGTCTTGATGAAAGATTAAGGCTTTGGATCCAGCCCAGATCCACTTTGCATAAGACTTAACAATGCAAGGGAGGAAAGCGAAGGCGAGTTGATCCAGTGCAACTTAGGGCAAACCACACCTGGGGCTGGCACCTTCAGTGAGCCATCTGGCACTGGTAGCTGAGAAAAGCCAGTGCAAGTGACATATCAACCAGGAACCTCTTCTCCATGAAATGGCCTGAGGCAGGAGCAGCAACAGGAAATCATCAGCTGACTGATTAAACTGGATTAAAGAACATTTTGCATCACTGCAGTGGCACAAGGGACCATAGCTGGGCCAGAGCTCTAGCCCCACTTGGATTCATTTGGAAACAAGTCAGACATAGCTAGAGCCCTGGACCAACAGTGGTCCCTTTGTGGGTGGCTTGGTTTTGGTCCTAATCTCCATGTTTCTTACATCATCACTGCTGTATTATTTTCCACTGCTTTGTGTGGTGTTCATTGTTAGACATTCCTTAAACTACTTACTCTTCATCTCTAATATTCTTCGGGTATCTTTAAAGAGGGGTAATGATGTACCTTGTAATTCAGATTGTTTGGAAATCTCCCACAGGATTCTCATTTGCATACTAACTTCAAATCCATGCATAGGGATATTGGAACCAAGGGGTGTTTTTCTATATTCACGGGGATAAGAGCTTATGTTACATATTTGCCTTGATCAGCTGGGGTATTATCATGTTTCAGTTTTAGTTTTAACTTTGGCATTTGTTGAAGAAATTTTTTAAAATGTGGTTGAGTAAATTGGTTGTCTATTAATGCAGCTTCTAATAGAAGATTTCCCACTAGGTTCCTAATTCAGTGCTTCAGCATACTTTTGAATCAGGCCAGAGGTGGTGAACAGGTTAAAGCTTCAACCTCTTGCTCATAAACTGGGACAGATAGTTTGTGGCAACCAGCAACTTCCTTACCAATATGCAGAATATGCAGTTGCGTAGAGCACCCAAAAATGTGGGGTACCATTGGGTCTTAATGTCCACCCTCCCACCTCTTTCTTATCCCTGTTGGGTGGGTCTGCTTCCTCGGGAGATAATCTAATTTAACTTAGAAGTGAAAAAGCCTCCCCGATCTATTAGCAGGCATTGAACCTGTGGAAGAGCCATTCAAGTGGTAATGAAGCCATTTAACATGCATTTGCCAACCCAAGGTGTATACTGTCAGTTACTGAATTTACTGTGTTACTCTACAGGATCTTAGATTAAAATTTGATTTAAAATATTTCATTAGTGTGTTGCTGAAGATTTTAAAATCACACTTCTAAAATTGTCATCCCTCCTCCCCCACTCCAGACTGCTGTAGGGACACCAATTTAATAGTACTTAATAGTAAGGACCCATAAATCCTAGAGACGTCCTTGGTGACAAAGGTAGGTTTTTCCGTTCCCACTACAGAGTGGAATGTGCCACCTGCTGATACGGGGTAAGAAAACTCATCTCTTAAATTATCAGAGTTCCCAATCTATTGAAGGCTTGAGGCCCAAGGGTGAGGCCTCTGAGAAGCATAATTATAAGAGTAAGTACTTTTCCCATATGACAAGAAAAGGATTTCAGCCAATCAACTCCTAAAGAAATGAATATTCTCTCAGAAATGACAAAAAAAGTCTAATTAATACACAATGGGCCACATTTTCTGTGAATGGAGACCACCTATGTATGCAACAGTATAGAGTATAAAAGTATAGAGAAAGCCACCACAACGTTTGTTCAGTTATTTATCCCTGTGTGGTAGTCAGGACTCTGTATATTCCACAGAACGTTTAACCTAAATTTTGCACGGAGTCTTCCTGATTTCCTTGGTATACAGGTTATATTTTGCACCACTGTGAATAATATTGCCACCCTCAAGAAAGCAGCCTCGGAAAGGGTACAGTGAAGCCTTGAACTTCAAAGAAAGAAAAAAAGTTCAGTATAAGTAAATTAAATTAGAGAGATCGCAATGTGATTTAACTTCTCCATTACTTCAATCACAGCATTATCGTGTTGTCATAATATCTTTTATAGTAATGAGACAACTCAGAAATTAATTCACATTATGCCAGATTCTCAGCTAGTGTAAACTGAGACATTTCCGTATATATATATATAAAGAGAGAGAGAGACTATATAACTATATGAATTATATATTTATATTTATTTATACCAACTGATCTAGCCCATTGTATTTTTATTCTCTGTTGTATTGAGAGGAAGAGGTTCTGCAGCTCCAAATTATTTATTTTTAAAGTAGTCTAGCAAATTACATATATGGTGTGTAATTTTGGTGTCTCCAAATTCAAGTAAAAAAATGCAGTGTCCTCAAGTGGATTAAGTGCAATCTCAGTCATGCTACTGATTTACTCTGTGACCTGGGGTAAGTCATTTAACCTCTCTCTAACTGTCTCCTTCTCTGTAAATCTAGGAAAATAATACTTATCTACCTCCCAGGAGTTTTGTAGGATTAATTGGTTAATGTTAGTAAAGCACTTGAAAATGTAAACCACTATGTAAGTGTTAAATATTATTATTAAATTAAACTGAGATTATGCACAAATCTTACAGATGATAGTGAAGTGGTGTAAGATCCCAATGTGCATATTATAGTGGTACATATATGTAGGACTTGAAAGAAAATTCACTGCAGAGGGATGTGTTATTTATACACTGATTTATGTGACCAGAATTTACACCACAGAACACTCAAGGTTTTGCACACTCATTAGCAGAATTACTGGACAATGTTTACTCAAGGCTAAACAATCCTTGAACAGTTTCACAATATGCTAAGTAAAAATAGGCTTTCCTTCAGCATCAAGGATTCTTTTCTTACACTGCATGAAACAGGAATGTCTTTATTGCAGACAATAAAGGAAAACATTCTTTGTTTAACTTCTCTTATCACCCTTCTACTGTGGACAATGGTTTTGTGTTTCATAGTGATGTGGAAGACCCCAGTGCCATACTACAACTAATACTGTTTTAATTAATTTTTTATACCTTCATCTTATGTAGTTCTTTTTCCTTGTTAATCAGCCTGTTCTGCTCAGTGTGTTGTGTGCAACTTCACAGCTCCCACATTGTAGAGCTGGTTCATAATGCTGTGCCCTGGCACTTTTAGGTATGTCTTCATCAGTTCTTGAAAACTAGAGAGGCACAGGCCTGATCTGTAATTGGATGGCAGGCCAAGAAAAGCTCACATGCTGCAGCTGTTTCAATAGGCGACCACAGTAAACAGTACTCCCGACCTGTGTTATCACTCTGGATAGACTTGGTGAACTGTGCACTGACGAAGACTGGCATTTGGTTGCTTAATATTGTTTCCAGTCTTCAGTTTCCAGCAAGACTCAAAGCTCAAATTCATCCTCTCAAAGTCCAAATGCAGGAAGGAATGTATGATTGAAAATAAGAGGCACAAAGAAGTATTCACGCACAAAACTGAAAATGTTCTGTGCTTTCATTATGAAATGGTACATTCCTTAAATATTAATAACACTTCATTATTATTCTTTCCTGGTGTAAATAATTCTCATAGAGGGCATATCAAGTTGGCACCTTAGAGTCATAAGTGAGTGAAGGCCCCCAGAACTATTAGAATTTGAAAAACATTATTAAACCTGTAGCAGAAAAAAGCAGCAAAAGAAAGAATGCAAAATAAAGTAGGCTTCCTGTGTTTTATTTTGTTTCTTACATCTGCCTGTAAGTTACTGCTGAAAGTCAACTGATTCCTGTACCCAGTTATGAAGTGAAAGTCAACCAGCACAATCACACATGTGTTCAGTCCAATAGGCAAATGTTGTTTATGTAACCCAGTCCATCCTGGCAATAATACATACCAGATCAAATCCCTGACAGATGAGGTAAATGAATTTGGATGTCCTCATGTCTTAGTCCATAGCAAGTCTTCTGAACTCCAGAGAAAGTGGAAAGTGAGATGCAGACTAGATTGGGGGGGACGGGACCTGGTGGGATATTTCTTTTATCATCATTATTAGGTTATATCTAGATTATATTGTATGATGGAGATCAAGTTGAACTTGTATTGAATATGTAACTTTTTATATAATGTCAAAGGTACCTAGAGCTTAGGACAGATGTTCATTGGCAGATATGATATACAATATATTAAATAATGCTGTTCATGTGATTTTTACCTCGCAGGTGCTATAATGATTAAATAAGCTAAGAAGATATATTAATTAGCTCTGGTTTTGATTCTCACGTATCTTTCAAGTCCTTTGAATAAGTACAATAAATGTCCTTCTGAGTCAATCCATGGCACTTTGGATCTACAGCTGCATCATTTATGATGTCACATGTAAGGCTAGATGGAAAAAACCATAATTATGTTTTATTTCAATTCAAAATCCTCGATCGAGTTTAGGACTTCATTCCTTCCAGAGCATTACAACTTAGTGTAATGGCATATGACAGTATTGGCATTTTTGGCATGACTTCTTCTGGCTAGCTCAACATTCTGAAAAAAAGGAAGTGTTTTCCCTCTGTGATTGAAAGGGTTAAATAGTACCAATTCATTACCACTCACAGAAGGATTTATTTTGTTCTCCTAAATCAGTTTTATTCCACATTTTTATTATTCCCTTGGGTCAGCTCTTCCAATTGAAATCAATACAAGTGCAAGTGACACAATCAATCTAGATATTTGATTATGGATTTGAGACCCCCAGTCCTGCTCAGTGCTCTTTAGCTAGTCTCTTTCTGATAGCTTCCCTCGAGAACTGAACATTCATATTGGCAACCATGAATTATGAACACAGATTCAGAAACCAGATAATCTTCATTTCTGTACTGATGCTTTCTCTTGGAAGGATGATGGAGACATTAAAATATAAAGACTTAGTAAGCTCTCTCCTAAAATAAAGGGAATTTACAGGACCTCATGGATCATCTATAACTCCTACCCCCTCCCCCCCCCACAAAAATAGATGAAATCAGTAGTGCCAGTACATCACAGATGATATAAACATTGTTCATTATTTGCTACTTTCCAGTCATTTGTATACATTTTTGGTTCTCATGAGAGACTAAACCATGCTGGGGAGGTAGAGGAGGTACAATGCCAAGGCAACAGTAGATGGAGGCATTATGCTTCCTGTGAAGTGGATGGATTATGCAGAAAGTATTGTGTTAAGCTTTTTTAAAAGCTGTAACAAATTGCCTGTATTTCCAGTAGGTCTAGTAGTATCAGTGTCATCTGAAGAAGTGGGTTTTGCCCACGAAAGCTCATGATACCATCTACAGGTTTTGTTAATCTTTAAGGTGCTACGAGCGAGACTATTTGTTGTTTTTTAAGTTTTTCCAGTTACAGACTAACTTGGCTACCCCTCTGAAGCTGGTAGTATTGTAGATAGTCCTGGTTGGCCCTGCCAATTTATGCACAGAGCAAACAGATTTTTCTTCTCCCCTGCATAGCTTTCTGGAAGACCTGCAACCTCTCATAAGAACATGAGAATGACCGTACTGGATCGGACATTGGTCCATCTAGACCATTCATTTGATGGTGAGCAATACCAGAAACTTCCGAAGTAATCAGAACAGGGCAATTTTCCAGTGATCCATCCTCTGTCATCCCGTCCCAGCTTCTGGAAATCATATGTTTATGGATACCCAGAGCTTTAGGTTTGAATCTCTGACATCTGGGTAGCCATTGATGCTCCAGGAGCTTCTCTAATTTTTCTTAAGCCAGTTATACTTTTGTTCTGTTCTTGGCTATGAATTCCACAGGTTGACTGCAATACATGAAGGAGTGCTTCCTTATGTTTGTTTTTAACCTGCTGCCTATTCATTTCATTGTGTGACGCCTGGTTCTTAAGGGATAAATAACACTTCCTTATTTACTTTTTCAGCATCTTTTATGACTTTTAGAGATCTCAATCAGATCTTCCCTTGGTGGTCTCTTTTTTCTAAGCTGAAGAGTCTCAATCTTTTAAATCTCTTCATAGATGGAATTTGTTCCATGCCCTTAACAATTTTTGATGCCCTTCTTGGTACTTTCTCCAATTCTCATGTACCTTTTCTGAGATGAGGCAACTAGAACTGCATGAAGGATTCAGGATGAGGGATTATATAATGGTATTATTATATTTTAAGGCTTATTATCTATCTCTTTCCTAAAGGTTCCTAGGATTTTATCATCTTTTTTGCCTGGTGCTACACATTAGATATTTCCAGAGAACTATCCACGATCTCTTTTTTGAGTGTTAACAGCTAATTTAGACTCCATCATTTTGCACGTATAGTTGGGGTTAGGTTTCCAACACACATTGCTTTACACTTATCAGTATTTAATTTCACCTGCTATTTTGTTGATCAGTCATCCAGTCTTATGAGATTCCTCCATAACTCTTTGCAGTCAGCTTTGGGTTTAACTATTGTGAATACACTGGCCTGTGAATTTCTACCCACAATCAACTCAATAGAAAGGAGTGAGCAAATAAAGACATGCCCCTTCAATTTGCCACATTAGGACTAAAACTTGTTTGCACTGGTAAGAATAAGCAGGAATTTTCATGCATTGATGATAATTCTTTCCCCTTTCAAGGGTTCTTTTCATACAAGACTCTGAAAGTATTTTACAAACCTTAATGTTTACCACATTAAGCATTAAGGTAAGTAGGATTAGCCTCAATGTAGAGAGAAGGGAATTTAAATCAGAGAGTGACTGAGTGCTGTATTCAGGAATGGAACTAAAAACTTTAGACTCTCAGGGCCTATATACATTAAGAAATTATTTTGAAATAACAAAATTTGAAATAATAACTCCCAAAATAACAAAATAGAAATAGCGTGTCCACACTACGGGGAAGCCTCAAAATTAGTGCAAGACAGGCTCTGTTATTGTGGATCCACTGCCTCAACTTAGAGCCCCAAGAAGCGCTGGGGAGTAATTACTTTGAATTACTCTGGGGAGTAGATATTTCAAAATAGAAGTAGCAGAGCATCCATACAAATGCTATTTCGAAATAACTATTTCAAAATAAGCGTTATTCCCTGAGGAAAGCAGGAGTACAGATTTCAAAATAATGGGCTTGGTAGTGTGGTTGCTCTGCTTATTATTTCAAAATAAGGGGGGGTTATTTTGAAATAACTCCCTAGTATAGACCGCGGCTCAGTCTCCTGCAATGAGGAACCATATGCCCTTTCTCTTTATTTTTTAAATATTCTTTACCTTTCATTTTAAAAACTATAACATGCTTTAATTATCATGAAAACATGTTAAAAAAGTAAAAGTGCTTTCAGTTCAAGGATTCTACAAAAGTTGGGGACTATTCACTATTAATAAGAGTAGGTACTCATTTGGGATTGATAGTGGTAGTTGGATTTGCCATTTTGTCACCGTTAACTTGGAGCAACTCATCTTTTATAAGGAGCTCTTATAACATCTGGCAACCCTCTCCAAACCCTCAAAATGAGAACAAGGGTAGCTTGCGATAAGAGAGGCTCTAAATTACAGAGTACGATTTCAAGGCTTGAGACCATGATCTATGTGTAAGAACAGCACATCTACCAACTCCAAGAGCAGAGGAACAAATAGCTGCTCAATTGATTGAGAAAAAGGTGGCAGTGCACTCATCTGGAAAAATAACAGTTTGTTGAAAAGAAGAACAATAACTCAAACTGAAAAACAGAAAACTCACACTTTAAAAATTGTTATGTTACTTGGGAAGGCACTGAAAAAACAGTTATTAGGAAGTGATATCTTCCCATACAATGGCTGGGAAAGGAAATATTTAATGTCTTTTCATTTCTAAATGTCATAAAATCAATCTGTATTGCTTTCTGTTTTTAATTGTTAAATACTATACTAGAAATGCAAAGACAGGACGCCGTGATGGAGGGAGAATTTTAGGTGAGAGTAAACGTGCAGCATGGGCTTTGGGAATGGGATTGATCAATGCCAGACAATAGGGTAGAATTAACAGAAGAGAGAACTAAGGGAGGGAGGAAGTCTTCTTGGTCACAGAACTTTCTCCAGCAGTGCTCAGTAGCACAGAACCAGGAACAAAAAGAAGTACAAGTCTGGAGTTGGAGAGGTGGATTTTTGGTCACAGAGAAAGATAAAGAAAGAGAGAGCAGAGTGAAGGGAAGCAACAACTGAAACAGGAGAGGAGAGCAAACAGGGCAAAGGGATTTGAGAGCAGTGGAGAAGTCAGGGGCTTCAATGGTTTGGCGGTTGTGGAAGGGCCAAGCAGGGAGAGAGCTGATGAAGGTTGGTAAGGGGTATTGAAGGAGGTTAGAAAATGGTATCATGGACATTAAGAGATCACATAGAGAGAATGTTGTATGAGGGCAAGTTCAACTGAGTGACCATTTCTGTGAGGGGAGGGAGTTGATACAGGGCTTTTGATCAAATGAAGAGGGGAGGGCAAGGAGGCGGGTGGCTAACTGGTAAGGCAGGAGATCATTCTGGAGGATTGTTGTTGAGGTTGAAGGTGAGGGATTGTGAGAGGAAACAGAGGTTTTGTGGAGTTTTAAATTTTCCTTCATAGGACAGGAGTTGGGCTTGAATCCTGTGTCATTTATCTCGTCATGTTCTTTATATTCACAATTAATTTATGTTGAAGTCTAAATACAATTTAGGTCCAGTATTTGTCTACTCCAAAGCTCCATGTGCTCAGTAAAGTGCTTGCATTGAAAATGTATTACTTTAGTAATGAAGGACCCTAGTAGTAATAGTACTAGTAGTAATAATAATATGTCCAATGTTCCTTTAGAAGTGTGTACCCACGTGGTACAGAATGTACTTTGCCATTTTCTATACAAGATGAAGTGTTTCAGTTTAACATGTTTTCTACCTTAACGTATACACTTTTATCCAGATGGGGAAGGCTACCTTAAAAGAGACGCATTCTCTCAAAAATGCAGTTTTTGAATATTAGAAGAATGTATTTGGTTTATTTTACTTCCTTTCTCATTGTAGCCTTAGTCATGAGAATGGTTTCATGTTATGCCATTTTCTGTTCTCGTTACAACCATTGTCAAATGAATAAGATATCAGAATGCTAATGTCTAATACAGAGTATTCCGTGTCTGCTAGTACAATACTGTACTACCGTAACCTTTGCAATATTATGTATTCTGATTGGCTGTCCATTTCACCTCTTCCCCACAAGTTAATAAGGCCGTAAAGAGGAAAGAACTTGAAATGGCCAGCCAGTCAAATTACAGAATATTGAAAAGGTCAGAGCAGTACACCACACAGAAAAAAAATTATGGAATATATGAGGCATTAAAATTCTTGTGACAATGATTATAACAGGAGTGGAAAAGGATACCCATTTATGTTATTTCAATCTAGTGAACCCCATAGGATGATGTACCCAGGACAGCATTAATTTACGCACCACCAAGCTGCATGAATTTTATGCACCTATTTACACTGGTATTCAATAAAAAGGATGTGCAGCTGCTTTGGAACCCCATTTGAACTGTAATTCTAATGGTACAGAGACCCTTCAAATAGAAACACGTACCAATGAGAATGTTATATAAAGCTTTACGCTTTTTTTTATCAATGATTTAGAGGAGGAATGCATATATGTTATAGAAGAATGTTTTACTACCCTTTTTCTTGTTCTGCATATTTTTTTGTGCATATGGATCAATATTCTTTTTTTAAAGAGAAAGTGAGAAAGTAAAAAAAAATTGTACAGTTGTAGTTGATCTTTTTAATACTCTTTGTACATTTTTAGGACCATTCCATAGCCACCGTGTGTTTTCTAGCTTTAAAAAAATAGTTCCCTACATATTTTTACTACATTCTATCTTTGTGTCAAAAATTATTATTGCTGCACTGTACCTCTGTCTACTGAGCCTTCCCTTGTCCAAACCCCATAGACATATTGACCCCCTGTGTGTGTCTATGATTTTCCTGCAACCACTGGAGCCAATGTCTGCACCCAAGTTGTACTTAATCAGAAAAATGTAGCTCAAATGTCATTTGTATGTGTTGGTACCCTCCTCTATTCCCTTCTTCCTCTATTTCCAGCCAATTGTACCAAGCAGGGAATGTGACACTCCACAAGACCTTGCTGAGGCATAATAGCTCTTCCAAGGGAACTTCTCATCTAAGCAAAATTTGCTGCATTGATGGAAAAAAATGACACTTTAAAAACAGGCTGTGGAGATTACACAGAACCAAAAACTTTCTTTTGTACCCTTCGGTACATCACATAGCATTTTCTTCCAAGTTTTATAGTTGTGTGGCAATCCTGCTCCCACTGAAGACTGGGCATTCATTATACATTGTTGAGATGAGTCCCAAAGGAGAGAAACCTTTAGCTGGAGCAATTTTGAGTATCATACCAATGACATGCTAAAACACAGAGATGGTAGGGATAGAGCTATGTTAAGGCACAAACCTCATGATCCAATGAGGGTAGCAGCAGTAAGTCAAGTGAAGGGAAAGCGTGGCTGCATCCACGTGTCTGGGAGGGGAAGAATGATGAGGAATGCCCCTGATGTAAAAGTATTCATTGTAACTGATTTTGATATTATTAACTGTGTTTTTGCACCAATGTAACTTCACTGACATTGGTGGAGTTATTCCAGTGAGTGAAGTAACTCCACTGATGCCAGTGGAGTTACATTGGTGCACAACCACTGTAAATTATATCAGAATCAGGCAGGGTTGGGGAGAGAAGGAGCAGAGCATGACTTGAAGATGGTTCTTTTGGGAATGAGTGAGAAAGGTCAAGGAACCTGGGGAAACTAGAGATGGTGAGGAAGAGCTATGTACATATGTGTGCAGGGGTTCCCATCTCTTCAAACAGAGCAGGTCATCTGGGGCAGGTCTAGCAAGCTCTGGATGGAGCTATTTTCTTCCTATCTGATCATGCTCTTCCTGAACGGGCTTGTCAGCAAGGCGACCATGGCAGTTTTTCTATGGAAACACCAGTGATTGGTCATGCCCTGTACTATGAGGAACTGACTGTTTGCCCAAAGCGAAATAGTTGCCCTTAAGGATTTTTCAAGCAATTGCTTGTCTGGGGATATAGCAACTTCTATAGGAAGCTGAGATTGAAACTGGGAGTGGGGTGGAGGAAAAGACATACATGAAAACTGGAAAGAGAGATGCACTATCTACTTATACTCCCAAATAGGTCTAAGTTGAGGCAGACTAGGCAGGAATGGCATAGGATGATATGAAATGCTTATCAAGGTAGCACTTTCTGTCAGGCTGAACCAATGCAGCTGCATTTTCCAGCCCACTGAAAGCAAAGTTTATGCAGTGAAAAGTGGTAAAGCTATACATTGCATGTCACACCCAGCAGGAGCAATTTGAGGACCTGCATTTTAAAAGTATTCTAATATTTTATTTTTGCCACTAGCCATAAGTAGCATGGCTGACCATGGCAATACGAAACTCTTCATCCGGGGATATACTTTAGGTTAGGAAAATGGTCAGTACACCTCAGTTTTTAAATATATTAAGCAGTGAAGAATGTGAATTATCATGTTGTCTACCTCATTGTAAATGTGCGAGTTCATTTTTGAGCTGAATAAAATGGTTACATAATTACATACTTCTCATAATTATCAAGTAATTATATACTTCTTATAATTGCCAAGTAATCATTTTGCTATAACTAGAACTTAATGTTACAACTAATTGTATAATTACTGTGTATTAATGCTGTTATCCTGGCAGCTTAAAATAAATTGTTGCTTTGTTTATTTTTTCCCCACTAAGCCACATTTTTAAAAATAAGATAATAATGCTTGTTGTCTAGCTGGAAACAGATTTTTTTTTTAAAGAAACACAAGTAAATGGGAAGGGAAATCATGTGTGTACATCTAGAGATTGGATAGTATAGCATGAAAGGTGTTAACACATTTAGGGTAGACTTGGGGAGCCTGTGCATGAAGGTCTAATGTGGTAAAATACATTGTGCTTGGTCTATGGTAGGTATTTAAAACGTATTAGTTAGAACATTTTTACTAGCAAATTTAAATATGGACCTTTTATCCTAGTCTACACAAGCCCTTAGGTAAACTGCATAAATTGGGTCTTGTATGTGTCCATGGATTTGGAGTTTGTACTTTATTGTGTTTTCTGTACTTACACTGGATAAAACAGTAATGACAGCACAAATACAAAGAAGGACTGCTTTACTAATGGGCATATAAGGTTTGAGATGCATATAGAGGTGGGGTGGGCAAACGCCAGCCCGTGGGCCAGATCCAGTCCACCAGAGTTAGCCCTTGGCGGTCCCCCAGACCACTGTATTTGTCTGTGCCTCCATAGGTACAGGAGAATCACAGCTTCCATTGGCTGCATATTGCCATTCCCAGCCAATGAAAGCTGCAATTGTCCATACCTATGAAGGTACAGGTAGGTATTGTGGCAATGGCCCACCAGGCTAACCCTGCTGAACCACCTTGTTTTATTTTTTTCCACCCCTGATATAGAGACACCAAGATCAAGCAATGGCCCCATGAATAATTGCTTTCTAGCAGGAGCAGAATGTGTGAGTTTGTATAAAAGGATTGTCTTGGGTGAACAATGCTACCTTTGCGGGAGTATCTGTGGCTTTTGCGGAATGTGGAGACGTGTTTATTAGGCCAGATTTCTTGCATGAAACAAAAATATATTCCTCATTACGGCATGTAAAATAGGATCTATTGACATAGTTCTGCCCTCGGTTTCATTGGTGTCATCCAGATTAAATTTATTAATGTCAGTGAAGTTACTTGGGTTTACATTAGTGTAAATGAGATCAACATCTGTCCCCATGTTACACTGTATTGCTTAGTGGTATTTAAGGGAGGCAAAATTTGGCCAACAACAACAAACAACTTCAGTGGAGAGTGAAAAGGAGAGTGCCAGACAAGAGGAAGTAAATTTACAATACTTGCGCTATGGAATAGTCTAAAACGTGTCCTAAATTCCATCCATGCAATTCTATTGATATCAAGAAAGCTGCATGGCTGTAATTTGGGGTCAGTACCTTTAAAACACATGAATTACAAAATGTTCCCAAGAATTGCCTAAACATGAGATGATGGCTGAATAGAGAGAACACTTACAATGTGACCTAGCCTGAATTTACTAACATGTGTGTTGGAAACGCTGTAGAAAGTGTTTGAAGATCTGCTTCTGAGTTAACAATGTGTTCAGTTTTAACAGTGCATTAAATGTGCACCAAGAAAAATGGAGCCCAAGGAGTGTTCACAAAGGTGTAAGTAACTAGAACAGAATTTGGTTGTATTATTACTATTTTGAAAAATGTGCATCTGGTTTGCAATGGACTCAGACTGGAGAACTCTACTGCTGGTGAGAATTACAACTCACATTGCTTTTATTTATCCCAGATATTTTAAAATCCTATATATTTCCATTCAGAGACATATTTTACCTAATCAGATGCTTGTCACTGTGTTATCTGAGCACCTCTGTGATCCTACCATTGTTTTTTATGCAAAATTCACATTGACTGTAGTGGGAAATCTCAACTTTGGATGTTGATGATGATAGTAACAATACCTAACACATGTATATCACTTTATATGTTCAAAATATTGGACACACAGTAAATGAGTATAATTGTTTCCTCAAATACCTATGTGCAAATTCTCTCTTTCTCTCCTTCCCCTCCCCGGGCTTTTGTGTTTGGAGGTACATTAAAGGTTTGGATTTTCCAAGAGGCCTAAGAGAGTTACTCATCCAAGTCTCCCAGTTCAACTGAAAGCCCTATAGACCCTTTTGAACACTTTGTAAAATAGATCACATCTGACCCACATACTTTTCAATCAATGCTTATAGTTCTCACATATGTAAATGGGAGTGATTTACTGCTTTGATGGAAGTACAAATTTCTAGGGAGAAATCATGTCCCTCTTAAGTCAATGAAAGTTTTTCCTTTGTCTTCTGTGGGGCCAGGATTTCATCCCTAAATTTTTTTAATGATCCTAAGCATTTGAATTTGCACTGAAATCATCTCTGAAACAACTGTTAGAACACTAATGACTCCTAAATACTGGCCCATGGTTTCAGCTTATAGAAATCTGTTTTGTACACATATGATTAGTTCTTATTATTTTCTTCTTTTGGTATCTTGCAAACATCACAGTCTTGTGGTGAAGAAAGGAGAAAATTGGGCCAAAATATTAAATGTTCAAATGGAGTCATCACTTGCTCCCATTGAAGTAAATGGCAAAATCCCCATTTGCACCACTAGCATCAGAACTTGGTCCATAGAGAATAGGAATTGCAGGAAGCACAAAACCTAACTACTTTTCTCTACTTTTTTATTTTAACAGCTGATGCTAATTACACTATTGTAAATGGCACAAGGATCTTACACAGCAGCAAAGAATCCAATGTATGGGTGCCTATTAGAGGACTGATTCCATTTTCTAATTACACTGTAAAAGTGAATGCTTCCAATAGCCAAGGCAGCATGATAAGTGAGTCCATAACAATAGCCATGCCTCCAGGCGGTAAGTACAAAAAAAGTTCTGTTACACTGCATGTTACATATATAGTGCTATGTTCTGCTATGTTATTCTGTTGAACACATAGTTTATTGTTGCAACTGAGTATTTGGAGTTCAGAGGAATGTTTGGATTAGCAACTGCTACGTGCAAAACTGTTAGGCTTAGCTTATATTACCATCTTAAAAATTATAAGCTATGAAAGAAGTAGATATCTATAAAATAACTCAGGAATGGTTTGAAATATCCTTCATACCACAGCTGAACAAATACTTCCAAACATGTGTGAATACTCACTGAAATGAAGCTTGAATTCACCTCAGATGGGTTTGAGTCATTTTTGTATTGTCTTTGCATGAATATTCTAATGAATGACTTTTTTAGCAGAAATGTTTGCAGAAACAGTAAAACTTCAGTGAATACTCCTAAAAGTGAATTTTGAACCCATAAATGAGAGTTAAACAACAAGGTGATTCTAAGTAGTATACTTATGGAGCAAAGGAACAGAAACAAGGCTATGGGACCTATATATACAGTCAAAAGTACCCAACATAGCACAAATATCAAATAATACAACAATATATTTTGAAAAAAGTGTAATGATCAAAAACGATTTCTAGATAAATGTGTTGCAAATAACTTTGACTAAAGAAAAAATGTAAACTGTGTATGGACAATTCTTGAACAGGAAAAAAGTGTTACATAATATACCCTACACTTCTGCTGATAAACTCATCTCTATCCAATGCTAAGATACAATTTTGAAGGAAGGAATCAAAACCCTGACAATTTCAGAAAATGAAAAGATACAGAATCTCTGAAGATAGGCAAGGATGTGCACAAGTTTATGATAGCCATTAGGATATACTTTCTTTCATCATTAGATTGTTGTTGATTACAATTAGGAAACTTATAGCTTTGAAATTATCTTTTTTATGACCTTGTGGTAGTTTAAAAGCAATACCTCATTGATTAAATAGGTTTTAGTTCATGCTTCCTTTTACTTAATGATCTGAAAACATATTATCCTGATTTACACATAAAATCATGCTGAAAAGCATGTGGCATTCACTAGAATATGTGTGTTTAAGTAGAATTAAATTAGCACTGAGAGTTATTAAAGAAATCTTCCATACCATTTTCTAGTGGACTGTGATCCATACTGAAATGAATAATAAATGAACCAGGGCAGATGAGAGATGTACTGATATATATGACATTCTCTAATCCATATTTATCTTTCCATTATGTTTTATTATAATCACTGTTTGATTAAAGTATGATAACATTCTAATCCATAATGATGTATTCTAAGTATAATAGCTATTTATCACTGGGCCAAATACTGTACATTGAAGTTATTGGATGGAATATTGGCCCCATCTATAAAATAACCCAAGAATGGTTTGAAATATCCTTCATACCACAGCTGAACAAATACGTCCAAACGTGTGAATACTCACTGAAATGAAGCTTGAATTTACCTCAGATGGGTGAGGGATTTCATTCATAGGGGCTGGGATTTCATTCACTGATATCAGTGGGGGTTTTGCTTGACCCCCCAGGAATGAAACAAAGCTACAGGATATATATCTAAAAGTAGTGGGTCAAATTCTGGTATGATTTATACCCAGGCATGTCCTTGAACTGTGTGCATGATGGCAGGATTTGACCCTATCTTTGACCCCATCTTTTAACCTCCAGGTATAGGGGTTGAGTCCTAAATACATAAAGATTAATTTATAGTGATTTAGTGCATGCAGAACTGTAGCATTAACTTTTAAAGAGTACAGAAAAACTCTACTTTTCAAAATATGCATTATAGAAAATACATTATAGCGTATGACCAAAGACCATAAATCAGGTGGAAAGATAGTGAACAAATGAGAATTCTATCTGAATAGTCACAACAAATCAATACTATTAAATAATGTGTGTGGTGTTTGGTTGCTTCACTCATTTTCAGACAAAGTACCTTTCTTTTATTTGTTTTGGTTTTTTGTTTTAAATATATTATATTTTAATAAGCTATGTACTGTTATGCATGTTGGTCTCACCAGTGATTTAAGAAAATATATCATCTTAATTTTTGGGAATGCAGTTCTTTGAATTTACTTAAAATACTAAACCAAGTTGCAATGCTTAAATACAACTCTTAAAAAAAACCCACTTAGAAATAAAGATTATATTTTATATAAGAGCTAGACTAGAATTGCAATTCAGGTTCAAGAGTTCTTCAAAAAGAATTAAAAAATAAAATAAAAATTGAATCCAAATGTTAATCCATAAATATGAAACTTTCTTTTGACCCTTACCCTGTAGTGGTCTGGAGTTACTAATGGGGTTAGGATTTCAACTCTTAATGGGACTTGGTGCATTAGTGTTTTGTATGCATGGAATTCAGCATTCAGTTTAATAAGTGGTTGACATTGGTGATGTCCCTTAATTTGCTTAAATCTAATTGGCTCTTTTATCAGTCAAACCTGTATGGATTGGCAATTGATCAGAAAGGGTCAGCCATGACTGTGCATGTAGTTAAATGATGGAACCACGAGTTAAAGTCACTTTTGCATAATAATAAGCTGAAACCAGGAGAACAAATTATCTTAGAGTTGGAAGGCAAAGAAAGCAGAGAAGTTTTGCAGGATGTTCAAGTTCAGAACAAAGGCATTATGGAGTGTATAAATTTTAAATACACTGCATTTTGCCTCAAGACCTAAAGCTTTTTTTTTTTTCCAGATGAACTGAAATCTTGTCTGAAACTGTCTTTGTTACATCAAAGAACTGCACAGAAAGCTAAAAGAGACAGAAGCATAAAAGGGCATAGTTTAAAATGATTAGTGACAAATTTCATACCGCAGAGGTAGAAACAGATTTCTTCTGAGTTTTATATTTTCCCAAAAAGAATAAATTCATTCTATTTATCTTATCCTAAACTGCTTTTATAGAAATTGTAAAAGGATATTGTGTTAACAAGTCACAGTACCAGTTTGAGGTTTAGACTAATAACAAATGCTGGAAACAATATTGTTTTAAAATTAATTGAATTTGCAAAATGCATTCGCAAATGATATCAAAGAATAAAATTATAAACTTCAAACAATATCTTCTTTACATGGCACGTATGTATTTATAATGATTAATTATTTGTGATTAAAGGCCTTGTTCAGTATCAGGATGACACTGCATTAGGTGGTGTACAGAGAAGAAGATGCGTACAATCACTGGTGCAAAGAGCTTCCAATCCAGTTAGACAAAAAACAGTTGATGTGTTATGGAAGGTGTTACAATAGCTTGTATTTGTAAAATGGAGACAATAATACTTGTTCTCATTTGTCAGTTGTTTTGTCTCTTTAGATTGTAAGCAAAGGTTCTCTCTTAACATACAATTGTACCAAGCCCAGTCAGTGAAATGATAATAAAAATAATGGATGATTATAATAAATAAAATCATCTGAGCAAAATGGTTAGGCTGGTGGGAGATATTCTCATTGTGCTAGATTTGTGTCCTATCTTTGCATGTTTGTTTTATTTCTATTGCAAACACTTTTAGAGATTGTGTTCTTTATTTTTTTCAAGGCACTTAGAGTTGAAGTATGAGAGACGAAAGGATTGTAGGAATGAGATAGGGGAACTGAGAGAAGAAATAGAAAGGGAAGAGTGAAAGGAAGAAAGGTGAGCACATCGGAGGGTATGTCTACGCACAGCGTTTTTTTAGAAAAAGGGCCGTTTTTCCGAAAAAACCTCAAATATGTCCACACTTGAATTGCGTTCTTTTGAAAGAAAATCAAAAGAACAGAAGGGTTTTTTCCAACATTGGTAATCCTCATTCTATGTGAAAGAAGCCTTTTTGTGAAAGAGCTCTTTCGGAAAAAGACGTGTGTGGACGGGGAAGAGGGAGTTCTTTCAAAAGAAGAGGAAAGAGGAAAAAGCACAAGTGCCCTGGTGGCCATTCCATCCATAGTAATCACAGCTTACATGCAAGAGAGCATCCATTCAGTGTGGATGCTATCTTTCAAAAAAGCAGATAGCTTTTTCAATGTGCTTTGGCAGTGTGGACACACTCTTTTGGAAGAAGTTTTTGCAGAAGATCTCTTCCAGAAAAGCTTCTTCCGAAAGAAGCCTGTAGTCTAGACATAGCCTGAAAGGCAGAGTGAGCCTGGGGAGATGCTGGGTTGTTGTGAGAGAGGGGCAGGATGACTGTCAATGGCAAGAAGGTAGATAAGGAGGAAATCTCCAGAGGGGAGTGCATGGTGATTCGGGAGTTCATGAAGGCTTTTTCCAGGTTGCTGGTGCTTCGTTCCAATTGGACAGAGGAGGGGAGGCTAGTTGCTTTGTGTAAGGAACCCACTAGGCTTCTGGGCTCCTTCCAGTTGTTGCTCTTGTTCCCATGTAAAAGAGGGAAGGGAAGCCACTAGAACTGGGTGGAACATTCTCAGTGAAACTGTTCTTCATCTGTGTGACAGCGTATGTACCCCACAGAGGCTCTGGCAGGGTTAAAATGGACTTGAGAAGGAAATTAATAATATACCTGGCAGAGAGAGAAAGCCAAGCTAATTGACAATGAAGCCTAGCTAAAGAGGGGCTGGTTGCAGAGGTGCTGCTGACTTCCTGCATTCCTGGGGGTTGCTCGACTTCCACTCTGCCCCAGGCCCCACCCCCATTCCACCCCTTCCCTCAAGTTCACCACCCTGCCTCCTCCCACCCCTGCCACATTCCCTCCCCCTGCCTCTTCCTGTCCCCCCAGTCTCCTACTCACCCTCAACATTTCCTGCATGTCACTGAACAGCTGATTGTAGCAGGTGGGAGGGAGACAGGCTGATCGGGAGGGTGTGGGGGAGCATCAAACTAACAGCAGTTACAACATACCAGGCCGTGAGAAGGTGCTCCTGCTGTCACTGGCCCCCCTGTACAATGAGGAAATGCCATTTACTTGAAACTGAAACTCTTTGTGGGAATATCCCACCCAAAAAACAAACAAACAAAACCTTTCAGGTAAAGTTTCTCAGGTCCAGGACTGAATGTTTGGCCCAAACCAGAGAGAGAGAGAAAAAAACCTGACTTTATAGCTTTGGGTTAAGGCCCTTTCCTGGGATGTGTAGACTCAAGTTCAAGTTCCTGCTCCAATAAATATTTAGTTAGATTTATACAAACTGGAACCATTCCAACAAAAAGGATTGAGAGAGGCCCACTCTAGATTATCCAGTAGCAGTGGTAGAGGCATTCACTTGGACTTACACTGGCCTGAATCAGGCAGAGCAGACACTTGACCTAGGGCTTCCCATGTCCCAGGTAAATACCTGACCACCAGGCTATTAGCAATTCCAGGAAGGGTGTCAGTCTCTGGATTTTTTTTATTGATAAGCATAAAAAATTCCTTATTCCATCCTGATGGTGAATGGGGAGACTTTCAAAATTTCCAATTTAGCAGCAGATTGTATTTTTAACTGAAAAGCTGTCACCGTATAGACTTGTCAGTCCTATTCAACTATATATAAAAAAGTACACAATTTGGATGATGTATGTGATTTATATCTAATCTCAAACGAATTTGTATACCATTTTTTCATTCATTGTAACTTTTTCCAAGACACTTAAGAACTCCTAGTAGTCATCATGCTTTATTTGATAAAGTAGCCATGATTCTTCTATTGATACCATTCTACAAGAAAAATATTTAGTTTCCAGTGAAAAATATATAGAAAATGTGTGAGAAATCACATCAAGAATTTGTCCTTTCAGCTGTTTCCACATATGTACAAGTTGTAGGGGTGGGAACCTATATTTTATGTTCCTACGGGAGCATGATTTGAGCCCTATTCTACAAAGCTCTTTTTATTTTACTTAGGACAACTCTTGCTTCTGAAGTTTCCACAACAAAATGGCATTTTCATAAATTGGGAGTTGAGGCCAATTTCTGGGTTTTGTACTTCCTGAATGAAGGCGTCTTGATTGTAGAGGTTATTGTACATATAAAACATTTGACTAAAGTGTCAAGGTTGTGCTAGTGAACACAGCTGAGGAAGCTTTGAAGTTCCTCTGCTAGCAGTGGACTTCACAAGCCTCTAGCAAAGTTCTGCCAACCTAACACATTGACATATTCTCATGTGGTTCACAGAAGGGGGGAAAAATTAAGGGACTCTCTTACGAGCTTCCTGAGGGCAAAAATAGAAGAGAGGGGAGAAATCAAAACTGCTATTTTTTCTCTTCACCAGGGGATAAAGAGAGAGAGCGAGAGAGAGAGAGAGAGAGAGAGAGAGATTGTTCTTTAAGAATCATTGCCATGAAAGTGCTCTTGCCTTTGTGTCTTTCCTTTTGGAGTCAAATAGCCCCAAATGGATGGCGTTCTGTTTTGTTTGGACATACATTTTTAAAAAGGGATTTCTTCATTCTGGAGTCATGTCGGTCCCTACGTAATTTATCTTGATCTCTCTGCTTGTGAAGGAGCTTCCTCAGTGCAGTTCTCTTATGGTTCGCTGGCTGGGCACACAGGAGAAAGTAAGCAGCTCCATGACAAGGGGTGAAATAACTTGTTCCTTTCTCAAGGCAGCAGAGAACCTATGATTGTCCGTGCATCCATGCATTCTCTGGTCTGCAGATGTCAAAGCATAGCTAGTCATGAGCCCTTACTGACAGTAATGGAGGATGCTGACCCCCATGCATCTTCTCATCCTGACTTTCTTTCTGTGCCTGTGTGGTTGTACACACACATACATACATATGAATTACACTTTTGTCTCTGACTTTGTGTCTGTGTGCAGACCCTTACCTCTCCTTCTGACATAAACAAACAAACACACACAAAATCCCTAGTGTTCAAAACTGGACAGCGGTTGGCTTTCTATCCTAATAACTCATGTTGAGAGAATAAGATAAAGGGGGGAACAGAGTAGTGACCCATCTCAAGTCAGACATTCACTAATTAGGCCTCTGAAAATACACTCTTGTGAAGCAGTTGTTCTCACTTTATGGATGCAGATGCTTACCTTCTGCACCAACCACAGACATGCAAGCACTGGGCTTTCACAGGTCACTAAAGCTGAATTGGGTCCTAGGCCACAAAGCGAGTCAGAGTCTGAGCAGAGAACTCAAATTGTTGCCTGATGATAGATTCTCTAGACTCTTCTTTGGGAAGGGGAATGTTGGCACTATCATTGGAAAATGCAAAATGCTGTTGTTTACTGTTTCCAGTTTTGGACATTTTCCTGGTGGTTTCATTACCTAACATAATCTTTAATGAGAATTTATTTTTTTGATTCTTGGGGACTCCAGGGCCACCCAGGAAGGTTGGCAACCCTGCTGTTACTGCAGCACCGTTTCACCAACCAAACTTCATACTCATAGATCTTTGATGTGTCTTACTGCAAGAAAAAAACTGCAGTTACTCTTCAGTGGGGTTTTTTATGTTCTCAGATGTTTTGAGGGCTCTATAGAACTATATCTCAGCTAGTTCTTCTTAGGAAAAGTATCATGTTCTAAGTATTGTGTGAAAACTCAGCCAGGAGTCTCCTGTTGACTCTAGTGTAAGTCAGGCAGCTAAAAAACCTCCACTATCCTTTTGAAGGCTTATTCCTTAAAATCAATGCTGTGGTCTCTTGGTTTAAAAACAGGGAGAATTGACTGCCTTTTAAAGTTCTTGAAAAACAATAGAGGACAATTGGAATGAATGTTCTCGTGAGACTCCCTTCCTATAACTTAACCTGTTGTCCTTCTCACGTGCAGAGTTGGCAGTAGTGCTCTCTGCTTATGTTTTGGGATGCTGGGCAAAACTCAGCCAACTTACCTTGGACTTGAATGCATGAAACAGTGATAAGAACATAAGAACATAAGAATGGCCGTACTGGGTCAGACCAAAGGTCCATCTAGCCCAGTATCCTGTCTGCCGACAGTGGCCAGCACCAGGTGCCCCAGAGAGGGTGGACCGAAGACAATGATCAAGCGATTTGTCTCCTGCCATCCCTCTCCAGCCTCTGACAAACAGAGGCCAAGGACACCATTTTATCCCCTGGCTAATAGCCTTTTATGGACCTAACCTCCATGAAATTATCTAGCTTCTCTTTAAACTCTATTATAGTCCTAGCCTTCACAGCCTCCTCTGGCAAGGAGTTCCACAGGCTGACTACACGCTGTGTGAAGAAGAACTTTCTTTTATTAGTTTTAAACCTGCTACCCATTAATTTCATTTGGTGTCCTCTAGTTCTTCTATTTAGGGAACTAATAAATAACTTCTCTTTATCGGCCCTCTCCACACCACTCATGATTTTATATACCTCTATCATATCCCCCCTCAGTCTCCTCTTTTCTAAACTGAAAAGTCCCAGTCGCTTTAACCTCTCCTCATTGGGACCCATTCCAAACCCCTAATCATTTTAGTTGCCCTTTTCTGAACCCTTTCCAAGGCCAAAATATCTTTTTTGAGGTGAGGAGACCACATCTGTACACAGTATTCAAGATGTGGGCGTACCATAGTTTTATACAGGGGCAGTAAGATATTCTGGGTCTTATTTTCTATCCCTTTCTTAATAATTCCTAGCATCCTATTTGCCTTTTTGACCGCCGCTGCACACTGCGTGGAAGTTTTCAGAGAACTGTCCACGATAACTCCAAGATCTCTTTCCTGATTTGTCGTAGCCAAATTAGCCCCCATCATACTGTACGTATAGTTGGGGTTATTTTTCCCTATATGCATTACTTTACACTTATCCGCATTAAATTTCATTTGCCATTTTGTTGCCCAATCACTCAGTTTGGTGAGATCTTCTTGGAGTCCCTCACAGTCTGCTTCTGTCTTGACTATCCTAAACAGTTTGGTATCATCTGCAAACTTTACCACCTCACTGCTTACCCCTTTCTCCAGATCATTTATGAATAAGTTGAACAGGATTGGTCCTAGGACCGACCCTTGGGGGACACCACTAGTTACCCGTCTCCATTCTGAAAATTTACCATTTATTCCTACCCTTTGTTTCCTGTCTTTTAACCAGTTCTCAATCCAAGAAAGGACATTCCCTCTTATCCCATGGCCATGTAATTTACACAAAAGCCTTTGGTGAGGGATACTAAGCCTTACCATCAATTAGGTGTCCCTAGACAATTTTTGAACAAGAAACCAGTATGAAAGTCCTTTGTAATCAAGGTACTGAGGAGCAGATCTTCAATGGTAGGCATTGAGTACAATCCTCTATTAATTTAAATGGAGCTATGGCAGTTAGCAACCAGCAGAAGATCTGTGTCAGCAATGCATTAATGAATATATGGTCATATGTCTTTCACAATCGAGTATTAATAAATGAATATCATATCTGATAATTGTTTTGAGACCAATGACTAGAAAACTTTGTACACTCAATTGTTGATGAGCAAGCCTAGTTCTTCTGCCCCAGAAGACCAGGAACTACGTTATGACTGTGTCCGTCTGCTTCCTGGTTCCCTTTTTCTTCAGCTTATCTAGCCCTGAATTTGATATGGATTATTTCCCTTGGTGTCCTGTCTAAGAAGAACCATATTTCTGTATTCAGCATTATTATTCTTAGATATTGACAATGGCTGTGATTAATCATTGGTAGCTCACATGATAATGCAAAAAATAATTGTGATTTTAATTGTGCTGTTAAACCATAAACTACCAATTGAAATTTACTAAATATTTTTGGATTTTTTTTCATTTTCAAATATATGGATTTCAATAACAGCACAGAATATAAAGTGTACACTCTCACTTTATATGATTTTTATTACAAATATTTGCACTGTAAAAATGGTAAACAAAAGAAATTGTATTTTTCAGTTCATCTCATGCAAGTCTCATATTACAATCTTTTTATAGTGAAAGTACATGAAAGTACAACCTACAAATGTCGAATTTTTTTTGGTTATAAAACTGCAGTCAACAAGCTTGTTTACATTTATGGGAGCTAATTCTGTCCACTTTTTATTTATATTGTCACCAAAAAGTGAGAACAGGCACTTGAATTGGACTTTTGTAGCCAGCATGCAAAGTATTTGCATGCCAGATGTGCTAAACGTTCATATATCCCTTTGTTTTTTGGCCATGATTCCAGAGGACAGGCTGCTGATGCTTGTTAAAAAAATAACGTGTTAAATTTGTGACTGAACTCTTTGGAGAGAATTGTATATCTCCAACTCTGTTTTATCTACATTCTGTATTTACATTTCATGCTATACTAGCCCCAGATGATGACTCAGCAGATGTGGATCGTTTTAAGAAAACCTTTGATGCAGATAAGTCAAAATGCAAAGAAGGTGTCAATGTGAGATTTCGAAAGATAGCTACAGCTCTCAACCCAAAGCTTTAAGACTCGGAAGTGCCTTCCAGAATTTGAAAGGGACGAGGTATGGAGCAAGCTTTCAGAAGTCTTAAAAGAGCAACATTCTGATGAAGAAACTACAGAACATAAGCTACCAGAAAAAGAAAATCAGCTTCTGGCTGGTGGCATCTGACTCAAATGATGAAAATGAATATGTGCTGGCCTACTCTGCTTTGGATTGTTATTGAGCAGAACCCATCATCATCATGGACACGTCCTCTAGAATGGCAGATGAAGCATGAAGAGACATATAAATCTTTAGCGCATCAGGCATGTAAATATCTTGTTAGGAAGGCTACAACAGTGCCACATGAATGTCTTTTTTTCACTTTCACACGACACAGGGTACGTCTGCACAGCAACATTATTTTGAAATAACTAGCGTTATTTTGAAATAATTTAGTCCGCATCTACACAGCAGGCAGTTATTTCAAAATAATGTCAAAATACTGTCAAGCTGGAGGACTTCCTACTCCGACTCCTGTTACCCTCCTTGTACGAGGAGTAAGGTAAGTCGGAGGAAGAGTGCTCTATTTCGAAATAAGCTATTTCGAAATAAGCTATTTTGAATTGATGTAACTCAATTTGTGTAGCTTATTTCGAGTTAAGTCCTGCTGTGTGAACAAGAAAGTAAGCAGCACTGTCTCCTGCAAATGTAAACAAACTTGTTTGTCTGAGCAAATGGCTGAACAAAAAATAGGACTGCAAACCCTTGTAGGTGCTTACATTTTACATTGTTTTATTGTTGAACAAAGCTATTTTTGTACATAATTCTACATTTGAAAGTTCAACTTTCATGATAAAGAGATTTCACTATAGGACTTGTATGAGGTGAATTAAAAAATACTATTTCTTTGGTTTTTATTAGTGTAAATATTTGTAAAGAAAAATAAAGTGAGCACTGTCCATTTTGTAATCTGTATTGTAATTGAAATCAATATATTGGAAAATGTAGAAAACATAAAAAATATTACAATAATGTTCTACCATTGTTTAATACTGTGATTAATCACCATTAATCTTTTCAATCATGCAAGTAATCACGATAAATTTTTTAATCACTTGACAGCCCTAGTGTTGATATACTCCTGTTTGAACTTCAGTGCTGCAAATTTAACTTGCAGCTTCTTTACGTGTGGACCTGAATCAGTTCCTTTCGCTCAGAGCAAGTATTATTTCTCAGAGTAAATTTTAGAATTTGGTCCTAATTTGTTTTTTTTTTCTAATATTTATTCATTTATGGATACTGACACTGTGATACCAGATTGCAATGTGAGGAGAGCGATGTAGCATAATAGTTGGCAGTTTTGAAAAGTGATAAGAATTCTTATTTACTCTGTACATTTGACAGTTTGGGTTCATCAGGCTGGATCTCACTTGTTACATGAGGAAATTATTAATAATTTCTAATAATTACTTATAATTACATTCACTAATTGTGTTGTGCTATTTTTCTAATTCTAACACTACTGTTCTGATCCTACTGTCTGCGTGTAGATCTTCTATTGTTAGTTCAGTGTGCCAGTCAATAGCAGGCTTGGGTGATGTAAGCAAAACTGCTCTACAGTATAAATGGTCACTGGTTCTGTTACATTAATTACTCTGAATCCCTGTGATATGCACGCATTTTCCCCATTAGCACTTCATGCACAAGCACTTTTTGAGAAGGGAAAAAGCTGCAGCATGTGGTGGTTTGCTCTTTGTGGAGCTGACTCTTATCACTTTATATATGAATGTACAGAAAGCTGCTAACAGTTGTGATATATTAAATTATAACTGAGAACTAATTCAGGGATCAAAGATGCTCTTTGGGAGAGATCACTTTACTTGGTAGGAAAATCGTTACCTTTTTTCCCCAGTCTCATATATTTATACTGTCTGTCTTGGAAATATCATTCCCCAAAGTTTCTGAATCTTGATGTTTAATTGAACACAGAGGTCTTTGAGCAGCACAATGGGAGGAGAGGCCTGGCTTGCTGGTAGAGCTGTGTGGACAGAAATTGAAGTGTACATGTTTTTTCTCATATATCAAAGAAGCTCAAGAATATAATCTGACATTTTATATCAAATGAATTATGAACTGTGTACCTATGGGAACAACAACCAAATTAGACTTTTCTTTACAAAAAGAGAAGAAAATTAGGTTCTTAATAAAATATACAATGATTTTTGGTATTTTGTCTGAACTGCCATACTCTGTAATTTTCTTTTGTAAACTACAACATATATGCTACTTCAAAGGGTATATGTTTTATAGAGAATTGAAGGCATGTAGGTTAAGATAATTCACAAACTAGAATTTCCCCTTAAAATTGTTGCTTTAATGGGTTTGTTTTCAGACTCATTCACCTCTTGCAAGCAGGAAATGATATTCTCAATATTAAAAAATAGAGTTTATCTGCGGAAAGTTTTAAGATAATTTCTTATCTTCCATTTGTTAAAATAGAGTTGTAATTAAAAGGAGATTTTGAGAAAGCTAAGACCTGGAAGATACTACTTAGCTATTTAGGGGTCAATTTTCAAAGAACTATGCTGGTAGTAGTTTTAGGTGCATGGCTCCCATGTCCATTAAATGGACAAAGCTTCCTATGACCAGGGAAAGGGGAGGAGGTAAAGGTCCCATGATGTCCAATGAGAACCAAGTTACACCAATTTAATACCATGGAAGATGTTTCAATGCTGCAGTGCTGGACCCCTAAACTGCAAGGTAGATTGGAAGGGAATGGCTAAAACCCCATGCATTCTTTGGAAATGTACCCCTTTCTCTTTATGGTGTTTTTCAGTATACATTTTCTTATGCACCAAATCCAAGAACAGGCTGTCATTCTTATGCACCAAAAATTTAACTTTACCCAGATAAATTTCACAAGATGAAGGGAGTTGGCATTTCTGTAATCTCATGGTCTAATTCTTTGTACACAGAGTACTAAATGAGGCCTGGCCATTCAAAGGGGCCTAGAACTCTGGCCGTTGCTGCTGCTGGATTCCTGGGCACTTTAAATCACCACTAGAGCACCATACTGTGTGCTCGAGGTAGCACTGAGGGCCAACTGCCCTCGACCCAGCCCCTTCCAGAAGCACAGAGCCAGGCTCCTCCCCACCTTAACAAGGGGAAATGGAAGCTGTCTGCTCTGCTGTATCCATTAACATATTTCACAGTATCTGAATTATAGGGAAGCTAAGCCATCTTTATTTCTTTACAATACCACCTTGAGGCTCATGAATCAAAGGCCTAATGTGATGTGTATAATGCACATTGCACATGTTAAAAGACAGCCCCTCCCCTGAAAAACTCACAATCTATAAACATAGACCAATAACAATTGGGAAAAAAAGTAGTATTGCTCTCCTCATTTAATAAATGAGGATCTAAGGTCAGAGAGACTAATACTTTGGTCCTGAAAACCCTTACCAATGTGCCTAACTTTCAGGGTATGTGGAGACTACATGGCTCCGTCGATGGAGCCATGTAGATGAGTTTACTAGACATAGCAAAATGAAGCGGCGATTTAAATAATTGCCGCTTCATTTACATCAAAATGGCCACCGTGCTGTGCCAACGATCGGCTGATCAGCATAGCGGGGCAGTCTAGACGCACCGCGGTCGACAAGGAAAGCCTTTGTCGACTGCTCCAGTATGCCTCGTGAAACAAGATTTACCAGAGCGGTCGACAAAGGCTTCCCTTGTCAATCGCAGCGCGTCTAGACTGCCCCGCTGTGCTGATCAGCTGATCGTCGGCACAGCGCGGTGGCCATTTTGATGTAAATGAAGTGGCAATTATTTAAATCGCCACTTCATTTTGCTATGGCTAGTAAATTCATCTACATGGCTCCGTCGACGGAGCCATGTAGTCTAGACACACCCTCAGTGCCTGCATAGTGCTATGAACAGTATCCACATTGTTATGGTTAAGCACACGAGTAAAGGTTTGTGGGATTGGAGCCCTTGTATCATACAACTTGTGGATACTGGAATACCTATTGCTGCATGCTGTTGAATGCATGATGATCATAAATTAACAGCTGTGAATTACACATAAAGACAGATTAAAGGATTAAAATAAAATTTCAAAAATCAAATTTTTTTGAGTCGGTGTCCCAGAGGAAAGCTGCTACTAAAGACCTCCACAAAATGCCAAAAAAAGAACAGGCAGATGACTAAAACAAAAGGAAAGGCACAACTCAGAGAGCAGGACAAGAGGAAGTAGTATCAGCTATGAGTGGGCCAGCAAAGACATCCTTTTCTAAATAATATGTTGTGATAAGAGAGGTCAACTTTGGGATCTACAAGTATACAATGGATCATGTGCAATAGTGACACTGTGGATAGAATAAGATGCCTGGGTACATAATTGCAGAGGAAAAACCCAAGAATATTGGGGGGTGTTATACAATGAATAAGTGAGATATTTTGATGGAAGGAGTTAAAAGAGAAACCAGAATGTCTCTAGTGCACCTGTGAAGATGAGACACAGAAAAAGCAATCTTCTATTTTGGCAGGAGATAAAGGTTTATAACTACCGTGCCCTTCTAGTGATGACATATGGCCCAACAACATGGTCTCTCACAGAGTAAATGAAACAAAAACATGTGCCTATACCAAGAATTATGGAGAAAGCAATGATAGGAATTATGCGGACAGAACAAATGCCAAGGTAACAGGCATGCTTCAGGAAAAACAAGAGAAACAAATGTCAAGGTGCAGAATGTATTGCCAGAAAAAGTGACTAGAATATCATGGTCTTAGAATGGACACCTAAAAGAAAATGAATCAGAGGTGGCTAAACAATAATGCAGTGAAATAAAGGAATGAAGTGTGTGAATTAGATCTGGAAAAGGGCAAGAGTGAACGTGACTTAAGGAGACATTCATCCAAAGACACACTGGCAGAAACCGTTATCATTGCAATAGCTCTTCAGTGTTACGACACAAACTGTGAAGAGCTAATTCCTTTCGCAGTAGTTAAAATATCTGCTGTTACACTTTGCATGCACTCATGTGTAAGGAAAACATTTAGATGAGAAGCAAATGCAGCACCTGTGTTATTTTTTAATATTTTGCATGTGCAGATGTGGCATAGTATTAGACTTACATTTGCATAGCTAAAAACTCTTACACTTGCTTTCTGCAAATTCAGTAGATAAGAAGAATGAGGCCTATTTCTGATCTCAGTTGCAACCAGAGTAAATCTAGAATAACTTTACTGGAATTGCTCTGAATTTAAACCCACTTAATGGAGATTAGAATATAGCTCGTCAGCCTATTCTTGCTCTCATTAAGTTATGTGGCATCGTATTAAAGTGTAATATAATGCACACCCATTTAATAGATATAATACTTTATCGTTCTGATAATTATGATCACTTTTGTTGACTGCACTTGAAAATTTCTTCTGTTTTTGGGAGAGATTGCCCTATGGACAATGGGCGTACTCTTGTAACTGGCTAAATATCTATCAAAGCAGTAGAATCTTTAAAAATACAAGAAACATGTACAGTGCAGCTACTGTATAAAGGGCTTTTCATTCTTAGTCATCTCTGAAAATCTTAAAGATCTATCATCAGTTCCTTTTCTGTTGAGGAAACTGAGGCACATATGTTAAGTGACTTGCCAAAGGACACTCAGCAGGTCAGTGACAGTGCTGGGAAGAGACTGCCTATCTTGGACTATGACTTCACAGCAGTGTTATTTTGGAATAACATCAGTTATTCCGAAATAACATAGTCTGCGACTATACTACAAGCAGTTAGTGCTAATGTCAAAATAATGTCGAGTTGGAGGACTTCTTACTCCGACTCCTGTAACTCTCATTTTATGAGGAGTAAGGGAAGTCGGAGGAAGAGTCTTCTTCCTTTGACTTCCTGCTGTGTAGACAGCACCAAAAGCCAAAATAAGCTATTTCATCTTAAGCTACGCAATTGACATAGCTGAAGTTGTGTAGCTTATTTCAGCTTTAGCTCTTCTGTGTAGACGTGCCCCTAGTTCATATTCCTGTGTCTTATTGTCTGGACAGCATTTTCTCCCAAAACTGGTCTTGCCAGTTTAAGCTATTTATTATGCATAATTCCTTACTCATTTGCTCTCACAATGAAATAATTAAGGTAGACATGTAATTAAAGACTTTCCCTCCATTCTTTATACTATTTTGTGGATGAAGCATGATTTTTTTACCAGGCCAATTCAGGATTTACTGGACAATATGTTGATTCAGTAGGTTGCAAATGGAGTGGTTGCCTCCTGAGGGTCATATTAAAGCTTGAGGGGAGCTTTCTGAGCAACATTGCATCTTAAAGACAGTATATCAAGTTGATAGCTACATGGCTCTTCTGTTAAGAATCTGCAGCTGAATTATTGCTGGTCCCCACTTATTGCTTGGGTCCGAAGGAGCCTTTTGGGAATAAGAGTAAGACAAAAGGGGTTAAACTGAGGGAAATATTACATTAAAAATCTCAGTTATGGGAGTAGCTAAAATAACCAGAATATTTTCCATCTGCAATTTAGAATGATCAGGTTATTTTGGAAACACTTTGAAGTTTTAATGATCAAAATATGACCAATTTTAAAGAGCACCTTTCTTACTATGACAGAGACTCAAAAGTGCTTTATTCCTGTAGTCTTTTGTGTCATCTTTTTTGTGTTTTTAACAGGGCATAAAAACGAAATTCTCAGAAAGATCCAGGATCTCCTTTATACAAAAGTCATATTTTGCACATTCTAACATTTGAAAACCTCAAAGGACCATAATTAGCCCTTAAGTCAACAGACCTATGCAGGAGATTAGTTTGGCCCCAATTCCTCTACTGTTCTTTTCATTGCACCAGGGCAATGTCAGATATTTAACCCTCCAACTTCGATTATCTAGGGATTCTAGGCAACTAAATTCAGATCTGTATTGTGAATAGTTGACTCTTAAACAGCTACATCTTCGTCTCTTGAATATTCCTATACCACCATAATAATTAATAAAGATCTATATTTAGTTTATTTGATGCTTTTAATTTTTGATTCTCAAGGGACTTTACAAAGGAGACAAGTATCATTGTCCTCATTTTACTGATGAGATATTTAAGGCATATAAAGACGGAGAGTTGCCTAAAGTCACACATAGCAGGCTATAAGCAGAGCTTGGAATAAGCTCTGTTCAGTGACTCAGCCGATGGACCATACTGTCTCCTTAACAGGCAATATTTTATTTTCATAATGCTTCCCTCAAGTGTAACTGTGTGAACACCAGTTTCTTGGCCAAATTACCCTGGAGTTAATTATATTTGCTCACCTGAATTCCCCCTGTGGTAACTAGTGGTAGTATACTCTGGTCTTGATCTATGTAGAGCTTGTATATGTACTCAAAACAGTTGTTCCATTTCAACATCAGGTACAATTTAAATTTGAATGCAAAGGTGCCCTACCTCACAGAGAGATCGTGTGGCTTAATTAGTGAGTGTTTGTAAAAGCATTCTGAGGTCCTCTGATGAAAGGCACTATAGTAGTGCCTTTGTTCTTTTGTTCTCATTACTTTTGTTTTCATTACTTTTGTTCTCATTTTGTTCAAGGCACTTTACAAATGAACGGTAAAATAATGAATGATTGTGTGTCTGTGTACTGTATTTAGTGCAAACAAGTTTCATAGCGTATATTGCATGGCCAAATTCTGATTTTAGTTTATTTCCTTGACATTAATGTCTCTGGATTTACACCAATATATGGTAACTGAGAGGAGAACTTAATTAATAAACTCTACCAAAAAGGATTCAAGCATCATGTGGTCCTAATGTCTGTTTTTTGCCACTTGGGAGATACCTATTCTTCACATGGTTTACAAAGATGATAAAACTAAATTACAATGTACTGCTTACCAAAGTGCCCAGTTTAGTAATTCTGCCAATCAGTTGCAGTTCCTTAACATAGGTGCCAGCCAGCACGCTGCCCTTCAAATGTACTGAACTAGAGATTTACAGCAATCTTTCATGGGCTTGGTACCAGAAAAAGAGAACAGCAATGAAAAGTTTCTATTTGGATGATCACCGAATTATGCAAATGGTAACTACTGAAGCATCAAAGACACAAGCATTTTACAAAAGTTTAGATGAAAAAAAAAATCAAATAGTCCAACATTTCTAACTTACTGAAAATATGCAATTTCAGCATTGAATATACAAATGTCAAATGAGTTATACATGGAAGTTTTATGAAGGAAGTTAGTCCTTCATAATGAGAAAAACATAAGGTCGCAATTTTAGCTGGTGTAAATCCACATGACTGCTTTTACTTCAGAGGGGTTACACCAACTGATACCAGCTGAAAAGCTGCCTCAGACCTATGAATAGGGCTGCGTCTGTGATTCCTGGGCCCATTCAGTAAAAGTTAGAATCAATCAAATGGAACAAATTCATGTCCAAATACTCAGATTTTGGTGGATCTATGTTCATTTATACCCAGCTGAATATCCGACTTGCTAAATGTTGTATCAAGTTTTTTATGAGAGAAGAGCAGGGGTATTTGAATAAGGTGCTTGACTTCGCTGCACTGCTTCTCACACTGAGTAATGCTTCCTCGATGAGATGTTCCTTTGACTCTAATGTGAGTAAAATTGGCAGGATCAGGCTCAGAGAGAGAGGAGCTGATAAACTAGGAGGTGAGGAAAAGAAAGTTACATCTAAATTCCTTTTGGTGTTTTGGGGTTGCTCTCAACCCAGTGATACTACATAATAGTGTAATGTCTTAGAAAAAAACATAAAGTAGTAGTTCAGTAATGAAAATGTTAAATTAAATGGACCGTGTTAACATTGCTTTTGATCCTGAGGAACAGGTTTTCCAGTATAGAGAGCATTTTGATTCCATACAGCATATGTTCTCCACAGTTTTCTCTGCTCTAATTCATCCATGTTTTTCGACAGCTCCAGATGGCATGCTGCCTCCAAGGCTTTCATCTGCCACGCCGACCAGTCTTCAGGTTGTCTGGTCTACACCAGTTCGCAATAATGCTCCAGGCTTACCCAGTTACCGACTCCAGATGAGGCCTAGGCATTACACTGATGATATTCTAGAGTATGCAAACAATAACAATACTGTAAATTGACAGTTAAGAGAAGTAACATTTTTTTAGAGATGGCTCACCCCTTGGGTGGCTGTTGTCTTCTCTTCCCCTCTCCCCACTTGTATATTTAGCTTTATAACTATTCTTCATTTCTTTCCAGGTTATTTTCCACTCCCTCTGCTTCCTTAAGCTACATAGTCAAAGATCTTCAACCATATACAGAGTATGAGATAAGAATGATAGTCTCCAATGGTTATGGTAATACATATAGTGACTGGACTTCAGTGATTACAGGAGAGGACAGTAAGTAGCCTGCAAAAATACCCATTCTGTTCCCACTTATTTAAACATTTGTTAGCAGATAATACAAATGCATGTACTTCTGCTGGCTAAACTACCATTGCATATTATTTCTTTTTCTTTTATCTCATTTTATTAGCTTAATAGTAATAGCATATTTTTCTCCCTGACAGCTAAGCTACAGTAATAAAACAGCAAAAAATATCATCTGAGTTGTGTGAACTGTTGATTAAAAGGATAAAAAGGAATATTTTTCAGAGAAATACCTCATTTCATTATATAATATCTCTCTGTTCACATATGCCCCTATGTAGATAGAGAAACATATTTGTTAGTGTGGATAGTTATGTAAAGTGAGGGGATTTGCATATTGTGATCTAGATTCTCATTTCATTTACATCAGTCAATGTACAGAAATCAGTGGTAAATGAAAATAAAGCCTTGTCTTGTTCAGATTGTAAACAAGAATGTTCTTTCTTTTGTGGTCACTGGGTTGATGCCACCTTAGCAGTGCAACAGCTTTCTGTAGAACTTTGTATATTGCTGATTCAAACAAGTGATCAGTAAGAAAATGGCAGAGTTTATCATTGACCCATCCACCACTTCTGGCATTAATTGGTTCCTATTTTGCAAATTCACTCTACTTGCATTTGTCTGACAATCCTTTGCTTTGATAAAGCTAGGGATGTGAATGTAGCCATTTTAACTGGTGGTATATGTTACACAGATACTAGATGCGATATAAAAACAACATATGTGCAGCTACCAAACACACAAATGCACATGTTCCTCAGCTGCTTTTTTCAGATACACCATAGTAGGAAACCAATGGTTGTGTAATGAAGGTATCTAGTAAGTAGAGCCATATGGAAGCGTGCTGTTGCTTTTGAAAAAGGTTTTGTTGAATTTTCAAGTCATTAGCTATATCAGAACAATCAAAATCTTTGCCTATGAGATCCCTCCTATCATAAAGCTCATTTAGTGAGCAAGAGAAATTCTGAGAGAATATGTTGCAATGAAAAAAAAAAGTCCCAGTTTCTTGGTCTTGCTTTCCTTTTTACTCCATATTTACTACTAGTGTGAAAACAGAATCTGGACTTAAAGTCATAGAATTAATAAGGATATCAACTATCCAACATTTGTGGCTCCTCGTTGTTTCCAATGTGCATGGCTCCACATTGTTTCTCTAGTCTGTATTCAAAATATATCTCAAAGAGAAATATGTCTTAATATATCATCAGTTGAAAACATGTTTACAGTTGGGCAAAGAATTCACTAGTGGTAACTTATCTGACAAAATTAGGTCCCAATCTTGGAAACACATGTGTGCTTAAATTTAAACACTGGAGTAGCCTCATTGATTTAAATCGGACTACTCACCTAAATGCATTAAGTTCAGTGTATGAGTCAATTTTTGCAAAAAACAGAGATTTAGTGTCTTTTCTACCTCTGAAGATTTCTTATCAGATCATAATTCTCCTTAATGCGCTTGTTGTGTAAAATTACTTACTACATTTTTTTAACACTGGCTTGACCGAACAGTTATCTGTGAATATTTGTTCTTCAGACTATAATAGCTGAGAATGGTCAGGTAAATCACATGGTATTGTTGTTGTTTTTTTCTTGTGTGAGGTGAGTACACATTGAGCTCTGTCATTGATGTATGAGTTTAAAATAGGTTTTTGCAAATATTAGTTTGTGCAACTTCTAAATACGCTTTTTGGGTGAAATTCACTCTTGCTCAGAGAACTTTTTCAAGACCTATGGTGCACTTTATTCCCACTTAAGCCCATAAATTGGATGCTACTGGTGCATGGGACTTGTGCCTTCTGTACAGGAGTAAATTTATCTTCTGTAGACATTTTTATGAAAAATGTGATTGCATGAATGTAGGTAGCAGAGACAAAAAGAATGTGATGTGGGAAAGGTGAATTCATTTAAACATTTGCAGAAAAATTAATGGAAAGCTTTCCATTGATATTTGCCCAGCTCTAATTTTTTGAGACTCGCTATTCAATGGCTTCTTAAACTGTTGCAGCTACATCGGGATTTGCATCTTGAAAAACACTGTATTTGTAGTGCAGTCATAAACTCTTATCTTCTCAGTGACTGTGCATTTCATTTCCATGCCCTCCTCCATTTGCATTTGTAAAAAATAAATGCTGATATATCTTTAGTATCCAAAAATTTCTGTGTTTGTAAATTACCAGCACAGCTTGCACCTCTGTGTTGGTAACAGAGGGCTCTGTATTTTTGGTGGCATTATGGAGGACTGCCATCTCTGAGAGGATGTTCAATTCACAGTTGACAAAGACTGAATGATTGGCAATGGGCATAAGTAGTATTTCTGTCAAGGCTTCAATGTGTTGCTTATAAAGCCACCTATACTGACAGCTTATTGCCAGAACTACATTTAATACCTGGTCTTTCTAACCAATATCCTCTGACTTTTTAGAGTGCAATTTTGACAGTTGAAATTTCCTGTATCTCTTATCCTGGTAAAATACAGAAATGTTCCCATGTTCATATTTGAGTTTTACCCTACAAATACATGCCTCCGTAGTTTAATCAAAGAACAAAATATCCATAGAAAGATCATGTGTTTAGGTATATTAGCCTGATCAGTTTGTATAAATTGCTGTAACTCTGCCATACAATTACACTAAGTTACACCAGCTGAGGATCTGACCATATATATGTTATTTATAATAGTTGTTTTCACCTGTCTAGCAAGAAATCAGAAAAGATGAGAGGAAATTCAGTAAACATCACCAGAAAAAGTCTGTTGTCTGAGGGAAATTTTTATAATATAAAGATAGATGCTGAAGAGAATGTTAATAGATATTTCAAATATTTTTCATTTACATCAGTCTGACACCAGTAACTGATTTCATGCATTTTTAAAAGTCTAACCTACCAGTGCCAAATAACAATAATGTACATTTCCTATGAATATTTTAAAACCTGTTAAACATGTGTTAATAAAAGATGTTTGTTCCAGTGATCTTGGCCAGCATAATGTCAGACTATTTGCTACCAGACAAATACAAACAATTCATGAAGTTTCTGTTTTCAGTTACTAGGGTGTAAATCTGGAGTAACTCTGTTGAAAACAGAAGAACTACTCTGGATTTATGCTGAGCATCTGAGATCAGAATTTCATGCACTGCTTTTAAGAATAAAATGGAATCTCTCCTCCTCGAGTATACAGAATTAAGACATTCATCTCATATAATGCTTTTCTTTCATGGTGAATATTCTGGACAGCCTGAGAGGGGGAGCTGCCAGGGAGTTAGTTATATCTCTTGAAGCCAGTTTTATTCCTGATCTTGAAGCCATTTTTTTGCCAGCCCCATCCCCCTTCACATCTTCAATGTAGCCTTAAAAGTATTCCTCCACAGTTTATAACCATCCACATGGAGAGTGGCTCTAGAACCATGAGAACTTATTGTAACCATCAAGGCAAAATGAGAGGCAAAAAGCCTAAAGAGGAAGATCCTGTTGCACTTGGAATATCTGGCTATGTCACCCAAAGTCATGTACATCCCCCTTAATAACAGGAGTCATGCTGAAAAACTCAGCTTCTGCTGGTTCATTTTTCATTATTTGGCATCTAGCCGACTAGTGTTGGATGAGGTTGCCTGGTAATTCCTTGACCACGTGGATTTATCCAACAGGAAGTGAACAGATGTTCAAGTTGGCATCAGTGAGCCTGGAGAGTGGACATCTTGTTGTTCTTCTGGTCAGAAGCCTAGAAAGGTGGACACCCAAGGAACAGTTCTATTTTTGACCAGGTGACCATAGCTCCTAAGGCATATGTCAGGATGTCAGTTGTGGATTTTAGCATTATTTCAGAACTTTATTCACTGAACAGTCTTCCAAAGACTGTCCACAACTCAAACTCACTGCATGGAACCCTAAGTGGCCAAATCATGAGGGTTACTCACAGGAGCTGATAAATTTCTTCTTCACATACAGGCAACACTGCCAGTGTTATTTACTTGATATTCATGATCATTTTGAGAAATACAACTCCCCTCTACTGGTAACAACACACATTTGAACATTTCTTCCAGAAGCTTTTCATAAAGACCCATGATCTAGTTTTCTCACAGTGCTACTGAGTTGCTTCACACACACCTCTTTATCTTTCTGAAGGAAACAGCTCTTCAAAGGTCTTTAATCCTGTGAACGATGGAACAGTGTAGTTCAATTCCAGTTCACATACTTGCTCCCTTTGAGTCCATGGGGGAAAGGTCTTTAAAGAACACCTTTCTTTTGGCCATTGCTTCAGGAGGAAGCTTTCTCTCAGGAAACCTAGCCTCCATTTTTTTCTGGATCAGATGATTCTAAGGCTACCCCCTGATTTCATACCTAAGTCTCATGCTCATTCACAAGAGTAAAGGCAGAACATAGCTGTTATACAATAGTTGTTCAGCATGAGATCCCTACAGTGCCTTTGCTTGTGCCCTGGTTTTATGGGACTAAGTGTGGATGATAGATTTTACTAATAGCCAGTTTGTCCTTAATAGGAAAAATCATTTAATTTTTATTTATTTTATTCATTTAGATAGTGCCTATCAATGTAGGCTATTACCTCTTATGATTATCTGAAATGGCTATGCTCAGATGTTCCTTGTTTGAGATTAACAAAAAAAATGTGTTTTCCTTCAATAATCTGTTATAGTGTCATTGCGGAAAAAAGTTCTGTCAGCATAGGCAAAAGTATTACTCTTCTATATTTGTGACTCCATATAAAGGATCATACATCTTCATATTACATTATAGCTAAGGGTAAGAGTGAGATAATGTCATGAGTAAGGAAGGAATTCTCTGAATCATGCTGAGGCTAATTGACAACAGGATCATGCTCCTGTTGTGGCCAGAACTCGGATTGCCCCTGGATGGAACCAATAGTTATTGCAGTTTGTAACTGACACCACATTTTATCAATGTTTATAACTTCACCACCAAGAGGCCTCAGGAAAAAAAAATAGCTGGCTTACAATGAAGGGGGGGGGGTCTATTCTGCTTACGTGGAGGGCTTCCAATCAAAGCATGTAACTCTCATCAACTTTAATGAGCAGTAACCCAGCTACATCTCCCAGAACGTTGGGGAATGGACAGAGCCATATACACACCTGGCTGGGTGAGTAGGCTCCCTAAAATCTGCACAGGTAAGTATCTAAGCACACATGTTTCTAGGCTGGCGATTAAAAAAAGATTAATGACAATTCTGTGCCTTCATTTTAAGTAGAGACTGAACTTTTGAAGTAGATGAGCAAAATAGCCTTCCATAAAAGATAATTTCATTTGCCAAAATGAAATTACCATCCAATTGTAATGTTGTAATGAAATGGCTTGAAATATGAATCAGAGATCTTCAGGAAAAAAGATGCTCCCTGTTCCCGTGTTCAACAGTTAGTTCCATAAACAATTATATCTGAGTAAAGAGCTCCATGATTTTATTTTTATCATGGGCAGGCTGAGCTGTGTAGCTGTCATACTTTGCAGTCTTCCCTCCAGTGACAACCACATTGACAACATGTTATACTCCACATTGATTTTACAGTTAAGGAGCTGATTGTGATATATAGGGATTTTAAGAATTCAGCTGAGAGGCTGACTTTTGCCTTTTATCATTCCATTAAAATTTTATAACCATCTTTTTCATGTCATTTCATCCATGAATTCTTACTTTAGAAAGTGATAGCTACTGCTGTGAGCATAACTTTCCTCATGTTCAGAGCTTTTTATTGTATTAGCAAACTACCCCAATTATAGTTAATGCTCATGTTTTACATAATTGTGGTGACCCTTTCAACCAAGCAGTATCATGCTAGTTGATTTGTATATAGAATTAGATGATTTTGCTTGTCATTTAGAAAGAAGCTACACTGCATGTGTTCCGGGGACCGGGATTTAACGCTTCCTTATCCAGTGGGGCCAATTAAGCATCTCTCAAATGTCTTGTCTGAATAGAGAGAGTTTTAAGTCTCTCTTTTTAAAAGGCCAGCAGGGAATGTATGGGCAGATATGTTAGCTACCAAAAAAAAGTATTTGTTTGAAAAAAAATTGCAAAATTGAAGATAAGCATCTCTTCTCATACATTATAACAGATTGTCTTTAAGGAATATGTTTAAACTCTGTGGGGGTTTGGAGCAAAGTTCATCTAATTATCACAAATGTTTCACCTATTATGCTAGCAACTTATTCAGTAGAAATAAAAGGCTTATCCCTTCTATCACAACAGAGAACAGGCTGCCTGATTGTTATTTTTTCCCCCTGCAAAAGCTCACAGTGTGATAGCTTGTATATGAGGCATAATTAAATAAAATGCTGGTATACAGCTAAGTGGAAAATATTGTATCTTTCAACTTTTAAAAAAGCTTCAATCTCCCACCGCTGATTTTCAAGATCTTAAATCTCAAAAGGCAATTCTCACCTTCCAGGCAAAATTGTTATTTTAAAGAATACAAATTTGCTTTACTCTGGAAAAAATAATAAATTCTAAATAATACACTAAAGCCTGCTCCGAAAGACAAACTGACTGCTTTTGCACAAGTATAAGTAATATCAGGATGTGGCTGATCCTCAGAGCACATTTTTTTTTTGTAATTAAGAATGCAAGGGTCCAAATTCATCTTAGAGTACACGGATGTAAAACTGGAGTGTTCCACTCAAATGTGACTGAGCAGAACTTGGCCTGTGATTTGTAAAATGTTTAATAGAAATTACTTTGTGATATAATGGGTGGTGAAAAGAAAACCCTTTCCCCTGTTTTACAAATCTGAAAATGACACAGATGTTTCTGGACCAGTTCTATGTTGTTGCACTGATTTTAATACCAGAGTAATTCCATTGAATGTGGTGGAATCACCTTGATTTATGTCTATGTATGTGAGAGCTGAATCAGGTCCCCTGCCTGCTTTGTCTA